>CAMTDV010000005.1:67124350-68534975 GCA_947069175.1 Scalesia atractyloides | reverse complement strand
ATATACACACAGTCGATGACCTGCAAATGTAATATAAGCACTAGATATTGAACGTTATTATAATAACAACAATAAATATGTATAGATGTCAACGTTCAGTTGCATCCAGAAATGGTTAGGAAATTGAAAGGTTATCTAATTTAGTTGTGTATATGCAAATGTATATATAGATATAATAATAATAATAATTATCATCATGATAATAAAACATGTAACTTCTTTGCATGGAAAATACTTGGTTCAACCTATTTTATAATAGGAGTAAACTGACATTTTGATCCCCGAGGTTTGGGCAGTTTTGCTACTTTAGTTCAATTCTTAAACTTTTTGTATCTGGATCCCTGTGGTTTCATTTTTATTGCCATTTTGGTCCAAAAATATTTTTGTCTTCTAAAATCATGCTATTTTGTCCTTTTCCTTAGGGGCAAATAGTCATTTTAAACAGAGTTTGAGGTTTATTTATATATATAATATATATTAATGCTTAAAATGACCATTTTGCCCATAAGGAAAAGAACAAAATGGTAGGATTTTAGAAGATAAATATCACTTTTGGACCAAAATGACAATAAAACTGAAACCACAGGGACTCAGATGCAAAAAGTTTGAGATTTGGACTAAAGTGACAAAACTGCTCAAACCTCAGGGACCAAAATGCCAGTTTACTCTTATAATAGTTAGTCAAGAGTCCTAAGGTTTTAATCGCCGGTTCGATCATCGTTCTGGCCCAGTTTTAAGCATTTTTTTGACTCTTTTATTAACAGTTCATGTTTGATTCTTTTATCAATTAAGTTATGATAGTATTATTGCTATTATTATTATTATTATTATTATTATTATTATTATAAAAGTTGTTAAAAACTTATAAAGCTTATCATTTCAAATATTATTATTAATCTCATTAGTAATTATTATTATATTAAACCTCATTGTTTGTATTATTATTATTATTATTATTATTATTATTATTATTATTATTATTTTTATTAATTATTTACTAATAAGATAATCAACATTTGATTAATACCAACCTTATTAAAATTAATCTAATTGGTAGATTTTGTATTATTACAATTTGCCATGAACCAATATTCTTATACTTTTATTAATATCATTCAACCTTACAAAGTTTACTCGTAATCGATAGCGAATAATTGAAACGATTTCTATACCATCCAATTCATATCCATAGACCATAATGAGCATATTTTTATCCTAGGTTAAACTTTTTGTTGATCCTTCAATCTTTACTCGTACGCTTATTCAAGAAACTATACGCAACTTAAGGTGAGCATATTCGTACCCCTTTTTAATTTATACACTTTTGGGGTGCAACATGTATCGTTATCAAAATCACACAAAGGCTTTTATACTTGTGCACACTCTATCCATGTTATGTGATATTCTTTGACAATTTATGTGGTTTGATGCTTTTGGTTATATGTTCGTTAACCTTGTTGGACGATATTTGAACGATATTACACTCCAATGGCCTAAGAGTTTGAACGACATTTGAACGATATTTAACCTCCCGCTATTCTATAGGGGTTGGTTTGCATCATCATTGAGGTTCGACATATAGTATGCCCTTAGCATGTACCCAATCGTCTTGAGTTTATCACTATGGATATGAGTTCATCTATTTTTATTCGATATATGCTATGTATTAAACTTGTTTACTCGCTCAACATTTTTGTTGATCATATTTTAATACATGTTGCAGGTTGTTAGCCAAAATGAAGCGAAGAAATCAAGCTAGGACAAGCTTTAGAAACGCATTTAACAAATAGTTGTTATGTTTTTATTCTATTTGACGCTTTGTATCGAATCTTTAGTTATCAATGAAATTGAATTTAAACATATTATCGCTAATAGTGTTTTGATGCTTTTGAATGATTTGTTCGTCTCATCATGATGTTTCCGCCATCAGTTGGGGTGTGACATTTTTGAGCTGGGAAAGTATTTAAGTATCGTTAATGTTCCATAAACCCTAACTTACGAATTAGCAATCTTTTGGGCGAATTTGGAGCACTATTGCAAGCGTTTTGAGCATATGGAGCTGCCGGTTGAAGGTTGGAAGTTTAGGGAATCATTTGTGTCGTCATCTTAACATCCGGGTGTCTTCACTTTTGTTTCTAATCTTTTACCATGTTTTGTCTTCTTAAAAATACTTCGTTTACGTTTGTTTCCATGACTTTGATTGGCTAAATTTATTTGACTACCTAGACGAGATGAATGGTTGCATAAAGTTTGGATTTTATTATGAATTTATGATATTTATGGATTTATTTATGTATTGTAGGGGATTTGATTATTAGCTAGATGTGTTTACATACTTGATTGTGTTTGAACATTGTTTATTGCTTTACATAATTCTTGGTGACGGTCTTTATCACATAATAGAGTTATTTTAGGTTCTAGATTTTGGTGACTGTCTATATCACTTAATAAATCGTGAATCTTTAGGGTTGAATACGTAATAGACCTTAAAAGTAATATTCGGTAATCTTATAAAATCAAGTGTTCTACTAATCCTCAGTAGCTGAAAGGTGCGAGGTTATTGTTAGGTCTAAGCGATTAAACCGTAAGGTGGGTCCTCCTTAGGAAGTAAACCTATTAGCTTGCTGTCTAACAAATCTAGTTAAGAACCCAAATTTATCCTTGACTTGAGTCCCAAAAAGGAGAAAGTCTTATAGGGTACTTTCATAAATCATTAGAGGTCTTGAAAGAGAGTCTAATTTACCGGTACCCATAACAGCCTTTAGGGTGCCCTAACGTACTCTTGCGAAGGGTTAGGAGGCTTAGTTGGTGACTCGAGAGGTTTAGTATCTTAAGATCCCGGTCCATAATAATCAATCTTCAAATAAAGTCCATAACTAAAAGCAACCAAGATTCGAGTCTAGGTAGTGTTTCCACCGTCTGAGTAAAGTCCAAAAGTAATTCGTAATCTTTAGTTCACCTAGTTAATTTAGTTTAATTTAATTGCTTTCTTAGGATTTTTAGTAACCCCCCCCTCAAACAATTAAACAATTAGTATGTCCGTGTCAGTCATAGTCTAGATCGAGTTGTTAACGTAATTAGTAGAGTCTTGTGGGTTCGATATCCGGACTTACTTAGTTACACTAGAGTCGATCGGTACACTTGCCGGTTAGTAGTTTAGTGTGTCTTAGCGAGTCTAGTATTACTTTGAGTCTAAATTTAGGTTAAATTTAGTTGTTTTTAACTGAACTACTTTTAGCACATCAAGTTTTTGGCGCCGTTGCCAGGGACTCTTGGCGATTGCGTTAATTACTTTGTTTTGACTTGCTTGATATCATATGTGCTATTTGTCGTGTTTGAGTCGTAGGAGTCTAAAATAGTGTCGTTTTCTTTTCTGTTTTGTCGAGTCAGTTTTAGAGTCGTCTTACTTGTTTGTTTTTGGTTTTTCAGTGGATGCCCCATACTCGTTCACAAGGACCTTCGCCGAAGCTGCCTACGGACAAGCCTTCCTTCTCGTCTTCTTCGTTCAAGGTAAGTACTTCTACACCTTCATCTTCCACCCATTCTGACTCTACCCACAAATCTAAACCACCGAACTTTGACTTCACACCGAAGTCATCACCCCACAATTCCCCACCACCTTCCCGTTCCGAAAGTCCACCACCCATTGTCCAAATGGCCAACCGCACCGGTTACCAACAAGCCACCACCGGTTTCACCGGTGCTAACTCCTCCATCACTTTACCCGCCATCACCAATCAAAAATCTTGGAAAATCCCATCCTACATCATGACCACCATCACCAACTCTTGTCAGTTTCACGGTCGTGAGGATGAGGATGCGCTGGCTCATATCAACCGTATCACTCGCTTATGTGGCACTTTCTCCATTGAAGGTGTCAACCTTGACGCTCCCTATCTCGAGGCATTTCCTTTCTCGCTTGCTGGCCGCGCAGCCGTCTGTTTCGATTCGCAGCCAGCAGGTACTTTTACCACATGGGCAGGTTTACGGGATGCTTTCTTAGCTAAATACTTTCCACCCGCAAAAGCATCTCGTCTACGCGATCAGATCCATCCGTTCTGGATGGAACCTGATGAGCCGTACCACCTGGCCTGGGAGAGATTTCAAACCCTACTTTATCGTTGTTCGCAGCATGGTTTGTCAGATTGGATACTTGTAGAAAAGTTCTACAATGGTCTCACCCCAGAGATCAGAGCCCGGTTTGACACTTCAGCTGGTGGGCAACTCATGGGTAAGAAATCAGTAGCCGAGTGCAATGATCTTTTCGAGAGCTTCGTGCATTCTGACATGGACTATAGCGCTACCAGCAGGACTTCTATTCCTGTGACTAGTACCTCTTCGACTTCTCGAGGGGTATCCCAAGTTGGCTTGGATTCATCGGTAGCTGCTGCTTTAGACACGATTCAGAAAAATTTCACTAAGGAGTTAGATGAGATTAAGAAAAAGGTAGATCGTTGTGAGGTTTGCACGGGAGGCCATGATACCATAGATTATCCCACCATCACCTTAGAGCAGGTAGAGTACATAGCCGATCAGTCTAGGGGTTTGTTTAATAATAATAATTCCAATTATAACTCCAACTGGCGTAATAATAATAATTTTTGATCTTCCGGTAACCCCCTGGTGTTACATCCGGTCAATACTAAAGTAGGGGGGTAGGGTTTGTTTATGAATTCAGGTTCAGGTCATCAGAGTCAGTTTGGGAGTTCAGGTTCAGGGGGTCAGTTCGCTAGAGGGGGATCAAATCAAGAGGGTCAGGTGAGTGATAAAAGTTCAAAGGGTAATCTAGGGAGGATTGAGGAGCTTCTTGCTCAGTTAGTAACTAGAGATCAGGTTCCCCAGAAAGCCTTAACTGAGTTTAGTAATTTCGCTAAAAATCAAGATCAAATAAGTAAGAATCAAGAGCTTCATAATAAAATCCAACAATCCGCGATCTTAGATCTTCAGAGAATAGTAGGTGGTTTAGCCAAGCAGTTACAAGAGAACCCTCCTGGTCAGTTTTCGAGTAATACTTTCCCAAACCAGGCTAATCATTCAGCTAAGGCTATTACTACCCGTAGTGGAAAGAGTTTAGGCGAGGTAGTGCGAGAGAGAGTGGAGATAGAGGATGGGGAAGAGGTCGATGAGGAGATAGAGATGGAAGCTCCCGCTAAGGTGCACTCTAGGCTAGACCCAGCAAGTACCGCACAAACCAAGGAGCCTCAAGTAGAGAAGAGGGTAGAGAAGCAACCGATAGGGTTAGGCCGTCACAATTAGTTGATCATTCGCGTGTCCCATACCCCGCCCGCCTTAAGCATAAAAAATATGCTAAGGAATATGGTAACTTCCTAGAGATGTTCAAGCAATTAAAAATTAATCTTCCGTTTATCGAAGCCTTACGGTCCATGCCCAAATATGCTAAATTCCTTAAGGAACTTCTCAAATGTAAGGATAGGATATGTGAGCTTTCTAATATTTCGTTGACCGGAGGTTGTTCCGCAGTGGTCTTGAATAAGCTGCTGGAGAAATTAACCGATCCGGGCACATTCACTGTTCCATGCCTATTCGGTGGTTCCACCACTCCCGATCATGCTTTAGCCGATTTAGGTGCAAGCATCAATTTGATGCCTTTCTCTCTTTACGAGAAATTAGGATTAGGTGAGCTTACTCCCACGCGCATGTCATTGTCTATGGCCGACCGCTCGGTCAAATACCCTAGAGGAATCGTAGAGAATTTGCTTGTTAAGGTAGATAAATTCATGTTTCTCGTAGATTTCGTGGTGTTAGATATGGAGGCCGACGAGAGAGTTCCAATTATATAGGTCGCCCATTCCTTCGAACCGCAAAGGCGTTCATAGATGTTTTCGATGGTAAGATTTCACTTCATGCGGGCGATGAGATTGTCACGTTTGAGATAGATAGAGCCATGCAACACCCTAGCGATAGCGATGATTATAGTTGTCCGTGTCACTCCGTTTACTTTCTAGATTCTTTCATCTCATGCGTTGATCAGTGTCTAGGTTTCATTAGTGGAGCCGATCTAGTTAGTGAGGGAGTAGTTGAAGAAGAGTTAGACGATGAGGGTGAGGATGTAGATACGACTTGGGTTCCCGAGACCTTAGAGCTTTGTGAAATTAAGGAGGAGAGTGATAGCAAACCCGTAGATACTTTGCCCTTAGAGCTTAAGGTCCTTCCGTCACACCTAGAGTATGTTTTTCTAGGCGAGAATTCTAGTTTACCCGTCATTATTTCTTCTAAATTAACGAAGGAGGAGAAGGGAAAGTAAGTTGAGGTGCTAAGAGAGTACAAGGGGGCGATTGCTTGGAAGTTGTCCGAAATCAAGGGGATTAGCCCCACTTTTTGCACACATTGGATACTTATGGAGGACGAATTTAAACCGGTGGTGCAACCCCAAAGGCGTTTTAAACCCCAACATGAAGGAGGTAGTTAGGAAGGAGGTGTTGAAGTTGATGGAAGCCGGTTTGATTTACCCGATATCCGATTCCTCTTGGGTGAGACCTACTCAAGTCATCCCTAAGAAGGGGGTGAGTGTTGTCGTGAATGAGAAAAACGAGCTCATCCCTTCTTGTACGGTCACCGGTTGGCGTGTGTGTATCGACTACCGCAAGCCTAATGACGCCACCCAGAAAGACCACTTCCCACTCCCATTCATTGACCAAATGCTAGAGCGTCTCGCGGGGCGACAATTCTATTGTTTCCTTGATGGTTTTTCCGGCTACTTCCAAATTCCTATTGCGCCGGAAGACCAAGAGAAGATGACCCTTACATGTCCATATGACATGTACGCGTACCGGCGCATGCCTTTTGGATTATGTAACGCTCCGGCTACTTTTCAACGGTGCATGATAGCCATCTTTCAAGACATGGTTGAGAGTTCTATGGAGGTCTTTATGCATGATTTTTCGGTCTATGGCAATTCGTTTGATGAGTGTTTAGGTAATCTTGAGGGAATGATGAAGAGGTGTGTTGAGACGAAGTTGATGCTTAATTGGGAGAAGTGTCACTTCATGGTTATGGAGGGGATTGTCTTAGGACATAAGATTTCTAGGGCCGGTATAGAGGTAGATAGAGCAAAATTGATACGATTAGTAGGCTTCCTCCACCGACTAGTGTGAAATCGATCTGTAGTTTTCTAGGCCATGCGAGCTTCTATAGGCGTTTCATTAGAGATTTCTCCAAAATCACACGCCCCATGACTCGACTCCTTGAAAAGGACGTTCCTTTTGTCTTTGATAAGGAGTGTCTTAGAGCTTTCGAAATTCTTAAGGAAAAACTCGTAAGTGCACCCATTCTAGTATCCCCGATTGTAGCTTACCATTTGAGCTCATGTGTGACGCGAGCGACTACGCGGTTGGGGCGGTCTTGGGTCAAATACGGAAGAACCACTTTCACCCGATCTATTATGCGAGTAAAACCCTCAACAATGCACAAGAGAACTACACCACCACCAAGAAAGAACTTTTAGACGTCGTCTTTGCTTTTGATAAGTTTCGTTCGTATCTCGTGCTTTCTAAGACCATAGTGTTCACTGATCATGCGGCTTTGCGTTATTCTTTTCCAAAAGAAGGACGTTAAGCCTCGTCTCATACGTTGGATTCTTCTTCTTTCCGAGTTTGACATATAAATTAAGGATAAGAAAGGAGCAGAGAACGTAGTGGGCAGACCATCTTTCACGACTAGAGAATTCGAGTAGGGAGGATATTCGTGAGGAGGCGATAAGAGATAGATTCCCTCACGAGTCCATAGATTTTGTAGCGGCGGAGAAAGAAGGGTTGCTGTAGTTTAGTGATGTAGCGAACTATCTTGCCAATGGGTATGTGATGAAGGATATGAATGCCCAACAAAAGAGGAAGTTGTTTAAGGATGCGAGAAAGTACATATGGGACGACCCTTACCTTTTTAGGATAGGAGTAGATTGTATTCTTAGGAGATGTGTAGCGAGGGAAGAAGGTATAGAGATTCTTAGGCACGTCCATGAGGGATTGACGTGTGGTCATCATGGTGCACACACTACCGCACAAAAAGTCTTTGATTGTGGTTTCTTTTGGCCTATGATAGTAGCGGATGCTATAGAATTCGTTAGGACATGCGATGCTTGCCAACGTACCGGCAATATCTCATCCAACAATGAGATGCCCCAAAACCCGTTCAAGTTCTTGAAATTTTTGTGTATGGGGCATCGACTTCATGGGACCTTTTCCCCCTTCTAGTGGGAATCGGTACATCCTCGTGGCAATCGACTACATTTCAAAGTGGGTTGAAGCTCAAACTTTGCCTACAAACGATGCCCGAGTGGTGGTGAGATTCCTAAAGAAGTTGCTCACTCGTTTTGGTATCCCTAAAGCCATCATTAGTGACCGAGGGACACATTTTTGCAATGCCATGATGAAGAAGGCATTAGAGCGTTATGGAGTTACTCATCGTTTGTCTACCGCGTACCATCCACAAATGAACGGTCAAGTTGAGAATGCGAATCGGGGAGCGAAGAGGATATTGGAGAAAATGGTAGGAAAGAGTCGAAAGGATTGGTCGGATAAACTCAATGATGCTCTGTGAGCATTTCATACCGCCTACAAAACACCCTTAGGGACCACTCCGTTTATGATAGTTTATGGCAAAGCGCGCCATCTTCCGGTAGAATTGGAGCACCGAGCGCTTTGGGCTCTTAAAACCGTCAATTTAGATTTGACCGAAGCGGCTAGGAAAAGGTACTTCCAAATTCATGAGTTAGAGGCCCTTAGAGATGCGGCGTATGAGCGTTCATGGAATATCAAAGAGAAAACAAAGGCGTTGCATGATAAGAGGCGTAAGGGGTTGAAGGAGTTTAGCTTGGGTGATAAAGTGCTTCTTTACAATTCGAGATTTAAGTTGTTTCCCGGAAAGTTGAAATCGAAGTGGACGGGACCTTATGTTGTGAAGGAGGTGTTCCAGCATGGTGCAATGAGTTGTACGACGAAGCTACTAGAGGGTCATGGAAGGTAAATGGCCATAGATTGAAGCACTATTTAGGTGGCCCAATAGACGAGACCGAGAGGGAGGTAACTCCTCTCGAGGATATGCCGAATACCAACGTTTAGAATCTTGAGTGAAAGCTCAAGTGTAGAGTTTGTACCGTTTGTATTTTCATTTATTTGGATTAATTCTCGTAACTAACGGTTGTTTTTGGCAGTTTGTCGGTCTTGGTTTTGTGTTTTTGAGTCATTTGCAGGAACTCATAGATGAAGATGTGCAAGATTTGACGAGAAAACGAGGTTCCAGGTAAGTCCCAGTGTTAGAAAATTTTTGGAGTTGGTATTTGGGGAGTTGGATAATGTATAAATTTTTTTTCCTAAGGCATGAAACTTGAGAAAAAACAAAACTTTCTGTTAAAAATGGCTTCTGGCGGGGCGTGAGAGCCTTGGCTCTCCCTGTCGCGGCCCGCTAGAGCCTAAAATCTGATGACGTCGTTTTCTCGGACGCGGGGCGCGAGAGAAACCTTAATGTGTCTCGCCACCCGCGAGAGGCCTTATCTGCAGCCGAATCCCACTTTAACCCCAAATTTCAACACTTTGACCTAATTTCTTCACCTTCATTCCGCCAAAAACCACCTTTCCACCACCATCACCTCCACAAATCTGCCATTTTCACCCATACTTTCACCCCCATTTCACCTACAATCAATACCTTACCGATTTCTACCACCAATTTCACACCTTTCACCACAAACACGGGATTTCACGCGGTTTTTAAGCTTCAAACCGGACTTTTCTAGTTCTCTTGTCTAGCTCGATTTCTAGGTATGTTTTTTTTTTGTAATTTCTTGTACCTTGAGTTTGTTTCTTTCAGTTTTTAGTTAGATAAGAGTTAGATGTAGTGTCGGGTCTTGGTTTAGTCTTGTGTTTTGCCATGGTTAATGGTAGTTTGAGGTTTCGGGTGGCTCGGTTTGGTGTGTTATACATATTTTTGTGCTACCATGTTCTAGGGTTTGGTAAAACTTGAGTGTGGGGATTCGGGTTGGTAATTTTTTAGATGAAATTGAGTTTTGTATCAGTATTTTGACCCGTTTTCGCTACTTACATCATAAAGTTAGTTTGTTATTGGCACTTGAGATTTAATTGAGGACAATTAAAGTGCCGAATGGGGTAGTGTACATTGAGTCTTCTATTTTGAGTCGTTTAGTCTTAGGTCTAGTTTGGTCTTGGGTTTACTTATATGCACGTACAGGTACAAAACACTTCGCCCGTACTCAATCTCCATTCGGGCGAGGTTGTTTATAACTTATGCTTTTGTAAATGGTAACCCGGTTTTAGATTTCACTTTATTTTTCGGTTTCAACCGCGAATGGAATGCTATACGGTTGTTGCATTTTCTAAAAAAAGTTTAAAAATTCAAAAAATCAAAAAATTAAAAATACCATAAATAGTTTGTGACTAATAATCTGCTTTGCTTTGTCTCGTCAAAATAGAATTGTTTTGCAGAATGTCAGGTGAAGGTTCTTCAAGCAGAAGAGGTAGGAAGAGAGGACCGACCACTCGTTCACAGGAACCAGTCCAACAAGAACTAGTGCAACAACCGGAGTATATTAGGGTAGAAGAATACACTGGACCGGGGATTCCTCATGGTCAAAGCACAAGGATTCGGGACAACCCGCTTTTACAGTTTGAAATTGATTCGGGTGAGAGCCAACGGTTGGCTACTCTAATTTAGGTAGATCTGCTACCATTTAGGAGGATTGACTGGGGTTATTGGAGCGAGAGCTAGGCTTGAGCAGTTGTTGGGTCCAAAGTTTAGGAGAGTTTTAGATTGTGATTCGAGGCAGTACAAAGAAATCACCTTGGAGTTCCACTCCACGTTTGAATACAAGCAGGGGAACTTTTACGAGAAGGATGCAGTGTTCTTTGCTTTAGGTAGGTAGTCGTACGAGATGACCATTCCACAGTTTGCAGTGGCTACACAATTCTATACACCCGAGGAGGTGCAGTCACCCGAGTTTATTACGAGTTTGCAAGGGGTGTTTAAGAAGAGACATCCACACAATGTTCAGATAGATGAGTTAGTTAGGTTTTGGAGTACGATTTCACGAGCCCCATACTCAAACAACATGGTTGCTAGTGAAATTATTGATCCAGTCTATAGGTTTATTCACAAGATCTTCGCAGCCACTTTAGTTGGTAGAGGGCAGGGGGATAACAAGGTGAATCAGGTGAGTTTTTTTTTGTTTCATGTGTATGGCTACTATTTTGCTTTGTCGATAAGGAGGTTATAGAGAGGTGGTTCAGCGGCTAGGATATATTGTGGGTCATATGTTACATGGTTAGAGGAGAGTTTGGGAGTGTTTGGGCGGTACCCTGCAGATAAGATGAGAGAGGGGCCAGCGCCTTGTTTGATGAGAGTTTCAGATCTTCAGGCTGCGGGGATTTTGACATATACCGATCTGCCGACATGGGACCATATTCGTCAGGGACCACAGGTTCAGCCCCCACCAGGTTCAGATGCTGCAGCGGCTATGCAGTCTGCCATTCCTCCACGTTATCAGAGGAAGATGACTCGTCAGGAGATTCCTGCCAGGCTGTACCCGTTGAGAGAGCCACGACTGTACATCTGCAAAATTTCAACCGTTGTACCTTTCGATAGTTTTCGTGTTTAATAAAATTGTTTATTTATTTACAAGATACGTAATCTTACGAGCAAACAAAATGATGTTCACAACAGTTTCGGAACAATATCCAAGTTATTATAACAAATTCCCAAAAACACCTTACAAAGACCTTAATCGCCATATGCCGTCGTGAGTAAAAAAATGGCATCTCAGGCGCCATGCGCCATAATCACTGGCATCTCCCGTGACGCGCGGGAGAGTACTAGGACACGTGGCCCCGTTTTCCGACAAGTGTCCAGCCAATACACGTTACGAGGCTAACCTAGCCTAGCTAGGTGTCTCAGGCGCCACGCGAGGGTTTCCCCGGATCCTGGCGCGACGCGCGGGAGAAGCCAAAATCGGGTATAAGAAGGCAGGCGTGGGACTAAATTTTTCGTTCAAAATCGATCTCTTACTCTCTCTAAACTCTGTTCAAGTCCCGAAGCCCCTCTAAACCCCTAAACCTGCGAAGCTCTGCTCCGTTGTAAGTATTTTAACCCCCGATCACTAATTCGTTACCCTACCCGATTGATTTAGGACCCACCGACGCATGTCAAGGCTCTGCCTGACTAAGTCCGTTGGGGTTCTGTCTCATGTAGTATGGCCACCCTACCCGATTGATTTAGGACCCACCAACGCATGTCAAGGCTCTGCCTGACTAAGTCCGTTGGGGTTCTGTCTCATGTTTTATGGCTAAAGTGACTTGGGTTATCTTACTAACACGTGATGCATTGTATTATTATTAGGAACTCAGAATTTGCACCAGGAAGCTTTATGTTAAAAACCCTAAAGCTATAGGTGAGTACCTAGACCCCTCTTGTTACATATTTTGAGGTGATTCATATGTGCTAAACTATCTTTTAAAACATACTTACTACTTATGGTTCTTGTGAATACAAAATTCCCCTCTTTTACATTTTCTAAATGTTTTGAGGTGGATTATATATTTCCACATTTACAAAACATATTTACATATGGTTTATATACACAAACTGCTTTACATTGTACGAAACTTGATGGTACGTTGAACATGACAATGATACATTCATTAACTTTGATCATGTCGACCGATAGTATGTTATGGTACCATAAGATTGACAACCCCATTCCCGCTTCCTAGGTTTGTTTGGAATTTTCCTCTTGGAAACCAACAAACCACACTTGTTTTATACAAAAAAAGGCAAATTGTTTTATATACAAAACAAGACATTTTGTTTAACAAGACATTTGGATTATACAAAGATATATGTTTATACAATACAAGACATTTGGTTGATTCATACAAAGTCACAAATGTTTTCTAAGTAAACCAAACAATTTTTCTCTTAAATCGAATGATTTCTCATATGGTCTTACAAAAAAACATTTTTGTCAAAGATTCATGGCTACAAAAATTTCTTTAAAATATCAACTGTCGAAGTTTCTTAAATTTCATTCAATATTCAAAAGCCATGAGTCGTGACAAAACTTCTGTTACTCGCCAACATTCAATGTTGACTTTATTTTCACATATGTTTCAGGTACTAATGCATGATCAAGTATGCTACACATAGGCTGGACTCTAGCATTAGCTTGCTTAAAATAAAATTAGTTGTTGTATTTTGTTTCGAATTCTCAAAGACAATGTAATTTATAAGTTCAATAAAACCAAACTTTATTTACCATGTGTTTGAATAAATTTGTAACGTGACCCCCCGATGTTTCCGTCGTGGGTTGTTTTTATTTCGCGGTTGGGGTGTTACAGGTTAGTATCAGAGCCATGGTTATAGGGAATTAGGTTACTAGAAATACTTTTTGATCTAGACTATAACCTTCCTAGGATCCCCACGCGAGTTATCTTGCGTCTAGATTTTTAATACAATAACATCACCTATCCTTAGGTGATAACAAAAATATCAAATTCATTCTTAAAAGTCAAAATTTCCAAAATTTTACAAGAAATCATCATCTATCCTTAGATGATTTATTTTAAGGCTTTTAAGCCTTAAAAGTCTTCAAAATCTCATCAAAATTTGGGTTTTAATAATGTGAATACGTGCAATCTGGAAGCGTGGATGCCTATACCCTGAGTTTTCTATCTAAGCCTAGAGTGTTCGTACAAATCTACTTAATCGGACCAGTCACTCTTACCTGGGAACTCTTAGGGTGAGTGTCCACTTATAGGCTAAAGCATGTCTTCGCTATACATTATAAAGACCCATTTACTTTGATTAGTCACTGTGTCATTTATTCGTTTTAAGTAACAAATAATGGATACACTCCTTATGCTTCGTCGATATTTTAATATTTCTTTTTAAATATCCTTTATCAACCTCACTCATTTTCACGCATACTTTCTTCTCTTTTAGAATGCCTCCTCATCGCGACATTACTCACAACGCCTAAATCGCAGCTATGATCGCTCAACAAATGGCTCTGATACTTCCAAACCTTGTGACCCAACCCAATCAGCTTAAAAATAACAATAACAACAACAATGTACTATGTAATTTCAAACAGTTCAATTCGGCTAAACCACCCAAGTTTTGTGGGTCTGAAGGAGCTACTGGGCTCCTACAATGGTTTGAAAGCATCGAGAGCACTTTCCGCCATTGTCAGTGTCCCAATGAGCGCAAAGTAGAGTTTGCTTCGAGCGTATTCCAGAAGAAAGCGCTCACTTGGTGGAATGGGATTATGAGAGATTGAGGTGCGGATATAGCCATGTCACAAACTTGGGGAGAACTTAGAGCTCTCATGATGAAAGAATTCTACCCACGCAATGAGATAAGGGCACTTGAGAATGAATTCCACGATCTCAAGCAAGATAGTGGCGAGAATCGTGCCTACACAGATTGGTACAAGGAATTGAGCCTACTATGTCCCACTATGGTCACGCCCTTGGATAAGGCCATGGAAAGATACATTGATGGCCTACCTGACCCGTTCAAGACATAGTTACTGGTAGCCAGCCAGCCACCGTTAGGGAAGCTATTGAACTAGCCGCTACTCTAACCGATTCTCAAGTCAAGAAAGGGAAACTTTTCCGGAAGGGCGACAAGAAACAATCTGCTAAGACTACCCCAGAGAAACCAAAAGAAACCAAAACCAAACCTCCAAAAATTCAAGGAAGCGTAAGGCTTCAAAGAAGTTTGCTGTTGTTACCCCAACCAACCAAGTTACCCCCAACCAACCAGCTCAACCTCCTGCTAAGAAACAATATGTTGGTACTGCACCCTTGTGCAACCGATGCAACTGTCATCACCAACCTCATTTACCATGTCGTCAATGTACCCTCTGTGGATGGTTTGGTCACTTGGCCGACGTCGGTCATTCTGCACCTACCCTGACCCAAACTGTTCCAAATCCTGTTCAAAATCAAGCAGTACCTAACCCCCTCATTACCCACCTGGATCCTGCTATAATTGTGGTGATCTTACTCATTACCGAAACAATTGCCTGAAGCTTGTTAATGCTAATCCAGCTCGTGGACACGAATTTAACATGAATACTAATGAGGCTCGTGCTGACAATAACGTGGTTAACAGTACGTTCCTTGTTAATAACCATCCTGCTTCTATTCTTTTTGATTCAGGTGCCGATATTTGTATCCATAGCATTTGAACCTTTTCTTTCGATGCCCCGAACTAAGCTAGGAAAACCTTTAACGGTAGAAATAGCTAATGGCAAACCCCTTTTACTTGATTTAATTATTTTCAATTGTCATCTAAACCTCAATAACCATATTTTTCCCGTTGACCTCACGGCAATGCAACTTGGGAGTTTTGACATCATAATCAGAATGAACTGGTTAACCAAACACCATGCTGAAGTAATTTGTTTTGATAAAATTATTCGTATACCTCTTCCATCTGGCGAAATCTTAAAAATTCATGGAGAGGAAGCATCTAGTAAACTCAAACTTTTGACGTGTACCCAAGGCCAGAAATACCTACGAAAGAACTATGTAGCCTTCTTGGTGCATATCATGGAAAAGAAAGACAAGAGCAATAGTATTCAAGACATCCCCATTGTTCGGGATTTTCCTGAGGTATTTCCAGAAGATCTACCTGGCTTACCCCCGATACGCCAAATGGAATTTCGCATCGATCTTATACCCGGTGCCAACCCAATTGCTAAATCCCCTTACCGTCTTGCACCGTCTGAAATGCAAGAATTGTCGAAACAACTCCAAGATTTATCACATAAAGGTTTCGTTTGTCCGAGTTTCTCACCTTGGGGCGCCCTTGTGCTTTTTGTGAAAAAGAAGGACGGATCCTTTCGCATGTGCATCGATTATCATGAGCTCAACAAACTCACGATTAAAAATCGATATCCCTTACCTCGTATTGATGATCTTTTTGATCAACTATAAGGTGCTACCTGTTTTTTCAAAGATCGACCTCCATTCAGGGTATCATCAACTTCGTGTACAAGAAGAAGATATTCCCAAAACTGCTTTTCGAACCCGATACGGCCATTATGACTTTACTGTCATGCCTTGTGGATTAAAAAATGCTCTTGTCATTTTCATGGACTTAATGAGTACGGTTTGTAAACCATATTTAGATAAGTTCATCATTGTTTTTATCGATCACATCTTGATTTATTCGAAATCTCGAGCTGACCACGAACATCACCTCCGTCTAACGATGGAACTTCTAAAGAAGGAAGAACTTTATGCCAAATTCTCCAAGTGTGAATTTTTGCTAAATGAAGTTCAATTCTTCGGTCACATTGTCAATGAACAAGGCATACATGTGGATCCCTCCAAAATCACAGCGATCAAGGATTGGAGTACACCTACTACTCCTACCGAAGTTCGTTCTTTTCTTGGTCTAGCAGGTTACTACCGTCGTTTTATCGCAAAACTTTTCCAAGATTGCGGTTCCACTCACTTCTTTAACTCAAAAGAGTAAACCTTTTGAGTGGGGACCCAAACATGAAAAAGCCTTCCAAACTTTAAAACAAAAGCTTTGTGATGCTCCTATTTTATCCTTAGCCGATGGCAACAACGATTTCATTGTATATTGTGATGCTTCAAATCTAGGCCTTGGTTGTGTTCTCATGCAACGAGACAAAGTCATAGCATATGCATCAAGATAATTGAAAATCCACGAAAAGAACTACACAACTCATGATCTTGAGTTAGGTGTCATTGTTTTCGCTCTTAAAATTTGGAGACATTACCTCTAAGGTACTAAATGTGTGGTTTTCATTGACCACAAAAGTCTCCACCACATTTTCAATCAAAAGGAGCTAAACATGAGACAACGACGTTGGGTTGAATTCTGAACGACTATGATTGCGAAATTCGTTACCATCCTGGTGAGGGAATGTCGTAGCAGACGCACTTAGTCGCAAAGAACAAGTCAAACTTCATTGTGTTCGTATCCAATCAGATATCCAAACACGTATTTCCCAATCCCAACGTACTTGCGTAACCCAACGCTTGATGAATAATGAACTACCACATAATCTTGAGTTTCAGCTTGAAACTAAAGATGACGGGTTACTCTATTTCTTGAATCGTTTATGGATTTCAAACCAAGATAACCTTCGTACCCTACTGCTGGACAAAGCACACAAGTCGCGTTATTCTATCCATCCGGGTACGGACAAAATGTACATGGATCTTCATACCTAGTATTGGTGGCCGGGTATGAAGAAGGACATAGCTTTGTACGTGTCCAAATGCCTTACTTGTCTTAAAGTCAAGGCAGAACATCAACGTCCCTCCGGTTTGCTCGAACAACTAGAAGTTCCGGTATGGAAATGGGAGAACATCGCTATGGATCTCATCACTAAGTTATCACGCACTTCTAGAGGCCATGATGCCATTTGGGTAGTCATTGACCGTCTGACTAAGTCAACACACTTTTTGCCAATTCACGAGGAATTCTCTGCTGACAAACTTGCAAAGATCTATATTGATGAGATTGTATCTCGTCATGGTGTTCCTTTGAACATCATTTCAGATCATGATACTCGTTTCTCATCTCTTTTCTGGAAGACCATGCAATCTTCCATGGGAACCAAATTAAATCTAAGCACTACTTATCATCCTCAAATGGATGAACAAATCGAAAGGACAATCTAAACACTTGAGGATATGCTTAGAGCTTGTGTGATTGACTTTCGTGGTAATTGGGATTCGCATCTACCTTTGATCGAATTCTCCTATAACAACAGTTATCACTCCAGCATCAACATGGCTCATTTCGAGGCTCTATATGGTCGAAAATGTCGTTCACCTGTCTGTTGGAGTGAAGTTGGTGAAGCTCAAATCACCGGACCTGAACTCATTCAAGAAACAACAGACAAAATCATAAAAATCCGCAATAACCGTTTGACAGCAAGAAGTCGTCAAAAGAGTTATGCTGACAAACAATGCAAACCTTTGGAATTCCAAATTGGTGACCATGTTCTGTTCAAGGTATCCCCTTGGAAGGGTATGGTCAGATTTGGAAAGAAAGGTAAACTAGCTCCTCGATATATGGGACCTTTTAAAATCATTGAAAAGATAGGAAAGGTAGCCTACAAACTCGAACTACCTCCTGAACTTGGAAATGTTCATCCAACCTTCCACGTGTCCAACTTGAAAAAGTGTTTCGCCAATGAAAACCTCCACATTCCTCTTGATGAAATTCGTATTGATGACACTATGCATTTCGTCGAGAGACCTGTGGAAATTGTGGACCGTGTAGTCAAGAAACTCAAACATAGTCGAATTCCAATTTTGAAAATTCGCTAGCAATCCAAACGTGGCCTCGAATTTACTTGGAAACGAGAGGATCAAATGAAAGCAAAGTATTCACATCTGTTCTCACAAGTCTCCTCCAATTAAATTTCGGGACGAAATTTCTCGAAGTAGGGGAGACTGCAACATCTGCAAATTTCAACCGTTGTACCTTTCGACAGTTTCTGTGTTTAATAAAATTGTTTATTTATTTACAAGATACGTAATCTTACGAGCAAACAAAATGATGTTCACAACAGTTTTGGAACAATATACAAGTTATTATAACAAATTCCCAAAAACATCTTACAAAGACCTTAATCGCCATATGCCGTCGTGAGCAAAAAAAAATTGGCATCCCAGGCGCCATGCGCCAGAATCACTGGCCTCTCCCGCGACGCGCAGGAGAGTACCAGGACACGTGGCCCCGTTTTGCGAAAAGTGTCCAGCCTATACACGTTACAGGCAAACCTAGCCTAGCTAGGTATCTCAGGCGCCACGCGGGGGATCCAGGTGCTAAACGCGAGAGAAGCCAAAATCGGGTATAAGAAGGTAGGCGTGGGACTAAAGTTTTCGTTCAAAATCCGACGCATGTCAAGGCTCTGCCTGACTAAGTCCGTTGGGGTTCTGTCTCGTGTAGTATGGCCACCCTACCCGATTTATTTAGGACCCACCAACGCATGTCAAGGCTCTGCATGACTAAGTCCGTTGGGGTTCTGTCTCATGTTGTATGGCTAAAGTGACTTGGGTTATTTTACTAACACGTGATGCATTGTATTATTATTAGGAACTCAGAATTTGCACCAGGAAGCTTTATGTTAAAAACCCTAAAGCTATAGGTGAGTACCTAGACCCCTCTTGTTACATATTTTGAGGTGATTCATATCTGCTAAACTATCTTTTAAAACATACTTACTACTTATGGTTCTTGTGAATACAAAATTCCCCTCTTTTATGTTTTCTAAATGTTTTGAGGTGGATTATATATTTCCACATATACAAAACATATTTACATATGGTTTATATACACAATCTGCTTTACATTGTACGAAACTTGATGGTTCATTGAACATGACAATGATACATTCATTAACTTTGATCATGCCGACCGGTAGTAGGTTATGGTACCATAGGATTGACAACCCACTTCCTAGGTTTGTTTGGAATTTTCCTCTTAGAATGACAGAAACTGTGCAACACATTTGACATACCTTTATTTATAAAGGTTTGTCCGATAGTCAACAAGGCTTGAATGTATTCACCAACAAATCACACTTGTTTTATACAAAAAAAGGCAAATTGTTTTATATACAAAACAAGACATTTTGTTTACACAAGACATTTGCTTTATACAAAGATATATGTTTATAAAATACAAGACATTTTGTTGGTTCATACAAAGTCACAAATGGTTTCTAAGTAAACCATACGATGTTTCTCTTAAATCGAATGATTTCTCATACGGTCTTATAAAAGAAACATTTTTGTCAAAGATTCATGGCTACAAAAATTTATTTAAAATATCAACTGTCGAAGTTTATTAAATATCGTTCAATATTCAAAAGCCATAAGTCGTGACAAAACCTTTGTTACTCGCCAGCATTCAATGTTGACTTTATTTTCACATATGTTTCAGGTACTAATGCATGATCAAGTATGCTACACATAGGATGGACTTTGGCATTAGCTTGCTTAAAATAGAATTAGTTGTTGTATTTTGTTTTGAATTCTCAAAGACAATGTAATTTATAAGTTCAATAAAACCAAACTTTATTGACCATGTGTTTGAATCAATTTGTAACGTGACCCCCCTGACGTTTCCGCCGTGGGTTGTTTTTATTTCGCGGTTGGGGTGTTACACCACCACCCAATCCACTTACTATGGATTATTTATATGATCGGATGGAGACAGGTTTTGGGGATTTACGTGGCTATATTGACGAGCGTTCGGTGGGATTAGGCAGGGTCAGTAGAGGTTGGAGGATGGTATGAGGAATATGATGGAGGGTTTACACTTGGGTGATCCCCCTTTCTTCAGGCAGCAGCAGGCAGGACCCAGTGGTATGCATGGGGTGGAGCCTTATCAGGTTTACTAGCAGTCGGATGATGAGGAGTGATTGGAGATGGTTGCAGCAGGAGTTTATGTAGTATCTTTTATTTTTCTTTTTATGTTGTTTTTATCTGATCTGGTCTGTACTTTTAACTTTTGAATACTTTGCTACTTGGTTGGTTGGGTTGGGGTGGTTGATGGTTAGGATGTTGGATGTTTGAAATACTTTTATCTATCGTATGCTTTGTTGGTATGTTTATTTTGGTGGTGATAGGTATAGTGTTGGTTTGCCGTTTCCGTTTGCGTGACCGAGAGTTAGCAATTGTTTGCTGAGCGTATTCGGAGTGGAGGGCATATGTGGAATTGACTGGCACATTGACAGTCTCGCATATTCAGCTAAGTCGTTTCACTTGTACATATTTGTATTTATGTAGTTTTTATTTTTTAGTTAGTTGAGTCGTATTCTCGTTCTTGTATTAGGGACAATGCAATCTTTAAGTGTGGGGATGGGATACATAGTTATAGTGTTAGTTGGGATACATAGTTATAGTGTTAGTTTAAGTCATAAAAATTTAAAAATACAAAAAAATTTAAAAAATCGAAAAATCCAAAAAATCGAAAAATTTGAAAAATGTCTTTTGAATAAGAAGTTTGCAAAATAAAGAACAGAAAATGATAGAAAAGATGGGTTTTTTGTTCAGGTTCAAATAATAATATGAGAATAAAGTAGTCGAGCTTGTGTCTAGTTTGGGATATGCGGGTAGGCTCGAGTCGCTTCTAGGTTCCTTTGATCTTAACATATCTTAATTGTCAGTTTACTAGTGGGTACTCATCTAGGAAAAATAGGAAGTTGAAACCGCCAAAACTAGTATAAAGAATGCCGTTATAAGCTAAAATTTCTAGAATTTTTTATCATGGAAAAAAATAGAATGAGTGAGCTTAATTAGGAAAAAGTAGACCAGGCCAATGTAGTCTTCGTTGGGATGGTGACTCTGACTTAGATTGCCTCTAGGAAGGTTGAAAGAAAGAAAAAATTGCAAAATTTACCGACGCCTAAGTTGTCACTCTCGGGGATGGTGACTCTGGTTGAGACAGCCTCTTGGTTAGGTGAAGAAAAGTTTAGAGCTCAAGGAAAAAAAGAGAATTTGATTCTAAATTCTTTGAATTTTGGTGTAAAACGGTTGGGAATTGAGTAAATTGTTCGTTCCCTTTGTTCTATAAGCTTGAGGCGGGATTAGATGTACTGTGGCTTCTAACATGAGACCCTAGGTAGATTGACATCACTTGAACTAAATTGCATGATAAAGGCTTGGAATCGGGTTTGGGTTTAAGAGGACTAGTATACTTGCAATCGCGGCTAACACATATTCTGATTTTAATAAGTAATATATATTTTTTACCCGATATTTATTTGTCTCTGATTCCGTTTGCATAGATTCTTTTTCGAGGACAAAAAAGAGTAAGTGTGGGGATATTTGATGTATTGCAAAATACATCAGTTTATCGTGTGTAGTTTGTATAATTTTCGGTAGTTATAGTTTAGTTTTTGTTAGAATTTGCGTACTGTTGATCCAATTAAGTTTTGCAGGTCTTGTGTGCTTAAAACAGCTGGAAAGTGCATTAAACGAGTTAAAATCTGAAAAAGTCAAGTCTTGGAATGTGTTGGAAGGCTCGGGAGCTGAAACGAGTCGAAATTGCTGAAATATGAGTCTCTGGCGGGCCGCGAAAGGAATAAGGGTGCCTCTCGCCACCCGCGAGAGGCCTAAAGGTTGTTGACGTCATAGATCGGTAGGAATCCCTCTCGCCACCCGCGAGAGGGTGTTCTCATCAGGGAACTTCGAGCTGGGCATGAGTTTTTGAGCTAGATAAGTATTTAAGTATCATTAATGTTCCATAAACCCTAACAGGTGAATTAGCAATCTTTTGGGCGAATTTGGAGCACTATTGCAAGCTTTTTTGAGCATACGGAGCTGCCGGTTGAAGGTTAGAAGTTCAGGGAATCATTCGGGTCGTCATCTTAACATCCGGGTGTCTTCACTTTTGTTTTTAATCTTTAACATGTTTTATCTTCTTAAAAATACTTTGTTTATGCTTGTTTCCATGACTTTGATTGGCTAAGTTTATTTGACTACCTAGACGAGATGAATGGTTGCATAAAGTTTGGATTTTTATTATGAGTTTATGATATTTATGGATTTATTTATGTATTGTAGGCGATTTGATTATTAGCTAGATGTGTTTGCACACTTGATTGTGTTTGAATATTGTTTATTGCTTTACATAATTCTTGGTGGCGGTCTTTATCACATAATAGAGTTATGTTAGGTTCTAGATTTTGGTGAATGTCTATATCACATAATAAATCGTGAATCTTTAGTGTTGAATACGTAATAGACCTTAAAAGTAATATTCGGTAACCTTAAAAATCAAGTGGTCTACTAATCCTCAATAGCTTAATGGTGCGAGGTTAGTGTTAGGTCTAAGCGATTAAACCGTAAGGTGGGTCCTCCTTAGGAAGTAAACCTATTAGCTGCTGTCTAACAAGTCTAGTTAAGAACCCAAATTTATCCTTGACTTGAGTCCCAAAAAGGAGAGAGTCTTATAGGGTACTTTCATAAATCAACAGAGGTCTTGAAAGAGAGTCTAATTTATCGGTATCCATAACAGCCTTTAGGGTGCCCTAACGTACTCTTGAGAAGGGTTAGGAGGCTTAGTTGGTGACTAAAAGCAATCTTAAATAAAGTCCATAACTAAAAGCAACCAGGATTCGAGTCTAGGTAGTGTTTCCACCGTCTGAGTAAAGTCTAAAAGTAATTCGTAATCTTTAGTTCACCTAGTTAATTTAGTTTAATTTAATTGCTTTCTTAGAATTTTTAGTAACCCCCCCCCCCCCCCCGTCAAACAATTAAACAATTAGTATGTCTGTGTCAGTCATAGTCTAGATCGAGTTGTTAACGTAATTAGTAGAGTCTCGTGGGTTCGATATCCGGACTTACTTGGTTATACTAGAGTCGATCGGTACACTTGCCAGTTAGTAGTTTTGTGTGTCTTAGCGAGTCTAGAGTATTACTTTGAGTCTAGATTTAGGTTAATTTAGTTGTTTTTAATTGAACTGCTTTAAGCACATCAGTATCAGATTTATATTTAAGTGGGCAAACCCAAACGTAATTGGTGTAAATATCAATTAAGACCATATAATATTTATAGCCAGAATTGCTACTGACAGGTGAGGTCCACAAATCACATTGAATTATTGTCACACCCCAAATTACCACCTGCGGGGTTTATCGCGAGGCGTGTGACGTACAAGGATCTAGCCACTAATCACATTGAACTAATAGTAAAGTATAAACACACATGTCATGTCCAACATAATTAGTGTATTCCAAATTAAACGTTTTGAAAAACAAAGTATGTGTTCAGCGGAAGCATAAATAATTGTTCTATCAAACAAGACCACATTGTTTCAAAACATCAACATACATTAAGTGTTTCATCCAGTGATACGACCCATGACAGCTCTCGCTCCACGGACTGCAAGTTCGAACTCAAGCATGTATCTAACGACCTGCAAGCATGTAGAAAAGTGTATCAGCAATTAAGCCGACGAGTTCACAGTTTAGTTCAACGTAAATCATGTATGTGTTTAGTATAAAGACATGTTAAGAATAATAAACTCGATATCGAATGACTATTATGTTTGTTGTGCCCTCATCAATGTCTATCAGCATTGATCAAAGTGTTTAAGGTCCTTAGTTCATACCCCGCTCCCAGCACGGTGTGAGGTTTGTCAAACCTAATAGTGCTATTAACTAATACCCCGTTGCCTCCCAGGCAACTAGCTAGGTAGTAAGTAGGGACTTTCGTGATAGAGTTTGAGTTTATTAACTAACATCGCATTTATACTACAACAGTTAAAAGTATTCCTCCCAGGAATATTAGTTTGTCACCCTCGGGACGCATGCTTGTGAAAGAGTAGTGAACTCACCTTAGTTTGCTCGGTAAATGTTAACGTGCCTTTACGCGTTAAGTAAGTGTTAGGTCTGTTACACGCAACCTAATGTACGATAAATGTAAGTATGTATATGAGTAGGGTTTTGTAATACCCTAATTGTCCAAACAACCTAGTGTTTAAGTGATCAGGTTAATCATGTTTATCATGCAGTAACACATAGTAGCTAGGGTTTCTTTTTGCAAATAAACTCTATCAAATAAGTCCTTACAAAAAAATAAACTCTATCAAATAAATTTTATCGCCATAAACTCTATCAAATAAGTCCTTATACAAGATCACATAAGTCCTTACAAGATAAACTCTTTCAATCACATATCACATAAGTCCTTACAAGATAAACTCTATCAAATATCACATATCACAGTTTTAGTTCAACGTAAATCATGTATGTGTTTAGTATAAAGACATGTTAGTAATAATAAGCTCGATACCGAATGATTGTTATATTTGTTGTGCCCTTATCAATGTCTACCAGCATTGATCAAAGTGTTTAAGGTCCTTAGTTCACACCCGGCTCCCAGCATGGTGTGAGGTTTGTCAAACCTAATAGCGCTATCAACTAATACCCCATTGCCTCCCAGGAAACTAGCTCGGTAGTAAGTAGGGACTTTCGTGATAGAGTTTTGAGTTTATTAACTAACATCGAATTTAGACTACAACAGTTAAAAGTATTCCTCCAGGAATATTAGTTTGTCCCCCCGAGACGCATACTTGTGAAAGAGTAGTGAACTCACCTTAGTTTGCTCGGCAAATAAAATTTGTCATATAAAGTCCTTACAAAATAAACTCTTTCAAATAAACTCTATGACCGTAAACTCTATCAAATAAGTCCTTACAAGATCACATAAGTCCTTACAAGATAAACTCTTTCAATCATATATCACATAAGTCCTTACAAGATAAACTCAATTAAATAAATTCTATCACCATAAACTCTATCAAATAAGTCGTTACAAGATAAACTCTTTCAATCACATAAGTCCTTACAAGATCACATAAGTCCTTACAAGATAAACAATTTCAATCACATAAGTCCTTACAAGATAAATTCAGACTCCATATGCATACATTCAATAAAATCGGACATTATACCTTCAATAAATTCGGATTCCACCACTTTAACAAATCTGTACACCATCAACCTTAACATATTCGGACATCATCACCTCTTAACAAATTTGAACTCCTCAACCTTTAACAAATTCGGACTCATAAACTCTTAACAAATTTGAACTCATAAACTCTTAACAAGTTCGGACTTTATTTAAACCATTCATAGATAAACTCAGATATTACATATATATTCGGACAACCAGTTAAACTCGGAATGTGATAACTTCAGACTTTGTGACTTCACAAATTCTGACAATTATCTCCGGTCTAACCAATACAGAAACACAGTTTTCAAAGTAACAGTTTACGATCAAAACCCTAATCACTAATAATCAAAGATGTTTTGAATCCAAACAATGAACTGGCAGTTTTGCATGGAATCAAAAGAACAAGAATCACAACATATAGCGCAAACACTTACCTTAAATTGATATAGAGATTGTTCTAGGAGAATTGAAAGACCCAAGATTGATGATTTGTGTGAGAACTTGGTGTACCCAAAAGATCAAAGAAATGATGTAGAGAATTGTCATACAATGAGATTATGGGGAGTATAGGGTTATGAGTAGTTTATTAGAGTTTCTTAGTGAGCCCTAACACACTCCTAACTATATACTTTTTACACAACGACACATAATATCATACAATTCACAGTACAACACATAATTCACGTATTTATCATGCAGCATATAAGTTTCATATAAACCGTCCGTTTATAGTTATTTCATGTTAGTCACCAACGTTTAGAGAATTAACTTTTCCAGGGTGAGACTTTCAATAAGACCGTCCCACATAACGCGGATTGAGCTTGCCTCGTTTCCCAAAACGAACCACACCCTTCCAGGGTGAGACTTTTAACAAGACACGGTCGCCCACGGCGAATACTAAGGGTTTCCTACGCTTTTTGGCGGTAGCTTTTCTGGCGATCACGAGCTGTCACCATACAATTTCTGATCTGAACACTCTTCTCACAAGTTTTGAGTACGAGTTCTGGGCCCGTGATTTGGCTGTCACCAACTTCAGTCCAACAAAGAGGAGATCGGCATTTCCGCCCGTACAACGCTTCGAACCGAGCTGCCTAAATGATAGAGTGGTAACTATTATTGTAGGAAAACTCTACCAAAGGTAAATGTCTTTCCCAACCATTACCAAAATCTATCACACCTGCTCGCAGCATGTCTTCAAGCGTCTGGGTGGTTCGTTCACTTTGACCATCCATTTGAGGATGATAAGCTGTGGTCATGTCTAGACGTGAGCTGAATGATTTGTGTATAGCTTGCCACATGTCTGATTCAAAAGGCGGGTCACGATCGGAGATGATGGAAGTCGGCACCCCGTGTCTGGAAACTACTTCCTTCAAGTAGATGTTGGCAAGAAGGAAAAGTTGTCGGTTTCCTTGATCGCAAGGAAGTGTGCAGACATGGTTAAACGATCGACGATCACCCAAATGGTATCATTTCCGGTTTGAGTTTTGGGTAGACTGGTGACAAAATCCATGGAAATATGTTCCCATTTCCACATAGGCAGTTCTGGTTGCTGAAGCAAACCAGACGGTTTTCATATTCTACCTTGACTCTCGCATAAGTCAAGAGTTTGCTCACATATGTCGCTATGTTAGCTTTCATGTTCGGCCACCAATACAAGATTTTCAGATCCTGATACATCTTATTAGAATCCGGATGAGTGGAGTATCTAGGCTTGTGTGCTCCGTCTAACACAAGTTCTCTTAAATTTCCATGCAAAGGGACCCATACTCGCTCCATAAAACAGTGAATACCGTCAGATTTGATTATGAGTTGTTTCTCCATGCCCCGCTTGGATTCAGCTTGAGGGTTCTCGTCCTTCAATTCTTCAGCTTGAGAAGAACGAATCTGGTCAGGAATGTTAGAATGAATAGTAAGTTGTAAAGCTCGAACACGTTTAGGTTTGGTTTCCTTTCGACTGAGGGCATCAGCTACCACATTAGCTTTGCCTGGATGAAACTTGATCGCACAATCGTAATCGTTCAAGAGTTCAACCCAACGACGCTGTTGCATGTTCAACTCTTTCTGGTCGAAAATGTGTTAAAGGCTCTTGTGATCGGTATAAATAGTACATTTAATACCGTACAAGTAATGCCTCCAGATTTTAAGTGCGAAGACCACAACTCCCAATTCTAAATCGTGAGTCGTGTAGTTCTTCTCGTGAATTTTTAGTTGTCGGGAAGCATAGACTATCACTTTCCTGTGTTGCATCAAAACACAACCGAGACCTTGAATAGAAGATCACAGTACACCACGAAGTCATCCGTACCCTCGGGTAAGGACAATATCGGAGCACTGCAAAGTTTTTGTTTCAAAAGATGAAAGGCATTCTCTTGGGGCGCTCCCCACTAGTAAGTAACACCTTTCTAAGTTAAAGCAGTGAGGGGTTGAGCGATTTTCGATAATCCCTCGATAAATCTATGATAGTATCCCGCGAGACCAAGAAATTGTCGCACCTCCATCGGAGTCTTAGGTGCCGCCCAATTCCTGATAGGATCGATTTTTGCAGGTCAGCATGTATTCCTGATTCATTGACCACATGACCAATGAAGTGTACTTCTCGAATCCAGAAGTCACACTTAGAAAATTTCGCGTAAAGCTGCTCCTTCCTCAGAAGTTCCAAGATGAGACGCAAATGTCGCTCATGATCCTCTTTGCTCTTAGAATAGATCAAGATGCCATCGATGAACACAATGACAAAATCATCGAGAGATGGTTTGCACACACGGTTCATAAGATCCATGAAACCGCTGGTGCGTTGGTTAACCCGAATGGCATGAGCAAAAACTCGTAATGGCCATACCGCATTTGAAAAGCTGTCTTGGGAAAATCTTCCTCTCGGACTCTCATCTGGTGATAGCCCGACCTTAGATCGATTTTCAAGTAAAAGGTTTACCCTTGCAACTGGTCAAACAAGTCATTAATTCGAGGAAGAGGATAACGGTTCTTGATCGTCACCTTGTTGAATTCATGGTAATTGATACACATACAGAAAGACCCGTCTTTCTTCTTCACAAATAGGACTGGGGCTCCCCATGGCGAAGAACTAGGTCGGATAAACCTCTATCCAACAGTTCTTGCAACTCTCCCGGTGCAAGACGATAATGAGGACGAGCAATCAGAGCTGCTCCAGGTGTAAGTTCGATCTGAATTTTACATGTCGATGTGGGGTAAACCTGGAAGTTCCTCGGGGAAAACTTCAGAAAAGTCGTGAACGACTGGAATGTCTTCGATCTTCTTCTCCTCATATTGATCGCCGATAACTAGTGCTAGTATAGCCGGATAGCCTTTCCGTAAACACTTTTGGGCTTTCATAACTGAAATGATGCCA
The DNA here is from genome assembly GCA_947069175.1 of Scalesia atractyloides. Lineage (NCBI taxonomy): Eukaryota > Viridiplantae > Streptophyta > Magnoliopsida > Asterales > Asteraceae > Scalesia > Scalesia atractyloides. Next base: position 68,506,111 of record CAMTDV010000005.1, on the reverse strand, counting down.
ACCATGGCACCACTCCGGTAACCTTGAACAGACAAAACATCCACCACGGAGAAGGATACTAATGATTTTCTCTTTACAGAGAATTTCAGCTCGGTGTTTGGCCAACCCGTCCACACCGATAACCACATCAATGCTACCAAGAGTAATAGGAAGGAGGTCAATGTCAAACACATGGCCTAAAAGGTCGAGTTTGCACCCAACATGAACATGAGATGTTTCAATCGGTTTACCATCAGCCAACTCCACACTGTGCTTGGTTTCGAGAGGTGTTGAGGTCGTCCCGAAATTTATTTAAGAGGAAGACTTGAAAGGAATTGGTTAAGGAATTGAGGGTTAACGGTCAAGACTTGAAGTTCTGGATACGTGAGGGTAAGCATGGAGTTTAGAGCATCGAAGAGTTAGGTTTGCAAGAAGAAGTCGCTTGTCTAGAAAGATTAAAGCCATCAAGCGTAAGTAAAGCGCGTAAGTATGCGTATAGGAGAGCGGTTTAAACGAGCTTGAATAACTCAATGATATGCCATCTAAGCAGAAAAGCTCTCGTAAGAAGTGGTATGCAGTTTAATGGTGAGTGTGGTCGAACCGTGGGTTGCTAGAAAGTTCACTCGACTTTGAAGAGCGTTAATAAATCTCGATTTTGTAGAAAGTTGCTTGATGATGGAAGACGAGAAGGTTAGGTATTAAAATCAGCTAGTTATCGAGGTAGCGGCCAATCAAGCGTGTTGCTATCCACGAGAATGGGAGATAACTTTAGAGTAAGATGGCATTTAGGGTTTGAATGCTGACACGATTGATTGTAAACGAGGTTGCATAAAAAGACAAGGTTAACGGGAGTAACGGAGGCATAAGAGCGGACGATTGATTCGATCAACGAATACTCGTGTAAGGATGGCATATGTATACGAACAAACGAAAATGTTACGTTAGGGATTAAGACTCGTCGTGGATAATCGGGTAGCGCGCACTTAGCAATGCAGTTGTGAGTTGTTTAAAGCTGGCGTGTTAGGTCATATTATGGTCTGTAAATCACCGAATTTCTCATGGCACGTATTACGAAAGTTTGGCAGCATGGTGAAAACACTTATGTATAGGAAGCACCAGCGGCGTATCCACCATGTTTTGACCACGTTGCGACCGTTTCGTTACTCGATGCAATGTTACGTTCCGTGTGTTACCATACGCGGTAGTACACTCTATGGTTCTCATGCGCTTATCGCTATAATCCCGTGTGCACCCGCGATTATACCGATCATCACATGATCCGCATAGCTTGTACTAGCAGCGCATGAATAAAGGTGTATATAAATTCTGAAAATAAGTTTGCGTGCGTGTAAGAATGTAGTGCGTAGGCATGTTTGCGTGCAAATAGCTTGTGGCCCACGTAAGCAAATCCCTCGGGTTTCGCTCGCGCATAGGCACGAACATGAATACGAGTACAAGTATAGGTATGTGTATGAGTATAAGCATAAGTATGGAAATAAGTATAAGCATGGATATAAGACGTATATGCATGAATGTGATGATAAGTATAAGTGTAATACCCCTGTAACACCCCTGCCCCTCGTTATCACCAATATTGTCCGCTTTGCCCTTGATGGGTGGCCCATCCAGGAACTCACGACTTTGTTTTTGGTTGCCCTGGTGGAGACTTCCCAGGAGGTCACCCATCCTAGTACTACTCCCACTTGAGCACGCTTAACTGTGGAGTTCTCCTCTCATCCACTAGCATTAAGCCCAAAACGCGTTGGTGATTTTAGAGGTAGGGCATTACTTACGAGCCAGGAATCTCTCTTGTCTACGGACGATGTTGGGAGGTATGCCATTAGGTGTTATAATACGCATGAAAAATGACACGTTATTTTCATGAACATGAATATGTGTATAATTATGAACGTCAACAAGTGTAACAGACGATAATGGTGCGTATGATATGAATTGAATGCTACGAATTTATTTACATAAAATAGTCGAGAAATCAGGGTATGTAAAACGAATGATACGTTTAAAATGTCATGCAGCAGTTGACTAAACCATGTACGAGGATACGCATGTATTGTTGTTTGAGCAAAACTTTGAGGTTATCGCTTCTAAAATAGGCTTAAGTTTAACTTAGAATATAGGATCTAGTGTGTGAATATAAAGGAATATAAGGTACTTATTGATTATGTGTTACGTATTTTGTAAAGGACGGGAGTGCTACCATTTGTTTTAAAAGAATTTAAGTAGGTCGAAAATGGTTGGTCTTCATAAAGTTTTCTTGCCCACGTGTTTTGAAACTCATGTGACATTTCGGGAGGTGTATGATAAGGTCTTAAAATAGTAGGTTTGCATTGTTTTCAAAGGATATAAGAGATTTGAAATTTAGTGGTGCTTGTGAAACGTTGACCCTTGAGAGGAAATCCGTGTTAATTGATTTAATGACCGTTGAAAAAAAAACGTTTAGCGAAATGTTTTCTTAATCACGATGAGAGATTTAGAGGGTGTTTGGGGTTGAGTTTTGAAAATAGATTATGCGTTCTGAATAATCAAAGTCAGATAATTAGTTGTAACAAAACATATTGTAGGAAGATAGTGTTTGGATTTGATTATGTTATTTGATATCACAATAATCAGGTAATCAACTATTTGAGTGTTTGAAAAATATATATACATGTACATATAAAGTTATAAATAGACGAGCTTTGATCTCTAAAATACGTAAAACAAATCAGTTTTTTATATATATATATATATATATATATTTTTTTTTCCAAACACAAAAAAATAGATTTTTATTTATTTATTTATTTAATATTTGTGCCTCCAAACACAAAACAAAATATTAGGTTGCAAAACAATCCCAAACACACCTTTAGTACAACGATCCCATAATGCCTATAAGATATTGGTTTTTTTTTTTTTTTTTTTTTTTTTTTTTTTTTTTTTTTTTTTTTTTACAACGAAAATTTGTAACATAAAGTTATTGCGTGAGCGTGTTTTAGTGATTAAGTTAAACATAAGACTTGTGGGCAAGGTATTCGTTAGACCGATTAAGTTGGTAGGTAGCATTCTGTCGAGCTTTGAAAATCGTAAAACAAAATGTTTCATGTGGTGACCAAGTATATGCGTGTGAGATTTATATGAAATAGATTACCGGATGGGAAATACGTCTGATAAAATAGTACGTTTTGAAATTCGTCTAAGTAAGAATTTTGACAACATGGTAAAAGGTTTAGGTATACAATTTAAACATGTGGTTTGTGTAATAAAGTCTCCAAGAAGGAGGGTCGGTAACGATCACCGAGGTATGGGAATCACCCCTAATCCGTTGGTGAGGTCGTTTTAAGGAAGGAAGGAAACGAAGTTTGATCGTCTAGGTAAGGAATTCACTCCTATCTCGACGACGGTCTCCATTTCGGACTTTCCGAGAAATATAAGTCTAGTTGGTGACGTTTTGAAATCATGTATGCAAATAATGTATAAGTGGATGAAAAGGTTTAATATGAATTGCGTAAAAACCTTAAAATAAATTAGAAACTTGAAAGAAATGGTAACAAGTATATAAAAAGTCATGTATAAATTGAAATGGTATAAAAGAGAGTCTCAGAAAACATTAGACTGTTTCGGGTAGAGAAACGTCGACTATTCCAAAGTGAATCGAAGATCCTTTCGAATTAGAGAAACGTGCTTTGGCCTATAGGTAAAACGCTCTCGTCGAGAAGCGATTAACGGCATTTTACCCTTCTAGTTATTACACGTCTCTTAATCGATTGTAAAATCGAAACTTTGGCGAGATTGAAAATCGAGGAATGGGACTTAATCGACAAGGTGCGGGTTTCACCCCTAACTTGACGATTTCGTACCCTAAGTGTGGTTGGCACTTCTCGGGTCAAAATTAATTTTGACACTTTGACGAGAGTCCACCAGAGTTTGAATGGGAAGTTTTCCATCAAGGTGTGGATGTCACTCCTAACTTGATGGTGTAACTTCGTGAAAAAAAAAATAAAGAATAAGCGTAATGAGAATCGTTCACCAAATTGTGGATATCACGCCTATTTTGGTGAAGTCGTCTCACTTGTGTAATACGTGTGTTTTCGAGTTTAGTATAATCGAGTAAAATGCATTAGGGAAGGCGTATGATTGAAATAATGTAACGAGTATGAACATGTAAAGCGTTTCATAAATTTAACATATGAGAGCCGTTTTAAGAAATTAGCATGTGAATCACGTATGGTCAAGTATGGTACTTAACTATAGACTAGGTCAAAAGCGTAGCAATCTACCTAATTCCCTATAGTTATGGCTCTGATACCAATCTGTAACACCCCAACCGATGGCGGAAACATCGGGATGAGACGAAAACGAGATTGCTCATTGCTCACAACATTATTAAGTGACAATAATTAATTAAACCATATTTCATTTCATAAGAATTGTCAAATAAATCGATGAAACAAAACAAAGAACAATCTAACATTTGCAAGTCATAACAAAATTGATACGTCGACATTAAACCTAACGTCTAATTTGTGTGTATCTAGTCCTTGCTATATTGTTTTCATAGCGTCATCTCCTTCAACCTGTAACATGTTTTAAAATAAAGTCAATGCAAAAGCAAAGGCGAGTACACAAGTTTAAGCATAGCATACGTATACGAATAAAGTTTTAACAATCCTCATGGCAACTAAATCTATACAAGAGCAATATCAAGGCATGCAATGCTAATAATCAAACCCGTAACGCAATCACGATGTTTTAACATGACCTCACGTGTTAAGCGATGGAGGTGGATGCGTGAATTCCTATAGCGCTAAGCATGTCAAACAAGGCTAAAAATAGTTAATGACTAAAGCACAGCACAACGTTTATCCCCAGACAAGCAACAAGTATACGATTCAAGTAGTCATGTGTATAGGATTGTTTGTGCGTTTCATAAAGTTTAAGTGTTTGTGATTTTTGTATATGGAAACATGTTACACCCAAAAAGTGATATAAAACAAATGTGGGTCGAGTGTACTCACAGTATTGCTAAGTCTTCTTTGGAAATACCACGACGAGTTGATGAGTGGGAGAAAGGGACACCAATGCCACCTTAAATGACAACAAACATGGATGAATAATCGAATCGGAGTTGAAGATACGAGTACGTTTAGCACGGGATTTGTGTAACGACTCTAAAGTTAAATTCGTCAAAAGTGCCGTAAAAGTGTTATCAAAATAATACAATAAATATATATATTTTTGGCGAAAAGAAAGTAGATAAAAGCATATTTTGACGAAACGGGATAATAGACATATATGTATTTTTTAACGAAAAGAATAATGGATAAATATATATTGTTTGTCGGAAACACGTAATATATATATATATATTGCCGTTAGAGAATATAATTTTCGAAAAGTATATAATATATATTTATTTTGCCGGAAGGAATAATATGAGTATATCTTGTCGTTAAATAGATATATACTTTGTCGAAAGGATTATTAAATAAATATGTTGTTGAACGGTGTAATGAATAAATGTGTTTTGTCGAAAAGCATAAAGTGAAAAAATATATATATATATATATTGCCGGAAGTGTAGTAAATAAGTATATTTATTTTTTTCGATAAACGGGCAGAGTTTCCTCTTGTTTTGGATGATCCCGACAATCTAGTTGTCGATAACATTTTCAAAACTCAACAATTTTATCAAAACAATACAAATATATATTTACATATCCTACTTATGTTTCCAAATTATATATAAAATTAGGTTACACAATTAAAACGATAAATGAATATGGAATAACAAGGTTTAATATACACGTCATTGCTATACCGGGCCTCGTTTCTAGATCGTTGACCCGACAGTTGACCAGGTTTGACTTTTTGACTGAAGCTAAGCCGAGTCGCACTAAACTGAACCGAGTTAACTTGTGTCGTGAAAGCCGAGCCAACTGAAACGACAAAACAACCGTCGAGTTGAGACACGAAACTGACTAAATCGGAAACAAAATAGAATAAGAGACTCGAACCTAAAACGAACCAAGACGGCTGTTGACTAGTGTTGACCCGAACCGAATCTGACTTTGACTAAGGCTGACCGTTGACTGTTTTACCACAGTTGACCAGTTGACTTTCGTTGACCAAGTTTGACCGAACATTCAAACTTAACCCGAGCCGAGATCACGCAAACTTTGAACCAAATCTGTCTGTTGACTGATGTTGACCAGCTTGACTGGGTTTGACCCGGTGTTAACCGAGTAAACTCGGACAACTGAGTCGTAGCGAGCCGAGTCGCCAAACTTGACTAAACCCGAAACACTTGAGCTCGAACCCGAACCCTAATCAAGCCTGAACCGAGTCGACTCGGAGAACCGAGTCACAAAATGAAGGCCACCACCATCACTGCCGCCGTGATGAACTACTACCGCCGCCGTAGGCCATGCCGGCACCACCTGAAACGAAACCAAACGGGGCCGGAGACGCGGATCTTTACAGATCTGAAAGAAAAAGGGAAAGAACAAGCTTAGAGGTGTTTACCGGAGGTTTTGGAGACGAACATGATGCTGGTTGACGCCGGTGTTGCTGCCGTCAAGCCTGCTGCCGCCGCTGCTATGTTTCGTTTGAATCACCCACCACCACCGTCGCCCGCTGGAGGTGACGGCTGCTGCCGCCATCGATCGAAACCGCCGCCGCTGCTACACCGCCGTTGCTGAACCGATGCATCGTCGCAGCCGCGCCGCTGCTCCGCCGCCACGCCACCGCACCGCCGTCGCTCTATCTAGTCTCTCTCTCCTCACAGCTCCTCTCTCTCTCTCTCTCTCTCTGTAAGCATATATGCGGGTGTGTGTGTGTCGGGTTTAAGAGATTGCAGGGGGTGTGCGAGTGTGAGGGGTGAGTGGGTGCGGCTGTAGAGGTGAAAGGGGGGGACAGGAAGATGAGCGAGGGAGGTGGTTCGCCGGTAAATCAGAGAGGAAGGACAAGGGGGGCTAGGGAGATGAGTGTGTCTGCGTAAAGTGTGAGGGTGGGGGGTTTTATTTGAAATTAGGTTTAGGGTTTAGTTAGGTTTAGGTGGTGTGTTGGGCCAAGGCCTGTTAACCCGATCTAACGTTTTTGAGTGGCCCGAACGTACCGACGAGATCCGATTTCAAGTACAAGTTTCATAAAACGTCGAATTTATTTTGTTTATTATTATTATTATTATTATTATTATCATTATCTAGAAAAATAATAAAAATACGATGCGTTACAGTCTCCCCTCCTTTAGGAAATTTCGTCCCGAAATTTATTTAAGAGGAAGACTTGAAAGGAATTGGTTAAGGAATTGAGGGTTAACAGTCAAGACTTGAAGTTCTGGATACGTGAGGGTAAGCATGGAGTTTAGAGCATCGAAGAGTTAGGTTTGCAAGAAGAAGTCGCTTGTCTAGAAAGATTAAAGCCATCAAGCGTAAGTAAAGCGCGTAAGTATGCGTATAGGAGAGCGGTTTAAACGAGCTTGAATAACTCAATGATATGCCATCTAAGCAGAAAAGCTCTCGTAAGAAGTGGTATGCAGTTTAATGGTGAGTGTGGTCGAACCGTGGGTTGCTAGAAAGTTCACTCGACTTTGAAGAGCGTTAATAAATCTCGATTTTGTAGAAAGTTGCTTGATGATGGAAGACGAGAAGGTTAGGTATTAAAATCAGCTAGTTATCGAGGTAGCGGCCAATCAAGCGTGTTGCTATCCACGAGAATGGGAGATAACTTTAGAGTAAGATGGCATTTAGGGTTTGAATGCTGACACGATTGATTGTAAACGAGGTTGCATAAAAAGACAAGGTTAACGGGAGTAACGGAGGCATAAGAGCGGACGATTGATTCGATCAACGAATACTCGTGTAAGGATGGCATATGTATACGAACAAACGAAAATGTTACGTTAGGGATTAAGACTCGTCGTGGATAATCGGGTAGCGCGCACTTAGCAATGCAGTTGTGAGTTGTTTAAAGCTGGCGTGTTAGGTCATATTATGGTCTGTAAATCACCGAATTTCTCATGGCACGTATTACGAAAGTTTGGCAGCATGGTGAAAACACTTATGTATAGGAAGCACCAGCGGCGTATCCACCATGTTTTGACCACGTTGCGACCGTTTCGTTACTCGATGCAATGTTACGTTCCGTGTGTTACCATACGCGGTAGTACACTCTATGGTTCTCATGCGCTTATCGCTATAATCCCGTGTGCACCCGCGATTATACCGATCATCACATGATCCGCATAGCTTGTACTAGCAGCGCATGAATAAAGGTGTATATAAATTCTGAAAATAAGTTTGCGTGCGTGTAAGAATGTAGTGCGTAGGCATGTTTGCGTGCAAATAGCTTGTGGCCCACGTAAGCAAATCCCTCGGGTTTCGCTCGCGCATAGGCACGAACATGAATACGAGTACAAGTATAGGTATGTGTATGAGTATAAGCATAAGTATGGAAATAAGTATAAGCATGGATATAAGACGTATATGCATGAATGTGATGATAAGTATAAGTGTAATACCCCTGTAACACCCCTGCCCCTCGTTATCACCAATATTGTCCGCTTTGCCCTTGATGGGTGGCCCATCCAGGAACTCACGACTTTGTTTTTGGTTGCCCTGGTGGAGACTTCCCAGGAGGTCACCCATCCTAGTACTACTCCCACTTGAGCACGCTTAACTGTGGAGTTCTCCTCTCATCCACTAGCATTAAGCCCAAAACGGTTGGTGATTTTAGAGGTAGGGCATTACTTACGAGCCAGGAATCTCTCTTGTCTACGGACGATGTTGGGAGGTATGCCATTAGGTGTTATAATACGCATGAAAAATGACACGTTATTTTCATGAACATGAATATGTGTATAATTATGAACGTCAACAAGTGTAACAGACGATAATGGTGCGTATGATATGAATTGAATGCTACGAATTTATTTACATAAAATAGTCGAGAAATCAGGGTATGTAAAACGAATGATACGTTTAAAATGTCATGCAGCAGTTGACTAAACCATGTACGAGGATACGCATGTATTGTTGTTTGAGCAAAACTTTGAGGTTATCGCTTCTAAAATAGGCTTAAGTTTAACTTAGAATATAGGATCTAGTGTGTGAATATAAAGGAATATAAGGTACTTATTGATTATGTGTTACGTATTTTGTAAAGGACGGGAGTGCTACCATTTGTTTTAAAAGAATTTAAGTAGGTCGAAAATGGTTGGTCTTCATAAAGTTTTCTTGCCCACGTGTTTTGAAACTCATGTGACATTTCGGGAGGTGTATGATAAGGTCTTAAAATAGTAGGTTTGCATTGTTTTCAAAGGATATAAGAGATTTGAAATTTAGTGGTGCTTGTGAAACGTTGACCCTTGAGAGGAAATCCGTGTTAATTGATTTAATGACCGTTGAAAAAAAAACGTTTAGCGAAATGTTTTCTTAATCACGATGAGAGATTTAGAGGGTGTTTGGGGTTGAGTTTTGAAAATAGATTATGCGTTCTGAATAATCAAAGTCAGATAATTAGTTGTAACAAAACATATTGTAGGAAGATAGTGTTTGGATTTGATTATGTTATTTGATATCACAATAATCAGGTAATCAACTATTTGAGTGTTTGAAAAATATATATACATGTACATATAAAGTTATAAATAGACGAGCTTTGATCTCTAAAATACGTAAAACAAATCAGTTTTTTTTTTATATATTATATATATATTTTTTTTTTCCAAACACAAAAAAATAGATTTTTATTTATTTATTTATTTATTTAATATTTGTGCCTCCAAACACAAAACAAAATATTAGGTTGCAAAACAATCCCAAACACACCTTTAGTACAACGATCCCATAATGCCTATAAGATATTGGTTTTTTTTTTTTTTTTTTTTTTTTTTTTTTTTTTTTTTACAACGAAAATTTGTAACATAAAGTTATTGCGTGAGCGTGTTTTAGTGATTAAGTTAAACATAAGACTTGTGGGCAAGGTATTCGTTAGACCGATTAAGTTGGTAGGTAGCATTCTGTCGAGCTTTGAAAATCGTAAAACAAAACGTTTCATGTGGTGACCAAGTATATGCGTGTGAGATTTATATGAAATAGATTACCGGATGGGAAATACGTCTGATAAAATAGTACGTTTTGAAATTCGTCTAAGTAAGAATTTTGACAACATGGTAAAAGGTTTAGGTATACAATTTAAACATGTGGTTTGTGTAATAAAGTCTCCAAGAAGGAGGGTCGGTAACGATCACCGAGGTATGGGAATCACCCCTAATCCGTTGGTGAGGTCGTTTTAAGGAAGGAAGGAAACGAAGTTTGATCGTCTAGGTAAGGAATTCACTCCTATCTCGACGACGGTCTCCATTTCGGACTTTCCGAGAAATATAAGTCTAGTTGGTGACGTTTTGAAATCATGTATGCAAATAATGTATAAGTGGATGAAAAGGTTTAATATGAATTGCGTAAAAACCTTAAAATAAATTAGAAACTTGAAAGAAATGGTAACAAGTATATAAAAAGTCATGTATAAATTGAAATGGTATAAAAGAGAGTCTCAGAAAACATTAGACTGTTTCGGGTAGAGAAACGTCGACTATTCCAAAGTGAATCGAAGATCCTTTCGAATTAGAGAAACGTGCTTTGGCCTATAGGTAAAACGCTCTCGTCGAGAAGCGATTAACGGCATTTTACCCTTCTAGTTATTACACGTCTCTTAATCGATTGTAAAATCGAAACTTTGGCGAGATTGAAAATCGAGGAATGGGACTTAATCGACAAGGTGCGGGTTTCACCCCTAACTTGACGATTTCGTACCCTAAGTGTGGTTGGCACTTCTCGGGTCAAAATTAATTTTGACACTTTGACGAGAGTCCACCAGAGTTTGAATGGGAAGTTTTCCATCAAGGTGTGGATGTCACTCCTAACTTGATGGTGTAACTTCGTGAAAAAAAAAATAAAGAATAAGCGTACTGAGAATCGTTCACCAAATTGTGGATATCACGCCTATTTTGGTGAAGTCGTCTCACTTGTGTAATACGTGTGTTTTCGAGTTTAGTATAATCGAGTAAAATGCATTAGGGAAGGCGTATGATTGAAATAATGTAACGAGTATGAACATGTAAAGCGTTTCATAAATTTAACATATGAGAGACGTTTTAAGAAATTAGCATGTGAATCACGTATGGTCAAGTATGGTACTTAACTATAGACTAGGTCAAAAGCGTAGCAATCTACCTAATTCCCTATAGTTATGGCTCTGATACCAATCTGTAACACCCCAACCGATGGCGGAAACATCGGGATGAGACGAAAACGAGATTGCTCATTGCTCACAACATTATTAAGTGACAATAATTAATTAAACCATATTTCATTTCATAAGAATTGTCAAATACATCGATGAAACAAAACAAAGAACAATCTAACATTTGCAAGTCATAACAAAATTGATACGTCGACATTAAACCTAACGTCTAATTTGTGTGTATCTAGTCCTTGCTATATTGTTTTCATAGCGTCATCTCCTTCAACCTGTAACATGTTTTAAAATAAAGTCAATGCAAAAGCAAAGGCGAGTACACAAGTTTAAGCATAGCATACGTATACGAATAAAGTTTTAACAATCCTCATGGCAACTAAATCTATACAAGAGCAATATCAAGGCATGCAATGCTAATAATCAAACCCGTAACGCAATCACGATGTTTTAACATGACCTCACGTGTTAAGCGATGGAGGTGGATGCGTGAATTCCTATAGCGCTAAGCATGTCAAACAAGGCTAAAAATAGTTAATGACTAAAGCACAGCACAACGTTTATCCCCAGACAAGCAACAAGTATACGATTCAAGTAGTCATGTGTATAGGATTGTTTGTGCGTTTCATAAAGTTTAAGTGTTTGTGATTTTTGTATATGGAAACATGTTACACCCAAAAAGTGATATAAAACAAATGTGGGTCGAGTGTACTCACAGTATTGCTAAGTCTTCTTTGGAAATACCACGACGAGTTGATGAGTGGGAGAAAGGGACACCAATGCCACCTTAAATGACAACAAACATGGATGAATAATCGAATCGGAGTTGAAGATACGTGTACGTTTAGCACGGGATTTGTGTAACGACTCTAAAGTTAAATTCGTCAAAAGTGCCGTAAAAGTGTTATCAAAATAATACAATAAATATATATATTTTTGGCGAAAAGAAAGTAGATAAAAGCATATTTTGACGAAACGGGATAATAGACATATATGTATTTTTTAACGAAAAGAATAATGGATAAATATATATTGTTTGTCGGAAACACGTAATATATATATATATTGCCGTTAGAGAATATAATTTTCGAAAAGTATATAATATATATTTATTTTGCCGGAAGGAATAATATGAGTATATCTTGTCGTTAAATAGATATATACTTTGTCGAAAGGATTATTAAATAAATATGTTGTTGAACGGTGTAATGAATAAATGTGTTTTGTCGAAAAGCATAAAGTGAAAAAATATATATATATATATTGCCGGAAGTGTAGTAAATAAGTATATTTATTTTTTTCGATAAACGGGCAGAGTTTCCTCTTGTTTTGGATGATCCCGACAATCTAGTTGTCGATAACATTTTCAAAACTCAACAATTTTATCAAAACAATACAAATATATATTTACATATCCTACTTATGTTTCCAAATTATATATAAAATTAGGTTACACAATTAAAACGATAAATGAATATGGAATAACAAGGTTTAATATACACGTCATTGCTATACCGGGCCTCGTTTCTAGATCGTTGACCCGACAGTTGACCAGGTTTGACTTTTTGACTGAAGCTAAGCCGAGTCGCACTAAACTGAACCGAGTTAACTTGTGTCGTGAAAGCCGAGCCAACTGAAACGACAAAACAACCGTCGAGTTGAGACACGAAACTGACTAAATCGGAAACAAAATAGAATAAGAGACTCGAACCTAAAACGAACCAAGACGGCTGTTGACTAGTGTTGACCCGAACCGAATCTGACTTTGACTAAGGCTGACCGTTGACTGTTTTACCACAGTTGACCAGTTGACTTTCGTTGACCAAGTTTGACCGAACATTCAAACTTAACCCGAGCCGAGATCACGCAAACTTTGAACCAAATCTGTCTGTTGACTGATGTTGACCAGCTTGACCGGGTTTGACCCGGTGTTAACCGAGTAAACTCGGACAACTGAGTCGTAGCGAGCCGAGTCGCCAAACTTGACTAAACCCGAAACACTTGAGCTCGAACCCGAACCCTAATCAAGCCTGAACCGAGTCGACTCGGAGAACCGAGTCACAAAATGAAGGCCACCACCATCACTGCCGCCGTGATGAACTACTACCGCCGCCGTAGGCCATGCCGGCACCACCTGAAACGAAACCAAACGGGGCCGGAGACGCGGATCTTTACAGATCTGAAAGAAAAAGGGAAAGAACAAGCTTAGAGGTGTTTACCGGAGGTTTTGGAGACGAACATGATGCTGGTTGACGCCGGTGTTGCTGCCGTCGAGCCTGCTGCCACCGCTGCTATGTTTCGTTTGAATCATCCACCACCACCGTCGCCCGCTGGAGGTGACGGCTGCTGCCGCCATCGATCGAAACCGCCGCCGCTGCTACACCGCCGTTGCTGAACCGATGCATCGTCGCAGCCGCGCCGCTGCTCCGCCGCCACGCCACCGCACCGCCGTCGCTCTATCTAGTCTCTCTCTCCTCACAGCTCCCTCTCTCTCTCTCTCTCTCTCTGTAAGCATATATGCGGGTGTGTGTGTGTCGGGTTTAAGAGATTGCAGGGGGTGTGCGAGTGTGAGGGGTGAGTGGGTGCGGCTGTAGAGGTGAAAGGGGGGGGCAGGAAGATGAGCGAGGGAGGTGGTTCGCCGGTAAATCAGAGAGGAAGGACAAGGGGGGCTAGGGAGATGTGTGTGTCTGCGTAAAGTGTGAGGGTGGGGGGTTTTATTTGAAATTAGGTTTAGGGTTTAGTTAGGTTTAGGTGGTGTGTTGGGCCAAGGCCTGTTAACCCGATCTAACGTTTTTGAGTGGCCCGAATGTACCGACGAGATCCGATTTCAAGTACAAGTTTCATAAAACGTCGAATTTATTTTGTTTATTATTATTATTATTATTATTATTATTATTATTATTATCATTATCTAGAAAAATAATAAAAATACGATGCGTTACAGTCTCCCCTCCTTTAGGAAATTTCGTCCCGAAATTTATTTAAGAGGAAGACTTGAAAGGAATTGGTTAAGGAATTGAGGGTTAACGGTCAAGACTTGAAGTTCTGGATACGTGAGGGTAAGCATGGAGTTTAGAGCATCGAAGAGTTAGGTTTGCAAGAAGAAGTCGCTTGTCTAGAAAGATTAAAGCCATCAAGCGTAAGTAAAGCGCGTAAGTATGCGTATAGGAGAGCGGTTTAAACGAGCTTGAATAACTCAATGATATGCCATCTAAGCAGAAAAGCTCTCGTAAGAAGTGGTATGCAGTTTAATGGTGAGTGTGGTCGAACCGTGGGTTGCTAGAAAGTTCACTCGACTTTGAAGAGCGTTAATAAATCTCGATTTTGTAGAAAGTTGCTTGATGATGGAAGACGAGAAGGTTAGGTATTAAAATCAGCTAGTTATCGAGGTAGCGGCCAATCAAGCGTGTTGCTATCCACGAGAATGGGAGATAACTTTAGAGTAAGATGGCATTTAGGGTTTGAATGCTGACACGATTGATTGTAAACGAGGTTGCATAAAAAGACAAGGTTAACGGGAGTAACGGAGGCATAAGAGCGGACGATTGATTCGATCAACGAATACTCGTGTAAGGATGGCATATGTATACGAACAAACGAAAATGTTACGTTAGGGATTAAGACTCGTCGTGGATAATCGGGTAGCGCGCACTTAGCAATGCAGTTGTGAGTTGTTTAAAGCTGGCGTGTTAGGTCATATTATGGTCTGTAAATCACCGAATTTCTCATGGCACGTATTACGAAAGTTTGGCAGCATGGTGAAAACACTTATGTATAGGAAGCACCAGCGGCGTATCCACCATGTTTTGACCACGTTGCGACCGTTTCGTTACTCGATGCAATGTTACGTTCCGTGTGTTACCATACGCGGTAGTACACTCTATGGTTCTCATGCGCTTATCGCTATAATCCCGTGTGCACCCGCGATTATACCGATCATCACATGATCCGCATAGCTTGTACTAGCAGCGCATGAATAAAGGTGTATATAAATTCTGAAAATAAGTTTGCGTGCGTGTAAGAATGTAGTGCGTAGGCATGTTTGCGTGCAAATAGCTTGTGGCCCACGTAAGCAAATCCCTCGGGTTTCGCTCGCGCATAGGCACGAACATGAATACGAGTACAAGTATAGGTATGTGTATGAGTATAAGCATAAGTATGGAAATAAGTATAAGCATGGATATAAGACGTATATGCATGAATGTGATGATAAGTATAAGTGTAATACCCCTGTAACACCCCTGCCCCTCGTTATCACCAATATTGTCCGCTTTGCCCTTGATGGGTGGCCCATCCAGGAACTCACGACTTTGTTTTTGGTTGCCCTGGTGGAGACTTCCCAGGAGGTCACCCATCCTAGTACTACTCCCACTTGAGCACGCTTAACTGTGGAGTTCTCCTCTCATCCACTAGCATTAAGCCCAAAACGCGTTGGTGATTTTAGAGGTAGGGCATTACTTACGAGCCAGGAATCTCTCTTGTCTACGGACGATGTTGGGAGGTATGCCATTAGGTGTTATAATACGCATGAAAAATGACACGTTATTTTCATGAACATGAATATGTGTATAATTATGAACGTCAACAAGTGTAACAGACGATAATGGTGCGTATGATATGAATTGAATGCTACGAATTTATTTACATAAAATAGTCGAGAAATCAGGGTATGTAAAACGAATGATACGTTTAAAATGTCATGCAGCAGTTGACTAAACCATGTACGAGGATACGCATGTATTGTTGTTTGAGCAAAACTTTGAGGTTATCGCTTCTAAAATAGGCTTAAGTTTAACTTAGAATATAGGATCTAGTGTGTGAATATAAAGGAATATAAGGTACTTATTGATTATGTGTTACGTATTTTGTAAAGGACGGGAGTGCTACCATTTGTTTTAAAAGAATTTAAGTAGGTCGAAAATGGTTGGTCTTCATAAAGTTTTCTTGCCCACGTGTTTTGAAACTCATGTGACATTTCGGGAGGTGTATGATAAGGTCTTAAAATAGTAGGTTTGCATTGTTTTCAAAGGATATAAGAGATTTGAAATTTAGTGGTGCTTGTGAAACGTTGACCCTTGAGAGGAAATCCGTGTTAATTGATTTAATGACCGTTGAAAAAAAAACGTTTAGCGAAATGTTTTCTTAATCACGATGAGAGATTTAGAGGGTGTTTGGGGTTGAGTTTTGAAAATAGATTATGCGTTCAGAATAATCAAAGTCAGATAATTAGTTGTAACAAAACATATTGTAGGAAGATAGTGTTTGGATTTGATTATGTTATTTGATATCACAATAATCAGGTAATCAACTATTTGAGTGTTTGAAAAATATATATACATGTACATATAAAGTTATAAATAGACGAGCTTTGATCTCCAAAATACGTAAAACAAATCAGTTTTTTTTTATATATATATATATATTTTTTTTTTCCAAACACAAAAAAATAGATTTTTATTTATTTATTTATTTATTTAATATTTGTGCCTCCAAACACAAAACAAAATATTAGGTTGCAAAACAATCCCAAACACACCTTTAGTACAACGATCCCATAATGCCTATAAGATATTGGTTTTTTTTTTTTTTTTTTTTTTTTTTTTTTTTTTTACAACGAAAATTTGTAACATAAAGTTATTGCGTGAGCGTGTTTTAGTGATTAAGTTAAACATAAGACTTGTGGGCAAGGTATTCGTTAGACCGATTAAGTTGGTAGGTAGCATTCTGTCGAGCTTTGAAAATCGTAAAACAAAACGTTTCATGTGGTGACCAAGTATATGCGTGTGAGATTTATATGAAATAGATTACCGGATGGGAAATACGTCTGATAAAATAGTACGTTTTGAAATTCGTCTAAGTAAGAATTTTGACAACATGGTAAAAGGTTTAGGTATACAATTTAAACATGTGGTTTGTGTAATAAAGTCTCCAAGAAGGAGGGTCGGTAACGATCACCGAGGTATGGGAATCACCCTAATCCGTTGGTGAGGTCGTTTTAAGGAAGGAAGGAAACGAAGTTTGATCGTCTAGGTAAGGAATTCACTCCTATCTCGACGACGGTCTCCATTTCGGACTTTCCGAGAAATATAAGTCTAGTTGGTGACGTTTTGAAATCATGTATGCAAATAATGTATAAGTGGATGAAAAGGTTTAATATGAATTGCGTAAAAACCTTAAAATAAATTAGAAACTTGAAAGAAATGGTAACAAGTATATAAAAAGTCATGTATAAATTGAAATGGTATAAAAGAGAGTCTCAGAAAACATTAGACTGTTTCGGGTAGAGAAACGTCGACTATTCCAAAGTGAATCGAAGATCCTTTCGAATTAGAGAAACGTGCTTTGGCCTATAGGTAAAACGCTCTCGTCGAGAAGCGATTAACGGCATTTTACCCTTCTAGTTATTACACGTCTCTTAATCGATTGTAAAATCGAAACTTTGGCGAGATTGAAAATCGAGGAATGGGACTTAATCGACAAGGTGCGGGTTTCACCCCTAACTTGACGATTTCGTACCCTAAGTGTGGTTGGCACTTCTCGGGTCAAAATTAATTTTGACACTTTGACGAGAGTCCACCAGAGTTTGAATGGGAAGTTTTCCATCAAGGTGTGGATGTCACTCCTAACTTGATGGTGTAACTTCGTGAAAAAAAAAATAAAGAATAAGCGTACTGAGAATCGTTCACCAAATTGTGGATATCACGCCTATTTTGGTGAAGTCGTCTCACTTGTGTAATACGTGTGTTTTCGAGTTTAGTATAATCGAGTAAAATGCATTAGGGAAGGCGTATGATTGAAATAATGTAACGAGTATGAACATGTAAAGCGTTTCATAAATTTAACATATGAGAGACGTTTTAAGAAATTAGCATGTGAATCACGTATGGTCAAGTATGGTACTTAACTATAGACTAGGTCAAAAGCGTAGCAATCTACCTAATTCCCTATAGTTATGGCTCTGATACCAATCTGTAACACCCCAACCGATGGCGGAAACATCGGGATGAGACGAAAACGAGATTGCTCATTGCTCACAACATTATTAAGTGACAATAATTAATTAAACCATATTTCATTTCATAAGAATTGTCAAATACATCGATGAAACAAAACAAAGAACAATCTAACATTTGCAAGTCATAACAAAATTGATACGTCGACATTAAACCTAACGTCTAATTTGTGTGTATCTAGTCCTTGCTATATTGTTTTCATAGCGTCATCTCCTTCAACCTGTAACATGTTTTAAAATAAAGTCAATGCAAAAGCAAAGGCGAGTACACAAGTTTAAGCATAGCATACGTATACGAATAAAGTTTTAACAATCCTCATGGCAACTAAATCTATACAAGAGCAATATCAAGGCATGCAATGCTAATAATCAAACCCGTAACGCAATCACGATGTTTTAACATGACCTCACGTGTTAAGCGATGGAGGTGGATGCGTGAATTCCTATAGCGCTAAGCATGTCAAACAAGGCTAAAAATAGTTAATGACTAAAGCACAGCACAACGTTTATCCCCAGACAAGCAACAAGTATACGATTCAAGTAGTCATGTGTATAGGATTGTTTGTGCGTTTCATAAAGTTTAAGTGTTTGTGATTTTTGTATATGGAAACATGTTACACCCAAAAAGTGATATAAAACAAATGTGGGTCGAGTGTACTCACAGTATTGCTAAGTCTTCTTTGGAAATACCACGACGAGTTGATGAGTGGGAGAAAGGGACACCAATGCCACCTTAAATGACAACAAACATGGATGAATAATCGAATCGGAGTTGAAGATACGTGTACGTTTAGCACGGGATTTGTGTAACGACTCTAAAGTTAAATTCGTCAAAAGTGCCGTAAAAGTGTTATCAAAATAATACAATAAATATATATATTTTTGGCGAAAAGAAAGTAGATAAAAGCATATTTTGACGAAACGGGATAATAGACATATATGTATTTTTTAACGAAAAGAATAATGGATAAATATATATTGTTTGTCGGAAACACGTAATATATATATATATTGCCGTTAGAGAATATAATTTTCGAAAAGTATATAATATATATTTATTTTGCCGGAAGGAATAAT
This sequence comes from Scalesia atractyloides, assembly GCA_947069175.1. NCBI lineage: Eukaryota > Viridiplantae > Streptophyta > Magnoliopsida > Asterales > Asteraceae > Scalesia > Scalesia atractyloides. The sequence continues at coordinate 68,486,787 of CAMTDV010000005.1, read as the reverse complement.
ATGAGTATATCTTGTCGTTAAATAGATATATACTTTGTCGAAAGGATTATTAAATAAATATGTTGTTGAACGGTGTAATGAATAAATGTGTTTTGTCGAAAAGCATAAAGTGAAAAAATATATATATATATATTGCCGGAAGTGTAGTAAATAAGTATATTTATTTTTTTCGATAAACGGGCAGAGTTTCCTCTTGTTTTGGATGATCCCGACAATCTAGTTGTCGATAACATTTTCAAAACTCAACAATTTTATCAAAACAATACAAATATATATTTACATATCCTACTTATGTTTCCAAATTATATATAAAATTAGGTTACACAATTAAAACGATAAATGAATATGGAATAACAAGGTTTAATATACACGTCATTGCTATACCGGGCCTCGTTTCTAGATCGTTGACCCGACAGTTGACCAGGTTTGACTTTTTGACTGAAGCTAAGCCGAGTCGCACTAAACTGAACCGAGTTAACTTGTGTCGTGAAAGCCGAGCCAACTGAAACGACAAAACAACCGTCGAGTTGAGACACGAAACTGACTAAATCGGAAACAAAATAGAATAAGAGACTCGAACCTAAAACGAACCAAGACGGCTGTTGACTAGTGTTGACCCGAACAGAATCTGACTTTGACTAAGGCTGGCCGTTGACTGTTTTACCACAGTTGACCAGTTGACTTTCGTTGACCAAGTTTGACCGAACATTCAAACTTAACCCGAGCCGAGATCACGCAAACTTTGAACCAAATCTGTCTGTTGACTGATGTTGACCAGCTTGACTGGGTTTGACCCGGTGTTAACCGAGTAAACTCGGACAACTGAGTCGTAGCGAGCCGAGTCGCCAAACTTGACTAAACCCGAAACACTTGAGCTCGAACCCGAACCCTAATCAAGCCTGAACCGAGTCGACTCGGAGAACCGAGTCACAAAATGAAGGCCACCACCATCACTGCCGCCGTGATGAACTACTACCGCCGCCGTAGGCCATGCCGGCACCACCTGAAACGAAACCAAACGGGGCCGGAGACGCGGATCTTTACAGATCTGAAAGAAAAAGGGAAAGAACAAGCTTAGAGGTGTTTACCGGAGGTTTTGGAGACGAACATGATGCTGGTTGACGCCGGTGTTGCTGCCGTCGAGCCTGCTGCCGCCGCTGCTATGTTTCGTTTGAATCACCCACCACCACCGTCGCCCGCTGGAGGTGACGGCTGCTGCCGCCATCGATCGAAACCGCCGCCGCTGCTACACCGCCGTTGCTGAACCGATGCATTGTCGCAGCCGCGCCGCTGCTCCGCCGCCACGCCACCGCACCGCCGTCGCTCTATCTAGTCTCTCTCTCCTCACAGCTCCCTCTCTCTCTCTCTCTCTCTGTAAGCATATATGCGGGTGTGTGTGTGTCGGGTTTAAGAGATTGCAGGCGGTGTGCGAGTGTGAGGGGTGAGTGGGTGCGGCTGTAAAGGTGAAAGGGGGGGGGCAGGAAGATGAGCGAGGGAGGTGGTTCGCCGGTAAATCAGAGAGGAGGGACAAGGGGGGCTAGGGAGATGAGTGTGTCTGCGTAAAGTGTGAGGGTGGGGGGTTTTATTTGAAATTAGGTTTAGGGTTTAGTTAGGTTTAGGTGGTGTGTTGGGCCAAGGCCTGTTAACCCGATCTAACGTTTTTGAGTGGCCCGAACGTACCGACGAGATCCGATTTCAAGTACAAGTTTCATAAAACGTCGAATTCATTTTGTTTATTATTATTATTATTATTATTATCATTATCTAGAAAAATAATAAAAATACGATGCGTTAAGTCCCCTCGGGCCTCTTTGAAAGAGTAGTGAGCCATTGTTTGCTCGGTAAAAGTTAACGTGCCTTTACGCGTTAAGTAATTTAGGGCTGTTACACCCCAACCCAATGTACGATAAATGTAAGTATGTTATGAGTAGGTTTTTAAAACCCTAAATTTTCCAAAAAACCTAGTGTTTTGGTCGGTTTAAACATGTTTATCTTTTCAGTAAAAATAGAGCTAGGGTTTCTTTTTGCAAATAAACTCTATCAAATAAGTCCTTTCAAAAAAAAAACTCTATCAAAAATTTTATCGCCATAAAACCACAAAAAAGTCCCATCAAGATTTCATAAGTCCTTACAAGTAACCTTTTCAATACATATCAATAAGTCCTTACAAGTAAAACCACAAATAAATTTTATCAAATAAAATCAAAAAATGTCCTTGCAAGATACATAAGTCCTTAAAGATAAAATCTTTAATCACATAAGTCTTTCAAGATAAACTTTTCAATCACTAAATCCTTACAAGATAAATTCGACTCCCTATCATACTTCAATAAATTCGGGCTTAACCCTTTAATAAAAGGACTCCACCCTTTAACAAACCCTTTCACCCTCAACCTTAACATATTCGGACATTATCAACTGTTAACAAATTCGAACTCCTCAAACTTTAACAAATTCATACTCATAAACTCTTAACAAATTTGGACTCATAAACTCTTAATAAGTTCGGACTTCACTTAAACCATACATAGATAAACTCGGATATTACACATATATTCGGACAACCAATTAAACTCGGAATGTGATAACTTCGGACTTTGTGACTTCACAAATTCTGACAATTATCTCCGTCTAACCGATACAGAAACACAGTTTTCAAAGTAACAGTTTACAATCAAAACCCTAATCACTAATAATCAAAGATGTTACGAATCCAAAACAATGAGCTGGCAGTTTTGTCATATCAATAGTAATTCCAACGTCTAGCAGTAATCATGCATTTCTTCATTCTAACAACAATCATATATTCATCAGGCATGGAACAAAACACAGATTGTTTGGATGTTTAGGGTTTTGCATGAAATCAAAAGAACAAGAATGACAACATATAGCGCAAACACTTACCTTAGATTGATATTGAGATTTTTCTCGGAGAATTGAAAGACCCAAGATTGATGATTTGTGTGAGAACTTGTTGTAGCCAAAAGATCAAAGAAATGATGTAGAGAATTGCCGTACAGTGAGATTATGGGGAGTTTAGGGTTATGAATAGTTTATCAGAGTTTCTTAGTTAGCCCTAACACACCCCTAACTATATACTTTTTACACAACGGCAAATAATATCATACAATTCACAGTACAACACATAATTCACGTATTTGTCATGCAACATATAAGTTTCATATAAACCGTCCGTTTATAGTTATTATTCGTGTTAGTCACCAACGTTTAGAGAATTAACTTGTGTGCGTGTTCTAGTAATTCCCTGAATTACCAACGCCGACTCATTTAACTAACCCTAGTTAAATGCAGTGTAACGAATTATATCTAAATTAACTGTGGTTAGGTTAAAGTATTCACTTGAAATTGCGGGTTGTCACAATTATATCAAACGTTTAAAAGTATGAGAAACAAAATCCATAAAAGGTAAACCCTTACGGTTTGACAACTGAGAAGATGAACAAAAAGACAAATCAACATTTTTATTGCAAGAAATTGTAAAAGTGCGCTGAAGATGTTGTAGCACAGCCTTTCCGGGATGTCCGAGATGAGCGTGCCATGTTGGGTGGTTTGTGGAAGAAACTAATGCGAACTCCAGCTTGGTGAATGGGTAGAGATCTCCACGGCTATTGTGGCGGGAAAGGAGCCATCCATCCTTCAGGTCCTTCAAAGAAAAACCAAAAGGATCAAACTCAATGGAAACTTGACTATCAGTAGTAAACTTACATACAGATAAAAGATTTTTAATAACCGATGGTGAGTGAACAATGTTATTGAGTTTGTAGGTGTTGTTGGGAAGGGTGTATAAGCCATTACCGGAACCCGTAACTCGTAAACGTTGACCATTACAGACAAAATAAGGATTTGAGGTAATAAAGATGAAGTTAAAATCATACCCTGGATCCGATGTGATATGAGATGAAGCCCCGATTTCATGTTCCATTGTGGGTCATGATAATTGAGGTTCAGGTGTGATAGCGCCAGACCAATGTCGGACAGGCATAGGGCATTCCCGGGTTGTGAGCTAAAAATAGGAGGCGGCTGAAGTTGTTGTTGGGCTAAGTGAGTCTACTGGGCTTGTGTGAATGGTTGAGAGGGGAATTGATTGGGTTGAGGGTTAAACGACTGAGATGGGTACGGTGATGGTGGGGGTGTCCATGAGGCCGGCCTATGTGTATGTGTCGAGGTAGGTTGTTGGGAGTGTTGGGTTTGGGGCGGATTGGGTTGGTTTGGAGGGGCCTGTTGGTGATAATTTTGTGTTCCCCATGAATCGGATCCACGTCCAGGGGATGAAGCTGCACGGTTATTGTTTCTTAGTCGACCACCTCGTGCGTTATACTCCCGACCACGTTCACCTTTGGATAGGTCGTAGTTTCAACCCCAGTAACCATTGGGATAAGGAGGGTGATTTGGATCGGTTGGAGTAGTGCTCGATTAGACTTCGTGGAGTGAAGCATAAACGTGTCACAGATGGTTGTAGACCTAGCGGCTTGACGAGACTGCTCATCTTCAATCATACTCCGAGCAACTTCCCATTTGGGTTTTTCACGATTGATAATAGCAGCAATTGTGTCGATTTCCATTAGAAGCCCATGCACCGTTCGAATAACGAGACGACTTTTGCTTACCGGTTGATCGACGTCCCACAACTATCCATCAAGATCTTTTAGGGTTTGACAATTGTCGTCAAACAAGAAGCAGGAATTAAAAGTTGTATTTGTGAGCTTTGTTTCATGCATTACTACACGTGCCTGCTTGTTATTGATGAATATGTCACTGATTTTTAGCCACACATCCCAAGTCGTGAGATCGGTGTCAAGTACACGGGACAATAAATCATTAGACAAGATACTGTAGATCCATTGCATGATAAGGGCATCGATTTCGGACCATACTAGGAATTTGGGATCGGATTCGTCAGCTTGTTCCGTACCATCGATATGGTGAAGCACTTTGTAGGCACGTGCATGAAGCTTGAAGAGTTTGACCCACGACAAATATATTATTTTCTTGTCGTCAAGGGTTCGGATCTTGTTATTGACGTTTGTGACAGTGTAGGCCGGATGGAGTTGTTTATTTTCTGAGGCGGGTTGGTTTCCAGTGACTAGGGGTGTTCATGAGCCGAACCGAACCGAACCGAACGAAAGTATGCTCGTGCTCGGTTCGGTTTGAAACCGAGCCGCTCTGTTCGGTTTGGATTTAGAAAATCGAGCGGAAATCTTATGCTCGAACTCGGTTTGGTTTAGAACCGAGTCGCTCGGTTCGGTTCGCTTTTGCTCAGTTTTATTTATTCCTACACAGCCATTCATTCACCAAAATTCACCAACTTATATGTCTCACACACACTTAACAATTTAACAAAATACAAACATAAAAAGTCTCACAAAAATAAATCCAAATGTTTAATGTTTAAGAACATCTAAAATGCAAAATAACTTTAGACCTCCAATTTTGAACAACAGCTGCAATAGCGGGAATATCAGATTTCAAGTTTTTTAATACTTTTTAATATATTTATTCTATATATAATATAATAAATATTTATGTTACATGTTTATATTTAATAAATATAATATATATATATATATAATAAAAATAAATTCGATCGAAACCGAACGAGCGAAGAGTGAGCGTACCTATGCTCGTGCTCGGTTCGTTTTAAAACTGAACCGAGCTGCTCGGCTCGGTTTTAACCGAGCAAGGAATCGAACGAGAAAATTTCCAAGCTTTTTCGAACGCTCATCGAACGATCTTCGAGCGCCAAGCAGTTTGGACAGCCCTACCAGTGACTGGGATATCGCCGATGATTGGGATATCGCCGGTAGTCATGGTGGCAAAGAGAAAAAAGAAAAGAAATTGGGTTTTACTTTGGCTCTGATTACCGTGATAATTATTGAGTAAAAGATGATTCCCATTGATTTTGTTTTCTAATGAAACCAAACGAATAAGTACACGAAGTAAGCCACCAATTACTCCTAAAAAGGAGGAGGCCACCAATACAAGAGATACTAACTAAAATTAGATAAATGTAAATATGTTTCACTAATAGTTTGTCACACCCTGATTTCCCGGTGGATCCAGACTTGGGGTTTATGCGTGACAATTGATATAGATATTCACATATAGCACAACGGGTCTTGGGATTATAAAATAATGTTACAAAGTACAAGTGTCCGAAATGTTCAAAATAAATATACAGAAAGAAAGTGTACTAAAAGATCCACAGGCCGATCGGAATTAGCAAAAATGAAATTTTAGACTATTAGGCTTTGCGTGGAGTCGCAAATTCCAATATGCATATACCAAGCAGCTCCAGCCTGTTCCGTATTTGCTAACCTACGCTTAGTCTTTTGAAAATACGTCAGTTTTCACTGGTAAATACAATTAACCGACACATTTTGAAAATCTTTCAAAATCATTTTATACCATTTGGTATATAATTTTATAAATAACTTGGGACAAAGTGATATCTCTTGTTACTAGTATTACATGCTTGTCGATGCATATGGGGCCCGGAACTAATCTTCAAAACATAATTAACCGAGACGCCACATCTTAAATGAAATATGATATAGCATAATGTCATCTGTCGGGTGTATGCCAACACCCCGCGCTTAGGTCGTGGCCACTTGCAATTAAGTGAGCCGAGGATATCCAGGACACGGTCGCATTAACCCCCATGTTCAATTTATCAAGCAAAACGGATTAAAACGGGTTATTTAAATTTTAAGCATCATTCGCCCATGATTTAATACCCGACCAAGCGGCTAATGCCGTATCCCAAGCCCGTATAGGGAAAATAGGCTAATAGTGTTTACCACTACTTTTCCTTACAAATCAAGGATGCTAAAGCACAACCGTATTCAAAACAACCTGAACACAAGCGCATTTTACTGGTGGCTCCTAGTTTGGAATGAACGGAATTATGATCCGTTAGAATGTTAATGGGTCTCATTCAAGTCATATAACTTGGACCGGTTAACTTATAATAAATAGATACGGTTTGCTAGATTAAGAGGAGACCGGATAGAATGTGGTTTATACCCTCACGAGTATAAGGACTCATATAATATGGGTCACATAACCAAACATTCTGATTAGAACCGATTTGGAAAGGTTTTTACCCAATTCGGCTAAACTTAGGTATTTTATGCTATATAAGTCAACCGTACATGTCTATGCGCTATCGGGTGATCCGATGGGTCTGTGGTAAGTCCAATATGCCATAACATGTTTATTATATTACCATATCAGTTTATAACTCATATTACAAGTTTATTATATTATAAAACCATTCTTTGTATAAAAAGGGCATTTTGGGTATTATTAGGCATATTATAAGGACTTTACATAAAACCCGATAAACGATATGATCAAATTGTATAACCTCAGAGGGTTATTCCATACATTAATATGAATATATTACAACTTTAAATCAGTTGCTAAACATATTAAACGGGTCACAATCGAAAGTCAAAGCAGAAGTCAAACTATTTGACTTTTGGTTGCGAACCGAGCTCTAAGCAGGAAATGACGGGTTGGACATGATCCAACATGTCCTAATATGTTATATAAACTGATATAATGTCAAATTTTGAGGTTTCTTTACTTAGAAGTTCATTTAACGTTAATTACGAAAATCTGTGTTTTTTACTTTTATTTAATAGAACTTTGACCCGTCATTTGACCAACTTAACGTGATTTCCAGAAGGTGCCCTCATAGGGGATTAACACCTACATTATTACGATCACGTAGCCATGTTCGATTTGAACATTGGCTTAACCAAAATGGTCATAACCGAAAGTCAAAGAAAAAGTCAATTTACTTGACTTTCGGCTAATAACTAGCCTATAAATGAAACAAGACTGAGTTAGAACACTTATAAGTGTTCAAGGGAGAGTTAAAACTACAAAGAGGAGACCTCTATAGATCAGAAGCTGCTCCAAGAAGATTAGAGAAGAAATTTGTGAAGGTGCAAGTTTGCAAGGCTCAAGATCATGGCAATTTATAGTTGCACAATGATCATAAGAGGATGCCACTTGTCCCTGGAGCTTTGAGATGTTTAAGAGTGTCCTAACAGGTGTCAAATGGTGACTCAAGGTGGCACAATTGCGAGAGAAATGGCAGGAACAGCAAGCTGCTGCTAACACATGGTTCTGCCAGCAACACCCCTTACGGACTGTAAGGATCCTGCGCCCGCAATTTGTTTAAATGCCTTAGGTTCTTAAGGCATCGCTTGCGGTCCGTAAGGGACCTTCAGAAGCCAAAAGTTTGGCATTTTATCATGTTTGATCCCTCTATTTCCAATTATCCACATATTCATGTGTTTTAGTCCCTCTCGTCCAACTTACCGGATTATTTGAGAGTTACATAGACACGTGTTGTATTATTTCTCAAGGGACTTTTCTAAGGTGTTACATACTTACTCCCTCGGTTTAAAAGTTAAAGATAGTAAATGAGGCTGTGAAACTCACCTAATTAAGTGATAATTAATGTTCCACACAAAATTCACAAAGTAAGTTGAAAGAGTCTTCCTACCCTAATGCTATAATTCATGCATCATGTGTAAGGACTAATTCAAGTTAAAGGATAAAGCATAATGTTTTCATTGTGTTCGAGTGTTATAAATAGAAGTTTAAGTATCATACTTAGTGAACCATGATCATCTAGTTTCACTAAAGGTATTTTAGAGTTTAGACATCAAACCAAGGTTGAACAAGTTGAAAAGTTGATGTTTTAATAAGTTTCAGGAACCTGAGTTTTAGGTCAAATTCAAGGTCGTGTTCAGAGATTTTATTTAGTAAACCAAACGAAAGAATTTTGAAAACTTTTGTACAATAACTTATATGTTTTAATGTTCTATTTTTTATAATTTTTAGACACGTTTAAATATCTCAAATAAGTTAATTGAACAGAAAAGTAGCAAAAGCTATTTTCCGAAGTTATAAAATTTCTAAAATTGGTAAAAACCGAGTCTTCAACTAAATCATGCAAGACCAATGGGGTTATTTTCTAGACTCATAAAATTAAGTTTTGTATAAAAATCAGGACGTTCAGACCCAAATTTAGGGAGTTATGCTCTCGGGAAGTTGACCCAAATTCTGCTCACCCAAAACACGTTTTCCCATTCTTTGGTTTTTTACTTTTGGAAATCAAATCTTTATAAGCTTTCATTGTCTAATTAGTTGTTTCAAATATTTTTAACTGGTGTTTAACAAATGAAACGACTATTTCAGATGTGATATTTTTAATGTTAAATCTTATGAAATGAAGATTATAATCTATATATAAAGTAAACTAATATGAGACACTTGTGATTCATTTCATCTATATTTTTGTTTTCTTGTTTTTCTCTCCTCTTTAGTTATAGATATGTTTAATTATAAATAACTATATCATAAACCAAATAAATTTAATATAACACTTTTTAAAATTAAATATTATTATTGAACGTTGCAAAAAAATATTATAATAAAAATAAACTTATCAAACGAATATGAGATATTTCAAATATACTTATCAAAGAATATCATATATTTGATTTAGATGAACTTACTTTATACGCCCAACATTATATGATAAAACCTAAAATAAAAATTTGTACCCAATATATGAGTAAATATTCTATTATCATTATCACTAATTAATAAGATGCCGATAACAATATTATTTTATTATAATTGATATATTACGATATTCTTTTATAGTATTTAAATGATATGTTAACAAAAATATAACTTTTATATCTTTAATAATATCTATATCTATATCTATACTATAAAATAAAGTAAATCACGTGTGAGACACATGACGCTCTATTGAGTGATCTCAATTATGTTTTCCCGTCTAAATAAATAGATATAGATAATATGGTAAGGGATCATGTACAAGAAAAGAATTTTGTACGAAGTGTAGGAGACAATCATGACCACACATTTGTTTTTCTCAATTTAAGAAAGAGAATGGTATGATGGTCTTTTCTCTCTTTAACTAGTTTCCACCTTGATTTTCAAACGACTATAACTTTTTCATACGTTAATATTTTTTTTAAATTACACCGTATTAACGAGCATTTCTTTCTCTTTAATTCGATCAACCTATTGCTATAGTATTCTTAAAAATAATTTATAGGACTTTAAATATCCATTACGTGATTACGTGATTTTGAATACCCAGTATCCATTACGTGATTTTTGAATACCCATTACGTGATTACACATTCAACATAAATCATTACGCATTCATTGTAAATTCATTACGTGATTACACATTTAATATGATTTTTTATAACTAATGTCAATACAATTATGCTTATTACGTGATTACACATTCAATAATAAGAACTTGATTGTTTATGCTTTATTACGTGGTTAAATCTCTAATATATGACATTATGTTGCTATTATAGGTTGGTTTGGCTAATGTTTTGTATATAATTTATCTTTAATACATGATTATACCTTAAATATTATGTATTCCATATGAAATATTATGTGTTACGTTACGTAATCATCCAGTATAGTTTCACATAAATACTATAATGAAATCATGTAATCACGAAATGCGTATTTAAAATCACATAGTCATGTAATTTACATAGTCAACTATTGTTACGTAATTACGTAATCACTTAACGTGGTTTCACATAAAATACTACAATGAAATCAAGTAATCACGTAATAGGTATTGAAAATCACGTAGTCACTTACTGAGTATTCAAAATCACGTAATCACGTAATATAGTTTCAAAATCCTTAACAAAAAATTAATGTTAAAATATAGCAACATGTTACTCGAATTAAAGAGAATGAAATGCTCGTTAATACAGTGTAATTTTTATAAAAAAAATTACCGTATGAAAAAGTTATAGCCATTTGAAATTCAATGGGGAAGTGGGTTTATGAGTTAATAATATTGGATTTTCCTATTTTACTTTTTTCCCCACTTGTTCCCTTGTTTTTTGTTATGTGAATTCTATATTTGGGGACCACTTAATCTCAACAATTGATGTTGCAAATCAATGTTCAAACTTGTCTACTACACTTCGTACAATTCTTTTCTCTTGTAGAATAACCTCTTTCTAGATAATATTTCTTAATAAAATTCAAATAAAAATATATTATTTTAATTAATGAATTTTATCTTTTTATTTTATACCGTGTTGTTTTTCATTTATATCTATCCTGATTTTGCTTTATAATACGAATTAATAAAATTGAATTATAATAAACTAAGTATAAATAACTCTGGCTTCTACTAACATTTTAAACATTTAATATGAAAATATAAGTGAAAGTACAAGTAGTAATAAAACACAAAAATAATAATCTATAACAAAATAGTTATGTTAATACTAAAACAATCTATAATATGTAATCTTTTATAATAAATGGTTGAGTTCATTTCATAATTTTCATAAAGGGTTGAGTTCATTTCAGAACTTTAAATAATTGTAAAACTTTTAGAACTCTTAAGAAATAACCAGTTTAATTATACATCCGTCTCTTTCTCATATTAAATATTCGATTTTACATGTCAACTTCTAATAAACTATAGATTTTATGAACTATATGACATGTTATTCAAAACTAAGATTTTAAAAAAACATTTAATTAGTTGAATTATAATAAACTAAACATAAATAACTCCTGGCTTCTACTCACGTTTTAGACTTTTAATATAAAAATATAAGTGAAAATATAAGTAGTAATAAAATACAAAAATAAAAACCTATAAGAAAATAGTTTATGTTAATACTTTAACAATCTATAATTTGTAATCTTTTAATGGTTGACTTCTTTTCATAACTTTAAAAAAGGTTTGAGTTCATTTCAGGACCTTAAATAATTGCAAAACTTTTAGAAATTTTAAGAAATAACCAGTTTATTTATACATTTCGTCTCTTTCTCACATTAAATCTTAGATGTTACGTGTCAACTCCTAATAAACTATAAAATTTAAAAACTATATGACATGTTATTTAAAATTAATATTAAAAAAACATTTAATTAACTTGTGTATTACACAGGTCCCTAATCTAGTGTGTCTTTTTTGTAATTCTGCTATTTCTTTCTTTTTTTTAAACAACCAATTAACTTATAATTAACTTATAGATAACAGTTTTTGTTTTGTCTACAAATCAAATTTTACATGTACTACCTATTAATTATTACAAACTCTTAAAATGTATCATATTTTACTTCACAATTTTTTCCTGCCCAAACCCTTAGATCATCCATGATGGTTAATGTCCTTTTAGTAGCATTTTTCGCCACATCAAGAGCGTAACGCCCCTTAAAATGTGTAATGGTTAACGTCTCTTAGTGCCCTTTCAATCATTACTTTCTAAACTTTTTTTCTTCTCATTTGTGTTATACAAGAAACGTTTCTTCCTTTTCATACCCTATAATGCCCATGGGCGGTGGTTGGGCCATTATCCAACCCATTCAGGTCTCTATAATGTCCATTACACATGGTGTTAAGTTAAAGGAATGCATTTATCAGATTTCTATAAAAAAAAAACGATCGGTAAGCTATGATATACTGAAATTGGTTGAAAAGATCTTTTGTATAGGTATGAATTAGTTAATTATTTAGTTGCATTATTCTAAGTTTTAGAATTATGTAGTTTCAAATATTTATAGCCAATAAAAATACATATTTGATCATGATAAAATACTAAGAATATGCAATCCCTGTATCTCTAATATTAACGGTTCAAATTATAGTTTTATCACTAACTCAATATAGTTTTAAAATGCCGAAAAGTTAGTATATACAAACACATCCTTGCTATTGTTCGACTACAGCCACTTCTACACCATTTAGCAAATCCGATCTTTATTCGTTCTTCTTCTATTTAATTATTATAATTTTATTATACTTATGTGAGTGTCATAGTTGTTTGATCCACAACTAGTGGTATATCCTCACGTTTCGCGGCGGGAATTTGATCGGTATCGGTTCGATATGTGTCGGGATTAGAATCAGTCGTTATCGGTTTGATTCGTTACGACATGCTTTCAGTACCGGTTCATTTCGTTACAACATATCGATAAATATTTTACGTCAAACAAAAACGATACAAACATAAACCAATACCAATGTTGTTCAGCCGATATTGCTTGGTTCATCTCATCAAGGTTAGGAAAAAAATAAAAAATGCAAAACCGCTAAAGAAAAAAATAAAAAGAAAGCAAAACCGCTAAAACTTGGATAATAGATGAGAAAAACAAAATTATGGTTTGTTGTTCACACATGGAACGTAGCCATACGATGTAAATTATAGTTTATTGGATGGATTTGTTTCTTAAGTTAATTAATTAATATTTGTTTTCTTTCAATATTTTATATAAGTAACAAAAAAAATTTGATTCATGTATGTTTAACTATTAAAGGTTCTAATATAGAGATTTCTTCAATAGTTATTGATTTTTTTAAACATGATTTAAATAAATAATATTCAAATGCAAATGATTTTGCATCCCTACCTGTAGGCTGTACCCACAGAATTGGTATTGAGCAAAGGCAAAAGCAATAGTAATCAATAACTTCCTTCTTTTGACAGGATATCTATTTCACTCTTCTTCTCTTCGGCGTCGCCGTCGTGCTTCCCGGCGGCAACATTCCTTGGCTTCTGACATTAATTATATCTTCTCTGTCGGTTGCATAAACCTTGATGTCTCCCCCGGTCCATCACCTAGCCGGCACCACCACAACCCCTATCTAACGCAGCTGTCACCATTTGTCTTCTCCGACCAGGATAAGAAGGTAACAAATTGACTTCTCCGTTTGTACTCTGCTCGATCTAACTCTAGAACCATAAATCAAATCCCGTTTCCAAAATGCACATGAGGGATGACGGTGAAAACCCTATCCACCACGATTGTCTAATCCACAAAAAGCATCACCGTCATCCAACCTACTGTACACGCACCACGATTGTCTAATCCACAAAAATGACTTAAAAATATTGTTTTATAATTCTTAAACTTTCAGTACTAACTATATTATTTTTTTCTAAACTTCCGGTACTAACTATATTATTTTTTCTTTGTTCTGACGGCCGTGTAATATATAGGGTTATATGGTTGTTATGTAACGTAAAAAGAAGCTAAGGATAAGATTGAAATCATGAAAAAGTTTGAAACAGTGAATCATCCTATAAGCAACACTAGTATGCCACGGTTTTTTTTCTTTATGTCACCAAAATTTCAGTTATGATATTATATCACCTCTGGCATATATTAATTATTTATAGCCTCGAAATTTTATGTGATCGATTAGTAGCCGAAATAGGGAGTAGGAATATAGAGGAACAGTTTACGTTGGTTTAAGTGTGTTAGATCACCCGTGGTGGATGCTAACTTGTGTTTTTTCCCCCTCAATCGTGCTCAATCACGCTCCCATCCCCACCCCTGGGCGCTATCTAGCGTTTTTGGGCAAAAAAAATCCTCTAGGCGTGTTTTAATTCACGCCAAACCCCAAACCCCATGGCCAATCACATGCTTTCTATCATATTTTTGCCCAATACCAATTTTTGATGTATTTTTTATTTATTTAATTGTTTAACATCCCTTTTAAGATAATGCTCCATATCTCCACTACACCCATTTTAGAAAACGCCCCATTGCTGACTGGGCTGCCACATGGCGCAAAACGCCCAAGGATGGGATGTTGACGACTACCCATGGTCTTAAGGTTTGGTTTGGTTTGGTTATTAATATTAACCAAATCATAAGTAATGTACTAATCTATTTTATTAATCATTCGGTTTTTATTAATTGGTTCGGTTTGTTCGGTTATTTTGCAGGTTTTTTGGTTTGGTTTGGTTTGGTTTGATTATTTTTGGTTAATAATCGAAATCAAACTTGGACTAAAATATTTGCTTAGAAATACATGTAATGAAGGTACAAGCGCATGAAATAGATGTATAAATACATAAAATGGAGGTATAAATAATTACATGGAAGTATCATAAAATTGGGGTATAAAACTTGAAATATATGAAATGGAAGTATCTAAGCTAGAAATAATTGAAAATATGATTGGTTCGTTTCAGTTCTTCGGTTAACCGAGGGTACAAAAAAAATGATAACCCATTTTGGTTCATTCAATTTCGGTTAATGGTTCAGTTATTGCTCACCCTTAGTGGTGGTCGTGGAAAATTTTGATGGTGGCGGTGGTTGATTAGTGACGGCAAATTGCATGATTAACGAGTAATGTAGATGCCATCAGCTCCTAGAGCAGGTGGTCAACGGAGTTTTCTGGGTTTCTCTTGGGTGGCCCAGATTCGAATCTCAAGATGAGAGGAATTTTGCCAATACCTCATTTGGAGCTCGACTTGGGGGAGGATAGTGTGATCCTTGGTGTTCTTAGATGTTTAGCTATTAAAAAAGGAGTAACGTAGATCGTGATTGGTTAGTAACGGACTATGGTTGCAATAAATAATCGGATAGTGAACACCGGTCTCATGTAATCAAGTTATAAGTTATTGGCATTGAGATGCGAATCATCTAACTTGAATTTATTTGGTGTTGTATTTTACACAAACTAATATTAATTTGTTAGAGTGAGAGAGGCCTTTTTCACTACCCTCAACTATCTGTCTTATAACTGAATTATCTTAAACTAAATATTCATTACAGCATGATTACCGGTAATTCACACAAAGTCCTTTCAGCCATACATAAATATTCATCGTATTTGTCAGCATGATTACCGGTTGTGAGTTGTTTGATGGCGGATGTTAATTCTTGTAACGCCGTAAAACTCTTTTTTATCCTCTCGTCTAGGCTCTCTTGAAGCCATTCATACCTTGCTTCTATATCACCTAAAATATTTATAAAAAAAAAACAAATATTTCTACATACGATACTTTACTCAAAACGTCGTTTCATTGTATTTTGGGTTGTCGACGAAATAATCTTCCATTAGAACCTTGTGACCTTTTTCACGATCACGTGCCATTTATCTTTTTTAAGATGTTGTCATGTCTTCATCTTCAGTTTCGGTTTGGGCGACATCCATGAGAAATTTGAGGCTACTACTTATGATATATCGTAATTGTAAGATGTAATGTATAAGTTCCATCATCATCCATCTTTTAGTATAATAAAAAAATTGAATAGAGAAGTTTAGATAGATTGGGGAAATGGTTGTAGAATCGTAGTGTAAAAAATAGAATGTGAGATATGTATTTAAATGGGGTAAAATGTTTAATTTTTATTTTATAATCCCAAACGCTCAGATTCCAACGGTGAGTTGTATCCGCTTTAACAACCTGCCAAGCCAGAGAGTGGTGGCGGTGTTCCTGTGGTCACAATACAACTTGTTACGGGTACCTGGGTAGTCCCCACCCACCCTTAATTGTTATGGTTACCGTTGGTTAAACAAGGTATAATGCCGTTAAATATTTACAGTAACTATAATAATCAAACCTTAAATTAAGTTGTGTGTATATATATACTAGGTTATAGCCATATATTTCATGGGTTTGAGGAAAAAAATGAAAGCTTTTTAGATAATCACGGAGTTGATCGGGTTCGTTGGAAAAAAAATGTGCTTTCCGTTACTTGAATGATTTTTTTAAATAAATATGTTAGTGTTGAGGTTGGTTGCTGTAGAGGTAGGGTATTGGACCCGACTCAAGCACCAATAAGGACTAAAAGCACCAAGAATCGTGTACAGGTATACAGAAGATATGGCGTATACCTCGAATTGACATCTAGTAAAATGAATGACATATCTATCATTATTATTTGGTCACGCGAGAGCATCATTATTCTGATATTCACAACCGCAATGTCTGGTTGTGGACAACATATTTATTTGGCTATACACGCCACATTCTACTTGATTGTGCGCTCTACATATCTTATTTGGCTACGCGCCAAATTTTTAGTTAACTATTAACCGCGCCGATAGGGTATTTAACTTCCCACATCGTTTGGTCACCGACTATAGCGTGTGGTACGACATACGTTTCGTAACCAAGACAAATGCAAGAAAAAACCAATATACTTGATAATTCGGATAAGTATTCCACACGCTATGTGACAGGAAAAAAATACTCATTCGAATATGTGTTTTTCACGCCAATAGGCGACATGGATGATAGAAAACTCACACGCCATAGGCAAAAAAGGTTACATTACTCGGTCACAGAAAAATGCGCATAAAGTATTCATTCACGCTAAGCGCGTAAACACTTTATGATTTTGGTCAAGTATCTCACACGCCACAGCGCGGCAGAGAGTATCACTTTGTTGAAATTTAAGCAAATATTCCACACGCCGGTGCGCGACAGGAAATATATTTGATAATTTAATAAGTGCTCATTCACACTAAGCGCGTATAAAGCACCCAATTATCTGAACACGTGTTCGTTAACGCCATAAGCGTTATAAAACACTTTCTTATCTCAACGGATGTTTACATAAACATTTGTAAATGCAATCCACCATCGCATTTAAACTGCAAAATACGGTGAAACGCATATATGACAATACTAAACATGACGTAGTTAGTATGAACACCTACGCATTCAAAAAAAGTATTAGTCACAAAAATACAGCGCTAGGAGTGGGCATCTTGGTAATAGATGTATTCAACCACTATTATCCCAGTGGGTATCTTAGTAATAGATGCACATAACCACTGATGATAAACCAAGTACTTGTCTCACAATTATAAAAACATTGTGGGAAACATACATAACGCTTTGAACACCCTTTCGAGATCACTGAGCATAGCAAGCACTTTTGCAGAGGTGTATTGCAAATCATTCTCTCCGGCTACAACATTGCTTGTTGTAACCAGATCATCAATAACAACAACTGGTGTTAACTACCAGCAGTTCTACATTCGTCTACATTCGCCCAAGATGGTACAACATCCATATCGGCATTTACAACCAACGACTACACCTTATGGCAACGACGATACACCTGATAACACGGACGCGTGGCAGGGATCGTCAATGCATGGATATCAACATCGTCACTTCGATCATTTTCCAAAGGTAATCTTTTCTCCATTTTCGAATTCATCCTAGTCCGATATCATTATTTTCAATCATAACACTGGACTGGGCGGACTCGAAGGGATATTGGCTCAATTGTCGTACAAGTCATACGCACATTGGGCCATACTCAACAACCAAAACACTCAGCATGTTCCAAGGTTCATGCGCGGGACATGTACGCATATGCGCAACCTTGGTCGCTCATAAGAGTGCGCCAGTACAAAAGACAGCAGCCGGGCTCTGTCACACAGCCCCCGACCCCACCCTGGGAGCGGGAGCCGTGAGGCAGTCAGGTGGTACCGGTGGTTATTTTGAAAATATTGCAGCGGAAATTTCATCAGGACCGTAGTTAGGAAAATATCAGAGTTTAGAAACACTGGATTGTTATTTATTAATCAGATGGGAATAAAACTCATGTTTTATTAAGGTAGCTTTTAATAAGGGATAAACCCGAATTCATAAAACAACATTTCGTAATTTAATTGATAAAATAAGCCACTCCTTTAAGCCTTTTAGTGCTGTATCCCAACTCTTAATCCGATCTACTGAAATCACCTGAAACATGTTTTAAAAATATTTTTGTTAGCAGGAAATACTGGTGAGTTCATTCAATTTGTACAAAATGACACATTCTTATATTCACAGCATTAAGAGTTTTTACATTTGTTTATCTTACCAAAATACTATTGGCTAGCTCATTGTCCAATAGCAAAGAAACTTATTTTAAATAGTATTTGTCACTCGGTGGCAGTTCCTGTGACTGTGGTCATATCACTTATTGGCTAACCCATTGTCCAATAGTGAAGATTATCAAGTATTATATACAAAACCCCACATACTGACAGTAGTTTCCCAATAAGAATACAAAGACTTAATCACTGTAATATAACTTGGAAAATATTTAGGGTTTGCAAAGCATTTGAGAAAAGTAGAATGACTCACATTGCAAACTTAGGTATTTCTATGGACTTTCTGGTGACAATTCCTAATTATATCCTGAGTCGCTTGTAAAACATATAATGCACATGTTTTAGTAAAATGACCCAAATTACTTTAGCCACGAGACAGAACCCCAACGAATCTTAGTCAGGCAGAGCCTTGACATGCATTGGTGGGTCCTAAATCAACCGGGCAGGATACCCATACAACACGAGAAAGAACCCCAACGAACTTAGTTAGGCAGAGCCTCCATGCGTTGGTGGGTCCTAAATCAATCGGGTAGGGTAACGAATTAGTGATCAGGGGTGAAGATACTTACAGCGGGCAGCGCTTCGCAGGTTTAGGGGTTTAGCGGGTGGTGTTATGCAAAGAAACGGAGATACGAGAGAGAGAGTTCATTGAAATTCGATCGAACTGGTACAAAAGCTTCTGTCCCAAGCTGCTGCTTATATAGCCCAAATGGGCATCCCCCGCGTCACGCGGGATGACCGTGATTCTGGCATGACGTGCGGGGTGGTCGGCCTGGCATAGGTCTGCCACGTGTCCACGTAGGTCTGACACGTGGCGCGATGTCGTGACATGTGTCCCTGGCCGCCTTTTTCGTCCAATCGGGTGTTTTTCTTGATTTTCGTGATGGTTCTTGTCGTGTATGCTCGGGTCTTGATCCCACTTGGTTCGGTTTTAATTGTGAATCTACCAAGTGTACTCTGGTAACCGTCCACTTTTCTTAACCGCTAAGTTTTCTGATCGAGTATCCCGGTTTCATCAGGCGCATTCCAGGGGTTTTAATTACGGTTATTGTTGGGAATATTTTTGAGGGTTGTTACAGGCTCTGCCTAACCAATTTCTATGATGAACAATCATGCGCCTTTCACTGCTCAATGATCTCCACTCATAGTTAAAGACAGACGCAACAAGCGTCGTCAGCAAAGCTCTCACGCCCCAAAGACAGGTAATCCTAGAATTAATTTTCACTTCTAGGCACTCCTAATAAGTCTAGTGATCCTCTCAGCGCTTGCACGCTAGAGCAACGCTAGACTGGGGGACTTGTCGAGGTAGGGTACTGGACCCGACCCAAATGACTCGTCATTACCGTTACCATATTTTTTATGTTATTTATTATTGTGTACTAACCCGCGAGGCCCAGCGCGATATAGTTTACGCTATACTGGGTTGTGGGCTTGTAGAGACAACCCCTAACTGGGCCTGGCCCATTGAGGTTATGAAGGTCCGTGATCAGGCAGTTCTAGACGGAAGTTAGTGGATAAACGTAAACCGATTCGGTAGAATGTTATTAAGAATAGAGTAGAAGTAGAATGCAGCGGAAATCTTCATTCATACCGAAAGAGTATACATCTTTATAAGTCCAGCTACCGGAGTTCCTAGAGAGAATCCAGAAGCACCTCCCCGTAGGGATTCCAAAAACTTAAATGACAAATGAACAACACACCTATATATAGGAGAACAAGTTCGCTGGAGTGGAGGTAAGTTCGGGCGAACTTGACCTAGTCAAGTTCGGCCGAACTTGACTTCCTAAGAGCATTCTCGAGCGAACTTGGCCTGCATTAGTCAAGTTCAAGCGAACTTGACTAAAGGCACATCAAGTTCGGGCGAACTTGACCAATACAGGTCAAGTTCGGGCGAACGTGTTCCCTTTTACACTGTAATCTCCGTATTTCGGTCGTGTGTTCGATTCTAACCTATACAATATTCAACACACGCTCAATCTAGCCTATTCGACAAGTGACGAACACAAAGTGCATCAACAGATTCCCCCTTGTTCGTTACTGTCAAATCTTGGTCTTCAAACTTGAGCCGTGTTTGAATATTCTGCAACTTCAATCAAGGTATCTGTCGTTGTCGTCGAAACGCGTCAACAAATTCCCCCTTAATTGATGATCCGGGTTTGCATTATCAACATCTAATTCCCCCTGAAATCTCCAGTTCAGGTATTTGTTGCACAGTTTCCAACCTCCTCTGATTTGCTTGACCGACAGATTATCTTGAATAGACACCAATTTGAAGCTCATCAATGTAGCTTCTCCATTTCAACTTTAACCACATCCGCGTTCAGTTTAGCGCATATCTCCTATGCTCGATCTTCCGATTTTCAAGACTCAACCGGCAGTTGATAGAAACTTCAAATTACCACACTGGTAAACTTCAAATCAATGTTTACCCGCAAAATTCTGAAATCCCAATTTCCGTAGTCACTCTAGATCAGCAAATCGGTAATCTTTTTCAATTAGTAAATCTTCATGGGAACCAAATCATCTGGTAACACTTTGAATCTGAGAATCACTCGTCCATGATCAAATCACATTCTTCCTCTTCAGTCATAATGCCAGATATATAGCTATCTCCGGTAGACCAGCGCCACTTAATCACCAAACATCATCATCCAATGGCGATTAGTCCAAAGAAAAGAATGATTCATCTGCTTGAAGACTAAAAATAATGGCCACCAAAGGCTATCATCAGTTAGCGTATCTGGGATAACTTCAGATCTCCTTGGTAATTTTGAAACCATCCGTCTTCGGAGCTAGTCATTAATCCTAAGATCATCACTGACGTTTTGAACGTCCTCAGTTCCTTCATCGGTACTAACGACTACTAATCCAGCTAATTGTTCCTTAACCGGAGATCAGGACTCTAACCCTTAAGCATCAATCTGTATCATGATCTGATAAATCAGAACTTCCTATGATCACAAAATCTCAATGAATCTCAATTCTATGCATTTCCCGAAAATCTGCAATCGGTAACCACCCGGATACTGTTGCTGTAGTCACAAATTTCAAAAATGCCAGAATCTTCAAATATAGAAAATTTTTTATTGCCCCTCATTTTTGCAAATTTTGACTATACTGAAATTTTCACTGAAATTCCCCCTTAAATCCGGAATTTTCAGTTTGCATCAAATGCGGAATTTAACTTTAGGCCCATCGGTAGTCTTCAACTCTAATGATCACCAAATTGCTTTGGAATCAATGACTACCCTCTCATCATCAACCATCTCTAACCTCATCATCTCAGCCTATCTCTAAAGCCTCCGACGGTGTCCCCGAACAGTCAGTATCGGACTTTTAAATTTCAAAAAAATGTCTATCAACAAATTTTTTCTGGATACCCGTCTCATCAAACCGAGCAATAAAATTATTCAATGCCTTTTTTTAGACTCCTTGACAAGTTCCGGCGAACTTGTATATGCTAGTGAGACAAGTTCGGGCGAACTTAGTCAAATTGTGACAAGTTCGGGCTAACTTGGTTGGCCACCACCAAGTTTGGGCGAACTTGCATGAAATAGACAAGTTCGGGCGAACTTGTGCTTAATTTGAATGAAAATCAGTCAAGTTCAGGCGAACTGGATGAAAATTCATGAAAAACTTTGTCAAGTTCGGGCGAACTTGATGAAAAGTCTTGAAAAACCATGTTAAGTTCGGGCGAACTTGACCTCGACAGGTCAAGTTCGGGCGAACTTGGTCTCCCAAATCAGCCATTTTTCACATTTTTCGATTCAAAATCCTTATTTCTTCTAATTTCGAGATGATTTTACCATAGATCTGGTCGAAATTGATTTTCTAACAATCCTATCCGTTCAATTTGGATTTTGTCCGTGGATTGTAGGTTTATTTCATGATTTACGTCCAAAACCCCTCCTAATGTCCATAAATGTCCAATTCATGAGCGTAGATACTAATTGAAGGTCCGTGATCAGGCAGTTCTAGACGGAAGTTAGTGGATAAATGTAAACCGATTCGGTAGAATGTTATTAAGAATGGAGTAGAAGTAGAATGCAGTGGAAGTCTTCATTCATACCGAAAGAGTATACATCTTTATAAGTCCAGCTGCCAGAGTTCCTGGAGAGAATCCGGCAGCACCTCCCCGTAGGGATGCCAAAAACTTAAATGACAAATGAACAACACACCTATATATAGGGAGACAAGTTCGCTGGAGTGGAGGTAAGTTCGGGCGAACTTGACCTAGTCAAGTTCAGTCGAACTTGACTTCCTAAGAGCATTCTCGAGCGAACTTGGCCTGCATTAGTCAAGTTCGAGCGAAATTGACTAAAGGGACATCAAGTTCGGGCGAACTTGACCAATACAGGTCAAGTTCGGACGAACTTGTTCCCTTTTACACTGTAATCTTCGTATTTCAGTCGTGTGTTCGATTCTAACCTATACAATATTCAACACACGCTCAATCTAGCCTATTCGACAAGTGACGAACACAAAGTGCATCAACAGGGTATGAGACATGGGGCAACACTTTTTGTAGCTGGAAATAGAGGATTCTTCCTCTACCGGCCGTCTCTACCCCATTTCTCTCTTTTCTTCTTTGCAGATCTGGATTCGATTAGGAGAACAAGGTATGGTTCTCGGTCTTTTGTGGAAAGCGGTGAATCCGTGTTTCTTCAGTTGCGTTGAAGGACAGAACGATTATAAGTTTTGAATTTTTTTCTTATTGTTCATATTATTTCTTGTATGACACATAGTAAATATAATTTTTGATATGAATACATATAACCCTAATATGAACTAGACTACAAATTAAAGAAAGTATAACCTTACTCATTTAAATTATGCGTTTACAAAGAAAGAATTTTGTTTTTGAATACAAAAGAATTAGTATATTTTATTTCTAATTAATATTTTCTTATTTTTAAAAGTGTTATCAAGGTAGGATATAGAATGATATTAGTTCACGATCTAAGAGCATATATATTTTAAACATATATATATTGTTTATATTTATGTTTACCATTTGTGAAAATGATAATAACAAATTATAACCATGATGAGGTTTTAAGTTTTTGGTCACGTCAAATAGTGATGGGTGTATAAATTTTTTGGTTCTCCTATTATTTTCGATAAGTTTGTGTTTAATTATTAAAGTAGAGGTATTTTATTAAAGTATAGGTAAGTAGATAAGTAATATTAATTATATTGAATTAAAAATATCAAAGAGATATATTCATGAATATAAGATTATTTTAAAATATATATTAAATCCAATTAATTCATTTAATATATATATATACACACACTTATTATTCTTAAGAGTGAAGGAGACATTGCTATATGACATTCTTTGGAATGCTTTATTAGAATTAGATATATATTATAGGGAACATGCTCCTATGCAGAGGAGTGGTCAATTTCACTATAATAATAAAATTTAAATATTGTTCATAAATGAAAAAAATAAGATGATTGTGTCGGTTATTAGGAGGTTAAACAACTAATACATTGAAGGGAATGAAGTGATCGGTCTTTAGGTTAGAATGATGTTAAATTAAATTTCAAACTTTCACTTTATAACCAATATATCGTATCGTCTTAATATATTGTGTCTTAGTGTCTCACGTATTAATCCCAAGGGAATATTATGGGGGTAAAGTGTTGTATTTCCAAACCAAGTGGTTGTTTGTTCAAATACTGCAAAAGACAGGTGTGATGTGATTTTAGCCGTTTAAAGTATCTCGCGTATTAAATTTTAAGCTTCCACTTTATAACCCAATATATCATATTGTCTTAATATCTCGCGGCTAAATATCGCGTGGAAATTACCTTTTTATCCTAAAGAGTTGTATAATAATAATAATAATAATAATAATAAGTTAATAGTCAACTTTATTAAATTTTACTCCATTAAATTGGTAATTGGATTAATATCTTGTGTTAAATTTGTTTTAACATGGCAATGAATTTGTAATTTTACTCATCTAAAATGCATTATATAGTAGTATAGATATATATTATTAGTTATAGAGGACAAAAGGCATTTAGAAAATGATTCGCATAGAGAATCTTTTCAATGTTCATGTGAACTCATACGACTCCTTATAGATCAATTTACTATATTAGTTGCTAAAGTTTAGTTGTTTGTGTAACAACTCTCAAAAATTATCCTAACAAGAACCCGTAATCAAAACCCCAAGTGCGCGCGCCGACACTTGTAATAATCAATTAGAAAACTTAGTGGTTAAGAAAACTGGGCGGTGGATGAACCAACCCAGACAAAAATACTCTTAGTAAACTCCCAATTAAAAACCAAACCATTTAGGATCAAGACCCGAGCATACACGATAAGAACCAACACGAAAATCGAGAAAACCCCGCGATTGGGCGAAAAAGGCGGCTGAGGACACGTGTCAGACCTATGCTGGACACATGGCAGCCTAAGCTAGGCCGACCACCCTGGCGCGTCTCGCTAGAAACCCTGTTTCCACGCACAACGCGCGGGAGAAACCCACCTGGGCTATATAAAGGCAGACGTGGGACAGAAGTTTTTGCACCGGTTCGATTGAATTCTCTGATCAAACGCTCTCTCTTCCTGTCGTTATAATCCCCGAACCCCCAAACTCTGAATCTCTGCTACGTAAAAGTGTACGAAACCCTGATCACTGGTACGATACTCTGTCTAATCGATCTGAAACCCATCAACGAATGTCAAAGTGCTGCCTGTATAAGGCTATACCTTGTTAACTACTTTGGGGTTTTGATCTTGTGATTATCGTTAAAGTCTGAGTTGGGTTAATACACTAATACATATTACATTCTATGAAATTAGGGATAAAATCAGAAGGCTTATATCCACTGATAAAGTAAATGTTTAATTATCTGAAGACTTTGAGCTATAAACTTACTATTAAACAAGAAGCTTAGTATCATAAGGATCAGAATCAGGAGACCTGTTATATCAAGAACTATAGACCTATAAGGTGAGTCATTCTCTTTTTTTTCAAATGCTTTTGCAAAATCCTAAATGTTTTCCAAGTTGTATTTACAGTGATTAAGTTTTTATATTATGAAATTACTGCCGGTATGTGGGGTTTTGTATACACTACTTGATAATCTTCACTATTGGACGAAAGTTAGCCAATGAGTGATATGACCACCGTCACATCGGAACTGCCACCGAGTGACAAGTACTGATTGAGTATTTGACAGATAAAAACAATGTAATAACCCTTGATAATGTAAAATATAACAATGTGTCTTTTTATAAAATTGAATGAACTCACCAGTATTTCCTGCTGATATAATGTTTTTAAACATGTTTGAGGTGATTATAGTAGATCTGAATAAGAGTTGTGATACGGCACCAAAAAGGCTTAAAGAGGTGGCTTGTTTTATCAATTAAATTAAGAAACATTGTTTTATGTATTCGGGTTTATCCCCTATTAAATGCTACCTTTGTAAAACATGGGTTTTATTCCCAACTGTTATAAATAAAATTCTAGTGTTTCTAAACTCTGATATTTTTCCTAACTACGGTCCTGATGAATTTTCCGCTGCAATATTTTCGAAATAACCACTGATACCACTTGATTGTTCACGGCTCCTGTCCAGGGTGTGGTCGGGGGTTGTGACAGAAGTGGTATCAGAGCCACTGGTTTAAGTAATTAGGTGTTGTAATACTAAGCTTAAAAGAAAGAGTTAGGAAATTTATTAACTGGTAGCACCCAGGATAGTATTTAGACTTGAACTTAAGAAAGATGTCTTAGTATAAGCTTCGAGATGAGCTAATTACTTGCATAGGTATAATGCGACAGGTGTTGGTATGTCGTGAGGATGATGACTAGAGCATTGCAAGTATGATAAATAAGCAATAACACCTGATTAACATTATTTCTTGTTTATTGGTACTACTTGGTTCTGAAATATGATCCGTCATATAAATACTAATTTCCTTTCCTTGATGAAAACCTTAATAAAATGTGCAACTTTAAGATTATAATTTGAGAAAATTCTAATTATGGGAAATACGATGATAACTACCTCTCCAGCAAGACTGGGTATGGTGTGGTAGACTCTCCAGCTTGTCCGGGTAAGATGGGGTTGCCTCTCCGGCGAGACCGGGTAGATGGGGTATATAAGTTACAAAATTCCCTAAATAGTGCCATGACCTGATGTACCTGTTTTTGGAAATATGAACCTGTTAAATACATTGACCTTATGAATGGTATGTATATTATAGTAAATGAAACATATGACTATGTAGATATGTATATCTATAAGGAAATCCAAAGGCCATAATGACTGATAATTTAGGATGAATCCTAAGCATATGTGTCAATGATAATTCTAGAATTCGTTATCATGAACCTCTAGTGTACATCTATAATTCCAATATTGAACACTATTCCATTTGATCATCCATTCCGTAACTTGTGCGACAAGATGAACGGTGGGAACCCTTTAAGTTGGGACGCCATCGAAAGTATAAAAATTTCCAAAGCGTTACCTTATATTTTCTGATGCTAGCAGGAAACCCGGAACTAAAAGTTGTGCTAGGCACAAAACGTATAATTAAAACTTACACTAGTGAGGGTGATTCTACTTTCATTGAGAACTCTTAAGAAGATGAGAGTAACCATGACTAGATGCACTTACAGAGACTTTCTTCACCTGTAATCCTATTAAGATTCCTTGTAATAAAGAAGCTGTTACAGCAATACATGGCCTGCAAAGAACTAAAGTTGTCATAACCATTAGTCTATACGCTGAGAAAGATGAACTAATGTATGCTTCAAAAATTAGGCATAAATTGGTGAGACCTGATCTTCCAAGGACAAGATTATGACATATGCCATGGAATGGAAAGAATGGAAAGAATGGAAAGAATGAAAAGAACTGATAGAAAGGAAATTCTGCCAGCCTCATAAAAGGGACAAATGGAAACACAATTCCTAAATTACCAGATGATTGGTATAAAGTGTTGTAAGTATATGACAAAATTCTTCAGATATGCAAGAATGGTACTAGCTCTGACTTCGCCAGAATCTGTACTAATTTTCCATCTTATTTGAGACTAGTTAGTGAGATCTTTGATTTGATAACGACAGTCAGACCATAAACCATTAGCAATAGGGCCGAGTTAGCAAATACTTTGACCAATAGGTTGATACTTGGACATAGGGAAGAAGAACTTGGAAAAAGAAGAGTCGTATATGTTTCCGTTAGAGAAGCAAAATCATATTCGTCAAAATTGTGTGAAACTGACATAGACACCTAAGAACAAAAACAAATGAAGATCCCGAGAGGAACGCGAGGGCATTGTTCTCATAGCATAAGAGGCAACAATGATTCCTGAGGTGATCGTACATGATGTGACACTAAAATATTATTTAACTCTGGTGCGAACAAAAATTTTATAAATATAAAGCTATGTCAAGCAATCAATCAATCTATAATCATACCTAGGTAAGTCTAGAACCCCACCAATATTTGTGGAGTACTTCGGGAAGAAAAGATGGAATTGGTAGGATACAAACTTAGTGCTACTTTATTTCCTATGAACCTCGTTGGATTCAATGTAGTATTAGAAATGGAATAATTAGCATCCAAAGTGATTAGAATTCTGTTGGGATTCGTAAGCCAACTAGAGAAGTGATCACAATCCAAAAAGATAACACCATCAAGCCGAAAAAGTTCATCTCTGCAAGGAAAGCTGCAAGTTATGTATAGTATATATGATCTATGTGATCATTTACACAAAGGAAGTGAACTACAAGAAATTTCGGTAGTATTGGGATATCCTGACTTTTTCCCAAAAAATCTACCTGGACTAACACACGATAGTGCAGAGAAACTCAGAATTTACCTAATACTAGGAACAACACCGATTGTTAAAACACCTTATCGCTTAGCACCAATAGAAATGCTCAAGCTGAAAAAGCAATTAGATGAATTGCTGGAAAAAGATTTTATACAACATCCCCGTAGGAAGCACTAATATCATTTGTCATGAAGAAGGGTGAATTGATGCTTATGTGTATCAATTATTGAGAAATGAATAAATGTTGCAATTAAGAATAGGTAACTATTACCGATAATTGATGACGTATTTGATCAACTTCAAGGAGCCTGATTATTCGACCTACGCTTAGGATACCATCAACTGAAAAAAATACAGGAGAATGATATTCCTAAAACTGCTTTCCAAACTAGTTATAATCATTATGAGTTTACAGTCATGTACTTTGGTCTAACAAATGCCCAACTGCATTTATGGACATGAATTAGATATGTCGAATGTACTTGGATAAATTGGTAACCATTTTATAGATAATATACTCATTTATTCCAAAAATGATGAAAATCACTCCAAACAACTTCATTTGCTTCTAATACTATTGAGAAAAGAAAAGCTTCATGCTAAATTCTTTAAGTATGAATCTTGGCTACTAGAAGTACAATTTCCAAGTCATTCGATTAACCATGAAAGCATCTATGCGAGTCCTGCCAAAATTTAAAGTTATCACCAAATGAGAAATTCCTTAGTCCTTTCAGAAGTAAGAAGTTTTCTAAGGATAAGCAAGATGTTATCAACGTTCTATCCAAGATTTTTCCGAATAGTAGTTTCGAACTGAAGATTTCATAGTTATTATGATACATGATTTAGACTTGGGAGCAGCTAAAACGAGCATGTACTCCAGATTACATATGTAAGTAGATTTAATGGAACAATTAAGGAGTACCCAGGAAATGAAAAAAAAAAGAAATTGATAAGACTAAAGGTTTAATAGGCATGGAGAAAGAATTAGAGAAAGATGTAAATGAAATAGGAGATTTTATAAAAAGGAAAATTTGGGTACTTATTCAAGGAAACTTACGAGAAAGGATTCTCGAAGGAACTCGTAAATCTAAGTAAACAATGCATCCTAGAGGTGATAGGATATAAGAAGAATTACTGAAATGAAAAAGGACATAACAAGTTTCGAAAATTTAACTTGTTCGTAAGTTAAAACTGAGCATTAGAAACCTATAGGTTTACTTCAACGATTAGAAATGCCAGTATGGAAATGGGAATTGAGAACAAATGGATATTGTTGCCAAATTATCCAAGACAAGAACATTTAACGACACAATCTGGGTGATTGTGGATCGACTATCTACGTTAGTAAATTTCCTACCAATGAAAGAAGCTTTTAGCTAAGTTTTATGTGGACGAAATAATCTCATTACATGGAGTCTCGATATCCTTTTTATCTGATCGAGACAGTCATTTCAATTCTCATTCCTGAGAAAGTTTTAAAAAAGCCATGGAAACTCGGCTTAATCTAAGTAAAACTTATTATGAGCAAGATGAAAGAACAATACCAACTTAGGAAGGCATGCTAAGTGCATTTATGATAGGTATTGGTACAAGTGGGACGATCACTTGCCAATCATAAAAATTCTCCAGTAAACAAATAGTTATCATACCAATGTTAATGTTTCCTGATTTAAAGCACTTTATTGGTGAACGTACAAATAGTACCATCCAATATGTTGGGAAGGAATAGGAGAAAAGCAACTACCAGGCCATGAGATCGGCAAACCATTAGAATTTAAAATCATAGAAAGAATGCTGCTAAAGGTCTCTCTGAGAAAGAAATAGTCTGATTTGGCAAGAAAGGAAAGTTAAGTTCAAGGTTTGTTGGACTATTTAAGATCGTTAAACAAATTGGACCAACAACTTATCAGCTAAAGTTGCCAGGAGAAATGTCTGGTATACATTGGATGCTTACAACTTAAGGAAATGCAAAACTAATCATATATCTTTAAGATATAGAGGTAAATGAGAAACTAAAGATTGTTGAGAGACCCTTACAGATTTAAGAACTTAAGTGTAAGAGATTAGTTATGGTCAAAATAAAGTGGAATTCAAAACATGGACCCAAATATACTAGGGAATTGGAATTGAAGATAAGATGGAAATAACCATACTTGTTTTAGTGAATCTCAAGGACGAGATTTAAAACAAGGTGGGGAGGATGTAACAACCCTAAAAAATTTTCCCAACAACAACCCGTAATCAAAACCCCAAGTGCGTGCGCCAAAACTTGTAATAATCAGTCAGAAAACTTAGCGGTTAAGAAAACTGGGCGGTGGATGAACCAACCCAGTCAAAAATACCTTAGTAAACTCACAATTAAAAACCGAACCATTTGGGATCAAGACCCGAGCATACGCGATAAGAACCGACATGAAAATCGAGAAAAAACGCGCAATTGGGGGAAAAAGGCGGCCGAGGACGCGTGTCATGACATCACGCCACATGTCAGACCTATGCTGACACGTGGCAGCCTAAGCTAGACCGACCACCCTGGCGCGTCTCGCTAGAAACCCTGTCTCCCCGCGCGACGCGCGAGAGAAACCACCTGGGCTATATAAAGGCAGGCGTGGGACAGAAGTTTTTGCACCGGTTCGATTGAATTCTCTGATCAAACGCTCTCTCTTCTTGTCGTTATAATCCCCGAACCCCCAAACTCTGAATCTCTGCTACGTAAAAGTGTACGAAACCCTGATCACTGGTACGATACTCTGTCTGATCGATCTGAAACCCATCAACGAATGTCAAAGTGCTGCCTGTATAAGGCTAAGGGTTTTGATCTCGTGATTATCGTTAAAGTCTGAGTTGGGTTAATACACTAATATATATTACATTCTGTGAAATTAGGGATAAAATCAGAAGGCTTATATCCACTGATAAAGTAAATGTTTAATTATCTGAAGACTTGGAGCTGTAAACTTACCATTAAACAAGAAGCTTAGTATCATAAGGATTAGAATCAGGAGGCCTGTTATATCAAGAACTATAAGACCTATAAGGTGAGTCATTCTCTTTTTTTCAAATGCTTTTGCAAAATCCTAAATGTTTTCCAAGTTGTATTTACAGTGATTAAGTTTTTGTATTATGAAATTACTGCCGGTATGTGGGGTTTTGTATACACTACTTGATAATCTTCACTATTGGACGAAAGTTAGCCAATGAGTGATATGACCACCGTCACATCGGAACTGCCAACGAGCGACAAGTACTGGTTGAGTATTTGACAGATAAAAAAATATAATCACCCTTGATAGTGTAAAATATAACAATGTGTATTTTTATAAAAATGAATGAACTCACCAGTTTTTAAACATGTTTCAGGTGATTACAGTAGATCTGAATAAGAGTTGTGATACGGTACCAAAAAGGCTTAAAGAGGTAGCTTGTTTTATCAATTAAATTAAGAAACGTTGTTTTATGTATTCGAGTTTATCCCCTATTAAAAGCTACATTTGTAAAACATGGGTTTTATTCCCACTGTTATAAATAAAATTCCGGTGTTTATAAACTCTGATATTTTTCATAACTACGGTCCTGATGAATTTTTCCGTTGCAATATTTTCGAAATAACCACCGGTACCACTTGATTGTTCACGGCTCCCGTCCAAGGTATGATCGGGGGTTGTGAAAGTATGATAAAACCTGTATAAACTGATATTATTTGTCTAACTATAATAAATTATGTAAAGTTATTAAAATGAGGGAAATAGTTGATATTATATAATTAACATGGTAAGTTGTTGAAATAATTGAAATAAGCCTCTGGTGTTAAGTTACTATTGCTTGCCCAATTGTTTAACCATATTTGAGTCCTGTTGATAAAACCCATCGGCTGATTCATTTTTAAAATAACATTCAATTATGAATTACCATAAGTGAGATATAGTGGGATGGATAAAACTAGGATATGAAAGCATTATATATGGATAAAACACCCCACATTAAAGCACTTGCATTGCAGTGGTTGTCTTAAAACTGTGTCAAGTAGTATCAATGTTATACCACTTTCAACGACCACCAACATCGAAAAAGCTCGTAAAAACAAAACAAATACAACAGAAAAAATAACTTCGAGCGAAAAGAAGAAGTAAAATCTTTGAATCACGCACGCTTGTTGTAGAGAAATTAAACCGAAACGTAAAACACAAAAAAATACTAAGTCCATCCAAGACTAGCGCGTTGCGACGAACTAGTAAAACGGAGAAAAAATAGATGTGTTGTGACGGGCCAATCAAACTAGAAAAAATATACGAAAAAATGTTGAAACCCACATGCACATTGCGGTGCGTTAACTCACAAATGTTAGAACAAAAAAAAACTTGAGAAAGATGAAAAGTATGATGAACCAAAACTGAAAGTAAAAAAGAGTTGAGGTTAAATTGCAAAGGATGAAAAGTTTTGAGTTAAAAGTAAAAAAACAAAATGACTAAATTATAAAAGAAAAAAAGTTTTGGGTAAGAAATGAAAAAATGAAAAAAAAAAATCTCTATAACAGCACCATAAATTTCAAAAAACTTAAAAATTTTATTTTTTTTCTAAAACTTGAATAACTATTATATATTATATATTAATAGATTAAGCTCTACTTAATGGTTATATACTTATTTATTATCTGCATAATAAAAGATATGATGTCAATTTATTTATTATTTTTTGATTAGTTTAATATTCGTGAATTAATTCTTTTCATATTAATTTAAGGAAAAAATTTTGTATATTAATATTATTTCATTAGATATTGATTTAGATATTAGTAATATTATAAAGACGAAAGAAAATGTAATTTAGCATTAATTGAGGTTATTATAATCTTAAATAAAGATAATGACAATATATTAGTTTAATATTAAAAGAAATTATTAACAATACAATATAAAATTTATGAGTTGAAGGAGAGATGTATGTGTCATCATTAGAATCTTTTATTTTAGTCAGATTAGATACACTCACTTAGCAGTGCCTAGTAATTGTTTAAACAACATTTTTAGGTAAATCACCAACTAAAAGAGTCGGCTTGTGCTTAATACGTTGAAGGATCAAACATTATATTTATAACCCGTTTTTGGATGTATAACTTAAGGGTTATTTGAATACATTTTTATGATGTAAACTTACAGACTTATCAAACATATAATGTGAATTTTATAGATTACTATTTTATCACATTATATTAGTGTAATTTTTTCGCTATTATTTAAAAATAAAAATCAAGAAATCGGTTTTGAATAAATATAATATAAAAGGGGTCTAAAATATGGATGTTAGAGGGTGTTAACTAACCCATCTTATATCCTCCGTCGGTATATACCAAGACTTTGTTTTTACTATTAAATTCTTTTTAAGAAAGATAGCGATCACTTTTACAATTGTCTTATTAGTTGGGTAGTGACCAGCAATGTCACACTAGTTAAAAGGTAGTGATTACACGTTAACATTTCACCCAAATGATTGTGATCCTTTCAACATCTCACTAAGGTGGTAATAATCATCATTATATACGTCTCACTAAGTGATAGTGTTAGGACGTTTTGAGATCGTTGGTACTTGAGTTTTAGAGTTTAGAGATGTTTTGTAATAGTTAGATAAACTATAGAGGCTGAAATTGAACATTTTGTAAAGTGTCTAATCAGTGACAACGTATTTAACTTCCTAGTGTAATTATTAATAAGCTGGATAGTCAGTTGCTATATATATGAAGCTTGTCTCCTTAGGCTCCAAGTTTCTTGGACCAAGGTTATTTTGTGATTATCTTTGTGTTTGTCTCTGATTTACATGATCTAAATCGATATCCAGGATCTATGATAACAACATTTATAGATCTCTAACTGTTCTTGTTAAGTAGTAACCATAGCCAATGTCTCAGACTCGATCATATCTTTCCTCCTTAACAAGCTCCAAGAAGACCTCGTCCATTCCAAGAGTTATATGATCGGTTATCAAGAGAGATTGGGTTGTTTCCTGCTAAAGAAATCTGCTTATTGGAGAATCAAGTCAAGGACACCAACGTGCTCAGGGAGAAGCTGAAGGAACAAAGAAAGAAAAACAAAGCACTGCATAAGTTTGTATCAGATCAAACATAATTCCTAAAGTTTCAGCACGATGGGATGATTAAGATGCATGAAATGCTCCAAGATTTATATGCCACAGCCAATCAGGAACCAAAATACACTGGCGAAGATCTTTTCAACTTCGACAAGTTCAGAGAGGATGAGGAAAAACGAAAAGCTGCTGAAGCAGAATAGAAAAAGAAGAAACTCGAATCAGCAGTGGATGTAAGTGAAGAGGGAGACAGTGAAGAAGAAGAGGTAGATAGATTTGAGATGCCTGCTAAGCTTGTTGAGTGGGGATTGGAGGATGAAGTGGTTTACGAAACCGATGGAGGAGAGGAAGTGGCTCCACAGCACCCTGAGTGGTTTAAGAAGAACGAGCGAAACTGCCAGACTTCTATCAGGTTGTGACGATTGAGAAAACTGAAGTGACTGATAGAATTATATGCTGGAAGTACTGTAACTTGACAGGGTTGTTCATAGTGAAGCGAAGAGGCGGTGTAATCCAACACTTCAAAACGGGGAATGACATGCAAAGTCTACCTACTTGGGACGTTTGAGAACTGGGTAAACTTGAAATGATAAATCATACATATAGTAGCAGTGGAGGAGATTTTGAAAGACTTATTCTACGAGAATGCGTGCATCGATCCATTGTGTTTAAGCCTCAACGCCCAAGAAGACGAGTCTCAAAGACCACCAAAGACCCGATAACTGGTAAAGGCAAGGTCACATGGGTAATTAACCCAGCAAAGGTGGTTACCAAGTTGAAGATTCCTCCAGAAGAGCCAGTCATGCTCACCAACTTCAAGAAGTGGTTCTGTGATGGAAAACTGGTGAAGCAGTGATCAGATCGAACAGCAACGAAGATATCAGAATTGTTGATCCAATGGACGTGTTTATGTTTTGCCTGTCTGACTTGAATATCCTTTACGGGCATAAGATACACGTCGGTGCTGGCAACGAATATTTGGAGGAAAGAATGCTTTTTCAACGAGCAGTGAAAGACCTAGAGAAAGAAAGAGATGATGGAGATTTGGTTGGAATAGAAGAGCATAAAGAACAAGATGAAGCAATAAAGAAAAAAGCTGCTGAAAAACCTGCTGAACCACAACCATCTTCTCCTCAAAGCAAAGATCCTTCATCGGAATCCAATGTTCAAGTCATACCACCACCTCCGACTTCATCCACATATGAAGTCACTACGAAGGGCCCACCTACAACAAGTGAAGCTGTTACTACTCAAACTACACCACCAACAAGCACTCAAGAAGCAACCGCCAACCCTAAAGCTCAAGACAAGGAATGAAGACTCTCAGAGTACGCGATGGTCTAGGGGGGATATTGTTAGAATGTTTTGAGACCGTTGGTACTTGAGTTTTATAGTTTAGAGATGTTTTGTAATAGTTAGATAAACTATAGAGGTTGACACTAAACATTTTGTAAAGTGTCTAATCAGTGGCGGCGTATTTAACTTCCCAGCGTAATTATTAATTACGCTGGGTAGTCAGTTGCTATATATATATATGATGAGTTTCATGAGTAAACAACATCCTTGTTTGTGAATGTGTGAACCAATCTCAATCACTCATTCTATTACTTGATGAAAAGGTTAAGATGGTAATTCTACAATTTTGTTTTTTTTTAAATTCGTTTATAATATGGTTGGCAGTTACATCTCCTATTTCTTAGGAATATTTACGTGATCTCAGTTCATTATATTCAAGATTCTATCATATGTTCAATTAACAATTTCGAATTTCATCAAGCTAATCATTTTTTTTGTATCAAATAACGAATTCGATCATGGATTATGCTCATAGCAGTGACTCTAATAGACAAGATCCAAGACAACAATCAGATTACCCAATCATGAATCGTCTTTAAAAGTTTTGTTTCGCTAGGTTAACGAATTAGACATGTTTTATTCGATTAGTTTTTGTGAATCGGCCATGTTTATATGATTAGTTTTTAGTTCATCTCATTTTTTATTTTCAAACAGACGGTTGATTTATGTTTCAATGCGTAATTGTATTCTTTTTTGCTGATGATTTTGCTTAAAGGTCCAGAAAATTCTGTGTTTTGTGTTGCTTCTATAGAATCATGCTTTGTTTATGTATTCCCAGTATGTTCTAGTTTTTTTGTACACATCCGTAAATATCATAAGCAACACACAGTTTGTAGGGTTTTTTTGTATATTTTAGTTTAGTGCCAGAAGATTTGTTGTATACACATAGGGTAATGAATGTTTTACGTTTATATAACAGATGGATATGCACATATGTACTATATTATTCAGCAGTTTTATTTTCAAGATACACTAATTTGTATAAGAAA
Source organism: Scalesia atractyloides (assembly GCA_947069175.1). Lineage (NCBI taxonomy): Eukaryota > Viridiplantae > Streptophyta > Magnoliopsida > Asterales > Asteraceae > Scalesia > Scalesia atractyloides. Next base: position 68,449,835 of record CAMTDV010000005.1, on the reverse strand, counting down.
CTTTTATGTATAATAAATAATTATAGTCTTTTGTTCTCTTAATGTTCAGAGTCGATAGCTAGCAACGCATACGAGACACCCAATGGCACTAGGTATTGGACGCCAGTTGTTCCCCCCGGTTGCAAACCCGTACAAAGTCAAGATTCAGTACAATGGAAGCCGCAATTGCAATGTATGAGAGTTACGCACAACTAGCAGGGTTTTGTACACGATTGGATACTTCTAAGAAAGAAAAAGTTGGCGACAAAAAAATTACTGCTATATGTCTTGTGTTCTAGAGCGAACAAACCTAAAGATAACGACGGTCAACCAAATGATGTTAACACTATTTCCCCCAAACGTCGCTAAAACATTAAAGTTACAGACTGTAAAGCTTATGTCAAATTTAAACGTCTGAAAGACACAAATGAGGTTGAATTATATGACTGGGTAGAACACTACAACCATGGGTTTACATCTCAAGAAAATCTTGATTTATCGCTAAAGAAGAGGAAACTTGATTTCTCCACTCAGGAGTTTATAGCAAAATGTCGTAACGCTAATATTGGTCCCACGAAATCCCACAAGATCCATGTGGTCTTAAAAGGTGGTGATCATAATGTCCACGGCACGGTTATGGACTATAAAAATTATGGAAGAGATATTCGGGATTTCATAGGAGAAGGAGACGCCCAAGTGTTAGTTGACAAACTAAATGCAAAATGTAAAAACTAAGAAAATTATACCTTTGATACACAAATTGTGGATACGGAACTCCAGTTGCGTTTTTGGTGTGATAATGATTTGAAAATGAATTACGAAGCATTCGAGGACGTGGTGGCTTTTGATGCAACGTACCACACGAATATGTAAGTAACAAACTCACAAATACGGCTCTTTAGTTAATTACATGTTATTTTATTAACTGAGATTTTCCTAATCAATATATCTATTTTGTATATAGGTACGATATGATCTTTGTTCCCTTCACAGGCGTTGATCATCACAAAAAAATGTATGATTTTTGGTGCTGGCTTACTTCATAATGAGACAATCGAGTCATACACTTGGCTTCTGCAAAAGTTTCTTCATGCTCATAACGGGAGGCAGCCTCTTTTGGTTTTGACCGATCAAGATTGTGCCATGAAACAAGTTGTTGGCAATGTATTTGACAAGTCACATCATAGACTATGTATGTGGCATATAACAGAACTTCCAGCCAAGGTATTTTTATCAAAACCTTATGATTGTCAGATTCTTGTACACTTGTGGACCATTCATATGATACATTTCAGATTTAATGATACACATGTGTATAGGCGATGTACGTTTATTTTCAGTACGGCTGGGTATCACTAGCACTAGAACAACAGTCACTAATTTGTTGTTACATTACAGTTCAAAGGAGACAACGAGAGGAATGCCGAAATAAAAGACAAGTTTCGCAAACTGGTTTGGAACGTCTTCATCAAACCAAAAACATTTGAGAAAAGGTGGAATTTATTGATTGCAGAATACGAGTTACAGTCCCATTCATGTTTAAAAGAGATGTTTTCAATTCGGCAGCAATGGATACCAGGATACTTTCGCGATATACCCATGTGCAATTTAATGTAAACCACATCCAGATGCGAAAGTGCAAACCATATGTTCAAAGCAGATTCCAGTCCGCACAATACATTGGTACAATTTATGTTGTGTTATGATACATCCGTCGATGGGTTAAAAAACAAGCAACAGGAACTTTGTCATCATTATACCACCAACCCGGAAAAATTCAAAACAAACTATAGGATTGAACTTCACGCAAACGTTACGTATACACGGAGAATTTTCTACGACGTTCAGAATGAAATTTTCATGGATACGGAGAAGAGCTACATTGCGGAACGCTCTATGGTCGATGGAGTCCATTGTTTTACGGTTTCTCACCTAGATCACACCTCGGAAGTTGTGAACGAGTTCAAGGTTAGCCAAATATCACTAATTTTTAATAAGAATAACAAATTAGTATCATTGCGATCTTTTTATTAGTTGATTATTTTTTTCCTTACATTTGTGTACAATTTATTTGTAGTAAACACTAATCACCTAATTTTACTCCTTTTACTAGGTGACATTTAACAAGGACGATCTATCTGTTTTGTGTGTTTGCATGGGTTTCACTTGAGACGAATATCTATGCCGCCACGTGTTTTGTGTCTTTAGAAGTCATAACATTCAAGAGATCCCAGCCAAATACATTTATCCGAGATGGAGAAGAAATGCTCTTCCAAGTATTGTGCATAGTATAGATAACAAGTTATATGTGGATCAATCTAGGAGTGTAATATTATGGCGCAGGATCTTAGATAACCTAGACATGTGTAGAGATCGTGTGCGGGGTAAAATTGATAAACTAGAGGAACTTGAAGTTCAGGTTCAATCACTTAAAGATAAGATTTTCTCTGAAATTTCTTATGATTCAAAAAACAACAAAAAAGGCGTAGTAATACAGGAGATTATGTCCCACTCTCAACCGGACGAGATCTCGTCTACCGCACCAAAGATAATACGCAACAAAGGATGTGGGAAGCACAAAAGACCAATTGGCCACGTGAAAAAGCAAGGAAAGCTGTCAAGAAGCCACGAAGGAAATGTAATTATTGTGGAAAAGGAGTTCAAACACATGATAAAAGGAATTGCCCTTTGAAAAAAGGTAATCCAACTAAAGATGACTCGTCTACCGATGAGGAAGAAGAGAATGAGGAAGACATAGTGCTAGGATCGGACGAGTCGGAAAGTGAATCCAACGATAGCGAAAATTAGAATATGCTTTGATAATCACATTTTCCAAGTTTTTCCACTTTTAATACATGATACACTTACAGTTGTTTGTTGATTGTGTCTTAATACTTTGCAATCTATCATTTACTTTAGTCATAATGTTTGTTAATGCTTTTGCTAGTTACTTTTGAGCAAATATTAACTTTTAACAATCACATTTTCATTTCCCTATCCCACTGTTCAAGTATTACAAAAAAAATCTGAAACAACATATATACACATGTACTTACGGTACACACATATGCACAAATGTTAAGAGTCGCATTCAAGTACACCTACAGCTCGTTAACAAAAACCGTATAATCTACTAGAACTACTTACATGTGTACATTGCATTGTAAACAATTGTACTCAAATGTACATTGCTTTACTACTAAATTTGATTACATTCTATCATTTCCTTTATTCATAATGTTTGTTAATGCTTTGCTAGTTACTATGATTAAATTTTAACTTTGAACAAACACATTTTCATATCCCTAGCCTACTGTTTAAGTAATAAAAGAGATATCTCAAAGTATATATATACACATGTGTACATATCAATTATCTAATAAACACTAGTAAGCTATGTACTTATTGTACACACATATTCACATTTGTAAAAATCTCATTCAATTGCACAATACAGGTTGTGAACAAAATCCGTGTAATCCACTGTTACTACATACATATGTGCTTCGCTTTTCAATTAACTGTACACAAGTGTACTAAGAAAACAAGGGCAATCACCACTTTCTGCTAATATGTGAATCACATATTTTTTTACAGTTGTACACATAAATAGGCTACGTTCCAGTTATCCATATTATATTTCATAGTCAATACTAGTTCTTCAATGTGTGTTGAACCAAGCAAACCAATGTCCCATAACATTTTCAAAATTACCAAAACAATCGACCATAAAACGTATGCAATTGTCTACAACCATAACCAAGCAAAACAAACATTCCATGACAGACCAAAAAATTAGCATAACAATCGACCATAAAATGTAAATTATTGTCTACAACCATAAAACATGCTAATTAACCCGATTTGCATGCTTTCCCGTATTGTTTGGCTTCATCCAATATGCGGTCACAATGCTTGTTAATGCCTGAAGTAACCAGCTTCACCGCGTATTTCTTCCTTAAATCTATCAATGCTGCTTTCTTTGGGCCCGACTCAAGTGGGAAGCCACTATCCCATTTATCAATTGTTGCGCCAAACCAAGTTTCCATGTGACGCATAAAAAATACCCCACATTCAACCGTGTTTCCCGACGTCTTCCATTCAAAATCCAACATTTGGGGCACTGCATTAGAAATCTCCCAATACTTTGGATGATTAACCAGCTTCAGATACTTTGAAAAAACATCCTTCTGAAAACACAGACCAGTTCATAATCAGTAATTGCATGGCTAATAATTAATAAAACTAGATTTATTTAAATGTTGATTACCACTTTGTACGACATCGTCTTTTTGAAAAAATCATCATCATTTATTAGATGGATGGGGCTCTCCTCTCGAGACATGTTGTCGATCACTGTTATCGCTATGTTCTCAAGATCAAAGCTACCAAGTAAAAATGATCATACTCAAGAATCAGGAAACATACCACACAGTACTCCGTCAAACTCATTAGTGATTGTTTTTTTTATCTACCACCAACAACAAAGCAATTCTAAATTTATCAATACGTTGCGGATCGCTGTACTTTTTATTCAGCAAAAGGTCCTATGCCTGAACCAAAAAAAAACAACCAACAAAACATTGTATATAATTCATATTAAGAATTAAGAATGCTTACTTCATAAAAAAATTTCAAATGTAACAAAATTGGCTACACTTACAAAACAATCGGTATGACAAAACAATCTCGGCTTTGTACCCTTTATTTTATCAGCAGCCGAACTAAATTTTTTTCTTCTTTTATTCACTCTTTTTCGTCGTAGTTTAGCATGGACACAAAGCAATTAACGATTCCAGCATCAATCCACTGACTTGGTTGTAACTCCTTCATTTGGAAATGATACAGTCCAACACCAAATTTTGTTTCAAACACAAAGTCCCTGCTCGATAAAGTATAAGCTATATCAGCTACGATAGATAATTGTACATTGTGTACATACACTGATACACTTATGTATAAGATAATAATACACATGTGTAAGATGAAAATACACTTGTGTAAAACGGCTTAATCTGAAACTATACACATATGTATAACATAAAAACACACTTGTGTACAACAGCTTAATCTGAAATTATATAACAAAAAAATACCTTTGTGTACGACGGCTTAATATGAAATTATACATTGTGTACATACACTGATACACATTGTACCACCTCGTAAAAACCGGTCCTATAAAATTCCGACACGTGTCCTGCTGATCCTCATTGCCACGTGTTGGCCGACAAGGACCAATGTGACAACCCGCAACTTGAGATTTACACTTTAACCTAACTGCAGTTAATTTAGACATACATTCATAGCACTGCATTTAACTAGGGTTAGTTAAATTAGTCTACTTTGGTAATTCGGGGAATTACCAGAACACACACGTGATAACTCTCGAACGTTGGTATTTAGCACGGATATTAATTATAAACGGACAGTTATATGAAACTTATGTGCTGCATGACAAATACGTGAACTACATGCATCTAAATGTAAATTACATGTTATAATGTGCCTTATTGTGAATTGTAAGATATTATGTGTTTCATGTGTGAAATTTTAGCTAGGGGTGTTTAGAGCATTTGTGAAACTTTAATAAAAACTCCTACAACCCTAATCACCTCTCACAATTCACTGTACGGCAGTTCATTTTTGTCTCTCAAATCCATCTCTAGTCATTTGGCTTTGCAACAATTCTCCATCATCAATCTTGATCATTCCAATCCTCTTAGAACAACACTAGATTGAATCAAAGGTATGTGTTTATGTTTATGTTGATAGCTTGTTCTTTTGATTTCATGCAAACTGTAGATGTCCAAACTTGTGGTTTGTGGTTTAGTTTATCATTTGATTGAGTATGTGATTGTTTATATATGAATGCTAATCGTTTTCTGATATTAGAATGTTATCGACATGCTAGAAACTGGAAAACTGTTGTTGGATTCGTATCTTCGTTGATTAGAGTTTTTGATCGTAGAACTGCTGCAACTGTTACATTGATTGTTTTGTGTTACTGTGCGATTAGGGTTTTGTTCGACCTTGTGAAATCACAAAGTCCGGATATAGGAAGTATTAAGTAATACGGGTTATTTTAGTATTATGCATTCTGAGTTTTAAGAAGGAAAGGAAGTTCCAAGTTTTGTAACAAGTTGTTTATGTCTGAGTTTGGGGGTCTGGGTTTATGTGAAGGTATGGTTCCGAGTTTAATAAGATTCATGTGGAGTCCGAGTTTAATAGGTCTCATGGTCTGAGTTTTATAACAATCATGACGTGTCCGAGTTTAATCAATGCGTGAGTCAGAGTTTAAGTTGAAGATGTTTTGTCAGGGTTTAAGTTGAGGATGTTTTGTCAGGGTTTATGTTGAGGATGTTTTTTCAGGGTTTAAGTTGAGAATGTTTTGTCAGGGTTTATGTTGAGGATGTTTTGTCAGGTTTAAGTTAAGGATGTTTTGTCAGGGTTTATGTTGAGGATGTTTCGTCAGGGTTTAGCTCTTAGGGTTGTTTGGACACTTAGGGTACTGCAAACACTCTACTTGAATGCATACTCATACGTTATTTTACGATAGGTCGCGTGTAACGGACCTAACATTTTATTAACGCATAGAAGCACGTTAACTATAACCGAGCAAACAAAGGTGAGTTCACTGCTCTTTTACAAGCATGTGTCCAGTGGGGACAAACAAACAAACTAATGTCCCTAGAGGGATACTTTGCAAACTTTTATCCCTGGAGGGGATGACTATTATTCCTTAGAGGAAGACATTGTTATATCTGTTTTGTTTAATGCGATGTTAGTTAATAAACTCGAACTCTATCACGGAAAGTCCCTACTTACATACCGAACTAGTTGCCTGGAGGGCAACGGGGTATTAGTTGATAGCGCTATTAGACTTGACAAACCTCACACCGTGCCTTGGAGGACGGGCGTGAACTAATGACCTTAACACGTTGATCGATGATGACAGACATTGATGAGGGCACCAAAAACAGAACAGTCAATCGGTACATAGTTTATTAGTCGTAACATGTCGTTAAACTAAACACCAACTTATTTTCGTTAAACAAAACTGTGAACTCGTTGGCTTAATCGCTGATACACTTTTTCTGCATGCTTGCAGGTTGTTAGATCAGCATTGCATGGGAACTTGCGGTCTGGGGAGCTTGAAGTGTAATGAGGCGTGTTACCGGATTGCAAACAATAAAACTTTATACATTAAAACATTTTTATTTCAGTTGTTTGAGATACTTACATTTACTTCCACAGAACACATAGTATGATTGAAGGTTCAATTTGAAATTCACTATTCATGTTGGACATGATATCTTGTTTTATATTATCTTACTATTAGTTCGACATGATTAGTGGCTGGATCCTAGTACGTCACACGCCTCGCGGTAGAACTCTGCATGTGCAAATTGGGGGTGTGACAGTTTGGTATCAGAGCCACTGGTTATAGTGAACTAGGTTTTAAAAAGGTTTTTTAAAACCAGACTATAACCGAATCAGTTCTGACAACGACCATGACACTACGCTCCAGATTGCAAGGCTCGTGTTTATTTATCGTATACATTACACATCTAGCATATACTTATGCATTGCATTGCATATAGTCACACACACAACATTATAGTACGAATCCATGTGTTATCTATTTATGTATGACAACTCATTAGCATAACATTACTTCTAGACCATTCGTAATCATGATCGTTTTGACAACACCCACACTTGACCTTTCAATATGAGGATCTTTTGACACACGTTAGGGGGAATTGGGGTGAACATGCAAATCGAATTATCATTACGGGTGCACACGTAATAATAATTGGAGGTGCATGTGAGTCCCAATGAGACCAAGCGTGTGTAAGGGATTCTGACCCATTATGTGACATAATTGGGGACTCAGTTATTCATAGGAGCCAAAGCGATGATGGACTCCTATTCGATCTTAATCAATACTCTTTCTACTTTTCTCGACTACTTGTACTGAATATGGAAGTAGCATGCGCAGTGGACGTGGCAACATTGTCAAGACTCAAGCGGAGTTGACGAATCTCATCAACACGTGAGTGGCATAGGCTTTAGACGAACAGCAAGCGGGTACGAAACTTACAACAAGATGATTCTTGTTCTCATTCCGTGTATTAGCACTCACATTCGCGCATCGTACGTTCTTTTCCTTATCGTATCTTCAACCGGTCTTCTTCTACTAATCAGAACCCAAGGCGCTAGTCAGAACCAGGGCTCGTACGCTGGTAACTAACCGAGGTGTAACAGGTGTGGCTATCATCACCATGGGAAGTGCACTATGATGTGTCAGAGATACGAGAGGGTAGGTCATTTAGCTAAATAATTTCAGAGCTCCGTTCTCAAAGAACAACAATAACGATAATAACAACAGTGAAAATGGTGCTCGTGGGAGAGCATTCACGATTGGCGCGGGTGACGCCAGGATCGTTAACAACATAGTGACTTGTACGTTATATGTGAACAACCTCTTCGCTTTTGTTTTATTCGCTTCTGTTGCCAATTGGGGTTTTGTGTCCTTGAAACTCAATAGACTGTTAGTATCGACTGCAACCCTCTTGAAACCAAGCATATTATAGTATTGGCTGATGTTTAGCTGATTAAGCATCCCATGTTCATGACGGGTGCAAACTCGATCCCCTAGGTCAAGATTTTGACATTCACCTCCTTCCCATTTCTCTTGGTAGCTTTGACGTAGTCATCGGTATGGACTGGTTGTCCAAACACCGAACTGAAATTATCTGTAGAGAGAAAATTGTTCGCATTCCGCTCCCTGATTGGGATTCTCTGTCTTTTAAAGGTCACCAGAGTGGTGCTACGGTTGGCATGATTTCTGCTATCGAAGACATTTCGGTCATTCGTGACTTTTCTGATTTTTTTTCCGGGGAACTTCCAGGACTACCCCACATCGACAGGTGGAACTCCAAATCGAACTTACCCATGTAGTAACTCCGATTGTGTATCGACTATCGTAAACTCAACAAGGTAATGGTCAAGAATCGTTATTCTCTTTCTTGCATTGACGATCAATTTGATCAGTTACAAGGGTCAACTCCTACTCAAAAATCGATTTGGGATTGGACCTCAAGACTGCTTTCTGAACACGGTACAACCACTACGAGTTTTGGTCATGCCATTCGGGTTAACCAACCCACCAGCGATCTTCATGGACTTTATGAACCATGCGTGCAAATCATATCTTGATGATTTTGTCATTATGTTTATCAATGACAAGTTACAGTTTACCGAGGAACCAGTCGAAAATATGTATAGGGAAGTCAAGGTCCGTAAACACAGTGGTATATCTATAGTAAGAGTTCGTTGGAACTCGAAACATGGACCGGAGTTCACGTGGAAACGCGAGGATCAGACGATGCTCGAATATCCTCATCTATTCAAAACTGCTGATCTTAACACTGATGCAACTAACGAATTTCGGGATGAAATCCCCTTTCAAGTTGGGGATGCTGTGGTACCTGAGGAAAACCCACATTCATCTTAACTTATCTTCTCACTTCTCCGTAACTGCTCAAATTTCGGGACGAAATTTCATTCAAGTTGGGGATGATGTGACAGCCCGCAACTTGAGATTTATACCTTAACCTAACTGCAGTTAATTTAGACTTACATTCATAGCACTGCATTTAACTAGGGTTAGTGAAATGAGTCTACTGTGGTAACTCGGGGAATTACCGCAACACACACGTGATAACTCTCGAACTTTGGTATTTAACACGGATAATAATTATAAACGGACGGTTTATATGAAACTTATGTGCTGCATGACAAATACGTGAACTACGTGCTTCTAAATGTAAATTATATGTTATTATGCGCCTTATTGTGAATTGTAAGATATTATGTGTTTCATGTGTGAAATTTTGTAGCTAGGGGGTGTTTAGAGCATTTGTGAAACTTTAATAAAAACTCCTATAACCCTAATCACCTCTCACAATTCACTATACGGCAGTTCATTTTTGTCTCTCAAATCCTTCTCTCAAATCCTTCTCTAGTCATTTGGCTTTGCAACAATTCTCCATCATCAATCTTGATCATTCCAATCCTCTTAGAACAACACTAGATTGAATCAAAGGTATGTGTTTATGTTTATGTTGATAGCTTGTTCTTTTGAATTCATACAAACCGTAGATGTCCAAACTTGTGTTTGTGGTTTAGTTTATCATTTGATTGAGTATGTGATTGTTTATATATGAATGCTAATCGTTTTCTAATATTAGAATGTTATCGACATGCTAGAAACTGGAAAACTGTTGTTGGATTCGTATCTTCGTTGATTAGAGTTTTTGATCGTAGAACTGCTGCAACTGTTACATTGATTGTTTTGTGTTACTGTGCGATTAGGGTTTTGTTCGACCTTGTGAAATCACAAAGTCCGGATATAGGAAGTATTAAGTAATACGGGTTATTTTAGTATTATGCATTCCGAGTTTTAAGGAGGAAAGGAAGTTCCAAGTTTTGTAACAAGTTGTTTATGTCTGAGTTTGGGGGTCTGGGTTTATGTGAAGGTATGGTTCCGAGTTTAATAAGATTCATGTGGAGTCCGAGTTTAATAGGTCTCATGGTCTGAGTTTCATAACAATCATGAAGTGTCCGAGTTTAATCAATGCGTGAGTCAGAGTTTAAGTTGAAGATGTTTTGTCTGGGTTTAAGTTGAGGATGTTTTGTCAGGGTTTATGTTGAGGATGTTTTTTCAGGGTTTAAGTTGAGAATGTTTTGTCAGGGTTTATGTTGAGGATGTTTTGTCAGGTTTAAGTTAAGGATGTTTTGTCAGGGTTTATGTTGAGGATGTTTTGTCAGGGTTTATCTCTCAGGGTTTAGCTTTCAGGGTTTAACGGGTTACATATGCTGGGTCTGAATTTAAATGCATGACTATGTTGGTTCCAAGTTTAATAAACCCAGCTAAGATATACATGTGTTTAATTCTTCAGAATTATGTACATAAATATGTGACGTCCATGTTTCCTAAAATCACATTAAATGACACCAACCGATATCACCAACTAGAGAATTCATTGTGTGTACTGTATGATAAACATGTTAACCTGATCACATGAACACTGGGTTGTTTGGACACTTAGGGTATTGCAAACTCTCTACTTGAATGCATACTTATACGTTATTGTACGATAGGTCGCGTATAACGGACCAAACATTTTATTAACGCATAGAAGCACGTTAACTATAACCGAGCAAACAAAGGTGAGTTCACTGCTCTTTTACAAGCATGCGTCCAGTGGGGACAAACAAACAGACAAACTATTGTCCCTGGAGGGATACTTTTCAAACTCTTATCCCTGGAGGGGATGACTACTATTCCTTGGAGGAATACTTTGTTATATTTGTTTTGTTTAATTTCGATGTTAGTTAATAAACTCGAACTCTACCACGGAAAGTCCCTACTTACATACCGAACTAGTTGCCTGGAGGGCAACGGGGTATTAGTTGATAGTGCTATTAGGCTTGACAAACCTCACACCGTGCCTTGGAGGACGGGTGTGGACTAATGACCTTAACACGTTGATCAATGATGATAGACATTGATGAGGGCACCAAAAACAGAACAGTCAGTCGGTACAGAGTTTATTAGTCGTAACATGTCGTTAAACTAAACACCAACTTGTTTTTGTTAAATAAAACTGTGAACTCGCTGGCTTAATCGCTGATACACTTTTTCTGCATGCTTGCAGGTTGTTAGATCAGCATTGCATTGGAACTTGCGGTCTGGGAGCTTGAAGTGTCATGGGGCGTCTTACCGGATTGCAAACAATAAAACTTTACGCGTTAAAACATTTTTATTTCAATTGTTTGAGATACTTACATTTGCTTCCGCAGAACACATAGTATGATTGAAATGTTTAATTTGAAATTCACTATTCATGTTGGACATGATATCTTGTTTTATATTATCTTATTGTTAGTTCAACATGATTAGCGGCTAGATCCCGGTACATCACACGCCTCGTGGTAGAACTCCGCAAGTGGAAATTGGGGTGTGACAGTTTGGTATCAGAGCCACTGGTTATAGTGAACTAGGTTTTAAAAAGGTTTCTTAAAACCAGACTATAACCGAATCAGTTCTGACAACGACTATGACACTACGCTCCAGATTGCAAGGTTCGTGTTTATTTATCGTATACATTACACATCTAGCATATACTTATGCATTGCATTGCATATAGTCACACACACAGAATTATAGTACCAATCCATGTGTTATCTATTTATGTATGATAGATCATTAGCATAACATTACTTCTAGACCATTCGTAATCATGATCGTTTTAACAACACCCACACTTGACCTTTCAATATGAGGATCTTTTGACACAAGTTAGGGGGAATTGGGGTGAACATGCAAATCGAATTATCATTACGGGTGCACACGTAATAATAATTGGGGGTGCCTGTAAGTCCCAATGAGACCAAGCGTGTGTAAGGGATTCTGACCCATTATGTGACATAATTGGGAACTCAGTTATTCATAGGAGCCATTGCGATGATGGATTCCTATTCGATCTTTATCAATACTCTTTCTACTTTTCTCGACTACTTGTACTGAATATGGACGTAGCATGCGCAGTGGACGTGGCAACATTGTCAAGACTCAAGCGGAGTTGACGAATCTCATCAACACGCGAGTGGCATAGGCTTTAGACGAAAAACAAGCGGGTATGACACTTACAACAAGATGATTCTTGTTCTCATTTCGTGTATTAGCACTCACATTGGCACATCATACGTTCTTTTCCTTATCGTACCTTCAACCGGTCTTCTTCTACTAATCAAAACCCAAGCCGCTAGTCAGAGCCAGGGCTCGTACGCTGGTAACTAACCGAGGTGTAACAGGTGTGGCTATCATCACCATGGGCAGTGCACTATGATATGACAGAGATACCAGAGGGTAGGTCATTTAGCTAAATAATTTCAGAGCTCCGTTCTCAAAGCAACAACAACAATAATAACAACAGTGAAAATGGTGCTCGTGGGAGAGCATTCACGATTGGCGTGGGTGACGCCAGGATCGTTAACAACGTAGTGACTTATACGATATCTGTGAACAACCTCTTCGCTTTTGTTTTATTCGATTCTGTTGCCAATTGGGGTTTTGTGTCCTTGAAACTCAATAGACTGTTAGAATCGACTTCAACCCTCCTGAAACCAAGCATATTATAGTATTGGCTGATGTTTAGCTGATTTAAGCATCCCATGTTCATGACGGGTGCAAACTCGATCCCCTAGGTCAAGTGTTTGACATTCACCTCCTTCCCATTTCTCTTGGTAGCTTTGACGTAGTCATCGGTATGGACTGGTTGTCCAAACACAGAACTGAAATTCTCTATAGAGAGAAAATTGTTCGCATTCCGCTCCCTGATTGGGATTTTCTGTCTGTTCAAAGTCACCAGAGTGGTGCTACGGTTGGCATGATTTCTGCTATCGAAGACATTTCGGTCATTCGTGACTTTTCCGATGTTTTTTTCCCGGGGAACTTCCAGGACTACCCCACATCGACAGGTGGAACTCCAAATCGAATACCCATGTAGTGTCACACCCCGACCCGCAGCGGAAAAGGTGATCAGCTCATGACATTTATTATAATGTTTCATATTTAATTATTTCAAATTAAAAGAGATCATACAATCATATCAAACAAATACAACATGTTCTATTCATCCTTCTAAACTTTATTATTTTTCTTTTAAGGCAATTTCCTATGTTTTCCTTGCTTCATCCTGTTCACCTGTATCATATGTAAAAATGGTTTTTGGATCAACAAAAAGTTGGCGAGTGAACCTTGTTAGAAACATTTATTATTTATTTCTGGTTGTATTTAAAAAGCACGCCAGGTTCACGCTCATAATGTAATGGGGAACATGCTCAACGCTCAAAATGTAATGGGGAGCGGCGACCTATGAAATTGCATGTACTGAAAATAATAAATTAAATCTACACAATAATCACACAAACAGTTTACACAGGCAGGATACACATTTATTCATGATATGATGTATGCACAATGATTTAAATATAATAAATAGTAAGACACATGATACACCCCAAAAACGTGATTTAAACGGAGAATTTGTAGAGATTCACTCACAGTGGGTGCGTTCGATGAATGATGATGAATGCGCACGAGTTTAGAGGATTGCTCGACGAGGAATAACTAACCTAATTAATAATGAAAAGTAAGGTAAATAAATGGATTTTATTAACAACTTTAATAGAATTTTTGGATATATTTTTGTGAGTTTTAGGCTATTTTCTAACCTTAAAAATGTTATTTTTAAGTATTTTTAATTGATTTTTAAATAAAATAAATAAATAAAAATAATAAAAAATGTTGACTTTTTGACCGTTGACTTGTTGACCGGTTTTATTGTGCAAGTGTATGTGCCGGGTGAGGCTCGAACCCGAGACCTCCCGTTCTACCAACTGAGCTACGTGTCTAACCCGAAATATTTCTGTTTTTAATTATATTTATATACTAATTGAGTTAATCCGAAAATCATTTATTTAAAAACGATTTTAATTATCATGCTCGGTGCTCTCCACAGGTCTCGAACCCGGGACCTGTGGTTTAGGTTAACACACAGTCCACCGCTGGACTGTGTGTCTAACTTGTTAAATAATCTGATTTTTATTATACATATATACAAACTAAATAATTTCATTTCTGCCTTATATAAAAAGTTTGATATTTGTCCGGACCGGTGCGGTAGTCTGGACTCGAACTCGTGACATGTGATTTAAACGTTCACACAGTCCACCACTGGACTGTGTGTCTTTCTTGGTTATTATTCCTGTTTTTATTAAACTTAATATCTATAAGCAGTGGATCCAGTTCAGTTAAAAAAGGAACATTTTTATTAAGGCGAGTGTGCGTGGGACAAGAATCGAACTCGGGACGTAAGCGTGTTTATTTGCAAACAGTCCATCGCTGGACTGTGTGTCTAACCCGAGATATATCTTGATTTAAATTAAACATATAGACAACTGAAAACTTCATCTTCTTCGTTGGACTTAACCAGAATCGGTGTCCGGCTGGTTCGACAATTTAATCAAGTTTCTTTAGGGTGTTGTGATTAATTACATGTAAGATCAATAAAAAGAATGAGAGATTAAGTGTATGGTATACCGAACAGGGTTCCTCTGTTTCGCCGGCGAAACTCCGATAACAGCAGACTATTCCGGCGACGTGTGTCCTGCGGTAGAGGGTCTTCAGGGAGCTTGAGATGAGTGTGGGTGGCTTCGGTATGAGCTCTGGGTGTTCAGTTTTTATAGTAAGGCACAGAGGTGAAAGGGCTCGGTTTTCCGGCGAGTTGCAGAAGTTTTCCGGCGAGTGTAATTACGTCGGGAAAGAGTGTGATTGTGAGCGAAAAAGCTAACAGAGGTTAGAGGGGGTATTTATAGGGCAGAACATTGACGAATTTAGTCCGTTTTCCGTCTTGATTCGTCGGTTAAAAATTTTCCGGCGTTTACAACTTGTGTCGCGGATTGGACATCAGTTATAACCGATGTTGAGGTTAATATTTACGTTAAGTCATAGATAACCGACGACGTTTGACGAAACCGTCGGATTTTCCGGCGTCAACGGATTTGGGCGCGTCAGTTGACTGGGTTTGATTTCTGTTTCATTATTTGAATTAAATGTCTGGATATATTACTAAAGAATACAAGTGGCGGAGTGGTTTGATGGATGAGTGTTAAGTCATTGTTTGACCAGTTTGACCCGGCTGACCCGGGCTCGAAACCCGGCAGCCTTGTTTTATTTTTAAACCACTATTTTTAATACTTTTTCAAATATAAATTATATATTCCAATATACTTATTAATTATGTATCGTTTGAAATTAATTTGGGCATTAAATACGCAACGAAATTTTAACTGATTGTTCGGTTAATAAACGGAGCAGGTTTGGTAAATCCGGTTTTTTACGGATGTTACAGTATCCCCTGCTTTTTAGAAATTTCGTCCCGAAATTTAAGTAGTGACATATTTGTCTAAAAAGGATGGTGTTTAGTTTGACAGTTACATACTTAGAAAAAGAGTAAGAGTTTAAATTTTGTTTGATGCGGTAACGTCCCTTGTAAGGGTTAAGTACCCTGTTACAGGAATCGCTTTTTGTTGCCTACTGTAAAAATATTGATAAGCAGAGTTGATTCACTAAGTATGATTTCTTGCGCAAGAGTTTTGATATGTTTGGAAAGATAAGGTTATATCCTAAAACAAAATTTCTAATACTACAACCTACATGGAACTTCTCATAACCGCCTAACAATGCCTCTGATCCTTTGACAAGAATACTTATATATAGGAAGTACCAGCGGCGTATCCACCATATTCTTGTCAAATTTTCATTGGTTTTATCAGTAAGTTATGATTGGTTCTATGATGTGACTCTAGAACATAAATAAACATAACAATCAATATCTGAGTCCTAATTATGATAGCATACATGTTGGATTGATGACACAATCCAATTTCTTTAAAGGATGAGATGGTATAAATGCTAAATCAGTGAGTATAATACAAACTTCAATCAAGACAATACCAAATCCTACATGGAACTTCTCATAACCGCCTGATAATGCCTCTGATCCTTTAACAAGAATACTTATATATAGGAAGTACCAGCGGCGTATCCACCATATTCTCATCAAATTTTCATTGGTTTTATCGATAAGTTATGATTAGTCCTATGCGACTCTAAAACATAAACAAATACAACAACCAGAGCTTGAGTCCTTGAATGATGACAATACCTCTCTCGTTTGTAATGATGGAGAGGTTAGTCTATGCAGAAGTGAGACATAGCCCAACTTCTTTAAATAATGAGATTGAAATACGTTGAGATGTATGATGGTATGAATGTTGAATCAATGAGTATAAAACAAAACTGAAATAATAATATGCATTAAAATCCTTGGATAAAATTTCCAATTTAAAATTGAGACACGTGAGAATTTGAGATAACATAAAGAAAACATAAAACTATGCAGTTGGAGTTGAATCTTGATTGTTGGTGAAGGGGACTAGTTGAGTGTTTTCGTTTGGGCTGTCATTATCTCCAACCGGATTGGCGTTGATGTTGAAAACTTTTCCTCTTGCTGGTGGCCTAGTGATTGGGTTTTCTTGATTTGCTTGGTTAACTGGGTTTGCTTGAGCTTGGGCGCTTATGATGTTAACCAATTGAGGGCACGTGTTTCTAAAGTGGGTAGGGTCGCCACAATTGAAACAAGCTCGAACATATGGGAACATGGGGTATTGGGGTTGTTGATATGTTTGGATCATGTTTTGAGTAGGGGGTGAGGTTTGGTTTTGAGAAGTGCGGCAAACTTTGCTCAAATGACCATAGCGTCCACAATTCGCACATAGTCGACAAAGTACGGTAGATGGATGGTGATAAAAACAGGTGTTTACATCGAGGGTGGGGTCCAAGGTAAGGTTTCTTATTTGGGTAGGTTGAGTTGGGTGCTATTTGAGTGATTGGGATAGCTTGGAGGGGTACGGCTTGTAAGGCTGGTTGGTTGCGTTGGGTGACAGCGAAAAGTTGCTCGTCTCGTTTTCTTTTAGAAATGGGTTGAGAAGGGGATTCGGTTTGGGTGTAGTTGGAGGTTTCATTCGATGCTTTATCCTTCTTTTTCTCCTCCTTGAAGTCTTTGTTCCGGATTCGGTTCTCGGTGAGCTCTGTAGCTAACTCCATTGCTGCTTCCAAGGTTACAGGTGTGGCACTTATTACAGAGTCTTGAATCTTTGAAGGAAGACCTTGAATGTAGTGCTCGATCAAACGGTAGTGGGGAGTGAACAAGTTGGGAACCATTTGATTCAACTCGAGGAATCTCTTGTTGTACGTGGTGTGGTCGCCTTCCTTTTGTTTCAACGAATAGAACTCATCCTCTAATTTCTTGATTTCGCTCCTTGGGCAAAACCGTCTTATCATGATTTCTTTCAACTCTTCCCAAGTCAAAGTCATAGCATCTTCAACACCTCGTTTGGCCTTCTCTGTATTCCACCAAGTGAGTGCTATTCCATATAAACGACCAGTAGCATATCGCACTTTGCGATCATCGGGGCAATCGCAAGTTAGAAAAATGTTTTCCATTTCTTCAAACCAATAGAGAAGAGTGGTGACACCTTCAGTCCCTTCGTATTTTGTAGTGTCGCAGGATTTGAAATGCTTGTAGGTGCATTTAGTGGTATTTGGGGAAGGGTTGATAACATTTTGAACTTCTTGATTGATGGAATTAGCGGTAAGGGCTTGTTGGACTTGAATTACAATGTTGGGTATTACGGCAGCCATTTGTTGAGCGATTAGGGCAGCCATGCGCTCGCGGGCTTTTCTTGCCCTCATCTTCCTACGAGCGAGGCTAGAAGACATCTACAAGGAATACATAACAAGAGTAAACATAGCAAAATAAATCTACTACATCCATAGGATGTCTTGGGCTTTGCTCGTAATTTGGGCTTTGCATGCCGCCATACTTCACCTTCGTAATCACGTGGGCCCCCATGATTACCGGGTTTTTCATATGGTTCGCATGTGTTAGCCTGGTTACGTACACTAAAACCCGGAGAAAATCGAGAAATATGTAACGTATGATATTCGGAATGTGTCCAGGTGTGGACACGGTGACACCTCAAAGTGGGGTTAGTTCGAACGACGTTTGGTGTGGCATGCTTTGGCCTAATAGGTCCTTCGTACTCTCATCGTTGGTCCCCAGGTAGGCAAACTGGTCCGTTATATTGGATTTATACGAATGCCAACCTAGACAGGACGTCCCGACTACCGGTACTTGTACCCTTACAATTACTACATGCCCGTCGCAGAACTCACTTTGATGAGATTTGAAAAATGAAAAATGCGACAAAATCTTTGAATAACGAAAGTATGAAGATGATTTGAATATGTGAATATTGTAACATGTATGATGAATAAGTATGTAAGTATGTATGTTGGACTGCAAGTATAATTCACTATGTATCACAAAATGTAATATTGGAAATGTTTGCATGCATTTGTGTATGTAATGAATATGAAACAAATAAATATCATAAGTTTGCATGTAACCACATAAACAATTAAAATCTAGTCAACTATAGTATAGGCTCTAAGGGTCTAATAACCTATCCTATATCCCTATAGTCATGGCTCTGATACCAATCTGTCACACCCCGACCCGCAGCGGAAAAGGTGATCGGGGCATGATTGGGTTATCATCAAAGCTCATGACATTTATTATAATGTTTCATATTTAATTATTTCAATTTAAAAGAGATCATACAATCATATCAAACAAATACAACATGTTCTATTCATCCTTCTAAACTTCATTATTTTTCTTCTAAGGCAATTTCCTATGTTTTCCTTGCTTCATCCTGTTCACCTGTATCATATGTAAAAATGGTTTTTGGATAAACAAAAAGTTGGCGAGTGAACCTTGTTAGAAAACATTTATTATTTATTTCTGGTTGTATTTAATATGGAAAAATTGTGCAATATTCATATATGAACAAACGTAAATAAACATACAATAACAACAATTAGCATACAATAACAAACAATAACATACATTAACAAACCAACAGCATACAATCACATATCAACTTGCATAAATATATAACATAAATGAAACTGTGCGATCAAGGCTCAATCAAACAGAGCCGATCGTATTGCATGTACTGAAAATGAAAAATGTCTGTGCGATCAAGGCTCAATCTGTCACACCCCGACCCGCAGCGGAATAAGAGTCGGGGCATAATTGGGTTATCACCAAAGCTCATGACATTTACTAATATGTTTCATATTTAATAAGGTCAAAGTTACATTTTCAAATATCCAAACATGTTCATTCCATACAAAGAAAATAAACCGAACGTAACAATCCCAACTCTAAATCGTTTTATTCTTCTAGTCCAAGTCCTATGTGTTCCTAGCTGCTGCTGGTTCACCTGTATCATGTGTAAAATGGGGGGTTTTTGGGTCAACATAAGTTGGCGAGTGAACCCTAATGAAAAATTGTGCATAATCATAGATGAGCAAATGTAAATAATCAAACAATGGCAAATAGCAGTCACAACTATAACATACAATAACACATGACAGCATACATGAACATACCAACATCATACTGTAAATAACATAAATGAAACTGTGCGATCAAGGCTCAATCAAACGGAGCCGATCGTATTGCATGTACTGAAAATGAAAATGTCTGTGCGATCAAGGCTCAATCAAACGGAGCCGATCGTATGTGGGCACGCCAGGTTCAACCTCATAATGAAATGGGGAACATGCTCAACGCTCATAATGTAATGGGGAGCGGCGGCCTATGAAATTGCATGTACTGAAAAATATAAACTTGCATCCAACAATAACAACACAACAGGAAACAACGGAATACACTAATTCATGATATGATGTATGCACAATGGTTTAAGTATAATATATATATATATATATATATATATATATCAAGACACATGATACACCCCAAAACGTGATTAAAACGGGGAATTTGAAAAGATTCACTCACATTGGGTGCGTTGGATTGGAGATGGTGATACGCGCACGAATTAGATGAGCGGAACAACGAGGATTACTAACCTAAATAATAACGGAAAAATATATTAAATGGGTGGATTTTATTAAGGATTTTAATGAAATTTTTAGATATATTTTTGTGATTTTATGGCTATTTTCTATCTTTAAAAATGTTATTATTAAGTATTTTTAATTGATTTTTAAATTAAATTTAATAAATAAAAATATAAAAAAAATTTGTTTATTTAGCGTTGACCGTTGACCGGTTCGGTCAGCTAATTAATTTGCGCCGGGTGAGGCTCGAACCCGATACCTCCCGTTCGCGTGCACGCAGCTCTACCAACTGAGCTACGTGTCTAACCCGATATAATCTTGTTTTTATTTATACTTATACACTTATTCAGTTCACCCGGAATTCTCTTTAATTTCAAAAAGATTTTAATTCAACGGACCGGTGTAAGTGGCGGGTTTCGAACGCGCGACGTATGGTTCATGTTGCACACAGTCCACCGCTGGACTGTGTGTCTAACCCGGTTATTATCTCGGTTTTTATTATACTTAACAACTAACTGAGTTAACCCGGTTTAGTTTTTGATCAAAAAGGCATTTTATTACACAAGGTGTGCGTGGAGCAGGGATCGAACTCGGGACGTGTATGGTTTTTGTTTGCACACAGTCCACCACTGGACTGTTTGTCTAACCCGTTTATAATTCCGATTTTAATTAATCTTAGGTCATCTCTGAACTCGTCTTCTTCATTACAAACACAGACATCCATCAAAACAACCGATACGCGATTAATTTAGATAATGAATATGATGTCCAGTTTGAATGCATTGAACCGAAAAGTTTGGGGAAAGAAGATACCGAACAGATCGTCTTCTTCAGAGAATCCGGCGAAACTTGTCGGCTCTGTTTTTGGAACCTTCGGCTGTGAGAATCAATTAACAGGTTTAAGGGATTAGATGTGAAATTGAACTAATGAGTATTGATTATCAGCACGTTGGAATGAGCATACCGGTAATCAACGAGTTTCCGACAATTCCAGAAGTTTTCCGGCGAAAACAGAAAGTCCAACAATGTCGTCTGTGGTTGATTATGAGCGATGGGTTAATGTTAGTAAGGTTCTAACAATTGATTGAAACCGTAAAGTAGAAGTATTTTACCGGTTTGAGTTGAATACGGTTTTCGGCGACTTTTGCAGAAAATTCCGGCGAGCTGTTTTAGGCATTCTGATGGTCTGAAAATGCGACGAAAATGAAATGGAGTATTGGTATGATATCTCTGAGTCACGAGAGTGGTCTGAAGTTGAAGAACTCTGGACTTGGTGATTTTTCGGTTTTAAAAACCGATAATGATGAGGTTTTAAGTTTAATCAATTCCGATTTGATTAGAAACCGTCGTGCATCGGTTATAAACTGAATGTGTGAAATAAACAACGAATTGACGATTGGTTTGCCGATTACCGTTTCTCAGATGGTGCAACCGGTTTTAACTGGGTTTGTGTATAAATTTCGTTTGTGTTTCTAGAGTTAGCAGAAAACACAATGTGGCGGACTGGTCTTGTGAGTGTGTGTTAAGTTGCTGAAGTGTGTCTTGGCTGACCCGGGTTCGAGTCCCGGCAGCATCATAATTTTTTTTATTTTAACTTTTTATCAAATATAATTTTTATAGTTTAGTTTATTTATTAATTATGTATTGTTTTAAATCAAAATAATCATAAATATTCGACGTAACTTTTATAACTTGATATTCGATTACAAAACGGAGCGGGTTTTGAAAACCCGATTTTTACAAATGTTACATTATCCTCTACTTTTAGGAATTTCGTCCCGAAATTTAAGTAGTTGAAGTAGTAGGAAAAAGATGCGGGTATTTTTCACGCATTGAGTCTTCACGTTCCCAAGTAAACTCAGGTCCCCGTTTCGACTCCCAGCGTACCCTAACAATTGGAATGCGACTTCGTCAAAGACGTTTCTCCCCGTAGTCCATGATCTCCACTGGTCTTTCAATAAAATGCATAGATTCATCAATCTGAATGTCTTCCAGCGGAATATGGAGATTCTCATCAGCGAGGCACTTCTTCAAGTTCGACACGTGGAATGTGGGATGAATCCTGTTGAGTTCTTCTGGTAGGTCAAGCTTGTATGCTACAGGACCCACTCTTTCGAGTATCTTGAAAGGTCCTACGTAACGAGGTGCTAGCTTCCCCTTTTGACCAAAACGAACTACTCCCTTCCACGGTGATACTTTTAAAAGCACATGATCACCAATGTTAAACTCTAAGGGCTTCCGTCGTTTATCTGCATAACTCTTTTGACGACTTTGAGCCGCTAGAAGATTGTTTCGAATTTGATAAATCTTGTCTGTAGTTTCTTGGATCAATTCTGGACCAGTAATTTGTGCTTCCCCAATTCCGTGCCAACATACAGGAGATCGGCACTTACGACCATATAAGGCTTCAAAAGGTGCCATGCCGATGCTCGAATGATAGCTGTTGTTGTACGAAAATTCAACTAATGGTAGGTGGGCGTCCCAATTTCCCTTGAAGTCTATGACACATGCTCTAAGCATATCTTCAAGAGTTTGAATGGTGCGCTCAGACTGTCCATCAGTTTGAGGATGATAGGCGGTACTGAGATCTAATCGTGTGCCCATAGCGGATTGTACTACTTGCCATGTTCGTGAGGTGAAACGACCATCACGATCAGAAATAATACTTAACGGTACCCCATGTCGACTTACGATTTCGTTGATATAAATACGTGCAAGCTTTTCGTTTTTGAAATCTTCGCGGATAGGAATAAAGTGAGCTGATTTTGTAAGTCGGTCTATAATTACCCATATTGTGTCATACCCACCAGAAGTGCGAGGTAACCCGGTAATGAAATCCATGGTTATATTTTCCCACTTCCATACAGGTATTTCCGGTTGGACTAGAAGTCCTGAGGGTCTTTGGTGTTCAGCCTTCACCTTGGAACATGTGAGGCACTTGGAAACAAAAACGGCAATATCCTTCTTCATTCCAGTCCACCAATAGGTGTATCGTAGGTCTTGATACATCTTATCGGCTCCTGGGTGTATAGAATATCGCGTTTTGTGAGCTTCATTCATAAGAGTTTCACGAAGATTGTTGTGGTTAGGAATCCAGATACGATCTAGATAATACAGAATACCGTCTGATTTAGTTTCAAGTTTTAGCTCGGCTCCACAGGACATCTCCTTTCGTACATCTTCTTCTGTTATTGAAACGTGTTGGGCTTCTCGAATTTGATCTTTAATGACGGTTATAATTTGTGAACATAGAAGATGAATGGAGTTCGCATAACCCTTTCGACTAAGTGCATCAGCCACTACATTTGCTTTCCCAGGGTGGTATCTAATTTCACAGTCGTAATCATTCAGAAGTTCGACCCATCTTCGTTGCCTCATGTTTAACTCTTTTTGATTGAAGATATGTTGAAGACTCTTGTGGTCAGTGTATATTTCACACTTAGTACCATAGAGATAATGTCTCCATATCTTAAGAGCGAATACAACGGCTCCAAGTTCTAGGTCATGAGTGGTGTAGTTCTTTTCATGAGTCTTGAGTTGTCTCGAGGCATAAGCTATGACTTTTCCTCTTTGCATGAGAACGCAGCCTAATCCTTGCCCTGACGCGTCGCAATAGACTACAAAATCATTACAACCTTCAGGAAGAGTGAGGATTGGTGCATCACAAAGTTTTTGTTTAAGAGTTTGAAAAGCTTCTTCTTGCTTGGGTCCCCATACGAAAGGTTTTCCCTTATGAGTTAAAGCCGTGAGCGGTACCGCAATGCGAGAAAAGTTTGAAATGAACCGACGATAATAGCCAGCTAGTCCAAGAAAAGATCTTACTTCAGTTGGTGTACGTGGAGCTTGCCATTCTTGAACTGCTTTGATCTTTGAAGGGTCAACATGTATTCCCTTGTCATTGACTACATGCCCGAGGAATTGCACCTCTTTTAGCCAAAATTCACATTTGGAGAACTTGGCAAAAAGCTTTCCCTTTTCTAGAAGTGCAAGAACGAGTCGAAGATGACGCTCATGATCAGATTTAGATTTTGAATAAATAAGAATATCGTCGATGAAGACTATAACAAATCGATCAAGATAAGGTTTGCAGACTCTGTTCATTAGGTCCATGAAGACATCTGGTGCGTTGGTTAATCCAAATGGCATAACCATGAATTCATAGTGCCTATAACGAGTTCGAAAAGCAGTCTTAGGGACGTCTTCCTCATGCACTCTAAGTTGATGATAGCCTGATCGAAGATCGATTTTTGAAAAGCAACTGGCACCTTGTAGTTGGTCAAGAAGATCATCAATGCGAGGTAAAGGATAGCGATTTTTGATTGTTAACTTGTTGAGCTCTCTGTAGTCGATGCACATACGAAAAGATCCATCTTTCTTCTTTACAAAAAGGACAGGTGCACCCCAAGGCGACGAGCTAGGACGTATGAATCCCTTGTCAGTCAACTCTTGCAATTGACTGGCTAGCTCTTGCATTTCAGAAGGGGCTAACCTATATGGAGACTTTGCAACTGGTGTAGCACCAGGTATAAGATCAATACGGAATTCGACGTCTCTAACTGGAGGAAGTCCTGAAATGTCATGAGGAAAAACTTGTGGGAAGTCTTTTACTACAGGAATGTCTTCAAGTTTCTTCTCTGTGGTTCCCTTTTTGATGATATGGGCTAAAAACGCGACATAATTCTTGTGAAGATATCTTTGAGCTTGAAGACAAGACATTAAGCTGAGCCCTTTCGACGAGGTTTCTCCAATGATTCGAAGAGTCTAACCGTTTGAAAGAGGAATACGAATAAATTTTTCACGACATACAACTTCCGCCTGATGTTGATTGAGCCAATCCATACCGATTTATGATGTCAAAACTTCCCAGCTTCATAGGAATAAGGTTGACTGAGAAATCGTGGTTGTTTAAGGTGAGTGTACAGTTGCGTAAAATAGAGTCTAATAAAACTGGTTTCCCGTCCGCAACTTCCACCGTTATGGATTCCGTGAGCTTATCCCGATTTTTGCTTAAGATAGGTTCAAATTCTAAAGACACAAAACTTCTATCCGCACCAGTATCAAATAACATAGAGGCATATCTACCATTTATAAGGAACGTACCGTTGACCACATTGTCGTCAGCTCTGGCCTGGTTAGCGTTGATATTGAAAGCTCTCCCTCTTGCAGGTGGGGGAGCTTGGTTTGCTTGGTTCACCGGGTTGGCTTGGGCCTGAGCATGAATAATATTAACCAACCTTGGACAAGTGTTTCGGAAATGGCTTGGGTCGCCACAATTGTAGCAAGCCCGCATTGGTTGACCCATAGGATAATTGGGCTGGTAATATGTTTGGGCTAAATGTTGAGTGGGTGGTAGTAGGGGTTGTTGGCCTTGGCCCATTACTTGTTGGTGGGTTTGGGTTATAGGTTGATGGCGGTTCGTTCGTTGAGGCATGCGGCAAGTTTGAACATTATGACCCGCACGACCGCAGCCGATGCAATATTGACAAGGATGATCAGGGGAATGGTGATATTGGCAACGGTTACATTTTGGTAACGGGTCTGTGTAGGGTCTTCTGTATGGTGCGGGTGAAGGAGTGACTTGAGTAATGGGTGCAGCAGGAATAGGGGAGTTGGTTTGAGTAACCGCAAAATTTCTGGTGTTGCGCTTCCTCTTATTGGCGAACTTAGAGGAAGGAATGGGGTGGTTTGAAGTTTGTCCCTCAACAGGGGCTTTCTTCTTCTCTTCTATGAACTTCCCGTTGCGAATTCGGTTTTCGGTCAGATCAGTTGCTAACTCCATAGCAGCTTCAAGTGTTACTGGTGAAACGCTGAGAACTGAATCTTGAATTTTCGAGGGAAGTCCTCGAATATAGTGCTCGATCAGACGATAGGTTGGGGTGAACAAATTTGGAACCACTTGGTTCAACTCCAAAAACCTCTTGTTATATGTAGTGTGATCACCCTCATTTTGCTTTAGAGAATGAAATTCGTCCTCCAGCTTTTTAATTTCACTTCTAGGACAGAAACGCCTAGTCATGATTTCCCTTAACTCCTCCCAAGTTAAGGCCATTGCATCTTCAGTTCCCCTCTTCCCTTTCTCAGTATTCCACCAAGTGAGAGCTACCCCAAATAGTCTCCCGGTGGCGTATCTAACCTTGCGATCCTCAGGACAATCGCAGTTTAGAAAGGTGTTTTCCATCTCCTCGAACCAATGTAGGAGAGCAGTGACACCCTCGGTCCCTTCAAATTTAGGAGGATCACAGGACTTGAAATGTTTGTAAGAACACTTGCTGGTAAGAGGGTTGTCGAAGTTCTGGTCCTGTTGTTGGGGTGGGTTAGTAGGATTTGTAGCAAGGGCTTGTTGTACTTGGACCACAATGTCAGGCAGTATCGTGGCCATTTGTTTCGCGATCTGAGTGGCCAAACGTTCCTGAGACCTTCCCGATCTTTTATCCCTTCGTTGCTGTCTAGACGACATCTACAGGATCATAAAATGAGAAGATTGTGAGTTTATGGTGTCTTTTTATGTGTCATGTGTATTTAAAATGAAAATAACATAAATATCAATAATGCAACTACATTCATAGGATGTCTTGGGTTCGCTCATGTTGGGCCTCAAATGTCACCCATACCTTCACCTACATAGTCATGTGGGCCCCCATGGCTATTGGCTTGGTAGGATTCACATTAGTATTGGCAATTTAACACTCGCATCCCTCGAATGCAAACCACAAAATATGTTCATGAGATGTTTGGTCGGAACGTGTCCAGGTGTAGACACATTGACAACTCAAAGTGGGGTTAGCTCACACGACGTTTGGTATAGCATGCTTTGGCCTAATACGTACTTCGTACTCTCATCGTTAGTCCCCAGGTAGGCAAACTGGTCCTTTATTTTGGATTTATATGAATGCCAGCCTAGACAGGACGTTCCGACTACCGGTACTGGTACCCTTCCAGTTACTACATGCCCGTCATGAGAACTCACTTTGATGAGATTTGAAAACACGAAAATCATTATAAAAGCAATCATGATGTGGTGTGTGCTTTCATGGATGTGATATGTTATGAGCATACGATTCATGATAGACATTATATGATAATACATACTTATGAACATGCTTGCACAATATCAAATGTAACATTTAACATAAAAACATATAAACATCATGAAATTTGGCATATAACACACAAAAATCTTATAAGTTTCTAATCGACTATAGTATAGGCTCTAAGGGTCTAATAACCTATCCTATATCCCTATAGTCATGGCTCTGATACCAATCTGTCACACCCCGACCCGCAGCGGAATAAGAGTCGGGGCATAATTGGGTTATCACCAAAGCTCATGACATTTACTAATATGTTTCATATTTAATAAGGTCAAAGTTACATTTTCAAACATCCAAACATGTTCATTCCATACAAAGAAAATAAACCAAACGTAACAATCCCAACTCTAAATCGTTTTATTCTTCTAGTCCAAGTCCGATGTGTTCCTAGCTGTTGCTGGTTCACCTGTATCATGTGTAAAATGGGGGTTTTTGGGTCAACATAAGTTGGCGAGTGAACCTTATTAGATAAACATTTATTAATGAATTAATTGTTAGTTTATCAATGAAAAATTGTGCATAATCATAGATGAGCAAATGTAAATAATCAAGCAATGGCAAATAGCATTCACAACTATAACATACAATAACACATGACAGCATACATGAACATACCAACATCATACTGTAAATAACATAAATGAAACTGTGCGATCAAGGCTCAATCAAACGGAGCCGATCGTATTGCATGTACTGAAAATGAAAATGTCTGTGTGATCAAGGCTCAATCAAACGGAGCCGATCGTATGTGGGCACGCCAGGTTCAACCTCATAATGAAATGGGGAACATGCTCAACGCTCATAATGTAATGGGGAGCGGCGGCCTATGAAATTGCATGTACTTAAAATAATAAACTTGCATCCAACAATAACAACACAACAGGAAACAACGGAATACACTAATTCATGATATGATGTATGCACAATGGTTTAAGTATAATATATATATATCAAGACACATGATACACCCCAAAACGTGATTAAAACGAGGAATTTGAAAAGATTCACTCACATTGGGTGCGTTGGATTGGAGATGGTGATACGCGCACGAATTAGATGAGCGGAACAACGAGGATTACTAACCTAAATAATAACGGAAAAATATATTAAATGGGTGGATTTTATTAAGGATTTTAATGAAATTTTTAGATATATTTTTGTGATTTTATGGCTATTTTCTATCTTTAAAAATGTTATTTTAAGTATTTTTAATTGATTTTTAAATTAAATTTAATAAATAAAAATATAAAACAAAATTGTTTATTTAGCGTTGACCGTTGACCGGTTCTGTCAGCGAATTAATTTGCGCCGGGTGAGGCTCGAACCCGAGACCTCCCGTTCGCGTGCACGCAGCTCTACCAACTGAGCTACGTGTCTAACCCGATATAATCTTGTTTTTATTTATACTTATACACTTATTCAGTTCACCCGGAATTCTCTTTAATTTCAAAAAGATTTTAATTCAACGGACCGGTGTAAGTGGCGGGTTTCGAACGCGCGACGTATGGTTCATGTTGCACACAGTCCACCGCTGGACTGTGTGTCTAACCCGGTTATTATCTCGGTTTTTATTATACTTAACAACTAACTGAGTTAACCCGGTTTAGTTTTTGATCAAAAAGGCATTTTATTACACAAGGTGTGCGTGGAGCAGGGATCGAACTCGGGACGTGTATGGTTTTTGTTTGCACACAGTCCACCACTGGACTGTTTGTCTAACCCGTTTATAATTCCGATTTTAATTAATCTTAGGTCATCTCTGAACTCGTCTTCTTCATTACAAACACAGACATCCATCAAAACAACCGATACGCGATTAATTTAGTTAATGAACATGATGTCCAGTTTGAATGCATTGAACCGAAAAGTTTGGGGAAAGAAGATACCGAACAGATCGTCTTCTTCAGAGAATCCGGCGAAACTTGTCGGCTCTGTTTTTGGAACCTTCGGCTGTGAGAATCAATTAACAGGTTTAAGGGATTAGATGTGAAATTGAACTAATGAGTATTGATTATCAGCACGTTGGAATGAGCATACCGGTAATCAACGAGTTTCCGACAATTCCAGAAGTTTTCCGGCGAAAGAAAGTCCAGCAATGTCGTCTGTGGTTGATTATGAGCGATGGGTTAATGTTAGTAAGGTTCTAACAATTGATTGAAACCGTAAAGTAGAAGTATTTTACCGGTTTGAGTTGAATACGGTTTTCCGGCGACTTTTGCAGAAAATTCCGGCGAGCTGTTTTAGGCGTTCTGATGGTCTGAAAATGCGACGAAAATGAAATGGAGTATTGGTATGATATCTCTGAGTCACGAGAGTGGTCTGAAGTTGAAGAACTCTGGACTTGGTGATTTTTCGGTTTTAAAAACCGATAATGATGAGGTTTTAAGTTTAATCAATTCCGATTTGATTAGAAACCGTCGTGCATCGGTTATAAACTGAATGTGTGAAATAAACAACGAATTGACTATTGGTTTGCCGATTACCGTTTCTCAGATGGTGCAACCGGTTTTAACTGGGTTTGTGTATAAATTCCGTTTGTGTTTCTAGAGTTAGCAGAAAACACAATGTGGCGGACTGGTCTTGTGAGTGTGTGTTAAGTTGCTGAAGTGTGTCTTGGCTGACCCGGGTTCGAGTCCCGGCAGCATCATAATTTTTTTATTTATTTTATTTTAACTTTTTATCAAATATAATTTTTATAGTTTAGTTTATTTATTAATTATGTATTGTTTTAAATCAAAATAATCATAAATATTCGACGTAACTTTTATAACTTGATATTCGATTACAAAATGGAGCGGGTTTTGAAAACCCGATTTTTACAAATGTTACACAATCAAACAGAGCCGATCGTATGTTGGCACGCCAGGTTCACGCTCATAATGTAATGGGGAACATGCTCAACGCTCATAATGTAATGGGGAGCGGCGGCCTATGAAATTGCATTTACTGAAAATAATAAATTAAATCTACATAATAATCGCACAAACAGTTTACACAGACAGGATACACATTTATTCATGATATAATGTATGCACAATGATTTAAATATAATAAATAGTAAGACACATGATACACCCCAAAATCGTGATTTAAACGGGGAATTTGTAGAGATTCACTCACAGTGGGTGCGTTCGGTGAATGATGATGAATGCGCACGAGTTTAGAGGATTGCTCGACGAGGAATAACTAACCTAATTAATAATGAAAAGTAAGGTAAATAAATGGATTTTATTAACAACTGTAATAGAATTTTTGGATATATTTTTGTGAGTTTAAGGCTATTTTCTAACCTTAAAAATGTTATTTTTAAGTATTTTTAATTGATTTTTAAATAAAATAAATAAATAAAAAAAAATGTTGACTTTTTGACCGTTGACCGTTGACCGTTGACTTGTTGACCGGTTTTATTGTGCAAGTGTATGCGCCGGGTAAGGCTCGAACACGAGACCTCCCGTTCGGGTGCACTCTGCTCTACCAACTAAGCTACGTGTCTAACCCGAAATATTTCTGTTTTTAATTATATTTATATACTAATTGAGTTAATCCGAAAATCATTTATTTAAAAACGATTTTAATTATCATGCTCGGTGCTCTCCATAGGTCTCGAACCCGGGACCTGTGGTTTAGGTTAACACACAGTCCACCGTTGGACTGTGTGTCTAACTTGTTAAATAATCTGATTTTTATTATACATATATACAAACTAAATAATTTCATTTCTGCCTTATATAAAAAGTTTGATATTTGTCCGGACCAGTGCGGTAGTCTGGACTCGAACTCGTGACATGTGATTTAAACGTTCACACAGTCCACCACTGGACTGTGTGTCTTTCTTGGTTATTATTCCGGTTTTTATTAAACTTAACATCTATAAGCAGTGGATCCGGTTCAGTTAAAAAAGGAACATTTTTATTAAGGCGAGTGTGCGTGGGACAAGAATCGAACTCGGGATGTAAGCGTGTTTATTTGCACACAGTCCATCGCTGGACTGTGTGTCTAACCCGAGATATATCTTGATTTAAATTAAACATATAGACAACGGAAAACTTCATCTTCTTCGTTGGACTTAACCAGAATCGGTGTCCGGCTGGTTCGACAATTTAATCAAGTTTCTTTAGGGTGTTGCGATTAATTACATGTAAGATTAATAAAAAGAATGAGAGATTAAGTGTATGGTATACCGAACAGGGCTCCTCTGTTTCGCCGGTGAAACTCCGATAACAGCAGACTATTCCGGCGACGTGTGTCCTGCGGCAGAGGGTCTTCAGGGAGCTTGAGATGAGTGTGGGTGGCTTCGGTATGAGCTCTGGGTGTTCAGTTTTTATAGTAAGGCACAGAGGTGAAAGGGCTCGGTTTTCCGGCGAGTTGCAGAAGTTTTCCGACGAGTGTAATTACGTCGGGAAAGAGTGTGATTGTGAGCGAAAAAGCTAACAGAGGTTAGAGGGGGTATTTATAGGGCAGAACATTGACGAATTTGGTCCGTTTTCTGTCTTGATTCGTCGGTTAAAAATTTTCCAGCGGTTACAACTTGTGTCGCGGACTGGACATCAGTTATAACCGATGTTGAGGTTAATGTTTACGTTAAGTCATAGATAACCGACGACGTTTGACGAAACCGTCGGATTTTCCGGCGTCAACGGATTTGGGCGCGTCAGTTGACTGGGTTTGATTTCTGTTTCATTATTTGAATTAAATGTCTGGATATATTACTAAAGAATACAAGTGGCCGAGTGGTTTGATGGATGAGTGTTAAGTCATTGTTTGACCAGTTTGACCCGGCTGACCCGGGTTCGAAACCCGGCAGCCTTGTTTTATTTTTAAACCACTATTTTTAATACTTTTTCAAATATAAATTATATATTCCAATATACTTATTAATTATGTATCGTTTAAAATTAATTTGGGCATTAAATACGCAACGAAATTTTTAACTGATTGTTCGGTTAATAAACGGAGCGGGTTTGGTAAATCCGGTTTTTGACGGATGTTACATGTAGTAACTCCGATTGTGTATCGACTATCGTGAACTCAACAAGGTAATGGTCAAGAATCGTTATCCTCTTTCTCGCGTTGACGATCAGTTTGATCAGTTACAAGGGTCAAACTCCTACTAAAAAATCGATTTGGGATTGGACCTCAAGACAGCTTTCCGAACACGGTACAACCACTACGAGTTTTGGTCATGCCATTCGGGTTAACCAACCCACCAGCGATCTTCATGGACTTTATGAACCATGCGTGCAAATCATATATCGATGATTTTGTCATTTTGTTTATCAATGACAAGTTACATTTTACCGAGGAACCAGTCGATAATATGTACGTGGAAGTCAAGGTCCATAAACATAGTCGTATATCTATAGTGAGAGTTCGTTGGAACTCGAAACGTGGACCAGAGTTCACGTGGAAACGCGAGGATCAGACGATGCTCGAATATCCTCATCTATTCAAAACTACTGACCTTAACACTGATGCAACTAATGAATTTCAGGATGAAATCCCCATTCAAGTTGGGGATGATCTGGTACCTAAGGAAAACCCGCTGTCATCTTAACTTATCCTCACACTTCTCCGTAACTGCTCAAATTTCGGGACGAAATTTCTTTCAAGTTGGGGATGATGTGACAACCCGCAACTTGAGGTTTATACTTTAACCTAACTGCAGTTAATTTAGACTTACATTCATAGCACTGCATTTAACTAGGGTTAGTTAAATGAGTCTACTTTGGTAGTTCGGGGAATTACCGGAACACACACGTGATAACTGTCGAACGTTGGTATTTAACACGGATAATAATTATAAACGGATGGTTTATACGAAACTTATGTGTTGCATGACAAATACGTGAACTACATGCTTCTAAATGTAAATTACATGTTATTATGTGCCTTATTGTGAATTGTAAGATATTATGTGTTTCATGTGTGAAATTTTGTAGCTAGGGGGTGTTTAGAGCATTTGTGAAACTTTAATTAAAACTCCTATAACCCTAATCACCTCTCACAATTCACTATACGGCAGTTCATTTTTGTCTCTCAAATCCTTCTCTAGTCATTTGGCTTTGCAACAAATCTCCATCATCAATCTTGATTATTCCAATCCTCTTAGAACAACCCCTAGATTGAATCAAAGGTATGTGTTTATGTTTATGTTGATAGCTTGTTCTTTTGATTTCATGCAAACCCTAAATGTCCAAACTTGTGGTTTGTTGTTTAGTTTATCATTTGATTGAGTATGTGATTGTTTGTGTATGAATGCTAATCGTTTTCTGATATTAGAATGTTATCGACATGCTAGAAACTTCAAAACTGTTGTTGGATTTGTATCTTCGTTGATTAGAGTTTTTGATCGTAGAACTGCTGCAACTGTTACATTGATTGTTTTGTGTTACTGTGCAATTAGGGTTTTGTTCGACCTTGTGAAATCACAAAGTCCAGATATAGGAAGTATTAAGTAATCCGGGTTATGTTAGTATAATGCATTCCGAGTTTTAAGGAGGAAAGGAAGTTCCGAGTTTTGTAACAAGTTGTTTATGCCCGAGTTTGGGGTCCGAGTTTATGTGAAGGTATGGGTCCGAGTTTATGTGAAGGTATGGTTCCGAGTTTAATAGGCTTCATGTGGAGTCCGAGTTTTATAACAATCATGAAGTGTCCGAGTTTAATCAATGCGTGAGTCAGAGTTTAAGTTGAGGATGTTTTATCAGGGTTTAAGTTGAGGATGTTTTGTCAGGGTTTATGTTGAGGATGTTTTGTCAGGGTTTAAGTTGAGGATGTTTTGTCAGGGTATATGTTGAGGATGTTTTGTCAGGGTTTATGTTGAGGATGCTTTGTCAGGGTTTATGTTGAGGATGTTTTTTCAGGGTTTAGCTCTCAGGGTTTAGCTTTCAGGGTTTAACGTGTTACATATGCTGGGTCCAAATTTAAACGCGTGACTATGTTGGTTCCAGTTTAATAAACCCATCTAAAATATACATGTGTTTAATTGTTCCGAATTATGTACATAAGTATGTGACGTCCATGTTTCCTAAAATCATATTAAAAGTCACCAACCGATATCACCAACTAGAGAATTCATTGTGTGTACTGTATGATAAACATGTTAACCTGATCACATGAACACTGGGTTGTTTGGACACTTAGGGTATTGCAAACACTCTACTTGAATGCATACTTATACGTTATTGTACGATAGGTCGCATTTAATGGACCAAACATTTTATTAACGCATAGAAGCACGTTAACTATAACCAAGCAAACAAAGGTGAGTTCACTGCTCTTTTACAAGCATGTGTCCAGTGGGGACAAACAAACAAACTAATGTCCCTGGAGGGATACTTTGCAAACTTTTATCCCTGGAGAGGATGACTACTATTCCTTGGAGGTATACTTTGTTATATCTGTTTTGTTTAATTTCGATGTTAGTTAATAAACTCGAACTCTATCACGGAAAGTCCCTACTTACATACCGAACTAGTTGCCTGGAGGGCAACGGGGTATTAGTTGATAGCGCTATTAGGCTTGACAAACCTCACACCGTGCCTTGGAGGACGGGCGTGAACTAATGACCTTAACACGTTGATCAATGATGATAGACATTGATGAGGGCACCAATAACAGAACAGTCAATCGGTACAGAGTTTATTAGTCGTAACATGTCGTTAAACTAAACACTAACTTGTTTTTGTTAAATAAAACTGTGAACTCGCTGGCTTAATCTCTGATACACTTTTTCTGCATGCTTGCAGGTTGTTAGATCAGCATTGCATGGGCACTTGCGGTCTGGGAGTTTGAAGTGTCATGGGGCGTCTTACCGGATTGCAAACAATAAAACTTTACGCGTTAAAACATTTTTATTTCAGTTGTTTGAGATACTTACATTTGCTTCCGCAGAACACATAGTATGATTGAAATGTTTAATTTGAAATTCACTATTCATGTTGGACATGATATCTTGTTTTATATTATCTTATTGTTAGTTCGACATGATTAGCGGCTAGATCCTGGTACGTCACACGCCTCGCGGTAGAATCCGCAAGTGGAAATTGGGGGTGTGACAACCAAAAGCATCGTTATGTTAAATTATAACCTCTGAATGGCGACTATATAAATGTAGAGGGGCCAATGGTGCAAAACTTCAAAATTTCATCTTCTGACAAGGTCTTACGGACCGTAACAAGTCTGGTTACGGACCGTAAGGTGAGGAAAGTATTGGATCAGAGAGGCTGTTATGGACCGCTACCACATATGGTTACGGTCCGTAACCATTCAAAATCTGTGGGCACCAGAGGTCCTGACGGACCGCAAGGCTTACCCCTTACGGTCCGTAAGGGGCTGCCAGCGACAGAAAATGTGGCAGCTAGCTACCCTGCCACCTTTGTCACGATTGCCACCTATTCTTCAACTCTTGACACGACCAAGGACACTTGTACACCTCCTACAACATGTCCTAACACCTGGAGCCTCCATGATCATCCCCCTCAACTATAAAAGGGCACCTCTAAAACCTCACTTCCTTGCTCATTCTTCAACTTCTTCTCTCTTGCTCACTTGGAAAGCTCCTGCTTACTTTGGAGCATTCCCCTGAGTTTCTACGCCTTCCTTGGATCACTTGTAAGTGTTCCATCTTGCTCGAGTTCATTTTATTAGGCTTTAAGCCAAAGTCAAAGTGTTTAAGTAAAAACGCTTTAACCTTCGGCTAAGACCATTATGGTCCAGCCATTGTTCGATGCGAACATGGCTACGTGATCGTAATTAGGTCGGTTTTAATGCCTTAAAAGGGCACCTCCTAATTACCATGTTTGCTTGGTCAATTGACGGGTCAAAGTTAAGTCAACAGGTCAGTTTTTGAAAAATATTCATAATTAGTAATGTAGGTGTTATAAAATATGTTTTGTCACTTTGATAACTTGGTAATAATTATTAGAACATGTGTGAACATGTTCGGCTCGTCAATTCCATGTCTAAGTTCGGTTCACAACCGAAAGTCGCAAGGATTGACTCCTAGTTCTGACCCGAATTAGCAAATTTAGAATCTGATTATAAGTTGCATTATGACCATTTTATATTGTAGTATCACTCTCTGGAGTCATACTATATGGTCATGTAGTATTCCAAGTCATTATACAAGTATGCGTTAATTATGCCTAAAATGCCTTTTTATCAAAACTAAGATTTTAAACATAAATAAGCATACACATGAGTTACTTACTGATATGGTAATTTGATTAACGTATTTTGATGATAACATTCTGGTCATTAACTAAGTTTTGATTGAATATCGTAAAGTCTGCTTCTAAATGACCAAATTGCCCTTTTCGGCATTTTAAACGGTTTAAACATGATTTCTTCATCAAAACTTAATACCTACTGATGTAATATCATAAGTAGGACTTATTGGGATGTTAATTCAGATTATGAACTGAGTTGATACATAAGATTCGTATAAACGTCGATAAATGACCAATATACCCTTTTTGCGTATAAAATGGTTTTAACTATACTTTTTATAAACAAACCTTTTATCTACTGTTATAATATGTTAAATAACTTATTTTGGTTATATAAAACTGATTACGACTTCAGTTTTCATTAAACATCGAACAAATCGACAATTACGCCTTTTCGGCGCATAGTATAGTTTAAAACAATAACTATGAACCAAAACTTGTTACCTACTGATTTCTAAAATTATTTCAAATATTTTTACAGTAGGTACAAGTCCCAAACTTAGAATCCCAAATATGACATCAAAGCTATGTGTGAAATGACCAAAATGCCCTTACGGGACATAGTTTGGTTTAAAACTATCAACCACACATGTATTTGATATCCTACTGATATAACATCATAAAATACATAATTTTACAGAATGTTTATGACCTTGACATCAGTTTACTCATAAGTTCCTTTTACAAGTCATAAAATGACCAAAACGCCCTTATGAGGCGTAACTTGATTTAAAACCATAACGGGCATACATGTTGATATCCTACTAATATCCTAACATGTTTCTAACATATTGGCATATGGAACTTGTATTTGACTCATTCGGTTACCAGTTCCGCTTATACACGAACGGTTAAACCTACGTGACTAGTTTACGTATTTTAACCAAAACGCGTTTAACCTTATCATTTTATTTCAAAATCCAGAATGTTAAAGGCTTACCCATATTATACAAGTCTTAGTACTTGTCGGTCCAAATAACATTCTATTCTGGTCACCGCTTAGTCTAGCGTATTGTAGCGTATTTATTAAACGTAAGACTAACCGGTTCAACTCTATGACTTAACTAAGGACCCCTTAGCATTCTAATTGGTTAATAAAAACCATCATTCCAGACTAAATGCCTTCCGGTAGATTGTACTCTGTACTTGTTTTTTGACTTGCGGCTGAGTTATTATACTTGATAATTTAGCTCAGGTAAATACTTTTAACCTATTTTTCCTTATACGGGCTTGGGATACGGTAAATTATTACCACTTGGTCGGGTATGGGATCATGTTTTGTCCAGTTGTGATTTTAACTAAATCTCATAACTTGTTTTAATCTGTATTGCCTGATAACTTAAACATTGGGGGTGGGCTTGACCGTGTCTGGGATATCCTTAGGCTCATTATAGTACTAATGGCCACGACCTATGCACGGGGTGTAGGCATACACCTGACAGTGCAAATTATTATTATTATCTGCTTTCTGTGTGAAAGTTCAGAAGTGGTGTGTCAGTCGATCGTGTCTCGGTTTCTGTACTGGACCCCGTATGTATTGACAGGCTTGTAAAACTGTACACAAGGTCATTTGTACTGTCCCAAGTTATTTATAAAAATGTGCCTAGCGCACTTAAAAATAATTTTTGAAAAGATTTTCAAAAAGTGTCGTTTGATTGTATTTACCAATGAAAACTGACGTATTTTCAAAAGATTAAGTTACAGGTACATCACGTAATATGCTGGAAGCTGCGTAGGCGACAACGTGGAGGATTTGCGACCCTTAGTAGTGCTTTAAAGTTTGTTGATCTCTTTTGTACATATTTTTTTACGCTCCGCTTGTGGATCTTTATTACAATCCGTCTTTAATCATTATTTTCGAACTTTGAACATTATTGGGTTGTAATAATATTTTAAATCCAAGATTTCCGCTATGTTGCTCTATGTTGTTTGGTATGATGTTATCAACTTACGTCACAATATTCCCAACTGGGCCCCCGGGACTTACGTGGAAATCGGGGTGTGACACGCAAATGAATAACATAAAAATACACCTATGTACAACGGCTTAATCTGAAATTATACATTGTGTAATACCCTGATACACATATGTATAACATAAAAAATACACTTGTGTACAACGACTTAATCTGAAATTATACACATGTGTACTTCGTAATACTCACAACACCAGTTTTAACAAAACTAAAGCCATGTCTGACCGATATAACCGACAATAAATGCAACTATCCTTAAAGTACGTAACCTACCAAACAAATCAAGAAAAGATAAATTATGCGTTTTTACGAGAATTAAATTTTTTCTTACGCATTCGTATCTGCAACCTCGTTTACTTCTCTTTCATCCCGACCCAATAACAACAAAGGAATATTAGCCATCGAATGAACAATAATAGTTTTATCACTGAAAACCAATAACACACCACTAACAAAGAATGTATTGTTTGTTGTCTGCGCATTTGGACAAGTACTTCCATAAAACAGTATCTCTCTTGCTCAACCAACTGTCCGCATTCACAGCCCTTATCAGAAATGGTGAATGCCCATATTTTGAAACCTGCTTTTTCCGTTTTCCTTTTCCCGCAACGACCTCAACTTCGGACACCTTCCGAATAGGTTCAAAGTTATCCCCATAGTCTTTTCTTGTTATGGGGTCATCTTGTGTTATACCAAGGCTTAATGATGAGATATCATCCATTTTCTGCGTATCGTACGCACCTGATATGACGTCATCAATAACGTCAGCTGATTTCATAAAATTTGAGTAGGTGTTGACGCAATATGTGGTGTCGTAACCCTGTCTCCCTCTACATTGATGTCGTGGTCACTGTTCGTCTTACCCTTATCGACACTTGAACCTTAACAGGTAATTTCGTATACTTTAGTAAAATGTACACTAAATAAGTAGTTTACTCAGATCAATAACCAAAACAAATAAATTATATTAATTACCATTTTTTTGAACCGTTCGCATTTCTCATCAACAGCCGATTTGTTAAATATCCCTTTGTATCGTTCAAGAATAGGGATAACTGGATCGCTTTTCGGATACTAAGCTGTAAGTTGTTTTATGGCAATCTCCAACTTACTTTTACCATTTTCAACATCATCGAACATCCATAAAATGATAGCAACACATCCCTATTAATACCATTAAAAAAATAAAAGTATAATAAAGGCCCATACGTCTATAATATATAAGATAAAATTGCAGAAAACAACCTTTATTTTTGCCTCAAACTGCACTTTATATCTTTCACTATAAAATCGGCAAAACCAACCCTTTATGTTCATGTTTTATGACACCCTATAACCTTTAGCGCTAACCACGTCAAAAAATTCAGTTAAATGGCCTCACATGCCTTACACATGAGGGCATTTAAGTCTTTTAATATATCCCTTTATAATCAAACCTACTGCACCCCACCCTCACCCCTTTTCCTTCTCTTCTTCACATAACCACCTGCACCCTCACCATTTTTCCAACCACAACCAACCCCACCGGTTCCACCTCCCTTTTGTATCCTCCACCCACCACAAATCCCAATTTCAATCATCCTCCACCTCAACAAACGCCGCCCCAGTTAAAACCATGTTGTACCCGTTGTGCTTACGGGCGTGTTTCTCCGGTCGATACTTCAACGGTGGCGGTCCAGTGACTAGGTGGGGTAAAACCCGACTAGCCGTTGAGGGTTTTCCTACCAATTTTGAATGCGCGTTTAAGATCGTCACAGTTCATCATGATGTCATCGTCTAGCTCGAGAAATGCTTTGGTTTTCATTAACGGGTCGAGTTTGAACCAGTTGTTCAACGAGTTTTGATCCTCGACCCGGATCCTCACTTGAACTGCGGAGTCCAAATCTTTGGATCCGGTGGCACCCCCTTGTTCCAAACCACTACGATTTCATGAACCGAGGCACAACGAGAGTAATGATTTACATTCATTCTTAAGTTCCAAATTCAAGCATCGTATGTCATCGCTAATAACGTGAACTGAGAGAACCGATCATTAACAAAATACGGTCTTTCTGCACCGTTTCCTCCATAGATGTAACCAAATCCAACACACATTATCACGGCCGATAATCCAAAAGAAACGAGAAAACGAGCTTACCCTTGTAAGTATTCGGGTTTATATTCAACCGTAACCTCACCTTTAGTGTCTCCGAAAACTTCACATCTGAAGGAAACCGCCATTCAATATAAACAGTCTTGCTCCAGCTCGTTGAAGTTACGAACCAATCTTGAATTTCGCCGCCTAAATCGTTTTTCCGGCAATGGAATAAACCGCCGATGGTGACCAATATTGATCCCTAGATATGTAGATGTTTTTTCATCATACTCCTATTTCACAATAGTTTGATTAAGGAACTTGCAGATCTTTAATTTGACAGGGGTTTCATTAATGTTTAGAATTGAAGCTTTTGATGGAATGGGATAATTGAAGCTTTTAGGGGTGGGATCGGGTTGACATGAAGAACAAGATCATAGGGGGTGTGGTGTGGTATAATGGTATAAATACAATTTTCGTTTATAAAGGGATATATTAAAAGACTTAAATGCCCTCATGTGCAAGGCATGTGAAGCCATTTAACTAAATTTTTTGACATGGTTAGCGCTAAAGGTTATAGGGTGTCATAAAACATGAACATAAAGGTTGGTTTTTGCCGATTTCATAGTGAAAGGTATAAAGTGCAGTTTGAGGCAAACATAAAGGTTGTTTTCTGTAATTTTGTCAATATATAATATATGTAAATATCGCATTCAAACCTCTAACGTGGACCCATCCACATATGTTGTCCCTTTTCCAACATCATTCTTAGATAAATCAACAGCCTCTTCCTCACTGTTAAGATCGTAATCTACTTCGTCTTCGTACAGTTCTCTTAGATCACCCAAACCAAACCCACCATTTTTCAACTCTTGATCCTTCCTCATGTTCATCATATTATGAGTCCAATAACTTATAGGAGATTCATCGCGTACAACGTCAAATCCAGGACAAGTGGTTGAGTCTAGATACAACAACTACAAAAATAAAAATAAAAACACATGTAAACAAAAAAATTGCTAAACATATTGTACGTACACAAGTGTACAAAACATGTTATACACCAGTGTATTGTTTCACCATAAAAAAACACAACATATTTAATATGATTTAAACCATACCACAACATAAGTAAGCAGTCCCCTGAAATACTCAGTAGGATCACTTCTGTCCCAGTCATCTTTACATGACCTTACAGCATCCAAAACAAGTTGACACCAATCGTGATCTTTAAACTCTTTTTCTGGCGAAAACCAATCCAACATGTTGTACATCACACTACCGTTTTTCGTGCTAGCAATCATGGTTTATATAAACAGCAACACAAAGTCGATCTTGAACATAGTCTTGTCTTGATAAGGATCCAACATTATTTTTCCGACTATGTTCTTAAAACAAATAGGAACCTTTGGAAACCTATTAACCCATTGATCTTTTAAAGGATGACCCGGTTCATCTTTTTTTTTCTTTACCACCCTTATATCTCCAACAGGTACACCTAATAATTTCCTAACAGATTCTTTGTCAACGCTTATGTACCTATCTCCAATTGTTATTCTCATTCTTTCTGTATCTAACATATCTACAACAAAATGACCTAAGTTAGCCGTAATATCGCTAACCTTAAGCCAGAACACTTTTCCAAATCCCATCTTCTTAACCATTTATCGTTGCCATGGTTTCATATTACGTACAGCCTCGTAAAGTTTATTCGGTGATGTACGAACCCGGATACTAAGTAATTCATCTTCTAACTTTGCCCTTTTCTTGGTTTTGCCCTTTCCTTTAGTTGGCGACTTTTTGCCCTTCCTCTTTTGGCATTTGAATATTTCACCCATTAGGATATCCTTATTATCTTCATCAAG
Organism: Scalesia atractyloides; assembly: GCA_947069175.1. Taxonomy (NCBI): domain Eukaryota; kingdom Viridiplantae; phylum Streptophyta; class Magnoliopsida; order Asterales; family Asteraceae; genus Scalesia; species Scalesia atractyloides. The sequence continues at coordinate 68,406,985 of CAMTDV010000005.1, read as the reverse complement.
CACTACATTAAAACAATACGAGCAGCCTTATCAAAACAAATACACAGGGTACACTATAATGATTTCCTAGTAATAAAACCCACCTATCTCTTCGTCAACTTCATTGCTGTTAGGCTGTACATCATCCGTAGGCGCGCTTTTATCCACCTTCTTCACCGATACTACAATTGGTATAAAAAACTTAAATATTTGTAAATACACAAGTGTATACTAGTATTCTAAACCATACCTGATCCTTCCTTCCCATCAGCCTCAACGGTCATTTGACAACTTCTTCTTGCATGTCTTGTAAGATTACTATCTTTAACATTATCTGAACACAACACATAGTTATATCATATATATCTGTCACACCCTGACCCGCAGCGGAAATGGTAGTCGGGGCATGATTGGGTTTTCATCAAAGCTCATGACATTTACTATAAAGTTTCATATTTATTATTTCTTTTTAAAGAAGAAATTACAATAAACATACAAGCACAACATGTTCAAATACATTTTTCATGACTTCTTTATTTTTCTTCTAAGGCAATTTCCTATGTGTTCCTTGCTTCAACCTGTCCACCTGTATCATGCGTAAAAATAGGGTTTTGGGTCAACAAAAATTGGCGAGTGAATCTTATGAAAACATTTGAACGAATTTGTTAGATTGGTTATAAAAAGGTGCATAACCACATATGAGTATACGTATATGTAAATTTAATCACAAAACACATAATATCAATTAATGCACACGCACACACCAAATGATGAACAATGAGATCAAGGCTCAATCAAACGGAGCCGATCTAATGAGGCACGCGATACTCAATTCGTCTCCAACGAGGAACTGATGGGCCTAATGAATGATTTGCACGCAACTTGACAAAATGTAAACACACATCGCAACAAACAACATTTACATCACATGTTTAGATCATATAATGGTAACAGCACAAGTTTGAATAAACGAAATAAATAAAGCGACACATGATACACCCCAAAACATGAATAAAAGGGGGAATTTGTAAGAATTCACTCACAGTGGGTGCGTTGCTTGATGATGATGAATGCGCACGAATTGAGGATTTCATCGACAAACGAGTACTAACCTAAAATAATAACGCGATAAATTGATAAATATAAACTGATTAATATTTTGATTTAGTACTTCTTGTTAGATTTTTAGATTATTTTTGTGGTATTTATTGGAATTTTAAACCTCCAAAATCATGTTTTTTTATTTAAGGGTTTTTAATTAATTTTTAAGTAAAATATACATATACAAAATTAAAAATAAAATAAAATAAAATACTAAAAAAAACCTTGCCAGACCTGACAAGGGGTCTGACCGGTTCGATGCATGTTATAGGCAGCGTGTGGTGAGGCTCGAACTCGTGACCTCTCGGTTGCGTGCACGCAGCTCTTCCAACTGAGCTACGTGTCTAAACCGAAAGTATTCTGAATTTAATTATTCTTATACACTTACTGGTTTTAATCTAGAATTTAATTAATTAAAAATATTTTTAAACGGTCGAACCGGTGAGGAGACTCCGAATCGAACCCGTGTTTAGGTGATGTTTTGCACCCAGCCCTACCAACTGGGCTGGGTGTCTAACCCGGTGGATTTAAGTTCTTAATTATTCTTATGCACATACTGGAGTGACTCATACCCGGATTAAAAAGTTTGCTTAATTTTGCGAAACCGGAACGTATATAGACTCGAACCAAAGACATATGTGTTACGTTTGCACACAGTCCACCATTGGACTGTGTGTCTAACCTGTTTAAAATAACAATTTTGATTATACAAAAACACTAAATCAGTTCATCTTCTTCATGTATAAAACCCAGAAAGTATCACCCTCGACTGTTAATCCAAATTATTCCAGTTAGATTAACTGGTTTACGATTTCCAAACATAAAACGATATAGAATAAAAGAATCAAGAGTTTATACCGAAATTTGCAAACTCTTCGGTATGATTCTGGCAAAGCACGGTTTTCCGGCGAAGGGCACAGTTGCACCGAAATGTTACTCCGAGAGTGTAGAGTGAGATTAAGAGCGAGTATGGGTGTGGTGTTACGATCAATATTTATAGTGTGGAAGGCAGTTATTCTTTTCGGTTTAAAAACTTAAATTTCGGGTCAAAGATTGACTCGGTTTTTATATTAATTTGATTCCGTATTTCCGTTACATTTGATGATACGAATCAGTTATTCATTTTCAGACAAAAATATCCACGGATTGATTACTAAATTCTTGATTTTGGCAGTTACCAGTAGATCGATGGAGTTGCAGGTTAAAGGTTAGCGAGCGTATAAAATTTACTTAATTTGAGCTTTAGTACATCAAGAATATGCAGCTCGGTGGTGAATACGGTGTGTGTATTAGGTAGGGACCCGGGTTCGACTTCCGGCTCCCCCCTAAAATCCTAAATATTGTTAATATATATATATATATATATATATATATATTATATATATATATATATATATATATATATATATATTTTATATATATATATATATATTTTATTCTTTTATTTAATCAATATATTAATTATCTAATTTATTTATTAGTTATGAAAATTACATTTTATAAAATGAAAAAAAATGCGTAACGAAACTTTTAATAAATTCTAAAATTTTTAAACAGAGCAGGTTTTGTAACCCGTTTTACGACTAATGTTACAGTATCCCCTACTTTTAGGAAATTTCGTCCCGAAATTTAAGTAGTAGAAGTTGTAATAGGGAAAAGATGCGGAAGTCTTCGCGTTCCCAAGTAGACTCAGGTTTTCGTTTTTGACTCCCAACGTACTCTGACTAATATCTGAAAATCTTTTAACAGAAAAAGGGAGGTGCGATTGTTTGGATTTTGGTTGAGGCGGTAACGTTCCTAGTAAGGTTTGAATACCCTGCTACAGGAATCGCTTTTTGATGCCTAAAGTATAAAAATGCGAAACATGGATAAACAGAGTTGATAGACTAGGTATGATCTCATGCATAAGAGTTTTGAGAGAATTGATACGTTTGAAAAGATAAGGTTATATCACAAAACAAAAACTTCAACCATGACGATATTAAAACCTACATGGAACTTCTCATAACCGCCTGACAATGCTTTTGATCCTTTGACATGAACACTTATATATAGGAAGTACCAGCGGCGTATCCACCATATTCTTATCAAATTTTCATTGGCTTTGTCAGTAAGTTATGATTAGTTCTATGTGATTCTAAAATCTACAAAACATAAACAAACACATCAGCCAAAGCTTAAGTCTCAAATCTGAAAGAATACATGACTGAATGACGACAGTACCTCTCTCGTTTGTTATGATGAAGGGGTCAGTCTATGAAAAAGTGAGACACAACCCAACTTCTTTAAATGATGAGATCGAGATACGTCGTGATGTATGATGATATGAAAGTTAAATGAGTAAAGACATAAAACAAAACTATAATATCAAGTTGCATTAAAATTCTTGGATACATAAATTCCCAATTTATAACAGGGATACGTAAAGATTGAGAAAACATTAAGAACTAAACGGTTGGAGTTGAGTCTTGACTCTTGGTGAGGGAAGGCTAGTTGGGTGGTTCGTTTGGGCCGTTATTATCTTCAACAGGATTGGCGTTGATGTTGTAAGCTCTTCCTCTTGCTGGTGGTGGGGCTGGGTTTGCTTGGTTAACTGGGTTTGCTTGAGCTTGGGCGTTTATGATGTTAACCAATCGAGGGCACGTGTTTCTAAAATGGGTAGGGTCCCCACAATTAAAGCAAGCTCGAACATGTGGAACCATGGGGTATTGAGGTTGTTGATATGATTGGATCATGTTTTGGGTAGGGGGTGAAGCTTGGTTTTGAGGGGTGCGACAAGTTTTGCTCAAATGACCATAACGCCCACAATTAGCACACAGTCGACAAGGTACGGTAGATGGATGGTGATAAAAAACAGGTGTTGCATTGAGGGTGAGGTCCAATGTAAGGTTTCTTATTTGGGTAAGTAGAGTTGGGTGCTACTTGAGTGATTGGGATAGCTTGGAGGGGTACGACTTGTGGAGCTGGTTGATTGCCTTGGGTGACAGCGAAATTTTTCCCATCTCGTTTTCTCTTAGAAGTGGGTTGAGAAGAGGATTCGGTCTGGGTTGAGTTTGAGGTTTCGGTTGATGCTTTATCCTTCTTCTTCTCCTCCTTGAAGTCTTTATTCCGTATGTGGTTTTCGGTGAGCTCTGTAGCTAACTCTATTGCTGCTTCCAAAGTTGCAGGTGTGGTACTTATTACAGGGTCTTGAATTTTTGAAGGAAGACCTCGAATGTAGTGCTCGATCAAACGGTAGAGGGGAGTGAACAAGTTGGGGACCATCTGATTCAACTCAAGGAATCTCTTGTTGTATGTGGTGTGGTCGCCCTCCTTTTGTTTCAAAGAGTAGAACTCATATTCTAATTTCTTGATTTCGCTTCTTGGACAGAAACGTCTTGTTATGATCTCCCTCAACTCTTCCCAAGTCAAAGTCATAGCATCCTCAGCACCTCGCTTGGCCTTCTCTGTATTCCACCATGTAAGTGCTACTCTGACCAAACGACCGGTATCATATCGCACCTTGCGATCATCGGGGCAGTCGCAATTGAGAAAAGTGTTTTCCATCTCCTCAAACCAATGGATGAGAGCGGTGACACCTTCAGTCCCTTCATATTTTGGAGGATCGCAGGATTTGAAATGCTTGAAGGTGCATTTAGTAGTGTTGAGATGGGGGTTGGCGACATTTTGTCATTCTAGATTGGTTGGTGTGATAGGATTGGCGACAAGGGCTTGTTGGACTTGAATTACGATGTTGGGTATTACGGCGGCCATTTGTTGAGCGATTTGGGCAGCCATGCGCTCGCGGAATTTTCCTGATCTCCTACCTCTACGAGGGTGACTAGAAGACATCTACAATGAATACGTATCGAGAGTATGAGTTTGACGTTTTAGGTGTCATGTGTCGTATTTAGAAATGAACATTCACAAAACAAATAAGGAAAATAAATTTGCTACATCCATAGGATGTCTTGGGCTTTGCTCCTGTTTGGGCTCCCATATGTCCCCTTACTTGGCCTTGGTAGTCATGTGGGCCCCCATGACTACTGGGCTCTGGTAGGGTTCACATTGGTGTTGGCCTGTTAACACTTGCGCCACCCGAATGAAAATCGTAAAACATGACAGCAAAGTATAAGGTCGGAGGGTGTCCTGGTATGGACACAATGACAACTCAAAGTAGGGTTAGTTCGAACGACGTTTGGTGTGGCATGCTTTGGCCTAATAGGTCCTTCGTACTCTCATCGTTAGTCCCCAGGTAGGCAAACTAGTCCGTTATATTGGATTTATACGAATGCCAACCTAGACAGCACGTTTCGACTACCAGTACTTGTACCCTTCCAGTTACTACATGCCCGTCGTAGAACTCACTTTGATGAGATTGAAAAACGAAAAATGCCACAAAATCTTGAATAAAGGAAATATGAGGATGATTTGAATATGTGAACATTGAAATATACGTGATGAATGTATATGTAAGCATGTTATGTTTGACAACAAGTATAACTCATTAAGTATTACACATAATGATAGTGGAAGTGTTTGCATGCATTTGTGTGTGAAATAAATAACAAACAAATAAACATCACGAGTTTGCATGTAACCACATAAACAATTAAAATCTAATCAACTATAGTATAGGCTCTAAGGGTCTAATAACCTATCCTATATCCCTATAGTAAAAGCTCTGATACCAATCTGTCACACCCTGACCCGCAGCGGAAATGGTAGTCGGGGCATGATTGGGTTTTCATCAAAGCTCATGACATTTACTATAAAGTTTCGTATTTATTATTTCTTTTTAAAGAAGAAATTACAATAAACATACAAGCACAACATATTCAAATACATTTTTCATGACTTCTTTATTTTTCTTCTAAGGCAATTTCCTATGTGTTCCTTGCTTCAACATATCCACCTGTATCATGTGTAAAAATAGGGTTTTGGGTCAACAAAAGTTGGCGAGTGAATCTTATGAAAACATTTGAACGAATTTGTTATATTGGTTATAAAAAGGTGCATAACCACATATGAGTATACGTATATGTAAATTTAATCACAAAACACATAATATCAATTAATGCACACGCTAACACCAAATGATGAACAATGAGATCAAGGCTCAATTAAACGGAGCCAATCTAATGAGACACGCGATGCTCAACTCGTCTCCAACGAGGAACTGATGGGCCTAATGAATGATTTGCACGCAACTTGACAAAATGTAAACACACATCACAACAAACAACATTTACATCACACGTTTAGATCATATAATGGTAACAGCACAAGTTTGAATAAACGAAATAAATAAAGCGACACATGATACACCCCAAAACATGAATAAAAAGGGGAATTTATAAGAATTCACTCACAGTGGGTGCGTTCCTTGATGATGATGAATGCGCACGAATTGAGGATTTGATCGACAAATGAGTACTAACCTAAAATAATAACGCGATAAATTGATAAATATAAACCGATTAATATTTTGATTTAGTACTTTTTGTTAGATTTTTAGATTATTTTTGTGGTATTTATTGGAATTTTAAACCTCCAAAATCATGTTTTTTTTATATAAGGGTTTTTAATTAATTTTTAAGTAAAATGTACATATACAAAATAATAAAATACTAAAAAAAACCTTGTCAGACCTGACAAGGGGGTCTGACCGGTTCGATGCATGTTATAGGCAGCGTGTGGTGAGGCTCGAACTCGTGACCTCTCGGTTGCGTGCACGCAGCTCTTCCAACTGAGCTACGTGTCTAACCCGAAAGTATTCTGAATTTAATTATTCTTATACACTTACTGGTTTTAATCTAGAATTTAATTAATTAAAAATTTTTTTGAACGGTCGAACCGGTGAGGAGACTCCGAATCGAACCCGTGTTTAGGTGATGTTTTGCACCCAGCCCTACCAACTGGGCTGGGTGTCTAACCCGGTGGATTTAAGATCTTAATTATTCTTATGCACATACTGGAGTGACTCATACCCGGATTAAAAAGTTTGCTTAATTTTGCGAAACCGGAACGTATATAGACTCGAACCCAAGACATATGTGTTGCGTTTGCACACAGTCCACCATTGGACTGTGTGTCTAACCTGTTTAAAACAACAATTTTGATTATACAAAAACACTAAACAATTCATCTTCTTCATGTATAAAACCCAGAAAGTATCACCCTCGACTGTTAATCCAAATTATTCCAGTTAGATTAACTGGTTTACGATTTCTAAACATAAAACAATATAGAATAAAAGAATCAAGAGTTTATACCGAAATTTGCAAACTCTCCGGTATGATTCCGGCAAAGCACGGTTTTCCGACGAAGGGCACAGTTGCACCGAAATGTTACTCCGAGAGTGTAGAGTGAGATTAAGAGAATGAGCGAGTATGGGTGTGGTGTTACGATCAATATTTATAGTGTGTAAGGCAGTTATTCTTTTCGGTTTCAAAGCTTAAATTTCGGGTCAAAGATTGACTCGGTTTTTATGTTAATTTGATTCCGTATTTCCGTTACATTTGATGATAGGAATCAGTTATTCGTTTTCAGACAAAAATATCCGCGGATTGATTGCTAAATTCTTGATTTTGGCAGTTACCAGTAGATCGATGGAGTTGCAGGTTAAAGGTTAGCGAGCGTATAATATTTACTTAATTTGAGTTTTAGTACATCAAGTATATGCAGCTCGGTGGTGAATAGGTGTGTGTATTAGGTAGGGACCCGGGTTCGACTCCCGGCTCCCCCCCTTTTTGTTTGTTTAATATTTTAAAATCTTAAATATTGTTAATATATATATATATTTTATTCTTTTATTTAATCAATATATTAATTATCTAATTTATTTATTAGTTATGAAAATTACATTTTATAAAATGAAAAAAAATGCGTAACGAAACTTTTAATAAATTCTAAAATTTTTAAACAGAGCAGGTTTTGGAACCCGTTTTACGAAGAATGTTACATATATGTGTATAAACGTTGAAACGTGTCTAAAATAACAAGCAATTGCAATAATAAAATCTTACCTTCCTCCCTGTCCGTGAAAGGAACATGAACAACGTTAACTCTATCCAATCTTCCCTTTTTTAAAGATTTACTTTTCTTTCTACATCCTCCAATGGTCTGATCCGAAGCCTTAATCTGTTGGCTCTCTATCTTTATGTCACCACTAGTTCCTCCGTTATCAACTATAGACAGGATGACATAAGAGGTTAAGTGTGTTTAGTTAAGCTGTTAAAAACAACTATTAATATTAAAGTATAACATTCATTTACATACCATTTTTGGCAGTTTCCTTTTGTTTGCATCTTTTATTCACATCTTTTCCCGCTTACTTTCTATTCTAACATCACGAGTATTTCCAGAACCTACGAGTAAAAAACATTAATAACACGTCTCCATGATAAATCAAAAAAATCTATTGTGTACGCAAAATTACCTTTATTTCTCTTATCCACATTATCAAGCTTTTGTACTGGGACACTATCTAAACGCAGCTTCGACCCATCCTTTCCATCACGTAACGGTTCATTACGGTCCTTTTTTTCATTTGACATATTATTTCCTTTTGAAACATAATTACGTTAAAAACACCGGATATAAAACTAACTTGAAGGAATTATGTTAAACAAGACAAACTATAGTTTCAACTACATTAAAAATTAAAATTCACCTATGTTTTCCGTTTCATCGTCGTGAGAACACTCAATCGGGTCATCTTTTGTATTACTAAGGCTACGAGCCTCTATACGGGCTATCCTCTCACTTTTTCCCCTACGTGAATACATAAAAAATTGTTTCTATTATTATATTTACTAATTTGAATTCCTACCATAAAACGTTGTTATTGTTAAATTTCCTAAAACTTACTTTTCCTCATTGTATCCCTTTGTTGTACCTATAAAATGTACACAAGATGGGATTGCTCACGTACAAAACTAAAATGAATGTGTTAATATTATAGGAATGTAAACAAATGAACTTTAATAGGCACGGATAAGTTTTACACAAATAATATTTCGAAGCATAATACACAAGTGTATAATCATTTTAAGATTATGTACCTACTATATACTGAAAGAGTAATATAAACAGAACATACACGTTTCAGCAGTATCCCAAAAACAAACACACAAAAAATTATCAGTACACAACTGAACTCTATACTAAAACGAGAGGATATACACATGTGTACTTATAGACAACGTCGATCATCTAACACAATCCAAACGCATAACATCAGAATGTAACAAATAATGCCTAAAAACATAGTACGGTCGGGGAATTTATACTCACACATAAAAGCTATACACAAGTGTACATAGAAGAAATTATACCCTCACATAACTGCTATACACAAATGTACATCGACAAATTTTTCCTTGTGTAATCCTAATGTAATCAAATACACTACAATCAAAAGACAAAAACGACAACATCCTTACGATTAAACAACAAAAACAAATCCAAAATGATTTTTATACATCAGATTAAAGAAACCCTAACTTTTCACAACAGATTAAAGAAACCCTAACTTTTCGGCTACATATACACTAAACAAGTTCGATTCATACACTAAACAAAGTACAATTTGGGAAACAAACTTACCACTGCTTCGATTTTGATGCTAAACCTGATCAGAACTCAGCACCGTGAGTATTAATTGAAGAAGAACTCTAATTCGCCGTCGAATAAGATAGAATGATGTTTAGATGAATTGTCTGCTATTATTTTAGAGAGATACACTGAGATTATAGGCACAACAAAGAATTGCGATGTTTGAGGAGAAAATCTTTCAACTTTTCAACAAAACCTCTTCAAATTCTCCCGGTTCCCAAAATTAGTTTCACTACACAATTACATAAATGCCCCTATGCGCCCCATTTCTTTATTATATTTATTTTATATTTACAAGTTTGCCATTAACCTTAATTTTGATCATCTAACAAATAAAGGGCCCAGATCTATTCATTTTGTTCACAAGTTATTCCTTGTTCACTTTAGAACCCTATCTTGTATATATATAGGGTAAGGTTCATACGAGAACCACCTTTATTGTGAGAACCGCGAGAACCAATGTGAACATAAAAGTAACCACTACATCACCACCCAAAAACTAAAAAAACGTAACCCTCCCCCTCCCAAAAAAAAAAACCTACCCCCCCCCCCCCAAAAAAAATACAAAAACCTAACCCCCCACAAATCCAAGCTAAATAATAAAAAACTAAACCATAACCCCCCAAGCTAAATGCTAAAAACTGAACCCCCAAAAATCTAAAAACATAAATATCTTTTGAATAATTTTTACCGAAAAAATCGCTAATTTTCGTCACAATTTTTTTTTGTGACGAAAATTAGCGATTTTTTGGTAAATGTTAAAAAAAAGAACTTTTTTGGGTGTTTTTAGATTTTTTTAGATATTTTTGGTTGTGTTCACATTGGTTCTCGCGGTTCTCACAATAAAGGGTGGTTCCTAACGGATCATTCTCCTATATATATATATATATATATATATATATATATATATATATATATATATGGAAAGATCATAAGAGAAGTACACCCTATTTAAGAAACTTGAGAAGCATTCTGGACCACACATTTCCCTAAGCTTTTCGAATTATACACATATTTATAGTCAATTTTAAACTATACATATGTGTATATTACGAAAAGCTTTGGGAAAATGTGTGGTCCAGAATGTTTCTCAAGTTTCTCAACTAGCCTAGTGTTTCTCACATGATCCCAACCCTATATATATATATATATATATATATATATATATATATGGTTGTGTGTGTGTGTGAAGCTTGTCTCCTTAGGCTCCAAGTTTCTTGGACCAAGGTTATTTTGTGATTATCTTTGTGTTTGTCTCTGATTTACATGCTCTAAATCGATATCCAAAATCTATGAATGTTGTTATCATTATGAGATTACATCTTGGACAAGATTCTTCATTTTCATCTTAGTTTTTCTTGTTTTCTTACTTATATCAACAAACATCTAATTAATAGGTGTTTTGGTGAGTGTCAATCACCATCAGTGTCTTCTTAGATTATTTTGGGACTCAGAGATAGTAGTGATCACCAATTCTCCTTTTCCTTGATCTTTGTAGGATTACTTATATCAAATCTAGATGAGTAATATAAATATTACAACAAATCGAGAAAAGAAAACGCGAAAATTTGCGGAATTCGGCACCACCTACTTATATGTTGCCACACAACATTGGTAATTTGCAGGTTCTTTGATGTGAAACACCAACCTTGCTATATTATTATTATATAACTTTATTATCTAAGAAAAGTTGAAATATAAAAGCTAAAAGTAAGGGGTTAATAACACTGCTTTATAATCCAAAAGAAAAAGTTAAGAAAATGTGTGGGAAGTAAAAAAATTAAGAAAATGTGTACATGTATGGTTGAAGTAAACACTAATGTATGTTTGTGGTAATCTAACACCTATAAAATCGGTGTTATATTCCAATACCTGTCTCGAACACCTTAGATTTCTCCATTAAATTCAGATTCTTGATCAATAGGGTGCTGATCTATTTACAAGGCAAATTTTCAAAAGCTTTAAAAGTGAGAGGTCTTGGGTTCAAATTTCACAGAGGACAAATACTAAAAGAAATCGTTAAAAAATATAAATCCTAAAAGAAATCGTTAAAAAATATAAAAAAATCAGACTCCAGACCTACAACGAATGAATATAAAAAAATAAAAAATAAAAAAAATCAGATTCCGGACCCACAAAGGATAAATGTTTCACAAATACCATAAAACAACAATTTCCAACATCAATTTTAAAAAATTTCTAAAACCTCCCATCTCCTCACACACCAAAAATTGCCACTATTAGCATCACACTGCCGTATGAATCACCACCATACCACCTCTGCAATCTAATTTCATCAAAATCAACTCATTTCAACTTTCTCTCTCCTATGGTTTTAATGTCCACCGTCAACCACACCTTCAACAAAGGTGACAAACTCGAAATCCTCAGAACCAACACCAACACTCCGGCATGGTTTCCGGCAACCGTAATCGACTCACCGTCTCCCTCCGGAACCCTACACATCAAATACACAACATTATTCGTCGAAAAGGACCGTAAGAACGGGAGACGAAAGAGGAAGAAGATCAAAGATCACGTCAGCGTAACCGCCGGCGTTACGCGCCGGGTTCCGCCGCCAGAGCCGCTCCGGCGGTTTGTGGTTGGGAGGAGGTGGAGGTGATGTACGGCTGCGGGTGGCGGAGAGCGGTGGTGAAGGAGGTGGTGGAGGATGATCGGTGTACGGTGGTGGTTGGTGGTGCGGTGGAGGTTGTGGTGGAGAATCGGAATGTTAGGGTTTGTTGTTCTGGTGCTTCTGGTTTTGATTCACAGCAGGTAGTTATCATAATCATGTTGTTTTACATGTAATTTTTGTTATATTAATGTTATATAGCTCATTAATTAACTTGTTGACATAAATGTTTAGTTTTTGATAATGTGTAATGTTAACGGGTGTTGATAAACGTACCGCCTTACGTGTTATTATCATGAATGATCTAAAAAATTATATGATATCAGCGATTTTGCATACTTAGAATGTCAGTTCATCTAGTTTTCACCCGATTTAAGGGAGTGACGAGTCGAATTTGCTAATGATTTCACAAGATATGTGCATTTTAAACAAGTGTGTTGGTATTTTTTCTTTGTGTTGATCCAAATGTACATTAGCATTGTGTGTTAAGATGTGATTTTGTATCTAATAAGGGATGAAATCGACTCACAAAACAGAGTCCTAAGTGAAAAAGTCATACAATTTTGTGTAGTTATAAAGAAACCGTAAGAATTTATTTATGTAACATGATTTGTTATTATGTACTCTAATCGGGATTTTGGCATTGATTGTATAAAGGAATGGAGAGGGTTTAATTTGCTTACATATGATACTGATGGCAATATTAAATAACTTAATTCACTGTAGGAAAAGTCAACTGATGAATTGGTTTTGCAATCCCCAAAGCCAACAAAGTTGAGAATTATATGTAGTAAACAGAATTCAAAAGCTGCTATCTTCCAAAAGGGTGCTCGAGTGGAGGCTAGATCCTACGAAGAAGGTTACCATGGTGCAAGGTATGTTGCCACAGTTGTCGGAACAGTAGGTGAAGCCAAATTTCTGGTGCAATACGACACACTGACGACAGATGACCAGATGCAACCGCTTGATGAAATGGTTCATGTTTCAAACATTAGGCCGCTTCCACCAATAATCCGTCGAGAACATCGTTTTAACATGCTTGAAGAAGTGGATGCATGGTATCATGATGGATGGTGGATGGGTGTTGTTACAAAAGTTCTTGCTAATTTAAAGTACGTAGTCTACTTCTGGACAACCATTGAGGAACTTGAGTTACATCATTTGGACCTAAGATCCCATCAAGAATTGATCAACGACAAGTGGGTTGCTTCTTTTTCGGTACGTTTTACATTCAGAATATGAATATTAAGAACTTTATCATTAGATGTGAAAACTGACATTGATCGGGTTGGGTAGAAAGTTAAACATGGTAACTTTTAGTGTGAATCAAAATCAAAACTAGTCCGGGTAGGTTGGGTTGACCCACCAACACCTTTTTACCATTACTTTTAGATTAATGATTAACATATTGGATATGATTACAAAATGCTATTATAATTACGATTCTGTACTTTCTAATAAATATATGTAACGAGATCTATATATAGTAGGAAGTTTTGACCTGTTTGTCTAGGGGACGGTACAAAAAAAACGAAATATTCGAGATGGGTAGATGGTTAAAGGACTAGTTTTCTAATTTTCTCGGGCTTGGGACAGGTATGATATTAAGTGATACCCACCCGCTTACCTGAATGTGTTTTACCTAAGTATATTAACATATAACATATTCACATATAATTTTAGAAAATATAATAAATAGCCCGTTGAAGTTATTTTGAAAGTATTAAAATTATATATCGAGTGTTTGATATCACAAGCTGGTTTTCGAGATTATATGATCGAGTTTTGGGTAATAGGCGTTCCTAGTTTCACTTGTTTTGATTTTTACCTAAAATTTTCTTTTTTTAATAATATTTTTTTTACCCGTGACCCGTTAAGAGTTATAATAATCTAAACCCAAATTGACCATTTCTTATCTAATTATATGGGTTGCAGAGACCAAAAGTTGCTGAAAATCCTAGACTTGAAAAAATGAAGTTACAAACAGGTAGAACATTAATGATGGATCTTTTATGTGGACTGAATGTAGAGATAGCACATGGTGCAGGAAGGTTTCTGAGTACTTGGTACCCTGCGGTAATTCTCAAGCAAGTTTCTAGCAAAAAGTATTTGGTGGGATATCGAACACAAAAACCGAGGAACGGGCCTGAACATGTTGAAGAGGTGGATGTGTCGTGCATAAGGCCTTCACCGCCTATAATCCAACAGGCTTATCAGTTTAAACCGGGCGATGGAGTTGATGCTTGGGTTGTTAACGGGTGGCGAATCGGGCAAATCCGCACAACTATGAACTTCAAGTATGAGGTTTATTTTTGGGCAACAGATAGTGTGGTTGAATTTCAACATGCATATTTGAGACCACATCAAGACTTTATTAATGGGGCATGGCTTGGAAGTTATAACAAGCAGGAATGATGGGACTGTTTTGAAAATAGCTAGGGATGCTGTTGTATGTATGATATGCAGTATATTTTTAACTAATGCAGATGACCGCTATTGTATGATATATGCAGTATATTTTAGCTAATGCAGATGACCACTATAGAGGTTATCTAATTTTCAAGATTTAGTTTTCGAATTTAACGTGGTTTTTACATTTCAAGATTTTGTTTTCGAATTTAAAGTAGTTTTTACAAAAGATAACATGTTATATAATTTTATAACTACAGTAAAACATCTATAAATTAACAATGTTGGGACCGAGATATTTTATTAATTTAGTGATATATCATTATATCAATAAATTAATAAATTATTAATTTAAAAAGTTGGCTTATATATGTGAGCAACCCAATTAATGCATCGACCTTCAAAATTTCCATATCTGTTCACTTTACCAATTTGAATAAAACAGAAACAAGGACCTTCAAAATTCTCATGTGCATTCACACATTAATGAACTTATCAAGTTCAATGTACATAGATCTAGATTGATCTCTATAAATTGTCTAATGAATAATTTTTGTTCAGTACCCTTGGAACCGGTCACTCGGAAAAAAAACATTACAAGTGGCAACAACTCTTCTCAACTTTTTGTTGCAATACGAGAATACAGTGCCTCAACTCTTAAGTGCAACGGAGAGATTTAAAGATTAACTCGATATAAATTTGAAGTTCACAAAAAAACAAGTGACTATAGATTCATTTTTTACTAGACAATCTTAAAATTTTGAAATATTTTAGTAATTATTAATTTATAGTTTCGCTGGGACCAATATATTCATATTAGGATTTAAAAAAAAATATTATCTCATTATTTTATCGATTGGGGTTCAATTTTGTACTAGTCCCAAGTTGGGACCGGACAAATTATTAATTGTATCGAGATTATTAATTTATCGTATTAAATTATAGAGGTTCTACTATAATACTATATTATAATGCATGAGGGAGGGGCATTTCAAGATACCCAAAAAATACGAACTTTTTTTCTCTCTTAATTTATAAATACACCCTAAAATGAGGGTAAATTGGTCTTTTAAACAATAATTATGTTTTCGTCTCCCATCTTATTACACTTAAATCCCTGGGTTTTTTAATATAATTATTGGTAATTAGTTCCACTTCTCCACCCCCCTCACAACAAACTTATAATTCTTTTACGTATTCTTGTCATATCTTATAAACTATAATTTTGTAAAGGTACAAGTAAATGATGCCTTAATGTACAAGTGTTTAAAGGTACAAGAAATCCATAAGATCCACCTCTGTCACCACCACCACGTGGTCCGCTTCCGTAATATCCACCGTCGATTTCATCTTTTAGGTACAAGAAATCCATAAGATCCACCTCCGCCACCACCACCACCACGTGGTCCGCTTCCGTAATATCCATCGTCGGCTACCAATTTCATCTTTTAGTTCCCTACTTCCCAATCTTTTTTAAACACCCAACTTACATTTAAAAGTTAAAATCTTGGTTGTCAAAATGAAATCATCTCAAAATTTATTGGCGCTAATAAGTTGGTTTTAATATATATAAAAATTATAGATTATTAGTTAGTAGTTACACTTTATACCCTTATAAGAAACTAACTCGCCCCATAATTTTTAAACGGTCATAACTGTTTGGTACGTTAATATGTTTTCTAATTACACCATATAAACGAGTCTTTTATCCTTTTTTTAATTTGAGTATAGTATTAATATATTTTTTAAAAAAATGATATGTTACGTGATTAACAATGTCTAAGGGTGAGTAATAAAACCGAACTGAAATAACCAAAAACTGATTTACTGAAACCGAACTAACCAAAAACTGTTTTCGATTTTTTGTACCCTCATTTAACCAAAATTAACCGAACGAAATTTATATTTTCATATATTTTTATCTTTTATACCTTCAGTTCATGTATATTTCATATTTATACCCCCATTTTATGTATTTATACCAGCATTTCATGTACCTATACATCCATTTCATGTATCTAAACATAAACTTCATGTATTTCTAATCAGAAGTTTTAGCTTAAGTTTGGTTTCATATATTTATTAACCGAAATTAAATAAATCAAACCAAAAACCGTCAGTCTAACTGAAAAAACCAAACAGATTAACTGAAACGGATTGGTATAAAACAGACTAATAGATGACCTCGATTTTAGTTGAGGATAATTATCTAACCAACCGAACAATGCACACCGTGGCAATGTTTGTGTTTCCCGCCCCATCGCGTACTATTATTGGTTATTAACCAAAACCGGTTGTCGATGAGCAATAACTAGATCGTTAACCTAAATTAAACAAAAAAAAAGAAAAAACCAAACTGAAATCAACCAAAAAACTCAATTAATTGAAACGAATTAACCAAAACCCGGTTATCATTATTTGTACTCTCATTTAACCAAAATTAGTTGAACCGAACCATTATACATTTGGTTCATATATTTCATATTTTACATCTCCATTTCATATATTTATACTTTTATTTCATGTATTTATACCTCAATTTCATATATTTTTAAACAAAAGTTTTAGTCCAAGTTTGGTTTTTGCTACTAACTGAAATAAAATGAACCTAACCAAAAACCATTAATCTAACTGAATAAACTGAAGTGATTAACTGAAAACCGATTGGTTAATAAAATAGACTAACCGATGACTTTGGTTTCGGCTTTCATATAAGATAATAACCGAACCGACCAAACCATACATAACATAATGAAATAGATTACCCGATTATTTCGCTTTTGATGTATATCTATCATAATAATGGTACAATAAATATTATAGGAATAAGAAAACTATCAAAAACGAGTACCACAAATCGATTTTTTTGTACCCTCATTTAACCAAATTAACTGAACTAAATTCATATTTTCAAATATTTTTAGCTTTTATACCTTCAGTTCATGTATATTCCATATTTATTCCTCCATTTTATATATTTATACCTCCATTTCATGTACCTATACATCCATTTCATGTATCCACACCTAAATTTCATGTATTTATAATCAAAAGTTTTAGCTCAAATTTGATTTCGGCTATTAACCGAAATTAAATGAATCAAACCAAAAACCGTCAATCTAACTGAGAAAAACCAAACCGATTAACTGAAAACGGATTGGCTAATAAAATAGACTAATCAATGACCTCGATTTCGGTTGCGGATAGTAATCTAACCAACAGAACTGTCACACCCCGACCCGCAGCGGAATAAAAGTCGGGGCATAATTGGGTTATCACCAAAGCTCATGATATTTACTAAGAAGTTTCATATTTATTAAATTCAAATTACAAACTTAAATATCCAAAAACAACATTCATACAATTACAAAGGGAAACGAAACTATATTATTCCAAAAGCATTAACTTGTTTATTCTTCTAGGCCATCCTAAGTGTTTCCTGTCTCGACTGGATCACATGTATCATGTGTAAAACAGGGGAGATTTTGGGTCAACAAAAGTTGGCAAGTGAACCTTGATAAAACATTTTAACTAATTTCTTGTTTTATTTATTAAAGAAAATTCATGCATTAATCACATGTGAGCAAACATATATATGTAAACAATCACAAACCACTTTGAATGAGTATATGACATGAATGATGATGTATTTGAGATCAAGGCTCAATCAAACGGAGCCGATCTAATGAGGCTCCTGATGCTCAACCCGTATCCCACGGGGAATTGATGGGCCTAATGAAATGTGTGCACGGAAATGATAAATTTAATCTACATATAATTCACACAACAATCAATACACATTTGATCACGGATATGATGTATGCACAAAAATAAAAGAATAGTACGACACATGATATACCCCAAAACATGATTAAAACGGGGAATTGGTAGAGATTCACTCACAGTGGGTGCGTTCCTTGATAATGATGAATGCGCACGAATTTATGATTCAACCGACGAGGGAAAACTAACCTAAATAATAACGAAATAATTCGATAAATAAATAATTTTATTTGAGATTAATATTTTTAATTAGTGTTCTTAATGAGATTTTTAGATTTATTTTTATGAGTTTATTGCAAATTTTTAACCTTAGGAATCTTATTTTTAAGTATTTTTAAATAATTTTTCAATTTAATATGTAAAAATAAGAAAACAATTTAAAAAAAAAATATGTTCACCTTGTCAGGTCTGACCGGGTCTGACCGGTCGGATAGCATGAAATTCAGGCGGCGAGTGAGATTCGAACCCGTGACCTCCCGTATACGTGCACGCAGCTCTACCAACTAAGCTACGTGTCTAACCCGAAATATTCTCTGTTTTAATTATATATATATACTAACTAGCTTTAACCTTATTTAGTTTTTATTAAAAAGGTTTTAATATGGCCGAAACTGGTTACAGAACCCGGACTCGAACTCGGGACCTATGGTTCGAGTGCACACAGCCCAACCATTTGGGCTGTTTGTCTAATCTGCATAAACACTGGATTAAATTAATTTTATATATATGCTATGAGTTGATCTGAATAAGTTTTCAAAAGTGCTGGTTTTATTTCAGAAAATCGGAAACATGTACGACTCGAACCCGGGACGTGTGCTTTGTAATTGCACACAGTCCACCGCTGGACTGTGTGTCTAACCCGGTTAAATACCCGTTTTTATTTATATTAAAACACTAACTCAACTTCGTCTTTTTCACCATTCAAAAATCCCAACAATGATTCCGACTGAATAAACTTATTAAACAGTTTTGATTACTGTTTTGAGCTACTAAATTACTAATCAAAAGATAGCAAGGAGATTTAGATAATTATACCGGTTTGGAGAACACTACGGTTTTCTGGTTAGAAATTCCGGCGATATTCCAGCGATTGCGAAAGTCTCCGGCAACGTGCTTTGAAAGGAATAAAGCTTCAGGAAGAGAGTGCGGTTCTAAGCGAAATGTTTACAAGGAATTGGGTGAGTATTTATAAGGTGGACAGGCTGATCAGTTTTGATTTAGAGACCAAAATCATGGTCAATGATTTCAATTCTCAAAAGAAACGGTTTTGACTCAATTGTGTGTTAAGCAACGGTTATAACTGATGTCGAAACCAAGTTTACGCGTTTCAATCAAGGGAAAGTAGCAACATTTGCGGAGTCTCAGTTTTTCCGGCGATTTCGGGTTCTGGGTTTTGCTGATCTACAGGTTTGATTTTCGGTTTTACCATAAGTGTTATTTGTTTAAGTATTAAACACAAATATGTGGGTGGCGGAGTGGGGTGATGTGTGTGTGTCTACGCGGTAGACCCGGGTTCGAGACCCGGCTACCCTGTTTTGTTATATTTTTTTATATTTGATTTACTTATTATTATTATTTATTAATTATAGTTAAATTCTAAAATATTTATTAGTTGTGAATAAAAAATAACCGGCACGATAAATATGCAACGAACTTTCAACCGAATACTTGATTATTAGACGAAGTGGGTTTCGAAACCCGTTTTACGACGAATGTTACAGTATCCCCTACTTTTAGAAATTTCTTCCCGAAATTTAAGCAGTAGTGGTAACCGGAAAAAGATGAGGGTATTTTTCGCGCATTGAGTCTTCACGTTCCCAAGTAAACTCGGGTCCTCGTTTTGACTCCCAACGTACCCTGACAATTGGAATACGACTTCGCCTCAAACGCTTCTCTCGGAAGTCCATGATTTCCACGGGTCTTTCAACGAAGTGCATCGATTCATCGACTTGAATGTCTTCTAGAGGAATATGGAGGTTTTCATCGGCAAGGCACTTTTTCAAGTTTGATACGTGGAATGTGGGATGAATTCTGTTGAGCTCTTCTGGTAGGTCAAGCTTGTATGCTACAGGGCCTACTCTTTCGAGTATCTTGAAAGGTCCTACGTAGCGTGGTGCTAGCTTGCCCTTCTGGCCAAAACGAACCACTCCCTTCCACGGTGATACTTTTAAAAGTACTTGATCACCAATGTCAAACTCCAAGGGCTTTCGTCGTTTGTCAGCATAACTTTTGACGACTTTGAGCCGCTAGAAGATTGTTTCGAATTTGAAGGATCTTGTCGGTTGTCTCTTGAATTGATTCTGGTCCGGTGATTTGCGCTTCCCCAATTTCGTGCCAACATACTGGAGAGGCACTTACGACCATATAAAGCTTCGTAAGGAGCCATGCCGATACTTGAATGATAGCTATTGTTGTACGAAAACTCAACTAATGGTAGGTGAGCGTCCCAGTTCCCTTTGAAGTCTATGACACATGCTCGTAGCATGTCTTCAAGGGTATGGATGGTGCGTTCAGATTGACCATCAGTTTGAGGATGAAAGGCGGTACTGAGGTCTAATCGTATACCCAAAGCGGTTTGTACGGCTCGCCATGTTCGTGAAGTGAAACGACCATCACGGTCTGAAATGATGCTTAAAGGTACACCATGACGGCTTACGATCTCGCTGATGTAGATACGAGCTAACTTCTCGTTCTTGAAGTCCTCGCGAATCGGTATGAAGTGAGATGACTTTGTAAGACGATCGATTATTACCCATATGGTGTCATACCCACTGGAGGTGCGAGGTAACCCGGTAATGAAATCCATGGTTATGTTTTCCCACTTCCATACAGGTATTTCAGGTTGGACTAAAAGTCCTGAAGGTCTTTGATGTTCAGCTTTCACTTTGGAACAGGTAAGGCACATGGAAACAAAAACAGCGATATCCTTTTTCATGCCAGGCCACCAGTAGGTGTATCGTAGGTCTTGATACATCTTATCGGCTCCTGGGTGTACAGAGTATCGCGTTTTGTGCGCCTCATTCATGAGGAAATCATGAAGATTATCGCGATCAGGAATCCATATGCGGTTTAAATAGTATAGAATACCGTCGGATTTGGTTTCGATTTTGAGTTCAGCTCCACATGACAGCTCATCGCGTACGTCATTTTCTATTACAGAAACATGCTGAGCTGCCCGGATTCGATCTTTGATGTCGGTTATGATTTGCGAACATAGAAGACGAATGGAGTTCGCATAACCTTTTCGACTGAGCGCATCGGCCACCACGTTTGCCTTGCCAGGATGATACCGAATTTCACAGTCGTAGTCGTTGAGAAGTTCGACCCATCTTCGTTGCCTCATATTCAACTCCTTCTGGTTGAAGATATGTTGGAGACTCTTGTGGTCAGTGTATATTTCACACTTGGTACCGTAGAGGTAATGTCTCCATATCTTGAGAGCGAACACAACGGCTCCAAGTTCTAGGTCGTGGGTGGCGTAATTTTTCTCATGAACTTTGAGTTGCCTAGAGGCATAGGCTATCACTTTTCCTCTTTGCATTAATACAGCCGAGTCCTTACCCTGACGCGTCGCAATAAACCACGAAGTCATCGCAACCCTCAGGGAGTGTAAGGACAGGTGCGTCACAAAGCCTTTGCTTTAAAGTTTGGAAGGCCTCTTCTTGCTTAGGTCCCCAAATGAAGGGTTTTCCTTTATGAGTCAAGGCCGTGAGTGGTACAGCGATACGGGAAAAGTTGGCAATGAAGCGTCGATAGTAACCAGCCAAACCAAGAAATGACCTAACTTCGGTAGGGGTACGTGGCGCTTGCCATTCCTGTACTGCCTTGATTTTTGAAGGATCGACATGAATTCCCTTGTCATTGACGACATGTCCAAGGAATTGTACGTCTCCTAACCAGAATTCGCATTTTGAGAACTTAGCGTAAAGCTTTTCAGTCCTTAAGAGTGTAAGGATGAGTCGAAGGTGTCGCTCATGATCGGATTTAGACTTGGAGTAGATAAGGATGTCGTCGATGAAGACTATGACGAAACGGTCGAGGTAGGGTTTGCATACCCTATTCATTAAATCCATGAAGACAGCGGGGGCGTTGGTTAAACCGAAGGGCATGACCATGAACTCGTAATGACCATAACGAGTCCGGAAGGCGGTTTTTGGGATATCTTCTTCGTGCACTCTAAGCTGATGATAACCAGAACGAAGGTCGATTTTTGAAAAGCAAGTAGCGCCTTGAAGTTGGTCTAGGAGGTCATCAATGCGAGGCAGTGGATAGCGATTTTTAACCGTCAACTTGTTGAGTTCTCTATAATCAATGCACATGCGAAAGTTCCATCTTTCTTCTTCACAAAAAGAACAGGTGCACCCCAAGGCGATGAGCTAGGATGTACGAATCCTTTGTCAGTCAGCTCTTGCAGTTGACTGGCCAGCTCTTGCATCTCGGATGGGGCTAACCTATAAGGAGATTTTGCGACCGGCGTAGCGCCAGGTACAAGATCGATGCAAAATTCGACTTCTCTCACAGGAGGAAGTCCTGAAATGTCGTCGGGAAAAACTTGTGGGAATTCCTTCACAATTGGGATATCTTCGAGTTTCCTCTCCTTGTTTCCCTTCTTGACGACGCGAGTTAGGAATGCGACATAGTTCTTGCGGAGATAACTTCGGGTTTGAAGGCAGGACATCAATTTGAGTCCCTTCGAAGGGGTTTCCCCAAAAATACGTAGTGTCTGACCGTCTGCAAGAGGAATGCGAATGAATTTTTCGTGGCACACCACCTCAGCATGATGATGGCTGAGCCAGTCCATACCGATTATAACATCGAAACTTCCCAACTTCATAGGTATGAGGTCAATTGAAAAATCGTGATCGTTTAGGGTGAGAGTACAATTGCGTATAATAGAATTTAATGAAGTGGACCGTTAGAGATTCAATGAGATTAACACGAGGTTGGTCGAGGATAGGTTCGAATTCTAAGGACACAAAGCTCTTATCCGCACCAGTATCGAATAATATGGATGCATAACTACCACTGATGAGAAACGTACCGTTGACCACGTTGTTGTCAGCCCTGGCTTGGTTGGCATTGATATTGAAAGCTCTTCCTCTGGCGGGTGGAGGAGCTTGGTTAGCTTGGTTTACCGGATTCGCTTGAGCTTGGGCATGGATGATGTTCACTAGGCGTGGACAAGTGTTCCTGAAGTGGTTTGGGTCCCCACAGTTGAAACAAGCTCGCATGGGTTGCATCATGAGGTAGTTGGGTTGGTAGTAAGGTTGGGCTACGTGTTGTGCAGGTGGTAGAAGTAAGGGTTGTTGGGCTTGGCCCACTATCTGATTTTGGGTTTGGGTTGGAGGTTGACTGCGGTTCATTCGCTGAAGGGTACAGCAGGTTTGGATAGTGTGACCCGCACGGCCACAACTTGTGCAATGTTGGCAGGGGTTTTCGGGAGGGTGATGATATTGACAACGGTTGCACTTTGGGTGTGGGCCAGTGTATGGCTTTTTGAATGGTGCAGCTGGAGGAGCAATTTGGGTGATTGGTGCAGCAGTGATAGGAGGGTTGGTTTGGGTGACGACAAAGTTCTTGCCATTTCGCTTCCTCTTACCAAC
The DNA here is from genome assembly GCA_947069175.1 of Scalesia atractyloides. Taxonomy (NCBI): domain Eukaryota; kingdom Viridiplantae; phylum Streptophyta; class Magnoliopsida; order Asterales; family Asteraceae; genus Scalesia; species Scalesia atractyloides. The sequence goes on along the minus strand of CAMTDV010000005.1, from coordinate 68,382,880 downwards.
AAACTTCGAGGATGAACCCGGGTGGTTTGAAATTGGGGGCTCATTGGGTGATTTCTTCTTCTCCTCCTTGAATTTGCCGTTTCGAATGCGATTTTCGGTGAGTTCGGTAGCTAACTCCATTGCGGCTTCAAGTGTTGCAGGCGAAGTGCTTAAAACTGAATCTTGGATTTTCAAAGGAAGGCCTCGAATGTAGTGTTCGACTAAACGATATAAGGGGGTGAACAAATTGGGGATCATCTGGTTCAACTCGAGAAATCTCTTATTATATGAAGTGTGGTCTCCTTCCTTTTGTTTCAGTGTGTGGAATTCGTCTTCCAGCTTTTTGATTTCGCTTCTTGGACAGAAACGTCTTGTCATAAGTTCCCTTAACTCTTCCCATGTTAAGGCCATGGCATCTTCAACTCCTCGCTTACCCTTTTCCGTGTTCCACCAGGTAAGGGCTACCCCAAACAGTCTTCCACTTGCGTAACGTACCTTACGGTCCTCGGGACAATCGCAACTGAGGAAAGTGTTTTCCATTTCTTCAAACCAGTGAAGGAGGGCGGTAACACCTTCGGTCCCTTCATATTTTGGGGGATCGCAGGATTTGAAGTGTTTGTAGGTGCACATGGGGGTTTTGGAAGGAGGGTTGGCGACGCTCTGGTCTTCTTGGTTGGGAGGGTTGATGGGATTAGCGGTGAGAGCTTGTTGAACTTGAAGCACGATGTCAGGAAGTACTGCGGCCATTTGTTTAGCAATATGCGTGGCCAAGCGTTCGTTTGACTTTCCTGACTTTCTACCTCCACGTAATTGTCTAGCCGACATCTACAGGAACATATGTAGGAAGTTTGTGAGTTTAAGAATTTCCTAGGTGTCATGTGCCGTAAAAAAAATGAAAACAACATAACTAAAAATACTTTAACTACATCCATAGGATGTCTTGGGTTTGCTCATGTTTGGGCCTCCAAATGTGCCCCATACCATTGCCTCTGTAGTCATGTGGGCCCCCATGACTGTTGGGCTTGGTAGGATTCACATTGGTGTCGGCGGGTTAACACTCGCACCACCCGAATGAAAATCGTAAAACATGATTGCGAGATGTATGGTCGGAGGGTGTCCAGGTGTAGACACAATGACAACTCAAAGTGGGGTTAGCTCACATGACGTTTGGTATAGCATGCTTTGGCTAATAGGTCCTTCGTACTCTCATCGTTAGTCCCCAGGTAGGCAAAATGGTCCTTTATTTTGGATTTATACGAATGCCAAGCCTAGACAGGATGTTCCGACTATCGGTACTCGTACCCTTCCAGTTACTACATGCCCGCCGCGAGAACTCACTTTGATGTGATTTGAAAATACAAAATCATTGCAAAAATTATGGAAATCGTGAGGTGTGTGCTCTTATAGACATGATATGTTATGAGGATATGAATTATAATGAGCATTGCACATTAACATGTACTTGTGAGCGTGCTTGCATAATATTGGGTGTGAAAATAAACATGAAACATATAAACATCATGAATTTTGCATGTAATGCATAAACAATTAAAATTTAATCAACTATAGTATAGGCTCTAAGGGTCTAATAACCTATCCTATATCCCTATAGTCACAAGCTCTGATACCAATCTGTCACACCCCGACCCGCAGCGGAATAAAAATCGGGACATAATTGGGTTATCACCAAAGCTCATAATATTACTAAGAAGTTTCATATTTATTAAATTCAAATTACAAACTTAAATATCCAAAAACAACATTCATACAATTACAAAGGGAAACGAAACTATATATTTATTCCAAAAGCATTAACTTGTTTATTCTTCTAGGCCATCCTAAGTGTTTCCTGTCTCGACTGGATCACCTGTATCATGTGTAAAACAGGGGAGATTTTGGGTCAACAAAAGTTGGCGAGTGAATCCTGATAAAACATTTTAACTAATTTCTTGTTTTATTTATTAAATAAAAATTCGTGCATTAATCACATGTGAGCAAACATATATATGTAAACAATCACAAACCACTTTGAATGAGTATATGACATGAATGATGATGTATTTGAGATCAAGGCTCAATCAAACGGAGCCGATCTAATGAGACTACTGATGCTCAACCCATATCCCACGGGGAACTGATGGGCCTAATGAAATGCGTGCACTGAAATGATAAATTTAATCTACATATAATTCACACAACAATCAATACACATTTGATTACGGATATAATGTAGGCACAAAAATAAAAGAATAGTACGACACATGATACACCCTAAAGCATGATTAAAACGGGGAATTGGTAGAGATTCACTCACAGTGGGTACGTTCCTTGATAATGATGAATGCGCACGAATTTATGATTCAACCGACGAGGGAAAACTAACCCAAATAATAACGAAATAATTCGATAAATAAATAATTTATTTGAGATTTATCTTTTTAATTAGTGCTCTTAATGAGATTTTTAGATTTATTTTTATGAGTTTATTGCAAATTTTTAACCTTAGGAATCTTATTTTTAAGTATTTTAAATAATTTTTCAATTTAATAAGTAAAAATAAGAAAATAAATTTAAAAAAAAATATGTTGACCTTGTCAGGTCTGACCGGTCGGATAGCATGAAATTCAGGCGACGAGTGAGGTTCGAACCCGTGACCTCCCGTATACGTGCACGCAGCTCTACCAACTGAGCTACGTGTCTAACCCGAAATATTCCTTGTTTTAATTATATATATATATACTAACTAGCTTTAACCTTATTTAGTTTTTATTAAAAAGGTTTTAATATGGCCGAAACTGGTTACAGAACCCGGACTCGAACTCGGGACCTATGGTTCGAGTGCACACAGCCCAACCATTTGGGCTGTGTGTCTAATCTGCATAAACACTGGATTAAATTAATTTTATATATATGCTATTAGTTGATCTGAATAAGTTTTAAAAAGTGTTGGTTTTATTTCAGAAAATCGGAAACATGTACGACTCGAACCCGGGACGTGTGCTTTGTAATTGCAAACAGTCCACCGCTGGACTGTGTGTCTAACCCGGTTAAATACCCGTTTTTATTTATATTAAAACACTAACTCAACTTCGTCTTTTTCACCATTCAAAAATCCCGACAATGATTCCGACTGAATAAAATGATTAAACAGTTTTGATTACTGTTTTGAGCTACTAAATTACTAATCAAAAGATAGCAAGGAGGTTTAGATAATTATACCGGTTTGGAGAACACTACGGTTTTCTGGTTAGAAATTCCGGCGATATTCCGGCGAGTACGAAAGTCTCCGGCAACGTGCTTTGAAAGGAATAAAGTTTCAGGAAGAGAGTGCGGTTCTGAGCGAAATGTTACAAGGAATTGGGTGAGTATTTATAAGGTGGACAGGCTGATCGGTTTCGATTTAAAGACCAAAATCATGGTCAATGATTTTAATTCTCAAAAGAAACGGTTTTGACTCAATTGTGTGTTAAGCAACGGTTATAACTGATGTCGAAACCAAGTTTACGCGTTTCAATCAAGGGAAAGTAGCAACATTTGCGGAGTCTCAGTTTTTCCGGCGATTTCGGGTTCTGGGTTTTGCTGATCTACAGGTTTGATTTTCGGTTTTACCATAAGTGTTATTTGTTTAAGTATTAAACACAAATATGTGGGTGGCGGAGTGGTGTGATGTGTGTGTGTCTACGCGGTAGACCCGGGTTCGAGACCCGGCTACCCTGTTTTGTTTTATTTGTTTTTAATTTGATTTACTTATTATTATTATTTATTAATTATAGTTAAATTCTAAAATATTTATTAGTTATGAATCAAAAATAACCGGCACGATAAATATGCAACGAACTTTCAACCGAATACTTGATTATTAGATGAAGCGGGTTTCAAAACCCGTTTTACGACGAATGTTACACGAACAATGCACACCGTGGCAATGTCTGTGTTTATCGCCGCATCGCTTGCTATTATTGGTTATTAACCAAAACTCGGTGAGCAATAACTAGATCGCTAACCTAAATTAAACAAAAAACAGACGAAACCAAACTGAAATCAACAGAAACAACTAATTAACTGAAACGAATTAACAAAAAACCGGTTATCATTTTTTGTACTATCGTTTAACCAAAATTAGTTTAACCAAATCATTCATATTTTTTATATATTTCCAGCTTTTATACATCCGGACATTCGGTTCATATATTTCATATTTTATATCTCCATTTTATATATTTATACTTCCATTTCATGTAGTTATACCTCAATTTCATATATTTCTAAGCAAAAGTTTTAGTCCAAGCTTGATTTTTGCTATTAACTGAAACTAAGTGAACCTAACCAAAAACCGCAATCTAACTGAATAAACCGAAGTGATTAACTGAATACCGATTGGTTAATAAAATAGACTAACCAATGACTTTGGTTTCGGCATCGGTCGAGGATAATAACCGAACCGACCAAACCATGCATAACACAATGAAATGGATTATCCGATTATTTCGCTTTTGATGTATAGTTATCACAATAATGGTACAATAAATATTATATGAATAAGAAAATACCAAAAACGAGTATCGCAAATCGTTTTTTTTGTACCCTCATTTAACCAAAATTAACCGAACGAAATTCATACTTTCATATGGTTCTAGCTTTTATACCTTCAGTTCATGTATAGTTCATATTTATACCCCCATTTTATGTATTTATACCTCCATTTCATGTACATATACATCCATTTCATATATTTACACCTAGATTTCGTGCATTTATAATCAAAAGTTTTAGCTTAAGTTTGGTTTGGGCTATTAATCGAAATTAAATGAATCAAACAAAAAACCGTCAATCTAACTAAAAAAACCAAACCGAGTAATTGAAACGATTGGTTAATAAAATAGACTAATCGATGACCTCGATTTCGGTTGAGGATAATAATCTTACCAACCGAACAATGCACTGCATGGCAATGTCTGTTTTTCCCGCTACATCGCGCGCTATTATTGGTTATTAACCAAAAAAAGGTTATGGTTGAGCAATAATTATATCGGTAACCTAAATTAAACAAAAAACATATGAAACCGAAATGAAATGAACCAAAAAACTGAATTAATTGAAACGAATTAACAAAAAACCAGTTATCATTTTTTGTACTCTTGTTTAACCAAAATTAATTTAAGCAACATGCTAGTTATCATAATGCATGTGGGAAGGCCAATTTAAGATACCTAAAAAATAAGAAATTTTTTTCTCTTAATTTAAAAATACACCCTTAAAATAAGGATAAATGGTCTTTTAAACAATAATTATATTTTAGCCCTTATCTTATTACACTTAAATACCTAAGTTTTAACATAATTATAGATAATTAGTTATACTTTTCTCCCTCCACAACAAACTTATAACTCTTTTACGTATTCTTGTCATATCTTACAAACTCTAAAGTTTTTGAAAATCTAAAAGTACCGTGATGACCTACTTATTTTTGTCGACGTTTCGATAGTTATCTTGGTCAATATTGACGTGTAGATTAAAAGATACAAGTAGATGATGGCTTAGTATACAAGTGACCAAACCCCAACGTTCCAGAATGTTTAATAGCCATAGAATGTCAAGTGATTAAACCCTCATATTTAACAAATTATAGATAATAAGTTTTTTTAACCGCAAAGGTTACATAATCCCTACTTATAAATTATATCAAATTTACCCTAAAAGACATAAAGCCTCTACCACCACCAAAGTGGTGATGACAGATAATTAGTTACTAGTTACACGATACCCCCTTTTAAAAAACTAACTCCTGCACACGATTTTTAAATGGTCATAACTTTTTGGTACATTAATATATATATTTATTTAAATTACACCATACGATCGGTGACAACATATAAAAGACACAATGAGCATCATACTTAAACACAATGGACATAACATAAAACACAATGAGTATCAAACTAAAAACGCAATGGAAAGTAGACTATAAATACAATTGTTGACATCAGTTAAAAGACAAAATAGGGAGCAGATTAAAACACAATGAGCAACAGACTAAAAACACAATGAATAACAGACTAAAACACAATGAACAACAAATTAAAACACAATGGACAACATATTAAAACACTATGGACAACATATTAAGGGTATGTTTGGCAAAAGTAGCTGGTGGCTGGAGGCTAGAGGCTGGTGGCTAGAAGCTGGTAGCTTATAGCTGTATCTTTCTAGATATTTTAGGTGTTTGACAGAGTAGCTGAAACTTTTAATAAAATGAACAAAATTGACATTAAAAAGTTGATGCATTAAAAAGTTTATTATCTTTAGAGGTTAAAATATTTTTTTTCCCTAAAAGCTTGTAGCTCCTTCTAAGCGCTACTAGTAGGAGCGTTTAACCAAAAGCTTCAAGCTCCTAACCTAAAAGCTTCAAGCTCCTTCAACCAAACAAGGTTTTTTTTATTGAGTATGAGCTTTTTCTTAAAAGCTTAAAGCTAGAAGCTCCTAAAAGCTTCTAAAAGCTCCATGCCAAACATACCCTAAAACACATTGGATAGTAGACTAAACACATTGACCAGAACCTATAACACAATATATAGAAAACCCACCCAACTGAATAACACAATAAATTCAGAACCATTAACACGATAATCAAAACCAATAATAAAAATTACAGAAAACCCAAATATAACACCATCTTCTTTGTGTCATATATTGTGTTATATGTTTTGATAAAAACGTAATGGACAGAACCTAAATTAACATTGTGTTATAAGTTTTGATAATAAAACATTGTATAAAAACCCTAGTAAAAAACGTAATGACCAGAACCCAGTTGAAAGACACAATGACCAGAACCTTTATCACAATGCAAAGAAAACCCATTAAAAATGAATTTTTTTTTTATTTTATTTTTATAAAAATTTAATTTTTATATAGCAATATTATACTCATATTAAAGATAAAAAAACATTCATTATTATTGTAATTTAAAAAAATGTCGTATGAAAAAATTATAGGCGTTTAAAATTAACGGGGGAATTGACATGTGCTTTGTATGTGAAGAAAAAAATCAATAAATATAGGATTTCTTTTATGCCCTTTCACTATTTCTTTTTTTAAAAACTAATCTAAACTTTTCAAATATAAGACCAATATGCTAAAATATTTCTTACCCTCATAATTATTTTGTACTTTGTATATGATCATATTCTTATAAAGAACACCCACATGGTGAAAGAGATCTGAATGTTGAAGGATTTTTATTGCTAAGCTTAATAAAAGCCTTTAAAAAAAACTAAGTTATTGCAAATCTTACTTATGCTAATAAATAATTTTTTTTGACATGTGTCAATCTCTGGTGCATCCTTATCTTATTTTTAATTTATTTTTTCTATTAAATAATAGTTTAACTAAATATAATTTATATAAGAATAATGACTTTTTTTTATCAAAGTTTGAATTAATAATCTCTTTATCTTATTTTCAACTTTGAATTAATAATCTCCTTGTCTTATTTTTAAATTTCTTTTTTCCTATTAAATAATAGTTTAACTAAACATAAGTTAGATAAGTATAATAACTTTTTTTTATCAAACTTTGAATTATTAAGTTAAAATATAATTTGTATTTTCTTCGTAAGATAAAATAAGTTTTCTTTGTAGAACTAGACAAATATATAAATTTTTATTCTCATTTAAATTAGATTTGGTTAAATTATTTTTTAATAAAATTATTATTTAATAGGATACATAAACAAGAAAATTATATTAAATCACAAACTTAATGGAGCTCTCTTATTTATTTATTATTTCTTTAATTTTTCGCTTATTAGTAATCATCTAATACTTTATTGGTTCTACCACATGTAATACACATATTTCTAACATAATAATAAATAAAAAACAAATGAAAATTTTAATAAGAAAATAATATATCGAATTTATCATTTAAATACTATTTTGACGACCGTGTGTAATAATCGATTACATTAGTGTATTTTAAAAATATAACTATATTGCTTATTTTATGAAATTTAAATTTTGCTTAGTATTTAATAAAAGAAAAAAGGAAAAAAGAAAATTGAATATGTTGCTTATTTTATGAAATTTAAATGAAAAAAGGAAAAAAGAAAATTGAAAGTCAGCTCAAACCACTGAACAACCGGTGTCTTAAATCTCGGGTCGCATCGTTATCTTCCCAACAAAAAGGGTTTCTTAAACCTCAACTTCAATGGAGTCTCTGGTTCTATCATCACCCTCATCTTCATCTTCTTCACCAATGGCTGCCTTTTTACACAGAACCCACAACTCGAATTTACTATCCTCAAATGGGTTTACTCTATCTTTCCCAATTTCTTCACAAAATGCTCCCTTTACCCTCAGAAAATCAGTCGTTATGGCCGCCAAGAAAAATAATAATTCTGACAAGAAGAAACAAGATAGACACAGCTTTGTAGCCAAACCAGATGAAACCACTGGTATTTTTCCTGAATCAGTTTTGCTGAAAGAGGTATAATCCTTTTTTCTTCCTCAATTTTGTTTATAGTTTTTGTGATTATTTTTGTTTATGGATATGGGATTTTGTTGGATTGAATTTTTATGGGATTATTGTTCTTGACTGTGTGTTGGTAGACTGTTAAATTAGTGTGTATTTTATAATTTTCTTGATTTTGATATAGAATTATAGATAATTACCAAGACATTATTATCTTGAACTTTCAACAAATATAATATATCAATTACATTTATAATATGGTTTTTGAATGTATTTGGTTAAATAATTATTATATGATTATTTAGGCTTTGGGGTTTAGGCTAAATAATGTGTGTTTAATACATAACTAATTTTAAGGTGAGAATTGTACCGCCTAGCTAAACCAATATGTACAAGTGTCATGGGAGGCCCCGAGGGTGGGTGGGGATGACCACCGGCCTGGGCATGTGTTTTCAGGGGGCACATTTAAAAAGAAAAAAATCGGTTGGCTACTAGCCTATTACGGCATGTTATTCACTCATTCGAGTACTATGATTTTGGCATTTTGGTAATTGTATTCTTTATTGCTATAACTTTAAGCTTTGTTTAAAAAGATATACGTTATATTATTTGTGTAGACCTAAGAGGCACGTTTTTACAGGCTCGGACAGGGCACCTGAATTCTCAGTACTGGCCCTGACAAGTGTTTATGTGATTTTTGTAGTTATCTTTAATCACCCCCTTATATGGTTTTGATTCTTCATGTCATGAAAACAACTATTGAAACCACATCTTAAAGTCATTAGGAAATCATCTTTGGGTTGATATGCAACATTCATTTCAATACCAATAGTATGTGAAGAACCGCAAGAACCACGTAATACACCTTACATAGTGTATAATAGGAGAGAAAAACAAAGGCGGTTACATAACCGTCTTGTGTATCACATACAAAGTAATAGGTACAAATGTCTTGTGCCAAATTTATCGGTATGTATGTGTATGCATATATGTATGTGTGGGTACATTTGTGTATATATTTTTTTGGTATGATATGCACTCATATGTTCTTTGGGTTAATTCGTTTATACTTTTAAGCAATTGATACGGCACGTAAATATCACGTTCAATATAAAAATTCTTTCTTTTGAGTTTAAAGTTTTCCTATTAACCTGCACATTACTTGTATTTCAGAAAGTATTGCAGGAAGACGGTAAACTTCTTCCAGAATTTGCGGACGCCAAAGAACGTAAGCCAAAAAGATGGTTTGACTTTATATATTGACTTGCTCGTGTTCTATATCTTTTAGTTTCTCAGTTTAAATTTGTATGTTTTTTCTACATGTTGTGAATCTGGAATTGATTGTAATCTTTCTTTACTTGTAGAGGAACTCTATGAAGCTCTAAATCTTATGCTAGAAAGCGACTTGGATGCCGAACAAAGTATGTTACCTTCACTTTTGCTCTTCCTAGTCTTAATTACCTGCTATAAATTATTATAGGTAGCAAGATGGTCGTATTACGTAACGAGTCAATACAGGTTTTGGTTGAAAACTATAATTTTTTAGTCGGTGTTGAAATGGGCCTGGTTGGGTTCGGCTGACCAACAGTCACACCTTATTGTCAATAGTCCTTTATTATTTTTTTTTTCTGGTTATGAATAGTTAATGTGTTAAAATTATGTTGGAAAAAACAATATGATTACATTGATCATCCAAATCTTTAAATAAAACTCATTATGAGGTTGTATACTTGACCAGTTTGACATGTTCTCTTTTTTTACCGTAAATCTTTAATTGACCCGCTTAAGATAAGCACAACCTAAATCGACCCATTCGTAAGTGCTTGACTAGATTGGCTGTAATATTTTTTTTTATAAGAAAACTGAAATGTCAAACTAAAAGCGTGCTTATAATACTCTGTTCATGATTCTTTTATTATAATTGACTTCCTTTGACTTCAATGTTTAATTTATATTCCAATAATGTTCTGTTATGATTATGACACCAATTTGCTATCCATGCATGGTACTTATTGTACGTTTCGACCTCTGATATAGTTGTTGGTTTTTTGCTCAAACTAATATTTTTTTGTGGTATTTTATTCGTAGATTGTCACTATGAAGTGGTGTATCTACTCCATGAAAAATTTGAAGAAGAAGTTGAGAAAGTAAATCAAAAAATTCAAGGTGATTCTGTGTCCCATTGCTACTCGGTATTTAGATTTACCTAATCATATATGAAATCTATCAAATATAATCTCAAATAATTACGCTGGCTGTATTTTTGACTTTTAAGAGTCAAAACACATGATTTCTGCATCGAATTAGCATTGGATTTTTCTCTTTTTCTTGGTGTATATAATATCACTATAAAAACTTTTCTTAAATTATAATATAATGTTTTTTAGACAGTTTTGGACATCATAAGCCTTTCAAGCCATGCTGGCAACCATCGACCCTTTCGTTTTTACTTGATTTTTCTAAACTAACTCATATGGCCTTTTTCCATAAAACACAGCCTGAGTTGATCCATTTCATATAAACGGGTTGAAATTGCTGCTTTAGTATATCATTAAACGTAACTATATTCGTATCAGTACAGTAGGTTTGACTGAATGATACGTTTTGTTGACCTCTATGTGCAGAGTTTCTAAGTGAGAAAAAGGGTCGAGTTCACAGATTCAGCGATTGGGGGCTTCGAAGGCTGGCTTACAAAATACAAAAAGCGAAAAACGCACATTACATCCTGATGAACTTTGAAATTGAAGCAAAATGGATCAATGAATTCAAGAGTATGCTAGATAAAGATGAAAGAGTCATCCGACACCTCGTCATGAAACAGGACAAGGCTATCACAGAGGAATGCATACCGCCACCGGAGTTCCACACGCTTCGTGATGACATGGATGACGATTACGACGATGATGATGCGTATGATGAAGATGAGGATGACGACGACGATGATGTAGAGAGCATTGACAATGGTGATGAGCCGGGCATCATTTATGTCGAAGATGATTCGGCTGATCATGGAAACGTAAAAGATCGTAAACCCGTTGGTTTTGGAGGAAGGAGAAAACGTGAAAAGTCAAAGAAATAAGAACTAGTAATCGATCTTAGGTTTGATACCCATATGTTATTGTAATGGATTTGACTTCTATAAAGTCAATTTTGATTTGAAATGTCTATTCTTTAGTGTTGAAGTAGATCCCTATCACTCAAGGTTCTGAGTTGATGATCCTCGAATATCGGGTGAAGGCAAGACTATTCCACTTCGGATTCGTCTCGGTGGCGCTTTGTCTTCCCTTCTTTGGGGAGAGGTCATGGACATCATAACAACCCTTAAGAAGAGATTCCGAGGCTAAAGCCTTGGGGACTATCATCCGACGCTCAAGAAAGTATGTCATGTATGGATCATAAGCATATGAATATATAAACTAGTCCATTGTATATAATGAATTCCTCACACATTCCGTCTGGTCAGACCAACGGGACGGAACATCATGCCCAAAGGCTTTGTGCCTACTGCCTAGAACATTCTTATCAGGTTGCTTCTTGTCCGATGGCGCCTTGCCCAGGGCCTCTTGCTGAACAGGCGGATTCTTGTTACAAGGTTGACGCTAGTGATGTGGCAAGACTTTTTGTGCCGTTTAACTTTTAGGGCGTTGAAGCCTGTAATAAGTGGGGTATGGTGTGACGGACAGAACGCCTACAAAGCATGCAGAGTTACAAACCTAAGCATTCGGCCCTTCGAGAAGAGGACCAACAAATTGGGTGTATAGCAAGAGTTGGATGTCTAAGTAAACCATAAACACTTCCCGCGAGTCCCTATATCACATTTAGGGGCTGTTTGTTTACCTCTTAATAGGGCTCTTAATGGTTCAAACATCTTACTGGTTCAACACTTAAAGGTTCAGACTGTTTGTTTCGTGAGCAGATGTCTGAATGGTTCAGACATTTGCCTCTGAATGGTTAAGACCTCTAATCTGAATTAGTCAGACATTTGCCTCTAAACGGTTAAGCATTATATTGGCTCTTAATGGTTCAGACCTCTTTCTGGTTCAGCACTTAATGGTTCAGATCTCTTACTGGTTTAGCACTTAACCATTCAGAAGTTGTCAAACAGCCCCTTAGCCCATATATATGCTTAGATAGGGTGGCTTCACCCGAGACAGTGTTTAGGGTCGGAACAGGATGCTTTAAAATAGAGAGCGTATAGTTTAGGGTCATGGCCCGTAGGCTTTATACTTGATAGTAACGTATATATGAGCCGTAGTCAAATATAGAGAGGTTATACAACCCCTCTTCCTTGCTAATTATAACATCTAATATTTTTATTTTTATTAACTTATAAATAAACATATAAACTGGTTTGTAATGACAACTTAAATGTATGTATATTAGGTGGCGTTTGGTATACAGGAACTGGGTGGAATGGAATGAGCTATTGTGAGGTAATGAAGAAAAGAGTGTTTGGATGGCCGAGGGACATTATATAAGGCATTCAATTCCTTCAAAATTATTCCATTCATCCCCAATTTTTTTTCCATTCCATCCCCCCTTTCACCCTTCATTAGCAAAACCACAACCCACGAAAGTCGCCACCACCCACCACCGACAACCACCAACATTGTTGTCGCCGCCACCGCCGTCGTCGCCACCCGCCACCGTCATTCACCTCCACCGCTACCCACCGGCGACACCACCACCACACCTCCACAACCGACGTCCTGCCTACCACCTTCGCTGTCACTCGTCGCCACCGACCGCCACCGTCGCCGCCTCCTCCCATTTTCGTCCCTTCTATTACCTACCACCGCCCACCGCTGCTGCTACCCACCTCTGCTCCTGCTGTTACCCGCCACCACCCGCCGTCTTCATCCACTTCCGCTGCCACCCACCGCTGACACCTCCGTCCCCGGCGCCACCACCCACCACATGTCATACCCCAACCGAATGCGGAAGCATCAGAGTGAGACGTACGAGATTGTTCAAAGACAACATAACACTATGATTATGACAATAATTTAATAATTCAATTTCATACCATCACTAAAATTTACATGTCTTAAAAGGGAAGTACAACATATTGGGAAATAACATAACAATATAATGAGAAAACATAAAATGAATATTTTGGATGAGTTTCTAGTCCATCCTAAGTGTTTTTCTTGTCGTATCATCATAAATTTCCTGCAATTATGTATATAAAGTATCAGTCAACATAAAAAGGTCGGTGAACATACAAGTTTGGTTGACATAACATAGGCATAGAAAATGTCGCAAATCCACATGGCAATTGTATACTAAGTTATATGGATCATACTAGCTTGCATGAACTATAAATCTAACCAAAATGTCTACTAGCGTAATCTAATTATCGCAACAATAAGACCATAAAGATTGAATACTTAACAATGATCCAATAAACGGGACGGTGTGCTAGTCCAATAGCGCTATACATGTTAAGGTAGGCTTATTCAAGTTAATGATATATAGCATACATATAATGTGTCCTAGAATGTATAATAAGTAGCATGTTGATGGATTGAGTGATTGTTTAAGCATGATTGTATGTGTGATTGTGATTTTGATAGTGATACATGTTGCAACCCAAAGTGTATTTAAAATGTAAAATATGTCAACTACACTCACGGTTTGCGTATGCTTTCCACAAAGGTGAGTTTAATGATTTTGGAGGATGGAGCACCGGAGCTATCTTAAAAGGATAAACAAAGGTGTGTAAGTTCTTGGGAGTCGATGATAGGAATGCATTTGGGATTTAAATACGAAAATATATAAAATGTATCTTGTTTAGATACCCATTTGGACACCATTTTTGTTAGTGTTCTTCATGAGTGTTATACTCTTTGGAAATCCAAAATGAGGATGCTAACCAAGATAGGTTCCACCATACCAGAACATTCAACCATTATTTTAGTTGGAATAATGGTTCGGTTTCGGATGAGATAGAATACTTATATGTATATAGTTATATTTTGTGTTTAAGTCATAGATTGTCAATTATGGTCATCCATGGGTTGGATGAATCCATTAACCCTATAATTCACCAATGCAAAAATCATCACTTGGATGATTCAGATGGTCATGAATACAAGTATGTAAAGCATAACTGAATCATCTAATTCACCTAAACAACCATGTGACTTGACTAGACGAGTGCATTCCAAACATGGATAGTGTTTGGAGACTTGGTGTAGTCTTGTTCACTTTGTTACTTGGAAGTTGTTGGGTGACTTAGAAGGGGAGCTAAAACACCTATCATTTCTAGAACAATCATCAATCCAACTTATCAAAACAACGGGATTTGTTGCAATTTAAAGATGTTCAAGAAATGAAGTAGGATGAACAAGATTTTGAATAGTTTGACAAAAACATAATTTAAATCCAACTTTGGGCCTCAAAATGGTGATGTTTCAACTTAGTTTACTATGGTAAATTTTTGGAAACACTCCTAGAGGTTATCCAAGTAAGTTGAAGGCAAGAAACAAGAAGAAATGGTGAAGAAGAAAGTCCAAAACTCACTATTTTGGACTTGTGTATAATTTGCCAACACTTGGGAGTTTTGATGATTTAGGAAGATTTAAGAGTGATTAGAGAGTGTGGAAAGTGTGGAGGAGGGGTATTTATAATGTGGTATTAGGGTTTAGTCTTAAAGGCAAGTAGTTGGGTGTTAGAGTCGAAGGAAAAGGTGTTTGAACTCAAAATCGCGAGCTGGTGGAAATTCTGCCTGTCAGACCTCCTTGCAGACCGTAAGGATTTTGCCTTGCGGTCCGTAAGACATCCTAGAAAATGGAATATTTCATTTTTAGCTCTTTTGCTTATCTGTTTTGTCATTTTATGCTACAAGCTTACATGTTGAACATATTTTAGGGTTTTTAAGATGTATTTAAGCATGTTATAAGTATGATGTATGTATGATCAAATCCCGAAGGATTATAAACTCATTTATTTCTCAATTTTTCGTATGTAAATGCGTATTTGGTGATTGTTTGCTTTTTGTGTATACATGAATAAACAAGTGTGATGTAAAATGTACTCTCCATTATAATCTAGTCTCATAATTACATTGATTGAAACTGACCTTCAAATTTCATTAATTTCAAAAAGAATACAGAAATACGGAATGTTACACCACCACCACCTGGTGGTGTCACCTACCTCCGCTGCTAACCACCACCTCCACAGCCACCACCCACATCTTCCTCTGTCGACACCCACCACCCACCTCCGCCACTGACCACCACCGTCGTCGTCACCCGCCACCATTGTCATTGTCGCCACCCAACTCCGCCCCTGCCACCCACCACCGCCACCTCCGATCATCGCTACCACTGCAGCTTATCAACGCTCACCACCGATTTTATTCCTCAGTCTATTCTTTCCTACCAGACAATATAAAGTAATGATTCATTTCATTCTCACATGGTAACCAAACAAGACATAAAATGGTAATGATCCATTCCATTGCCTCGTCCGTTCCATTGTCTCGTCCATTCCATTCCTTCGTCCATTCCATTATGACATACCAAACAGACCATTAGGGTTGTTTACGGTGAGCCCAATCAAGCGACCATTGCTTTTGTCTGACTAGTTTAGAAACCAAGCCGAGATGATCGACTCATTTACAACAGAGCTAAAAATCGAATGAGCATTGACTGAACATTAAATTTCTGAGCGAACGGTGAGAAATTTGCGCAACCTTACTGTAGCATGCCATCTAGTTAAAATCAGTAGAGAGAGCCATTGACGATGTTGGGTCCCAAGTTTTTATGCCTTACAAAGCAACCACATTGCATAACATAATATTTTTCATGAATGACAATGTTGTGGCTGATAAGGCGATGAGCAGATTGTTGAGAACGATGAAGGTAAGAGCGGGAGAATGTCGACTTTGGGTGAGAGTGGGAGACAATGAGGTGATGAACAAATTGTCCGTGTTAAAGACTATCGCTTAACAGTTTAGCATTTTACTTTTAGATTTAATTTTAAGTTTTTTCTGGACTAACCAGGCTAGTATGTTTAAATTTAAATGTATATTTCTAAATAGTGAGTCAAAATACAATAGAGTGATAATATATATAGGGGAAGGTTATCTTGAGAACGCTAAATATTGCGAGAACCGTGAGAACGAATGAGACCAATTTTTTTAATAAAAACCTCATTCTAATTAAGATACAACATCAAAAAAGAATTAGCAACATCAAATAATTCATTTCTCCTCTCAAAATCAATCTTCATAGATTTTTTACACATGTGTAAATTTGTGAAATAAAACAAATTTACATATGTGTAAATGAGAAAACTTACACATGTGTAATTTTTCAATATTTACGAATACGTGTAACTTTAAATGTGTAGATTTAATTTCTAACATTGTATTCGAATAATAATGATTAAATGTAATTTTTTTTGAATTTGAATTGTTTTTGACCAAGTTTTCGCGGTTTTGTCTCATTAAAACCTTCCCCAATATATATATATATAACTAACTTTTCCTACAAAGTGTAGAAAGCCATGTCCTTTTGACATGTGGTAGTTACGTATTTTAAGCAAAAAGGCACGGTGGTAATTTGATAATTATGTTAATTTTGAAAAGATAATCATCTCCTAAACTAACTAATGAGTTTTTTAAGGTAATTGTATTAGGTATTGATTTAAACTGAGACGGTTATCAATATAATCATACGATCAAAACAACATTCCATTCGTATTTTGTTTGATTATTCCAAATCACCTTACTAAGAAAAAATCATGGCGTCTAATGTGATGGTTGATTGAGGTGATAGTAAGCTTTATTATTTTGCATAAACCTGATTACTATTGTGATGTGTTTCTCGTTCCTGTATGATTTGGTTAACAATTTTCGATGCATAGGGAGTATTCATGAATACATTCTTGAAGTTGTGTTTTAGCAATTTATGCATGAACAATTCTTGACGTTGTGTTTTAGCAGTAGATGCATGAACAATTGTTGACGTTTTGTTTTTTTGCAGATTATGCATGATCAAATTATTGACGTTGTGTTTTAGCAGATTATGCATGGAAAAGTTATTGACAATGTGTTTAGTAGAGTATGTATCAACAAATCCTTGTCGTTGTGTTTTAGTAGTTTGCACATGAACAAATTCTTGACGTTATGTTTTAGCATAGCATTAAAGAAATATCATTATGTTATAACATTCATAGTGTAATATGTTTGTGTTTTATTGCTTGTTAATACAACTACCATGGAATGGTATTGATCATGAATAAAGCGTTGTGTTTTGATGGTCAGTGTTTTTTTGGTGTATTTTAACGGTCTTAGTGCAATGAATGTTCTGTGTTCATTTACACTTTTGTTGATTTGGTGTTTTGTTATAGTGTTTTTTCTCTTCAAAATCTTTGTTTAATCAATAAAACCATTTGTTGTTGGTACTATGGTGCTGTTAGTACAATTTTTCACCGTGTCTTGAATCCGTGATGTCTTTTATGTAAATATGAGGTCATGTTGTCAATGTGGTTCATATGTACTCCTTTTTCGGTTGTTAGATTTGGTGTGTTTTATTCATACTAGAGGTCAAGTCAGTTGTGTTTTAAACATGTTTCACGTGTACTTCCTTTCACTTTGTAATCTTTTTTTAACTGTTAGCCCTTTTGTTTTATCATTGTTTTTGTTGTAGATGTACCAACATATCAACCACGGTGTGTTGAACATGTTTCTCCCAATTTGGGCAAAATGACCTATACTCTAAATTCACCATCTTCAATAACTCCAGCCGTTGGCATGTTATTTGGCACAGTGGATGCTGCGTACTACTTTTATAAAACATATCAACTTGGTGGTGGTTGGATTGCAAGGAAGGGAATAAAACATAAAAATCATGGTAATATAATAAATAAGTATTTTGTATGCTCGAAAGAGGGACATAAAGTGTTCAAATCTTTTGATACTTTAATCAACGAGCCTTCTAATAGGTGGGTATGTAGGGTACCATCCAAAAGGACTGGTTGTCGGGTGCAAATCCGAATAAAGTTGTATGATGATAAAAAGTATGAGGTATACCACTTCACAGAGGCGCATAACCATAGGGAGAATTGAGGTGTTAGTCGGTCGCATGAAGATATAATAAAGAATATGTCCAACCTGAACATTGGCCCTACTCAAGCATTTAATATTATGAAGGAGCTTTGAGGTGGGTTTGATAATGTTGGGGTGTCGAAAACTTATTTCAAATATTTTTAAAAAGATGATTTGAGGAGATTTAAGGTGGGTTTGATAATGTGTTTATTGATGAGTTTGATGGCGAGATGATTGTCAAGCGACTAATGAGGACAAACGATTTTTTACCCATTTTTTGTGTAAATATCAAACCACAGATGAAGGCGTGTTGAAGTGTTTGTTTTGGGCTGACGAGCACAGGAAGAGGAATTATTATACGTTCGGTGATGTTATATCATTTGATGCCACGTACAAGCGAAACAAGTAAGGATATGAGTTTCCCATTTCTGGTTCAATATGTTTTACCATATATATTTAAAATTTTCACGCAATTGCGAATTTTTTTAGGTACAAGATGATGTTTGTCCCGTTTACTAGGATTGACAATCATAACAGGAATGTAATACTTGGTGCTTCGATTATCGGTTCTGAAACTGCTGAGACATAGAGCTGGTTACTTAATGTGTTTAAGGACTCATTTGGATACACACCACGAGTAATCGTTACTGACTAGGACCCTGCGATGTAGTGGGTTATCGAGGATGTTTGGACTGATTCAAGGCATCAGTTATGCATGTGGCACATAATGAATAAACTTACTACAAAGGTGGGGTATTTTTTTTTAAATCGTTTATGTGTATGCATTTATTATGTGTTTTATAGTGTTACTTTTTATCTGTTTTCCACATCGATAACTGTACAAGTTGGTCCTACTATATGTACATAGTTACCAATATGTTAACCGAACAGGGGTGATACATTGCTTTTCCGTTTGAACCTTTCTTCATAGTTAAGAACCGCTGACCATGCAATTATTGCATTAACATGTATGCAATTGCCAGGCAGCAATGATTCTAGCAGAGATCTCATGACCAACTCACCTTTCGTCGTTTTAAACACAACATCCCTACCATTAAACAAAATGACATAAGTTTCATATTTTTAAAGTTATATTTGTGGTTTAGCATACTCGTGATGTATAACTATGTTGTAGTCATGGCAGGTATGGAAAAATTGTTACAAAATTATGTGTATGTATTTTATGTTTCTGTTGTCTTTCTAGTGTGCGGTGCTTAGAGAATAAATGTTATGATAATGTAAAAAAAACATGTAATTTGTGACAACCGTGTCTTCAGTTGTCATTGTCAAATCCCGAACAATTTCATAAGCAATAAACCTTGTGTTTTATTCATTTAATTGTGAAATTATCCATAACAATTGACAATATCAATCCCTGTTCAAAATCGAGATCTTAAACAATTTCTGGAAAATTATACGTAAACAATTACGTAAACGTAATCAGTTTAACGCAACGTATACTCCAGAATAGTGACATAAGCTAAACATACCCTAAGTATCCTTTACATAACTTAGAAATAAGTTTTGAAGGGTTTGGTATGTCAAAAACAAGCCTATTCGATCATAGGGACTATTTATGACAACTACGAAAGCCTGCCGATTCTCGTAGCGACGCACACTCCAGAACAAGTTCATAAGCTAAACATACCCTAAATATCCTTTACATAACTTAGAAATAAGTTTTGAAGGGTTCGGTATGGCCAAAACACGCTTTTGTAACTTCAGGTGCTATTTTGCAAATTCTGTGAAACTATGCCGATTCTCATATTTCTTAATCCGGGACATGTACACACATCTAAAAATTTTTGTAATCATTAAAATCTTGTATTTTAGTGATTGGAATGCAAAAATATCATTCGTTGCGCATTTACGGTCATGTGCGCGCGATTTTTGTCGTAATTAACCAAAAACTGCAACTGTACGACCAAACGAACCGACACCCGGGATATTTTTGGACTTATTTCAAGTTCCCTATGCTTCAACATCCTTATAAATCTTAAAAATGTGGTTAACTGGTGTTGGAAGTGCCAAAACGCGACGAAACGAGTACAGGGGCCTGTTCTGCCATTTTCCCAAAGTATCTGCCAGCTAAAGGGCTTACGGACTGTAAGCTCAGCCCTTATGCTCCGTAAGGACCCCCCAGCTCATCAAAATTGTTGTAACAAGGTGGCAGCCTCTTGTTTACTCCTTGGACACCAAGCAAATCGATTTTGCCACCATTTCACCTGCATTTGACACTTGTAAGGACCTTCCTAAGATCATGACACCTGAAGGGACATGTGTATAGATCTCATGGCCTAAAGGTTACTGTAAATAGCTTGCATTTTTGGCCATGGATCCTTGCTCATTTCCTTCTTCTTCTCTCTTGCTCTAAGTTTGGAGTGTTACCACCTTTGTGAAGACCTCCCATCTGAGCATTCTTCTTCTTGGAGCTCTTCAAAGTGTTCTTCAACACAAGTAAGTGCTCATTCCTTGTCTTGCTTCATTTATTTTAGCTATTTCAAGCTAAAAGTCAAACAGTGTTTGACTTTCAGCTTTGACCATTAATTGGTCAAGACAAAGTCCAATTGGACTTTGCAACGTGATCGTAATCACGATGGTTATGATCCATAGTGATCCTACCTACTGTTTACCATGTTTACTAGTTGTAGTGACGAGTCAAAGTTTCGGTCAGTAATGCGCAAAGTGCGCATTATACGACGAAACTATTTTCGGGTATCAAAACACTTTGTTTTGATACCAAATCAATTTTATAAACTTAGTTAGACATATTTAACATGTCTAACTCGTCACTTTTAGTTTAGTGCTTATTTAGGGTCGTAAGTCGAGCGGTCTTGACCATCGCTTTGATCTTTGAATCCGACCCGTTTGGTCGATCTTAGGATCTGACCAAACACATATTTGTAACCATAGTTGTATAGGGAATAACCTCTTGCGGTTGTACCTTATGGTCATGTCGTTTGGTTAGTGTTATGTTAAGTCGCCTATTATGCCTTTATGTATGACCAAAATGCCCTTTTTGCGCATTAATCAACTTTGAGCATATGTAACCAACATTTTGACTTATACACTGATGTTATAACATAATCAAACATGTTTTGGCATATAGGACTTAACACGTATCTAACCATTCGAACTCATATTTACGTAAATGATCCGTTAAAGTAGCGTAAACTACCTTAACGAGTCGTAACGGGTCAAGAGCACCTAGGATTACTATCTAATCAGAATGTAGACTTTGTTAAACCATTTCATATGAGTTCCAACACTCATTTGGTTTACAAGACCTCATTCTATCCGATCCGTCGATTAAATTCCTGACATTTACATAGTTATCCGATTTTAGGACACGCTTGAATTCTCGGACTTTTGGACTTGTTTGATCTTTGATTCAAGGTTACTTTGCAATCCCAAGTGAGTACATAGTCCCCTCTTTTATGTTTTATAAATTTTTTGGGGTGAAACATATTATGCCTATGACTACTTTCGTGTTTTTCATGACATTATACATGCTCTGATTACATAGTACATATAGTACATGATTTCCATTGCATTTTGCTTCATATGTTGACTTAGCATATTTAGCACATCGATTTCAAAGGACATTCTTGCTATGTATGTTGACTGAGCATACTAGTACATGATTTTCAAATACATTCTACTTCGTATGTTGACTTAGCATACCTAGTACACGATTTCAAGACATTTTGCTTGGTATATTGACTTAGCATGCCAAGTACATGGTTTCTAAACATTTCCATAACATGCTTACATTGTTCAAGACATATTGGTGCGTTGAATATACGATGATACATTCATTAACATTAATGCCGACCGGTAGTATGTAATGGTACCATAGGTTTGACACCCAATTCCCGCTTTCAAGTCTTTGAAAGTATCCATTGGGGAATGACATAATCCGATGAACATTATTAGACCTTTGCTTTTATAAGGGTTTATTCGATAGTCGACAAGGCTTGAATGTATTTGCCAACAATTCTAATATATGTTTTTACAATAAAAGCAATGGTTGATAAGACATAACTTTTGGATTTAAACAAAACCTTTGTTTATTCAAAGATATTATCTTATACAGAGACGATTGGTTTATTCAAGAACAATTGGAGGATTGGTTAATGGTAAGTGTTTTAGATAACGAGGCGTGTGTAATATAATATAAGCATGGTGGATACGCCGCTGGTACTTCCTATATATAAGTGCTTTTATTATATTACATATCGTAGCGTTATCCAACACAGAATTAAGACAAGACATGACATTTTTATACAAGACATTGGATATTACTCGACATTGTTATATATGACATTAGTTTATACACAACATTTGGTTTACACTAGACATTGTTTATACATAACATTTGGTTTACACAAAGACATTGATTTATACATGATACTTTTTATACAAAGACACAACCCATTTCATACAAAGACATGACTACTTTTACAAAAGACATATTTTGGTTATTAAGTTAACCATGCATCATTCTTTTAAATCATTGATTTTCTTATGATTTTACAAAAGAAAACATTTTTTTACAAAGGTTCATTGGCTACTTTTAGTTAAACATTTCTTTTAACAAGTCAAAGCCATGAATTCTCATCAACAAAAACCTATGTTACTCACATGCATTCTTATGATGACGTACCTATTTTCACATATGTTTCAGGTTTACTTTTGTGATGATTGTCGCCGCATGCTACACATAGGATGGACTTGGGCTTTAGTACCATGTGTTGTGAAACAATTTGTAACGTGACTCCCCAAGTGTTTCCGCCGCGTGTTGTTGTATATTACGCGATTTGGTGTGTTACATAATTGTTACATACCACATACTTCCCTAAGCCAAAACATATAAGCGTTTACTGATTCTTCACATTAAGCCTAGTTCTCATTTCAACCACTTTTTTTACATATGGAGATCTCAGTGCTTCAGGGAATTCTACCTATCTTTGCGGCCTTACTAGCCTTTTCCCCATGTCAAGTTGTTGAACAACTTGGTCCCGTTTGGCTACAAATTCGAATTCCGCAATAGTTTATTGAGATAGTGGCGTGACGTCAAGTGGTTGGTTCTCAATACCTTAAGTAATTAATCTTTAGGTGTGTTCTCACAGTCAATATTCTTCATGTGTTCTTGAGCTGCAGTGACCATTGTTGTAGTCCATTGCAACAGCTCCGATGCAGACCTGTCCCCGCACCTCTTTGCTCTTTTCGGTGATCTAACATCAGGAGTTTTCGGTTAACCATGTGTTATGTTTACCCGCACATTGTTCATCAGAATATCATCCCATTGTGTTTGCTTTTGTTTAATTATTTCACTGTCTGGGTATAACACCAAACCCTCAACCAACGTGTCGTTTATTCTGTTTACACGTTCCTCGAATCGATTGAAAAACACATCTAACATACCTGCATGCACCTGTATTTTCAGATATAATAACTAAAACACTAACAATAAACAAACAGTTTTCAAATGAAAATAATCAAACATGTGTTTTATGCTAATCTGTAAGAGTTAAACCATAAGTATAAAGTTAGAGATAATACCTCGTCACTTTGATTGGCAGGTTGTGTAGATCCATATTGTGATTCCTTCGGTGTCCTAACCTCGCTATCAGCTCCTACGTATAACCCATAATCCTCACTCTCATTTTGTGATTGTCCATACTCACCGGAGTTAAAGTAGTACTGGGCGGTATCGTCTACATTCACCTCACCAGGCTGTTCGGCAGCGTCAACCACATTCACATCATCTGCTTTTTCAACATCACCAGTATTTTCCCCATCAACCATACTCACATCACCAACATTTTTTACACTATCCACATTCACATTAGATGCCTTTTCAACATCACCAACCTTTTCCTCATTAACCACATTCACATTACAGGAATTTTCACCATCAACCAAAGTTTGGTCCTTTCCTTAGGGTTATCCTATACATTAATAAACGAACATTGTGAAAAATAGAAAGGGTAACTTTTTGTATTTCACCTTACAACACGCGTCTTCATCTCTAGTCACTATCAATTTCTGACTGCACATATACCACATAGAGAGAAGGAGAATGATTTGAGATAAAGGAGACGGTGTTGGTATTGCTTCCGGTTACAAAGAGATGACGATGATAGAGATGGCTGCGGTAAGGTTTTCTCAGTGGTTAGCGGCAGCGGTGGTTAGGGTTCCGCCATGAAACATGGTATCAACGGTTTTTCTTTATCAGAATCTTTATCGGGTGGGCTAAGTTCCAGGGTCCTGGTCGCCGATCAATTGAAGGTGATGATTAAGAAGGGGATGAAGGAGGTTCTGGCTATAGGGATGGCAGTGACTTCAGAATCGAACTTTGGTGACTCGACTTGGGTTCCAGCAAGATTACGACGCCTTTTTACACTGTAATTTTGGTATTCTTGAAGGTTTAATGTTCTTATACTATGTAACATGTGGCTTATATAGACTGTAAGAGGGAAGTAGAGTGTCAATAGAACATTTGATTTATTATCCTCAAAGTCGACAGTTTTTCATATAATTTTGTATTTAAATTATACTTTTCACATGATTCCGTGCAACCAATGTTTTAAGTATCTCAATCCAAGTCGCCTGACATTGGTGATCGTTTTGTAGATGAAATCAGCTGGTGCCAGGTTGTGGTCGGTGGACATCGTCTTTCTTAGTTGTTATGTTTTGATGATCCGTTTTCTACAATATTAGTGTTGGTTGTGTTTTCTTAACCACTTTGGTACGTTGTTTTACATTTTCCCCACGCCCTTTGTTGTATGTAGTGTTTTATTTTCATCAACCTTTTAAACTCTTTCTCACACTCGTTAACAGTCAATCGAACCATCTGCTCGTCTTTCTTTTAAGATTTCTCGTCATCCGTTTTCACAAAAGGAAACTTCTGTGGCGGATATAAACCTTTTTTCGTTCTCAAGGATTTGTTCAAACCTAACTGTGTCCAACTTAATACTTGGTGAATCTATATTGTCTTGCACGATTTGTTCAAACCGAACTGGTCATTCACTAAAGCCGCCTGCACATGAAAACAATAATTTTCTACTAAGAAGCAAATAGCAAAGGTAAAAAGTAAATATATAGTATGGTCTATATTTACAATAATTCAATGTGTTTTTAAATAAAGTTCAATACATTAATTAGCATTTGTTTTAATGCTAATACAAATAAACCAATGTGTTTTGGACATGTATTTTAGACACTCTACTAACAGTGTCTGGTTATCTGTGTTTTATAATATAAATGCAAAGTTCCATTGTGTTTTAAACATGTATTTAGACTTTTTTCATTATAAGTTATTATATGTTTGAAAAACTATATAGACTAAACAATAATACTTATGTCCATAAATATTAAAAAACAAACCACTTGCAAAGGCAAAGGCCCGAAAAAGGTGCCCTTTGGTTCCCAACCATCAACGTTTCTATTCATACATCTAATCATGTACTAGAATTGTGTTGTAGAATATCAAAATGTTTAATATCAATATTCTCCCACTTTCATTTTGATTTCCCATGTATGTTTTAAATTGCACTGGTGTGTGTACAACTTTACTAAAGTTGGCTCTAGCTCACTCCACCTCTTCAATCTCTTTAACTCCCCGTGGTATACCAAAAATATCGTGAACCAATTCTGCAGTATTATGTATCTGGTGACATCCAACGTTCAAGAGACACATGTGTTATGATCATAGTTTTTTTTACCACCCACCACCCCAAGCTTGATGGGATTGTTCTCAATTAAAACCCAAGAATCGATCCAAATCTAATGTTTATAACCGAGCTTCATTGAGCTTCCTTAAAAGATTGTAGCAACTCCGTTTTCTCCAACATTTTCGTCTATATCTTCGTAATTCAGTTTTCTATCATCTCATATTCTTAAATATCCATTTCCATTTCATGAGAATCCTTCACTAGGCCCAATCATTCTCCCGTGTGTTCGTTTTTTTACGTTTTTACTCATTTTTGCTCCATCTACACACAAACACCTATAAACCACATCCAACTAAGTACAAACCAAAAACATAAAAAAACTAATACACATTTACTAAATAATGTAAAAAAAATACAAAGGAGAAGATGTGTGTTTCACATCACATTAATGATACAGAAACCATATGTATAAACGACATTGCTTTATTCACCATGCTTGGCTCCACGATGTTTTAGCGATCGTTGTTAGATTCTAACATGGTATGTTGTTTTTGCCCAGGTGCACCTGACTCCACCCCTTCCTTTTGTGTCTTCACAATTTCGAGGTATCAATACATGTTTTCCATTCCAAAAGCGACCCATTAGCACTATTCAGAGAACAAATCGTAGGGTTTGTAGATGGAACAAAACTCATAGAATAAGGAATCTGTGACTATTCTCGTCCCCACCCGTAAGCTCATAGAATCAGATAAGGAATCTGTGACTATTGCCGCCCCACACGTAAAACCCTTTAAACTATCAGAACATGCACCACATCCCAGATTCCGGCTTTGAAGATCATCATCATTATTGGCCATCTCAGATCCTAATCCGTCTTTCACCACTTGTACAAAATTTGTATCACCCCAAGATCCACTTTCGGAGTGGTATCATCATCACCTGCTAAAGAAGATGGTCGTGATAGGGGCTTTGCATATCTCTGAGGTTGAACCCTGAATGTTGGCGGGGGTGGTGGCTTCTTTTTGTTACCCATCCCACAAGCATGAACTCGCTAGGCACCGGAAAAACACAAACTTGAAGAGTGGAGGTTGGAAAGGAGGCAACATGAATGTTTTTTCCTGCAAGAGAGAAGCCAGAATAGTGTAAAAACGGTGAGGGATGTGGAGAGATTTCTCTCACACCTTTAGTGTGTGTTTAGGAAAAAAGAAAACTGAGACAAACCTAAGTGTTTAGGGGTTAGGGTTTAGAGTTTAGTAATAGCTAGACAGAGTTTACTCACAAATTTTTTTTTTCATGATCCTTCATATATATATATATGACAAGGATCCGTTAGAAACCATCCTTTATTGCGAGAACCGCGAGAACCAATGTGAACATAACAAAAAATACCTAAAAAAATCTAAAAACCACCCAATTAATTTTTTTTGTGACGAAAAGTAGCGATTTTTTTTATAAAAAATGTTAAAAAATTTTTTTGGGTGGTTTTTAGATTTTTTTTATGTTTTTTTATTGGTTTTTTGGGGTGTAGTTATTAGCATTTAGCTTGGGGGGGTTAGGTTTTTTTTTAGGTTTTTGGGGGGTGGGGTTTAACTTTATAGTTTAGTTTTTTAGCATTTAGCTTGGGTACGGTAATTTAGTCTTTTACTCACGATGTCACATCATTTCTCTCTCTTTCTTCTTTTCAAAAGTCACATCCATTATCAATTAACCTAAATAATAATAATAGTAATAATAATAATAATACATCTACAACAACAATTAACATACTTAAAAATTTTTTTTAGAAAATGTTTGCATATGTAAAATATTCGACAACGCGCGTTAAAAAACGTAATGCGTAAAATAGTTTATTTATTTTTTATTTTGTTGTGTAAAAAAATTTACGGTTGATGTGAGTTTTTTTAGAACGGATGCACCTTTCGCGCCGACGTAAAACATCAAACGTAAAAAAATGTATTTACGCAATACACCACTATGTAAAAAATAAACAAAAACATTTACGTTCAATAAAGACAACGCGCGTAAAAAAAATTCAACAACGTGCGTTAAAAAACGTAACGCGTTAAATAGTTTTTTATTTGTTGTGTAAAAACATTACGGTTGGTGTGAGCTTTTTAGAAGGGAGGCACGTTTTGCGCCGACGTAAAACATCAAACGTAAAAAAAACGTCTTTATACAATACACCACTGTGTAAAAAAATAAACAAAAACATTTACGTTCGATAATGACAACGCGCGTAAAAAACATTCGAAAACGTGCGTTAAAAAACGTAACGCGTAAAATAGTTTATTATTATTTTTTATTTTGTTGTGTAAAACAATTTACGGTTGGTGTGAGTTTTTTAGAGGATACAAGTGTAAACTATCATTTACTGACGATGACTTCGCTTTATTTAATTTAGTTTATTTTTTTCATTTTCCGATGATTTATTTGCAATGTAAACATTTACCTCAATTTTTTTAATTTTTTTTATTAAAGAACAATTTTATTGATTAAAGCACAATCATTAATGAGACCAATCATTAATTGTCATAGTAAAAAGACCAATTAGCCCTTATCTCACTAAAAACAAAAATCTCATTAATTAAAGCACAATCATTACTCTCCTTTATTGTCTTTTAATCTCATCCATCAAAACACATTTGATCAGTGGTTAATATTGGTTCCTACGGTTTCACAACTCAAGGTAAATCTCATTTTACCCAATTCCTCTCTCTCTCTCTCTCTATATATATATATATAGGATTCGGTTCAAGAGAGAACCAATCTCAGTTGCGAGAACTATGAGAACTCCTATCATCCAATAGCATATTTACACATCACATATAACCAAATTAAATCAAAAGGGTATTTTAGTCTTTTACTTCCCATGTCCCATCTTTTCTCTCTTCTATTTAAAAGTCAACATGTCACATCTATACTCTCTCTTCTATTTAAAACTCAACAATTTTACACTTTTTCTGTAACATTTGTAAAAATCGGGTTTTCAAAACCCGCTCCGTTTTGTAATCGAATATCAAGTTATAAAAGTTATGTCGAATATTTATGATTATTTTGATTTAAAACAATACATAATTAATAAATAAACTAAACTATAAAAATTATATTTGATGAAAAGTTAAAATAAAATAAATAAAAAAATTATAACGCTGCCGGGACTCGAACCCGGGTCAGCCAAGACACCCTTCAACAACTTAACACTCACTCCCAAGACCACTCCGTCACATTGTGTTTTCTGCTAACTCTAGGAACACAAATGAAATTTATACACAAACCCAGTTAAAACCGATTGCGCTATCTGAGAAACGGTAATCGGCAAACCAATCGTCAATTCGTTGTTTATTTCACACATTCAGTTTATAACCGATGCACGACGGTTTCTAATCAAATTGGAATTGATTAAACTTAAAGACTCATCATTGTCGGTTTTTAAAACCGGAAAATCATCAAGTCCAGAATAACACAAGCTTCAGACCACTCTCGCGACTCAGAGGTATCATACCAATACTCCATTTCATTTTCGTCGCATTTTCGGACCACCAGAACACCTAAAACAGCTCGCCGGAATTTTCTGCAAAAGTCGCCGGAAAACCGTATTCAACTCAAACCGGTAAAATACTTCTACTTTACGGTTTCAATCCATTGTTAGAACCTTACTAACATTAACCCATCGCTCATAATCAACCACAGACGACATTGCTGGACTTTCTGTTTTCGCCGGAAAATTTCTGGAATGGTCGGAAACTCGTTGATTACCGGTATGCTCATTCCAACGTACTGATAATCAATACTCATTAGTTCAATTTCACATCTAATCCCTTAAACCTGTTAATTGATTCTCACAGCCGAAGGTTCCAAAAACAGAGCCGACAAGTTTCACCGGATTCTCTGAAGAAGACGATCTGTTCGGTATCTTCTTTCCCCAAACTTTTCGGTTCAATGCATTCAAACTGGACATCATGTTCATTAACTAAATTAATTGCGTATCGGTTGTTTGATTGATGTCTGCATTTGTTGTCACACCCCGACCCGCAGCGGAATAAGAGTCGGGGCATAATTGGGTTATCACCAAAGCTCATGACATTACTATTATGTTTCATATTTAATAAAGTCAAAGTTACATTTTCAAATATCCAAACATGTTCATTCAATACAAAGGAAATAAACCAAACATAACAATCCCAACTTTAAAACGTTTTATTCTTCTAGTCCAAGTCCTATGTGTTCCTAGCTGCTGCTAGTTCACCTGTATCATGTGTAAAATGGGAGTTTTTGGGTCAACATAAGTTGGCGAGTGAACCTTATTAGATAAACATTTATTAATAAATTAATTGTTAGTTTATCAATGAAAATTTGTGCATAATCATAGATGAGCAAATGTAAATAATTAAGCAATGTCAAATAGCAGTCACAACTATAACATACAATAACACATGACAGCATACATGAACATACCAACATCATACTATAAATAACATAAATGAAACTGTGCGATCAAGGCTCAATCAAACGGAGCCGATCGTATTGCATGTACTGAAAATGAAAATGTCTGTGCGATCAAGGCTCAATCAAACGGAGCCGATCGTATGTGGGCACGCCAGGTTCAACCGCATAATAAAATGGGGAACATGCTCAACGCTCATAATGTAATGGGGAGCGGCGGCCTATGAAATTGCATGTACTGAATAATAAATTGCATCCAATAATAACTACCTAACAGCAACAAACTGAATACACAAGTTCATGATATGATGTATGCACAATGGTTTAGTAATAATATATATACAAAGACACATGATACACCCCAAAACGTGATTAAAACGGGGAATTTGTAAGATTCACTCACCTTAGGTGCGTTGGATTTGAGATGGTGATATGCGCACGAATTAGATGAGCAGAATAACGAGGATTACTAACCTAAATAATAACGGAAAAATATATTAAATGGGTGGATTTTATTAAGGATTTTAATGAAATTTTTAGATATATTTTTGTGAGTTTATGGCTATTTTCTATCTTTAAAAATGTTATTTTTAAGTATTTTTAATTGATTTTTAAATTAAATTAAATAAATAAAAATATAAAAAAAAATTATTTATTTAGCGTTGACCGTTGACCGGTTCGGTCAGCGAATTAATCTGCGCCGGGTGAGGCTCGAACCCGAGACCTCCCGTTCGCGTGCACGCAGCTCTACCAACTGAGCTACGTGTCTAACCCGAAATAATCTTGTTTTTAATTATATTTATACACTTATTCAATTTAACCGAATTTCCTTTATTTGCAAAAACATTTTAATTCAATCGGACCGGTGCTCGTGACGGGTTTCGAACGCGCGACGTGTGGTTCATGTTGCACACAGTCCACCGCTGGACTGTGTGTCTAACCTGGTTATTATCTCGGTTTTTATTATACTTAACAACTAACTGGGTTATCCCGATTTAGTTTAAACAAAAAGGCCTTTTATTATACAAGGAGTGCGTATAGCAGGAATCGAACTCGGGACGTGCGTTTGTATTTTGCACACAGTCCACCGCTGGACTGTGTGTCTAACCCGTTTATAATTCCGATTTTAATTAACCTTATGTTATGTTGCGTCTTCATCTTCTTCGTTGATTTTACACAGACAAACATATTCCGACTGTTATGACCGATTTATGACTTATACGCTTTTCAGACATTACAAGTAATTTAAAAGTAAAGAATGGA
The DNA here is from genome assembly GCA_947069175.1 of Scalesia atractyloides. Lineage (NCBI taxonomy): Eukaryota > Viridiplantae > Streptophyta > Magnoliopsida > Asterales > Asteraceae > Scalesia > Scalesia atractyloides. Next base: position 68,350,984 of record CAMTDV010000005.1, on the reverse strand, counting down.
GAGAGTTTGGGAAAAAAGATGTACCGATTGAGGTTGTTCACAGAATTCCGGCGGAGGTTCGTCGGTACTGAAAGTGAACTGCGGCTGTTGAAACCAATTAACAGCTTTGTTCGATTATTTAAGAAGTTGAGTCACTTAAACAAGGTTTAACAGAAGTTTGGGAGATCATACCCGTTCACGGTGTGTTTCCGGCAGTTTCAGGAGTTTTCCGGCGAAGGTAAGATTTTCGACAAACGTTGACTAGGATCGATTCTGATGGTGGAGTTGTGTTAGAGACTGATTAATCACATGATTGAAACAGAAAGAGTCGGAGGAAATACCGTGTGGATGTGAGTCCCGGTTTTCTGGCGACTTGCAGAATTTTTCCGGCGGTCTGATTCAAGCTTCTCCGGTGGACTGTAAGGTTGCGGAAATGCAATTGGGAGTCTTGCAGAGTGTTTTGAGTCGCAGGAAAGGTCTAGGATTGAAGTAATCCGAGAATTGAAGACTTTCGGTTATTAAACCGATCTACTTCCGAATTCAAGTTATACTCATGGCAGCATTGATTGGAATCGTCCGTTTATCGGTTATACTCGCTGAATCGAGAGTATCCAAATCGATTTGGGTGATTGATAACCGGTTTCAGTTACAATGTGTAAAATCGATTGATTTACCTTAGTCCATAAAAACTATTTGTTTCCTAAACATGACAGAAAACAAACAAGTGGCGGAGTGGTCTTGGGAGTGAGTGTTAAGTTGTTGAAGTGTTTCTTGGCTGACCCGGGTTCGAGTCCCGGCAGCATTATATTTTTTTTATTTATTTTATTTTAACTTTTCATCAAATATAATTTTTATAGTTTAGTTTATTTATTAATTATGTATTGTTTTAAATCAAAATAATCATAAATATTCGACATAACTTTTATAACTTGATATTCGATTACAAAACGGAGCGGGTTTTGAAAACCCGATTTTTACAAATGTTACAGTATCCCCTACTTTTAGGAATTTCGTCCCGAAATTTAAGTAGTTGAAGTAGTAGGAAAAAGATGCGGGTATTTTTCACGCATTGTGTCTTCACGTTCCCAAGTAAACTCAGGTCCCCGTTTCGACTCCCAGCGTACCCTAACAATTGGAATGCGACTTCGTCGAAGACGCTTCTCCCCGTAGTCCATGATCTCCACTGGTCTTTCAATAAAATGCATAGATTCATCAATCTGAATATCTTCCAGCGGAATATGGAGATTCTCATCAGCGAGACACTTCTTCAAGTTCGACACGTGGAATGTGGGATGAATCCTGTTGAGTTCTTCTGGTAGGTCAAGCTTGTATGCTACAGGACCTACTCTTTCGAGTATCTTGAAAGGTCCTACGTAACGTGGTGCTAGCTTCCCCTTTTGACCAAAACGAACTACTCCCTTCCACGGTGATACTTTTAAAAGCACATGATCGCCAATGTTAAACTCTAAGGGCTTCCGTCGTTTATCTGCATAACTCTTTTGACGACTTTGAGCTGCTAGAAGATTGTTTCGAATTTGATGAATCTTGTCTGTGGTTTCTTGGATCAATTCTGGACCAGTAATTTGTGCTTCCCCAATTTCGTGCCAACATACAGGAGATCGGCACTTTCGACCATATAAGGCTTCAAAAGCTGCCATGCCGATGCTCGAATGATAGCTGTTGTTGTACGAAAATTCAACTAATGGTAGGTGGGCGTCCCAATTTCCCTTGAAGTCTATGACACATGCTCTAAGCATATCTTCAAGAGTTTGAATGGTGCGCTCAGACTGTCCATCAGTTTGAGGATGATAGGCGGTACTGAGATCTAATCGTGTGCCCATAGCGGATTGTACTGCTTGCCATGTTCGTGAGGTAAAACGACCATCACGATCAGAAATAATACTTAACGGTACCCCATGTCGGCTTACGATTTCGTTGATATAAATACGAGCAAGTTTTTCGTTTTTGAAATCTTCGCGGATAGGAATAAAGTGAGCTGATTTTGTAAGTCGGTCTATAATTAACCATATTGTGTCATACCCACCAGAAGTGAGAGGTAACCCGGTAATGAAATCCATGGTTATATTTTCCCACTTCCATACAGGTATTTCTGGTTGGACTAGAAGTCCTGAGGGTCTTTGGTGTTCAGCCTTCACCTTGGAACATGTGAGACACTTGGAAACAAAAACGGCAATATCCTTCTTCATTCCAGGCCACCAATAGGTGTATCGTAGGTCTTGATACATCTTATCGGCTCCTGGGTGTATAGAATATCGCGTTTTGTGAGCTTCATTCATAAGAGTTTCACGAAGATTGTTGTGGTTAGGAATCCAGATACGTTCTAGGTAATACAGAATACCGTCTGATTTAGTTTCAAGTTTTAGCTCGGCTCCACAGGACATCTCCTTTCGTACATCTTCTTCTGTTATTGAAACGTGTTGGGCTTCTCGAATTTGATCTTTAATGTCGGTTATAATTTGCGAACATAGAAGATGAATGGAGTTCGCATAACCCTTTCGACTAAGTGCATCAGCCACCACATTTGCTTTACCAGGGTGGTATCTAATTTCATAGTCGTAATCATTCAGAAGTTCGACCCATCTTCGTTGCCTCTTATTTAACTCTTTTTGATTGAAGATATGTTGAAGACTCTTGTGGTCAGTGTATATTTCACACTTAGTACCATAGAGATAATGTCTCCATATCTTAAGAGCGAATACAACGGCTCCAAGTTCTAGGTCATGAGTGGTGTAGTTCTTTTCATGCGTCTTGAGTTGTCTCGAGGCATAAGCTATGACTTTTCCTCTTTGCATGAGAACGCAGCCTAATCCTTGCCCTGACGCGTCGCAATAGCCTACAAAATCATCACAACCTTCAGGAAGAGTGAGGATTGGTGCATCACAAAGTTTTTGTTTAAGAGTTTGAAAAGCTTCTTCTTGCTTGGGTCCCCATACGAAAGGCTTTCCCTTATGAGTTAAAGCCGTGAGTGGCACAGCAATGCGAGAGAAGTTTGAAATGAACCGACGATAATAGCCAGCTAGTCCAAGAAAAGATCTTACTTCAGTTGGTGTACGTGGAGCTTGCCATTCTTGAACTGCTTTGATCTTTGAAGGGTCAACATGTATTCCCTTGTCATTGACTACATGCCGAGGAATTGCACCTCTTTTAACCAGAATTCACATTTAGAGAACTTGGCATAAAGCTTTTCCTTTTCTAGAAGTGCAAGAACGAGTCGAAGATGACGCTCATGATCAGCTTTAGATTTTGAATAAATAAGAATATCGTCGATGAAAACTATAACAAATCGATCAAGGTAAGGTTTGCAGACTCTGTTCATTAGGTCCATGAAGACAGCTGGTGCGTTGGTTAATCCAAACGGGATAACCATGAATTCATAGTGGCCATAACGAGTTCGAAAAGCAGTCTTAGGGACGTCTTCTTCATGCACTCTAAGTTGATGATAGCCAGATCGAAGATCGATTTTCGAAAAGCAGCTGGCACCTTGTAGTTGGTCAAGAAGATCATCAATGCGAGGTAAAGGATAGCGATTTTTGATGGTTAACTTGTTGAGCTCTCTGTAGTCGATGCACATACGAAAAGATCCATCTTTCTTCTTTACAAAAGGACAGGTGCACCCCAGGGCGATGAGCTAGGACGTATGAATCCCTTGTCAGTCAACTCTTGTAATTGACTGGCTAGCTCTTGCATTTCAGAGGGGGCTAACCTATATGGAGACTTTGCAACTGGTGTAGCACCAGGTATAAGATCAATACGGAATTCGACGTCTCTAACTGGAGGAAGTCCTGAAATGTCATCAGGAAAAACTTGTGGAAAGTCTTTTACTAAAGGAATGTCTTCAAGTTTCTTCTCTGTGGTCCCCTTCTTGATGATATGGGCTAAAAACTCGACATAATTCTTGCGAAGATATTTTTGAGTTGAAGACAAGACATTAAGCTGAGCCCTTTCGACGAGGTTTCTCCAATGATTCGAAGAGTCTGACCGTTTGAAAGAGGAATACGAATAAATTTTTCACGACATACAACTTCCGCCTGATGTTGACTGAGCCAATCCATACCGATTATGATGTCAAAACTTCCAAGCTTCATAGGAATAAGGTCGACTGAGAAATCGTGGTCATTTAAGGTGAGTGTACAGTTGCGTAAAATAGAGTCTAATGAAACTGGTTTCCCGTCCGCAACTTCTACCGTTATGGATTCCGCGAGCTTATCCCGATTTTTGTTTAAGATAGGTTCAAATTCTAAAGATACAAAACTTCTATCCGCACCAGTATTAAATAACATAGAGGCATATCTACCATTTATAAGGAACGTACCGTTGACCACATTGCCGTCAGCTCTGGCCTGGTTAGCGTTGATATTGAAAGCTCTTCCTCTTGCAGGTTGAGGAGCTTGGTTCGCTTGATTCACTGGGTTGGCTTGGGCCTGAGCATGAATGATATTAACCAGCCTTGGACATGTGTTTCTGAAATGACTTGGGTCGCCGCAATTGAAGCAAGCCCGCATAGGTTGGCCCATAGGATAATTGGGTTGGTAGTATGTTTGGGCTAAATGTTGGGTGGGTGAAAATGGTAGGGGTTGTTGTGCTTGACCCATTAACAGTTGGTGGGTTTGGGTTAAAGGTTGGTGGCGGTTTGTTCGTTGAGGCATGTGGCAGTTTTGAACAGTATGTCTTGCGCGACCGCAGCCGGTGCAGTATTGGCAAGGATGATCAGGGGAATGGTGATATTGACAACGGTTACATTTTGGTAACGGGCCTGTGTAGGGTCTTCTGTATGGTGCGGGTGAAGGAGTGACTTGAGTAATGGGTGCAGCAGGAATAGGGGTGTTGGTTTGGGTAACTGCAAAATTTCTGGTGTTACGCTTCCTCTTGTTAGCAAACTTAGAGGAAGGAATGGGGTGGTTTGAAGTTTGTCCCTCAACAGGGGCTTTCTTCTTCTCTTCTTTGAACTTCCCGTTGCGAATTCGGTTTTCGGTCAGTTCAGTTGCTAACTCCATAGCAGCTTCAAGTGTTACTGGTGAAACGCTGAGAACTGAATCTTGGATTTTCGAGGGAAGTCCTCGAATATAATGCTCGATCAGACGATAGGTTGGAGTGAATAAATTTGGAACCATTTGGTTCAACTCCAGGAACCTCTTGTTGTAGGTAGAGTGATCACCCTCCTTTTGCTTTAGAGCATGAAATTCATCCTCCAACTTCTTAATTTCACTTCTAGGACAGAAACGCCTAGTCATAATTTCCCTTAACTCCTCCCAAGTTAAGGCCATCGCATCTTCAGTTCCCCTCTTCCCTTTCTCAGTATTCCACCAAGTGAGAGCTACACCTAGTAGTCTCCCGGTGGCGTATCGAACCTTGCGATCCTCAGGACAATCGCAGTTTAGGAAGGTGTTTTCCATCTCCTCGAACCAATGTAGGAGAGCAGTGACACCCTCGGTCCCTTCAAATTTAGGAGGATCACAGGACTTAAAATGTTTGTAAGAGCACTTGTTGGTAGGAGGGTTGTCGATGTTCTGGTCCTGTTGTTGGGGAGGGTTAGTAGGAAATGTAGCAAGGGCTTGTTGTACTTGTACCACAATGTCAGGCAATATCGTGGCCATTTGTTTCGCGATCTGAGTGGCCAAACGTTCCTGAGACCTTCCCGATCTTTTACCCCTTCGTTGCTGTCTAGACGACATCTACATGATCATAAAATGAGAAGATTATGAGTTTATGGTGTCTTTTTAGGTGTCATGTGCCTTTAGAAAATGAAAATAACATAAATATCAATAATGCAACTACATCCATAGGATGTCTTGGGTTCGCTCATGTTGGGCCTCAAATGTCCCCCATACCTTCACCTACATAGTCATGTGGGCCCCCATGGCTATTGGCTTGGTAGGATTCACATTAGTATTGGCAATTTAACACTCGCATCCCCCGAATGCAAACCACAAAATATGTTCATGAGATGTTTGGTCGGAACGTGTCCAGGTGTAGACACAATGACAACTCAAAGTGGGATTAGCTCACACGACGTTTGGTATAGCATGCTTTGGCCTAATAGGTACTTCGTACTCTCATCGTTAGTCCCCAGGTAGGCAAACTGGTCCTTTATTTTGGATTTATACGAATGCCTGCCTAGACAGGACGTTCCGACTACCGGTACTGGTACCCTTCCAGTTACTACATGCCCGTCATGAGAACTCACTTTGATGAGATTTGAAAACACGAAAATCATTGTAAAAACAATCATGATGTGGTGTGTGCTTTCATGGATGTGATATGTTATGAGCATACGATTTCATGATAGGCATTATATGATAATACATACTTATGAACATGCTTGCACAATATCAAATGTAACATTTAACATAAAACATATAAACATCATGAAATTTGGCATATAACACACAAAGTTCTTATAATTTTCTAATCGACTATAGTATAGGCTCTAAGGGTCTAATAACCTATCCTATATCCCTATAGTCATGGCTCTGATACCAATCTGTCACACCCCGACCCGCAGCGGAATAAGAGTCGGGGCATAATTGGGTTATCACCAAAGCTATGACATTTACTATTATGTTTCATATTTAATAAAGTCAAAGTTACATTTTCAAATATCCAAACATGTTCATTCAATACAATGGAAATAAACCAAACATAACAATCCCAACTCTAAAACGTTTTATTCTTCTAGTCCAAGTCCTATGTGTTCCTAGCTGCTGCTGGTTCAGCTGTATCATGTGTAAAATGGGAGTTTTTGGGTCAACATAAGTTGGCGAGTGAACCTTATTAGATAAACATTTATTAATAAATTAATTGTTAGTTTATCAATGAAAATTTGTGCATAATCATAGATGAGCAAATGTAAATAATCAAGCAATGTCAAATAGCAGTCACAACTATAAAATACAATAACACATGAGAGCATACATGAACATACCAACATCATACTATAAATAACATAAATGAAACTGTGCGATCAAGGCTCAATCAAACGGAGCCGATCGTATTGCATGTACTGAAAATGAAAATGTCTGTGTGATCAAGGCTCAATCAAACGGAGCCGATCGTATGTGGGCACGCCAGGTTCAACGGCATAATAAAATGGGGAACATGCTCAACGCTCATAATGTAATGGGGAGCGGCGGCCTATGAAATTGCATGTACTGAATAATAAATTGAATCCAATAATAACTACCTAACAGCAACAATCTGAATACACAAGTTCATGATATGATGTATGCACAATGGTTTAGTAATAATATATATATACAAAGACACATGATACACCCCAAAACGTGATTAAAACGGGGAATTTGTAAGATTCACTCACCTTGGGTGCGTTGGATTTGAGATAGTGATATGCGCACGAATTAGATGAGCAGAATAACGAGGATTACTAACCTAAATAATAACGGAAAAATATATTAAATGGGTGGATTTTATTAAGGATTTTAATGAAAATTTTAGATATATTTTTGTGAGTTTATGGCTATTTTCTATCTTTAAAAATGTTATTTTTAAGTATTTTTAATTGATTTTTAAATTAAATTAAATAAATAAAAATATAAAAAAAAATTATTTGTTTAGCGTTGACCGTTGACCGGTTCGGTCAGCGAATTAATCTGCGCCGGATGAGGCTCGAACCCAAGACCTCCCGTTCGCGTGCACGCAGCTCTACCAACTGAGCTACGTGTCTAATCCGAAATAATCTTGTTTTTAATTATATTTATACACTAATTCAATTTAACCGAATTTCCTTTATTTGCAAAAACATTTTAATTCAATCGGACCGGTGCTCGTGACGGGTTTCGAACGCGCGACGTGTGGTTCATGTTGCACACAGTCCACCGCTGGACTGTGTGTCTAACCTGGTTATTATCTCGGTTTTTATTATACTTAACAACTAACTGGGTTATCCCGATTTAGTTTAAACAAAAAGGCCTTTTATTATACAAGGAGTGCGTATAGCAGGAATCGAACTCGGGACGTGCGTTTGTATTTTGCACACAGTCCACCGCTGGACTGTGTGTCTAACCCGTTTATAATTCCGATTTTAATTAACCTTATGTTATGTTGCGTCTTCATCTTCTTCGTTGATGTTACACAGACAAACATATTCCGACTGTTATGACCGATTTATGACTTATACGCTTTTCAGACATTACAAGTAATTTAAAAGTAAAGAATGGAGAGAGTTTGGGAAAAAAGATGTACCGATTGAGGTTGTTCACAGAATTCCGGCGGAGGTTCGTCGGTACTGAAAGTGAACTGCGGCTGTTGAAACCAATTAACAGCTTTGCTCGATTATTTAAGAAGTTGAGTCACTTAAACAAGGTTTAACAGAAGTTTCGGAGATCATACCCGTTCACGGTGTGTTTCCGGCAGTTTCAGGAGTTTTCCGGCGAAGGTAAGATTTTCGACAAACGTTGACTAGGATCGATTCTGATGGTGGAGTTGTGTTAGAGACTGATTAGTCACATGATTGAAACAGAAAGAGTCGGAGGAAATACCGTGTGGATGTGAGTCCCGGTTTTCCGGCGACTTGCAGAATTTTTCCGGCGGTCTGATTCAAGCTTCTCGGTGGACTGTAAGGTTGCGGAAATGCAATTGGGAGTCTTGCAGAGTGTTTTGAGTCGCAGGAAAGGTCTAGGATTGAAGTAATCCGAGAATTGAAGACTTTCGGTTATTAAACCGATCTACTTCCGAATTCAAGTTATACTCATGGCAGCATTGATTGGAATCGTCCGTTTATCGGTTATACTCGCTGAATCGAGAGTATCCAAATCGATTTGGGTGATTGATAACCGGTTTCAGTTACAATGTGTAAAATCGATTGATTTACCTTAGTCCATAAAAACTATTTGTTTCCTAAACATGACAGAAAACAAACAAGTGGCGGAGTGGTCTTGGGAATGAGTGTTAAGTTGTTGAAGTGTTTCTTGGCTGACCCGGGTTCGAGTCCCGGCAGCATTATATTTTTTTTATTTATTTTATTTTAACTTTTCATCAAATATAATTTTTATAGTTTAGTTTATTTATTAATTATGTATTGTTTTAAATCAAAATAATCATAAATATTCGACATAACTTTTATAACTTGATATTCGATTACAAAACGGAGCGGGTTTTGAAAACCCGATTTTTACAAATGTTTCATTTGTAATGAAGAAGTCGAGTTCAGTGATGATATAAGGTTAATTAAAATCGGAATTATAAACGGGTTAGACACACAGTCCAACAGTGGACTGTGTGCAAACAAAAAAACCATACACGTCCCGAGTTCGATCCCTGCTCCACGCACACCTTGTGTAATAAAATGCCATTTTGATCAAAAACTAAACCGGGTTAACTCGGTTAGTTCTTAAGTATAATAAAAGCCGAGATAATAACCGGGTTAGACACACAGTCCAGCGGTGGACTGTGTGCAACATGAACCATACGTCGCGCGTTCGAAACCCGTCACTTACACCGGTCCGTCGAATTAAAATGTTTTTGAAATTAAAGAGAATTTCGGATTAACTGAATAAGTGTATAAGTATAAATAAAAACAAGATTATTTCGGATTAGACACGTAGCTCAGTTGGTAGAGCTACGTGCACGCGTACGGGAGGTCGCCGGTTCGAGCCTCACCCGGCGCAGATTAATTCGCCGACCGAACCGGTCAACGGTCAACGGTCAACGCTAATTAAACAATTTTTTTTATATTTTTATTTATTTAATTTAATTTAAAAATCAATTAAAAATACTTAAAAATAACATTTTTAAAGATAGAAAATGGCCTTGAACTCACAAAAATATATCTAAAAATTTCATTAAAATCCTTAATAAAATCCACTAGTTTAACATATTTTTTTTCCGATATTATTTAGGTTAGTATTTCTCGTTGTCCGCTCATTTAATTCGTGCGCATCTTACCATCTTCAATCCAATGCACCCAAGGTGAGTGAACCTTTACAAATTCCCCGTTTTAATCACGTTTTGGGGTGTATCATGTGTCTTTGTATATATATATTATTTCTAAACCATTGTGCATACTTCATATCATGAACTTGTGTATTCAGTTTGTTGCTGTTAAGTAGTTATTATTGGATGCAATTTATTATTCAGTACTTGCAATTTCATAGGCCGCCGCTCCCCATTACATTATGAGCGTTGAGCATGTTCCCCATTTTATTATGCGGTTGAACCTGGCGTGCCCACATATGATCGGCTCCGTTTGATTGAGCCTTGATCGCACAGACATTTTCATTTTCAGTACATGCAATACGATCGGCTCCGTTTGATTGAGCCTTGATCGCACAGTTTCATTTATGTTATTTACAGTATGATGTTGGTATGATCATGTATGCTGCCATGTGTTATTGTATGTTAAAGATGTGACTGCTATTTGCCATTACTTGATTATTTACATTTGCTCATCTATGATTATGCACAATTTTTCATTGATAAACTAACCATAAATTCATTAATAAATGTTTATCTAATAAGGTTCACTCGCCAACTTATGTTGACCCAAAAACTCCCATTTTACACATGATACAGGTGAACCAGCAGCAGCTAGGAACACATAGGACTTGGACTAGAAGAATAAAACGTTTTAGAGTTGGGATTGTTATGTTTGGTTTATTTCCTTTGTATTGAATGAACATATTTGGATATTTGAAAATGTAACTTTGACTTTATTAAATATGAAACATAATAGTAAATGTCATGAGCTTTGGTGATAACCCAATTATGCCCCGACTCTTATTCCGCTGCGGGTCGGGGTGTGACAGATTGGTATCAGAGCCATGACTATAGGGATATAGGATAGGTTATTAGACCCTTAGAGCCTATACTATAGTCGAATAGAAACTTATAAGATTTTTGTGTGTTATATGCCAAATTTCATGATGTTTATATGTTTTATGTTAAATGTTACATTTGATATTGTACAAGCATGTTCATAAGTATGTATTATCATATAATGACTATCATGAATCGTATGCTCATAACATATCACATCCATGAAAGCACACACCACATCATGATTTCTTTTACAATGATTTTCGTGTTTTTCAAATCTCATCAAAGTGAGTTCTCATGACGGGCATGTAGTAACTGGAAGGGTACCAGTACCGGTAGTCGGAACGTCCTGTCTAGGCTGGCATTCGTATAAATCCAAAATAAAGGACCAGTTTGCCTACCTGGGGACTAACGATGAGAGTACGAAGTACCTATTAGGCCAAAGCATGCTATACCAAACGTCGTGTGAGCTAATCCCACTTTGAGTTGTCATTGTGTCTACACCTGGACACGTTCCGACCAAACATCTCATGAACATATTTTGTGGTTTGCATTCGGGGGATGCGAGTGTTAAATTGCCAATACTAATGTGAATCCTACCAAGCCAATAGCCATGGGGGCCCACATGACTATGTAGGTGAAGGTATGGGGGACATTTGAGGCCCAACATGAGCGAACCCAAGACATCCTATGGATGTAGTTGCATTATTGATATTTATGTTATTTTCATTTTCTTAAAGACACATGACACCTAAAAAGACATCATAAACTCACAATCTTCTCATTGTATGATCCTGTAGATGTCGTCTAGACAGCAACGAAGGGGTAAAAGACCGGGAAGGTCTCAGGAACGTTTGGCCACTCAGATCGCGAAACAAATGGCCACGATACTGCCTGACATTGTGGTCCAAGTACAACAAGCCCTTACTACAAATCCTACTAACCCTCCCCAACAACAGGACCAGAACATCGACAACCCTCCTACCAGCAAGTGCTCTTACAAACATTTTAAGTCTTGTGATCCCCCTAAATTTGAAGGGACCGAGGGTGTCACTGCTCTCCTACATTGGTTCGAGGAGATGGAAAACACCTTTCTAAACTGCGATTGTCCTGAGGATCGCAAGGTTAGATACGCCACCGGGAGACTACTTGGGGTAGCTCTCACTTGGTGGAATACTGAGAAAGGGAAGAGGGGAACTGAAGATGCGATGGCCTTAACTTGGGAGGAGTTAAGGGAAATCATGACTAGGCGTTTCTGCCCTAGAAGTGAAATTAAGAAGTTGGAGGATGAATTTCATGCTCTAAAGCAAAAGGAGGGTGATCACTCTACCTACAACAAGAGGTTCTTGGAGTTGAACCAAATCGTTCCAAATTTATTCACTCCAACCTATCGTCTGATCGAGCATTATATTCGAGGACTTCCCTCGAAAATCCAAGATTCAGTTCTCAGCGTTTCACCAGTAACACTTGAAGCTGCTATGGAGTTAGCAACTGAACTGACCGAAAACCGAATTCGCAACGGGAAGTTCAAAGAAGAGAAGAAGAAAGCCCCTGTTGAGGGACAAACTTCAAACCACCCCATTCCTTCCTCTAAATTCGCTAATAAGAGGAAGCGCAACACCAGAAATTTTGCAGTTACCTAAACCAACACCCCTATTCCTGCTGCACCCATTACTCAAGTCACTCCTTCACCCGCACCATATAGAAGACCCTACACTGGCCCGTTACCAAAATGTAACCGTTGCCAATATCACCATTCCCCTGATCATCCTTGCCAATACTGCACCGGCTGCGGTCGCGCAGGACATACTGTTCAAACCTGCCGCATGCCTCAACGAACAAACCGCCACCAACCTTTAACTCAAACCCACCAACAGTTAATGGGTCAAGCCCAACAACCCCTACCATTTCCACCCACCCAACATTTAGCCCAAACATACTACCAACCCAATTATCCTATGGGCCAACCTATGCGGGCTTGCTTCAATTGCGGCGAACCAAGTCATTTCAGAAACACATGTCCAAGGCTGGTTAATATTATTCATGCTCAGGCCCAAGCTAACCCAGTGAATCAAGCGAACCAAGCTCCTCCACCTGCAAGAGGAAGAGCTTTCAATATCAACGCTAACCAGGCCAGAGCTGACGGCAATGTGGTCAACGGTACGTTCCTTATAAATGGTAGATATGCCTCTATGTTATTTGATACTGGTGCGGATAGAAGTTTTGTATCTTTAGAATTTGAACCTATCTTAAACAAAAATCGGGATAAGCTCGCGGAATCCATAACGGTAGAAGTTGCGGACGGGAAACCAGTTTCATTAGACTCTATTTTACGTAACTGTACACTCACCTTAAACGACCACGATTTCTCAGTCGACCTTATTCCTATGAAGCTGGGAAGTTTTGACATCATAATCGGTTTGGATTGGCTCAGTCAACATCAGGCGGAAGTTGTTTGTCGTGAAAAATTTATTCTTATTCCTCTTTCAAACGGTCAGACTCTTCGAATCATTAGAGAAACCTCGTCGAAAGGGCTCAGCTTAATGTCTTGTCTTCAAGCTCAAAAATATCTTCGCAAGAATTATGTCGCGTTTTTAGCCCATATCATCAAAAAGGGAACCACAGAGAAGAAACTTGAAGACATTCCTGTAGTAAAAGACTTCCCACAAGTTTTTCCTGACGACATTTCAGGACTTCCTCCAATTAGAGACGTCGAATTCCTTATTGATCTTATACCTGGTGCTACACCAGTTGCAAAGTCTCCATATAGGTTAGCCCCTTCTGAAATGCAAGAGCTAGCCAGTCAATTGCAAGAGTTGACTGACAAGGGATTCATACGTCCTAGCTCGTCGCCTTGGGGTGCACCTGTCCTTTTTGTAAAGAAGAAAGATGGATCTTTTCGTATGTGCATCGACTACAGGGAGCTCAACAAGTTAACAATCAAGAATCGCTATCCTTTACCTCGCATTGATGATCTTCTTGACCAACTACAAGGTGCCAGCAGCTTTTCAAAAATCGATCTTCGATCTGGCTATCATCAACTTAGAGTGCATGAAGAAGACGTCCCTAAGACTGCTTTTCGAACTCGTTATGGCCACTATGAATTCATGGTTATGCCGTTTTGATTAACCAACGCACCAGCTGTCTTCATGGACCTAATGAACAGAGTCTGAAAACCTTACCTTGATCGATTTGTTATAGTTTTCATCGACGATATTCTTATATATTCAAAATCTAAAGCTGATCATGAGCGTCATCTTCGACTCGTTCTTGAACTTCTAGAAAAGGAAAAGCTTTATGCCAAGTTCTCTAAATGTGAATTCTGGTTAAAAGAGGTGCAATTCCTCGGGCATGTAGTCAATGACAAGGGAATACATGTTGACCCTTCAAAGATCAAAGCAGTTCAAGAATGGCAAGCTCCACGTACACCAACTGAAGTAAGATCTTTTCTTGGACTAGCTGGCTATTATCGTCGGTTCATTTCAAACTTCTCTCGCATTGCTGTGCCACTCACGGCTTTAACTCATAAGGGAAAGCCTTTCGTATGGGGACCCAAGCAAGAAGAAGCTTTTCAAACTATTAAACAAAAACTTTGTGATGCACCAATCCTCACTCTTCCTGAAGGTTGTGATGATTTTGTAGTCTATTGCGACGCGTCAGGGCAAGGATTAGGCTGCGTTCTCATGCAAAGAGGAAAAGTCATAGCTTATTCCTCGAGACAACTCAAGACGCATGAAAAGAACTACACCACTCATGACCTAGAACTTGGAGCCGTTGTATTCGCTCTTAAGATATGGAGACATTATCTCTATGGTACTAAGTGTGAAATATACACTGACCACAAGAGTCTTCAACATATCTTCAATCAAAAAGAGTTAAATAAGAGGCAACGAAGATGGGTCGAACTTCTGAATGATTACGAATGTGAAATTAGATACCACCCTGGTAAAGCAAATGTGGTGGCTGATGCACTTAGTCGAAAGGGTTATGCGAACTCCATTCATCTTCTATGTTCGCAAATTATAACCGACATTAAAGATCAAATTCGAGAAGCCCAACACGTTTCAATAACAGAAGAAGATGTACGAAAGGAGATGTCCTGTGGAGCCGAGCTAAAACTTGAAACTAAATCAGACGGTATTCTGTATTACCTAGAACGTATCTGGATTCCTAACCACAACAATCTTCGTGAAACTCTTATGAATGAAGCTCACAAAACGCGATATTCTATACACCCAGGAGCCGATAAGATGTATCAAGACCTACGATACACCTATTGGTGGCCTGGAATGAAGAAGGATATTGCCGTTTTTGTTTCCAAGTGTCTCACATGTTCCAAGGTGAAGGCTGAACACCAAAGACCCTCAGGACTTCTAGTCCAACCAGAAATACCTGTATGGAAGTGGGAAAATATAACCATGGATTTCATTACCGGGTTACCTCTCACTTCTGGTGGGTATGACACAATATGGGTAATTATAGACCGACTTACAAAATCAGCTCACTTTATTCCTATCCGCGAAGATTTCAAAAACGAAAAACTTGCTCGTATTTATATCAACGAAATCGTAAGCCGACATGGGGTACCGTTAAGTATTATTTCTGATCGTGATGGTCGTTTTACCTCACGAACATGGCAAGCAGTACAATCCGCTATGGGCACACGATTAGATCTCAGTACCGCCTATCATCCTCAAACTGATGGACAGTCTGAGCGCACCATTCAAACTCTTGAAGATATGCTTAGAGCATGTGTCATAGACTTCAAGGGAAATTGGGACGCCCACCTACCATTAGTTGAATTTTCGTACAACAAGAGCTATCATTCGAGCATCGGCATGGCACCTTTTGAAGCCTTTTATGGTCGTAAGTGCCGATCTCCTGTATGTTGGCACGAAATTGGGGAAGCACAAATTACTGGTCCAGAATTGATCCAAGAAACCACAGACAAGATTCATCAAATTCGAAACAATCTTCTAGCAGCTCAAAGTCGTCAAAAGAGTTATGCAGATAAACGACGGAAGCCCTTAGAGTTTAACATTGGTGATCATGTGCTTTTAAAAGTATCACCGTGGAAGGGAGTAGTTCGTTTTGGTCAAAAGGGGAAGCTAGCACCTCGTTACGTAGGACCTTTCAAGATACTCGAAAGAGTAGGTCCTGTAGCATACAAGCTTGACTTACCAGAAGAACTCAACAGGATTCATCCCACATTCCACGTGTCGAACTTGAAGAAGTGCCTCGCTGATGGGAATCTCCATATTCCGCTGGAAGATATTCAGATTGATGAATCTATGCATTTTATTGAAAGACCAGTGGAGATCATGGACTACGGGGAGAAGCGTCTTCGACGAAGTCGCATTCCAATTGTTAGGGTACACTGGGAGTCGAAACGGGGACCTGAGTTTACTTGGGAACGTGAAGACTCAATGCGTGAAAAATACCCGCATCTTTTTCCTACTACTTCAACTACTTAAATTTCGGGACGAAATTCCTAAAAGTAGGGGATACTGTAACATTTGTAAAAATCGGGTTTTCAAAACCCGCTCCGTTTTGTAATCGAATATCAAGTTATAAAAGTTATGTCGAATATTTATGATTATTTTGATTTAAAACAATACATAATTAATAAATAAACTAAACTATAAAAATTATATTTGATGAAAAGTTAAAATAAAATAAATAAAAAAATTATAACGCTGCCGGGACTCGAACCCGGGTCAGCCAAGACACCCTTCAACAACTTAACACTCACTCCCAAGACCACTCCGCCACATTGTGTTTTCTGCTAACTCTAGGAACACAAATGAAATTTATACACAAACCCAGTTAAAACCGATTGCGCTATCCGAGAAACGGTAATCGGCAAACCAATCGTCAATTCGTTGTTTATTTCACACATTCAGTTTATAACCGATGCACGACGGTTTCTAATCAAATTGGAATTGATTAAACTTAAAGACTCATCATTGTCGGTTTTTAAAACCGGAAAATCATCAAGTCCAGAATAACACAAGCTTCAGACCACTCTCGCGACTCAGAGGTATCATACCAATACTCCATTTCATTTTCGTCGCATTTTCGGACCACCAGAACACCTAAAACAGCTCGCCGGAATTTTCTGCAAAAGTCGCCGGAAAACCGTATTCAACTCAACCGGTAAAATACTTCTACTTACGGTTTCAATCCATTGTTAGAACCTTACTAACATTAACCCATCGCTCATAATCAACCACAGACGACATTGTTGGACTTTCTGTTTTCGTCGGAAAACTTCTGGAATGGTCGGAAACTCGTTGATTACCGGTATACTCATTCCAACGTACTGATAATCAATACTCATTAGTTCAATTTCACATCTAATCCCTTAAACCTGTTAATTGATTCTCACAGCCGAAGGTTCCAAAACAGAGCCGACAAGTTTCGCCGGATTCTCTGAAGAAGACGATCTATTCGGTATCTTCTTTCCCCAAACTTTTCGGTTCAATGCATTCAAAATGGACATCATGTTCATTAACTAAATTAATCGCGTATCGGTTGTTTGATTGATGTCTGCATTTGTAATGAAGAAGACGAGTTCAGTGATGATATAAGGTTAATTAAAATCGGAATTATAAACGGGTTAGACACACAGTCCAGCGGTGGACTGTGTGCAAACAAAAAAACCATACACGTCCCGAGTTCGATCCCTGCTCCACGCACACCTTGTGTAATAAAATGCCTTTTTGATCAAAAACTAAACCGGGTTAACTCGGTTAGTTGTTAAGTATAATAAAAGCCGAGATAATAACCGGGTTAGACACACAGTCCAGTGGTGGACTGTGTGCAACATGAACCACACGTCGCGCGTTCGAAACCCGTCACTTACACCGGTCCGTTGAATTAAAATGTTTTTGAAATTAAAGAGAATTTCGGATTAACTGAATAAGTGTATAAGTATAAATAAAAACAAGATTATTTCGGGTTAGACACGTAGCTCAGTTGGTAGAGCTGCGTGCACGCGTACGGGAGGTCGCCGGTTCGAGCCTCACCCGGCGCAAATTAATTCGCCGACCGAACCGGTCAACGGTCAACGGTCAACGCTAATTAAACAAATTTTTTAAAATTTTAATTTATTTAATTTAATTTAATTTAAAAATCAATTAAAAATACTTAAAAATAACATTTTTAAAGATAGAAAATGGCCTTGAACTCACAAAAATATATCTAAAAATTTCATTAAAATCTTTAATAAAATCCACTAGTTTAACATATTTTTTTTCCGATATTATTTAGGTTAGTATTTCTCGTTGTCCGCTCATTTAATTCGTGCGCATCTCACCATCTCCAATCCAACGCACCCAAGGTGAGTGAACCTTTACAAATTCCCCGTTTTAATCACGTTTTGGGGTGTATCATGTGTCTTTGTATATATATATTATTTCTAAACCATTGTGCATACATCATATCATGAACTTGTGTATTCAGTTTGTTGCTGTTAAGTAGTTATTATTGGATGCAATTTATTATTCAGTACATGCAATCATAGGCCGTCGCTCCCCATTACATTATGAGCGTTGAGCATGTTCCCCATTTTATTATGCGGTTGAACCTGGCGTGCCCACATACGATCGGCTCCGTTTGATTGAGCCTTGATCGCACAGACATTTTCATTTTCAGTACATGCAATACGATCGGCTCCGTTTGATTGAGCCTTGATCGCACAGTTTCATTTATGTTATTTACAGTATGATGTTGGTATGATCCTGTATGCTGCCATGTGTTATTGTATGTTAAAGATGTGACTGTTATTTGCCATTACTTGATTATTTACATTTGCTCATCTATGATTATGCACAATTTTTCATTGATAAACTAACCATAAATTCATTAATAAATGTTTATCTAATAAGGTTCACTCGCCAACTTATGTTGACCCAAAAACTCCCATTTTACACATGATACAGGTGAACCAGCAGCAGCTAGGAACACATAGGACTTGGACTAGAAGAATAAAACGTTTTAGAGTTGGGATTGTTATGTTTGGTTTATTTCCTTTGTATTGAATGAACATGTTTGGATATTTGAAAATGTAACTTTGACTTTATTAAATATGAAACATAATAGTAAATGTCATGAGCTTTGGTGATAACCCAATTATGCCCCGACTCTTATTCCGCTGCGGGTCGTGGTGTGACATTTTCTCTCTCTTCTATTTAAAATCCAACATTAAACGTCTATTAAGTCGTGATTTTTGGGGTGAGTTTGTTTGGTAAGATCCTTAAATTTCGTAAACCCGAAATCGGGGCGTCGGGGGCGTGAAAAAAATTTTGGCGTAAAAAAATTGTAAAAATGTTTTTGAAAAAAAAATTGTAAAAAAAGTTTTTGTAAAAAAGTTTTTTGTAAAAATAAAATATTTTCGTTTGTCATAAAATATTTTTCGTTTTTTGTAAAAAAGTTTAAAACAATAAAAAAATTGTTTTTTTTTTTGTAAAAAAATTGTTTTAAAGTTTAAAACCACGGATAAAAAAAGTTTAAGCCCACACGTAAAAGAAGTTTAAAACCGACGCATAAAAAAGTTTAAAACCGCGCGCAAAAAAACTTTTATACTGGCGCGTAAAAAAATTTAAAACCGCGCGTAAAAAAAGTTTAAAACCGACGCATAAAAAAGTTCTAATCCGGCGCGTAAAAAATTTTAAACCATCGCGTAAAAAAAGTTTAAAACCGCGCGTAAAAAAAGTTGAATCCCGACACATAAAAAAAGTTTAAAGTCGGTGCGTAAGAAAAGTTTAAAACCGATGCGTAAAAAAAGTTTAAAACCGTGCGTAAAAAAATTTCCCAAAATCGGCGCGTAAAAAAATTTTGAACCCTCGCGTAAAAAAGTTTAAAACCGCGTGTAAAAAATTTTTGAAACCGCGCATAAAAAAAGTTTAAAACCAGCGCGTAAAGAGAATTTTAAACTGGCACAGTAAAAAAGTTTAAAACCGCGTGTAAAAAAAGTTCTAAACCGGCGCGTAAAAAAGTTTAAAACCAGCGCGTAAAAAAGTTTTAAACAGCGCGTAAAAGAATTTTTAACCGGCGCGTAAAAACAGTTTAAAACGGGGCGTAAAAAAGTTTAAACGCATGCGTAAAAAAGTTTAAACGCATGCGTAAAAAAGTCTGAACACGCGCGTAAAAATGTTTAAAACCGGCGTGAAAAAAAAGTTTGAACACTTACGTAAAATAATTTTCTTACTACATGATTCAAAAAAATAACATCATCATCAAACTCAGTAAATCCCACTAATAACATTAATTAAATCGCAAGCATTAATTAAATAAAACATGATGATTACAACTTTAATTACCAATCATTAAAGAGCTTAGTAAAAATACCAATTTACCCTTATCCGCTAAAAACAAAAACTTATTAATTACAGCACAATGATTACAACTACTTTATTGTTTTTTAATCTCATCCATTAAAACACTTTTGATCAATGGTTTATATTGGTTCCTATGGTTCTTAGAACTCAAGATGGTTCTCATTTTACCCATCTCCTATATATATATATATATATATATATATATATATATATATATATAGAGAGAGAGAGAGAGAGAGAGAGAGAGAGAGAGATGGGTTAAAATGAGAAGCACCACGAGTTGCGAGAACCGCAAGAACTTTTTGATCCGGGACGAGTTGGACCAAAATTTTTTTACACAAACCCATATGAAAAATTTCTAGACACACTTGTAAAAAAATTGTTGAGGTGGTAGTTTTGACTAATGCAAGTTTTTTTTACGCCTGGTGTAAATCTTAATTTAAATTATTAAAATTTAATATAAAATTTACGTCAGGCGTGAAAAAAACTTGTATCAGTCAAAACTACCGACTCGACAATTTTTATTTTTTTTACAAATGTGTTTATAATATTTTCATCTACATTTTTGGAAAAAAAAAATGGCCCAACTCGCCCCGGATCAAAAAGTTCTCGCGGTCTCGCAACTCGTGGTGGGTCTCATTTGAACCGAATCCTATATATATATATATAGCGGAGGGTTTAAATGAGACACCCATCTTTTGTGAGAACCATGAGAACAAATCTCATCCACTCATTTATCTTCCCTTATGATTTAATGAAAAATTAAATAGGTAATTCTACCCATCTTCTTTTATACTAGTTGGAAACATCGAATATTTGATTTAGGGTTTTCTATATTCCTTTGAGAATATGATCTTATCATTGAACATGCCATTCGCATTGATTCCTTCTGCTTCGGGTTTAAATTCTTCAGTTGTTTCGAAATCAACTTCATCAATTCATTATGTGATCTTCTTCCATTTCATATTCAGGTTCTTCACTCAATTTTTGATTCTATTATATGATTTTGCCAATTCTTTTAGTATGTATCACATGTTCGAATTCTTCAATTGTTTTTCATACTTCGATTTGGTTGTTGTTTTTTTTCTAATGGTGATGTAATCTGTGTTCTGAACATATGATACAAATCATATGTTCATATGGAGATTCATACAATTATTCCACGATCTAACCTAAAACATATGATAGGGATAATCTAAAACTGATGATGATGATGTATTTCAGAAATCGGGTTCTGTGTTTGAGGGTTTGTGGGTAACAGTTTGATGATGATGTATTCTTTGTTTGGTAAAATGGGTAATGCACGCTATGTGTTGGATGAAATGCCTAGGCATTGTGTTGTGTTGTGGACGGTTTTGATTTCTTGGTATGCTAAAATTGGGGATGTTGAGGTGCAAGATTCGTTTTTAACGAAGCACTAGTTAAAGATAGAGGAGTTTAGCATGCTATGATTTCTAGGTATCAATCGGCTTGTTTAATTACACTACTAATTTGACTTTTTTGTACCATTTGATGATTTGATCATGTTTTTTTGGGTAGTTAATCTATTTTGTTTATGTGCTTAGTTGAACAATAAAGTTTAAGTAACAATCCAACTGCTTGAGTATTGTTAGTCATAGTGAATTGCTGACGTCCACAAGAAAAATCAGTTAGTTATCATTCAATATATTATGTGATATTCTCCATCCATTACCTAACTCACTCAGTTATAAATATTTTTTTGTGACAGGGTGGTGCAGGCCTACTAGCAATGTTTGATACCGCAAAGGATGCGACAAGTGCGAACAACGCTGCAACAAAGTGACTAAGAGGGTTAAAAATCAACAACTTTGAGATATCATCATTGCTCCCATAGTAAAAATCACTAACAACAGAATAAAAATAAGAAAGTCCAGCGGTTGTAGTAGTAGCGCTAGCAACAACATGAAAGTTAGTAGTACCACCAATCGAGCAACTGATTATTACAATACAGAAGTCGATTTTATTCTAGGTGGTCATTTGAAAACAAGAGCAAACATTGTTTGTACACTTTTTAAGTCTATGTAATTACTACTTGTGTTTTATGTTTATTAAGTTTTTGGATTATTTATTTTTATATTTTATTATGTAATTGTTCCAATATTGTTATATGTACGGGTTTGTTTTCTTTCTTATATATGCTTATTTAATTTACTATTATGATTTACACATGTGTAAACTATTATATGTATGCTTGTTTTTTTTAAATATTATGATTTGCACATGTGTAAACCTACATATGTATCGTTGTTTTTTTAACCATTATGATTTACACATTATAGGTTACACATTTTCATATGATTCACACATGTATACTGCTCACTGTCTTTCATTTCTATTTTACCTATGTTAAGTTGTATTACACATGTTTAAGTGCTTGTTTTACACATTTGCAACCGAATTACACATGTGTAAATTTGTTCCCTGTTAGTTATCTATATATGTTTTACACATTTTCATCTGAAATACAGATGTGTAAACTGTTGTTTTACACATTTTCAACTGAATTACATATATGTGAATTGTTATTTTACATATTTGCAGAATTAAACAGTGTAAAATGTTCCCTGTCACTAATTTGGTTACGTTTTACACATTTTCAGCTCATTACGCATGTGTAAACTGCTTAATGGTCACTTAATTGTTTATGTATTTTTAGCTCATTTACATATGTGTAAATTGTTCCTTATCAATTAATTGTGTCTGTTTTACACATTTGCAGCTTATTTACGCATGTTTAAACTATCAATTAAACAAGATAAAATCTTATGTAAAAGGGGATGACATCACGGTAAATTTTACCGATAACAAAAAAATATTTACAACTTACGGGAATTGGACTTCCCGGGATATACCCAAAAGGAGACACCAACCCCAAACCATTAGCTATGGTCTAGCAATTAGAACCTAACAAGGCCTTGACCATAAGCTAAAATAGAAATAAAAAAACAACTTATTCTAGACTTAAAGCCACACTTGGCCTAAGTCTAACATAAAAGTAAATTTATACAATCAAGTTTCAAACAACTAAAACCATCGAAGAAAAATAAAACAATCAAACACGACTGAAATATTAAAACAACCTCTAAAGTATAACATCCGAGAGTCCATCTTAAGCTTCCCAAAAACCTTGAACTCAAAGAAGCAACAACATCATCCTCATTCCTTAACCTGCCCAAACTCCAAACAACCATACACCAACGAATATCACCAACAAACACCAAACCTGTAACAACTCTCCAAAATACCCCGAAATTAAGCCGAAACGTAAAACCGGACACACAAATCGAGACGCGACACGCAAAACAAGACAGGTCCACCTGGACAGTCCAGGCGCCACATGCCAGAGACACCTGTCTCTGTCGCGACGCGCAGGAGGTGTTAAGGTGACGTGTCACCGATTCGCGCCATCTGGCAACCCTACACTTGTGACCAGGCTGACCTAGCCTAGCTATGCACCTCAGGCGCCACGTGAGAGGGAACCCAGATCCCTGCGCGACGCATGGGGGAGGTCAAAATCGGGTATAAATAAAGCAGCGTGGGACTGAAGTCTCTGCTCATTTGCGATCGAAAATATCATTCTTATACTCTCTGAATCTCTGTTTCTTCGTGCAACACCCCCTAAAACCCTAAACGCCTAAACCTGCGAAGCGCTGCCCGCTGTAAGTAACTTAACCCCCGATCACTAATTCACTATCCTACCCAATCGATCTAGAATCGCCAACGCATGTCTAGGCTCTGCCCGACTATGTTCGTTGGAGTTCTGTCGAGTGTTGTATGGACACCCTACCCAATCGATATAGAATCACCAACGTATGTCTAGGCTCTGCCCGGCTATGTCCGTTGGAGTTCTGTCGAGTGTTGTATGGTTAAAGTGACTTGAGTTAACTTACTAACACATATGCATTGTATGTTTTAATGGAAATCCCAGGAAATAATCCAGAACCATCACCAGGAACTCCGTAGGAATACTTAAAGTGTTCAAGGCGAGTACATTCTCTTTTAGTAAACTTTTTGTGAGTCAAACTATTTTACCAAAACCTCAAATGTTTTAGTTATGCTTAACAGTAATTGAGTATATGTATTCTACAATTACTGCCGCTATGTTGGGGTTTTGTATACATTGCTAGTCCAAAGTCACGGGAATGTGACAGGAACCGTTACTGTTGGGTGACAGGGCCCAAAGTAATATGACCCACAAGTCAGGATTGACAGTACTGATTGAGTAGTTGTGTAGATATAAACATTGTAAATGCGGATGCTCCTCAATAACTGTAAAGTATAATCACTTGTTTTGATAAAACTGAGATGGATTCGCCAGTATTTCTTGCTGATAAAATATTTTTAAAACGCGTTTCCGGTAACTTAATGTGAAGCTAACAGAAGCCAGATGGAGAGCACTGACGGCTTAGAAAAGTGGCTATAAAAGTTACCAAAATAAAAAGGAGTTTCTGTTTTCCATAAATTAGGGTCTGTCCCTAAAAATATGTATTGTAATGGAAACATTGGTTTTACCCCATTTGATTAATATAAAAGTTTGGTGTTTTGAAACTCTGATATTTATTTTCTAACTACGATCCTGATGTCGTAATTCCGCTGCCAAATTAATAAGCACCGGTACCACCAGCTCTGTGTCTCGCGGCCCCCGCTCCTGGGGTGGGGTCGGGGGTTGCGACAGAAGGTGGTATCAGAGCTATGCCACTGGTTTAAGCCATTTAGGTGTTCTTTTGAAATACCTAAATTTTAAACGAATGTGTTAGAAAATATCCGCGACTTTACATGTATATATTATTTGGTATTATTTTACTAACTTCTTTAGTTTGTAGAATGAGTGATCAGGGTACTTCTGACGCTTACCGTCATCTACCTCATTCTCTGATGGATGAAGGAACATTCCAGCCAACCACAGACTACACTGCCGATTCCAAAGATGTTTTTGTTTTCAAAGCCAAATATGTAGAACCTTTTCCCCCTAAAAAGAGAAATTGGTTTAGTAGAGACAAAGTAGAGAAAAGGAAATGATTGAGACAAGCTCAACAACGAGCCACATCAGCTAGAACTGAGAGAAACACCCGAAACCTCGAAGTTAGACCCTTGTGGGAGGAAGAATTGTATAGGCAGCTAGCAAATTTTCACATGTTTGGAAATGCAGAAGGAGAAGCTAATTTCAATCAAGTAGCAAATCCAGAACCCCCGTTACTTCCCTTATTTCCTAACTAACCCATAAACCTAGAACAAAACCAGGAAAATCAATTTCCAATACCAGCCTTTGATCCCAATGAGATACCTAGAATTCCAGCCCCAAACTCTGTAGATCCATGGTGGGCTAATAACTGGGCAATTCAGAACCTGCTAGAAAACTCAATCCCATAAGAAGAACTAGTTCCACCTTACCCTGAACCAGTGCCAGCCTCAATACTACCCAGGGAACATGTGGAAGAACTCCGCCAGCTTGGAGATGAATTGGTGGAGGAAGGAAACCGAATTCGCCACATCGGAGAGAAACTCGTCTGGAAGTATGACGAGCGAGAAATGCAGTTTTAAGTAAGCCCTAGCTTAATATAATATATATGTGTGTATTTTGTAACGTTAAAAAAGTAATATCACTTATATAAGTATATCGATGCATAGGCTAGTAATATTTGAATTCCAGTTATGTTTGTACTAGATGCATATGTATGAAAAAAAGAGTAAAAGTCGCAATGCTCGATGATTTTGGTTCACTGTGTTGGTGTAATTGTTATTTAATTTATTCTGTGATATTAATATCTGCTAAATGTTTATAATTCAGATATCAGGCGAAGTAAATCAGGAAACCCAGAATAACGATAATAACGGGAATTAAATGAATAAAAGTGCGATCGAACACATAGTGGCCCAAGGAATTATAGATGCTATGCCCTATATTATCGACACCATTAAAAAGGCAGGAAATAATGATTCGATAAACAGGAATAAACGTGTACCCCCTGAATCTAATCACAGCATGAATGGAAATCCCGAACTGTTAATCCAATCTCCAATTCCAAAACGAAGAAGAACCATTTCATATGGTTGTTCTTATAAAGAATTCTTATCATGCAAACCGATAGAATTCTCAGGTAATGAAGGAGCTATTTCAGCCTTGCGCTGGATAGAAAAAACAGAAGCCGTCCTCAAGATAAGCAAATGTGCAAATGAAGATAAAGTCATGTATGCTTCTAATCTTTTTAAAGATGCAACTTTAGAGTGGTGGAATACCATTCTTCAGTCCAAAGGAAATGACAGAGTTTACAGTATGGAATGGAACAACTTTAAGGAAATAGTTGAAAGGAAATTCTGCCCTCCTAATGAAAAGGAGCAGATTGCTAATAAATTCCTAAATCATAGAATGACTGGGGTAAATTGCAGAGAATATACTACCACATTCTTTGAATATGCAAGGATTGTACCAACCCTGGCCTCACCAGAACCAATATTAATCTCCCGTTACATCTGGGGATTAATCGGTGAGATCAGACATGTAGTCAAAGCAGCTAGACCACAAACCATAGAAGAAGCAGTAGAGCTAGCAAACACTTTGACAAATGAATTGATACGTACGCAAGAAGAAAACCAGAAAAGGAACCTAGCTCAAAAGATCACATAGGAGCTATGTTATGGAAATTCCAACCGTGGGAAAGGAGCAATTTCTTCTTCACCCCCGTGTAAGTACTGCAAAAGGAGACATTCAGGAAAATGCTATACATACTGCAATTTTTGCAAATTTCCAGGGCATAAGGAAAAAGACTTCAGAAAGAAAGTTAGCAATGGGCTATGCTACCATTGCGGGGAAGCCGATCATATTAGAACTAACTGCCCGAAACTAGCTCTAGCGGCAAACAATAAAGCAAAGACAGCCGAAGGACCCAAGAAGACTGCAAGAGCGTTCATGCTGACCGCTGAAGAAGCAAAGATGATTCCAGATGTGATTGCCGGTACGTTTTTAGTTAATGATGTTTATGCAAAAGTATTGTTTGACTTTGGTGCAAACCAAAGTTTCATAAATACTTCCTTTTGCAATTTTCTTAATCAACCATTAACTAAACTTCACCAAAACTGTCTGGTGGAGACGGCAAATGGATCTTCTATCCAAATAAGCAAAATCCTGCGAGGAGCAAAGATAGGAATTTTAAATCATAATTTTTCTGCTAACCTTTTTCCAGTGGATCTTGCCGGATTTGATGTCGTGTTTGGAATGGATTGGTTGGTAGCCAATCAGGCTCGAATAATATGTGATCAAAAGTCTGTAGAAGTAAATGTGCCATCTGGTGAAAGGATCACAATTAAAGGAGATAAGTCAACAAAATCAACAATGTTCATCTCTGTGATGAAAACTGCAAGCTATGCACGGAAAGGAGAAATAGTGTATATGATTTCCGTAATCATTAACACTAAAGGAAAAGAATTAAAAGATATTCCTATAATATCTAATTTCTCAGATGTTTTCCCGGAAGAGTTTCCTGGATTACCGCCAGATCGAGAGGTTGAATTTAGAATTCACCTAATACCAGGAACGGCACCGATTGCCAAAGCACCCTATCGCCTAGCACCGACGGAGATGCAGGAACTGAAGAAACAACTGGACGAATTACTAGAGAAAGGTTTCATACAACCGAGGTCATCGCCATGGGGAGCACCAGTGTTATTTGTCAAGAAGAAAGACGGATCAATGCGTATGTGCATTGACTACCGAGAATTGAATAAGGTTACAATTAAAAATCGGTACCAGTTACCAAGAATTGATGATTTGTTCGACCAACTCCAAGGAGCCCGATTCTTTTCTAAGATCGACTTACGCTCAGGATATCATCAGTTGAAAGTACAGGAAGAGGACATTCCTAAAACAGCTTTCCGAACAAGGTATGGTCATTATGAATTTACTGTCATGCCATTTGGTTTAACCAATGCCCTAGCTGCATTTATGGACATGATGAACAGGATATGTAAACCATACCTGGATAAATTCATAATTTTTTTTATTGATGATATTCTAATTTACTCTAAAAGTGAGGAAGATCACGCAGAGCATTTGCATATTGAGGAAAGAAAAGCTTTACGCAAAATTCTCAAAATGCGAATTTTGGTTACAAGAAGTACAATTCCTTGGACATCTGGTGAATCACGAAGGAATTCATGTGGATCCCACAAAGATCGAAGGGATTACCAAATGGAAGGTTCCAGAATCACCCACGGAAGTAAGAAGTTTTCTTGGATTGGCGGGATATTATAGACGTTTTATTCAAGATTTTTCTAGAATAGCCATCCCGTTAACCAAGCTAACTTGCAAATCGGTTAAGTTTGAATGGGGATCAAAACAGGAAGAAGCATTCAGAATTTTGAAGCAAAAATTAACCAACGCACCAATACTCGCTTTGCCAGAAGGAACTGAAGACTTCGTAGTTTATTGTGATGCGTCTAAGTTAGGTTATGGATGTGTGCTGATGCAACGTCAAAAAGTTATTGCTTATGCCTCTAGACAACTTAAGAAGCATGAAGAGAATTATACAACCCATGATCTAGAGTTAGGAGCAATAATTTTTGCCCTTAAGATTTGGAGACAATATCTTTACGGTAGTAAGTTTGTAGTATTCACAGATCATAAGAGTTTAAGATATGTCTTTGGACAAAGGGAACTAAACATGAGACATAAGTGATGGATGGAAATCCTTAGTGCTTATGATTGCGATATCCAGTATCATGCAGGAAAAGCTAACGTAGTAGCTGATGCTTTAAGTCGAAAGTATCATGAGAAGCCAAAAAGAATACGCTCTCTTAGACTAAACCTGCAAATAGATTTAAATGAGCAAATTAAACAAACACAGGAAACAACAATCAAGGACAATGCTGAAGGATTAAACGGAATGATTAAAGAATTAGAGAAAGGAACAGATGGAATTTGGAGATTCCATAAAAACAGAATTTGGATCCCTATCCAAGGAGATCTACGAAAGCGAATACTAGAGGAAGCCCATAAGACTAAGTATACAATGCATCCTGGAAGTGATAAGATGTATAAAGACTTGAGAAAGACTTTCTGGTGGATAGGAATGAAGAAGGATGTAGCAAGCTACGTTGCCAAATGCCTAACCTGTTCACAAGTTAAAGCTGAACATCAGAAACCTTCAGGATTGTTACAACAATTGGAAATGCCAATTTGGAAATGGGAATCGATAACAATGGACTTTGTTACCAAACTACCCAGGACACGAAAAGGTAATGATACAATCTGGGTGATTGTAGACAGGTTAACCAAATCTGCTCATTTCTTACCAATGAAGGAAACGTTCAGTATGGAATAATTAGCTAAATTATATGTAAATGAAATAGTTTCATTACATGGAATTCCTTTATCTATTGTATCTAACAGGGACAGCCGTTTTACCTCTCATTTTTGGACAAGTTTCCAAAAAGCAATGGGAACAAGATTAAATCTGAGTACGACATATCATCCTCAAACAGACGGTCAAAGTGAAAGAACAATTCAAATAATGGAAGACATGCTTAGAGCTTGTGTAATTGATTTCGGAGGAAATTGGGATGAACATTTGCCTTTGATAGAATTTTCCTAAAACAATAGCTATCATACCAGCATCAATGCTGCACCATTTGAAGCCCTCTACGGCGGAAATGTCGAACTCCGGTATGCTGGGCAGAGATTGGAGAAAAGCAACTATCAGGTCCTGAAATTGTGCAAGAAACAACTGACAAAATCATTCAAGTCAAGGAAAGACTGAAAGCGCCTCAAGATCACCAAAAGAGTTATGCAGATAACAGACTTAAACCCTTGGAATTTCAAATCGGAAATAAAGTGCTGTTAAAAGTCTCACCCTGGAAAGGATTTGTAAGGTTCAACAAGAAAGGAAAACTAAGCCCAAGGTATATTGGACCTTTTAAGATTGTCAAACGAATAGGGCCAGTAGCCTATTAGCTACAATTGCCAGAGGAAATGGCAGGAATACATGATGTATTTCATATATGCATCTCAAGAAATGTCTAGCAGACGAATCATTGGTGACACCTCTTCAAGATGTAGAGGTAAATGAGAAACTAAAGTTCGTTGAGAAACCCATTCAGATTGAAGATAGAAAGATCAAGAATCTCAAACACAAGAGATTAATTCTGGTAAAAGTAAAATGGGATTCAAAAAGAGGACCAGATATACATGGGAACTAGAGTCAGAAATGCAAAGAAAGTATCCACACCTATTCAAGTGAATCTCGAGGACGAGATTTAAAACAAGGTGGGGAGGATGTAACAACTCTCCAAAACACCCTGAAATTTAGCCGAAACGTAAAACCGAACACGCAAATCAAGACGCGGCACACAAAACGAGACAGGTCCACCTGGACAGTCCAGGCGCCACGCGATAGAGACACCTGTCTCTGTCGCGACGCGCGGGAGGTGTCAAGGTAACGTGTCACCGTTTCGCGCCATCTAGCAACCCTACACTTGTGACCAGGCTGACCTAGCCTAGCTAGGCACCTCAGGCGCAACGCGAGAGGGAACCCAGATCCCCGCGCGACGCGCGGGGGAGGTCAAAATCGGGTATAAATAGAGCAGCGTGGGACTGAAGTCTCTGCTCATTTGCGATCGGAAAATATCGTTCGTATACTCTCTGAATCTCTGTTTCTTCGTGCAACACCCCCCTAAAACCCTAAACCCGTAAACCTGCGAAGCGCTGCCCGCTGTAAGTAACTTAACCCCCGATCACTAATTCACTATCCTACCCAATCGATCTAGAATCGCCAACGCATGTCTAGGCTTTGCCCGACTACGTTCGTTGGAGTTTTATCAAGTGTTGTATGGACACCCTACCCAATCGATCTAGAATCACCAACGCATGTCTAGGCTCTGCCCGACTACGTTCATTGGATTTCTGTCGAGTGTTGTATGGTTAAAGTGACTTGGGTTAACTTACTAACACATGTGCATTGTATGTTTTAATAGAAATCCCAGGAACTCCGTAGGAATACTTAAAGTGTTCAAGGCGAGTACATTCTCTTTTTGTAAATCTTTTTGTGAGTCAAACTATTTTACCAAAACCTCAAATGTTTTAGTTATGCTTAACAGTAATTGAGTATATGTATTCTACAATTACTGCCGGTATGTTGGGGTTTTGTATACATTGCTAGTCCAAAGTCACGGGAATGTGACAGGAACCGTTACTGTTGGGTGACAGGGCCCAAAGTAATATGACCCACAAGTCAGGATTGACAGTACTGATTGAGTAGTTGTGTAGATATAAACATTGTAAATGCGGATGCTCCTCAATAACTGTAAAGTATAATCACTTGTTTTGATAAAACTGAGATGGATTCGCCAGTATTTCTTGCTGATAAAATATTTTTAAAACGCATTTCAGGTTACTTAATGTGAAGCTAACATAAGCCAGCTGGAGAGCACTGACGGCTTAGAAAAGTGGCTATAAAAGTTACCTAAATAAAAAGGAGTTTCTATTTTCCATAAATTAGGGTCTGTCCCTAAAAATATGTATTGTAATAGAAACATGGGTTTACCCCATTTGATTAATATAAAAGCTTGGTGTTTTGAAACTCTGATATTTATTTTCTAACTACAATCCTGATGTCGTAATTCCGCTGCCAAATTAATAAGCACCGGTACCACCAGCTCTGTGTCTCGCGGCCCCCGCTCCCGGGGTGGGGTCGGGGGTTGCGACAAAACCTAACCTGATTTTCACATCCACAAAACAATATTTAAACAAATAAACATTTTGACTTACACATGTGAAAGTTTTGAGTTATATGTGTAAATTTGTTTTACACATGCGTAAGTTTCTTTTTTACATATATGTAAATTCTCAGTTAAACATGTTCAAATTTGTTTTACAAAATTTCTGTTTTACACATGTGTAAGTGTTTCTGTTTTACACAAGTGTAAATTCTCAGTTTAACATGTGTAAATTTGTTTTACACATGTGTAAGTGTTTCTTATTTACACATGTATAAATTTGTTTTATACATGTGTAAGTTTCTGTTTTACACATGTAAGTGTTTGTTTTAGTAGAACACAAACAAATAGCCAAAGATCAATAGCCCAATGAAAACAAAATCTAAACTAAAGATCTTTAGACCATACTAAATAGGCCTCAACCATTTGATACACTTGACAAGTTAAGGGCTTGGTTTCCAAGGATATATTGATATTAAGTCCAAAAACATGCCAGAAAAAAATTTAGCTCACCAATAGGTTGGAACTATATCACCACTGCCACTGCCATTTCTAGTGCCATAGTCATCGACAACTCCTTTATCACCACGCACTCTTTCACCTTGAACGTTCTTATGTTCAACACAACATTGCCTGGCATCAACATTAATAAAGCCAGTCTGCAATAAAAGAAACTGAGAACTGTTAGATTATAGAGTAAACTTGAATAATAGATATGACCGATGAGTACTACAATGGTCTTCTCGCAATGTACTAAAGAATAAGGAAAATAAATCAAATAGAATCGTAATGTCGTGGGGATATAAGGCATAGACATTTCATCAAACACCTCTTCTACAACTACGCAAACAAATCTAATCCAACAAAGTTAACCCAATAGACACTTAGACCTTAAACCTTTATTTAAACACCTCATATGCAAATGATTCCAGTCCAACTGGATGATGCATCCTGGTTTTACCCATGGTACCCGGGTTCGACTCCCACTGGGGGCTATCAACTCGTCAAGCCTCTTCTTGGGGTGAGGTATCTGTGGGGTTTTTCCAGTCGAGCGCCGGCCACTCTCTGATGCCAGCTGGGGCACGGTTAAGACACTCATGTATGGCCAGAGTGGGGCTACGGGCCTCCCTGTTGAGGGGGGTGTGAGGTGTCTCGCACCCAAAAAATGTATGACACCTTGCCGTTCGGAAAAAGTAATTCAACATAATCAATGCAATAGACACTTTAATCAAACATCTCATATGCAATTGCTCAAACAGAAGTAACCTAACAAATCAACCTAACACACACTTAGACATTTCATCAAACACCTCATGTGCTACTACTCAAACCCAACTATCCCTCTTACATCCTCACATAACTCTCAAATACCAACAAGATCCAAACCAACATACATCAAACAAAAGAAACGAACACCGAATACCCTCAATCAACAAAAAAACAACAATCAATTGCTATGTATATTAAAAGACGAATGAATAGAAAATCTACAAATGCAAACACAAAGAACAATAAGAGAATCAAAAATCAATTACAGATGTACACCTTACTTATGGTGTCAACGTTGGCTTTTGGTTTAGTGATCTCTGTCACCAACCTTGTCTGCGGCGTTGAAAATCAGTTGTAGAGAATTAGGTTTGTGATTTCATGAGGATGAAGGTAATTTGGGGGGCTGATGGTTCCTAGTGTTCTCACAAAATTTAATGTTCTCAAGATAACCCCCCATATATATATATATATATATATATAGGTAGAAGACCCTGTAAAAAAGAATAAAAGTGTGAGAACCGTAAGAAAGATTATGGTGATGACACATGTCCCTATCTATTTTATTAGTTTAAGGTTAAGATAGTAATTTAACTCATAATCCTAATTAATGATATAATTAAAGATGTAATCTTGTAACCGAATTCATCAGTTATTTTAGGAATTTATCAGCTATTTTAGGAAGTCAACATCAGTATGTATAAAACCCCATACGAATTTCAAAAAACACCATAACTTGAATCGTAATACAGCCATGGTGTTCTAACATCTGTAATGATTTTTGTTATTTTTGTAGGTATAAAACACCATACAGATTCCAAAAACACCATGAATTGAACCATAATACAATCATGATGTTTTAACATTTAGAATGATTCTATTGCTATTCCAGATGTTAAAACACCATGACTGTAATCACAATACAATGTTACATACTCTTGATGTTAAAACACCATGACTTGAATCATAATTCATTATTTGCAATGCTATGGTGTCTTATTTATGTCATGGTGTTTTACTATAAAACACAACACCTTGAATTACAATACAATTAAAATACCATACACCATTGTATGAACATAGAAAAAACACCATGGACTAAAGCTACCATTCGAAACGTAACTTTTTTCTCTACATAAGTATAACAATATGGTACTCATATTAAAGATAAAAAAACACTCGTTATTATGGTGTAATTTTTTTTAAAGACCGAGTTACGTATAAAAAATTATTAACGTTTAAAAAATAAGGGGGAACTTGCATGTGCATTGCATTGCATTTGACTTTCTAAATTTAAAAATGTTTAATTTACTTTTATACCCTTAATCTAGAAAATTAATTATTTTAATGGTAAACACTATTTAAAATATTGGCATCAAGATCTCAACCATTAGATTAAAGATCTAATGGTTTAGATCTTTTCTTACCCTTCTCACAAAAAAACATATTTTTTACAATACCCTCACCCTATATATATATATATGGTTGTGGTTCGGCTACAAAGTCTAAATTTCCTAAAAAGTGTAACTACATTTTTTTGCCTTTTTAAGTCATCAATATGTGTCAAAACAAATTAGCGGAGCTTAGCTCAAGCTCGACTTTTCAGCTCGATAAACTAAACAAGCCAAGCCGAGCTAGCTCGTTTAAGATCTAGAGTTTAGGGTTTAGTAATAATTAGTTAATTTTTTCTAATGATCCCTACCCTATATATATAGACCGAAAGACATATTAAAATCCGTGTAATTTTTCTTTATTTTCTCATATTTTATATGTTATTTATTACTTAAACTTAAAATGTTAACACTTTAACTCCGTCCACATATTTTATTGTAACATTTAAAATTAAAAATAATCCTCATAAAATAAAATAATTTGAGTTGACTAGCGAAGTCACGAGTCATGCCGGCTCCTTTACAACCGAGGTCTTTTTTAAAGAGCTTTTTGAACCTATCTCCAAAGTAATAGTTATTATTGCCACATTAATTTGTTTGAACGAGGTTTTTGAACCTATCTCCAAAGTAATAGTTATTACGAAATCATTAATTTGTATTTGCCGTTCAAATAAATTGTATTTACTAATTAAAGAAATTGTATTCAGCTCTGTGTATCAAATATTTGCCGTTCAAATAAATTGTATTTACTAATTAAAGAAATTGTATTCAGCTCTGTGTACCAAATAAATTGTATTTACTAATCAAAGAAATTGTGTCCAAGGTAATTAACTAAAGGTGAACTATAGATATTATCATTTAACATGGAACTCAAGTAATTTATCATTTAATTTAATAAAGGGGTATGGTCTTAAATCTCGTGCAAGCCATGCACATGTAGAATCATACCTACCACTTAGTCTCCAAAACACCCAGCTGTATCCAAGGTTATTGCGCGGGATACCCCTGCGGACACGCAACCATTACAACTCACAAATGTATAGCCAGTACGAGTGGCAGTGACATGCAACCAATTAGTGTGCGTCAGGCTCTGCCCTAGACAATTCCCACGATGGTCAATCGTGCAGAGGAAAAACAATACAAAAGGACGGTAACATGTAGCCAATTAGAGTGCGTCGTTCACTACTTCATGTTCTCTACTAAAGGCTGATGACAGAGGTGATAACAAGTAGATATGGCAGGTGACGTGTAACCAATCACAATGCACCACCATGCCCCCCCCCCCCCCCCCACTCCGCAGACACTACTTGTCGTGTAAGAGGGGACCAAATAGATATTCTTTGAAAGCGACGTCTGGTGCAAGATCCCATCAGCACATCTCGTTCTCTAACCCTTTGGCTATAAATACCAACCTCTATCAAAGGTTTAAGGTTTCCAATTTCTGCTTTCTCACTTTAAACACACACTGCTTCTCTCTCTAAGAACGGTACATATTCTCACGCTGAAGCCTGGTTAAGAGAAGAACCCCTTTCTCCTCTTAAGGAGCTAACGATGTTCTTTGTTTTGCAGATCACTGATATTTATATTGATCGAACAAGAGATTTTAAAGATAACCCTCGGTCGAAATACATCTTTAGGTTCTATCCCCTGCGGATTTGAACCAGTGTTTTTTCATTAGCGTCATCCCTGTAGTACATGAAGTTGTATAATGAATACGATTTATCGAACAAGACATCTTATATTCTGAAAATCATCAAAACAAAGATGGATACAAATCTAGTACGCAATATTCTTCTGCAAAACTTTTTTTTAAACTGTAACATTATATGCGATAATAGATCTATGAAAGATTAGAATTTTTTTTTATTTCATATATACTTCTCTTCTTCTACCTAATAAATTAATACAAAGTTGGTCACGTGTCCTCAACCCTCACCTCTTAAAATTTCCCCCGCTCAAATCCCTCCACCCCTAATTAAATAAATGTCTTGTAAACTAGGAAAAAGAATTTTAATTCTATGTTTATGTTATTAATTTCTAATTTTACAAAATTCGACAGTAATTATAAAAATATTTAACTTGCCATATATAGACATATATAGACTGTTAACTTAGCTTATAATTTTATAATAACTAGCATTAATTAAATCCGTATAACAATTATTAATAAGAATAATTATTCTGACAAACCTATAAAATTATTTTCATTTACTTTCAGTTAAACAATAATAAAAATGATACTATTTATATATATATATATCTTAATGAGAAAACGAAAAAACTCTATTAAAATCACTAAAAAGTAGCGAAATGAGACTTTAATGAAGGAGGGGTAAAATTGGAATATATATATATATATATATAGGGAGAGGATCATGAGAAAACTATATATAAATGAGAAAACTATATATAAATGAGAAAACTAAAAAACTAACTCAAAAAGCATAAAAACATACATTTTTTTTATAAGAAATCGCTGCATTTTATGTATAAAAAACTTTTTTTTTGCAAAAAAAAAAAAAAAAACTTGTAGTGCACATGTGCATTATATGTTTATGTTGCACATGTGCATTATATGTTTTTTAATTTTTTTTTTGAAAAAAGTTTTTTTTTGTATAATATATATAGCGAATTTTAATAAAAAATAAAAAAAATATAAAATTTTTTATATGTTTTTTTGGCTTTTTTAGTTAGTTTTTTGGTTTTCTCATTTAAACTAGTTTTCTCATGATCCATCCCATATATATATATATATATATATATATATATATATATATATATATATTCTTTTAATCCTTTCATATTTCTTTCAATTTTCACAAAGAAATTCTGCCATTTCCTTCCAAAACCAGCTGAATACTACAAGAAATCTTCACTAAATCAAGATGATTTTACAAGTTCTAAGTGATTTTGATTGTTATTTCTTGATTAAACGCGATTTATAACCGAAAAACTCATTTTAATCCATGAATTTGGAAGGTTTAAACAAGTTCTTGGCTGAATAAGAACACCTTGGGAATTCCCTAGTATTATATGGTAGCCAAGAACATGAAACTTCAGGTTTTGATACCCTAATCAACCCTTAATCGACCAAAATGGCATAACAATTCGATTAACCGAAAAACAATGAAACAAAGCTTGATTGACATGAGCTATGGCATATTTGGATTGTGCTTGATGTGTAGATACTGAATATAGCACCCACACACTTCTGGACACAAAAGGAACGCTTGGAAACGAAGCCTGCGCTAGGTATATCACCCGAAACTCGAATCTAGAATAGGCAGAATATTGTTTGGACCGTGGGTATTGGATTGAGCTGAAATTTGGTGTGGTGATGTAAGGTATTGACAGGAGTGTCCACATAAAATTTTAGAAGTTTTGGAATTTTCTACAATTTTTGGTGAATTTTTGACTGTCTTATCAAAACAATTCTAGAAAAAAATACTAAACAGAGTCAAGAAATCACTAGAATATACCTGAACACTAAGAAACATATAAGGAAAGATCTGCGAAGTTTTTGAGTCTATTGGTTGAGTTTTGATTCAGATTAAAAATTCGTGTTTTCGGGAGTTTTCGGTAGCCGGAAAAGGATCAAAACGAAATCAGAAAAATCTCAATTTTTTATGAGAATTTCCTGGACATGTAAGGGATGTTCTGGAAATCTTTGGTAATTTTTAGACCATGGATGATAGTTAATGATAATTATTCGGTTAAATACTATTTTACAAAGAATTTATTTAAATAGTTAAAATGACTAAATAAATTCCCAAATTATTTTTCCCATAATCTATAGATTTTTACTGACTTGTATAATAATTTACAGATTTTTATTCAAAATTATGGATTAAACGGGAATTTATGGAATTAAAAACGGGTCATTTTAAAATAGTTTCGGCAGTTTACCGTATAACGAACCTGCCGGAACCAGGAACTGACCAAACCCGACTAGTACTATGATTGGAACACCGGGAGTATTCCGGGAGATTCCAGGGTGGATTGGACACTAGGGGTGTGTCCTAGGCCAGTTTGGGAGAATCCCCAACGGCGGGAATGGAAACTTAAAATTGAGCAACCTAGACTCACCAAACACCCAAACTCCCTTAATGAAAAGTTAATCATTCTTAAATAACAACGTAATTACACTACTGGTGTCCCCATACCATTATCTGAACATGTTAAACAATCGACTTTGGCTGGCACGCGAAACGGTGCCCGGAAGCCAAACTGAAAACTAATACTACGCTGAGCTCCATCACCATGCGAGTGTCCTATATACTCTATCAGGGGTGAAAAATCCTGACCGAATCCAAGTTATAACCATTACCAACTTAGATACTGATTTGAGTCCATACTTGCATGCTTAAAGTTGATCCAGTTGCTTGATCACTCTTTTGTTGAGACTACCACTCGCACTGTG
Source organism: Scalesia atractyloides (assembly GCA_947069175.1). Classification (NCBI taxonomy): domain Eukaryota; kingdom Viridiplantae; phylum Streptophyta; class Magnoliopsida; order Asterales; family Asteraceae; genus Scalesia; species Scalesia atractyloides. The sequence continues at coordinate 68,312,069 of CAMTDV010000005.1, read as the reverse complement.
AGTTTTCACTTCCCCACTTTTGAATTGTTTTACTGTTTTCTGGGGACTTGCATGTTACAAATTGTGTTAATTACATCAACTTGTGGGTGAGTTTCACTCCCCCACTTTTAAACTGTTTTACTGTTTTCTGGGGTGATTTGCATGCTACAAAACTGTGTTAGTTGCACCAACTTGTGATGATGTAAATTTTGTAACGAACGGTCTGGCAAGCTGAAGGTGTCTGTTATGACACGGTCTGGCAAGCTGCAGGTGCTTGTTGTAACACAGTCCGGCAAGCTGAAGGTGTCTGTTATGACACGGTCCGGCGAGCTGAAGGTGTCTGTGGTGATAAATCCGTGAACTATGACCAGTGCAATTAAACTTGTTAAAACATATTGTTCCATAACAACAAAACTAGTGGAACTCACCAGCAGCGTTTAGCTTACCCTTTTTAAAACTAACATGCATTTCAGGTAAAACTAAACAGGAATAAGGGACGTGCGTATGGATGGCTTGGGTAGCGGACTGTAGCAGAATAAGAGTTGTAGTAGCTCGTAGTACCGTACTTGAAGTTGTGGTTTGTAATATGATACTTGATGTATGTTGTAACCGAGGTTCCCTCTGTATGTGATATCATGTTTTTAAATTATGGGGAATTACCATGTGTCTATCGCACACTGCAATAGGTCTTCCGCTGCGAGTCAGGGGGTGAAACGTTTAACCACGATTACCGGTATAGTTATCCATTTAAGCCCATCTGCCGACTCATCAAGCCCCTTTCATGCTATAATTAGGTTCATGTTAACAATTCATCTAAGCGTCTCACATTCAAGGTCTAGAAATCCACCTAATCCAGTATCGAGCTTATAAGGAAAAGCTTAAAATCTATCATCTTATATAAATAGCCCTTATGTATTTTAAAATTAAATTTCTTGATGTAATGAATGGATGGTGATAATGAGCTTTAGCATTTTTTTCATGATTAACTCAAAGGTCTTTATCACCAAGTCGCTATCCTGGTGGGAAACACCATGAGCATCACATTTTTCTTAACTTCCACCTAGCAGGTATACCCACCCCAGCATCATCCCAGTGGTTAATACCATTAGCTTTCATTTATTTTAAAAATAGCTCAAATGAATGAATGATGGATCTTTTTAGGCGCCACCAGAATCCGGATTTATTCTTATAAAAAGGATAAAGTGTGCCAATTTAATTTAAAATACTTATAGATTATATATTTATAATGGCTCCTATATACCCTCAATGGTTTCAGTTTTTCTATATCCCCTATGACAGATTCCACAAGACTTAATGATTTCATTATACGATATATTATTTAAAAGAATCTAAAGAACCCTCTAAGTCGGTTGGGCCTTCTAGTACTCCCGGAAAATACGTCTTTTGTCAAATTTTATTCTCACATATATATATATTTTGAAAACCAATCAATCCCAATATTTCTATCATTTTCTATTTATTTGAAAAGAGTTTCCAAAAACATTTTCTATTTCTCATTTTTTTGTATACTAACCTAAAAAAACTTAGTTTCCCATCCCTACAGTTAAATAACCCATTGTCCTCAATGTGGATGGAAAACCAACTAGAAATAAATAAGAAATAAATAACCAAAAATAATTTACATAGAGAGAAATGGGAAAGACTTAGCTAGTTAGGATGAACATCAGTGCCAGTTGTGCGTGACTTTCATCCAACTAATTGTTCGTATAGAATTTCCTTCGCGATCAACTCTAACAAATGGTACACACGAGATTGCCTTTATATATGATGAACAACTCTGAAATCATCCGAATGGAACTTGAGTACTGGTGGTACAATTCAAACCTGCATAACAAAGCAAAGTAAAAAAAACCCAAACAATACTGACTCTAAAAGAAAAACGACTCAAAACTTCTAACTTAGACCCATACTACAAAAATATTGACTCAAAATGCAAGGAAACGCGTACCATAGAAGTTTTAGGAGCGATAAACTGACCAAAGTAGTCAAAACAAGGAATTGGGCCATCTTGCCACTCCGTCGCGTCGTGCGACGGGTAACACCTCCTTCTCTCGCGTGACGCAAGGTTAATATTAACTTTTGTGGACCTATGAGGCGTCACATGACGCGACAGATGTTTGCTATGTTCGCATGACATGAGAAGTTGATTTTGACAGAAAATTTTGAGTTGTGTTTAGCTTTCATGCCTTATAATTTTTCCATCTTCAACCAAAGTCGTCCAAGACCCATTCTAAGCCAAATTTTCCATTGTAACGCACTTTGAACTCCGTTTCTTCGCATTCTTCACTCCATATCAGTTACAAATCCCCGCAAAAAAATGCAAACACAAACCAAAACTCTACTAAGGCCATCGGAAATGTAAAATTTAACAAACTCTACAAAACCTCCCCACACATGAACTTAATCAGGAGGTTTCTCTTTGATCTGGACTCTATCCAACCCGTTCAATTCCACCCGGTCCTTGTAAACAGATAAAAGTTTATTGGTGGAATTATAAAATGTTTAAAAATTTTGAAACGGGTTAGGCCGCCTTTTATACGTGGCGTGTAGTGAGAAGACTGATCATGTTTGAAATTCAATGGCTCCTTCTTCTCCATCTTGCACCAGCCTTTAGCCTTTGATCCTTGTCCGGTTTCGAGCCATTGTGTTTATTTTCCTTGCCTCACCCGTGGTTTTGTTGATTTAGAAGTTTCATCTATCATTAATACCACGGGCCACCTATGGTGCTCTTCCTCTACCACCATTTCCTCTTCATCTGGTGTGAACTTGATTACTTCCATAGGTTCTTCTTCGAGCAAGCCTTCAAAATATTCAATATCACCTAGTGGATCCATACACTGAGTTTATCGTGTGTTGTGGGTTCAATTACGTTTGTTGGTTCACCTTCAAGTAGGGCTTCTAAGTATGTTATATCTCTTAGGATCAAAAACACCTACTTTTTCATACTCTAGTGAACCTACTAGCTCCCCACAAATCTCATCCTCCTTTCCTCTTCTCCAAACACAAGACCTATGGAATCTTCCAAATACACTTCTTCTTCAATCACCTTTTTCTTTACCAATGACCTCTGATATTCAGACCATTCTTCTTCGTATATTTCACCATCAAAGTCACTCTAGTAATTAGTAATAGTAACCTGTGGCACCGGAGGTGGGACTTCATCATCCATTTTCGTTTTCGAATCTGGAATGATCTCCACATCTGACTCATCCCCGTACTCCCCATACGGCGGCTCCTTCCCTGATTCTGAAAAAGTTGGTGTTGGACCCTTATTGAGAGCTCCTGTTAGAATGTTGCATTGTTCTTCAATCGTTGAGACGGGTGTTTGTGAAATATATAAACTTTCAAAGCATAAAAATATAGATAATAAGAGTGAGGTTTTCTTCAATGATTAATTCTATAATATCAACCTATCAACACAAGAATTAATCTTTGTTTGGCAGAATCAAACAAAGAAGAAAGGGACGATTCAAGAATAAACTTAAATCTGAATATCACCCCCTGGAACAGTCCAGGGAGGAAACTCTCTTGAAAACTCTATAAGAAAAATAATACTTCACAAATGCACACTTAATTCCTACAAAGAAATTATGTATTTATAGAGATTTCACTTGCCATATCTCAATAGTGATTGGTTGATACTCATGCTTTTCCTTTTCTCATTTTTCATTTCTAATGAAAAGCAATCACCATTTTCTTTTGAGATATATTTAATATATTAATAAGATATATTATCTTATGAATATAAACTTTGATTTTCATCTTGTGAACTTCGTAATGCCTCCGCTAACATATTGAAGTCTTGTAACATTTGTAGTGATCTTTTAATCAAAGAATTAGAAGCTTGATTATTTTCTTTCTTAGTCTTCATATGTAGTGCTTCTAGGACGGTTCATCAGTTGGTTCGCCTTGTAGTAATTATTTCTAAGTGACTTTAACAATTTTCAACAACAAATAACAAAAAGTTGCCTAACAGTCACCCCCTATTTGTTGTTGAAAATACAAATAATGTATTACACTTAGAAATAATAAATAAATCCCCCTTCTTTTTAATATCTTTAAATATAGTGCTTAAACGATCTTTAACAGACGGCATGAAATTTTATTTGGCAAACGTCTGACTTACTATGGATAATCATCTGATTATATTTCAATCCTTGTTATCATTCTTCACCTCGATTTGTAATCCCACCTAAATGTATGCATTATATCTTGTATCCCGGCCGAATAGGATATAAGTATCTTCTATCCAATATAGGATAAGTGTTTAGGGCATCAATTGACGAGGATTCGAAAAATAACTAACCATGTAAGACTGTAAAAAGATGATCGTAATCCATCAATATTTTTTTTAATCAGAAAATCTGATCGAAATCTGATACCATCGTCAGAAATTCTGAAAAGTTTTTTTAACAGAAAATCTGATTGAATCTGATGGAAATCTGATGAAATTCTGATAAGTATATTTTTTTACAGAAAACTCTCATAAATGCATCAGAAATCACCAGAAAATCTGATAAACGCATCAGAAAATCTGATTTTTTTAGATGAGAGGGAATGGGTAGAGTTTGAGAGAGATTACTTACACATGCTTTTCTGGTGCAACTCCAAGTCTTTGTTCTTTTCTTCAAGTAATATATTTTGTGAAACTTTTTTTTAATAGATAATAGTAATGAATATTGTTTTCTAAAATTTCACATAGTTTTCATCTATTTTCATCATTATCATTCCTTTTTGAAGATTTAACTAACCAGGTTTTGGAGTTATTTTAAACTTTCTTTTATCAGAAAGTTTCTTTTCATATGTCAAAATATTTTCTTTCTGATAAACTTAAGTTTATTTATCTTTGTTTAAACTCCTTTTCTTGTGTATTCAAATCCTTTTTCCTCCTCTCCTTTTTTTAAACAAAAGACAAACAAAATACGTATACAAAGATATGATATATATATATATCAAAAATCTGATTTATATATTTTGAAAATAATAATAATACTAATAAAAATAAAATTAAAACTATTATTTACCGTTTTAAGATCTGCATAAATATATTTTTCTTTAAAAACTTTGGCAGATCATGAATATACGTCTCTATTACAGGATCAAGGGATCTTGGAAATAATTTATCCAGCCCGCTCTGATATCACTTGTTGGTCCCTTATTGAGAGCTCCTGTTTGAATGATGCATCGTTCTTCAATCGTTGAGATGGGTGTTTGTGAAATATATAAACTTTCAAAGCATAAAAATAGAGATAATAATAGTGAGGTTTTCTTCAATGATTAATTCTATAATATCAATCTATGATCACAAGAATTAATCTTTGTTTGGCGGAATCAAACAAAGAAGAAAGGGATGATTCAAGAATAAACTTGAATCTGAATATCACGTCCTGGAATGGTCCAGGGATGAAACTCTCATGAAAACTCTATAAGAAAAATAATACTTCACAAATGTACACTTAATTCCTACGAAGGAATTATGTATTTATAGAGATTCCACTTGCCATATCTCAATAGTGATTGGTTGATACTTGATAAGATGTTAGTTTGTGTGCCCAGTTTTGTCAAGTGGCATATCTTCTTTCTTTCACCAACTTGCTTTTTGCTGATGAAAGTTACTTTTACTTTTCATTCTTTTCCTTTTCTCAATTTTCATTTCTAATGAAAAGCAATCACCATTTTCTTTTGAGATATATTTAATATATTGATAAGATAATATATCTTATGAATATAACCTTTGATTTTCATCTTGTAAACTTCGTAATGCCTCCGCTAACATATTGAAGTCTTGTAACATTTGTAACGATCCTTTAATCAAAGAATTAGAAGCTTGATTATTTTCTTTCTCGGTCTTCATAATTAGTGCTTCTAGGACGGTTCATCAATTGGTTCGCCTTGATGGAATTATTTCTAAGTGACTTTAACAATTTTCAACAACAAATAACAAAAAGTTGCCTAAGAGTCACCCCCTATTTATTGTTGAAAATACAAATAATGCATTACACTTAGAAATAATAAATAAACTCCCCCTTTTTTTAACATCTTTAAATATAGTGCTTAAACTATCTTCAACAGATAGCATGGAAGTTTATTTGGCAAACGTCCTACTTACTTTTGATGATTATCTGATTATATTTCAATCTTTTTATCATTCTTCACCTCGATTTGTAATCCCACCTAAATGTATGCATTATATCTTGTATCCCGGCCAAATAGGATATAAGTATCTTCTATCCAATATAGGATAAATGTTTAGGGTATCAATTGATGAGGATTCGAAAAATAACTAACCATATAAGAATATAGAAAGATGATCTTAATCCATCAATATTTTTTTAATCAGAAAATCTGATCGAAATCTGATAACATCGTCAGAAATTCTGAAAATTTCTTTTTTTTTTAACAGAAAATCTGATGGAAATCTGATGAAATTCTAATAAGTTTTTTTATTTTTTTACAGAAAATTCTCATAAATGCATCAGAAATCACCAGGATAAACGCATCAGAAAATCTGATTTTTTTTAGATGAGAGGGAATGGGTAGAGTTTCAGAGATATTACTTACACATGCTTTTCTGGTGCAACTCCAAGTTTTTATTCTTTTCTTCAAGAAATATATTTGTGAAACTTTTTTTAAAAAGATAATAGTAATAAATGTTGTTTTCTAAAATTTCACATAATTTTTATCTCTTTTCATCATTATCATTCCTTTTTGAAGATTTAACTAACCAGATTTTGGAGTTATTTTAAACTTTGTTTTATTAGAAATTTTCTTTTCATATGTCAAAATATTTTCTTTCTGATAAACTTAAGTTTATTTATCTTTGTTTTAACTCCTTTTTGTGTATTTAAACCCTTTTTCTTCCTCTCCTTTTTTAAACAAAAGACAAACAAAATACGTATAAAAAGATATGATATATATATATATATATATAAAATCTGATGTATATATTTTGAAAATAATAATAATACTAATAAAAATTAAATTAAAACTATTATTTACCTTTTTAAGATTTGCATAAATATATTTTTCTTTAAAAACTTTGGCAGATCATGAATATACGTTTCTATTACAGGATCAAGGGATCTTGGAAATAATTTATCCAGCCTACTCTGATACCACTTGTTGGTCCCTTATTAGGAGCTCCTGTTCGAATGATGCATCGTTCTTCAATCATTGAGACGGGTGTTTGTGAAATATATAAACTTTCAAAGCATAAAAATAGAGATAACAAGAGTGAGGTTTTCTTCAATGATTAATTCTATAATATCAATCTATGATCACAAGAATTAATCTTTGTTTGGCGGAATCAAACAAAGAAGAAAAGGACGATTCAAGAATAAACTTGAATCTGAATATCACCCCTGGAACAGTCCAGGGATGAAACTCTCATGAAAACTCTATAAGAAAAATAATACTTCATAAATGCACACTTAATTCCTACAAAGGAATTATGTATTTATAGAGATTTCACTTGCCTTATCTCAATAGTGATTGGTTGACACTTGATAAGATGTTGGTTTGTGTGCCCACTTTTGTCAAGTGGCTTATCTTCTTTCTTTCACCAACTTGCTCATTTCTGATGAAAGTTACTTTTACTTTTCATGCTTTTCCTTTTCTCATTTTTCATTTCTAATGAAAAGCAATCACCATTTTCTTTTGAGATATATTTAATATATTGATAAGATAATATATCTTATGAATATAACCTTTGATTTTCATCTTGTAAACTTCGTAATGCCTCCGCTAACATATTGAAGTCTTGTAACATTTGTAACGATCCTTTAATCAAAGAATTAGAAGCTTGATTATTTTCTTTCTCGGTCTTCATAATTAGTGCTTCTAGGACGGTTCATCAGTCGGTTCGCCTTGACGGAATTATTTCTAAGTGACTAACAATTTTCAACAACAAATAACAAAAAGTTGCCTAACAGTCACCCTTTATTTGTTGTTGAAAATACAAATAATGCATTACACTTAGAAATAATAAATAAACTCCCCCTTATTTTTAACATCTTTAAATATAGTGCTTAAACGATCTTCAACATATAGCATGGAAGTTTATTTGGCAAACGTCCTACTTACTTTGGATGATTATCTGATTATATTTCAATCCTTGTTATCATTCTTCACCTCGATTTGTAATCTCACCTAAATGTATGCATTATATCTTGTATACCGGCCAAATAGGATATAAGTATCTTCTATCCAATATATGATAAGTGTTTAGAATATCAATTGATGAGGATTCGAAAAATATACTAACCATATAAGACTATAAAAAGATGATCTTAATCCATCAATATTTTTTTTAATCAGAAAATCTGATCGAAATCTGATAACATCGTCATAAATTCTGAAAATTTCTTTTTTTAACAGAAAATCTGATGGAATCTGATGAAATTCTAATAAGTTTTTTTTTATTTTTTTTACAGAAAACTCTAATAAATGCATCAGAAATCACCAGAAAATCTGATAAACGCATCAGAAAATCTGATTTTTTTAGATGAGAGGGAATGGGTAGAGTTTCAGAGAGATTACTTACACATGCTTTTCTGGTGCAACTCCAAGTCTTTGTTCTTTTCTTTAAGAAATATATTTTGTGAAACTTTTTATAAAAAGATAATAGTAATAAATATTATTTTCTAAATATTTTACACAGTTTTTATCTCTTTTCATCATTATCATTCCTTTTTGAAGATTTAACTAACCAGATTTTGGAGTTATTTTAAACTTTATTTTATCAGAAAGTTTCTTTTCATATGTCACAATATTTTCTTTCTGATAAACTTAAGTTTATTTATCTTTGTTTAAACTCCTTTTTTTGTGTATTCAAATCCTTTTTCCTCCTCTCCTTTTTTTAAACAAAAGACAAACAAAATACGTATACAAAGATATGATATATATATATATATATATAAAATCTGATGTATATATTTTGAAAATAATAATAATACTAATAAAAATAAAATTAAAACTATTATTTACCGTTTTAAGATCTGCATAAATATATTTTTCTTTAAAAACTTTGGCAGATCATGAATATACGTCTCTATTACAAGATCAAGGGATCTTGGAAATAATTTATCCAGCCCGCTCTGATATCACTTGTTGGTCCCTTATTGAGAGCTCCAGTTCGAATGATGCATCGTTCTTCAATCGTTGAGATGGGTGTTTGTGAAATATATAAACTTTCAAAGCATAAAAATAGAGATAATAAGAGTGAGGTTTTCTTCAATGATTAATTCTATAATATCAATCTATGATCACAAGAATTAATCTTTGTTTGGCGGAATCAAACAAAGAAGAAAGGGACGATTCAAGAATAAACTTGAATCTGAATATCACGCCCTGGAACAGTCCAGGGATGAAACTCTCATGAAAACTCTATAAGAAAAATAATACTTCAAAAATGCACACTTAATTCCTACGAAGGAATTATGTATTTATAGAGATTCCACTTGCCATATCTCAATAGTGATTAGTTGATACTTGATAAGATGTTGGTTTGTGTGCCCTATTTTGTCAAGTGGCTTATCTTCTTTCTTTCACAACTTGCTCCTTTCTGATGAAAGTTACTTTTACTTTTCATACTTTTCCTTTTCTCAATTTTCATTTCTAATGAAAAGCAATCACCATTTTCATTTGAGATATATTTAATATATTCATAAGATATATTATCTTATGAATATAACCTTTGATTTTCATCTTGTAAACTTCGTAATGCCTCCGCTAACATATTGAAGTCTTGTAACATTTGTAGCGATCTTTAATCAAAAAATTAGAAGCTTGATTATTTTCTTTCTCGGTCTTCATATTTAGTGCTTCTAGGACGGTTCATCAGTCGGTTTGCCTTGACAGAATTATTTCTAAGTGACTTTAACAATTTTCAACAACAAATAACAAAAAGTTGCTTAACAGTTGGGAACAACTCACCCCGAATATTCATGTACCCCAGGTAGTTGCGCTCGCCATATATGTATAACAGGCCGGCAGTGGCTGCTCTGGCTAAACTTCTACCTTTCTTCTTGTCATGTCAATCTCCTATATTCAGACAACTGCGCATCTATCTCCTCATCACTATAGGAAAAATCAATTATAAACTTACCCTTATTCTCTTTTTATTCTTCCTGCTGAACGGGAGGTGGGACTGAGATGACCATTACGATCTGCGGCTCTAAATGTACTACCGGTGCGTCCAGTCTTTTCCTTATTCTACTAATTCAGCTGCCATCTCTTGTTGCTCTCGAAGAATCTCCTCAAAAGATAGGTTACTTTCTGCTCGATGTGGCAGCTGATAGGGTCATCATACTCATACTGATACATGGAATACCCTTGTGAATGATATGGTTGCGGCTGCACAAAGGGGTTAGCATAATAATCTGTGGAGTACCCCAGTGAATTTGGATGATGAATAGTGAAGTGGGGTCCACCACAAATCCACACATACTGGACTCACAAGACTCACCATGAAAAACAGACAATTAGACTCCTACGACTCAATATATAAAAAGATCAACACAAAAGAAAAGAAAAGACACGTAGCACAGGAAACCATATCTTATTCATGAAATACAATTCCTCAAAGGAACCCATATCTTATTCATGAAATACAAGGTATCATCAGATTTCGGCTCCAACTATTTATCCATTCCATGTAAGGACTCATCCTTCACATTCTCTGGCTTAAGCGCTTCACGTTATGCATCACAAATTTGATCTGTAAGGCCCGTATGAATCATTAAACCCGATGCATGAACACATAGAATCTTAAGCCGTCTTTTCCAACTTAAAGCATCCACTATGACGTTTTCCTTACCCAGATGATACTTGATCAAACGATCATAATTATCCAACAACTCTACCTATCTTCGTTGCCTCATATTCAACCCTTCTGATCGAAGATGTGTTGAAGACTCTTGTGAGCGGTGAAAACAGTACACTCAGTACCATAAAGATAATGCCCCCATATCTTTTAGAAAAACTCTAACGCTCCCAATTCTAAATCATGGGTAGTGTAATTGTTCGCATGAACCTTCAGCTGGCATGAAGCATTTTATCCTTTTGCATTAAACGCAACCGAGACCTTGATGCGAAGCATCACAATAAACTACGAGAAAATGTTTATTTATCAGTTTACGAGTTTTCACACAATTTTGCATCAATTCACATAATGATGACAATAATTTAATGTTCCAAGCATATTGAAACAATTCCAGTTATTAAAATTTTCCAGATGATCACTAACATTCGTTTCCTGTATGTTCAACGTTATGTGATATGGCAAATCTATGCATTTAAATGGGTTTGGCTAGACTTTTATAGACTCAATGTAATCATTATTAGGTCTAAATGCACATCATTAATGTAAACTTAAGGTGTGCAGATTAACCTAATTAATTGTCGGGTTTCACCTAAACATGAATTTATACCATCATGTACATAAAAATAACAACGTGAGAAAATATATTTTTTCTTATAAGCTAAAGAATGAAAATACATTGGGTAAATTTGAAAAGTTAGAACTCAAGTGGGGTAAAAATGACAGTTTATAAAGTTTCTAGAAAGTGTAGGGGTGTAAGTGTCACTTTTGAAAGTTTAAGGTTGTTTTTGTCAGTGGCAGAAAAGTTCATGGTTGTTTTGATCGGTGGCATAGGCCACCGACCTTTCACTTTAAGATATAGTATTTTAACTATTTATTTTTAATGTTTAAAACCCGGTTTTTATACCATACCAGATCACGTTCAAAAAAGGTTCAATCAGTTGTAGTAGGCGATTTAACCGGGTAAATAGTCAACCCTGTAATCTAAAAAAAGACACCTTTAACTCAAACAAAAAATCCAAAATTACATAATTCCATAATCAAAAAGCAATTTTTCCAACATAGTTTTTTTATTTAAATAAAAGTACACAAAGGTCTATTTTATTGGAATGTGAATGCATCAATTTCACGGTCGCTTAAAGATGAAATTCACTAGCATTGTCATTCTCATCAACAACAACATAACTATTTTCATTTCGTACAATACAATCTGAAAAGTTTTAGTAATGTGTAAGGATCGAATAAAAATGGTTCTTAACATACAAAATATCCTTAACATGAGAAGTGAAGGGATGTGTTTTTTTGAATTTTTTACCACCTAGTTAAGAATGATATTTAATGGCAAAAAAAATATGATTTTATACTACTAGAATAAATATTTAATTTTTATAGAATAAAGTAATTATAATTACTCTACAAAAGCTATATAATTACTTTACTAGTGCAAAATCACTAATATTATTTTAGATTCCAGGACTAAAATACGTGCTTAATAAGATGGCAAAAAGTTTTAAAAAAATCCCTCATTCACTTCTCACATTAGGCCAATTTTTATGTTAAAACCCATTTGTACCGGAACCTAACTTATACTAAAGTTACGTAAGATAAGTAACATATATGATAAGTAACTTGGTGTTTGAGAAGCCAGATTATGTTTTTCCTCGCCAAACATTTTATCTATGTCATCACTATGATTAATATTTTTTTATAATCAACCGAATCACAGGATCTTTTAGCATATTTGAGTCTCGAAAAATATCAACCCACAAGTAGCACTTAAAAAGTAAATTATGATGTAATAAAAGTTTTTAAAAAAAATTCAAAGGGGGTTTAACGCTCAAAATTGAACATGGGAATAAACCGGTTCATCAGTATGCACTGGTAAAACTGAACTTTTTAGCAGTTCGAAAACTACACCGGTACCCTACTTAGACTGGGCTTTATTATTCTGGTGATGTCTCTAGCAGCTGGTTCAACCGATAGTACTGCCTGTTTGAACCGTTTTTAAAACATTGTTTATCACTCAACTCCTAAGGTTGTGTGTTACCATTTCACAATTTTTCACTACCACAATCATAAAGTTTATGCCACATCAGTGTCACGTAGTCATGAACCCTCACTCACTTTTTTTTTTCACTTTTATGCGTAATGGTTTCATAAGTCTTCTATTAAAATAATACTTTAGTTAAATAAGCTAAACAAAAAAATCAAAGATAAAATTTGACTAGTTGATAGTCTTAGGATCCACCAACTCTTCTCTTTTAGACTATGGGGTGTGGAGGAGTTTGGATTGGAGGCATTGCTCGACATGTGGCACTTGTGGGTTTCACCAGCCCACACCCAAAAAAGTGGGGTGTAGAAGGGGCGTGGCTAGGCGGCGTTGGGGTGCCAAGTGGCACCTAATTTTATTTTTTTGTATTAATCATAGAAGGTTATTAAATTAATTTTAAAAACACCTATTTTATTTATATTAAATAAATACAATAAAAAAATACATTACATCACCAAAAAAGAATCAATCATGTTCATCTTCATCTTCAACGTAGTCGAATCTAAAAAGTGTTGAAATATGTTCTACCAAATCAGCTCGAAGATTTGAATTTATTTGTCTTGACTCGATTAGATTTTGGTTTTGCGTTCTCTGTTCGTCACTAATGTCTCCGTTATTTGATTCGGTCTCCTCAGGATAATATTCAACTATTGCACGACCTTCATCCTCTAATATGATGTTGTGTAGAATGATGCACGCGTATGTCACGTTTCTTATTTGGACAAAGTTCCCACTCCCATTTCATACAATTTAAACTACCAATCATCTCGGGGAGACCATGATATTCAGCATGATATTCCATAATTTGATGCATATCACTAAACATTGGTTTTCTCAAGTAATTTTTAATATATAGTTCAATGATATACGCATAAAAATTGTGAAGACTTTCCCTAGCAACCCGTGCCGATATTTTTAAATAGTCATCCATTATGTCGGAACCTTTTTGCTACGTGGTAAATCCTAAATTACCACATACATCGGGTCTTTGTCCGAAAAAATATAATTATCCTCTAAATCCTTTTATATTCTTAAAAATAAATTTTTACTCGTACGAAAACGACGTCTAAACATTATTCATCTGAATCTTCAACGATAGCTTTCAGGACCGTTGCCACTGTTGATAATAATATTTATGCGCTGTCGTCCGATGAGGATGACAAATCATAACTATCAGATCATGGACGTAGCTTAGTTGGGGGCCGGGGGGCGCCCGAGCCCCGAATTTTTCGCTCAGTAGTATTCGGTATATAGTTTTCGTATAAATTTTTTTAGGTATATACGTTTTTGACCCCCCGGTTTTATAATTTTGTAGGTATAATTTTAGGTTCGGTGACTTACGACACCCCGGTCGGAAATCTCAAGTTTCACCACTGTATCAGATGAATCGCTTAACTAGAAGTATTCATTGTATATAGTTTTTTGGTGATGGGAAGTAGTTTTTGAATATTTGGATAGTAAAATTTATTAAGGATTGTTTGATTTATATAGAAAATAAGTAAAAGTATTTTTTTTAAATAGACCTTGGCTAGCCCAACGGTCCTATGTCACCAGCCAATCCCAGCGATACACATCATCCCCCCCTGCCCCACACCAGACTTCAAAGCCATGCCAGCAGGGCAACGCCGTGACCAACGCTGGCAAGGTGTGACTTAGCAGACGTTGCTTGGTTTCCCCTACCCCAACCCACGCCCCACACCCTAAGATCTTACGATGTAATCTGCACAACGCCCTTCCCCCCTCTCACCACATTTCACACCCGTTTGACGTGGTGTTTAACCCCCTTTCACATCCAATTTTTGACACATCATTGTGTGTATACCTTGGGGTTGGGGGAGTGGTTGTGACATAACAAGAAGCCTAACAGCAAGTCTCAAAGCTAATTACATACGTTACTGTTAGGAATTCCAAAAACTTATATTTCCACTCATTGGTCCAGAACTAATTTCCATATGTCATGTTCACACTCTTTGACACTTTCACTCCCTAAATGGCTATAAAAAGAATGAAACCAATACCCACAAAACTCAAACCATAATACAAAGCTAAAAATGAAGACCTTTAGCCTTTTCTTCCGATTACCACCAACCCCCTCCATCACTACCGTCTTCGCCACCGCCACCATCATCTTCCTCTTCTTCTCCACCTTGGTGAACTCGACTGCGAACCTATCTAAAACCGACATGGATCTTTTAGAGTTCCCTTTAAATCTTGAGTATTTTGAAGCCGAATACTTCCTATTTGGATCAACGGGTAAGGGTTTGGATAGCGTAGAACCTGGTCTAGCTGCCGGTGGCCCACCACCCATCGGCGCAAAACAGGCCAATCTCAGCCTTCTTATCAAAGACATAATCACTCAATTCGCTTATCAAGAAGTTGGCCACTTAAGGTTTGGTCACATACCCTCTTAATATTTTAAACTAGTTATATAATAATATTGAATTAAATTGATGTTGTATTATTTGTTAAAAATAATTAAGGGCAATTAAGAAAATGGTAAAAGGATTTCCAAGGCCATTGTTGAATCTTAGTGCACAATCATTTGGGACTGTTATGAATGCTGCAGTTGGGAACCCTTTGTCTCCACCGTTGGATCCTTATGCTAATGACCTCAACTATCTTATTTCATGCTACGTCATCCCCTACGTCGGCCTCACTGGCTACGTCGGAGCAAATCCGAAACTTGAAAGCCCTGTTTCAAGAAAGGTATTTACTTCGTATAAATAGTTGATCAGTAACACATAATATTTTATCAGATATTCATTATTTTATATGTTAGGGTGAGTATGGGCAGGTTTGGTTTGGTTTGGTTTGGTTACGGTCCAAAATTGAACCTATGACCAGCGTTTCGGCTTTTGCTTTTCATAACCAATCATGTCGGTTCAATATGGTTCGGTTAATTCATTTAAGTACAAACTTTGAATAGTAGGATATTCAATCCAAAACTCAATTAAAAAACCATAGTACATCTTGAATTAAATAAAATATTAATAATACTTTTGCTATATATCAAAAGTAACAAACTTTTTTTTTGACATATGACAAATTTTATGAAGATTGGTTTTAATTTTGGTTTGGTTCGCTTATTCCAATTATTTATACACGTATAACTATAACTAAACCACAAAAGTCGGTTATAAAAATGATAATTGAATTGTCTTAGTTTATTTTTTTTAGTTATTTGGGTTATGGTTTTGGGTATTCACTTTTTTTTCTGCTCACCCTATGTATACAATTTTTTATCAGCTTGTAGCGGGCTTATTGGGAGTGGAATCGGGTCAAGATGCGGTCATTAGGAGCCTCCTTTACGAGCGGGCAAATGAAAAAGTGGGTCCATACAAGATGACCGTAGGCGAATTCACACAAAAGATATCACAACTACGAGATAAGTTGGGCAAGGACGGGGTAAAGGATGAAGGGCTTAAGGTACCAATCGAGATCGGGCCTGAAAAGAAGACACAAGGGAACGTGTTAGCCGGTGATCAAGATTCATTGGCATATGGCCGAACACCACAAGAAATACTACGAATAGTCTATGGAACCGGGGACGAAAAGGCTCCGGGCGGGTTTTACCCTAAAGGTGGTGATGGGGTTATCGCTAAAGGATATCTAAAGACTAAACTGTCGAGGAATTTAGTTTAGTCACTCTAAAAATACGTTTGTAATAGAACCTGTTGCTTTTTCGTTGAATAAACACTTTAGAATTTATATTAATTAATAGGAAATGCAAAAAGAAATGAAGTAAGAAATTAATGTATATGTGTATGTTCGTATTATATAAAATCTAGAACAATGATAAGTTAAATGAATTTCATTTTCTTTGATTATACTATTGTATTGCAATATTTATCCTAAAAATGATGTTTAAACGGGTTAAAGGTGACAAAGCCGTAACCCAAGTGTCTTTCTGTTTTGTACCGAGTTTAGATCAGGCATGTGCCATTCCTCATGTACATGGGGAATCTAACCGTAACCCAAACACACGAAAGGATGGGGTTACATCTATTTTTTTATTTGGCTAGAATTTACATAATTAATTGTACCCAATTGCCTATTAACCTTGAACGAACATGTCAAATCTTGATGGCTACATACACTTTGAAAAACATAGTTGAATCACATATGAACTAAATAGTTATCGTCGTCGCGTTGCGATGGAGACAGTGATGTCGTTACAAAAAAAATACAATATTCTGAACACAACTTGTTTCTTTAAGGTACCAGTACTTGGTATTGTTCACGATTAAGAAAAAATATGTTCAATGTTAGGATCTGAGTTTAATTTACTTGTAGTTTTTGTTTCAAAAGGTAGAAATATGATTGAATTGTAAAGTAAATGCAACGGAATAAGATGAAAAACTTTTACTACAAGTAAATGTCGTTTGTTTTCATCATCGTCATGCTTTCAAGTTTATAAACTTTGCATGTGATTCACAAACTCCCCCTCAGTCAATTATAAACAGTTTGATAATATAAAAAAACTCAGAGAAGATAATTGGTGAATGATCTTTTAATAGACAAGTCTAACTGTTACATTGATTCACCTATTTATACTAACTATCTAATCACTAAGCATCTTTTGATGACGTCAGGGATGATAGTGACATTTAACAAACTAATAACTAACCAAAACACTGTTCTCTAACGTTTGATAGTGCAAAGCACTGTTACATTGATTATTTAACTAATAAAAGTAAAACATTGATGACCATCCTCTACTTCTTATCTTCTGGCAGACCTTTGGCAATTTGTTATGTCAGATGATGTAAAGGTAGCAGATCTTAGGAAGACAGAGTTTGGGTGATCAAAGGTTGTAAAACTCTGATAGTTGGACCAAACCGCAGATAATGTATTTGGCTTTATATCATCTGTTCCTTTGTATGTGGTTCAATCCCAACAATCTCCCCCTGGAACAGATGATACCAAAACACTTATTTATTCTTGGTCTTTATTCCTCAACAGAAATTCTCTGATTTGCCCTTTAAATTGCAATTCAAAGTTCAGAGATACTTCATCATATCATCCTTTTCGAGTACCAGATCCATAAGATCTTGGAGGTCTTCTGCACAAATCTCATATGCATCCTCCATTCTCATCTTGGTAGTATCGCCATTAGACTTGAGCAAAGTCAATTCGTGGGAGTTTTTGTCAACTTTCCACTTTAGAATTTTTGGGTCTGATGGCTTTCTAGGATGACACTTTATTGTTGAGGTTGGTGGAGTTGACTGATAAGCCATCTTTGAAAGATCTGCTGCAAGCTTTTGACTGGCATTATCAGTATGATAATCAATCATACACTGAATTCCTTCTTTGATGTGTTCATACACTCTTTTATCTTCTTCAGCCATCTCCTCTTGCCTTTTTAATTGATTTAAGGCAAGTGTGGAAGGGGCGGATGTTGAGACAAACGTTTTGGAGTGTTGAGCTTTATGAACCACATCCGCTGATGAATAATCAGGCTTAGGAGGCATGCTTGGATCCTTTTTCCTTCTTTCTTCCAGCTTTTTGTAAGTGTCAAGCACTCTCAACTCTCCCCATCTGATAACCTGATTTCTTGATCTATAATTATTCTGTATCAATTCTTCCTTCATTATTTTGAGCTTCAAAGCTCTGTCAGGCAAATTTTTCTTGTATTTCTTCCAGTCTGGAGGAGTTGGCTTTTTGTGAGGATCTTTTAACATTTCTTGCATTTTCTCTATTTCTTCTCTTAGATCACTCACAGTCCAATCCTTGAACTGTTCCCTGGTAGCTTTGTACTTCTTGTTGATCATGATGTGCTCAATGTAGTCTTGTTTTAGACTTTGATCTTCCATTTCAGACAGCTTCTTGCACAAGTCTTTAACAAAATCTTCCAAAACTCAGTTCTGCACTTCTCTATCACTTTTACCTGTTGTATCTCTTTTGGCTATATTCTCTGCTTGTTTGGCTTTAAGTAATAGATACTCATCAATATTTTTTGGTCTAGGATAGCCTTCTAGAGATTGGATGAGTCTTTTCTCAGGGTCTTCTTCAGAGTAGAAAGACTTGATTTCTTCTCTTACAGCTGGTAAATCAAGAGGAAACTTTACTGCTGCAGGAACTATTTTCAATGGTTGATCAGTTGCTTGAATGGAAGATTGAGTAACAGATGTTGTGGAGGTCAGGGGTTATGCTGACAATGGAATTGGAGCAGGAATGATCTTATCTTCATTAATGACCTTTGTAACCTTTCTCCTTTTGAACCTGAGTGCAGGTGATGGTGGATGATCAGGAATTCTTGTGGGTGTTGGTATAGGTTGGTTGGATGTAGGAAAAATGATTAAGGCAGTGGATGTGTTAACATCTGTTATAACCTCTGCTGTGTGAACAGATGTTGACACAACAGGTGTTGTAACATCTATTGTGGTGGAAGTAGGTTTAGCTTTTGGAGAAGGTGTAAGAGATTTTGTGGGAGAAGAGGTTTCAATGGTTGAAGTAGCAACAGACAAAGTTTTAGAAGGTGCGGTTGTTGGTTGCCGGGTTTTTCTAACTGGTCTCTTCTTTGTGGAAGTACCAACCTCTTCTTTTTCTCTTTGTAAAGCTATCTTTTTCTCAACCAACACTTTGCCCTCATCTCTTACCCACATTTTATTCTTCATCCTTTCCCTGGCCAAGAAGTTTTCTGTTTCATCAATTTTCTTTAACCCATCTGGCTTAGGGATAACCACTGTTGGTCGTGCATCCTTTTCAAGCTTTAGCACTTCTTTCTGTAAAGGTTTCTCCCCCTTTTTGGCATTATCAGTGTTTACCAGGATAACTGTAGGAGTAGTGGTACCGGTGGTTTGAAGGATGTGAGCCTTGATTGCCTTGATATCTGCAACTGTATCCATGTATCTGGCATCAACCATGTTTCTCAATTCTTGCATTTGATGTTTATGTTGGAGGTCAGCAAAATATCTTTGTTGTTGAAACAGAGGGTCTAAGGCTTGTTTGAGATCATCAGTGGTTATGACAGAGGGTTGGCTCTTAGTAGCTATCATCTGCTTCAATAGATCTTTGATTTCAAGCACAGATGACTCAATGTTAGATACTCTCTCCATCAAATCTTGATATTTTAGATCATCACCTAA
The DNA here is from genome assembly GCA_947069175.1 of Scalesia atractyloides. NCBI lineage: Eukaryota > Viridiplantae > Streptophyta > Magnoliopsida > Asterales > Asteraceae > Scalesia > Scalesia atractyloides. Next base: position 68,292,112 of record CAMTDV010000005.1, on the reverse strand, counting down.
TTTAATAGGATCATCTGACTCCTACCAAATGTGGTAGTTGTATCTACATCATCATGAACAAGGGTCTCAACCCCTGTTTCAAACATAGATACCCCTTGATCTTGGAACTAGGGACTTCCCACTGGAACAGAGGTTACCTTGGTAGCCTCAGCAGTGGTTGCCTTCAAAAGAGTCTTATATATGTAACCACTGTCCAATTGAAAACTTGGTAGTTAAGCAATTGTAGTAGCTGCTCTTGTTGAACTATCACCAAGGGTTACATGTAACCCAATGGATGTATCCTCTTCACTTGCTGATGGGCTAGCAATGAGTAAGGAATCAGATCCAGTCACTTGTTGAAGTATATTCTCAGTAGTAGATTGGTGAGAAGAACTGGTTAATGTTTGTTCCAACTCTATTGCATTTAGCAAAGGCAAAATGGCAGGTGTAGTGATTTTGTTGGTGAAAGGTGTGGTGCAGAAAGAAACATAGACTTGGGAGAGGGGCTGTGGAAGATGGAACCAAGTGGATCTAGAGCTTCATAATTTGGTGTTCTGTGTTTACAACCTTTTCCTTTTGTGAGGAGAAAGGAGGAGTTTCATAGCCAGGTTGAGATCTTTCTAACATCTGCTGTGAAGAAGTAGCAGTAGTGTTTTGTGGTGACTTTTGTGTTGTCACTGGGTTAACCTCTGGGATCTCATCTTCCAGAGGACCCTTCATGGGTTTGGTGAGTTTTTTGGTAATTTTCTTTGGCTTTTTTTTGGAGATTTTTGGTGTGGGTTTCAGGGCAGTGGTTGTCGTGCCCTGCTCACCAAGAGTAGTGGGCTCAGTAGCAAGAGGTTGAGATTGAACATTTTGTTCTAGTAAAACTTGCTCTTCCTATTCTACTTGTGTTTTTTAAACTTTATCTTGATTGGTTATTTTTGTAAAAGTTTCATGAGTTAGGCCGCCTGGGTTAGTTACAGCGCCTTGTTTAACATCATTATCAGGTAACTGATTATGAAGATAAACACTCAAAAATCTTGGGTGCATCAAGAAAGCTTTTTCCTTTTTAATATTATTGAAATTTGCCACAAGATCATTGAACAGTGTCTGGGAAAAGTTAAATCTGATCCAGTTAAAATGGCATATCCCAGATACTGAATGTTCAATGGGATTTCATTAAAAGCTGTGGTCTTGGCTGAGAGACAAGTTAAGAGAGTATGAAAGAAAAATCTCATCTCAGCAGGACAATTGGGTTTGAAAATTGTCATACCTTTAAGTTGCCCAATGTAACCCCTTTCCATGCCATATCATTCAATTCAAACACTTGTGAGATTGATTGAGGAGTAATTTTCTTTAGTGTTTTCCCCACTCTTGATAATATGACATAAGGAACATCCTTTTGAGAATGAACCTCATCTTTTGCCCAAAATTGTCTTTGTGCATCTTGATAAATTGGGGTTTTGACGGTTAACATGTGCTTAAATTTTGATTCTTTCAAGATTTTTATCATCGGATGATATCTTGTATTTGAACCGGTATCTTCAAAGATTGCAGTGTAATTGTGAGGGGTTTTGATGATGAGGGTAAATGGGGGTCTTTCTGGTTTGGATTTTGCTTTTGATTTGGTTTTGGGAGCTATGATTGAGAGAAAATCGTTTTGAGAATTTTGAATTCGACACGATTAATAATGGGAACTCTTTTATGGATAGAACAGGGTTTTTATAGGGTTTTGAAAAAATGATGATGACGTGGCTTCTGATGCAAACGACTGTTGAATAACGTCTATCCACGTGTATCCTCTGTTTGAAAATGGAAAACAGTTGTTTGAAAAGCACTGTTTGAGAGTACGGGCAGCGGATGTGAATAGTGTTTGACACTATCAGAGGATACACCTTTGGCAGTGGATAGACTTTTCTAAACGACCAGTGTTTTAATGCTATCAGTGGTTTGAAACAGACTTTGAGGATTTATTGAAAAAATCAATTTTGGAGCTATTTTTAAGGATGAAATTTTGATTTTCTGAAAAATTTTTATGCTATTTACACATGGATCACCAGAAAAACTGTTTTTAATCCATGTTTAGTATTCCATCTCTAGAGATCAAGCTTTCAAAGGTAGATGTGTCCAATGCTTTTGTTAGAACATCTGCCACTTGATCCTTAGTATGGACATGTTGTAAAGAAATCAAACTTTTTTCATAGCAATCCCTCACAAAGTGATGTCTGATGTCAATGTGTTTTGTTGTGGATTGAGAGACAAGATTTTTGATGATATTTTCTGTTGCTTGACTATCAATTAGAGAGGAGTCTTTAAAGCAGTGATACCAAAATCCAACAGTTGATTTTGAAGCCACAGGATTTGAGCAGTGTAACTTGCAGCAGCAATATATTCAACCTCAGTAGTGGATGTGGAAACTGCAACTTGCTTCTTGCTTTGCCAAGACACTAGTCAATCACCTAGGAATTGGACACCTCCTGATGTGGACTCCCTTGTTGTCTTGCATCCAGTAAAGTCACTATCTGAATAAGTTGAAAGCTCAATGTTCCCATTAGCAGGATAACAGATACCAAGTGTGGGAGCACCTTTTATGTATCTGAATATTCTTTTCACAACAATAAGATCAGACCTTCTAGGTAATCACCGTGATCTAGCACAAACACATGTAGCAAACATGATGTCTGGCCTTAATGCAGTTAGGTACAATAAAGACCCAATCATGCTTCTGTAAAGTGTTTGATCAAAAAGGTCATCTTTACCATCAATAATGACAAGCTTGGAAGTTTCCATGGGTGTGCTGCAAGGTTTACAATCATCTATATCAAACTTTTTAAGTAGTTCTTTAACATACTTATTTTGATGGATGAAAGTGCCATTGTGCATTTGTTTGACTTGTAAACCAAGAAAACATTGCAACTCACCCATTGCACTCATCTCAAACTCTGCTGCCATGAGTTTTCTGAACTCTTCACACATAGCATTGCATGTGGATCCAAAAATGATGTCATCCACATAAATTTGGATAAGCATCAAATCTTTTCCTTTCCATTTTAAAAACAAGGTTTTATCAATTTTACCTCTTGAAAAACCTATGGATAAGAGAAAAGTGGATAGAGTTTCATACCAGGCTCTTGGTGCTTGTTTAAGACCATACAATGCTTTGTTTAACCTGTACACATGACCAGGATGAAATGCATCTTCAAATCCAGGAGGTTGGCACACATACACTTCTTCCTTGATCTTTCCATACAGGAATGCACTTTTGATGTCCATTTGAAACACTTTGATGTTGTGGTTAGCAGCAAAAGCTAAGAACAGTCTGATGGCTTCTAACCTTGCTACAGGAGTAAAGGTTTCATCATAGTCAATACCTTCTTCCTGTCTGTAGCCTTGAACCACGAGCCTTGCTTTGTTCTTGACAACAATATCCCTTTCATCTGTTTTATTCTTGAAGACCCACTTTGTGCCAATTGGAGTGACATTCTTAGGTAGTGGTACAAGTTCCCAAACTTGTTGTCTTTTAAACTAAAGGAGCTCCTCCTGCATAGCTTCTACCCAACTATTGTCTTTTAGTGCCTCTTGGTACTTGACAAGTTGTGTGAGTGATAGAAAGCCAACAAAAAGAAAAATGTTTTGGGTTTGGCTTATTGTGAGCACACCCTCATTGATGTTGCCAATAACTTGATTTAGTAGATGGCTTTTGAGGAAGATCAAATCACCTTGATATGGGACAATTGCATTTTGAGGTGAAGCTTGCAAATGTGTATCATCTGAGCTAACCTCTGCTGGTGAATTTGATGGTCCAGCCTCTAATTGGAATGGAGGTGGTGGTATGGGTGGTATTGATGTGAAGGTTTGTTGATTTTTATCGACATTTGATGGATTTTTATCAACAGTGTTTTGATTTTGAGAGCAGGAAGAGGTTTGAGTATTAATCACTATTGACCCAGCAGAGCTTTCACCATTGTTACTAACATCTGCTCCTCTGCTTGAAGGACTGATCTTAAAGTTTGGAAGTATGCAATCATATCCTTGTTCTTGTGTTGATGATTGTGGTGTACCTGCAGGGTTAGTCTTGACAGACATATCTTCAAATGTAAATTTATCTAAATCAAACAGTTTAGCAGGATTTGCTGGGATTTTCAAAGATGAGAGTTCATTGAACTTCACATTCAGAGTTTCTTCAACACACTTAGTCCTAGAGTTAAAAACTCTGTAGGCTTTAGCAGTGTTTGAGTATCCCAGAATATAACCACAATCAACTTTGACTGCAAACTTAGAGATAGAATCTTTTAAGTTTAAAATGAAACAAGGACAGCCAAAAACTTTGAAATATGAGATCAGAGGTTTGATTTTGTAAAGCAGTTCATAGGCAGTCTTTTGATGTATGGGGTTAATCAAAACTCTGTTCTGAACATAGCAAGCAGTGTTTACAGCATGTGCCCAAAAAGACAAGGGTAAACCAGAGTCTGCTAGCATAGTTCTTGCAGATTCAACTAAAGTCTTGTTTTTCCTTTCAACCACCTCATTTTGTTCTGGAGTTCTTGGGACACTAAATTGCCTAGCAATCCTTTTTGACTCACAGAAAGCATCCAACTCCTTGTTTCTAAACTCTGTCCCATTGTCACTCATAAAGAGTTTTACTGGAAGGTCATATTTCTTTTCAACTTGTTTAACAAAATTATGCAATATACCAGCAGTTTCATCTTTAGAGTGAGGAAAGAAGGTCCATGTAAACCTTGAGAAATCATCAACAATTACCAAACAATACCTTCTCTTTGTGAGACTCATGACTTGCACAGGGCCAAACAAATCCATGTGCAGCAGTTGCAAACACTGGGTTGTTTTGAACTCTTCAATTGACTTATAAGAACTTTTATGTTGTTTTCCTTTTAAACAAGAAACACAATGTTCTACACAAGTAAATTGCTTTTAGGGTAAACCTCTGACACGACATTGTCTGGAGAGAGTGGTGATAGTTTCAGATTTTGTGTGCCCAAGTCTCATGTGCCATACCTCTGTCTCTTTGCTAGAAGCAATAGAGAACAGACATGCATTAGAAATAGGGTTATCTTTCAACATATCAACCACATACACATTGCTACTCCTATGAGCAACAAGTTGTGCTTTACTTTCAGCAATGATTTGATCAATCTTTTTAACAACCAATGGTCCTACAATTTGACATGTTTTCGTAGTAAAGAAGGATCCATATCCTTTATCACTCATTTGTGAAACACTCAGAAGATTGAATTTTAGATTATCAATTAAATTAACATTTTCAAATTTGAGATTCCCAACCTGAACACATCCTGACCCCAACACCTTCCTCTTTGAGTTGTTACCAAAAGATATATCATGTAACGACACCGATACCGATACCGAGAAGATTAACATGGACCATTGTGACACCCTACGCAAATCCCACATCGGCTGTAGCCAGGAGAGATCTTGGTTCATAAGGAATGTCCTGCCTCTTAAAATCACCAACGCGTTTTGGGCTTAATGCTAGTGGATGAGAGGAGAACTCCACAGTTAAGCGTGCTCAGGTGGGAGTAGTACTAGGATCGGTGACCTCCTGGGAAGTCTCCACCGTGGAAACCAAAAATAAAGCCGTGAGCTCTTAGATGGGCAACCCATCTGGGGCAAAGCGGACAATATTGGTGGTGCGAGGGGCTGGATGTTACATATCACCCCCTCCATGAGCCAAGAAATCCTTGAGAAGGGCTCTACATCCTGTCATATGCCTGGAGCCTCCACTATCTACATACCATAAACTATCAAGGCAAGTAGAAACTTCCTGCACATAGGTAAACAATTAGTTTAGATGAGATTCCAGAACCAAAATTGCTTTGGATGGGTCACAGATTGTCCATTCTTAAATCCAGGAACATGGTCAGTGGTTTGAGTTTTGGTTTGTATCCACTGTTGTGAACCATTTCCTGTCAGATATTGGTAACCATGAGGATATCTGTTCACTTTGGGCTTTGAGGGTTTTTAGTAACCTTCATAGCTCATAGGAACCTTTTGATAAACAGGTTGTCCATGTCCTCTTGGGTACTTGTTTGCAGGTGGAGCATCGGTCACTTGTACCTCTCTGGGAACAGAGGTTTTGTTCAATGCTTTTGTGAAAGATGTTTCAACAAGTTCTAGGGTCTGCTTAGATTTATTTCTAGCAGAGCTTGAACTTTCTCTCTCAAGAGCTTTTACCTTGATCTCTTTTAACTTTTGATCATAGGTTTGTAGATACACACACTCATGAGTTAAGTGATTTGTTTTACCACAGAAAAATCATTTAGGATCACATGTGTTCTATTTATGTCATATGCTTTTAAATGAAAACAGTTTTCAGTGATACGATTTCTTTTGTTGCAAAATTCACAAAACAAATGTTTGATTTTTTCCTTTTTTTTAATCTAGTTTCTTCTCAGCAGATGTTGTAACCTCTGCTGGAAGATCTTTGATGGGAATGATTCTAGCCTTTGGTGCCTTGACACCTTCAATGGTTGAGAAGTCCATTGGCTTGAAATTTTCAAGAATATCACATTCATCTGACCATGTGGGTTTGAATTGGTATTTCTCAATTTCTTTAAAAGTTGAAGACTCTTTATGTTTTTCAAGAGAGATTTTGTTACCATTTTATCAGTCATTTTTATCTCATTTCCAACCAAATTCTTTGGAACCATTTCAACCTTTTCAGAATCATTTTTGGTAACATTGTCAGTGACTTGTTCTTCATTTTGAAAACCAATGCCAAATTTTATGTTACTCTTGATCTGTTTGTCTAGCATAATTTCAAAACCTTTGGAAGACTCTACCCATTTTTCACATGTGATTTGGGTAGCTTCTAACTCCTTTTTGCAAACTTGGTATTTGTCTACCATAGTTTGGAGTTGGTCCTTGGTTATGCTAGCTTCATGCTTTAGGCTACTTATCTCATAATCTTTAGAATTCAATTTTGTTTTCAACTCTTTGATAAGTTTTTCAAAATTGAGTTCATCTTCTAAGATTTTGTTCCTAAGGTTTTCATTCACCTGTTTAATGTTAGCAAAAGCTATTATACTTTTTTCTGAACAGAGATTCTTAAGAATCTGAGGTGATACCTTGGAAACAGCCGTAAGAGCACAATCACAATTATCTTCACGCACATCTGTATCCCATGGATCAGATAGAGAGGTCTTTTCTTCATCAACAATGTTTTGAGAAACTACTGGTGTAACCACTGCTTCATCACAACTTTGAACCTCATCATTCTCAAACTCAACACCTTCAACTATAGTTTCTAAGGCCATTAAACAAATATTTTCGTTATCAAGATCATTTTTAGCCATTAGAGCAAAGTTTTCATCAGATAAATCCTTAGGCAAACTACTCCAATCAACAAAGCCTTGTGTAACGAAGCTCTGTTGGTTGCCTTCTGCCGGAACAGTGGTTTGAGAAGTTTGTGTGACATGTGGAGCTTGTTGCACATGCACTTGAGGTGGTGCTTAGACATACTTAATATGTGGAGCAGGTGTTTGGATATAATGGATAGGAACTGTAGTAGCAGGATGTGCAAAGTGTGCAGTGTTTTGCATTTGTGGTGTAGGGGTATAATGGGAATAATGAGCAGTGCTTTGAGGTCTAGGCCTGGGTGAGTAATTGGACCTGCAGTTTGAGATCTGCATTTCCTGGCAAAATGTCCTAACCAATTGCATTTTGGATTTATCCAACCCCATTTTCAACCCCCCCCCCATGCAATCCAGGAAACTTCCTACCAGTCCTTTTGTAAAATTTACTTGCTCTAATACTCAAAAGAGCTAGCAGATGTAGAATATCCATTTCTTCCAGATCAATGGGTTCAAAATGTTGTAAGTCATTCATTTGAAAGGACATATTGTCAGAGTTTTTACCTTCCCCATTTGCAGTAAAAACAAAATTGGGTGTGTAAGGATCAGATGAAAAATTGTTTCTAGAAGTTATATCAATATAACGATCATAACCTTGATCCTTCCCACTACCAGAACTCTCTTCATGACTATAAAGAGCAGTGTTACCCTAGGTATAGTCGTCTGTTGTTTACCCTGACTCTTGCAACTTCTTTTTCTGGTTCAACTTTCTCTCATATGTGAGGAGTCGACCATGAAGTTGAGTGAGGGTCATCTCTTTAAACCTAACAGATGTTCGAGTAACGTAAGCTACAGTCTCCCATTTTTCTGGTAACGATCTTAAGAAACGACTATTGACAGTCGAATTAGGAAATTCCACGTTAACCAGTTTCAATTCACTGATGAGACAACTAAAACGTTCGAACTGTTGGGTTAACGACTCACCTTTTACGTGCCAAAACGTCTCATACTGTTGATTCAAAACTTCTCTATTGTTCTCTATCACCTCCTGAGTCCCACCGAACTATTATTTTAGTGCATCCCACAACTCTTTTGCATTGTTGCAGTGGAGCAATCCAGCATAGATTTTGTTGGGTAGTGCGGAAGCAACAATGCTAAACGCTTTTGCATTCAACTATATTTTTTTGGAAATCCTGCTCAGAGTAGTTTTCAATATTTTTTGGCACTTGTTTAGTGGGATCCTCTGTGCTGGGAACCAATGGAATATGTGGTCCATACACAACAGATCGCCAACAGCCGGTGTTTTGCTGAGCCAAGATGTGACCCATCCAACGTTGCCATATGAAATATTCATTTCGTTTCAACATCATGGTTTGAACATAGATCCAATGTTGGATTCTGATGTGTTTTGCGATATTTCTGCTTGTTTACAACAGATTTGTGTTTTAAAAACTTTGAACGTGATAAAAATCTGTTATCAAGTAAAACTAACAAACTGATTAGTAAGGAGAGCTGATCTTTCAAATCAAATTTTGATGACCAGGCTCTGATACCAATTTTTAGGATCTGAGTTTGATTTACTTGTAGTTTTTGTTTCAAAAGATGGAAATATGATTGAATTGTAAAGTAAATGCAGCGGAATAAGATGGAAAACTTTTACTACAAGTAAAGATCGTTTGTTTTCATCATCATCATGCTTTCAAGTTTATAAACTTTGCATGTGATTCACAAACTCCCCCTCAGACAATTACAAACACTTTGATAGTATAGAAAAACTCAGAGAAGATAAATGTGAATGATCTTTTAATAGACAAGTTTAACTGTTACATCGATTCACCTATTTATACTAACTATCTAACCACTGAGCATCTTTTGATGACGTCAGGGATGATAGTGACATTTAACAAACTAATAACTAACTAAAACATTGTTCTCTAACGTCTGATAGTGCAAAGCACTGTTACATTGATTATTTAACTAATAAAAGTAAAACACTGATGACCATCCTCTGCTTCTTATCTTCTGGCTGACCTTTGGCAATTTGTTATGTCAGATGATGTAAAGGTAGTAGGTCTTAGGAAGACAGAGTTTAGCTGATCAGAGGTTGTAAAACTCTGATAGTTGGACCAAACCGCAGATAGTGTATTTGGCTTTATATCATCTCTTCCTTTTTATAGGTTCAATCCCAACATTCAATGGTTTCTTTACACATAAGTTGTCTCATGTAACCCAAAAAATAAAGTCATGGTTTACATTGATCGAAAACTTATGTGTTCCAAACGACACGTGTTTTTATATATTAAAGTACCCATATTTGTGTATGTTTTACCTCGTATCTAATAAGGATAAATAATAAATAAGAAAGTATTCATGATTTGCAGGTTCTCATGAAATGGAGGATATTTGTACGAAATAAAGCAACTCAGAATGAAAACAAAGAAGAACAAGAAGACGGAATAGGGTACGACTCGTACGCAAGTTAGAAGGTACAACACATACCTAGCTACTGGCAAATGAGAACAAAAAAAAACCCAAAGTGGGCCCGGATTAAACAAGGTATGACCTATGAGTTGTTAATGAGCGTACGACCCATACGCATGTCAAAACCCTAAAAAGCTGCCTATATATAATTTGATGCTAAAAATCCTTAAAAGGAGGCTTTTGATGAATGAAGACGTTTGAAAAGGTCACTAGAGAGTTGTTTGGAGGAAGAACAAGCAAAAATACGGGAAGATTGAAGATCTAACCTCGTGGGAAGCAAAAGTTGATCTCTCGGGTTCTATCTTTACTGTTTTATCATCCCTAAACTTGTATTTGATGATGATTTTGGTATCTGTTATGCTCTTGTTCATCATGTTTGGCTAAACATCTTTAAAATCATTTGGTTGTGATGATTCGTATAACTATTTGATGTTTTTGTGTTTGATTTGTTTATGTAGTACGATTTTAGTAAGTTTTCTATGGATTTAATCGTTTGATGAGTATGAGTACATGTTGCGTATTGATTGTGATGTTTTGTCGTGTGGTTGGATTGATCTTTCTATGAAATTATGCATGTTCGATTTGTTATCTCCCATCTCTAGGTTATATTGACGTCCATTAACTTAGGGCTTGAAACCTTAATCGATAATAGACAACTAAACAACATAACGGGTATAACGTGTAAGCTACCAACAGGAACGATTTGAATAAAAGAATTTGAAAATTAGTAAGGGTTTTCTATTTGATCGATCTTGATTGGTTCGTAAGTCGCTGTATTCATAGATCGGTCTCGAACCTAATCTGGAAACCCTAAATCTTAGAATCCATAGCAATTCTAGGATTTACCCATCTAGGTCTTGAGTTATGTCTATAGCTTTCACCCCTAGTTTGGTAGGATTAACCTTAGTTGGTATTTGTTAGGATCTAAGTTTGATATTTGCAAACTAATATTGATTACAATACAGTTCACAAATAGATAGACATTATCATAAACTGATTTTCTATTGATTCAAATAGTCAAAAGTTTTACAGCAATGATATCCCCCTCAACCGATCACTCAGTAGAACTATTCATACAAAAGAGAATGTGTGTGAAGTGATAAATAAATCACTAACAGGAGTGATCTATTTATACCAAGCACGAAAGTTATGTGCGTGATGTGCTGAAGTCACCCTGATAGTGACATCTAACATTCCTAACAGAAAAGATTCTCAGATGTTTGCAAACATCTAAGCAAATCCTAACATCTGATTTAGGCTATACTAAACACTGATAAGATAAATACTGTTACATTGAGAAACCACTGTCTGAGCTATCCTCTATTGCAGTTGTCCAAACATCTGTTTGGCCTAACAGATGTTTGTTCTTCTTCATCAGACCTTTGGCTTGATCAGGGTTTTGGTCTACAACAAATGCTAGCCTTTAACAGATATTGATACTCTTGAACAACGGTTCCAAGTCTTCATCAAATGTGAGCCATGCTCTTGAACATATGCTTTAATTAGGTGTTCAAGATTCACTATCTTTGGGGAGAGAACTACTTCATCACTGTTTATTTCTTGATCTAAGAATCATATCTTGGCTTTTGGATATCATTTGTTCTTTTGTAGGTCCAACAATATTAATCCATCTTAGCACTTTGTGCGCAATTATCAAGTTATTCTTGAAATAGTTCCATAGAAAATATCATTCGCCTATATCAATTATATAGTGATGATTCAATTCTGGATGGTTATATTCTCTTAACCTTTGGTTTCACCTTACAATCTTCAGTTGCATTCTTATTATCTATGTCCAATTTCTTAGTTTAAAACATCTCTACTACATATATTACATATTGACATATAAGCCTAATATTAGAAGCTATCATGTCCAAGGATTGATGCTCGGTAACTTACCTTAGCTATACTATACAAATGATATGTACGCTTGCCTTTTCATGTGTGTAGTTAGTATATTTAGGTCTTTTACCTTTAAAACAAGTATGTGCATCCTGATAATATTATTTTACTATTTGCACACGTCAAAAGCCACAATAACGAATATAGGTAATAGTTACGGGAATATTGATACCAAAAGATACTATTGCGAATAGAACATCATTTCACATCGAGAAAGTCGTAAAAATGAATTCCAGTGATGGTTTTTTTTGTGCGACATCAATTGATTCATCACAGTAAAGGACACAAAGTCTATTATATTTGACCCGGAATTCTGAATAAAAATTTTATCGAAACATAGATAAATTTAAGAATGTCACGACAATGTATTCAGAGTTATATAACGCATTATATTATAGTGCGAAAATAAAAAAAGGTACGTAAACGATGTCACTTTATATATAAAAAAAATATGCCATGAGGTGGCTTTGATGGGATACTGTTGGATTTGATCCCTTTACAAAGAAACAGATGATATAAAGCCAAAATACTCTATCTGCGGTTTGGTCCAACTAATAGAGTTTAGATCCTCTGATCACCTAAACTCTGTTCTTAAAGTCTGATACCTTTGCATCATCTGCTACACCAACAAGCCTAAGGTCTGACAGAAGCTAAGAAGCAGAGGATGGTCATCAGAGTTTATGTTTATAGTTTTAAATTCAATTTAACAGTGCATTTGCACTATCAATTATTAGGGGTCAGTGGTTCTAGTTTGTTAGTTTATTGTTATATGTCACTAACAACCCTGACGTCATCCAAAGATGCTTAGAGGTTAGATAGTTAGTATAAATAGTTGAGTCGATGTAATAGTAAACTTTGTCTTCTTAACAAGATCTTTACACCAATCATCTTCTTCCATTTTTCTGTACTATCAACTTGTTGCAATAGGATGAGAGGGAGTTTGTGAATCACATGCAAAGTTTATATACTTGAAAGCATGATGATGATGAAAACAAACAACCTTTACTTGTAGTAAAAGTTTTCCATTCTATTCCGATGCATTTACTTTAAATTTCAATCATATTTCCATTTTTGAAACAAAAACTACAAGTAAATCAAATTCAGATCCTAACAATTGGTATTAGAGCTTGGTCAATCAAAATTTGATTAATATCAATTTGATTTGAAAGATCAGCTCTCCCTGCTAATTAGTTTGATAGTTTTACTTGAAAACAGAGTTTTATTACGTTCAAAGTTTTTAAAACACAAATCTGTTGTAAACAATCAGAAATGTCTCAAAACACACAGGATTCCAACATTGGATCTATGTTTAAACCACCGATGCTAAAATGAAATGAATATTTCATATGGCAGCATCGGATGGGTCACATTTTAGCTTAACAAAACACTGGTTGTTGGCGATCCGTTGTATATGGACCACAGGTTCCTATGGTTCCCAGTACAGAGGATCCCAATACTCAAGTGCCAAAAAGTCCTGAAAATTACACCGAGCAGGATTTCCAAAAAATAGAGTTGGATGCTAAGGCATTTAGCATTGTTGCATCTGCCTTACCCAATGAAATCTATGCTGCACTGCTCCACTTCAATAGTGCAAGGAGTTATGGGATGCACTAAAAGAGCAATTCGGTGGAACTGAAGAAGTGATCAAAAACAATAGAGAAGTTTTGAATCAACAGTATGAAATGTTTTGTCACGTAAAGGGTGAGTCATTGAACGTTTTAGCTGTCTCATCAGTGAATTGAAACTGTTAACGTGGAATTTCCTAATTCGACTATCAATAGTCGTTTCTTAAGATCGTTACCAAAAATGGGAGACTGTAGCTTACGTTACTTGAACCTCTATTGGGTTTAAAGAAATGACTCTCACACAACTTCATGGTCGACTCCTCACATATGAGGGAGAGTTGAACCAGAAAAAGAAGTTGCAAGAGTCAGGAAAAGTAACAGATGACTATACCTTGGGTAACACTGCTCTTTATAGTCATGAGGATGGTTCTGGCAATGGAAAGGATCAGGGCTATGATCATTTTATTGATATAACCTCTGGAGGAAGCTTTAATTCTGATCCTTGTCCACCATACTATGCTTTTACTGCTAGTGGGGAATGCCAAACCTCTGATAATCTCTCTTTTGAGTTAAATGACCTTCAACATTTTGATCCAAATGACTTAGAAAAAATGGACATTTTACATCAAGTTGCTTTGCTAAGTGTGAGAGCAAGCAGGTTTTACAAAAGAACTGGTAGAAAATATCCAGGGTTGCATGGGGGGGGGGGTTAAAGGTTGGGTTAGACAAATCTAAAATAAAGTGCTATAAATGTAACAGGCTAGGACACTTTGCCAGAGAGTATAGATCTCAAGTTTCAGAACCTTTTGTAACACATCCTGGCCCTATACCTCAGCACACACAAAGCACTGCCCAATATTCCCAATATACCCCTGTTCATCAAGTGCAAAACACTGCTCATTATGCACACCCTGTTGCCCTTGTTCCTGTGCACTATGTCCAAACCACTGTTCTACAAATTCAGTATGTCCAAACACCACCACCTCAGGTGCATGTGCAACAAGCACCACAAAGCACTCAAAATACTCAAACCACTGCTCAGGCAAAGGCTAATCAGCAAAGCTTTTTCACACAAGGCTTTGTGGATTGGAGTAGTTTGCCTGAGGAATTAACTGATGAAAACTTCGCTCTTATGGCCAAAAATGTTCTAGAACATGAAAAGTTTTGTTTAATGGCCTTAGAGACAAATGTGGAAGGTGATGAGTCTATGGAACATGTGTTAAAGTCTTATATAACTCAAAATTGTGATAAAGAAGGGTTACACCAGTGATTACACAAAATGTTTTATCTGTGGGAAAACAAATCATCTAACTCATGAGTGTGTTTATCTTCAAACTTATGATCAAAAGGTAAAAGAGATCAAAGCAAAAGCTCTTGAGAAAGAAAGTTCATGCTCTGCTAGAAATAAATCTAAGCAGACCTTTGAACCTATTGAAACATCTGTCACAAAAGCATTGAACAAAACCTCTGTTCCTAGAGAGGTGCAAGTGACAGATGCTCCACCTGCACCCAGGTATCCAAGAGGACATGGCAAACCAATTTATCAAAAGGTTCCAATGAGCTATGAAGGTTACAAAAAACCTTCAAAGCCCAAAGGGAATAGATATCCTCATGGTTACCAACATCTGACAGGAAATGGTTCTCAACAGTGGATACAAAGGCAAACTCAAACCACTGACCATACTCCTGGATTTGAGAGTGGACAATCAATGAACCAATCCAAAGCCATCCTGGCTTTAGAATCTCATCTAAACTAATTGTTTACTTCTGTGCAGGGAGCTTCTACTTGCCTTGATAGTTTATGGTATGTAGATAGCGGAGGCTCCAGGCGCATGACAAGATGTAGAGCCCTTATCAAAGACTTCTTGGCTCATGGAGGGGGTGATATATCTTTTGGTAACAATTCAAAAGGGAAGGTGTTGTGTTCAGGCTGGAATCTCAAATTTGAAAATGTTAATTCAATTGACAATTTAAAATTCAATCTTTTGAGTATTTCACAAATGAGTGACAAAGGATATGGATCCTTCTTTACAAAGAAAACATGTCAAATTGTAGGACCAGAGGTTGTTAAAAAGATTGATCAGATTATTGCTGAGAGCAAAGCACAACTTATGTGGTTGATATGTTGAAAGATAACCCTATGTCCAATGCATGCCTGTTTTTAGTTGATTCCAGCAAAGAGACAGAGTTATGGCATAGAAGACTTGGGCACACAAATCTGAAAACAATCACCACACTCTATAAAAACTGTCTTGTCAGAGGTTTACCACACAAACAATTTACTTGTGAAGAACATAGTGTTTCCTATTTAAAAGGTAAACAACATAAAAGTTCTTACAAGTCAATTGAAGAGTCCAAAACAACCCAGTCCTTGTAATTGCTACACATGGATTTGTTTGGCCATGTAAAAATAATGAGTTTAATGAAGAAAAGATTTTGTTTAGTCATTGTTGATGATTTTTCAAAGTTTACATGGACTTTCTTTTTACACTCCAAAGATGAAACAGCTTGTATATTACAAAACTTTGTCAAACAATTTGAAAAGCAATATGACCTTCTTGTAAAAATCTTTAGGAGTGATAATGGGACAGAGTTTAGAAATAAGGAGTTAGATGCCTTATGTGAGTCAAAAGGGATTGCTAGGCAATTTAGTGTCCCAAGAACTCCAGAACAAAATGGGGTAGTTGAAAGGAAAAATAGAACTCTAGTTGAATATGCAAGAATCATGCTAGCAAACTCTGGTTTACCATTGTCCTTTTGCGCAGAGGCTTTAAACACTGCTTCTTATGTTCAAAACAGAGTTTTGATTAACCCCATGCTTCAAAAGATTGCCTATGAATTGCTTTACAAAATCAAACCTCTGATCTCATATTTCAAAGTTTTTGGCTGTCCTTGTTTCATTTTGAACTTAAAAGATTCTATCTCTAAATTTGCAGCCAAAGTTGACTGTGGTTATTTTCTGGGATACTCAACCACTGCCAAAGCCTACAGAGTATTTTACTCTAGGACCAAGTGTGTTGAAGAAACTCTGAATGTGAAGTTCAATGAACTTTCATCTTTGAACATCACAGCAAATCCTACTGAACTGTTTGATCTAGATAAATTTACATTTGAAGATGTTTCTGTCAAGACTAACACTGCAGGTACATCACAGTCATCACCACAAGAGCAAGGATATGATTGCATTCTTCCAAACTTCAAGATAAGTACTTCAAGCAGAGGAGCAGATGTTAGTAACAATGGCGAAAGACCTGCTGGTTCAACAGTAGTTAATTCTCAATCCTCTGCCTGCTCTCAAAACCAAAACACTGTTGACAAAAATCCATCAAATATGGATAAAAATCAACAAACATTCACCACTATACCACCCATATCACCACCTCCATTCCAATCAGAGGCTGGACCATCAAATTCACCAACAGAGGAAAGCTCAGATGATACACATTTGCAAGCTTTACCTCAAAATGCACTTGTTCCATATCAAGGTGATTTGATCTTCCTCAAAAGCCATCCATTAGATCAAGTTATTGGCAACATAAATGAGGGAGTGCTCACAAGAATCCAATCCCAAAACATTTGCCTCTTTGTTGGCTTTCTATCACTCATCTAACCTGTCAAGTACCAAGAGGCACTGAAAGACAATAGTTGGGCATAAGCTATGCAAGAGGAGCTCCTTCAGTTTAGAAGACAACAAGTTTAGGAACTTGTACCACTGCCTAAGGATGTAAGTCCAATTGGCACAAAGTGGATCTTCAAGAACAAAACAGATGAAAGGGTTTTTATTGTCAAGAACAAAGCAAGGCTCGTGGGTCAAGGCTACAGACAGGAAGAAGGCATTGACTATGATGAAACCATTGCTCCTGTAGCAAGGTTAGAAGCCATCAGACTGTTCTTAGGATTTACTGCTAACCACAACATCAAAGTGTTTCAAATGGACATCAAAAGTGCATTCTTGTATGGAAAGATCAAGGAAGAAGTGTATGTGTGCCAACCTCCTGGATTTGAAGATGCATTTCATCCTGGTCATGTGTACAGGTTAAACAAAGCACTGTATGGTGTTAAACAAGCACCAAGAGCCTGGTATGAAACTCTATCCACTTTTCTATTATCCATAGGTTTTTCAAGAGGTAAAATTGATAAAACCTTGTTTTTAAAATGGAAAGGAAAATATTTGATGCTTGTCCAAATTTATGTGGATGACATCATCTTTGGATCCACATGCATTGCCATGTGTGAAGAGTTCAGAAAACTCATGGCAACAGAGTTTGAAATGAGGGCAATGGGTGAGTTATAATGTTTTCTTGGTTTACAAGTCAAACAAATGCACAATGGCACTTTCATCCATCAAAGCAAGTATGTTAAAGAACTGCTTAAAAAGTTTGATATGGATGATTGTTAACCTTGTAGTACACCCATGACAACTTCAAAGCTGGTCACTATTGTTGATAAAGATGACTTGGTTGATCAAAAACTTTATAAAAGTATGATTGGGTCTTTATTGTACCTAACTGCTTCCAGGCCAGACATCATATTTACAACATGTGTTTGTGCCAGATCCCAGTCTCTACCTAGAAAGTCTGATCTTATTGCTGTCAAAAGGATATTCAAGTACATAAAAGGTGCTCCCACACTTGGTATCTGGTATCCTGCTAATGGAAATATTGAGCTTTCAGGTTACTCAGATAGTGATTTTGCTCGATGCAAGACATCAAGGAAGTCCACATCAGGAGGTGTCTAATTCCTAGGTGATTTCCTAGTGTCTTGGCAGAGTAAAAAGCAAGTTGCAGTTTCCACATCCACTGCTGAGGCTGAATACATTGCTGCTGCAAGTTGCACTACTCAAATCCCGTGTCTTCAAAATCAACTTTTGGATTTTGGTATCACTGCTTTAAAGACTCCTCTTAAAATTGACAGTAAAGCAGCAGAAAATATCATCAAAAATCCTGTCTCTCACTCAACAACAAAACACATTGACATCAGACATCACTTTGTGAGGGATTGCTAGGAAAAAGTTTTGATTTCGTTACAACATGTCCATACTAAGGATCAGCTAGCAGATGTTCTAACAAAAGCATTGGATACATCTACTTTTGAAAGCTTGATCTCTAGGATTAGGATGCTAAACATGGATTAAAAACAGTTTTTCTAGTGACCCATGTGTAAATAGCATAAAATGTGTTCAGAAAAATCAAAGTTTCATCCTTAAAAATAGCTCAAAATTGAACTTTTCAATAAATCCTTAAAGTCTGTTTCAAACCAGTGATCGCATCAAAACATTTATCGTTTAGAAAAGTATATCCACTGTCAAAAGTGTATCCTTTGATAGTTTCAAAACACTGTTCACAACCACTGCCCATGTTCTTCAACAGTGGTTGTCCAAACAACTATCTTCCATTTTCAAACAGAGGTTACACATGGTCAGACATTATTCGTCAATTGTTTGCGACAGATGACACGTCATCATCACTTTTTCAAAACCCTATAAAAACCCTGTTTTATCCATAACAGAGGTTCACTTCACCGTGTCGAATTCAAAATTCTCAAAACGGTTTTTCCCTTCAATCATGGCACGCAAAGCTAAATCCAAAGCGAAATCCAAACCAGAACCACCACCATTCACCCTCATAATCAAAACTCCTCACAATTATACAACAATTCTTGATGCAATTGATTAAAACACAAGATACCATTCAATGATAAAAATCTTGAAAGAATCAAAGTTTTTGCATATGTTAACCGTCAAAGCCCCTATTTATCAAGATGCAAAACGACAATTTTGGGCAAACGCAGAGGTTCATTCTCAAAAAGATGTTCCTTATGCTATTGTACCAAGAGTGGGCAAAAACCTGATGCAAATTAGCCCTCAATCAATTTCCCAAGTGTTCGAATTGAATGATATGGCACATCCTGTGTCATTCTCTACAAATGAGATGCATGTCGAATTTCTAGAACGGGGTTACATTGGACAACTTAAAGGTATGACAATCTATAAACCCAACTTTTCTGCTGAGATGAGATTTTTCTTTCACACTCTTTTAACTTGTCTCTCAGCAAAGACCACAACTTTTAATGAAATACCATTGAACATTCAGTATCTGGGCTATGCCATTTTAACTGGATCAGATTTAAATTTTTCTCAGATATGTTGTAAACACAAAAGGAAAAGGTTGTAAACACATGGACACCAAATTATGAAGCTCTGGATCCACTTGGTTCCATCTTCCACAGCCCCTCTCCCAGGGCATTGTCTCTTTTTGCACCACAACCATCACCAACAAAATCACTACCACCTACCATTTTGCCTTTGCTGAATGCAATTGACTTATAACAGACAGTAACCAGTTCTTCTCACCAACCTATAAATGAGAATATACTCCAACAAGTGACTGGGTCTGATTCTTTACTCATTGCTAGCCCCTCAGCAAATGAAGATGATACATCCCTTGGGTT
Organism: Scalesia atractyloides; assembly: GCA_947069175.1. Classification (NCBI taxonomy): domain Eukaryota; kingdom Viridiplantae; phylum Streptophyta; class Magnoliopsida; order Asterales; family Asteraceae; genus Scalesia; species Scalesia atractyloides. Next base: position 68,272,425 of record CAMTDV010000005.1, on the reverse strand, counting down.
ACATGTAACCGTTGGTGATAGTTCAACAAGAGCAGCCACTACAATTACTAAACTACCAAGTTTTCAATTAGACAGTGGTTACATATATAAGACTCTTTTGAAGGCAACCACTGCTCAGGCTACCAAGGTAACCTCTGTTCTAGTGGGAAGTCTCCAGTTCCAAGATCAAGGGGTATCTATGTTTTTAACAAGGGTTGAAACCCTTGTTCATCATGACATTGATAAAACTACCATTTCTGGTAGGAGTTCATATGATCCTATTAAGTTAGGTGATGATCTAAAATATCAAGATTTGATGGAGAGAGTTACCAAAATTGAAAGCTCTGTTGATGAAATCAAGGATTTACTGAAGCAGATGATAGCTACAAAGAGCCTACCCTCTGTCCTATCCACTGATGATCTCAAACAAGCCTTAGACCTTCTGTTTCAACAACACAAATATTTTGCTGATCTTCAACACAAGCATTAAATGCAAGAGGTTAGAAACATGGTTGATGCCAGATATATGGATACATGGTTGATGCCAGATATATCAAGGCAATCAAGGCTTATCTCCTTCAAACCATTGGTACTCCTCCTACAGTAATCTTGGTCAACACTGATGATACCAAAAAGGGGGAGATACCTTTAAAGAAAGAAGTGCTAAAGCTTGATGAAAAAGATGCACGTCCAACAGTGGTTATCCCTAAACCAGATGGTTCTAAAAAGATTGATGAAACAGCTAATATCTTTGAAAGGGAAAAGGAGAATACAAAGAAAAGGGTAATGGTTAAGAGCAGATCATTGGTTGAGAAAAAGATAGCTCTGCACAAAGAAAAAGAAAATGTTGGGTCTTCAACAAAGAAGATGCCTGTTAGAAAAACAAGGCAATCAGCATCAGCATCCATACCTTCTAAGAAAGTTGCTAATCCAATCATATCCTCTGCTCCCAAAAAAACACTTACACCTCCTTCTTCAAAAGCAGTTGATAAACCAATTACAACAGATGTTACAACAACTGTTGTGTCAACATCTACTGACACAGCATAGGTTATAACAAATGTTAATCCAACTGCTGCTATGGTCATATTTCCAACTTCCACCATATCTCTACCCACACCCACAAGAATTCCACAACTACAATCACCAGATCTCAGTTTCAAAAGGAAAAGAACCACAAATGTTGTATTTGATGACAAGTTCATTCCTTCTCCTTTGCCGGTGTCATGTAAACCAATGTCCACCACAATAGTTGTTCAAATTCCTTCTTCTCATATTACTAAAGTGCCTCTTGCCACTCAATTCCCACTGGAATTACAAGTTATCAAATCAGAGACCAAATCCTTCTTTTCAGAAGAAGATCTAGATAAAAGGAATTCCCATCTCTAAAAGGTTATCCCAAACCAAGAAACTTAGAAGAATACAAGAGACTTAAAGTCCAACAAGCAGAGGATATCACAAAAAGGGATACCAAGGGAAAGTCTGACAGAGTAATAAAAAGTTACTGGCAATTTTAGTTGAGCAAAGTCAGAAGTATAGAAGATTATTCAAGAGACTTGAGCAAACAACTGTCAGAGAGAGAAGATAAAAGCCTAAAAGAAGATTACATCAATCACATCTTGGAAACCAAGTTATACAAGGCTACAAGGGCACAATTCAAAGACTGGACTGTGAAAGAGTTGGAAGATGAGGCATAAAGAATGCAAGAAATGCTGAAAAATCCTCTCAAAAAGCCAACTCCTCCAGATTGGAATAAACATAAGAAGATGCCTGAAAAGAATTTGAAGATAAGAAGAATGAAGGAAGAGTTGATTGCTGCAAATTATGGGTCAAAGAACCAAATCATGAGATGGACAGAGGTTAAGGTGATTGATACATACAAATCACTTGAAAAGAGAAGAAAAACATATCCATCCCTGCCAAAGAAGCTAGTGTATGAAGCAGAGGATACAACTCAACATACCCAACACTCTTCAAAACCATCTGAAACATCTGTTGTATCTATTATGGCCTTGAATCAAAGAAAAAGGCAAAAGGATATGGTAAATAGCATAAAATGTGTTCAGAAAAATCAAAATTTCATCCTTAAAAATAACTCAAAATTGAACTTTTCAATAATTCTGTTAGTGGGATAGAATACGTCAAATTAGAGGGTTATTTACGTAAAAAGTACACAAGTTCGCCCGAAATGTCCATGTAAGATCAAGTTCGTCGAACTTGATCAAGACAAGTTCGCCCGAACTTGATCTCTCCCTAGCGAACTTATGATACTATATATAGGTGCCTTGGTGATTTCATTTGTAACTTTTGTGATTTTAGCACACTGGCGACGAAGCTCTGCCTGATCCGGAACTGAATGTATTGAACATTATTGATCAATAAAACAACATTTAAATAGTAAATCTTGTCTATTTGGAAATCATGTCATATTGTTTCCGCCATTATGGACATTAGATATTAAATCTAGGTTCCTATGCTATAAGGATCGTTCCTACAAGTGGTATCAGAGCTAGATACCTGATTTGATTGATATCAAGACAAGAACAACTCTTATTCTACTCCATTCTTCTATTTTCTAAACTTTTACACTAAAAATACGGGCAAATTCCGTCTAAATTTGAATATGTCATGCTAAATACATCATAGATAAACCCCTGAGAGTTCAGAGATCAAAATCAAACGAAAAAAATCATGTTTTCAAAAGTCATTTTGATTGAACTTATAAGCCAAGTTCGCTCGAACTTGACTTAAAAATCCACTTTCTAAGTGATTTTTAATCAAGTTCGCTCAAACTTGAGGGTTTTTGAGATAAATTCTGATAAGTCCGCTTGAACTTGTATTATTTTCTTTGATTTTTATCAAGTTCACTCGAACTTGATCAATTTCATTGAAGCTTATATCAAGTTCGCCCAAACTTGCAAAGTTTTCTTCAAAATTCAACTATAAGTTTGCTTGATCTTAACTCAGGGACAATTTTTAAATCAAGTCACAACAAGTCCGACCGAATTTGTTTAAAATCTGAAAATTCTCATTCTTCCACTGCAAGTTCGACCGAACTTGTAGTAAATCTAATACTTTTCAAAGTTTGAACGTGTTTTCAGCGTACGTGTTTCGATATTCGCGATGGATGATCTCCAAAGAGTGTTTCTGTCAGGAGTGGAGACATCCAATGCCAAAGTGATACATAAAGTTAACATCGACAACGAAATGGGCACGTCCGTTAAACCTCCGAAGTTAATGAGTATGGACGAATACGAGGGATGGAAGGGAAGTTCAGTTACTGGATTCAGGCCATGCATTTCCAAAGCTGGGTTGCGATAGAAAGAGGATATGTCATTCCGTTAGACGAAACTCAGCAAGTTCTAGATAAGTACAAGTATTCTTCGCAACAGAAGGAAGAATATATCGCTGAAAAGAAAATGATTAGCCTCATTCAACAGTCCGTTAAAGAGGATATTTTGATCTTGTTGCCTGAATATACGATTGCGAAGGAACTCTGGTTATCTTTGAAAAACAAGTACCAGGGCAGTGCAGAAACGATAAAGAGCAAGAAGGCTCTTATCATGAAGGAATTTGAAATCTTTACTATGATGAAGGGCGAGACCATGAAACATATGATCGAACGTTTTTGTCATCTGAAAGTTCAAATGAGGAGACACGGTCTTGAGAAGACAGAACCAGAGTATATTGATAAGCTTGCAGATGCGTACCTGACGGAGAATGGACTACTTATCTCATGGTATTGAAAGAAAGCTAGCTACATTCATTGACAAACTCGAAGGTCATGAAATGGAACTTGTAAAGATCGCAAAGTCAAAGAATGCTAACATCGTTCAAGATGTTGGTCTATACTACAAGAACGGCGCTCAAGGCAGCATTACAAGCCCAAAAATTCAAACAGCATTCAGTGTGAATATGAATTCTTCGAATCATTTGCCACATAATCAAAATCAATCATATTCACAATATGATCAAAGTCCGCAGAGTTCCTATTCAAGCACGGGTTCAAATTCTTCTTATCAAAATCAAGCAAATCAGAATAATCAATCGAATTCTGATTCAAATGTATACAAATGCAACATTGCTGTAAATCTAAACAATGTCATTTCTGAACAAGTTTCCAAACAACACATGGCACTTCTTGCTACTATGTTAGAATGTTATGAAAGTCTTGTTGCCGGGAAGATTGGTAATCCAGAGATGACTGCCGAGGATTACGATCAGGTGGACGAAGAAGAACTTGAGCTGATGGATATCAAATGGTCTTTGGCTTCTATCATTCGAAGGGTTACAAAGTTTGTTGCACTCACAGGCCGAGATATTGGAAATTCAAGCAACAAGCTAGAATTCGACAAATCAAAGGTCACTTGTTTTAGATGCCGACAAAAGGGGCATTTCAAGAGATAATGCAAGAATTCTGAAGCAACCAAAGTCCGTTCGGAAGTGGAAGTGATTATTACAAGAAGTCTCTTCAGTATAAACCATTTCCAAAGAAGACTCAAGTTGATATTCAAGAAAAACCATCCAACACTACCGAGAAGGCGATGGTTGCTACCAACAAAGATGATGGTTTTGATTGGAACTCTTATATTGCTAAGAAGACAGGAGTTGCATTGATGGCTGAAATTGTCGAAGAGACATCTGCTGAAGACGCAACTATGGAGAATGCTTTACTAGAACAGTATCTGCATCAACAGGAAGAAGAGGAGACTTATCTTCACATGAATACACAAAGCATTTTATCTCCTAACTCAACTGCTAGTTTTGCAGGTAACTTTAATGGAAATTCTCAGGAGCAAGTGGTCGAGGAAAAATCGATAATTGAAGAAGTCATTGATGTTACTCAAGAAATGAATGTTGAAAACCTCACAGACATTGCCAACAAAGCTATGATGGCAAATCTAACCAAGGTAGGTCCGGAGGTAAAGATAGTAGAAAAGAAAGTTGTCAAAGTGCAAGTTGTGGAGGTTTAAAAACCTTGCACAAAATGCACCGAGCCGTGTGCAAAATGCGCCGAAAAATCACAAATCATCGCTGAACTCAATGTGCATAATGAACATTTCAAATATGATTATCGCACAATGAAGGAAGCGTATGACAAAATAAAAGATGACTATGGCAGGCTCGACAGAAATAATGTTGAACAACACAACACTATGAGAATGTTAAAAGGGACAATAATGGATAAACAAAAAGCAATAAATGTATACATTAAAACCATTGCTGAAACCAAACAACAACTCCAGGATATTAAAATAGAAACAGAACGTGTTCAACAACTTTTGAGAAGTTACACCATAAAAAGTCTAAAAAGAAAAATGGTAGAGAATACACCAATGTTCCTCCACCCCTATGTGAAAAATATTGTCGCAAAACTGTTGATGGGATGGATACGGCACTCAACATTGAATTATTATCTGAAAAAAGGAATGAGTTGCCGGAGAACATTGATATAATCTATACTACATCAGATGATGACAGTAATGTTGTGGTTGAAAACATTTTAAATGATTCTGATGATGGCAGCTTTAAGAGTGCCACCTCGAGTTCGAACAGTTCTGACACAAAATCCAAAGATGATGATACAACATCAGAAGATGGCCTATGTGATGATCCTAACGTTGTCATGTATAAGGTTAAGGAATCTAATAGGCTATACTTTGATGACAGTTTTCCGACTTAGAATGTCAAAGAAGAACAACTTGATAAACTGTTCAAACTGGTTGAAGTTACATCAGAGGATCTGGAGAAGAATGAAAAGAAATTCTATTCTAAACCCAAAAGAAATTACAATAACTACTGGATAAATGGTGGTGATCATCCGGAAAACTGCAGAGCTGGGTTAGGTTTAGATGTTGAAGAAGAACCGATTAAGAAAAAGTCACCATTTAGCGAATACAAAGATAAAAACATGACATTCGTTTATGGGACAAGCACGGTTCAAGAGGAAAGTTTGATCGGAAAGCAATCAAATGATGAGTTTAAGAAACAAAAGGAACTTCGAGATAAGGCTAAAGCCACAAGTGGTGAAAAACCCACTGGTAGACATTCTCATGATGATCGGACTTGCTTCAAGTGCAATGAAATTGGTCACATTGCACGTAAGTGTCCGAAATCAAAGCCGTCCTATCTTCGAAAGAAAGAATGTTCAGATGTTGTAAAAACTAAGCAACCAGAATTTGTAAAACCTGTCACGATTCTGAAAAGAAATGAATCTAAACTTGAAGTTAAACCTAAAACTAAGTTTGAAAACTCAATTTTCAAAAAAGGTGAAACTTCCAAGGCAAATGAATCAAGGTTTTACATAAAAAAGGCAAACATAAAATCACAAGCCTGGATTGCTAAAAAGAAGTCATCAACATCTGAAATAACCAAGTTTGAGCTTGTTAAGACTGGTAATAGCAAAGAATCTAAATCTGAGAATAAACCGGAAACTGTCAAATCTTCAAAAGGTAAAAAGAAAGTTAACTTTGAAAATGTAAATGACAGTGGAGGCTCAGATGGAGATTTTGAGGATGATTACGCAGCTTTTTATCCCAAACCCAAGACCAAGAAGGCTTGGGTCAGCCTTTTTAACTAAATGCTAATATGTGCAGGGGCTCCAGAGATCCGTTCTTTCAAAGTGGATTCTGGATAGTGGAGCGTCAAGGCATATGACAGGGATGAAAGCTCTTCTGTTCGACATCAAAGCTACAAACGACGGATATGTTGGTTTTGCCGGTAATCAAGGTGGAAGGATAGTCGTCGAAGGAAAACTTTCCAATGGCGTTGTATCGTTTGATCGTGTGAACTACATTGCTGAGCTTGAGAACAATCTTCTGAGCATCTCGCAGATTTGTGATAAACAGTTTACGGTGCACTTCAATGACAAAGAGTGCATGATACTAAAGCCGGGTTTCAAAATACCTGATGATTGGATTCTGATGCGAGCCCCGTGCGAGAACGATCTCTATGTGTTAGATATGGGCAACGCTACCACATCATCGAAATCAGCTCAATGTTTTGTAATGAAAGCTACGAAGAAAGATTCTATTCTTTGGCATAGGAAAATGGGGCACATTCATCTACGAAAAATGAATTTTCTAGTTCATAACGACTTGGTGGAAGGTGTGAATCTTCGAAGCTTCCACATGACTGATCACTGTCTAGAATGTAAAAAGGGGAAGCAGATCAAAAGTCACATCCCAAGAAGATTCTGAATTCGATAAAGTTGTCGCTTGAACGTCTACACATGGATTTATTTGGTCCTGTGAACGTGCGAAGTAATTCAGGAGACCTATACTGCTTAGTCGTCATAGATGATTATTTTCGATATTCCTGGGTTTTCTTTCAAGAGTCAAAAGATGAAACGTTTGACAATCTGGTGATTCTCTTCAAGAAGCTTGAAAATCTATATCATCTCCCTGTCAAACGTATTCGCAGGGACAACGGCACCGAGTTCGAGAACAACAAGATGAAAGAGTTTTGCAACGCCAAAGGAATTCTGCATGAATTCAGTGCACCTTATACTCCACAACAAAATGGCGTAGCTGAGAGGAAGAATAGAACTTTGATCAAAACAGCAAGAACCATGCTTGCAGACTCGAAACTTCCTGTTAGCTTCTAGAGTGAGGCGGTTGCAGCGGCTTGCTACACACTAAACAGGGTCTTAAGTGTCAAACCGACTAAAAAGACATGTTTTGAAATGATCAATTAAAGGAAACCAAATTTGAAATTATGTACAAATGATTGATCAAGATGGTAAATTTGGTGCCAAATCGTTTGAAGGTTTCTTTGTTGGATATGCTAGTCCGCTAAGAAGAGTATATGTTCCCGCGTTGAGAAAGGTAATTGAAGCACAACAGTTGATTGCTTTAAGTACACAACTCCTATTCAGAGGAAAGGTGACGCTTGGTTGTTCAACTACCAAGATCTGTGGAAGTCATTCGACTTGCCTGAAGAACCGTCTGACGAAGAGCTTGCAGCGCTTTATTATCTTCAACAGTCGGCAAACCAAGAAAAGATTATTAGGCCAATTGTGGTTAATCAACCACATTGGATACTTCTTCTTCTGGCACAGGTCCGAGTAATAGTGTTGTTCTGATTGAAAATGTTTCTGAATCAAAAGCAACACCAACTACAACTCAAACAAATGTTTCCACTGAACCAGGAAATGCAACATCAGAGCCCAATATGCCTCAGAATCGGAATTCTGACTCTGATGAAGCGCCAACTTTCGATGATGATGGAGAAACCTCTTCAGATGAAGAATCAGAGCATATATCCAACATGTTGAATCAATCTGCCGGCCCGAGAAATCAAAATGAAGCTACATCTAGTACTCATAATGTTGATTTGATCGTTGATCTGAATGTCATAAATCAACAAAGCTCAGTTGATGTTCCTAGTGAAGAAATGCCACGATCTTATTCTTATCATCCTTCAACGAATATTATTGGTGAATTACAAACTGGTGTGCGAACAAGAAGTCAAATCAACAAAGCACTAAGTTGTTTCTACACCCGAGTTGCTCCAACTCAAGACTACTGCTATTATTCTTGTTTCATATTTCAAATAGAGCCAAAGACTGTGAATGAAGCTCTGGGTGATAGCAATGCAAGAGGAATTGCTACAGTTTGAGAAACTGGGAGTCTGGAGGCTTGTCGACTTACCACTGAAGCAGAAAGCTATATACACAAAGTGGGTCTTCAAGTGCAAAAGGGATGACCAGGGTGTGATTGTCAGAAACAAAGCTCGGTTGGTTGTCAAAGGTTTCCACCAGCAAGAGGGTATTGACTACACTGAAGTTTATGCATCGGTTGCACGATTAGAGTCAATCTGCATTTTCCTTGCGTTCGCAACTTGGAAAGGTTTTAAGGTGTACTAGTTAGATGTGAAATCTGCATTTCTCTATGGTAAGTTACGCGAACAAGTGTACATCAGCCAACCACCAGGGTTCGTCGATCCGATGAACAAGAATAAAGCTTATCTCCTGGACAAAGCTTTATACAGATTAGACCAAGCCCCGAGAGCTTGGTACGAGACGTTATCGCAACATATCGTTGGAAACGGCTTTACAAGAGGAACAGTAGATGGCACATTGTTTACCAGAGAAGTCGGAACCATCTAATCATTGTACAAATCTATGTGGATGATATCATCTTCGGTTCAACTGATGATAGTCTTTGCAAAGAGTTCGAAAAGATCATGAAGAAGAAATTCGAGATGTCTTCTATTGGCGATATGAAATTCTTCCTCGGATTACAGGTCGATCAGTTACCAGACGGCATATTCATTCGTCAAACAAAGTATGTTCACGATATTCTCAAGAAGTTTGAAATGGATAGCTCAAAGCCGCTTGCGACTCCGCTGGCGCTGAATCACGGGATTTGCATTGACGAGACTGGAACCAAAGTTAATGACACACTCTATCGGTCGATGATAGGATCTTTGATGTATCTGACGGAATTTCGCCCAGATATCATGTATCCTACCTGCCTATGTGCGAGATATCAGTCTAGTCCTTGATTGTCACACATGCATATAGTCAAAAGAATATTCCGTTACTTGAAGGGATGTCCAAGCACCGGCTTGTGGTATCCAAAGAACGATAATTTTGATCTAACGGGATACGTTGATTCAGACTTCGGGGTGGACAAACTGAACTCTAAATCTACAATGGCTGGTAGCCAGTTCTTCGAGACTCGTGGCAATGCAAGAAACAAACCACGGTCTCTCTTTCAACGTGTGAAGCAGAATACATTTATGCTTCCAGCTGTTGTTCTCAAATCCTTTGGATTCAACAACATATGAGGGACTTTGGATTGCAATTTCTTGATACGCCTTTATACGTAGATAACAAGGCAGCAATCGACATCACCAAAAATCATGTTCATCACTCTCGTACTAAACACATTGAAATTCGTTATCACTTCATTCGTGACTGCTACAAAAAAAAGTTTGTGCGAATAGAAAAAATCCACACCAATGAACAAAAGGCTGATTTTTATACCAAAGCATTTCCCTTAACAAGATTTAAATATCTAATGAGGCTTAACGGTATTAAAAATTTGCTTACAGGTGCTGAAGCAGAGGTTGAATACGGATCGGACGACGAGTTCACGTGATCCACATTGGTTTGTGTTATATCTTTTAGATTAGTATTTCTTAAAAACTAAAATCCAAAAATATGTTTTTGAATTTAGGGGGAGAAATATTTGAGAAAATACAAAAACATATGAAAAATTTCAAAAAAGTACAAAAACATTGAAAAAGACAAAAAGAATTTGGTGTCACAAAAGGAAATGATAATACATCGGTGGACTATCACAGTATGCTAAAGAAATGTAAAGTTTAAAAATGATAAACAAGTCTTACTGTGGATGTGTCGATAGGCTTTACACGTTCAGTAAATTTTTTCTGAGATGTAAACTAAATTTTACAATTGCTTAATCTTGTGGATTAACATCTCTCGGATATATGGACTTAGTACTCTGAAATTTCATTTGAGAGATTGCCTGATTCTAAGATACAAGGTCTTTATAGATAGTTGATATTTGGGGTATTATACAAGTTCTTCTGATTTTGCGAAAGCAATAGCCTAGAACTTCTATAAACTTTATGCTAAAAACCCCTAAACTGCATGCAAACTTGAAAAGTATCGAAAGATCTAATCATTTGCAGTGCTGAAAAGATTCCTTAAGTGGAACACACCTATAAGTCGAGCCTTCATCTCTTTGTCTATACGGTGGTATTAACCTGAGCTCTCAAGGCTTCGCATTAACCCAGATACAAATATCAATTACGCTATATTCACCTATAAGATGAAATCTAGGGAATCTTGATACGGGAGTATATTCAAGAGGTGGGAACCATAGTTAAGTCAAGTTTCATAATTCATACCTAACATATCTTGGAACAATTGAGAAATGTGTCAAAGTTTAAGTGGACAAACATATCGACAGTCTAGGTAAACGAGTTTAAAACTTAAAGTCATTAAAAGGTCAACGGTACTGGTGATATGTCTCAATCAACTGATATGATCCTTAGACACAATTCACAAAAATATGTCTGGAAATATGTTTGTACAAAAATATGTATGTAAATATGTTTGTATATAGTTTACATTGTCCTGTACATAGATTAAAACCAAAAAGATTTTCAGTGTGTTTTAGCATAAACTTACAAAAATACAAAAAGACTTTGTTTCTACTTTGTGTTCAGCAAACCAATGTTGGAGAACGGATCTTCGTAGTCTGGTAAGGTGCGAAACTGGTGGAAATCTAATTGACAACGGGCTAGGAGCTAATCTGTAAAATATGATAAGCCGAAACGATTAAAAGTTCATTAATTTGAAACTTGATTTTGAAAAAAATCAATAATTTGTTCATAACGGGTCAAACCGTGGTCATTAACTTGGACTCGATAGACAAATTGGTTAACCAAGGTCATTAGCTTGGACTTGGTCAACTGGGTGGATTGTTAAAACTTGTAAAATCTGAAAAGATCAGGGTCTAAATAGAAAATTTTGAAAAAATAGGGTTTGAAAACAATCAAGTTCGGCCGGACTTGCAAACAAGTCCGACCGAACTTGTACAATGCTTTGAAAGAGTTAACAGTTATCAAGTTCGCCCGGACTTATCTGATCTTTGTTGATTGGATTAACAAGTTCGCCCGAACTTGGTATACTATATATCGTAAACAAGTTCGGCCAAACTTCATTATCTGTTAACAACAACCTGAGCGAACTTGAGAGCGATTATAGGCGATTTTGAAATTGGCATCAATACGACGAAGTGCTGCCCGAATTAAGAGTGATTTGTGGTGATTTGCACATCACTTATCATGGCTATTGTAGGTGATTTGAATATGGACATTGAATTGATAGTGTTTGAATGGTTTTGGATCTGAAATGAACTGTTAAACATGTTCTGGACCATTAACAATAAAATTGAACTATAAAACATGTCTAACAAAGATAATCGATCATATAAATGGCTTGAATTTGATCAGAAGATCTTGATGAACTTGTTGCAGAATGTTTGGGACGATGACAAGTTCGCCCGAACTTGTCTATAAGTTTGGCCGAACTTGTCCTCAGGAATCTTAACTGATAAACATTAAGTTCGCCCGAACTTCCTGAAATTCAATAATGTTTTTCATTACAATTTGCACGGACTTGTATAATTGTTCTTGATAAATCATAAACGAGTTCGCCCGAACTTGTATGAAAAGAGTTTAGAAATTGGTATGGCAAGTTCGCCCAGACTTGTAAGCTGTTATTGTTGTTTTGTATAACAAGTCCGCCCGGACTTAGTTAATATGATATGTGTAATTGTCAAGTCAAGTTAGCCCGAACTTGATGGAATTTTGTGCAAATTGAAAAATTTTCGACTAATTTCGTCTCGATTTACGTGTTTGCAGAATATTGAGCTCTCATTTAATAAGTTTCACAACACGTGCATCACGCTGGATAAAGATATCTGTCCATCGCTTGGAGCTTTTGATGATATACTTGGATTTATGGCACGAATTCCGACACACAAAGCTATCACGGAGAAAACAATGGTCTATAGGTCACATGTGATTATGGATGTCCGCAGCTATGAACGAAGATGATACGGCGATAAAGTCTGTGGTTCATGATGATAATGAAGACAAAGAGATCAGAGTGACATAAGCTGATATACGCAAAGTTATGGAATTCAACAATGCAACAAACGATCCGATGATGCTAGACGAGCGAATGGTTAGAGGTTGTTTTTGCAGAATGGGGTACAAGGGGCATGTTAATGAATCTACGCTGAAGAAAGGATCAGTCCCTAATCCTTACAAGTTTTTGATGCACGCGATCATTCATACTTTCAGCCATCGAAAGGCAGGCTTAGACGATGTTCAAGATTATATGGCCTGCATGGCGACATCGCTTATTCTAAACAAGAGATTTAAATATTCAAAGCTGGTATTTACACACACGAAGAACAATATGAGGTCAAAGAGGCTTGTGATATACCCAAGGTTCTTACAGACGTTGATAGAAGATCAATTCAAAAAGATTGCGAAAGATCAGAATGATATTGCATATTTGAGCCATCTAGATGATACTATAGTCAAAAAGTTGATCACTTTCCAGAAGCAATCATCTGCTCCAATTGCAAAGCCACTATTCGGTGCTATCGCGTCCAAGAATTATATTGCACCACCGAGTATAAGTGGAGGAAAGACGACAGTGGTGATGAAAGAGAACAAAATGCTGAGTTGGAATGGTCATCTACTTTCAAAGAGAAGTGAAGCGATTGGTTCTTAAAGAAAGTTATTGTTCAAGAAAAGAAGAAAGGCTCGTGAAAGCCGAAGAAAGTTGAAACGATGTTAATGGACGAAGATGAACCTGTCAATGTTCAACCTGAAGCTGGTCCTAGTACTGAAGGAGCTGTTATTAAGAGTCAAGAGGCTGAAAAGACTACTCAGGAAGACAATATGATCTCTGCAACATCTTATAAAGATGAAGAAAACGATATTGATGATTCTCTGGAGATTGCAATAAAGATAGCCAAAGCTGAATCAGTTACAGAGAACCTTAAAGAAGGTGATGCTGATTATGAGCCTGAGCATGAGAAAGAATCTGATGAGGAGAGACCGAAGAAGAAAACAAAGCATGTAAAGTCTTCTGTAACAGCTACATCTACAAAAATTACAGGGTCTCCAAAGACTAAAGGCAAAAAGAGTCAAAAGCCAAAAAGCCGCAGATATGTCGGAAAGCCAAAGAGCACAGAAGTCCCACAAGAACCTTCGGGTGCACAAGAGAAAGGAGTCACACAAGAGCCTCCTACACAAGAACCTCTTGTTATTATCACAACTGAAGCAAAACGTCCAGGAGTTACACAAGAACCTCCTGAGACTGAATTGTTAGATATTCTGATCTTTGATTCTCAAGAGCATCCTTCTGGATCACAACTGGAGAATGTTATTCATGCTACACCAAAGTCTACTCCAACGACTTCTCATTTTGAAAGCTCATCTTCTAAAAAGTCTACACCAAAGGGTACGCCGAAATCGATGCCAAAGACTACTCCGAAATCGAAGTTATTTGGTGATATTCCGAATGCACCAATAGATATTCAAGATCTAAATGATTTTTTCCTGAATCAGACGTCGATGTTCTTGAAAAGCGTGTAAAGATTTTGGAAGACAAAGTGCTAAGAACAAAACAGAGAAAGTTGAGCTAGAAAGAGTAGTAAAGCAAAGCGAAGTTGAAAAAGAAATTCTGTCTAACAAAGTAAAGTTTTTAGAAGGTGATCGAGGGTACTTAAAAGCTCTAATTGAAAGCCTGCAAGACGTGAATGAAAGGTTGTTGAAAGAGATAGCAGAGTTATGATCAGAACGTGAGATGAATGATCGACGATTCAAAAAACTGCAGAAAGTTCTAACGAATAGTCTTGGTACTGATTTTGATGCTGAATACGCACGCATAGATCTGCAGGAAGCCAAAGATAAAGCAGAAAGAGAATTGGCTGAACAGGGCAAAGGAAAGAACGTGATTGAAAGTATGCCAGAGATTACAGAAGCTGCGAAAGAATCTGCGAAAGCTTCGGAGTCTACCATTATTCCAGAAACAGAAATGAAAGACGATGATGAAGCTGAAGACAAAGATGACGATGATGATCAAGCAGACGACACTAAAGACGACTCTGATAACGACGATGGAAATAATGATGATGATCAGGATGGAGTCGGTCTTAAAGTTGTTGATGCGAAAGTGAATGATGAGTTTGATTTCACATCGCTACTGAACGATGAATCCAATCAGATGGATGATCAAACTCAGGGGGAGCGAACAGGGGAGCAAAAAGATGATGTTGATATGTCAAATGCTATTAATTCTGCAATGCCTGCTACTGCGGTTCCTATAAAGCCGTTGATTCTAATGCTCGAACACAACATTGAAGAGGGTGAATATGTGCACAACTACTCGAAAGAAGATCTAGCGAAGTTGATCGACGTTGATGCAGAATCATTCGACTTTGATTTCGAAGAGCAAGTACTAAATGTGAATACGTTTGAGCCAAACGAGTATCACTACAAACGTAGATATGAAGCAGACGAGTACAACAAGGTTATTATTGAGGATTGGTCCTCTGACGACGAAAAAGATGAAGCTGATAAGTATGTCGATCCTAACACAGATAGTTTTCCAACTTTTGAGGAGATGTATAAACAGCTCAATGAAGATATGTTGAAAGAAAAGATAGAGGAATCTTTACGAGAAGGTAGAATCCCTAAACCCATGACTAAAGAGGAGATTGCACAAGCAAAAAAGTCCTGGTTTAAAGAAATGCCGCGAGAACGTAAGTTTTGACGTCCACTAGCATTCTTTACCAGAGATAAAGATGTGTCATTGGGAGATATACTAAGCTGGGGTGGTTTAAAGAGTTGAATGTGTACGCCATTAAAAGGGAATTTGGAGTTCAATACTTCAGATATCTGGCAGATTTCAAGACACATCCATATTGGGATGTTGAGGAGCTAGTACAAACAAGAAACGTCACGTATCATATGAAGTTCATTGATCAGTTACTTTGGAAGATGATCAAGTTTGAGGCTACTCAAGGTTTTAGATACTGGAAGCCGTTCATTCCAAAGCGTCGGATCAAAACAAATAAGAAGACTGGGGAGAAAGACATCACATTGATTATGAAACGCCCGTGAGCAATGCGAAATATGCCCCTGATGCCGATCGAACGGAATTTATGTTCTTCATTCAAATGGTGGCAGGTTGATCCAACTACTTGTGAAGCGGTAATTGTTTTACGATTTGAAGATCATCTGGATATTACAAAGGAAAGGGTTGAAATGTTTGGGTTGAAGGATTGAGAGGGCTATGGAGAACGATAAGAATACAAGATCCGATGTGGCTAGTAAACTGCTCAAATGAGGATATAAAGTGTTTCTTCTACAGCAAGATTGTTTTTGAAGAACATGAAAAGGAGCAAGCGATGCAATACCAGAGAGTTGTTAATGTCTGCTATGCACATGAAGTCAACTCTGGTAGGATGTGGGAATCGACTTGGAGGGAACTTGACCGCGAAGAATTCTTGAAGGAAGAAGGGTGTATTAAACGTATACATGAAATGGGTAGGGAGGCAAGATTACGACGTTTACAGTTTATGACAAAGGTGCCACCTACATATCAAACGCCGATTCCATCTCAAGAGAGAAGAAAGAAGCCGATAAAGAACTTCTTTAGAAGAGTTAGACAGAGATAGAGCTTCGAAGACTGATCAAGACGAAGACGATATCCAAGAGGGAGTCTGTTAGTGCATAATGTCTATGTCTTAGTCTTGGATCGAGTCTGTATAGTTTTGGGCTAGAATACGTCAAATTAGAGGGTTATTTATGTAAAAAGTACACAAGTTCGCCCGGAATGTTCATGTAAGATCAAGTTCGGCCGAACTTGATCAAGACAAGTTCGCCCGAACTTGATCTCTCCCCAGCGAACTTGTGATACTATATATAGGTGCCTTGGTGATTTCATTTGTAACTTTTGTGATTTTGGCACACTGACGGTGAAGCTCTGCCAGATCCAGAACTGAATGTATTAAACATTATTGATCAATAAAACAACGTTTAAATAGTAAATCTTGTCTATTTTTGGTAATCATGTCATATTGTTTCCGCCATTATGGACATTAGATATCAAATCTAGGTTCCTATGCTATAAGGATCGTTCCTACAAAATCCTTAAAGTTTGTTTCAAACCACTGATCGCATCAAAACACTGATCGTTTAGAAAAGTACATCCACTGTTAAAAGTGTATCCTTTGATAGTTTCAAAACACTGTTCACAACCATTGCCCATGTTCTTCAACAGTGGTTGTCCAAACAACTGTCTTCCATTTTCAAACAGAGGTTACACGTGGTCAGATGTTATTCGTCAATTGTTTTCGACAGATGACACGTCATCATCACTTTTTCAAAACCCTGTTTTATCCATAACAGAGGTTCACTTCACCGTGTCGAATTCAAAATTCTCAAAACGGTTTTTTCCCTTCAATCATGGCACCCAAAGCTAAATCCAAAGCAAAATCCAAACCAGAACCACCACCATTCACCCTCATAATCAAAACTCCTCACAATTATACAGCAATTCTTGATGCAATCGATTCAAACACAAGATATCATTCAATGTAAAAATCTTGAAAGAATCAAAGTTTTTGAATATGTTAACCGTCAGAGCCCCTATTTATCAAGATACACAATGGAAATTTTGGGAAAACGCAGAGGTTCATTCTCAAAAAGATGTTCCTTATGCTATTGTACCAAGAGTGGGAAAACCCTGATGCAAATTAGCCCTCAATTAGTTTCCCAAGGGTTCGAAGTGATTGATATGGGACATCCTGTGTTATTCTCTACAAATGAGATGCATGCCGAATTTCTGGAAAGGGGTTACATTGGACAACTTAAAGGTATGACAATCTATAAACCTAACTTTCCTGCTGAGATGAGATTTTTCTTTCACACTCTTTTAACTTGTCTCTCAGCAAACACCACAACTTTTAATGAAATACCATTGAACATTCAGTATCTGGGCTATGCCATTTTAACTGGATCAGATTTAAATTTTTCCCAGATATTGTTCAATGATCTTATGGAAAATTTTAATAATATTGCAAAATGGAAAGCTTTTCTGATACATCCACGATTCTTGAGTGTTTATCTTCATAATCAGTTACCTGAAAATGATTTAAAACAAGGTGCTGTTGCACAACCAGGCGGCCTAACTCATGAAACTTTTACTATAATTACAAATCAGGATAAAGTTTCCAAAACACAAGTAGAGGAGGCTGAGCAAGCTTTACAAGAACAAAATGTTCAATCTCTACCTCCTACTACTGAGCCCACTACTCCTGGTGATCGGGGCATTACAACCACTGCCCTGAAACCCACATCAACAATTTCCAAAAAGAAAGCAAAGAAAATCTCCAAAAAAACCCATCAAACCCAAAAAGGGCCCTCTGGAAGATGAGATCCCAGAGGTTAACCTAGTGATTTCACAAAAATCACATGAAAACACTGCTGCTACTTCTTCACAACAGATGTTAGAATCTCAACCTGGCTTTGAAACTCCTCCTTCTTTCTCACAAAAGGAAAAGGTTGTAAACACATGGACACCAAATTATGAAGCTCTGAATCCACTTGGTTACATCTTCCACAGCCCCTCTCCCAGGGCATTGTCTCTTTTTGCACCACAACCATCACCAACAAAATCACTACCACCTACCATTTTGCCTTTGCTGAATGCAATTGACTTAGAACAGACATTAACCAGTTCTTCTCACCAGCCTATAAATGAGAATATACTCCAACAAGTGACTGGGTCTGATTCTTTACTCATTGCTAGCCCCTCAGCAAATGAAGATGATACATCCCTTGGGTTACATGTAACCCTTGGTGATAGTTCAACAAGAGCAGCCACTACAATTACTAAACTACCAAGTTTTCAATTGGACAATGGTTACATATATAAGACTCTTTTGAAGGCAACCGCTGCTCAGGCTACCAAGGTAACCTCTGTTCTAGTGGGAAGTCCCCAGTTCCAAGATAAAGGGGCATCTATGTTTGAAACAAGGGTTGAAACCCTTCTTCATCATGACATTGATAAAACTACCATTTCTGGTAGGAGTTCATATGATCCTATTAAGTTAGGTGATGATCTAAAATATCAAGATTTGACAGAGAGAGTTACCAAAATTGAAAGCTCTGTTGATGAAATCAAGGATTTACTGAAGCAGATGATAGCTACAAAGAGCCTACCCTCTGTTCTATCCACTGATGATCTCAAACAAGCCTTAGACCCTCTGTTTCAACAACACAAATATTTTGCTGATCTTCAACACAAGCATTAAATGCAAGAGGTTAGAAACATGGTTGATGCTAGATATATAGATACATGGTTGATGCCAGATATATCAAGGCAATCAAGGCTCATCTCCTTCAAACCATTGGTACTCCTCCTACAGTAATCTTGGTCAACACTGATGATGCCAAAAAGGGGAAGATACCTTTAAAGAAAGAAGTGCTAAAGCTTGATGAAAAAGATGCACGTCCAACAGTGGTTATCCCTAAACCAGATGGTTCTAAAAAGATTGATGAAACAACTAATATCTTTGCAAGGGAAAAGGAGAATACAAAGAAAAGGGTAATGGTTGAGAGCAGAGCATTGGTTGAGAAAAAGATAGCTCTGTAAAAAGAAAAAGAAAATGTTAGGTTTTCAACAAAGAAGATGCGTGTTAGAAAAACAAGGCAATCAACATCAGCATCCATACCTTCTAAGACAGTTGCTAATCCAATCATATCCTCTGCTCCCACAAAAACACTTACACCTCCTTCTTCAAAAGCAGTTGATAAACCAATTACAACAGATGTTACAACAACTGTTGTGTCAACATCTGTTGACACAACAGAGGTTATAAAAAATCTTAATCCAACCGCTGCTATTTTCATATTTCCAACTTCCACCATATCTCTACCCACACCCACAAGAATTCCACAACCACAATCACCAGATCTCAGTTTCAAAAGGAGGAGAACCATAAATGTTGTATTTGATGACAAGATCATTCCTTCTCCTTTGCCTGTGTCATGTAAACCAATGTCCACCATAGCAGTTGTTCAAATTCCTTCTTCTCATATTACTAAAGTGCCTCTTGCCACTCAACTCCCATTGGAATTACAAGCTATCAAATCAGAGATCAAATCCTTCTTTTCAGAAGAAGATCCAGATAAAAGGGAATTCCCATCTCTGAAAGGTTATCCCAAACCAAGAAACTTAGAAGAATACAAGAAACTTAAAGTCCAACAAGCAGAGGATATCACAAAAAGGGATACCAAGGGGAAGTCTGACAGAGTAATACAAAGTTACTGGCAATATCAGTTGAGGAAAGTCAGAAGTATAGAAGAGTATGTAAGAGACTTGAGCAAACAACTGTCAGAGAGAGAAGATAAAAGCCTAAAAGAAGATTACATCAATCACATCTTGGAAACCAAGTTATACAAGGCTACAAGGGCACAATTCAAAGACTGGACTGTGAAAGAGTTGGAAGATGAGGTACAAAGAATGCAAGAAATGCTGAAAAATCCTCTCAAAAAGCCAACTTCTCCAGATTGGAATAAACATAAGAAGATGCCTGAAAAGAATTTGAAGATAAGAAGAATGAAGGAATAGTTGATTGCTGCAAATTATGGGTCAAAGAACCAAATCATGAGGTGGACAGAGGTTAAGGTGATTGATACATGGCACTATTTCCTCAACTATGGGAAAACGTAATTTTATTTTGAACTGAGGCAAATACGTAATTTTAAGATGCGGGCGAAATCGTAATTTTAAACCGAGTGCGAAATCGTAATTTTAAACCGAGTGCAAAATCGTAATTTTGAGCTGGTGAAAAAAACATAATTTTATTTTAAGCTGGGGAAAAGAACGTAAATTTGAACTTATGGCAAAATCGTAATTTTAAAGCGAAAGTAAAATCATAAATTAATTGGGCTAATAAGGAAGTGACAAACAGCTGCCTGACACTATTTTATTTGTCATCCATATGGCCAATCAACAGAGAAGAAAAACATATCCATCCTTGCCAAAGAAGCCAGTGTATGAAGTAGAGGATACAGCTCAACATACCCAACACTCTTCAAAACCATCTGAAACATCTGTTGTATCTATTCTGGCCTTGAATCAAAGAAAAAGGCAAAGGGATATGGTAGAAGAAGACAAAAGAGTGTTTGAGCATATAAAGGAACGAATCCAAAACATGATTGATTTCCACACTGATGATATCAGTCAAAAGCTTGCAGAAGATCTTTCTCAGATGGCAAATCAATCAACTTTTCCCACCTCAACAATAACATTCCATCCTATAAAGCCATCAGTGTGACATCCCGGTTTTTCAGGTATCTTAAACGCACTACTTCACGGCTATTCATTCCTACGCTAAATTGATTCGGAGATTTATTTTACACGCTCGAAATAACTATGCTAACCTTGTGAACTTATCAAGTGAATTACGTGCTATATGTATTAGACGCTTATAAGCTTGGTGAGCGATTATGTTATGTTTTGATTTCGTGGTGATTAATTATAAAAGATATAGTAAATAGATAAATGAACCGAACCGGGTCGCAAAACGGGTGGACCTCACTTCCTTGCGACTCAAGAAGTTAACCGAAAATTGAGGATCAAGTTTTAGACCCAAACCGACCCACCCAAACCCTTGCGGCCGCGAGCACCCAACCGCAAACCCTTTCTCATTTTCTTTGCCCTCTTGCACTATATATAGACATGTATGCATGTGTTATGTTTATAAAAAAACACACACACACACAAACCCTAGCCCCAAGGAGCCGACGGCAGCCTTCTTCCCACTCTTCTTCTCGGTCGCGATCTTCATCATCATCCGATTCGACTCCCATCTCGTTCCCGGTTCGTTAATCTCCATTGTTAAAGATTAGGGTTTTATATTATTTCGCTAATCATGTAGGGTTTATGAACTATTGATCATGCTTGTATGTAATGGTAGAATCATGGTTATGAAAGAGTTATGACGTTTAGTTCGATTAATTGTGCAAGAATTGCGATTATGATGATTAGTTGAATACAAGAATCATAGGCTGCGTTTTGTGATAAAAATCATATTGTATGATTAGGGTTTGCATGAGTATGATGTACATGATGATATGTGACTAATAAATCTGTTCTTCATCATTTATATTTAACGTCTCGATTGTTAAAGCGTATTCTATTGCGATAAAGGTTGAAAACAGGATGCTGAATGGTGTTTACAGCCAACTTCAATTGGCTGTAACTTGGTTATTATTTATCGAAAAGCGGATTTTCTGAAGCCTAAAATGTATATTTTTGAAAAACGCTTCTAATGGCACTGGATTCATATTTTTCTGAGGTCGTTTGATATTTTTAAGTGGTCAATTAAGTGCAGTAACTGAAGCTGTGTAAATTCTGAAAATTTGTTAGATGTTTATCGAGTCGGATCTCATAATCTGTGGAGGGTTGGGTCACGAAATTTGTACAGCAACTAGAGATAGAAATTTTCGGGAAACTCCAACTGGAATTTTGTTAATTGGATGAACGATGATTTTTAAATAAATTCTCACGTGGACTGCAGTCAGAAAGCGACGAATCTGACTGCAGCCTAGTATATAAATGTTTATGAATAATTGGTAAAGTGTTAGGACTTGAAAAGTTTACATAACATTCTACAGTTTAGTTGACACCTTTTGTAAAAAAATTGGAATTTTTGGAACGTTGGAACTATTTTATAAAAATCCTCGAAAACAGCCTAGTTATGAGCATACAAGCTGAAACTTGATTACTTGCGAATGTGTGTACCAAAATGTTGTATGAGTTGATTTGTGTTCATGATAAGTTGGTTTGATCATAATGTTGGTATGATAATACTTTGCATGCATGATTGTGTTTTCGAATTTGTTATCATGTGTGCCGCATTGTATGATAGTTATGAGTAGGGTTTGTATCAGTGTGTTCACACACTAACTTTAAATCGATTGACTTATTAGGACGCAATTAGCGGTCCCATCATTTGCTACTTCTGTGTTACACTAACTGAGCAATTAAAGGTGAGTTCACGGCCCCTAATTTTATCCGGTTTTAAACAACAGGGGGAGAAACATGTATACACTCTACAACTCTATTTCTTTACGTTATACGAAATTAACGTCGTTAAACTATTCGGTAACTAAGTTAATGTTAATGTACGTTATGGTCACTAAGCAGCTATATCACGGAAGTCCTCGACAAACTCTCGGATCGTTAGTATTGGGTTAGATAGCGGGGAGAATATAAGTAGTACTACTGGGCCCGACAAGCCCCACCCGAGCTAGTCGCGCTAGCCAACCGGATATGGTCAACGGGTGAATAATTTGGCCTAACTTTCGCCATGGTCAGTGATAGGCCTGGCAACACGGAGGCACAACAGTCAGCTTCGATCGCGAACACTTATGTGACATAACTTTAGGCTCGCTACCTACATGTTAACATTGAACTTAATTACGAAACAACAATATTATTCCGGGTTAGGAATAATGGAACCAACAACAATATTATTCCGGGTTTGGAATAATGGAAACAACAATATTATTCCGGGTTAGGAATAATGGAACCAACAACAACATCATTATTATTCCGGGTTAGGAATAATGGAACTATATCGTTATCCCGGGTTGGGGATAACAGGGGGGAAACAAACTTCTAACCGAACTAAAGAACTTATAAAAACCTGTGAACTCACTCTTCTTTAATGTTGACACTTGTTTCTTTACATGTTTCTCAGGACGCTAGGAGCTCTAGGTGCACTCACTTGCATTGATCAAGACATCTTTTTATCGAGTCTCATTTATGAATATTGTTTGGGTTTTTCTTTAGTTTTGGCGTTTGTGTTGGCGCCCGTTCCATTACTAAACTTTAATGCTTCCGCTCAACTTTAAAACTAATGCTTCCGCTAAACTATGAAACCAAACTAAGACAATTTGAAAATAACTATGAATGGTTAAACAAATGATTTTGTAAAACGTATAAATGAATCATATAGAGTCGTTCGATGTTACTAGTGTCTCAGATTCTGGTTTGTTCACACGCCTCGCGGTAAAACTCCGCAAGTGGAAATTGAGGGTGTGACAGATTGGTATCAGAGCCTCTAGCTATAGAGAACCAGGTTTGCATTAAAAGTAGACCTAAACTATAGCTGATTACACGACACTAGACTTAGTTTGGCACTGAACTGTGATATCTTGTTATGTGTTGTACTACAACTATGTTAATTAAAATATAAATGCATATTGTGATAAACGCAACTCGTAACTAACTAAACAACCCAACAGACAATGTCATCATCATCATCTAACAAACCTTTACAACCAAGGGCACCGGGGAAGGCACCTGTGGTCGAACCCTCACCACCTCATGTCGTGCAGACACGCTCAGCTGATAGAAAAAGACTCGCTCTAGGAGAGGAGTCGTCCTCACGCCCGACCATCGCTATGCCGGTCGAACTGGTTAACTCGTTAGAAGTAGGGAACGACCTACTTAGAGATATGATAAGAAAACAACAAGAACAACTAGAGAGAATGCATGAAACTATCCTAGCACAGGGATGGATGATACGACAATTAACGGGTAAGACTGGAGAGCTCGAGGAAGAGCAACATGAGAGTAAGATAGCTCGTAATACCTTAGCTAAAGATCTTCGTGCTGAGCAGCTGAGGGCTGACTGGCTCGAAGACAGAGTTCTTGAGTCCAGCTGGAGAATTCAAGAACTAGAACAGAATCAGGCACCTGTACCAGTACCCGCACCAGCACCGGCTTCTCCAGTGCCGGTAGAGGAAGAAGAGGAGGATCCAGAGGAGGATCCAGAGGAAGACCCGGAGGAGGATCCGGAGGAAGAAGAGCCAGAACAGGAACCGGCTGTTGAAGCTGAAAACGCTGAAGAGGATGACAGCAGTGCTAGCGACCTGGGAGATGGAGACATAGATGACTAACTCGTCTCACCAATCTCCGTTTTGTTTCCTTTAGATTTGAAATGGCAACCGGTCGTCGCGGAAATCTCAACATGTCAACTGAAGAATTGGCCGCATTAATCCAAGAACACGTGAATGCTGCTCTGGCAGGTGTTCAAAACCCACAAGCAGGAGGGGTCTTAACCCCTACAAGATGTTCCTCGATGCGAAACCGAGCAAATTCACGGGTGCAGAAGGACCCATAGGACTGGTCCGTTGGATTGAAAAGTCCTAACTAGTGTTCGAGATGTGCAATTGTCTTGAGGCTAACAAGGTCAAGTATGCTGCCTCAACGTTGGAGGATGGGGCACTAACTTGGTGGAATGAACAAGTCCAAACGCGTGGACTTATTGCTGCAAATGCAATGGCCTGGGCCGAGTTTAAGGCCCTAATAAAAAAGGAGTACTGTCCGCGAGACAAGGTTCAACAGTTGGAGCAAACATTATGGAACCACAAGATGGTGGGATCTGAAATTGAAGCATACACAGCAAAACATCATGACCTGGTATTTCTATGTCCCGATCTGGCCAACACCGTGGAGAAACGACTCGAGTTTTACCTTGGGGGTCTGGTCCCCGAGATCCAGGGTATGGTAATGGCTAGCAACCCTGCGACTAAACATCAAGCAATCAGGTTGGCGCACAAACTCACTGATAAGGCGGTGGAACAAAAGAAGTTGCCATCTCGGGGTACGACTGAAGTTGCCCCTGATAATAAAAGAAAGTTTAAAGACTCGTCTGCTCGACAGTCTTCATCAGCCCAGTCACAGCAAGGGAACCAGAAACGGTTCAATAATTTCAACAGTCACCGGGGTCACAATAATCAGCCCGCCAACAACACCCAGAACACAAGCGGCTATGTAGGTCGAAAACCGCAGTGCAATCGCTGTAATCTTCATCATCACGACCCTTGTGCCGGGAATCGCTGCCAACGATGTGGCAAGGTGGGACATGCGGCAAAGGATTGTCGCGGGGAAATCATGTCCCGACAAAATCAAAATCAAGGCCAGGGTCAGCAGCAGGGTGTTAACCGGGGATGCTATCAGTGTGGTAGCACTGCCCACTTCAAACGAGACTGCCCACAGCTTCGCAACAACAACAACAATGGTGGGAACAACAACAACCACAACCACAACAACCACAAAACAACAGTAACAACAACAATAATGGAAATGGTGGCACAGGAGGTGCCAAAGGTCGTGCATTTACGCTAGGCCGCGGAGAGGCCAGAAACGACTTGAACGTGGTCACCGGTAGGTTTCCCCTTAACGATCATTTTGCTACTGTACTTTTTGATACGGGTGCGGATAGGAGTTTTATATCTGAGTCTTTTAGGAAGAACCTAAACCTCACGCCTAAACCCCTAGAGACCCCTTACGTCATAGAACTAGCCGATGGTAAATCTGTAGATGTGACCCATTTAGTATCCGGCTGTCAACTCAAACTCGCGGGTCACACCTTTACCGTTGATCTGATGACAACTACCCTGGGTAGTTTTGACGTGGTAGCCGGAATGGACTGGCTATCCGACGTCCGAGCTGATGTTCTCTGTTTCGAGAAAGCTATCCGTATTCCGCTCTCTAACGACGAAATCTTGACGGTGCAAGGCGAGAAGGCAGGCGCCGTCACAAACATATCTCTTACATGCAAGCACAGAAGTATCTTCGGAGGAAGAACTCCTTCGCTTTGCTCGCACTGGTCACCGAGCAGCCTAAGGACGAGAAGCATATAGAAGATATCCCCGTCGTCCGTGATTTTTCTGATGTTTTTCCAGAGGAGTTACCTGGTCTTCCACCACATCGACAAGTAGAGTTTGAAATTGAATTGGCGAACCATGCAACTCCTATCGCCAAGGCCCCATACCGCCTAGCTCCAGCAGAGCTGCAAGAGCTGTCTACCCAACTTCAGGAATTGTTAGAAAAAGGATTTATCCGAGCCAGTACTTCGCCATGGGGAGCTACGGTCCTCTTTGTCAAGAAAAAGGACGGGACCTTCCGCATGTGCATCGACTACAGGGAACTCAATAAGGTTACTGTCAAGAACCGATACCCATTACCTCGCATCGACGATCTCTTCGACCAACTTCAAGGGTCAAGCTACTACTCCAAGATTGATCTACGGTCTGGTTATCACCAGTTACGCGTCAGGGAGGAGGATATTGCTAAGACGGCATTTCGTACTCGGTATGGACATTATGAGTTTTTGGTCATGCCTTTCGGTCTCACCAACGCACCCGCGGTGTTCATGGACCTCATGAACCGCGTGTGTAAACCGTATCTCGACAAGTTTGTCATTGTGTTCATCGATGACATACTCATCTACTCTAAAGGTGAAGAAGAACATGCTGAACATCTACGACTACTGCTGGAATTACTTCAACAGGAGAAACTATATGCCAAGCTTTCAAAGTGTGATTTCTGGATTCGGGAAGTTCAGTTCCTCGGGCATATTGTCAATGAAAAGGGTATCCACGTCGATCCTGCCAAGATCGATGCTATCAAGAACTGGGAAGCACCCAGGTCACCGACAGAGATCCGCCAATTTTTGGGTTTGGCAGGTTACTACAGACGTTTCATCGAGGGATTTTCAAAGATCGCGCAACCGCTTACCACCCTCACCCAGAAAGGCACCAAGTATGCTTGGGGTGACAAGCAGGAAGCAGCATTTCAATTGCTGAAGCAGAAACTTTGCAGTGCACCCATTCTGTCCTTGCCGGAAGGGACTAATGATTTTGTGGTATATTGTGATGCTTCTATTCAGGGATTGGGATGCGTACTCATGCAGCGTGATAAGGTCATCGCGTATGCGTCCTGACAATTGAAGATTCACGAGAAAAACTACACAACACATGACCTGGAATTGGGAGCAGTGGTGTTTGCGCTTAAGATTTGGAGACACTACCTATATGGAACAAAGTGCACAATCTATACAGATCACAAGAGCCTCCAACACATCTTTGACCAGAAGGAGTTGAACATGCGACAGCGTCGCTGGGTCGAACTCCTGAATGATTATGAATGCGCTATTCGGTATCACCCGGGTAAAGCTAACGTGGTAGCTGATGCCCTTAGTAGGAAGGAGCACTTGAAACCTCGTCGGGTACGAGCACTACAGTTCACCATTCATTAGGGGTTACCCGAACAGATACGCGACGCGCAGTTAGAAGCTGTTAAAGAAGAAAACATCAAGGCCGAATCGGTGGGAAAAATGGAACGCGATTGGGAAGTAAAACCCAATGGAGCCCGGTATTACATGAATCGCATATGGGTACCTCTTGTCACACCCCAACCCGCAGCGGAATAAGAGTCGGAGCATATTGGGTTATCACCAAAGCTCATGATATTTACTAATATGTTTCATATTTATTAAAGTCAAAATTACATTCCCAAATATCCAAACATGTCCATACAATCCAAAGAAAATAAACCAAACAAAAAAATCCCAAACTCTAAATCATTTTATTCTTCTAGTCCAATCCTAAGTGTTTCTTGCTGCAGCTGGTTCACCTGTATCATGTGTAAAAATGGGGGTTTTTTGGGTCAACATAATTTGGCGAGTGAACCTTGTAAGATAAACATTTGTTATTGATTTTCTTGTTAGTTTATCAATGAAAAATTGTGCATAATCATAAATGAGCAAATGTAAATAATCAAGCAGTAGCAATTGCACTCACAACTATAACAAACAGTAACATATGATAGCATACATTAACATACCAACATCATACAATAAATAACATGAATGAAACTGTGCGATCAAGGCTCAATCAAACAGAGCCGATCGTATTGCATGTACTGAAAATGAAAAATGTCTGTGCGATCAAGGCTCAATCAAATGGAGCCGATCGTATGTGGGCACGCCAGGTTCACGCTCATAATGTAATGGGGAACATGCTCAACGCTCATAATGTAATGGGGAGCGGCGGCCTATGAAATTGCATGTACTGAAATAATAAATTGAATCTAACAATAACTACACAAACAGTTGAAGCAAGCTGAATACACATGTTCATGATATTATGTATGCACAATGATTTAAATATAATATATAGCAAGACACATGATACACCCCAAAAACGTGATTAAAACGGGGAATTTGTAAAGATTCACTCACATTGGGTGCGTTTGATTGGAGATGATGAGATGCGCACGAGTCGGGAGAATTGAACAACGAGAATTACTAACCTAAATAATAACGGAAAAAATATAGTAAATGAGTGGATTTTATTAAGGATTTTAATGGAATTTTTAGATATATTTTTTTTGTGAGTTTAAGGCTATTTTCTATCTTTGAAAATGTTATTTTTAAGTATTTTTAATTGATTTTTAAATAAAATCAAATAAATAAAAATATAAAAAAATTTGTTTATTTTGCGTTGACCGTTGACCGTTGACTTGTTGACCTGTTGACCGGTTCGATCAGTGTGCATGAATGCGCTGGATGAGACTCGAACCGTAGACCTCCCGTACGCGTGCACGCAGCTCTATCAACTGAGCTACGTGTCTAACCCGAAATAATCTTGTTTTTAATTATATTTATATACTAATTCGATTTAACCAAAATTCTTTTAATTTCAAAAACATTTTAATTCGTTCAACCGGTGCCAGTAACAGGTTTCGAACCCGGGACTTGTGCTTTAACATCACACACAGTCCACCGCTGGACTGTGTGTCTAACTTGGTTAATATACCAATTTTTATTATACTTAACAACTAACGGAGTTAACCCGGTTCAGTTTTAAACAAAAAGGCATTTTATTACATAGGGAGTGCGTGTATCAGGGATCGAACTCGTGACATGCGCATATATTTTGCACACAGTCCACCGCTGGACTGTGTGTCTAACCCGTTCATATTACTGATTTTAAATAAACTTATAACTTAACTATCTTCATCTTCTTCACTCAATTTACAGTCGACTGTGTTACTAATCCGTTTCTTGCTTTTACGATTATCAATCATTCATAAGACTAAAATGAAATAGCAGAGACGGTGTTGGAAGTAAACATACCGTAGGAATGATTTATCACAGAGTTTCCGGCAATGCATCGGCTCTATTTTTGTGCACCTCAACTGAACAAAACAATTAACCGTTTTGATTAGCCAATCGTGGAATTGAAGTGATAAACAAACGTTAACAGTGTGATTGAAGGTCCTTACCGTTTCATAGACGGAAATAAATATTTCCAGAAATTTTCCGGCGAACTGGAATTATCTGATAACGGTGTCTGAATTCGATTTCAATTGAAAGGTTTAAGTTAGAAATAGCTTAACAATTGTTAGACTACAACGGTATTGAAAGAATTACCGTTTTGATGATGAATACTGTTTTCCGGCGAAGTTGCAGAAATTTCCGGCGAGTTGATTTAAGCGTTCTGATGGACTGAATGTATGACGAAAGTGAAATGAAAGGTTTGTATGATGTTTCTGAGTCGCGAGAGGGGTCTTGATTGAAGTAATTCAGTCATTGATCATTTTCGGTTATAAAAACCGATCATGATCATGTTTCCCTAAGTTGACAGAAAACAAACAAGTGGCGGAGTGGTGATGTGTGTGAGCGTTAAGTCTTTGGGTTTAAATTCCGGCTGACCCGGGTTCGAGTCCCGGCAGCAACATTTTATTTTTATTTATTTTGTTTTCACTTTTTATCAAAAATAATTTTTATAGTTTAGTTTGTTTATTAATTATGTATCATTAAAAATCAAAATAACCATAAATACACAACGTGACATTTATAACTTGATATTCGATTACAAAACGGAGCGGGTTTTGGAAACCCGTTTTTGACAAATGTTACAGTATCCCCTACTTTTAGGAATTTCGTCCCGAAATTTAAGTAGTAGTAGGAAAAAGATGTGGGTATTTTTCGCGCATTGAGTCTTCACGTTCCCAAGTAAACTCAGGTCCCCGTTTCGACTCCCAGCGTACCCTAACAATTGGAATGCGACTTCGTCGTAGACGTTTCTCTCCGAAGTCCATGATCTCTACTGGTCTTTCAATAAAATGCATAGATTCATCAATCTGAATATCTTCCAGAGGAATGTGGAGGTTTTCATCAGCGAGGCACTTCTTCAAGTTTGATACGTGGAATGTGGGATGAATCCTGTTCTGGTAGATCAAGCTTGTATGCTACAGGTCCTACTCTTTCGAGTATCTTGAAAGGTCCTACGTAGCGTGGTGCTAGCTTGCCCTTTTGACCAAAACGAACTACTCCCTTCCACGGTGATACTTTTAGAAGTACATAATCACCAATGTTAAACTCTAAAGGCTTCCGTCGTTTATCTGCATAACTCTTTTGATGACTTTGGGCCGCTAGAAGATTGTTTCGAATTTGATGGATCTTGTCTGTGGTTTCTTGGATCAATTCTGGACCAGTGATTTGAGCTTCCCCAATTTCGTGCCAACATACTGGAGATCGGCACTTACGACCATATAAGGCTTCAAAAGGTGCCATGCCGATACTTGAATGATAGCTGTTGTTGTACGAAAATTCTACTAATGGTAGATGAGCGTCCCAATTTCCCTTGAAGTCTATAACACATGCTCGAAGCATATCTTCAAGAGTTTGAATGGTGCGTTCAGATTGACCATCAGTTTGAGGATGATAGGCGGTACTGAGATCTAATCGCGTACCCATAGCGGCTTGTACTGCTTGCCATGTTCGTCAAGTGAAACGACCATCACGATCATAAGTAATGCTTAACGGTACCCCATGTCGGCTTACGATTTCGCTGATATAAATACGAGCAAGCTTTTCGTTCTTGAAATCTTCGCGGATAGGAATAAAATGAGCTGATTTTGTAAGTCGGTCAATTATTACCCATATAGTGTCATACCCACCAGAAGTGCGAGGTAACCCGGTAATGAAGTCCATGGTTATATTTTCCCACTTCCATACAGGTATTTCAGGTTGGACCAGAAGTCCTGAGGGTCTTTGGTGTTCAGCTTTCACCTTGGAACATGTAAGGCACTTAGAAACAAAAACAGCAATATCCTTTTTCATTCCAGGCCACCAATAGGTATATCGTAGGTCTTGATACATCTTATCGGCTCCTGGGTGTATAGAGTATCGCGTTTTGTGGGCTTCCTTCATAAGAATTTCACGAAGATTGTTGTGGTTAGGAATCCAGATACGATCTAGGTAGTACAGAATACCGTCAGATTTAGTTTCAATTTTAAGTTCAGCTCCACAGGACATCTCCTTTCGTACATCATCTTCCGTTACTGAAACATGTTGGGCTTCTCGAATTTGATCTTTAATGTCAGTTATGATTTGCGAACATAGAAGACGAATGGAGTTCGCATAACCCTTTCCACTAAGTGCATCGGCCACCACATTTGCTTTGCCAGGGTGGTATCGAATTTCACAGTCGTAGTCATTTAGATGTTCGACCCATCTTCGTTGCCTCATGTTTAACTCCTTTTGATTGAAGATATGTTGAAGACTCTTGTGGTCAGTGTATATTTCACACTTAGTACCATAGAGATAATGTCTCCATATCTTAAGAGCGAACACAACGTCTCCAAGTTCTAGGTCATGAGTGGTGTAGTTCTTCTCATGCGTCTTGAGTTGTCTCGAAGCATAAGCTATAACTTTTCCTCTTTGCATTAGAACGCAGCCTAATCCTTGCCCTGACGCAT
This sequence comes from Scalesia atractyloides, assembly GCA_947069175.1. Taxonomy (NCBI): domain Eukaryota; kingdom Viridiplantae; phylum Streptophyta; class Magnoliopsida; order Asterales; family Asteraceae; genus Scalesia; species Scalesia atractyloides. Next base: position 68,240,246 of record CAMTDV010000005.1, on the reverse strand, counting down.
CGCAATAGACCACAAAATCATCACAACCTTCAGGAAGAGTGAGGATTGAAGCATCACAAAGTTTTTGTTTAAGAGTTTGGAAGGCTTCTTCTTGCTTGGATCCCCATATGAAAGGTTTTCCCTTATGAGTTAAAGCCGTGAGTGGTACAGCAATGCGTGAGAAGTTTGAAATGAATCGACGATAATAACCAGCCAGACCAAGAAAAGATCTTACTTCAGTTGGTGTACGTGGCGCTTGCCATTCTTGTACCGCTTTGATCTTTGAGGGGTCGACATGTATTCCCTTGTCATTGACTACATGTCCAAGGAATTGCACCTCTTTTAACCAGAATTCGCATTTGGAGAATTTGGCGTAAAGCTTTTCATTCTCTAGAAGTGTAAGGATGAGTCGAAGATGACGCTCATGATCAGACTTAGACTTTGAATAAATAAGAATGTCGTCGATGAAGACTATAACAAATCGATCAAGATAAGGTTTGCAGACTCTGTTCATTAGGTCCATGAAGACTGCTGGAGCGTTGGTTAAACCAAATGGCATAACCATGAATTCATAATGACCATAACGAGTTCGGAATGCGGTCTTTGGGACGTCTTCTTCATGTACCCTAAGTTGATGATAACCAGATCGAAGGTCATTTTGGAAAAGTAGCTGGCCCCTTGGAGTTGGTCAAGAAGATCATCAATGCGAGGTAAAGGATAACGATTCTTGATTGTTAATTTGTTGAGCTCTCTGTAGTCGATGCACATACGAAACGATCCATCTTTCTTCTTTACAAAAAGAACAGGCGCACCCCAAGGTGATGAACTAGGACGTATGAATCCCTTGTCAGTCAACTCTTGTAATTGACTGGCTAGCTCTTGCATCTCAGAGGGGGCTAACATATAAGGAGACTTTGCAACTGGTGTAGCACCGGGTATAAGATCAATACGGAATTCGACTTCTCTAACTGGAGGAAGTCCTGAAATGTCGTCAGGAAAAACTCGCGGGAAATCTTTTACTACTGGAATGTCTTCAAGTTTCTTCTCCATGGTTCCCTTTTTGATGATATGAGCTAAAAACGCGACATAATTCTTGCGAAGATATTTTTGAGCTTGAAGACAAGACATTAAGCTGAGCCCTTTCGACGAGGTTTCTCCAAAGATTCGAAGAGTCTGACCGTTTGAAAGAGGAATATGTATAAACTTTTCGCGACATACAACTTCTGCCTGATGTTGACTAAGCCAGTCCATACCGATTATGATATCAAAACTTCCCAGCTTCATAGGAATAAGGTCGACTGAGAAATCGTGGTCGTTTAGGGTGAGTGTACAGTTGCGTATAATAGAGTTTAATGAAACTGGTTTCCCGTCAGCAACTTCTACCGTTATGGATTCCATGAGCTTATCCCGATTTTGGTATAAGATAGGTTCAAATTCTAAGGACACAAAACTTCTATTCGCACCGGTATCAAATAACATAGATGCATATCTACCATTTATAAGGAACGTACCGTTAACCACATTGCCGTCAGCTCTAGCCTGATTAGCGTTGATATTGAAAGCTCTTCCTCTTGCAGGTGGAGGAGCTTGGTTTGCTTGATTCACCGGGTTGGCTTGGGCCTGAGCATGAATAATGTTTACTAACCTTGGACAAGTGTTTCTGAAATGGCTTGGGTCTCCGCAATTGTAGCAAGCCCGCATAGGTTGACCCATAGGATAATTGGGTTGGTAATATGTTTGGGCTAAATGTTGGGCGGGTGGATATAGTAGGGGTTGTTGGGCTTGACCCATTAATTGTTGGTGGGTTTGGGTTGAAGGCTGGTGGCGGTTCGTTCGCTGGGGCATGCGGCAGGTTTGAACAGTATGACCCGCGCGACCACAGCCGGTGCAATGCTGGCAAGGATAATCAGGAGAATGGTGATATTGGCAACGGTTGCATTTTGGTAACGGGCCAGAGTAGGGTCTTTTGTATGGTGCAAGTGAAGGAGCGACTTGGGTAATGGGTGCAGCAGGAATTGGGAGGTTGGTTTGTGTAACGGCGAAGTTTCTGGTGTTGCGCTTCCTCTTGTTAGCAAACTTAGAGGAGGAGATGGAATGGTTTGAAGTTTGACCCTCGACAGGGGCTTTCTTTTTCTCTTCTTTAAACTTCCCGTTGCGAATTCGATTCTCGGTCAGTTCAGTTGCTAGCTCCATAGCAGCTTCAAGTGTTACCGGTGAAATGCTGAGAACTGAATCTTGAATTTTCGAGGGAAGTCCTCGAATATAATGTTCGATCAAACGATAAGTTGGGGTAAACAAATTTGGGACCATTTGGTTCAACTCTAAGAACCTCTTGTTATAGGTGGTGTGATCCCCCTCCTTCTGTTTTAAAGAATGAAATTCGTCCTCCAACTTTTTAATTTCACTCCTAGGACAGAAACGCCTAGTCATGATTTCCCTTAACTCCTCCCAAGTTAAGGCCATTGCATCATCAATTCCCCTCTTCCTTTTTCAGTATTCCACCAAGTGAGAGCTAATCCAAATAGTCTCCCGGTGGCGTATCGAACCTTGCGATCCTCAGGACAATCGCAGTTGAGAAAGGTGTTTTCCATTTCCTCGAACCAATGGAGGAGAGCAGTGACACCTTCGGTCCCTTCAAATTTAGGAGGATCACAAGATTTGAAATGTTTGTATGAGCACTTGCTGGTAGGAGGGTTGTCGATGTTCTGGTCATGTTGTTGGGGAGGATTAGTGGGATTTGTGGCGAGAGCTTGTTGTACTTGGACCACAATGTCAGGCAGTATCGTGGCCATTTGTTTCGCGATGTGTGTGGCCAAGCGTTCCTGAGACCTTCCTGATCTTTTACCCCCTCGTTGTTGTCTGGACGACATCTACAGGAACATACATAAGAAGATTGTGAGTTTATGGAGTCTTTTTAGGTGTCATGTGTCTTTAAGAAAAATGAAAATAACATAAATATCAATAATGCAACTACATCCATAGGATGTCTTAGGTTTGCTCATGTTGGGCCTCAAATGTCCCCCATACCTTCACCTGTATAGTCATGTGGGCCCCCATGGCTATTGGCTTGGTAGGATTCACATTAGTATTGGCGATTTAACACTCGCATCACCCGAATGCAAACCACAAAATATGTTTACGAGATGTATGGTCAGAATGTGTCCAGGTGTAGACACAATGACAACTCAAAGTGGGGTTAGCTCACACGACGTTTGGTATAGCATGCTTTGGCCTAATAGGTACTTCGTACTCTCATCGTTAGTCCCCAGGTAGGCAAACTGGTCCTTTACTTTGGATTTATACGAATGCCAGCCTAGACAGGACGTTCCGACTACCGGTACTGGTACCCTTCCAGTTACTAGATGCCCGTCATGAGAACTCACTTTGATGAGATTTGAAAACACAAAAATCATTGTAAAAACAATCATGATGTGGTGTGTGCTTTCATGGATATGATGTGTTATGAGAATATGATTCATGATAGGCATTATATGATAATATATACTTATGAACATGCTTGCATAACATTGAATGTAACATTTAACATAAAACATATAAACATCATGAAATTTGGCATGTAACACACAAAAATCTTAAAAATTTCTAATCAACTATAGTATAGGCTCTAAGGGTCTAATAACCTATCCTATATCCCTATAGTCATGGCTCTGATACCAATCTGTCACACCCCGACCCGCAGCGGAATAAGAGTCGGAGCATAATTGGGTTATCACCAAAGCTCATGATATTTACTAATATGTTTCATATTTATTAAAGTCAAAATTACATTCCCAAATATCCAAACATGTCCATACAATACAAAGAAAATAAACCAAACAAAACAATCCCAAACTCTAAATCATTTTATTCTTCTAGTCCAATCCTAAGTGTTTCTTGCTGCAGCTAGTTCACCTGTATCATGTGTAAAAATGTGGGTTTTTGGGTCAACATAAGTTGGCGAGTGAACCTTGTAAGATAAACATTTGTTATTGATTTTCTTGTTAGTTTATCAATGAAAAATTGTGCATAATCATAAATGAGCAAATGTAAATAATCAAGCAGTAGCAATTGCACTCACAACTATAACAAACAGTAACATATGATAGCATACATTAACATACCAACATCATACAATAAATAACATGAATGAAACTGTGCGATCAAGGCTCAATCAAACGGAGCCGATCGTATTGCATGTACTGAAAATGAAAAATGTCTGTGCGATCAAGGCTCAATCAAACGGAGCCGATCGTATGTGGGCACGCCAGGTTCACGCTCATAATGTAATGGGGAACATGCTCAACGCTCATAATGTAATGGGGAGCGGCGGCCTATGAAATTGCATGTACTGAAATAATAAATTGAATCTAACAATAACTACACAAACAGTTGAAGCAAGCTGAATACACATGTTCATGATATGATGTATGCACAATGATTTAAATATAATATATAGCAAGACACATGATACACCCCAAAAACGTGATTAAAACGGGGAATTTGTAAAGATTCACTCACATTGGGTGCGTTTGATTGGAGATGATAAGATGCGCACGAGTCGGGAGAATTGACCAACGAGAATTACTAACCTAAATAATAACGGAAAAAAATATAGTAAATGAGTGGATTTTATTAAGGATTTTAATGGAATTTTTAGATATATTTTTTGTGAGTTTAAGGCTATTTTCTATCTTTGAAAATGTTATTTTTAAGTATTTTTAATTGATTTTTAAATTAAATTAAATAAATAAAAATATAAAAAAATTGTTTATTTTGCGTTGACCGTTGACCGTTGACTTGTTGACCTGTTGACCGGTTCGGTCAGTGTGCATGAATGCGCTGGGTGAGACTCGAACCTGAGACCTCCCGTACGCGTGCACGCAACTCTACCAACTGAGCTACGTGTCTAACCCGAAATAATCTTGTTTTTAATTATATTTATATACTAATTCGATTTAACCAAAATTCTTTTAATTTCAAAAACATTTTAATTCGTTCAACCGGTGCCAGTAACAGGTTTCGAACCCGGGACTTGTGCTTTAACATCACACACAGTCCACCGCTGGACTGTGTGTCTAACTTGGTTAATATACCAATTTTTATTATACTTAACAACTAACGGAGTTAACCCGGTTCAGTTTTAAACAAAAAGGCATTTTATTACATAGGGAGTGCGTGTATCAGGGATCGAACTCGTGACATGCGCGTATATTTTGCACACAGTCCACCGCTAGACTGTGTTTCTAACCCGTTCATATTACTGATTTTAAATAAACTTATAACTTAACTATCTTCGTCTTCTTCACTCAATTTACAGTCGACTGTGTTACTAATCCGTTTCTTGCTTTTACGATTATCAATCATTCATAAGACTAAAATGAAATAGCAGAGACGGTGTTGGAAGGAAACATACCGTAGGAATGATTTATCACAGAGTTTCCGGCAATGCGTCGGCTCTGTTTTTGTGCACCTCAACTGAACAAAACAATTAACCGTTTTGATTAGCCAATCGTGGAATTGAAGTGATAAACAAACGTTAACAGTGTGATTGAAGGTCCTTACTGTTTCACAGACGGAAATAAAGATTTCCAGAAATTTTCCGGCGAACTGGAATTATCTGATAACGGTGTCTGAATTCGATTTCAATTGAAAGGTTTAAGTTAGAAATAGCTTAACAATTGTTAGACTATGACGGTATTGAAAGAAGTACCGTTTTGATGATGAATACGGTTTTCCGACGAACTTGTAGAAATTTCCGGCGAGTTGATTTAAGCGTTCTGATGGACTGAATGTATGACGAAAGTGAAATGGAAGGTTTGTATGATGTTTCTGAGTCGCGAGAGGGGTCTTGATTGAAGTAATTCAGTCATTGATCATTTTGGATTAAAAAAAGTCATGTCAAAATTGAAGTTCATTCAAATCCATTGATAGATTCGTGCACGTATCAAAACCTGAATGTGTATTAATCAAATTAGATTGAATTCGTTTCGGTTCTCATTCGTTATAAACCTGAATTGTGTTATAGATAGAGAGTTGATTGGTTTCCCTCAGTTGACGAAACAACAAGTGGTTTGGTTGGTTATTTGTTCTGTTGAATGCGGGGTTACTAGAGTCTTTGGGTTTAAATTCCGGCTGACCCGGGTTCGAGTCCCGGCAGCAACATTTTATTTTTATTTATTTTGTTTTCATTTTTTATCAAAAATAATTTTTATAGTTTAGTTTGTTTATTAATTATGTATCATTAAAAATCAAAATAACCATAAATACACAACGTGACATTTATAACTTGATATTCGATTACAAAACGGAGCGGGTTTTGGAAACCCGTTTTTGACAAATGTTACACCTCTCTACGGAGACCTCAGAAAGCTAGTCATGGACGAAGCTCACAAATCCCGATACTCTGTCCATCCTGGTTCGGATAAGATGTATCAAGACCTTAAAGCCGCGTACTGGTGGCCCAACATGAAAGCGGATATAGCCACCTACGTGAGCAAGTGTTTGACTTATGCGAAAGTCAAGGTAGAGTATTAGAAGCCATCGGGGCTACTTCAACAACCTGAGATCCCAGTGTGGAAATGGGATCAGATCTCAATGGACTTCATCACTAAACTTCCGCGAACTCCGGGTGGTTGCGATACCATCTGCGTAATCGTGGATCGTCTAACTAAGTCCGCACACTTCCTAGCGATCAAAGAAACAGATAAGATGGATAAGTTGACTCGCATCTACATTAAGGAAGTAGTTTCTCGGCACGGGGTGCCAATGTCCATCATCTCAGACAGAGATGCTCGTTTCACGTCCAACTTTTGGTAGTCACTCCAGAAAGCGTTGGGTACACGCTTAGATATGAGCACAGCTTATCACCCTCAGACGGATGGCCAAAGCGAAAGGACCATTCAGACCTTGGAAGACATGCTTAGGGCATGCGTGGTATACTTCGGGAATAGTTGGGAAATCCATCTGCCTTTAGTGGAATTCTCGTATAACAACAGTTACCATACGAGTATATCGGCAGCACCGTTTGAAGCATTATACGGTCGCAAATGTAGATCACCGGTCTATTGGGCAGAAGTCGGTGATAGTCAACTCACAGGTCCTGAGTTGATACTTGAGGCTACTAAAAAGATTGTGCAAATCAGGAACCGCATGACAGCGGCACGAGATCGACAGAAAAGCTACGCTGATCAACGACGCAAACCGCTCGAATTTTAAGTAGGCGACTGCGTCCTACTGAAGGTGTCACCCTGGAAGGGTGTAATCTGTTTTGGGAAACGAGGCAAACTAAACCCACGGTACGTAGGCCCATTTGTGATCTTGAAGCGTATCGGACCCGTAGCTTATCAATTAGACCTTCCTACCGAACTTAGTGGAGTTCACAACGTTTTTCACGTGTCAAATCTGAAGAAGTGTCTATCAGATGAAACCCTAGTCATTCCATTGGATGAGATTCAAGTGGATGAACAACTGCACTTTGTGGAACAACCTATCGAGATCATGGATCGTGAGATCAAGACTCGAAGGCACAGCAAGATTCCGATTGTCAAGGTTCGTTGGGACTGTAAGCGTGGACCGGAGTTCACGTGGGAAAGAGAGGACCAAATGAAAAGCAAATACCCACACCTCTTTGCAGCTGAGCAGCAAGCTAACAATACCACCAACTAAATTTTCGGGACGAAAATTCTTTCAACATGGGGATGATGTGACAACCTGGGAATTTCTTGTAATTTCGTGTACCATTGTTAACGAACTAAATCTTTGTGCGTGGCACTCTAAACATGTACGCTGCTTTCTAAACCGCGTTTACTCAATTTTCGGGACGAAAATTCTTTCAACATGGGGATAATGTGACATCCCGGTTTTTCAGGTATCTTAAACGCACTACTTCACGGCTATTCATTCCTATGCTAAATTGATTCGGAGATTTATTTTACACGCTCGAAATAACTATGCTAACCTTGTGAACTTATCAAGTGAATTACGTGCTATATGTATTAGACGCTTATAAGCTTGGTGAGCGATTATGTTATGTTTTGATTTCGTGGTGATTAATTATAAAAGATATAGTAAATAGATAAATGAACCGAACCGGGTCGCAAAACCGGTGGACCTCACTTCCTTGCGACTCAAGAAGTTAACCGAAAATTGAGGATCAAGTTTTAGACCCAAACCGACCCACCCAAACCCTTGCGGCCGCGAGCACCCAACCGCAAACCCTTTCTCATTTTCTTTGCCCTCTTGCACTATATATAGACATGTATGCATGTGTTATGTTTATAAAAAAAACACACACACACAAACCCTAGCCCCAAGGAGCCGACGGCAGCCTTCTTCCCACTCTTCTTCTCGGTCGCGATCTTCATCATCATCCGATTCGACTCCCATCTCGTTCCCGGTTCGTTAATCTCCATTGTTAAAGATTAGGGTTTTATATTATTTCGCTAATCATGTAGGGTTTATGACTACTGATCATGCTTGTATGTAATGGTAGAATCATGGTTATGAAAGAGTTATGATGTTTAGTTCGATTAATTGTGCAAGAATTGCGATTGTGATGATTAGTTGAATACAAGAATCATAGGCTGCGTTTTGTGATAAAAATCATATTGTATGATTAGGGTTTGCATGAGTATGATGTACATGATGATATGTGACTAATAAATCTGTTCTTGATCATTTATATTTAACGTCTCGATTGTTAAAGCGTATTCTATTGCGATAAAGGTTGAAAACAGGATGCTGAATGGTGTTTACAGCCAACTTCAATTGACTGTAACTTGGTTATTATTTATCGAAAAGCGGATTTTCTGAAGCCTAAAATGTATATTTTTGAAAAACGCTTCTAATGGCACTGGATTCATATTTTTCTGAGGTCGTTTGATATTTTTAAGTGGTCAATTAAGTGCAGTAACTGAAGCTGTGTAAATTCTGAAAATTTGTTAGATGTTTATCGAGTCGGATCTCATAATCTGTGGAGGGTTGGGTCATGAAATTCGTACAGCAACTAGAGATGGAAATTTCAGGGAAACTCCCACTGGAATTTTGTTAATTGGATGAACGATGATTTTTAAATAAATTCTTCCGTAGACTGCAGTCAGAAAGCGACGAATCTGACTGCAACCAAGTATATAAATGTTTATGAATAATTGGTAAAGTGTTAGGACTTGAAAAGTTTACATAAAATTCTACAGTTTAGTTGACACCTTCTGTAAAAAAATTGGAATTTTTGGAACGTTGGAACTATTTTATAAAAATCCTCGAAAACAGCCTAAGTATGAGCATACAAGCTGAAACTTGATTACTTGCGAATGTGTGTACCAAAATGTTGTATGAGTTGATTTGTGTTCATGATAAGTTGGTTTGATCAGAATGTTGGTATGATAATACTTTGCATGCATGATTGTGTTTTCGAATTTGTTATCATGTGTGCCGCATTGTATGATAGTTATGAGTAGGGTTTGTATCAGTGTGTTCACACACTAACTTTAAATCGATTGACTTATTAGGACGCAATTAGCGGTCCCATCATTTGCTACTTCTGTGTTACACTAACTGAGCAATTAAAGGTGAGTTCACGGCCCCTAATTTTATCCGGTTTTAAACAACAGGGGAGAAACATGTATACACTCTACAACTCTATTTCTTTACGTTATACGAAATTAACGTCGTTAAACTATTCGGTAACTAAGTTAATGTTAATGTACGTTATGGTCACTAAGCAGCTATATCACGGAAGTCCTCGACAAACTCTCGGATCGTTAGTATTGGGTTAGATAGCGGGGAGATTATAAGTAGTACTACTGGGCCCGACAAGCCCCACCCGAGCTAGTCGCGCTAGCCGACCGGGTATGGTCAACGGGTGAATAATTTGGCCTAACTTTCGCCATGGTCAGTGATAGGCCTGGCAACACGGAGGCACAACAGTCAGCTTCGATCGCGAACACTTACGTGACATAACTTTAGGCTCGCTACCTACATGTTAACATTGAACTTAATTACGAAACAACAATATTATTCCGGGTTAGGACTAATGGAACCAACAACAATATTATTCCGGGTTTGGAATAATGGAACCAACATCATTATTATTCCGGGTTAGGAATAATGGAACTATATCATTATCCCGGGTTGGGGATAACGGGGGGGAAACAAACTTCTAACCAGACTAAAGAACTTATAAAAACCTGTGAACTCACTCTTCTTTAATGTTGACACTTGTTTCTTTACATGTTTCTTAGGACGCTAGGAGCTCTAGGTGCACTCACTTGCATTGATCAAGACATCTTTTTATCGAGTCTCATTTATGAATATTGTTTGGGTTTTTCTTTAGTTTTGGCGTTTGTGTTGGCGCCCGTTCCTTTACTTTACTTTAATGCTTCCGCTCAACTTTAAAACTAATGCTTCCGCTAAACTATGAAACCAAACTAAGACAATTTGAAAATAACTATGAATGGTTAAACAAATAATTTTGGAAAACGTATAAACGAATCATATAGAGTCGTTCGATGTTACTAGTGTCTCAGATTATGGTTTGTTCACACGCCTCGCGGTAAAACTCCGCAAGTGGAAATTGAGGGTGTGACAATCAGACCCAAAATTCTAAAGTGGAAAGTTGATAAAAACTCCCATGAATTGACCTTGCTTAAGTCTGATGGCACACCTACCAAGATGAAAATGGAGGATGCATATGGGCTGTGCGTAGAAGACTTCCAAGAACTTATGGATCTGGTACTGGAAAAGGATGATGATGATGAGGAATCTTTGAATTTCGAATTGCAGTTCAAAGGTCAAATCAGAGATTTACTGTTGAGGAATAAAGACCAAGAATAAAAGGTTTTTGGCATCATCTGTTCCAGGGGGAGATTGTTGGATTTGATCCCTTTACAAATGAACAGATGATATAAAGCCAAAATACTCTATCCGCGGTTTGGTCCAACTATCAGAGTTTAGATCTTCTGATCACCTAAACTCTGTTCTTCCTAAAGTCTGATACCTTTGCATCATTTGCTACACCAACATGCCTAAGGTTTGACAGAAGCTAAGAAGCAGAGGATGGTCATCAGAGTTTATGTTTGTTAGTTTTAAATTCAATTTAACAGTGCATTTGCACTATCAGTTGTTAGAGGTCAGTGGTTCTAGTTTGTTAGTTTATTGTTATATGTCACTATCAACCCTGAAGTCATCAAAAGATGCTCGAAGGTTAGATAGTTAGTATAAATAGCTGAGTCGATGTAACAGTAAACTTTGTCTTCTTAAAAAGATCTTTACACCAATCATCTTCTTCCATTTTTCTGTACTATCAATTTTTTGCAATAGGCTGAGGGGAATTTGTGAATCACATGCAAAGTTTATATACTTGAAAACATGATGATGAAAACAAACAACCTTTACTTATAGTAAAAGTTTTACATTCTATTCCGCTGCATTTACTTTAAATTTCAATCGTATTTCCATTTTTTAAACAAAAAATACAAGTAAATCAAACTCAGATCCTAACAGATACACACGTGTACTAATTAATTAATAATCATAATTTCTTTCATGTGGATAAGCTAATTATAGTTACATATGAACACTTTTGTGGCAAATGTTATAAACTCATTTGGTGTACTAGTATTGTGTTACCTTGATACTAGATTAACTATTGTGCAATCCCTCCCTGAGGATATAAGCTCTCCAGATCACAGGGTATAGGGCTTAGGGTTGCATAATTATACAAACTACCCTATACTAATAAACATTATTAATAACCAACGGCTTATTTAATATATCCAACACAAATGTTTATAATATATGAATACAAATATGTTTACGGACATATATGCATATATCAATTCAAGAAAGATATCGAACCAATAAAAAATTAAAGTTCTTATTTAATTACATTACAAGGATGCAATAGTAACTTACATAAATGTATTAATTGACCGTCAATTCCATTTTTTAAGCACCTAAGAGCATTCGGAGTCAATTCACTACTCCATCTGTATAATTATATCAAAAATCATTACATTTTTACTCTTCTTTTCAACTAAATAATATTTTGATACTTTGATCATTATCTTTTCTTTTTTATCCACTCACAACCACTTTCAAAACATATTAAAAAAATGTATATATATAGATACATATGTGTATGTGTGTGTGACCAATTTTGATATTTAGACATGTGCAACATCAATTGGTTTTTACTAATTGATTACAAAAAGTATAATTAATAGTAAGATTTTAAAACTTTTACACCCAAATCTCTAAAATACCTTTTTGATAAAACGAATAACGTTTACTAGTAAATTGACCCGCGTGCATTGCGTTGCGGGTAACAAACTTGGAAATATTGCCAACATGCGTAATACGTAAGGTAATTATGTGGAAATGCTCATTTGTAGGTAAACTACCATATGTATGAAAATGGTTAATGTAGATGCCTTCTAAACTGACTTTTTGCATTTAATAAGTAAAGTTACAATTGCATTCTGAATTCAACAATGACATTAAGCAATAAATCAAGCACCGACAATATCTTGTATGTTTGCAACCCTGACTTAACCTTTGATTCCTTATTTGTCTGTGCCAAGACATTCCCCTTCATCCCATTTCTGCGAAACAAAAACACAATACGCCCAATATTCAAAGTAGAATACAAGAGCTAATTACATTGTTTGATGAAAAAACATAAGGTTAAACCATTACATAACAATGGTGATATTGATTTTGGCCATATGTGGCAATGTTGACCCATTCTTCAAAGAATGGGTTCATTTGGGTAAACTAAATTGTATATATGGCCATCTTCTTTCTATAATGACCCGAATTCATTTTGTTTCAAACTTGTTTTGACCTGAACACATTTTATCTTATTATATTAAAAATTATTCTTAAAAAACCTCTCCATACATAGCCCTTATATATTTTATATTAAATAAATAATAGTCAAGTTGAAAATTTAAATTAACGCTTATTAATTATTTTCATTGTATCACATAGTTCTGCCAAATAGGCGCCACATAGACCATGTTGGCTTTGATCTCCACATCAAAAAGCTTGGGGTGGTCAAGAGCAAGGTCAAAGCCCCATATGTTTTAATTAAATATTTTATTTAATGCATATTATTTTTTAAACAAAACAACTAAATAAATAAAAACATTTATATAATCTTAATTAGTAAGATTTCTAGGCATTGTTGATGGTAGATTTGGCTCTGTGGGTTTTCCTTGGTTTAGATGTGTTGTTCCTTTTGTTGCATGGTTTGTACCATTTAGGTTGATGGGGGTTTTAAAATCTTGACCCCTCACCGCCTATTTCCCCTTTGCTCTCTCTCTCTCTCATTCTCCCCCCTCTCTCTCTTTTGCGGACGCCGTTTACGGCAAATTTCCAGCGGCTTTAGGTAACAATTTGTCGGATTTCTTGTTGTATCTTTCTTGATCGTGTAGTTTGTGTTTGTACGGCTTTCGTTGGTGGGTGCTTTGGGTCTCTAGCATGGTCTGTGTTACTAATATTGCCGATTTCTTCTCCGGCTACGTCACGAGATTATTTTTCAGATGTTTTTAAATGAAACCATATGTTAGGGTCTGTTTTTTCGCGATTCATACTTTCTAGTTGCCAATTGATTACCGATGTTGGGTATTCACTCATTTGATATTGTTTTTGGTTTTTTTGTGATGCATTCACATACTTTTGGGTTGCTGATGGTGAGTTTAGTCTCATTCGATACAAATTTGTATTGTTTATGTGCTTGCATGTGTTTGAAGGTTGGTGGATGTTTGTGTATTTAGTGGTATTTGGTCGGTGAGGATGACTCTTTAGTTGTCGGAGACTGTTTACACTTTTCTTTTGGGTCTATGATGTTATGTTGAGACGGTTGTTGTTGAATGTTTGTGTATTAAGGTGTATTCGGTCTGTGAGGATGACTCTTTAGTTGTCCGAGACTGTTTACATTCTTCGTATGGGTCTATGATGTTATGAATCTACGATTGTTGTTGGATGTTTGTGTATTGAGGGTATTCGGTCAGTGAGGATGGCTCTTTAGCTGCCTGAGACTGTTTACCCTCTTCGATTGGGTTTGTGATGCTATGTTGAGATGATTGTTTCTGAAAGTTTCTGAGGCAATGGGTATTTAGTGGGCGAGGATGATTATGTTTTCGAACTAGACTTTTTATATATGTCTATGTGTCTTTAACGCTATGCTGAGACATTGACTACAAGTAAACTTTTGTTGCTGAAGTTATTAAATGTTTATGAGTTCCGTTATTTTGAAGGACCATGGTGTCCTTTGGGTATGTCTTGCTTTGCTGAGACGTTATTGGTTGATATTGTTTGTCACATATTAATTACTATTGATTACATATTTATCTTTCACATTGGTTCATTGTTGTATTTGTTTTGATGGTGATGAGGCGATTGATGATAAATTGTAGCACTAGCAATATCGGAGTTTGTAGATCGATTTATATCATGGCTTAGCAATGTAGATGATTCTTTATTTCTACCAAGTAACAAAGTGACATTTTGTCTCGGTGGGTCAGGTTACAAAGATGAATAAAGATTTGGTGATTGAGTTTAAGGTTTTTCTTCTTAATTTTGAATTTTGGGTTCTTCATTATGGGACCCGGCCTCATAAATATACTTCCGTTGGATTTTTATTTCTTCCAAATGTTGTAATGACTTGGTTGGGCTCCATAAATCGGGTTTGGGAATGGAAGGTGGGCTACGTGATGATGGTGGGTAAGAAAAAAGTCAAGCGGGTGGTGATGGTATATGTGGTAACGGGTAGGGAATCGCCTCATTCATGGTGGGTGGTAGGTAAGAAAATGGTTATGGTAGAATATATGGTTGTGAGTTTTCGACATGCTAGAGTTCTTCATGAGGGTTGTGAGGAAATGTGAAGGTGTTGGTGGTGATGGCTCAAGTGGCCCATCAAAGGTCGGAGAATAGAAGATGTCTTCATTCTCCATGGCTCCCACCACATAATAAGAACATTGTTTGAACGAAATGTGGATCCCCACAAAATTCACACCCGTCTTGTGCATAATACCCATCAAAATCAAAAAACTTCATCTCCATATATTGTGCACTTTGTGAGTCCATACCCACAAAATAAGATAAAAAGATAGACACAAAAGATGGAAAACAAACTTGTTAGTAGTCTAAACTCTTTCTCTAAAATTGCTGTATCACCGAAAACAGTGCCAAAAACTTGATGAGGCGTGTGTTAGTCTAGTTAATTTAATAACTTTTAGCACAATTAGGTGAGTTAACTTAATACCTATTAAACACGTCTACTAAGTTTTATAATTATAAGAAACGATTATTATGTAGAATAAATACACACAATAAGCAAGTGTACCTATCGTTTGTTGTAAAGTTTATGTAAGAACCAAGTATCAAACCCAAAGGAGACGACTTTTACTACTCAACTTTAAATTACCAACTAGTTGATTAGTTATCTTTTACTTGTTTATTAGATTTTTATTTAAAACCAGAAAATAAAATAAAGTAGTAGAGAATTCGTAGAGAATATCACTAGCACAAAGAGTGTTGATTTGGTTATCGACTCCACTTGGAATGAATTATAGTTAGGATATTATTAACTAGTGTGGTGCATTAATTAAAAAAGCATGACTCCTAGTCAAGGTTATCGACGAGTTTTCATTAGATTTACAAATTATGACTTTGAGGTTAAAACAGAATTAGGTCCTGTTAAAGTTAATTTGTTGCCCTTGCTTAGAAGAAGGCTCATTTTAAAGAAATCCCCTGAGTTTAGGTTAAAGACATCCAACTACTCTTCTTCTTCTACAACACTATACTTTGCAATCCTTCTAGTCATGATCTATCTTATGGAACCATCAAGGATTATTATTATATATATATATATATATATATATGTCAAGGTTATCGACGAGTTTTCATTAGATTTACAAATTATGACTTTGAGGTTAAAACAGAATTAGGTCCTGTTAAAGTTAATTCGTTGCCCTTGCTTAGAAGAAGGCTCATTTTAAAGAAATCCCCTGAGTTTAGGTTAAAGACATCCAACTACTCTTCTTCTTCTACAACACTATACTTTGCAATCCTTCTAGTCATGATCTATCTTATGGAACCATCAAGGATATTTATATATGTATATATATATATATATATATGTCAAGGTTATCGACGAGTTTTCATTAGATTTACAAATTATTACTTTGAGGTTAAAACAGAATTAGGTCCTGTTAAAGTTAATTCGTTGCCCTTGCTTAGAAGAAGACTCATTTTAAAGAAATCCCCTGAGTTTAGGTTAAAGACATCCAACTACTCTTCTTCTTCTACAACACTATACTTTGCAATCCTTCTAGTCATGATCTATCTTATGGAACCATCAAGGATATTTATATATATATATATATATATGTCAAGGTTATCGACGAGTTTTCATTAGATTTACAAATTATGACTTTGAGGTTAAAACAGAATTAGGTCCTGTTAAAGTTAATTCGTTGCCTTTGCTTAGAAGAAGGCTCATTTTAAAGAAATCCCCTGAGTTTAGGTTAAAGACATCCAACAACTCTTCTTCTTCTACAACACTATACTTTGCAATCCTTCTAGTCATGATCTATCTTATGGAACCATCAAGGATATCTATATCTATATATATATATATATATATATATATATATATATATATATATATATGTATATATATATATGTCAAGGTTATCGACGAGTTTTCATTAGATTTACAAATTATGACTTTGAGGTTAAAACAAAATTAGGTCCTGTTAAAGTTAATTCGTTGCCCTTGCTTAGAAGAAGGCTCATTTAAAGAAATCCCCTGAGTTTAGGTTAAAGACATCCAACTACTCTTCTTCTTCTACAATACTATACTTTGCAATCCTTCTAGTCATGATCTATCTTATGGAACCATCAAGGATATTTATATATATATATATATATATATATATAATATATATATAAAATATATAATATATATATAGGTGCTCCATACATGTTGTTAATGACACTTGTGATTGGTTGAGGTGATTGATCTTTATTTAACATGTGTCATTATAATAATAAAATATATATAAAGACGTATAGATTTTAACATGGGCTCACCAACTTTTGGTTTGTGCCAAGCTAACGTATAGATCATGTTAGACAAGCCGCATAACCAAGTTTTGGCTTATCATTGAAGCCTAACATATAGAACGTGCAGGCCAACAATGATATCCTTGAAGATTTGATCACAAGATGTGTTTCCATAAATGGGTCAACTTCTTCTCCAAGATGGGATCCCCTTACTAGTATATGGGTTGTCACACACCATGAGTGTACTAATAGGCTTCACACCACTAAGCTTATCAAGAACACCCACAAGATCAAAAACCAAAACCGAATCACAATCCTCATTAACGAAGAATAAAGGTACATGGAATTATCAAAGGCATAACAAACCACTTTGCCAAGTTTTAAACACTAAATTAATACCAAGTTACATCTACAACCTAAGGAACACAAAGAGTTTAACCAAGAATGGCCATAATAACTTGTCCACAAACAATGATCATGGAAAGGATCCTAGTGAAACAAGCATAAGAATCAAACAACAAAATGAAGTTTCCTAGTTATAAGTTCCCCCCCCCCCCCCCCTCAAACTAAGCTATTACAAGTGATTTGTGGAATGATCCTTAAACTACAAGGGGGGTTAGAGAGCCCTCTTTGGGGTGGAGGAATTCCAGGACACTCTAGGAATGAAGGATAGATTGAATTGGCGAACCCAAGACATCCATTTATAGTGGGATTTTGGCTTGGAGGCCAAGGGTGTCTTGTCCTTGGGGAGACAATCATTGTCCATGTATGTACTCTTGTCTCCTTGCCTTTTGTCTCATATAGGAAGCTTCATGAACCTTATCTTCTAGTGTGGAATAGGCACGGCCATGCTCAAATGAGGTGAAACCCACAAATACCACAATTCCTATAACCACCCAACATACTTTTAGTTACCAACCTCCATCCACTGTTCCACCTTTTAGCCAATTTTTTCCAACATCCAGTCAATCGTCATCCCAACATAGTCAACCACTTTCGTTTCAACAAAACCCACCAATAGTCTATACCACACCAAGTCTTCAACAACAACCACAACCGAGGTTGCAATATCAACAACATTCATTCATGCAACCTATGGGGATGCGACAGGATGGTTATGGTGATGGGTTTGACGATTACGGGGGGTGATGGGACTCAAATGGGAATTCAAGGTGGATTTGTTTATGCATAAAGGCAACAACTAGAACCTATTCAAGAGTTTGTTAGACAACAACCACAAGTTCTTCAACAACAAGTTCCTCAACAAGGGCAACAATTTCAAAGAGAAATGCCTCTACAACAAGTGCCTCAACCACCACCTCAACAGTTTGCACCTCAAAGGCCAATGCAAAGACAAACGCGTCAACAACCAAGAGTGCCATTAGGTGTTCCAAGAAGACATAACCGAGAGGTAGTAAGGGGAATTGAAGCTCATTTTAGACCCGTTATTATTAACAACCCTTCTACGGTGGTGATTCCTCAAAATCATGATGGAAGAACATTTGAGGTTAGAACCAATGCGCTCCAAAGTTTACCAAAGTACAAGGGGTTGGCCACGGAAGAACCATACTTGCATTTGGAAGCTTATGACTCCATTTGTAACACTATTGGAAGACAAGGCTTTTCATTTGATGATGTAAAGTTGGTGCTTTTCCAGTTTTCATTGGAAGATAAAGCAAAACGGTGGTTTTATACATTGCTTTCCGCCTCGATTTACACTTGGGCTGAAATACAACAAAGGTTTTTGGAAGAGTTTTTCACGGCTCAAAAGACTAACGATGCAAGT
Source organism: Scalesia atractyloides (assembly GCA_947069175.1). Taxonomy (NCBI): domain Eukaryota; kingdom Viridiplantae; phylum Streptophyta; class Magnoliopsida; order Asterales; family Asteraceae; genus Scalesia; species Scalesia atractyloides. Next base: position 68,221,411 of record CAMTDV010000005.1, on the reverse strand, counting down.
CGTAGTCTAAGAAGCTTCCAACAACAATCGGGTGAGATGTTCCATGAGGCATTCGAGAGGTTTAATATGATGATTAGCTTTGGGAATTGTTAAACGCTTTTCATGAGGGGTTGGGTTTGGAAGATGCATGAGACTTGATGTCTATTACGAACAGTACATTTAGCACCAATTATGAGCAAGATGATTGGGCGTTTTTGGAGCAAATATCGGTCACATCAAAGAGGAACGCTTAATCTTCTAGAAGCGCAAGGCCTGTTGTCACAAGACTGCAAGGTCATTTGTGGATGACCGGGGAGTTCAAACCACTAATCAGGTATATGATGTTTGTACTAATTGTAATGAATTGGGTCATGCAGCAGATAACTATTTGGGGGTTCAAGAGCAAGTTAAGGAGGTGAATGTGATTCAAGGCCAAGGGGGAGGTGGTAGGAACTTTAATATGAATTCGAACACCTACCATCCGGGTTTGAGAAATCACCCGAATTTTCATTATGGAAATCCATCGAATCAAGCCAATCCTAATTTTCAAGGTAATTATGTTCCTCGTCAACAATTTACAAATCAAGGCTATTGAAGGGGTATGGTCCCAAAAACCTTGCGCCAAGCGCATGGTTACCATACCATTATCACCTTCCGGGCAAGCCGTGCACTTCTCGTGCAGACTAATTAGGAAGAGATCTGGAAGAAACAAACTTATAATACCATGCGCCGAGGTACCAAGAATATTAACTTTCATTTAACTCCCTTGCGCGGGCTCGCGCATGGAAACAGTTAAGCTTGAAGTTAATTCTCCCTAGTAAAGATAAACCGACGCGCAAGGAATTTAAGTTCAGACAAAAAGAATCTTTTCTGTTACAACAGAATGGACACGTGGCAACAGATCAAGGTGCCACATCTGTAAACATTCTAGAAGCTTTAAATAATCATAGTGCAAAGCCTCATTCAGTTGCAACTGAATATGACGTGGCAGCATCTGGGGCATGCAGTTATATTCATGATGATGGCATGAGATCTTGATAAAATCACTTTATATGTGGAAAATCCCCAGCCGTTTATCTATGTGCGATCCGTGTGCAATAACGGCAATATAACCACTTAACAACAGAAAAAGATTCCGTTAACTCTCCAAAAAATACATTTTGGTGGTTATAAATAGGAAGACTTGAGGTACAAGTTTCTCATTCACTTTTACATACTCTCTCTTTCTTACTTCACTTAATCTCTTCCGATACACTGTACTTATTCTCACGCCGGAGGGTGGTCACGGAGAGAACCCCCATTCTCCCCGTGGCGAGTCTAACAATGTTCTGTTTTGCAGTGTTTCCGGCGAGCGATCTTCAATACAGCGAGCGAACTTAAGATTAACCTTCTTATGCAGAAACCGCAACCTCAGATCTAAACTGATTCCGATCAGTTCTGATCTGGTGTTTCTTCATTGGCGCCTACCGATTTCTTCTTTTTTCTTCTCATCTTTCGTTTGTTTGCCTGAATCTTCAGTATCATGGCTGATGGTTCGTCTCATCCACTAGGTCCTCGATCGGAGATCCGGAATGTTGCTCATGGTGCTCCGATCGACGGACACGTGGAAGAAGAGTTTTCTAGCGAAGCTGATGCTCATCATGACCATGGTCATGTGAACATTCCAGTAACTCCAGGAATTCAAAACAAAATTCCACCTGTTGCTTCAATTTTACCATCTGGTGAAACTCCAATCTCGTGGTAGTAAAATCACAAAGTGCGTTGAATGCTATTTATGCTCAGCTTTGTGCACACACCGGTACACCAGCATTACATGCTCAGATGCCTGTCGCTCAGGTGCGTGCTTCGCCGGCACCTCGAGTTCTGAGTTATGACTCGCCAAATAGAGCACGTGCACCGTCGCACGTCTCTGTTGAAGAGACGGAGATGTATTCGTGATCGAAAACCAGGTATGACTCCACATCTTCTGTTGGTAGATGTCAGGAAGAACAAAATCAGAAGCGTGCTTCTGTCCATTCTCGTCTGGGCCCGTGCTTGTCACAAAAGCAGGACACTTAGTACGACGAATATGACAAGTCATATGATTAAGGTGATAGTGCAAGTGTGTTTAATCATTTATCAAAGGATCATGTTGATTATAAACCAAAAGTTCGCGCAGTTTATAATCCAGAAGCTGAGCATGATTACAACTTGATTTATAGACCAGCTGAAGCAGCAGAAAAATCTAAGTTTGTGAAAAAGATTGCGCTAGCTCCGCTGGAGCGTGCGAAGTTACCATCAAACGTGGGGAAGTTTAACAGTATGACTGATCCTGATGATCACCTACGCCTGTTTACCAGCGCAGGGCTCATTGGTGGATGGACTATGCCCATGTGGTGTCACTTATTCGTTCAAACCCTTGCTGTGGCCGCGCGCCTATGGTTTGACAATCTTCCAACAGGTAAGTTAACCTCCAGAATGATCTCAAGGATAAGTTCTTAACTCATTTTATTCAGCAAAGTCGTTATGTCAGAGACTCCTCAAATATGATGAACATCTGGCGGAGAGATGATGAAAGTTTAGAAGATTTCATTACTCGTTATAATAAAGAAGTCCTTGAGATTGGTGATGTTCAAGAAGATTTAATTCGCGCACAGTTCAAATATGTTGTGCTCTGCGATGAAATGATTAAGGTTTTGTCTGGCATTGTCGGTCTTCCAAAGATTGGGGATAAGCTTATGGCGGCAGCCAAAGTTTATGCCCAAACTGAGCGAAATCTAAATTCCAACAGACCACCTTTAGCTCAGAATCGTCCTCAAGATCTGAGTAGGGGTAGTTGGCAGTTCAAAAAAGGTTGGAACGAGATAAATCAAGGATCATATTCTCCTTATTTGCCAATGGATGCTCGCACGACCATTAATAAAATAACAAGTCAAAATGCAATTAAGCAAGAAAATAGAGACAGGCAGTGAACCCCTCTAACGTAATCTCCGGCAGAGGTTCTTAGCACAGAGAATTATCAATTCAAGCAACCTCAACCCATGAAAAACAAGAAAGGCCAGGATCCAAATCTTTTTTTGTGATTATCATAAGGACACGGGGTACACAACTAACAATTGTATCAGTTTGCGCACCGAGATTGAAAAAACTTTGAAAAGGGATAAACTTACACATTTACTCCAGAATGTGCGCAAGGAAGTTCGTCAGATTACGCACGGAGATGAGGGTCCAAGTAGTAAAAAGATGAAGCGGGTCTCCATGATTCAAGGGGAATGACGCGCAAGTGCAGTCACCAACGTTTTTGCAATGATAATTGTCGCGAGCAACAAGTTATTTTTCCTATTGTTCCTGGCGGACCACAGGAAGAACGACCAGTAGTGATTACATGTATTTTCGGTCACTACCAAACTGATTACATGTTTATCGATCCTGGGAGCTCAATGGATATCATTTATGAGCAATGCTTTAGACAATTAGATCTAGAGGATAAGGCGTGCCTAGAGCCGGTTGATTTTCCTTTGACTGGTTTCTGTAATGAGGCCGTCTTTCCTCTCGGACAAGTTACTTTTCCTGTCACCCTTTCGGGTGGAAAACATTCGCGTACGATCGATGTGAATTTTATGGTGATGTCGTCGACCTCTCGCCATGATGTCCTGTTAGGCCGCCACGCGCAGCACGACTTGAACGTGATTACCTCCACCCCACATGCAGCATGTGGTTTTCCAACCAAGACAGGGGTGGCTATCATGTATGCGCGTAAGGAAATCATGTCTATTGAAGAACCAGTAGCCAAAGTTGCCAAACCATCATCAAATGAACCAGAAAAGTGGATACTTAACAACAAATATCCCGAACAAACAGTCTTATTAGGTCCTGCAATATCCACAGCAATCCATGCCAAGTTTAAGCAATTATTATTCCAAAACATGGATATTTTCGCATGGTCACCTGCTGATATGAGCGGTGTTCCACGCAGTTTTGCAGAACATTGTCTGACCATTTTCCCTTCGGCGGAACCCGTGGTACAAAAGAAGCGCAACTAGTGCTATGAACGAACGAGTCATTAAGCTATTAGAAGCAGGAATCTTGCGCGAAGTAAGATATCAAACATGGGTGGTGAATCCGGTCATGGTTAAAAAGCATAATGGTGGTTGGCACATGTGTGTTGATTTCAAAGATTTAAATAAAGCCTGTCCAAAAGATTGTTATTCCTTACAAGAGATTGACAAGAAGGTAGATTCACTAGCTTCTTTTCGTTGGAAATGTTTTCTTGATTGCTATAAGGGTTATCATCAAGTGTTTTCTTGATTGCTACAAGGGTTATCATGAAGAAAGAGGACGAAGATAAAATGCCTTTCCGCACGGAGAAAGGCATTTTTTGTTACACCAAAATGCCTTTCAGTCTCCGTAATGCGGGAGCCACTTATCAGAGATTAATGGACACAGTTTTCGGGGACGACATCGTGGTCACAATCAAGATTTATATCGATGATCTTGTCATAATGAGCCATACAGAAGAAACAATGCTGGAAAATATTCAAAGAACTTTTGACTCATTGCGAAAGGTCAACCTGAAGCTGAACCCAAGCAAATGTTCTTTCGGTATGGAGGAAGGAAAATTTTTGGGTTTTATTGTTATGAAAGACGGCTTTAAAGTTAACCCAGAGAAATTCGAGGCAATTCAGAGCATGCCGTCATCATCAAGTATTAAAGAGATGCAGCGTTTAGTAAGACGATTAGCTGCACTTAACCGGTTCCTCGCGAATCATGCTACAAAATCTTACCCTTTCATTAGCACATTACGCAACTGTGTGAAGAAAGAAAAGTTTCAGTGGACTCCAGAGGCGGAGAAAGCTTTTCAAGACATGAAAGATTGTTTAATTCAACTCCCAACTCTTACAGCTCCGCTTGACAAAGAGGCTATGATTCTTTATCAAGCGCTTTTGAGATGGCGGTTGGTGCAGTTTTGTTAGTTGAACGAAATGGAGTTCAAACGCCAATTTACTATGTTAGCAAAATGTTGAATGATCCAGAAACCCGATATTCCATCATGGAGAAGCTTGTTCTTGCGCTAGTTCATGCTTCGCGCAGGCTGCGCAGGTATTTTTCTGGACATGTTATTATTGTCTTAACAAATTATCATCTGGGTCAGATATTTTCAAAAAACCAGATGTCTCGAGTTGTTTAGCAAAATGGGCGATCGAGTTGGTAGGACACAATATCATATACAAGCCACGCCCTGCCATTAAAGGGCAAATCTTAGCTGATTTTGTGACTGAGGTACCAATCGATAAAGTTCAGGATGGAGCAGGCGCAGGCTTTCGGTTGGTTAATCCTGATAACCAAGAATTTACATATGCCATTCGTTTGGACTTTAAAAGTACAAACAACGAAGCAGAGTATGATGCCTTTTTAGCAGGTCTTCGCCTTTCCATAAAAAAGGGAGCAACAAACGTACAAAAAAGAATTTACGTACAAACAAGAAAATCCAATTCCTATTTTTGACGAAAGAACCTGGATATTACACACTGATGGCGCATCCAACAGTGATGGAGCAGGCGCAAGCTTTTGGTTGGTTAATCCTGATAACCAAGAATTTACATATGCCATTCGTTTGGACTTTAAAAGTACAAACAACGAAGCAGAGTATGATGCCTTTTTAGCAGGTCTTCGCCTTGCCATAAAAAATGGAGCAACAAACGTAACAGCGCATGTAGATTTTCTGCTTGTGGCAGGACAAATTACCTGTAGATACGACACGAAGGGAGACATTATGGCTCCTCTATACTTGGAACAAGTGAAGTCTGTGATCAGTCATTTCAAACAGTTCAAGGTAGTTCATGTGAATCAAAGTGAAAACAAGCACGCCGATGCATTAAGCAAATTAGCATCAACTAGTTTTCAGCACTTGGCAAAAGAAGTACGAATTGAAGTTTTGAAAAATCCGTTTGTTCCACTTAGACATGTAAACATGGTAGAAATTGGGAGTTCATCATGGATGTCCCGGATCATAATGTTTTTACAACATGAATCCCTTCCTGAAAACAAAGCCGAAGCACGAAAGATTCAAAATAAGGCTATGAACTACGAGATGGCGGATGGAATTCTGTATCGTAAATCGTACATGGGTCCTCTCCTACGTTGTGTTGACAAGAAGGATGCTCAATATTTGGTTAGAGAAATTCACGAAGGGTTGTGTGGTATACATGCCGGGCCGCGCATGATCGTTGCCAAAATAATGAGCGCAGGATACTACTGGCCAGGCATGCATTTGGATGCTGTGGACATCCTGCTGAAATGCACATCTTACCAATGCCACGCGCCAAAAACCCTGCACCCCAAGAATCTGTTTGTTCCAGTAACCACTGCTTGGCCTTTCCAACAATGGGCCATCGATTTAGTTGGTCCATTTCCTGATGCGCTGGGGGCTGTAAAATTCATCATGGTGACAGTTGACTATTTTACAAAGTGGGTGGAAGCCAACCCACTCACCTCAACAACGTCCATGGTGATTCGAAAGTTCATTTGGGAACACATTATGTGTCGGTTTGGGTTACCCATGCGCATCGTTACTGATAATGGTCCGAACTTAGCATCTGATGAGCTTCAAAACTGGATGACGGAGATGAATATTGAACATGTTTTCACTTCCATTGTGCACCTTCAAGGCAACAGTCAAGTGGAAAGCATTAACAAACAACTTGTGGAAGGCATCAAAACCCGCTTAAGGACGATGGGCAGGGGATGGGTGGATGAGCTCCCAAGTATCTTATGGGCTCATCGCACCAGGCTTAAAACCAGTACCGGAGAGACACCCTTCAGTCTTGTTTATAGGACTGAAGCGGTAATTCTCGCCGAAATCGGTCTCCCATCTCCATGAATGCTAGCGTTAGAAAAGCAAGATAATGAAGCGCAACGTCGGATAGACTTAGATTTGTTGGAAGAAAGGCGCGAGAATGCGGCTATCCGGGAAGCTAAGTAAAAAACACAACTGGAGAAATACTATAACGCAAGAGTGCGCATCTGTACTTTCCTTCCAGGCGATTTTGTCCTGCGTGACAACGAAGCATCAAGTGCTGAGAAACCTGGATCGTTAGCACCAAAATGGGAAGGACCATACGTTATACATGAGGTCCTAGGGAAAGGTGCGTACACTTTAAAGCGATTAGATGGGTCCAGTGTTCCCAGAACCTGGAATGCCCAGCAGCTCCGCCGATGTTACATGTAATCTTAGTTTTCTCCAAACGCACAGGCCCTGCGCCTTACCCATATTTGTGCAGAAGACTACTACTTACAGTATTTCTTTTATTATGTAATCTTAACGAGTCTGTATCGACGGCTTTACGCTTTATCAATGAATACAACAATCTTTACTTACATTTTGCGTTTATATATTTTTTACAAATGTATGCAATTACTTTGGTAGACACAAAAACACCAAGGTTACTCTAAACCTCATGGATGTAATGATAACATGATATCATGAAAAGGATCAATTCTTGGTCCATACATGAGTTTTATACCTCGTTCATTTGTCTCACCTAAAAAAGCAATTGTACTCATGCACATATTGTAATCAAAATATATTTTCATTCGATCTAATCAAAAGTTACGGGCACAACCGCGCAACAATATGGACAAGCAAGATGTCTTCTTAACAACTATCCTAATCTAGAAACAAAATTTACTCCTGTTCAGGAGCCATGGTTTCTGCAGCTTCTTTACCTTCAGTAAAGATTTCCTTCAGTCGGTTTACAAAATCGTCATGTTGAAGCGCATTGTCAACTAAATCCAACACTGGAATTTGCAGATGATCATACGCTTCTTTCACAGCTAGATAGGCAGCATTGGTATCCACTCCATAAGTAGCTGACCGGCTAGTATCTCATGTAACTTTCAAAGCATCAACTACATGAAGAGTACATTCGCCATATCCTTGAGAATAGCCGTCACTTCGTGCTGCTACCATCAACTTTGCCACAGACGCATCTAATTCTGTTTAATTCAAATGGAGTTTGCAATCTACAGGCACAATGGGGTTAAGATATGTTTAAAAGCAAAGACTAGCTAAAGTATTAACAAAGGTTGCAGGCACTCACATTTACAACGCCGTATTGCTGCATCCATGTCAAGCTGTTTGTTAAAGGCTCTACAATACTCTGTGCAGTAGCGCGTGCCGTTTCTGCCTCCTCCACCTTCTGCTCACTCTCAGACAATCGACACGCTAGCTCAGCCTTCTCTACCTGCGCCAGCTACAGATTCTTCTTAGCCACCTCTAGATCTTCTTTCATTTGCTCCTGATCAAATAGTAAAGAAGTGAGGTAAGAAATTTCTTTATTTCTAAGGACAAGCGTAGCACTGGTTTCTACCTCTTTCTACTCACTGCGCTCGCGGTGAGAACGCGCTTCTTTGGCAGCAGCTAGCGCGTCGGCTTTCTCCTATTTAAGTTTTTCAATCTCATTATGAAGGGTGATTTTTTCATTATTATCACGCGCGCACGCTTCCACCCAACGTTTACGTTCTTCTACTAGAAGCGCAACCTCCGCTTTCGCCTTCTTCTTCCATCCCATTGCCGACCACTCCTCGGTCTTCTTCTCTTCCTCAAACTTGGCTTTTTCAGCTTCGAGCTCTACCATCAGCGCCTTAACTTTTTCTTTCTCCACCCCACCTTATATTTGGATGTTTCAAACTCATTGCAATCCTTGTGTATGTTGCGCCATTCGCGCATGATTCGGTGGGGTGTGGAGGAAGCACTAGCAGTCTCCTGAAGGTATGCACGATTAGTATGGTCGTGCGATTTTTCCTCTTGAATTTTCACTTCAGCAGGAGGATAAGCACCTTTGAACCATTCTCTGCATGTTTGCCAATCGACGAAAGTATCCCCTAGTTTCAATTTCCATACAGGCTCATGAATCAAAGAAGCTCTCTTAGATGAATATGAACAGTAATAATAATCACCAGGCATCTCGTCTGGGCGGATTATTGACTCTTCTTCTGGATTCTCAAAAAATGATTCAAACTCCTGCGCAGATGGATAGGGGCCGGTATTTTTAGACAGCTCGCCAGCAGTAGCATCTTTCTCAATTCTTGAGGATAGTAGTGCAGTATCTGTTAGGATTGGCCACTACAAAAGAACAAATGATAAAATGCCAAAACAGGTCTGTACTAAATGATCCAGAACAAACAGTGTTTTGACTCACAACTTCCTTCAATGGCAAGATATCTAACATCTGATGGCTTTAACATCTGCTCAGTGCTAAGCTCTGTTGGTTGTAAAGACTGTTGAAGACCAAACCTATGTTTGAAGTCAAAATTCTGCTGGAAGTCAAAGGTCTGATCACCCTTTGAAGAACATTGGATAAAGCTTCATCAGTGGTTAAGCTCATCAGGTTAGCATCATAATTAGCTAGCTATCAGCGTTTTGCATATGTATCAGAGGATAGCATTAGCAGTGGTTAGAGGTTGTTAGGTTTGTTAGATGTCATTGTCTTGGTGATGTCAGCAAAGATGCCACAGAGATTAGGATTAGTACTATAAATAGACAGTGCATGTAGTGTGCTATTTAGCTCTCACACACACTTATCTTGTACGATCTAACATGTGTGAGCTCAGGCTGAGGGTGAGTTAGTGATTCATGCATGTAATCGTTTATAATCTTTTTCAATATTTTGAGCAGTGAAAACATTGTATGATGAAAGCTAATCTCTCCTTGGTTGTGTGTTTATTCCGCTGCAAGGTTTTATGTGTTTTATCTTGTTTTATGATTAATTTGTTTAAAACAACACAATTAGGTCAAACTCAGATCCTAACAATTGGTATCAGAGCCTAGTCAGTCAAATTCGATCTAACAATTGATTTGACACAAAAAGATCAACTCAAGTGATACTGTGTTGTTCGTATTTGTTTGGAAAACAGAGTAAGATTCAAATCATGTTGTATACGATTTCAGTGTTTGTGTTGGAATTTGTGATGATTCAATGATTGGTGGTTGCTAAGGATTCATCTAATGTTTTTAAAAGACTAAGGTGAACCTAAACCTTAGGAACAAGATCTATATGAGGAACAAAAGTTATGAGAAAATTTTAAGAAGGGTAAAATCCTATAAAGGTTATGGGTTGATATTTTGAAAACCAGATCAAAAGTAATGTGAATTTTAGCATAAGCATTTTGCAAAAATGACTAAGGTTCTCAAAACATCACTATAAATGATTCTGGATTGATTATTCTTTCCTTAAAAACCTTCCAGTGAATGCTATGACATCTGCCTGTGGAAAGGTTAAAGGGGAATAGAAGAAAAATCACAAAACTCTAAAAGTGTGTTTATCTCAAAACTTTTAATGACAAAAGAAAAGAGTATAAACATAAAATACTTGAGAGTTCACAGGCTAGTACTACAAAAGGAAAACCTAAAATTGAATTTCGTCTTCGCTTAAACATCTGTTACCAAACAAGCTGAGTGCAACCATTGTTTATAGGTAGATTCAGGTAACTGATGTATATCAAGTTAAAAATTGTTTTAAAAGAGGACTTAGGACATCTATCAGGTCTAATTGATTCATTTATCAAGAGATTTTTACTTAATTTTAAAAAAGTAAAGATTTCATGTATATATCAGGTCATTTGTTACTCCTTTTTAGTATTTTTGTTTTCTGGATGGTGATACATGTTGAGCTTTCACTTGTTTTAGATGGTTAAAGCTCAAAACCTGCCAGGAAGTAAAATCTTTCTATTTTTAGAGAGAAGGGAGTTACTTTTCATTGATAATGGATCAAAAGAAATCTGTTGATGGTCAAGGTTAGTTCATAATATGCTTGTCTAGGCTAAATTTGCAGGTACTCACATTTATCATCACAAGAGCAAAAGATGTTTTAAAACAAGACTGTGGATATGCTATCAGGATCGTAAATTTCAACAACTCATCCACCAAAAGGTGCAGAAGTTTCAAAACAGTCTAACACTCCATGACAAAATACAGTGTAACTCAGACATCACCTTGTGAGGGATTACTATGAAAAGGTTTGATTTCTCAGCATCATGTTCTAACTAGAGATCAACTGGCAGATGTTTCAAGTTCAAGCATTAGAAACATCCACCTTCAAAAGTCTGATTTCTAGGTTTGAAATGCTAAACATGGAGTAAAAACAGTTTTCTGGTGTTCCATGCGTAAATAGCATAAAAATGTTTTCAGAAAATCAAAAGAAAACTTTAAAAATAGTTAAAATTGGTTTTCTAAATAAATCTCTAAATCTGATGAAACCATTGTTCTATCTTCAAAACTCGGATTGGCATATCTATCCACTGCCAAAGTGAATCCTCTGTCTTTTGGTCAAATCTCCGTGTTGACCTTATCCACTGTTTCAAAACCACTGACAGAGGTAAAACTTACACAGTTCACAAACACTGATGACACACATCAGTGGTTTTACAAAACAACTGTCATCCATTCATAGTCAGAGGATACACGTGGAAAGGCAATTATTATCAGATCTTGCCACGTGTCAATAGTTAACCGCCCGATGTTTGAAACCATTGATAAAACCCTGATAAAACCCTCAAACAAAGTTTTTACCCTCAAAATCAAAATTCAAAATTTTCTCATAACCGATCAAATTTCTCAAATCCGATCATGGTTCTCATCATCAAACATCCACACAATTACCTCTGTACCTTCAAAAAGACAAAGAAAAACACATATTTTCACTATATCATCGATATCCTAGCTTCATCAAAGTACAAAACTTTGCTCTCTTGTAATGCTCCAATTTATCAAGACACCCTACGAGATTTCTAGGCTAATGCAGAACTTGAAATTCAAAATAAAAAGCCTTGGGCAATCTCATCTAAATTCAGAGGTATCATGGTTCCAATAACCCCACAAACCATCTAAGAGGTTTTCCAAATGGACGATCTTGCAGGTAAAATGTCTTTCCCTAAGGATGAGTATCAAGTTGATTTGGTAAATAGAGGGTATACAGGAAACCTAACAAAAGTTACTATGAAAAAGGGAAATTTCCCTCCTCCTATGAAATTCCTATTTCACTCTTTACTCACTTGTGTTTCAAATAAAACAACTAGTTTTGACAAAATACCATTGAAAATTCAATACTTGGGGTATGCTATTATGTCTACAACTGAATACAATTACTCCCAAGCATTGTTTAATGATTTGGTAACAAATCTGGAAAATATGAAAAACAAAAAGGCACATGCTTTCTTATTATTTTCAAGATTTTTAAGTTATTATTTACAACAGAAAATTCCAAAAGAGGGTGTACATGTTCTTAAGCAGGGCATACCGTTTCAAATAAACAGCTTAACGTCTGAAACATTTACTCGCCTTATGACCAAAGAGTCAAAAGTTTCTAAAACACAAGCAGGGGAGTCTGAGCAAAATTTGGATGAGTCCACATCTACTCCTCAGACCTCAGCTGCTGAGCCACTGCTCTTGGTGACCACAGTAGCTTAACCACTTATGTGCAACCCACACCAAAAATCACCAGAAGAACCAAAAAGAAATCCATCAAGCCCACCAAACCTACCAAAAAGGGCCTTCTGGAAGATGAGATCCAAGAAGTTAACCCTGTGACAACACAAACGTCACAAGAAACCACTGTTGCTACTTCCTCACAACAGTTGGAAAGATCTCCACCCAAAACCACAACTCCTCATGATTCCTCACAAAAGGAACATGTTGAAAGCACAGGGACACAACAACTTGAAACATTACCGTCATTTGAGAGTATGTTGCACTGTCCTTATCCCAAGGCAAATTCTCCTTCTACTTCCTCACAACAGTTGGAAAGATCTCCACCCAAAACCACAACTCCTCATGATTCCTCACAAAAGGAACATGTTGAAAGCACAGGGACACCATAACTTGAAACATTACCGTCATTTGAGAGTATGTTGCACTGTCCTTATCCCAAGGCAAATTCTCCTTCTACATCACTCCCCACATCCCAAATTACATCAACCCTGCTGTCTCTGTTTGAGGTCATTAAAAGTCAGACATAAAACAGCCTCTCTCACCAACACATTACTGAGAATACAACTTCCACAATGGCTGTGTCTGATAAAATTTTATTGACTAACCCACAAACAGTTGAGGAGGTTACACCACTTGAATTTCATGAAATTCTTGTTGGTAGTTCAAGTGGAGCAGCTACTACAAATGTTGAATCCACTGATTTACATCTTGACAGTAGTTTCATAAATAAGTCTCCCTTGAAAGCAATTTCTACTGAGGCTACCATGGCAACCACTGCTGGTATTAAAACCACTGTTGAGTTTGTTAAGGAAACCTCTGTTGTAGAAAGAAGTCCCTAGTACCAAGAAAAAAGGGCATCTGTGTTTAAAACAAGGGTTTAAACCTCTATTCAGGATAACATACAAATAACTACCACTTCTGGTAGGAGTTCAGATGATCCTATTAAGTTAGGTGATGATCTAAAAACTAAAGATTTGACAGAGAGAGTTACAAAAATTGAGACATCAGTGGCAGACATCAACAATATGCTGCAACAGATGATAGAATCTACAAAGTCTCAAAACACTGCTCAATCCTCTACTCTTCAAGCCACTGATATAATCAAACAGGTATATCCTATGTTTCAAAAACAACGCCAACATGCTGACCACCAACATGAAATACGTGTAAAAATGTTCAAAAATGAGTTGAGACAAGATATAAGAACACTCAGGCAGAACTTAAGGTTATCAAAGAAGCTCTCACAACATTGCCTGGCACTACCCCTGCACCTATCTTCGAAAGAGTTGATGACGCAAAAAAGGGGGAGAAAAATGAATCTATGAAAAAGCCAAAGCCTACAAAAGAGTCCTCAGTAACTTCTGCTGAAACATCTGTCAAAGAAAAGAAAAAGGGAGGTGATGAAACCCTGGAAATTCAAGCAGATGATGAAGTTGCAACAAAGAGGATGATCCTATCTCAGAATGAGACAAAGGAGAGGGTTTTGAAAAGGGAGCAAAAGAAGTTGAAGAACACTACAACAGATGTTGATGTTACAAAAGGCACAACAGATGTCATGACAATAGTGGTTTCCACAAACACTTCTAAATTTCTATCAAAATCAATATTCACCCCTATAACCCAAACTCCTACAAAAACTCCTTCACCAAAACTAGTGTATACAAGAAAAAGAAAGGTCACAGTGAATGATGATGATATGCCTGCACATAATACTTTTTCATCTTCACCATTTATCCCAACAAATCCAGAACCTTTCATCACTCAACCATCACCTACTAGTCACAATCCTTCTAGAAACATACCCTTGGAAACAACATACCCACTGGAACTGGCTGCAGTTCAAAAAGAAATGTTACAATTTTATACAGAGGCTGATCCATCCAAAAGAACCTTTTCATCTCTTCATGGCTACAGAATTCCAAAAAGCATTGATGAGTATCTGAAATTGAAAACCAGACAAGCTAAAAACATAGCAAAAGAAGAGGGAAAGGGGAAGGGTGACACCTACTTGTCAAAACTTGAGCAGCATGAGCTAAGTAAAGTCAGAAAACTAGAAGAATATGCAAAAGAGTTAAACAAGAAGATGTCTAATGCTGATCCTCAAGAGAAGCTAAGGGAAGATCTCATAGGGCTTATCATGAGAAACAAACCATATCAAGCCTATGAGCATCAGTTCAAAGACTGGCCTATCACAACTCTCCAACAAGAAGCAAACAGATGTGAAAGGATGAAGAAAGATCCTCAAATAAGGAAGAATGCACCAGACTGGAACAAGTTTAAAAATTATAGTGCAGATCTTGCCTTAGAAGCATTCATCCGAGCCTTGAGTCAAAGAAAAAGGCAGTTACAAATGGATGATGAAGAAAAACAGAGAGAAGCTGACATTAGTAAACAGGCAAACAAAAATCAATCTCTGCATGTATTGAAAGATGGTTCATCAAAGCCTCAAGCTCAATCCACTGAAACTGGAAAAGGGTTATCAAGCAGTTTACCTTTCTCAAACTCATCACAAATAACACTTCTCCCAAGAAACCCATTGAACTCAAAAATACTAAAGTGGATGTCTGATAAACAGACCCATGTATTGACTTTTCTCAAGTCCAATAGGGCATTTGAATATATAACAAGGAAGGATGCACTAAGCCTAGGTGTAGCTGGCCTTCAAGATCTTCTGGAACTTCAACTATGCAGGGATGAAGATGATGAAAATTCCCTGAATTTTGAACTAAAAGATCAAGAGACAAATCAGGGAAAAACTGATGAGAGAATAAAGATCAGGAATAAAGAAGAGTTTTGGCATCATCTGTTCTAGGGGGAGATTGTTGGGATTGACCCCTACAAAAGAACAGATGATAAAATGCCAAAACAGGTCTGTACTAAATGATCCAGAACAAACAGTGTTTTGACTCACAACTTCCTTCAATGGCAAGATATCTAACATCTGATGGCTCTAACATTTGCTCAGTGCTAAGCTCTGTTGGTTGTAAAGACTGTTGAAGACCAAACCTCTGTTTGAAGTCAAAAGTCTGCTGGAAGTCAAAGGTCTGATCACCTTTGAAGAACATTGGATAAAGCTTCATCAGTGGTTAGCATCATAATTAGCTAGCTATCAGCGTTTTGCATATGTATCAGAGGATAGCATTAGCAGTGGTTTGAGGCTGTTAGGTTTGTTAGATGTCATTGTTTGGTGATGTCAGCAAAGATGCCACAGAGGTTAGGATTAGTACTATAAATAGACAGTGCATGTACTGTTCTATTTAGCTCACACACACACTTATCTTGTACGATCTAACCTGTGTGAGCTCGGGCTGAGGGGGAGTTAGTGATTTATGCATGTAATTGTTTGTAATCTTTTTCAATCTTTTGAGCAATGAAAACATTGTATGATGAAAGCTAATCTCTCCTTGGTTGTGTTACAAAGTTTTAAATTGTATTCCGATGCAAGGTTTTATGTCTTTTATCTTGTTTTACGATTAATTTGTTTCAAACAACACAATCAGGTCAAACTCAGATCCTAACAGTATCTTTATCCTGCTCGCCAGCAGCAATGTCAGATAGGTTGGTTTTTTCATTAATCACGCCTTTTGCTTCAACAGTTGCTTTCTCTAGAGAGTTGGGAGTAATAATTCAGCTTCACGATCTTTTACTTCAGTCTCCAACACCTCATCACCTTTTGTTTTTTCTGGGATCTCAGAATCATCCATCGTATGGATTGGTGATAATGGCTTTGAGGGTTGAGATGACGTCCCCACTTTCTCTGTAGAAATAAAAGAGTTAGTTCATAATGTTGGTCCCAGATGGACAAAGAAGAATAGATCCTTTATTGTAATATGGCAAGTGATTTCAACAGTTGTGAAAATAGTGTGCAGAAATAGAAATCGAACTTTCAAGAAAACAAGCACTTACAGAATTTTCAAATTTTATATCACTTTGAAACAAAATGGTTTACAAGATGATTGAATGATTATTGCCTAGTACAAAATGAAAACTTGTGTAATTCTGTGATGAAAGGGCAGTGGAGTTCTTTTTGGTTGTATATATTAAATGCTAGGCTTAACTCATGTCCTTTCCTAAGAGACCTTCTATTTATAGAAAGTCCAGGTGCATGAATAAACATTTTTTTATTCATGCATTTGCTTTGCATAAAGTAGCTCGTTGTCATATTCATTGAATCCATTTGGAACAACTTGCATTTTCAACTATGGCAGAGCTGCTTTTCAAATAAGTGGGTTTCATCAGATTTCTGATGATAACAGATCATCAGAAAATCTGATGACCAGACTTTTACCAGAATCTTCTGATAATCAGAAATATCATTAGATTCGTCAGAATGGTCTTTTCTGATAATCTTTCCTTGTTTGGCATTGGTTTCTGATTGATGCTGAGGATGTGTTCTTCTCTTCCAGTGTTCTGCCTTGTATCTTCTTGTTGTGTTGGCCTTCTGTAACCTTTGTCCTCATCCATTAATCATGCCGATTATATTTTTCTTCAATACTTACATAAAAAGTTTACTAACAGCTTCCCCCTAAGTATTGTAAGAAAAATGACAAATCATGACCATCAAACAAACTTCCGACAATGCTTAAACAAACCAAGTACGAAAAATTCAAACAAGTCAAAAACAGTTACTTCAAAACTATATCATAAACTAAGAGTTTTTCTTAATTTTTCTTCAGTCCGATCGTGTAAACATCACCCTTCTTCAACTGCATCTTGTGCTCAATGCTCTTGTGGGTTGCTTTGTATAGGTCCTTGTACCATCCCCTAGCTGTCTTCCACTCTTCAATTGTGTCTTCAACTTTCTTTCTCAGCTGCTCATTGTTTCTTGCTTTCTTCTTGAGTTGGTCTTGTTTCTTGTTCATACAATCCTTGATGTAATTCAAGGTCTGATTTGAGTACCTGCAAATTTCACTAATTCTGAACAAAGCTCTTTCATTATTGATATCTTTGAATACCACTGATAGTTCAGGTTCTTCAAAGACTGCTCCTGTTCTTGCTTCAGAAACATCAAGTTCAGCTGGAATCTCTGTGTTAGGAGGAGGTACATGTACTTTCTTGATGTACTCAAAATTGATGCTCAGATCAAAATCTGCTATGGCTACTCTCTGGTACACTTTTTGTCCTGTTTCAGCAATGCTGCTGATGGCTCTTCTATTGATCTTTGTTTTTCCCTTCTCTTCGTCAATAAGTTGTTTCATTTTTATGATATCCAAGGGATGAAGTTCATCAGCCAAGTCATTATCCATGACTGTTGTTGCACTACCGTATGCCCTGAGCAAGGAGTATTTGTTCTGCATGTGTGTTCCCAAGATTTTGTCTGAATAGGATTGCTCAGTTATTCTATCAATTCTGATCACTAGGTTGGTGAGAGGTGTGTGTAGAAAGGTCCTGTCTCTCTCCAATCTTGCATCTACTATTTTTGTGCTCATAGGAGAGAGAGGCCTTTCAAGCTTGTCTATCTCATCATTCCAGTAGCATTCTTTGAGGTAATGTTCAGGGAACATCATAGTGTCTTGATCAGCAGTCAGAACCATGTATTCCTTCAGGTTTCCCTGAGAATCTTCGATGATCTCTTTTCTTGGCTTCTTTGATGATGTTACAGTCTCTTCCCATTTCCTCTTATCAGCTGAAACAATTTGTTTGCTGAAGATTGTTTCTCCAGAAGTGGTCATTTTGGGTTGACCTCTTTGGATGAAACTGCTCCCAATAGAGGTTCCAGCTGGTGGAGTATCCAAGACCCTTTGTTTTTCTATTCTAGGAACTTCAGGAGGAGGACCCATTGAGGTGGGTTTGAGTCGAGACGTTGAGTGCGATTGACTTGTTTCGGTTTGCTGGGAGGTTTCTGGTTTCTTTTGAAGTGGTGGTTTTTGTGGTATGAGAGTCTCAAGTTCTTGCACGCCTGACTTTGCCAAGTTGACAATGTTTAGTTGCAGACCCTTAATAAGTGATTGCATATCGCTTAAGGTCTGGGCATTTCTTCTTTCCTGCTCTTGCAATCTTTGAAACTGACTTTTGTGTTCACTGTGTTGTGCAGACCAATCTTTCACCATCTTTTCAAGTGCATCTGCTTCACTGTGTTGTGCAGACCAATCTTTCACCATCTTTTCAAGTGCATCTGCTATGCTGTTGTTATGTACCCTTAGAATTTTAATTTCTTCCAGAATTTTCCCAGAATTTGAGGTGTCTCTTGTGGTTAAAGCTTCTGCTACCTTTTCTTGTATCTCCTTAAGAATTTCTGTTATTGCTTCTTTGTGTTCTGATGACTGTTGCAGCTTCTTCAGGACATCAGTGTTGCTTTCTTCTTGTTTTCTGATTACTTCAACTGTTTCTGACAAAGTCTTTATATCTGATCTTTGACTTTTAATTTCATTCAGCAGCAGATCCAGCTTTTCTTCTATAGGAGATCTTCCAGTGCAGGCTTTGGTTATGTTATCTAGCTCTTCATGAAGTTGTTCAGATGTCATGGTTGGTGGTTGGGTAGTAGGTGGAACAACAGATGCTCCCCCTCTAACACCAGCAGAAGACAAACTTACTGCTGTTGCAAAGTCATGAGGTTGAGTACTCGTTTCAACCTACACAACTTTACTAGAATATTGAAACTGATTCAAATCCGGGTTTTCCTCACATCCTTGAACCATTGATGGTTCTCTATGAGTTGTAGAGAAACTCTGATTTTTCTCTTCCAGGTTTCCTTGATCAGCAGCATGATCTCCACCTGTTGCCATCACATTCTCCTCCTCATTATCTGATTCAGAGAGTGGATCTTTGGAACTACTCAAATCTTTTCTAACAGAAACAGTTTCTCTAGGCAACACAACATAACTTCCTTTAACTGATTCATCAAAATTTGTATCTTTTTGAATTTGCAACAATATTTTCATCAAAGTTAAAGTTTTGTTCACCTGTTTCTGCCATATGAGATGCTTCTGCATGATGCTGCTCAAACCCTTTGGTTTGTTCATCACTTCCCTCTGATTCTGGTGTCAGTCTAACAATTTGATCCTCTTCCTCTATATGTGGTGCCATTGACTGTTGATCATCATGTACTAGTGGGGATGTACTATAAAAAACTTCAGCTATTTCTTGTCTCTTGTTTAAGAGTTCCAAGTGTTGTGCCTTGTAAGGTGATTCCTCTGGTATCAGATTCATCATACTCACTGGTAGTGTTGGAACATCACTGTCTGATATCCAAGCACCGACAACACACCAAGGTTTCATGACTTCAGTTTTCCACATGTTTTCTGATGCAGGGAATTCAACATTCTTTTCAGCAAAGACATCAGAAACCAGTAATGACCAGAATCTGGGAAATGGTAGGTGTGAGGTGATCCTCCCATCTTTTGTTAACACTGAACTTTTCATTAATCTAAATATCTTTTTCCATAATCAATGTTTGTTCCGGTAATTAGACAGAACATGATTGTTAAAACATTCATGTTTTTCTGATCAATTCCTCCAATTTTGGACGTCATACATTTGTTTAAAATTTTCATCATTACTTGCCAAAAGGCAGGCAATTCTTGTCTCTTGAATTCACTGATTTTGTGATTTTCTTCTCGTAGCTCATCACTGCTTCAAGTTGCTCAAACATATCTTCCTTTGCCGGTACAGGGTCATAGTGCTCAGATATGGGTATTTCCAAACATTCCCTTACTTTTTCTGGTGTGATTTTTAGACAAAAATTTCCACACATATGAGCGCTCAATTCAGCAGTGCCTGTTTCATTCAAAGTGTGGACGAGTTTTTGCAAGATGCTTTCGGGTACTTCTTCTGATTTGACCAAAGCTTGTGCAAGAGGAGATCTTGTCAAGTATTCTATCAAAATTTGGCATTTAACATCATAATCTTCGATCTTTGTATTCAGCTTCTCGTTGTTGCTTTTCATTAGTAGGAAGTTTTCTTCATTGATGAGTTGGACAGAGTGTTCGATGGGTGGATTGTTGAGATTGACAGGGTTGATTGTGGCCATGGTAATAGTTTTTAGATTCGAGAGAAAGATTTTAGGGTTCTTGAGCTGGAAGGTTTTAAAGAGGTGGGTTATTGAGATTAAGGACGTGGGTGGTAGATCGTGGCTGGATAGTGTTTAAGTGGGTTAATGACGGTTTAAATAGGAGTTAATTTCCTTTTGAAAGAGATAATATCATCAAAAAGCTTTTGATTTATCGATTAAGGTTTTGATGTATATCCTTTCAACAAAAGCTTTGATTGGTCAATGCTACCGCCAAATTTCACCTTTTTCTTCCAGTGGGGCCTCCTTTGTGAAAAGGTCCACTAGAACCCTTTATAAACTTTGTCTTTCATTTCTCTTTTGACAACAAAACTCTGTTAAACGACATCACTTAGAAGGATTTGAACAAATTTTTGATGTTTCCATTTCATCAACAATTTTACAAAAGTTCATCAGAAAATGAGTGAATGTTCATCAGAGATGATAGTTTATTTTTATTTTATTTATTTATTTATTTTCTTGAAGATGAGAGGGAATGAGTAAAGTTTCATAGGGATTACTTACACATGTTTTTCTGGTGCAACTTCAAGTCTTTGTTCTTTTCTTCAAGGAATATTTTGTCAAAAACCTCCCCTTTTTTATTAAAATAACATTGAAAATTGTTTTCACATTTTTTTTATTATCATTTTATTTTGAAGATTTAACTAAGAGTTATTTTGAACTTTGTCTTTACTAGAAAATTTCTTCTTATATGTTAAAATTTTCTTTCTGATAACTCTAAGTTCATTTTTCTCTGTTTTAACTCCCTTTTTTTTTGTTTTCTTCCATCTTCATAAAACAACCTCCCTTTTTAATAAAGCTAATATATTTTATATATATATATATACACTAAAACAAAGACAACAAAATAAAACTAGATAATACCAAACCAAAGCATAATAAAGAACTAAAAATCAGTTGTGTGTCCGGTGTAGTGTGTGGTTGGGACAAGGGTAGGTTCATATATGTTTTCTTGTAAAACAACTTGAGCTCTTGGATACCAGTCTTGCTGTATGCCTCTGAAGTCCAGCTGACTAGTGATCACCTTCGTTAATAAATGTGGGTAGATCAGAAAAGGACGGGAACATCGCATGTTTCTTTCAAAGTCTCTCAGGAGATACTTTGAGAAGTTATATGGTTTTCCGTGTACAACTACATGCACTACTTCCAACAACTTATAGGATAAGTCATTGAAACTCCATACTTTAAAGGGAAGCATACTCCAAGCTGTGTTGTCAAGAACTGCCACTGTGGGATGAACCCAGATTTCCTAATCCCTCTACACGTACTAGAAGAAGAATATCCCATGTCTATAAGAGTTTGGTCCAAAACTAATCTGCTAAAGATGGTGACATTAGTGTCATCGTTGAGTTGAAGAGCAGATCTGATGGTCTCTTCGCTGAGGATGATCTCCTTTCCCGTCACAAAGCTGGTGATCCACACCTTGGTTCCTTGGTGGTCTGTTTTTTTGTTCCACCAGAACACTTGTAGGATAGAGGGGTGTAACCAGATGAATGCTATAAGGCATAGCCAAGAGGGCTTTGCATCAGCATGTTGAGGATGAGCCTGCATCCTTGGTATTGAGGCTCATCAAGCCTCATCCTCACCCTCATGTTGTGAGTGGTGTGAAGTTCGAGTGGGAAATGCCTTGTTTCAATTTCTCGAGCCATTTGGTTATGTGAAGTGGGAGGTTAGTAGGCTTAAGTGAAGAGAAGAAGTTTTGATAATGATAGTTGTGATGAAAAATCTTTATGTGAAGTTGGTTTAAATAAGTGAAAGTGATAGTTTTGCTATTAATGGACATCACAACTAAAAGATTTTATTCTTTTATTCTTTCTCTTCATAAATACACGAAGATCCTTCGTCAGCGGCAAATGGTAGTTTGTGTGAGTGAAAGTCTTTGTGTATTTATTGATTGGGCGGCTATAACTAGTAGATTGTAATCATTCTCTGCCCAGGTATCCCCTTATATACTCTTCTAAGCATGGTGACTAAGCTGATTATGAATTGAGTTAAAAGAGTATTCACAATTAATTTTGCTCAGATGGCTCGTTTGTGATTCATACTGCTCTATGCTCATGCAAGTGGCTCCTTGTCTCCCTTTACCTTTTATTATTTTGTTTTTGAAAGAAAAAAAATTATTATGAATGTTGTGTTGTTTTTTTTTAAGAAAGAAATTTATCAGAATAACTAATGTGCTATAACAAAGATAATTTATCAGAATTTCTAATGGTTCGTTAGATTTCTGATATTTTACCAGATTATTGATTGATTCATCAGAAACTAAGTTAATTTATCTGAATAACTAATGTACTTTAACAAATATCTTATTTTTCGCATTTGGACTTGTTATTTCCCTTTTGTTGTGGTGACAAGTTGTTTTCTAAGTTTTCATCACATTTTATGTTGGCCATCCCAAGTTTGCTGACCAGAAAATTATGTCTCTTTTCATCTAATGGTTTTGTGAAAATGTCAGCAATTTGATTTTTAGTTGGTACAAAATACATTTCTATGTTACCTTTTGCAACATGATCTTTGATGAAGTGATACCTGACATCTATGTGTTTTGTTCTTGAATGATGAACTGGATTTTATGTGATGGCTATTGCACTTTTTGAATCACACAAGACAGGAATCTTTGTCAGATCTACTCCATAATCTTTGAGTTGTATCTTCATCCATAGCACTTGTGAACAGCAACTTGCTGCTGCTATGTATTCAGACTCTGCTGTTGATGTAGCAACACAATTTTTCTTTTTGCTTGCCCAACATACTAGCTTCTCTCCCAGCATTTGACATGCACCAAATGTGCTTTTTCTATCAATTTTGCATCATGCATAATCTGCATCTGTGTATGCTATTAGCTCTAGACTTGTATCTTTTGGATACCAAAGACCAAGTTCTGATGTGCCTTTTAGATATTTAAAAACCCCTTTGACTGCTTTTAAGTGAGACTCTTTGGGATCATATTGATATCTTGCCAGAAAGCATGTAGCAAACATAATGTTTGGTCTACTTGCAATTAAGTATAACAATGATCCTATCATTCCTTTATAGGTTTTAATATCTACACTTTTTCCTTCTTTATCAGAACCGAGTTTATTTCCTGTTGCCATGGGAGTTTTTGAGATTGAGATGTTTTCAAGTGAGTATTTGATCAAAATTGTTTTTACATACTTAGTTTGACACAAGAAAATTCCATTAGTTCTTTGTTTGACTTGTAATCCTAAGAAAAAAGTTAACTCACCCATCATACTCATTTCAAAGTGGCTGGTCATTAATTTTTCGAACTTTTTGCAGAATTTTTCATTTGTTGATCCAAATATAATGTCGTCAACATATATTTGGACTAACAGAGTGTGACCTTTATGTGTTTTAAGAAAGAGAATTGTGTCAATTGTACCTTTTGTGAAGCCAGAATTGATTAAGAAGTTTGACAAAGTTTCATACCATGCTCGGGAGCTTGCTTCAAACCATACAAGGCTTTCTTTAATTTGTAAACATGATTTGGAAATTTTGGATCAACAAAGCCTTCAGGTTGATGCACATATGCTTCTTCCTCAATCTTACCATTTAGGAATGCAGATTTCACATCCATTTGATATACCTTGAAGTCTTTGGATGCTGCATAAGCAAGAAAGATTCTTATTGCTTCTAGTCTTGCCACTGGTGCAAAAGTTTCATCATAATCTATCCCTTCTAGTTGACAATAACCTTTTACCACCAGCGTTGCTTTATTCCTAGTGATCGTTCCATTTTCATCATATTTGTTTCTGAATACCGATTTTGAACCAATGACAGACTTATTTTCAGGCTTTGGCACTAGATTTCACACTTAACTCTTTTAAAATTGATCTAACTCTTCTTGCATTGCTTGTATCCAGTCTGCATCGTTTAGTGCTTCTTTAACAGATTTTGGTTCAATTATGCTTAGAAAGGCAGCATATGCACATTCATGTGCTGTTGCAGATCTTGTTCTTACGCCATCATCTATATTTCCAATGATATCTGACTGAGCGTGCCCTTTTATCCATCTGAGACGGATATGAGAACTTGTTGATTCTGATGGATTTAATGTTTCTCCCTAATTATTTTCCTCAATAGGGTGGGATGTATCAGAATTCTGATTATCTGTCAGATTTTCTGGTACATTTTCCATTTCTCTTGCAGGGTTAGTACATGATTGTTCTTTTGATGTCCTTATTAGATAACGATCATTTTCTAAAAATTCACTCATTATACTTTCAAAAAGTTGATTGAGGTTTTCTTGATTGTCAGAGGGGTCTAATTCTTTCAAATATTCTTCTGAAACTTATGTCTCTGTTGAATCATCAAAAGACACATATAAACTTTCTCTGATTGTCCTTGTGTTTTGAATAAAAATCCTATATTCTTTTGAGGACAAAGAATAACCAAGAAAAATCCTTTTTTGCTTTTCTGTCAAATTTCTCAAGACTTTCAAAGTCATTAAAAACGAAACACCTATAACCAAATGTGTGAAAAAATTTTACATTTGGTATTCTACCATTTATGATGTTGTATGGTGTTTTATATAGTCTGTTATTGATTATGGTTTGGTTTTGGGTAAAACAAGCATTTGCTATAGCTTTTGCCCAAAAGTATGTGGGAAGTTTTGCATAAGCTAGCATTATTCTGACTGCTTCAACTAAGGTTCTGTTTCTCCTTTCTACAACTCCATTTTGTTGTGGGGTTCTTGGAGCAAAAAAGTCATGAGAGATTCCCTTGCTGGTTAGGAAATTCTCAAGTTTTGAATTTTAAAATTTTGTTCCATTGTCTATTCTGATCCTTCTCACTGTTAATTTCAAAAGATTTTCTATTTTTCTAATAAAATTTATGATCAGATCAGGAGTTTCACTTTTCTTTCTTAAAAATTCTACCCAAGTGTATTTGGAATAGTCATCAACAATTACCAGAATGTCCTTCTTTCCAGAAAAACTTTCAATGCTTATGGGTCCACAAAGATCCATGTGCAAAAAGTTCTAAATTTTGTGAGATTGATGATTCAGAAATTGTTTTGTGTGACCTTCTCTTTGATTTTCCCATTTCACAAGCTTCACACAATTTATCCTTCTTTGAGGATATGAATGGTAAACCTTTTACCAGTCCTTTGTTTGCTAATTTACTCAGGTTTTTGAAATTTAAGTGTGCTAATCTTTTATGCCACAGCCAACTATTACCTTTGTTGGATTTTGAAAATAAGCATAGCTGAGGATGTTTGGTTTCTTATTCAAAATCAAAGTAATAGATGGACTTTCTTATCCTTTTTCCACTTAAGTAAATTTTATTGTCATCCAAACCAATTAGCAAACATTTTTTTGGTAGGAAGGTTACCTTAAATCCCTTGTCCCAAAATTGACCACAACTTAGCAGATTGTACTTTAAGCCTTCCACATAGGCTACTCTTTCAATGGTCAATGAACCATACTTTATACATCCATATCCCAATGTTCTCCCTTTTACTCCATTTCCAAAGTTGACTAATGTACCCAGTTTTGGAACAAAATTACTGAGTAAGCTCCTATCTCTACTCATGTGCTTGGAGCTTCCAGAGTCGTAGTATCAGATCTGCTGCACATGATGGTCCTGAAATGGAAAAGTTAGAGGGTCTTTGGTGTACCCAGACTTGCTTGGGTACTTTTTCTGATGAATTTTTAAATGGGCTTCCTACTTTGGATGTGTTTTCATCAGAATATTTGATGCATTTTGATCCATGATCAGACTCTTGTACTCTTGTTTAGAGATGGTGTTGGATCAGTTTTAGTACATCAACACACATACAAGATTCCTTATCAGAAGTTTCTGATACATGATCTTGAGATGGAAGTTTTGGATATTTTGGATAAATCCCTTTTGATATTTTTGAAGATGTTTGTTGAAATGTGTCTTTTGAAATTACAAAAGAGTTATCAGAACTTATTAATTCTATGTAAGATTCTAATGTTATTTTATCAGATTTCTGATTTGTTGCTTTTACAAAAACAGTAGGATTTCTGGTATCTGTCTTAACATAACTTAATCCTTCTCCTCTGTTGTTTGGTGTTGTTTTAATAAATTTGATGAACTCTTTTGCCTGTTGAAAACCTTTTACATTTATTTCTTTGTCATGAATTTTTTTGTATAGATTTTTCCTTTCTGTCTCGTAAAATTCAACTTTTGCTTTGTTGTTTAAGTTTACTTTCCAGATTCTGTTTTACTTGAAGATTTGTAAAATCTGTCATAAGTTTGTTTAGTTTTTGCTCAAGATAAAAAATTTTAGTGTTTACCTTCAGCTCTGAGTTTGTGGTTTCTTCATCAGAAAGTTTTGCTATAAGACAAACGTTTGCCATTTCTTCTTCATCTTCATCAGAAGAGTCATCCGTCTGCCATGCATCTGTTCCTACTATCAGACCCACTTTTTGTTGCTTTTTGGCTTCTTCTAACTTCTTTTCATAGTAAGCAACGTCTTTCAGCTTCTTGTTCTTGCATTCTGATGCATAGTGACCCTTTTGCTTACACTTATAACAGACAACTTCTGCTTTTCCTTTATCCCTTGTTTTTCCTTCCATCCACCCTTTATCATTTTTCTGGTACTTATGGCTTCCTCCTTTCAACCTTTGCTCAAATGTTTTAGTGAGTAGTGCAATTGCTTCAGCAAATGCAGAAAAATCTGATGAAGTATCAATATTTTCTGGATTTTGATAATTTGTGGATCACAAACTGGCGCTTTTTGTGAGTTTGAGATAAGAGCTATAGATCTTCCTCTTTGATTTGATTCTGCATATATTTCCTCTTCTCGGGGACCAGGATGCTATACAAGTCATGTAGACTCATATTTCCTAACTCTAAAGTGGAGGCCAAAGTCATGGTTAGACTTCTCCATTCTCTGGGTAGAGCATCTAGGAATTTCACATTCCTTTCATCATTTGATTTTTCAATTCCAAATTTCTTTAGCTCATTTAAAAGTTTTGCAAATCTATTATATGTTTCATAAAGACTTTCATTTGGTAAACTTTTAGATCTCTCATATGAGGAGACACAATTTGTTCTCTGGTTTCTTTTCATTCTTTCTCCTCCTTCACAAAGATTTTCCAACTGATCTCATATTTCTTTTGCTGATGCACATGCATCTACTTGAGAAAATATGTCATTGGGAAGTGCCATAATCAAAAGTGATTTGGCCCTTTCATCTGCTTCTACCTTTTTCTTATCATCATCACTCCAAAATTTTTCTCCTTTTGGAGCAAAAGATGATGGTACTTCAGGTGAATCATCAGTTGCTGGTGTGCCTAGTATTTCAAGCATAGGTACATGTGGTCCACTCACAATGGATTGAAACAGAGCTCGATCATGTCCATTGAGGAAATTGATCATCCTGATTTTCCATCGGGGGTACTCCTCCCTAACCAAAGTCAGAGGGTTTGACATAGACCCTATGTTAAAAGCATTATTCCAGGTTTGAAAGTTTGCCATATTTAAATAAAAGAAGTGAGCAATTGATCGTTTGAAGATATTTTATTCAATCTGCTCTGATACCAATTGTTGGTCCCAGATGGACAAAGAAGAATAGATCCTTTATTGTAATATGGCAAGTGATTTCAACAGTTGTGAAAATAGTGTGCGGAAATAGAAATCGAACTTCCAAGAAAACAAACACTTAAAAAATTTTCAAGTTTTATATCACTTTGAAACAAAATGTTTTACAAGGTGATTGAATGATTATTGGCTAGTACAAAGAGAATACTTGTGTAATTCTGTGATGAAAGGGCAGTGGAGTTTTTTTTGGTAGTATATATTAAATGCTAGGCTTAACTCATGTCCTTTCCTAAGAGACCTTCTATTTATAGAAAGTTCAGATGCATGAATAGACGTTTGTTTATTCATGCATTTGCTCTGCATAAAGTAGCTCGTTGTCATATTCATTGAATCCATTGGAACAACTTGCATTTTCAACTGTGGCAGAGCTGATTTTAAACAAGTGGGATTCATTAGATTTTTTATGATATCAGAAATCTGATGAACAGATCATCAGAAAATCTAATGATCAGACATTTACCAGAATCTTCTGATATTCATCAGAAATATCATTAGATTCATCGTAATGGCCTTTTCTGATCGTCTTTCCTTGTTTGTCATCGGTTTCTGATTGATGCTGAGGATGTGTTCTTCTCTTCTAGTGTTCTGCCTTGTATCTTCTTGTTGTGTTGGCCTTCTGTAACCTTTGTCCTCATCCATTAATCATGTCGATTACATTTTTCTTCAACTCTTACATGAAAAGTTTCCTAACACATAACTTCAATAAATAGGAGTAAAATATGGCGTACCAGGAGAGAATCTAGCAGCTAAGGCATCAAGATTGCTTTTCTTGCCAATCCTTTGCCTCATCATCTTCTTGGGAGGCTGCGTTGGTGGTTCTGGATCAGCAGGTTTTCGCTTTTTACATTTATCCCTGACCAGTGGCTCAGGGCTAGACTCTAAGTCAATTGGATCTTTGGCATTTGTAGTAGGGACATATGCGACTATTACAGTCTCCGCCTAGGGTTTCCTTAAACTTACAGGCACAAGACCTTCCAAGGAGTCAGACACCACCACGTAATCACACCAAGAATCAGACACGAGGCGCGTACCTTTCTTTGTTTCCACCTTGGGAAC
Source organism: Scalesia atractyloides (assembly GCA_947069175.1). NCBI lineage: Eukaryota > Viridiplantae > Streptophyta > Magnoliopsida > Asterales > Asteraceae > Scalesia > Scalesia atractyloides. Next base: position 68,192,330 of record CAMTDV010000005.1, on the reverse strand, counting down.
ATCAGCTTTTTTCTAAGCGCCTGCGGCAGGGGTAGGTTTCTTCTTCTTCTTAAAATCAGGGCCTACGCCCAAGTTTATCAAATCACCTAAATCAAAAAGGGTACTCATGTAAGCCATAAGTCATATTGCAATATTACTCAGGCGCGTCAAAAGCAAATTAGTAATATTACAATATTAACTCTGGCGCAGTATTATCAAGAACGCTTACCAACAATCGAAGGTGGTTGCGCTTTTAAATCTCCTTCCCTTGGAAGTGCAACATTGTCAAATTTGTTCATACAAAGATGGCGATAAAGAATCAAGCTTAATTGTGCCCATTTTTTCCTTTGTCTCTCCTGAATGCAACATTATATAAAGCAGTAACTGCAAAACAAAGGGATAAGAAAATGGACCATTTAAAGTAACGTTCAAACTTATAAAGCGCGTAACCACCTACCATTGTTATCCTCCAAGTACACTAGTTTATCACAGCAATCCATCTTCCAGTGTAAACTCATGCCCGCTGCGACTAATGCACGTTCTGATAACATCACACTTGGAACGTCTTTCAGATCCAGATACCATTCCTCGTTGGCCGGTATCGCCATGGTTTCCAAAGAAATATCTTCGATACCCCGAAACGTCATCTTCAGGAGGATCACACCGGCCATAATATAAAAGAACTTCTGTTTCCAATCATGATATGACTTGGGTAGGGTAAGCAGCAACTTCTTTGCCTGTGCTCGTTGTTGGAATGAATAAAACCCCTGGGAACAATGTAGTTGATAAAAGACTCAAAAACGGTCTACCATCAGAGGAATATTCATTGATCTGCAAACAAATTTGAAATGTCAAATCCTCACCATGCCCATGGGATATAATTGGGAGATATGAAACTTGTAATGATCCAACGGATCTACAAGAAAACGAGTGACCGATAGCCGGAAATTATCATCGGCAAAATACTCCCAGGACAACGTGATATACCCAGCCGGTGCTTGTGCCGCCATATCAGTTTCTTCTGGATATCGGGCACCCCAGATTGACAGGAATTTCAGGTTCTTTACCAGATTGTTGAACGACTCTCTGGACCATTTCAACACCGGCAATGATGACGGCGTCTCTGTAGACTCCTCCGGTCTAGAACTCGTCGACATAATGACCGGAATGTATAAGCACAAAATAGGAGAAGAGTTAGAAGGTGGCCGGAGTTTTCTCAAAGGCACAAGAAAATTTCAAAGATTTTTTCAATTCTCTCACAATCGCAAAGTATAGAAGATGAAGGAACGGGTTATATATAGTCATCGCAATAAATGCCTCGAAGGATGTGCAGCGATTTTTTCGTCGTTCACGAAACCCTAGACAACCAAGTGGGCGAGTGGGAAACAGTAACAGATTTCACGAGCGCATGCCACACACAATCCGTATTACATTTAGTGCTTGCCGTCTGACTCCTGTTGACAGCCTGTCACACAGTCATCAGACGTCATCTGCACGTTTTCTTTTTACCTACTTCCTCTTACCGATGATGACACGTATCAAAGTTTTTGAAATTCAAATATTTCATTAACCTTATCAACAAGACATTTCTTTATCATGAAGTTTTTTAAACATGCGCATCAAGCAGTGTTGTACTCACAAAAAACAAGATTCTGATAAGTCCAGTACTCCACCTACTTGCCTCCGCGAATAGGAGCAACATTGGACTGGGGGGACTTGAAGGGGTATGGTCCCAAAAACCCTACACCAAGCGCATGGTTACCATACCATTATCACCTTCCGGGCAAGTCGTGTGCTTCTCACGCAGACTAATTAGGAAGAGATCTGGAAGAAACAAACTTATAATACCATGCGCCGAGGTACCAAGAAGATTAACTTTCATTTAACTCCCTTGCGAGGGCTCGCGCATGGAAAAAGTTAAGCTCAAAGTTAATTCTCCCTAGTAAAGATAAACCGACCCGCATGGAATTTAAGTTCAGACAAAAGGAATCTTTTCTGTTACAACATAATGGACACGTGGCAAAAGATCAAGGTGCCACGGCTGTAAACATTCTAGAAGCTTTAAATGATCATCGTGCAAAGCCACATTCAGTTGCAACTGAATATGACGTGGCAGCATCTGGGGCATGCAGTTAAATTCACGATGATGGCATGAGATCTTGATAAAATCACTTTACACGTGGCAAATCCCCAGTCGTTGATCTATGTGCAATCCGTGTGCAATAACGGCAATATAACCACTTCACAGCAGAAAAAGATTCCGTTAACTCTCCAAAAAGTACTTTTGGAGCCCCAAATATCCGGTTATAAATAGGAAGACTTGAGGTACAAGTTTCTCATTCACTTTCACATGCTCTCTCTCTTACTTACTTCACTTAATCTCTTCCGATACATCGTACATATTCTCACGCCGGAGGGTGGTCACGGAGAGAACCCCCATTCTCCCTGTGGCGAGTCTAACGGTGTTCTGTTTTGCAGTGTTTCCGGCGAGCGATCTTCTATACAGCGAGCAAACTTAAGATTAACCTTCTTATGCAGAAACCGCAACCTCAGATCAAACTGATTCCGATCAGTTCTGAACTTGTGTTTCTTCAGCTACAAAGGCAATATCAACCACCAAACAATGAGCAAACCGGGTGGTTGGGACCATCCAATTCAAGTGTGAATGAGTCATGGATTTGCTCAAGACGATGCAATTAGAGATGCAAAGAAGAAATCAAATGGATGATGCTCGTCTTCAAAAAGATGAAATCCGTAACAAGGCGATTCAATCTTTGACCATTCAAATGGGTTAACTTGCAAGTGAGGTGGCACTTTTGATAAAGAACAAAGGTCAACTACCAAGTGACATAGTGACAAATCCCAAGAACATCAAAAGCATGAACATTAATGTGGTAAGCAGCGTTCCTAATAGTGAATTTAATGAAACAATTCTAACCTCTTCGTGACAAGTGAGTGCATGTATAGGAATAGATGCCAAGGTAGAAGATGACAAAGAGCATGGAGCACAATCGTGCCTATCCGAGTGGGAAAATTAAAAAAATCCTCAAGCATTGTTGGACTACGGGGCCGCCATGAGTGTGCTACCAGGTGACTTATATGACATGTATGACTTTGGTTCGTTGCAAGATACAGACACCATAGCGTGATTGGCGGATGACAGTTGGAGGCGTCCACGAGGAGTGGTAAGGAATGTAATGATTCAATTAGGAGAATTTGAATATCCCGTGGATTTTCTAGTCTTAGACTATGCTTCTACCAAAGTGGCAGCACAACAAATGGTAATCTTAGGTCGGCCGTTTCTATACACAACAAATGCTCAAATCAATTATAGAGACGGGATCATTACTATGACCGAAAAGAACTGTAAGTTGTCCTTTGATGTTCAAACTAGGGTGATTGGTTATGAGTCGGTTGAGGAGAAGGGAAGTGAGTCTACTGATCATATGAAACGTGTGTGTCAAAGCATACAAATAAATAAACCACCGGATTGTGAAGAAAAACAAGAGGGTTCAAGAAGGTGTATATTTGATTACCCACCGATTGGACATGTGATGGATGCATTTTACCCAATGGCACAATGCAGTGATGGAGATTGGAGGAACCGTTTCTTTTTGAGCCACCATAAATGGGGGTGGCACGGTCTGGCTGAAGACCCGAAAACTTAGCGCTGCTCGGGAGGCAACCCAAGATTTTGCACTAATCTTTTCTATTCCTTTGTTTTTATGTGTTTCAGGGGGATGACAACACTTAAGTGTGGGGAACGTGTGCGGATATTTGTGTGAAGGTAGCGGTAGGGAGTCGGAACATCCACAACATATGTTGTACCAACTTCACCAGGTCCATGTACTCATTCCTTAGTCTTTTTATGTTTCTTAGCTTTGAAATGTTGGTAGTTATTTTGTGTGCTTTTATTTCGTTGAAAAAAAATGTTTTGTAGTTTTCACATCTTCCAAAACCATACACTGGGGACAATGTATCCCAAGTGTGGGGATGGGGGAAAGTTTCAGGAAATTTAAAAAAATTGCCATAATTGTCTAGCAAGTGTGTTGAAAGAAAGGAAATTTGAAGTTACCCGTCCAAGTTGCATGTTTAACATTGTACCCACACAACATACCGGCACCCCTTTATTCCTACATGTGAGTGATTGAGCCATACATTTGTATTGTGCTAGATTCATTTTTTTTGGAGTGTGGCAATGTGTGGTACTACATTAGAACTTGTGCAATAGATGTGTCCCGAAGCCTTAGCTTAACATGCATGTGAACATGATAAGGGCATTAGATTAAACCTCGTCTAGTTGTGTGTGAGTGTGGAAATTAGGGGGTTGGGCCTCATACATCATAAATGAGCGTGGTAATATAGAGGGGCGGGGGTTTGGTCTATTAAAAGCCATTTTGAGCTTATTGCCTATCGTTTGACAAACGGTGCTTATTTCCTAAATTTGTTACCTTTGTGAGAAGATCTGGCCTAGTAGTCATTTTATTTATTTTTATTTTGTATTGGTGAACTGTTGAGGGTTGTATCTAGTAAACAAAAAAAGAAAAAAAAGAGAAAAAGAAAAGAAAAAAAAGAAGTATGAGATCAAATGAGCGAAGTATGAAACACATAAAGAAAGTGAGATATTGTGGTTAGTCATTTTGTTTATTTTGTTTATTTGTAATAATTAAGCCGGGTCGGATCATTTATACTCCCATTTCATACCCTTACACCTAGCCCCATTACAACCCGTTTTAAAGTCCTTTTGATTTGCATGAATGTTCAAGCTTATGATTGTAGGATCACACATGTGCCTTGAGTGTATATTAGCACATTTTGCTAGTTATCATATATCACTGAGAGGACTGCTATTGTGAGGGGTTGTTGTGTGATTTGAAAACGGGAAGCATGTAGATTTGGATGGGTGCTTTATGTGATTAAAACACTATAATACGCTAGGGCAAACATGTTGTTAAAGTGAATTGACGGGTTTGTATTGAATGAGTTGCTTGGGGGTAAGCAAAGGTTAAGTGTGGGGATATGACAGGTGAACCGTAGGAGGATCTTTAACTTGATTAAATAAAATAGAAATTGATATGTTGATGTTTAAATTGGTGAATCTAGATGACTAAGGTGAACTTAACGATTACAGGTTAAAGGAGCTAAGGAGGTGCAAAGAAGAAGTATGGAACAAATGGGTGCAAAATAGAAGTAATACGAAGAATAAATGAAGAAACTAATTTATTATAATGGAAGAATTAACAAGATAACATGAAAGAGGATGAAATTACGAGAACGTGGTCGAAAACGGAGTTGAAATGAGAAAGTTATGAAGAAAACAAAATTGCTTAGCTACAACCTACCGTAAGCTACGGTAGACCCTGATCAAAATTGGCACCGTAAGACAATATGTTGCCACCGTAGGCCATTTGAAGATCACTGTAAGCTACGATGGCCACCGTAGCTTATGGTGGAGGCAGGTGCAAAATGTGTAACTCCTTTTTATTGTTTGGTGGGTTGTGACTCTTGGACATCTTATCACTTTTCAGGTCAGAATTGTTTGAAGGCGAATTTGGGGTGACAAAACATCAATTTGTGTGTTTCTATCATTGCTTTCCATATTTGATTCATATGAAAAACAGAACTGAAGTTATGATCAACCAAACGATGTGTGGCTAAGTTCTTGTATTTTTTCCCTCAGATTGTATGGTTTCGAATTGAATGTTTTTGTTTTATTTATGTTATTTCTGAGATAGTGTTTAATCATTTTGATTATATTACTATGGTGTTTATGAGTTAGATTTGTAATTGTTGATATTGTTGATGTTCGTATTCTGAACCATCAGTTCATGGTGCCATAGGAAATCAGGATTTATTGGGAGGGATTCGGGATTGGCTATATTAAACTGGTTATCGGGTGACTACCTTGCTTTCTTGTAATCTAAGTACTTAGTCCCCTTTTATCACAATCAAACACTCATTCACGAACTATGTCTATGTAGTTCATCTCAGATTAAACTTTCACATTATCATTCATAGAAACCTGAAACCGATGGAGAACATATCCTCTCATCTCTTAATCAAAACTTTGTTAAGTGTTTTTTTAGTTAATTCTAGTTTTAAAAACCAAACAACCAAATCATTGAAATTACTTTTCTGCATTCTAGTTTTAATTTAGTTATTTCGCAAAATCCTTGGTAAACACATTTTTCACAAACTGCATGTGTTCATTTACCAATGTCTAATTAGTGTATTTGGTTTATTTTTTAGTGAGACATTGACCTCAGGTCACCGACACACGCAATTCCAAGACAATCGGTGTTTTTTAGTTGTATCAACCAATGGGCGTGAAGAACAAACATCAGTAGCGTCCTCCCATGAATCAATTTAAGCCCAAACCTATTAGGTGGATGCAACGGGATGGAACCAGTGGTGAAAAAGAAGCCATCACAACACAAGAATAGGGGCGTGTTGATAGTACACTGAAATCCGGTTGGGTTGCTTATGTTTTGTTAAAACAATAGGCTTATTGTTGTGAAAAGTCATTGGTGTGTGAAAATGAACGAGTTGATTAATTTTTATTGTATAATTTACGTAGTCAATCGATTTCAAAGTATGTAACAAGTATAAACGATTGGTCTCGAATAGCAACGGTCTGCATCTACGATTCGCGATGCAACATGCGCGTGAATTATTTTAGTTTCTATTAATTGTAACAGAAAAGACAATAACATTTTTTTATGAAATAATAAATGATATAAAATTAAATAAATAAAAAGAAAACCGAATTACATAGTCTAACTATCATAATCGTCGTTGTTATATTGAATACACCAAATGTATCCAACCAAAGATGCTCGAAGGATGTTATGTGTTTGTCCCTTAAAATATGTGCGTTGATTTTCTCATCGCGCTTCTTCACCAATGTCTACCATATTTGGTCGTATATCATCTTCATTGTTTTGGCAAATTGCGTGCCCTTCATCCTCCAAATTGATGTTGTGTAAAATAATGTATGCGTACATCACATTTCTAATTCTATATTTTATAGTAAACCTACACGGGATGTGCACAATGTGCCATCGTTTCTTCAAAACACCAAAATCTCGTTCAACGTCTTTTCGTGCCGCCATTTAGCTTTGTTAAACTTTGTTAAACTCGTGTAAATGCTTTTTCAAATACTATAATATTCAGAGTAAATATCATCCGCTATATTAAACTTGTATTTGTACACCATGTCGTTTACAAAAAAAAAATGTACTTGGTCCAACCCCGTTTATGTAGTCGCTTAAAATGGGTGATTGATCGACAATATTTATATTGTTATTTGAAGCGCCAACGCCAAAGAATGCATGCTAAAACCAAAGATCTTGTGATACAACCGCTTCAAGCATCAAAGCCGATTTTTTATGATCTCTATTTGTGTGTTGGGCGTGCCACGCAGTTGAACATAGTTCCCACTCCCATTCCATAATATCCATTCTATCTGATACTACTGTCCATCTTGGAGAAACCATATTAATCATCATGAAACTCCAAAATTTGTTGTATGTCACTAAACATAGGTTTTCTCAAATATCCTTTTGTGCAGGGTTCAATAACATATTCACAAAGTAATGAATAATTATTCATCCATTAAGTCGGAAGTAGTTTCATAAGCTAATTGTCTAATAACGGCCGTAACATTTTGCAAGGGGCTAAAACCAATATCTCCATGCGTATCGTATTTTTGTTGAAAGTATTCATATTTTTGTTCAAAACCGTTTACTATTATTAGAAAATAACTGGCTCATACGAAAATGTCGCCTAAAATTATTACGATCATATAAGGGTTGGGTGAAAAATAATCACATAACAACGGTTCATGTGTGGCGATCGTGTACTATAAGTTTTCTCCTTTTGGGTTTTGAACTCTCGATATCTTAAACATTACTCTGTAAGAATCTTTGAATCGACGATATTATTAATTCAATGAAGATGATAAAACGAATTCATCCAATGATGATGATGAACTTGATGATTGCATTTCTTTAAGAGATGATGAAGATTATGCTAATAAAATTTGGTGTTAGTTGTGTGGAGATTTGAGTTTATATAAGAACGTAATCTTAGAATATTTTTTTTCATTTAAATCTGATAGACGTTCAACTAGCGGCGGACCCAGAATTTTTTTTTATGGGGTGCAAAAATTTTTAAGGGCTATTAGTCTATAGTTAAATATTAAAAACTTTTGTGTAGCGACAGATCAGATTACATACTAAAAAATAAGACCCCGATAGATTGTTGAAATTATTGTACCATAAAAACTTATGTATAAAAAATTCTATAATATAACATGTATAAAATAAAGCTTGAATATAACTTATTAATTAAACTAACTAATAAATAAATTATTGAAGTTCTAGTTCTGATGTATAGCATTATATATGTATGGGATGGGTTAAAATGAAAACCACCATGAGTTATGAGAACCGCGAGAACTTTTTGATCCGGGACGAGTTGGGCCAAATTTTTTTTGCACAAACGTAGATGAATATATTATAAACACATCTGTAAAAAAGTTTTTTAAAAAAAGTTGTCGAGTCGGTAGTTTTGACTGATGCAGGTATTTTTTACGTATGGCGTAAAATTTAAAATTTACGCCTAGCGTAAAAAAAACTTGTGGTGGTCAAAACTACCGACTTGATAATTTTTAAAAAAAATTTTACGGATGTGTTTATAATATTTTCATCTACGTATGTGTAAAAAAAATTGGCCTAATTCACCCCGAATCAAAAAGTTCTCACGGTCCTCGCAACTCATGGTGGTTTTCGTTTGAATCGAATCCATATATGTATTAATTCAATTAAAGATAAACATGGGTAGAGGTAGAGGATCCTGTAAAAAAGGCAAGTGTGTGAGAAGTGTAAGAAATATTCTTATGTTGACACGTGTCCATCAATTATATTAATGAATAAGGATAATAATGTAATTTACTCCTAAAAGTAGTTAAAGTCAATTAAAGGAAAGGAGATCATGTGTTAACTATTTTAGGAGAAATTTTAGGAAACATATTTGTTTTTACGATTTTATACATCAGATTGTTTTATCTTCTTCATCATCTTTAATTGCAACATCTTTTAATCACATATTGTTCGTATCTTCTTTCATTGTCTTTAAATTGCAACATTCTTGATATAGTGGACAATTTGATGCAACAGGAAGATACATGTTACATTATGGTTTTTTATGGACAATCGAATTATGATGAACGGATCGAGTTCATAATGGATTACTCAATGGAACAAGACGATACAGTTATGGTGTTTTAACGTCTGAAATGATTTTGATTATTTTGAAGGTATAAAACAACATTCGGATTCCCAAAACACCGTGACTTGAATCGTGATACAGTCATGGTGTTTTAGAATTGGGGAATGTTTGTATTGATTGTCCAGATGTTAAAACACCATGAATGTAATCACAATACATTGTCTTCTGGATTCCAGATAAAACACCATGACTCGAATCATAGTCAATGTCTCCAGATGTTTAAAACATCACGCCATGAACAATGTCTCCAGATGTTCGATGCAACAGGAAAATACATGTTACATTATGGTGTTCCATGGACTACCGAATTCTGATGAACGAATCGAGTTCATAATGGATTACTCAATGGAAAAAGACGATACAGTTATGGTGTTTTAACGTCTGAAATGATTTTGATTATTTTGAAGGTATAAAACAACATTCGGATTCCCAAAACACCATGACTTGAATCGTGATACAGTCATGGTGTTCTAAAATCCGGAATGTTTGTATTGATTGTCCAGATGTTAAAACACCATGAATGTAATCACAATACAATGTTTTCTGGATTCCAGATAAAACACCATGACTTGAATCATAGTCAATGTATCCAGATGTTTAAAACACCACGCCATGAATCTGATTACAGTTCTTCTAAACTTAAAACACCATGCCTTGAATCTTAATACAATTGCTTCACCAGATGCCATAGATGTGTTAGTTGTAGCTTCACTAGACACCACAAGACACCCTGCACTTCCTGTTTATAACTGTTTCCCTAAAAAATTGCCGATTGTAAAAATTGTTGAACCCTATATGTTTCAGAGAAAAAAAACGAGGAAGAAGATGTGTCGTTTACATTTATAAAACAATCGAGGCTTCCGATTTTGATCTTGATCATTAATTCCGACATTTAAGAAAAAAAGAGTGAGTGTAGGTGTTTTTTATCATGGTTTATTTTTTTAAGATACAGTTTCCTTATTTCAAACACATAAAAAGACACTCTTACCCTTATAATTTTCAAATTAGTACAAAATAATAAAACACAATTTACATTTAGACCCCTTTTGATCTCAACCATTAATTACAAGATCTAAGGGCTTAAAACACTTCTTACACTTCTCATAAAACCATTCATTTTTACAATAACCTCACCCATGGGTAGATTTTTTATATGATTTACCCTCACTCCAATTAACACATAAGTCAAAAGCAAGTCATTTTCTTCACTCTTTCACAGGTGAAACCTCAAAATCGAGAAGTTCGGATCTTCCCCTAACCGGATTATCATGCTACTTTTAGTGGGGATGGTAGGGCAATAGAGAGGCTTAACCGAATTTTCAAAGGTGCAATCAGATTTGTTTGCCTAAAAATTACACTGTTTATTTTATTTTAAGAGGTGTGTCCGTCCACCCACCAAATAGTGTAGGTCCAGCTCTATGTTACATGTTTTGAATGTAAAAAAAAACATGTGGGTCAAGGTTAATAAGGGGCACACCCGTGAGATTCTTCACGTGGAAAGGGGCTACACCCTCTTCAAAAGATAGGCGAGACGGTGTTGAGGCGTGGAGGAACGCGCACCCCACCATGTAGTGTTATTGTTCTGTTTTATGATTTTGGATAATCTACGAAAGATTGAAAAGACAAGCTTCATGACGTCCCATGTGACATTTAATGCTTGAAACAACTAATTTATGCTACTTTTATGTAATCCTATATTGCATCACATATGCACCAAATATGGTGTTATTCCAAATCGTCACACCAAACATTAAAAGTTTCTTTGCAATTTTTGTTTCTTAGTAAACTTTTATTTATATCCTTATCATATTTTAATTAATTATAATACTTGTTAATATTTATATCATGTCAACTTTTTAAGAGGTTTGTAAAATTTTCATTGACCCCCTCGAGTTTTGCGTTCTTCTTTTTATGTATGTGTCGGTCTATATTCAAGTTTGTCTAGTTTTTATGTAAGTACGTTTTCAGTTGTTCTACATTTTAACGTAAAATTTGTTTATACATATAACAAAATATGAAGACTCTTCTGAATAGTACATGTTTTGTTTTTTTATGGATAGTCTTTTTTTTTTGCATTTTGTGCATCTAACTCCTCAGCTTTCAAGTTTCAACGTCAACATTTACACCTCCTTAACTTTCTAAAAACTTTGTAAAATGTTCATTTGACCCTCTCTAGTTTTGCACCAATATACAGTCTTAGGATCCTGTAAAAAGGACATTTTTCATAAGAAGTGTGAGTAGTAATAATAATTGATATGTAGGCATCATATTTTGGACTTGGGCATAATGTTTTGGGTTGTTTTGGTAAGAAAAACACCAAACATAACAATTTAAGAAACAACGCAATGAATTATAGGCTTAAAACTTAAAACACCGTGTCAAGAAAGTTAAGTATTGTGTTTTAAGTGTTAAGCAATGTGTTTTAGTTGTGTTTTAAATTGCATGCCTATAATACCTTGCATTATGTTTTAAATTGTCATGTTTGGTGTTTTTCTTGTCAAAACAACCCAAAACATAATGCATGAGTCCAACACATGATGCCTACATGTCAATTTCTATGTCTTCTCACACTTCTCACGAAAAATGTCATTTTGACAGGAACCTCACCCCCGTTATACATTCAAGTTGGTCTACTTTGAGTCAGATCAAATATAATACGTTTTTGTGCTTATTTTTACGTACGATTTCAGTTGGTCTACGTTTTGATTTAAAGTTTATTCAAAAACGAGTAAAATCAAATATAATACGTTTTTATTAGACGGTATGAATTCATATTATTTTACGTTTTGAAACCGCTGCATCGTTCGATGGGTAAAATAAGTAGTTCAAATAAAAAAAGTTGAAGACAAAGAAACTCATTTGATACTAAATACATCAATTTACAAATGCTATTATTTATAAATACTATTATTCATTTTCAAATTTATCATTCTTAGTTATTTCCAAATACTATTATTTATAATTAGTCCTGATCTAAATGGTATGGCGTTTCCCTAAAAAACGATGTGTTTAGATCATTGCAAGTGTAAAAGTGGATGTATTTTATGTGTAAAAATGTTGTTAAAAAAACTATCATTTATTAAATCATGAGCAATTCGTTACAAACAATAATTAACAATCCTGAGCAATTGTTCATGGCTTTATAGCCTAGTGGCATTCTGGGGGTGATAAGGCTTTGAGACCAATAGATCCTGCGTTCGATTCCCACAAGGGAGATTTTCCCATATTTATTGGGTTTCCTCCTGAATTGGTGTATAGGCATTATGCCTAGTGAAGATGAATATGATCGGGTGGTTTCACTGGTGGCACGATGATACTCCTGTGATCCGTCAATGATTCAAATTTGCCGTTAAAAGAACAATCCTGAGCAATTCGTTACAAACAATAATTAACGATTAAATCTAGTGCACCATTAAAATATATGCATGGAAACGGAATCGAGTATCACATAAAATACTGCATAATCAAATTAGGAGTTCAAATGTTCAATATAAAGAAAATCATGTAAACCTTCCGGTTCATGTAATCTGTACAAACTAAAAAAAAAATTTCTATAGGTGTGCTTGGATTTCTGCTAACAGAAAGCCATTTATGAATTTCTTAACTGGCCAATTGGAAGAGAGATCTACTCTTAGGCTAGCCAACATATAGGTATTTGGATGGATAGGAGGAGAAACCACGCCTGTGTGGATCTAACAGGGGTCTCCCCCTTGTGGGCTTAGGGGCAGTGCTTTCACAGTCAGCTACTTCGGGCAAAGAGACAAACACAAGAAAATGTGCCTTGACAACTAGCACATGTTTATCACATTTGCCTTTGATACTTTTGGTTTTCTTGTGTCTGGGGCTGTGAACCTACTTAGTCGAGTTCAAAGAGTCATTCATAGTAATGTTATGACCCCGAGATCTATAAATGTAGACGTAATTTTGCTATTCAAAAAAGAGGTCGCGGCGTTGCTTATTGCCCGATTACCTACTATCTCGATGTAATTTCTAATTTTTAATTTTATGAAGTGAAAACACATAGCCGCTTGTTCTATAAAACAAGTGAGGCTTTGGACTACCATAATAACAACAACCATACTGAAGGGGTATGGTCTCAAAAGTTGCGCCGACTGGACAGATACCTCCAAGATCGCGCGCAAGACCATACCTAGACAACCCTAAAGAATAACTCCACAGACCTTGCGCTGACTGAATGGAGATTTTCAATGTCGTGTGCGGGGTCAGGAAGTTAAGTTAACCATTTTTGGACACTTGTCCTTCTTAGACAAAAGACCAATTTTCCGCTACCTTGCGCCGGCTATAGAGGATACACCTACACCAATTGTAAGTACGAAGCGCAAGGCAACGTCAAGAAGGTACGAAAGGTACAAGTGGCAGGACAGTGAGCCAATAGGCACTCAACAGGCTGTCATGATGCATGATGATCAATCGTGCAGAAGACAAAAATTACACAAGGACGGATACGTTGCACCAATCAGCTTGCGCCGACGACTGTCCCAAGATCTCCACTGCAGTGCTGATGACAGACTAGACAACAAGGAAAACTGCCAGGACACGTGGATCCAATTAACGTGCGCCAACAACCCTCTAGCTGGCATCCACTAATGGTCACAGCAGAGGGAGCAAAACGGAGAATCCTTGTCGTCGATCTCGGGCCCAAGGCCCATCAGCCCATCTACTTCACAAATCACTCCGGCTATAAATAGAGGACTTCACCTCCAGGTTTCAGGATCACTCTCTTGCTCTCTCACTTTATACACACATTATTATCCTCAAAACGAATACTTATTCTCACGCCGGATGGTGGTTACAAGGAGAACCCCCTATTCTCCCCCTTTTAACGAGCTTACGCTGTGTTGTTAGTTTTACAGGATCGTCGTAAAAGATCAGGCGAGACGAAATTTACCTTTATTTGTCGAGACACTTACCACAAACTAATCACTAAGTTAGTTTGGTGTTTCTTCACATACTCAGTATAGTCCCGCCTATAGTCAAGCTATTGGTAGGGTTTGGGGAGGGTGAGATCTAGGCATTCCTTACCTCTATCCCTAATGTTAAAGAGACTGCTTCCAATGAGACCCCCAACTCTGAAACCACAATTAAATATAAGAGAAAAATGAAGCATAGATAGGTACATAGCTACACGAAAAACAACTAGAACACATAAGGTACTAACATATTCTATTTTATCTAACAAAAAGAAACTTGAGGAGCTTTCGTGTGTGACCTTGAATGAGGAGTATTTGGCGGTTCTTCAGAACAAACTACCAAAGAAGATGAATGATCCCGGGAGTTTCACTATCCTGTGCTTGATTGGTAGTTTGTCGGTCAGCAATGCATTGGCTGATCTTGGAGCTAGCATAAACCTCATTCCATATGCGGTTTTTGCTAAGCTAGACTTGGGAGAGCCCAAGCCTACTCGTATGAGCATTCAGCTAGCCGACTGTTCAGTGAAGTATCCTCGAGGCATAGTTGAGAATATGCTTGTGAAAATCGACAAGTTTGTCTTTCCTGTCGATTTCGTGATTTTGGACATGGATGAGGACAAAACTGTCCCGCTTATCTTAGGTCGACCATTTCTGGCCACTGCTAGAGCCTTGATTGATGTTTGCACCATCAGACTTACTCTTAGGGTTGATGAGGAGGATGTGACCTTTGATATTGGGAAATCCATGCAGCATCCACAGAGTCAGGATGATACACTCTATTTCATTGAGACTATCCATACATATGTGAGTGATCATCTTCGTGACACGTTTGAGGAGGATGTTCTGGACACGCAGCTATTTGGAGGGGAGACTTTTGGTTCATCTACTGTGGACCGACTAGTCAAGGAGATGGCATGTCTGATAGGTCACGTGTTTCCCTCGTGTCCCCAGGTTTTTAAGGTTGTGGATCGCATTGCTAAGCCTAAAGCACGCCCTTCTGTTGAGGATCCATCTTCAGTTGAGCTTAAGGAGCTTCCAGATCACTTGGAGTATGCTTTCTAAGGGAGAGACTCATTTGCCCGTTATCATTTCTGTGGGATTGTCGGGAGAGGAGAAGGATCGATTGCTCGAGGTCTTGAAGCATCACAAAAAGCGATCGCTTGGAAGATTATGGATATAAAAGGGATTAATCCATCATTTTGTACCCATTAGATCTTGATGGAGGAGGACTTTAAACCGTAGTTCAGCATCAGAGGCGCTTGAACCCAAACACGCACGAGGTTGTGAAAAAAGAGGTCATCAAACTACTTGATGCAGGTTTGATATATCTGATCTCTGGTTACCTTGGGTTAGCCCTGTACAGGTAGTCCCGAAGAAAGGAGGCATGACAGTGGTGACTAATGAGAAAAACGAGTTGATCCTACTCGTACTGTCACTAAATGGAGAGTTTGCATTGATTACCGCAAACTCAATGATGCCACGAGGAAGGATCATTCCCCACTCCCTTTCATTGATTAGATGTTGGAGAGGTTGTCGGGTAGGATGTTCTACTACTTCCTTGATGGTTTTTTCGGGCTACATTTAGATTTCCATCTCTCCTGAGGATCAGGAGAAGACGACATTCACATGTCCCTATGATACATTTGTCTACCGACGGATTACCTTTAGACTGTGTAATGCCCCGGCCACATTTCAGGGATGTATGGTGGCCATTTTTCATGACATGATCGAGGACTCCATGGAGGTTTTCATGGATGATTTTTCTGTGTTTGGAGTTCCTTTGATCAATGTCTTGGGAATCTAAAAAGGATGTTAGCTCGGTGTGAAGAAGCCAAGTTGGTGTTGAACTGGGAGAAATGTCACTTCATGGTGAAGGAGGGCATTGTGCTTGGGCACAAGATTTCACATGCGGGGGCTCGAGGTTGATCGAGCAAAGGTTGAGACTACTTCTAAGCTTCCGCCTACCACATCGGTGAAATCTATTAGGAGCTTTCTAGGTCATGCAGGTTTTTATCGACCATTTATAAAGGACTTTTCCAAAATCGCCAGTCCCATGACTCCCAGCTCCTCGAGAAGGATGCCCAGTTTGTTTTCTCCAATGAATGCCTTCGGGCATTCGAGCTGTTGAAGGAGAAGTTGGTGAATGCCCCGATCTTGGTAGCTCCCGACTGGGAACTATCCTTTGAGTTGATGTGTGATGCGAGTGATTTCGCAGTCGAGGCCGTCTTGGGTCAAAGGAGAGATAAGCACTTTCACCCGATTTACTATGCGAGCAAGACCTTGAACTACGCTACGGAGCACTACACCACGACAGAGAAAGAGCTCCTAGTTGTGGTTTTTACATTCGATAAGTTTCGGTCTTATCCCGTCCTTTCCAAGACCATTGTGTACACGGATCATGCAGCCCTTCGGTATCTTTTTAGAAAGCAAGATGCTAAACCGAGATTGATACGATGGATTCTTTTGCTGCAGGAGTTTGATACTGAAATCCGTGATAAGAGAGGGGCTGAAAATCCTTAAGCCGACCATTTGTCTCGACTTGAGCATTCCGAGAGGAAGGAAATTTGTGGGCCTAACATCAATGACAATTTCCCCCACGAGTTTCTTATGAGGATCGAGACTAGTGACGATTCCCCATAGTTGGCTAACTTCGCGAACTAGTTAGCTAGTGGCATCCCCATCAGCAAAAGCAAACGTTCTTTGCATATGTCAAGTATTAATTCTGGGATGACCCTTACTTGTTTAGGGTAGGAGCGGATCAGATGATCCGGCGATGCGTGCATGGTAGATATTTTGCGCCACTGTAACGAGGGACCCACGGGAGGCCACCATGGAGCGAACAACACGGCGATGAAAATGTTCGACTCCGGATTCTTTTGGCCTACTATCTTCCGTGATGCCCACGAGTGGGTGAGGTCCTGCGATGGTTGCCAGAGAGCAAACAACCTTTCAGCACGCAATGAGATGCCACAAAAAGGCATCCAAGTTTGTGAGATATTCGATGTTTGGGGGCTAGACTTCATGGGCCCCTTCCCGACTTTTTTGGTAACCACTACATCCTAGTTGCGGTCGATTATGTGTCTAAGTGGGCCGAAGCACATGCTTTGCCCACTGATGACGCTAGGGTAGTGGTGAAGTTTTTGAAGAGACTTTTTGCTCGCTTTGGTGCCCCAAAAGCCTTAATTAGTGACCGAGGGACGCATTTCTGTAATTCTCAGCTTGAAAAAGCATTGTCACGAGTGGGTAGGTCGAGGTCACTAATCGTGGCATCAAGCGGATCTTGGAAAAAACGGTTGGTTCTAACCGTAAAGACTGGTTGGAGAAATTAGATGACTTATTGTGGGCCTTCCGGACGACCTACAAGACTCCCATAGGCACCACGCCATTCAAATTGGTCTATGGAAAGTCTTGTCATCTTATTGTGGAGCTCGAGCACAAAGCCTATTGGGCTTTGAAGACAGTTAATCTAGACATGGCTGCTGCAGGCGATAACAGGTTTGTTCAGATCCATGAGATTGAGGAGCTTCGACGTGATGCATATGAAAGCTCGAAACTGTATAAGGAACAGACCAAGACGCTCCACGATAGCCGCTTGAAGGACAAGAAATAATTCTGAGTGGGGAATCGTGTCTTGCTTTATAATTCACGTCTTCGGTTATTTCCTAGTAAACTCAAATCTCGGTGGTCGGGTCCTTATACAGTTCAGGCAATGTTTCCATATGGGACTGTGGAGGTTGGTCACGAGGATGGTCGGTTGTTCAAGATTAACGGGCATAGGCTAAAGGCTTATGTTGGAGGGCCCGTTGACCTAAGTGAGGAGGTTGTTACCCTCTACCCCAGGATCAAATGAATTCGGGGTGGTGAGTCTAGCTGAAGACTCGTTCAAAAACTTAGCATGTGCGGGAAGCATCCCGAAGGTTTGTTTTTATTTTTTATTATTTTTAGTAAAAATTTATTTTCTACTTTATTATTATTATTTTTTTTTCTTTTCTAGGAAGTCAAGTTGGAATTGATCGTTGACCCGTGTCGGATTTGGTCGAGCGAGGACTAGGTAAGTAGTATATTTCGATGGTGCCGAACGAGTGCGGGTCCGGTCGTAAACAAAAAAAACAATAATAAAAAGGATTGGTGAAATGAAAATCTAAAGATGTGTTGTTATATGGAGCACTAAATGTGCCTACTTTGATGAACTCTGTGCAGGTTAAAAAGAAAAGAAAAAAAAATTACACATGATGAATGATCTTAATGTCAGTAAATTAAAAAGAGGAAAAAAATAATAATAAAAATAATAATAATATAGATTATGTTTATTTGTTAGTATCGCGTGTAGGAAATATGTTAACCCTGCAGCATTATGTTCATCAAATTAACTAGTCATATTTAGTGTTGTGCAGGGACTTGAGTGGTAAATATCTCTAGAAGTGTGGTTTTTGTGCAGATTCTCTTTTTTTGACTTATTCTGTAATGGTACAAAATCCCCTTTATGACCCGTTCAAAAAATAATAATAATAATTTTTTTAATAATTTAAGACTGTTATATATTTCAACAAAAAACATATAAACAAGAAAACTTGGCAAGTTACATCAAAACAGAAGGTAGACGGGCAACAAGCTGCGCCACCAATCCTTTCTAAATTGCAAACCCTAACCTTCCAAACACAAACCCTTATCCCTTTGGGTTGAACAATTGTTGTGGATAAAATGAAAATTGACACTTATTTATAGTTTGACTAGGTCAAACATGCCTAGCCTCTGTTCATTCACGCACATACACACAGGTAAGTTCCAAAGAAAAGAAAAGAAAAAGAAATTAAACAAAATGCTTTAAAGGTTTAGACCAAGTCAAAATCTTTTCAAAAAGACCCATTCTCTGCTTCCAGACCTGAACGCGCATACCCCACTCTAAATTGTGATTTGTCTAGTACTTCCATTTCAACTATTTCCTTCACTTTCTCTGCGATCCAAGGTATGTCTCCGTTCTTTTTCTTATTTTGTTAGGTATAGTTTGGTAATTTTGTGTGTAATTGTTGTGTTCGAGTCTCAAGTTTGTTTTTTTTTTTTTTTTTTTTTGGGGGGGGGGTTAGATTTTAACCCGAATCTTTATAAATTTTGTAGTTTTCTCTTGTGCTTCAACACGTGTTAGTAATTTTAAGTGTTATTTTCTCTGTTTTTTAATTGCTCAAGCATTACCGTACAAATGCCTCTGCATGACCATGTCACCCATCGTTTAGCCCAGATTCGTCATTTGTTGTTAAATTTTCTTATTGTTGTATTGTTTGTGCAGATGAACCATCCTTTCTTGCAGTTTGATAAAAATGATGCCAAGGATGGCACGTGTATCCCGTATTTGCGTAGTTTGTGGGGTAGAAGGCATCTCATCGGGCAGATGCGTTACCTTGATTGGGATGTGGTTGAGGAGCTCAACCAAACCAACCGGTTGATGCCCTTAGTGACTGCGCCATGGTCTTGATTGTGGGAAATTAATCAACCCCACTACCGAGAACTTATTGTGGAGTTCTTCGGCTCATACGAGTTTACTTATCCGTGTGAGGATGTTTACTCGAAAAGGCATGGGCTGAAGTTTCGGTTAGGCGGAGTTTGGAGAAAGCTGTCAGTTTCCTCGTTTGCTAAAAAAATGGGATTGTACATGGAGGCTGAGCTCGAGACATATTTGTTTGATGGTCTTCATGATTTTAGCAACACTGAGAGAAATGCTTTTTGGGAGGAGATTGGTATTGAGCCCTATGATGCAAGGTCAACAGAAGAAGAAGAACAAAAAAAAAACATATATCTTGTATAGTTAAAAGCCTTACAAATCGGTTTCTTTAGAGCAATTTTGTGGAAATTGAAAGCTAAAAAATAAAATCTTTAGTCAACTCTCGATTAGTTATCATTTTAGTTGTATAGTCATTTTTTTTCTTTCGGTTCAAGTTAGTCTATTCACAGGGTTTCTAACATTTTAGCCACCTTTTAAATTCCATTTTCACACCCTTAGCCCTTGCCAAGTTACAACCCAAATAAAGCCCTCATGATTTATGTGTTTGTTTATTGTTAGTGGTGGAGATTTGATCCTATGGCAAGCATATGACATGGCGTGATTCATTGACGTGGCATTTGAGTGTTTCACATATGCATTACATGTATGTGTTGGAAATTTGCCGAGTGTGTGTGAACATTGTGAGGAGTGTAGGATTTTCATGTTATGGATTCTATAGGCATTTCATTGCTCTTGTTTTGTCACTACAAATATTTGTAGGCTTGTGAATTTTCTCGAATTGTTTTTGCCTTTCTTGAAAACCATTCAACCTTTATATATTCATTTTTGCTTGCGTTGAGTAGTGAATTTAGATGCCATTGGGAGTATTTGTTTATCTTCATTTGCTTGAGGAAAAACAAAGTTCAAGTGTAGGGATGTTTGATATATATAAAATTATATATTTTTTCTCTCACTTTTATCCCCTTTTTCTTATGTTTCGGTTGTGTTTTCATTGGTTTCGATACTTAATTATTGTGTTTTTTGAAAATGTAGCCCGAAGCAGCCCATGTGAAGAAAACGAAGAAATCTGAAGTTTTCGGAGCAAAATTCGTCAGCAAGTGCAACTGCACTACCATGCATCTCATCAAGAGCTTAGAAAAGTTCAAGTATCAGATCATGCACTCTCATGCATCAGACAGTGCAAGACATAAACAGCTCAAGCACTCTCATTCATCAGACAATACAAGGCAAAAGTTATTCATGCACTATCATGCAATTTCACTTGCAAGACCGTGCAGATCACCTCGGGGGCAGATTTCAAACTTTGCTAAGAATGGAGATTGCATGAGTAAAAATGAAAAAAAGTAAAACACTGTAGCTACCACATGCACGACCATGCAACTCACTTTGCATGGTAGTGCAGTTTGTCAGATTCTATATAATCACCCCTTTGGTTCTATATGGGGGAGTTGGTTCTTAGGAGATAAAATCCACTTTCACTTGGACGATTTCAAGCATTCCAAAGGGTCTTGTGAAGGCATTGAAGCACCTTGGAGCATCAACCAACCAACCTACTTGCCTTGCTTGCTTATGGTTTGAATTCTTTTGATTTCTAGCCATGAATTTTGGTAGTCTTGTAAGCATGCTTGTAGTTCTTGTAAGCCCTAGGGCTAAACATTGTTAGTTGTTTGAATCATGTTGAAGCTTTTGTTAATGTGATGATTTTGTAAGACTTTGTGATGACAAGTTTATGATAATCTTAATGATGAAATTTTAGTATTGTTCTTGGATTATACATACATGTTTAAAGTTAGATTCCATGGATGTTTGATGAATGTTTGCTCATGATATGTTGGAAAACCCATGTGTCAATATGGATTATTGAAACTTGTTACTTATTAACTTGGTTCATGACATGAAACTAGGAATGGTAATTGTTAACAAAAATGAGATGAAGATTTGAACATGTGTGTCTAGTCTTTCACTTGGATTTGGAAGAATCATATGGTGTTGAGTTGAACTCTTGAGTACGTTAAATTATGTAAAGTGATTGAAGCCAAAATTATCTTCTTGCATGACCATGCTCTTGGTTGATAACTAGAACAAAATTAGAAGATTATCTATTTAAAAGCAATTTTAGGTGATTAATATGTTTTTTAAATTAACTAGGTTTATCACCCTTTGCGGCTGACTTCTTTTATTATTTAGTCTGTGTTTACATGTGTTTTGAAATCACTACGAGCACATTACGCACCGAACCACTGACAAGAACAAAAATAAAATTTAGAAAAAAAAAACTAAAAGATAACCGAAAGAAAATTAACTAAAAAAGTTGTATGGTAATGATGTTTGTATGAAACTTGTGGTCGGAGATGATCAAATAGTACTGAGTACTGGTACCAAATTTCCCGAGCCGAAAGATCTTAAGTACCAATATGGTACCGACTTTTGGCGTTAGGGGTACCGGTTCGCTACCGGTTTTTACCTTCATATACTTGTACCGTAACCGGTATTTTCGGTACCAGTACCTATTCGGTATCAGTTGGCACCGAGCTCATCCCTACCCTTGAAACTAAAAAATCATTAAAATTTTAAGAAAATCAACAGAATAATGATACCGTTGTTGTTCGTACGGTACCCGTGATCAGGGATGAGCAAATGGTATCGGGTAGTATTACCGAATTTCCCAAACTAAAAGATTTTCAATATAAATTCGGTACAGACTTTCGACGTTTTCTGTACCAGGTTGGTGCTGGTTTTTACCTTGATGTACGGATACCGAACAGGACCTTACCAGTATTTTCGATACAAGTACAGGTTGACACCAAACTTATCCCAACCCGTGATACAAAAAAAATCATTATTATATAAAATGCACTAATGACACCGAACCGGAGCGTACTTGTATTTTTGATACCAGTGCCGGTTCACACCAAGCTTATCGAACTTAAAAAGTAAAGAAAATAATTATTATTGTAGTATTAAAATAATAAAGTATTAAAAAAGATATATTATTATAATATAAAAAGTACTATTCACAATGTTGTATTATTAATATATAGGATAATTTTCCTTAGGTTGTCGAGTTAGGAATTTTGACAAATGAGTAACTCATCTTTTAAGATTAATATTAACTTTGCAAACGAACTTCAAAGAATGATTTTTAGTGATTAGAGTGTTTTTCATTTTAATTTTCCAAAGAAATTATAAAATTAGGCGACCTTGATTGGCACTTAATTACTTGAGAGTGTGCGTCATCATTAGTCTTGCTTATAAATTACTGCATAGCATTAGTGGATACATGATTTAGGCAACTTCTTAATTGATATTGTTTGAATTTTTCTAACTTAGGATTTTTATTATTGCATGATAAATAAGGAAAACCCAAAATCGCTAATTGAAAAGGTTTTAAAGTAACAAAAGTTTATTATTGAGACACCGTGTCCACAGATTGATATCCGGTTCTTACATAAAAATTATATTACTATTTGACGGGTACACTTGCCTTTCCTGTGTGTGATTTAGTTATAGGGTAAAACTATTTTTAAAACTAACTTTGTGTGAAGGAAAATTCATTTATAAAAATATATATAATTCATGCACATCACATTACAATTCTTAAATGATATATATATATATATATATATATATATAAGGGAGAGTTATCTTGATTACGCTAAATATTGCGATAACCGTGAGAACGAATTAAAAAACAATCAAAATCAAGTTTTTTGATAATACAAACTTCATTATAGTTAAAATACAACAATAAAAAAAGAGTCTACTCTTTAAATAGTTCATCTTTTCTTTCAAAATCACTCTAAATAAAATTTTTACACAAGTGTAAATATAGCAAATTTACACATGTGTAAATGGTAAACTTACACGTGTGTAAATTTTCATTATTTCCGAATAAATGTAAATTTTAATGTGTAAATTTAATTTCTAATATTGTATTCGAATAATAATAATAATAAGTGTAAACAGAATTTTTGAATTTGAAATGTTTTCACCAAGTTTTTGCAGTTTTTTCATTTGTTCTTACGGTTCTCGCGATGTTTAGCGTTCTCATTTAAACCCTCCCCTATATATATAGGGAGAGGATCATGAGAAAACTAGATATAAATGAGAAAACTAGAAAACTAACTAAAAAAGTCTAAAAACATAACAAATTTTTTTTGAATTTTTTTTATTAAAAATCGCTACTTTTTATTAAAAAAAACTATTTTTCAAAAAAAAACTTGTACTGCACATATGCATTATATGTATATGTTGCACATGTGCATTATATGCTTAAAGTTAGCTGTTAAGTTTAGTTTAGCTTTTAGGGTTAGATTTTTTTGGAGATTTAGGATTAGTATTAGGTTTTTGGGTCGGGGAGGGGGTTTAGGTTTTTGGGGGGTGCGGGTGGGTGGGTTTAGATTTTTCTGGAGGGTGCGGGTGGGGGTTTAGGTTTTTTGGGGTTTTTGGTTATGGTTTAGTTCTAGGTTTTTTTGGGGGGTTGGGGTTTAGGTTTTTGGGGGTGGGGGGGTTAGGCTTTTGGTGGGAGGGTGGATTTAGGTTTTTGGGGGTGGGGGTGGGGGGTTTAGGTTTTTGGGGGGTGTCGGTGGGGGGTGGGTTAGGTGGTTTAGGCTTTTCCGTATTAGTGCACATGTGCAGTACAACTTTTTTTTTTCTGAAAAAAACTTTTTTTATATATTATTATTAGCAATTTTTAATAAAAAATTCAAAAAAAAATTGATATCTTTTTTTGGTTTTTTTAGTTAGTTTTTTTGTTTTCTCATTTAAACTAGTTTTCTGATGATCCATCCCCTATATATATATATATAGAGGGTTTGGTTCATTTGTGAACAACCCCTTTGATTGTGAACACTAGTGAACTAATCCTAGCCCTTGATCATCAATACATAAGTGTGAATCAATGGTCAGGATTTGTTCACTTCAAATATACTAGTGTTCACTCTAGAATCTCACCATATATATATATATATATATATATATAGGGGTTGGTTAACGGACAATGTGTACGAGATGTGATTACGCACGTTATAAAACTTAAAAACCTTAAACACGCATGCTGAAACCATAATCACGCATGTTAGTTCTTCATAGTGTACGCAGCGCACGTTAAGAAAAATTGTACAATACACTTTCACTATGTGTATATATAGGGGAAGGATAAAATGAAAACTCACTTGAGTTAAGAAAACTCAAGAAAACCCTATGTAAAAAAAATTTCTAAAAAAATAGAGAATGTAAGTTACATGTTAATGAACGTCTTGTAACAAAAAATAAAAAATAAAAAGCGCCGAGTGGATTTTTTATAAAAAATTACAAAAATTCAGTTTTTTAGCATTTTTTGTAAACACTGAAATTTTAGAAAAAAAATTATAAAAAAAACCATTCGGCGTTTTTTTTGTTACAAAATGTTCATTAACATGTAACTTACATTCCCTATTTTTTTAGAAAAAATAAAAATGTTACATAAGGTTTTCTTAAGTTTTCTCAACTCAAGTAAGTTTTCTCTCTATACTTCACCTATATATATATATATATATATATATATATATATATATATATATATATATATATATATATATATTCTGCTAAAAAACGTCTCGTTCACTCAATATCATATCCAAACCCTATGACCTTTTTATACTAACATTTATCTCTCTCAGTATTATTAAGACACATTCACCCCATGGTAGCATGTTAATTCTTGTGTATTTGCATTATATTTTATGATGATGATTGTTATATTTCTATTTAGTTCATATGTTAGTTGCCCAAAAGTTTGTAGTAGATGGTCTATTGTAAAGCCAAAGTATGTAATATACACTCATATTTCCATCAGTTTATGCAATTTTTCCTTTGGTTGTGATCAACCACTTAAGCATAGACGCCTCCTAAAGTAACAAATTCCAAATTGATAGTGTGTTAGTTACTTTAGGCAGTATGTACTTGTTAGTGGTCATATAGTTCTTATACCCCCAAGCTGATCAATTGATGTTCCAAGTATTCTTCAAGCTGACTAACCTAAACCCAAGCACTCTGGTTCAAGTCCTATTATATGTATATTTATTCAAACACGTGGTCAATTAACTTGAGTGATCAAAGAATACAAATAAGTATGTTTCTCTTTCATTATAGACGAATATGAAAAGTGTGCATTGTTTCTTATTTTGTGGATTTCGTAGTGTGTGTTAGGTCTTTGAAGTGTGAGACCGACACATCAAATATACACGACGGGCTATGGTAGCGAACTGGGATTTAATTGGGTTAGTTTGTATTAGGTTTGGACCTGTTTAGGTCATTTGAGACATGCCTAAGGCCATGTGGGCCAGGCAAACCCAAGGGGAGCCCATGTGGGGAATGGGCTTACCTAGAGAATATAAATTAGTGTTATATCATTTCTAGGGTAGAGACCTCCAAGATATAGAATTTCTAGAGATAGAGCAAGGGAGGCCATTTAGAGAAAACACTTGTACCAGACGATTTTGCTTATTCAAGTAATAGAATCATGTGCAAGGTGTTAAAGTGATCTCAGTATTGTTCTTCGTATTTCTTCTTTTTTGGTTTTCTTGATATCGCCAAGTTTGGATTCCGCCCATCCTTGATGATTGTTTGATATCATTGTTGGATCCGGATTATTTGGGACTTACAATTGATATCAGAACCTATCGAACTTATTTCTAGGCTCGGTTTGATATCAATATTTAAGAAAGTTGTTGTTTTATGTCTGTTTGGGTGCTGTTTGGACGTCTATTGTGATATACGTGGATTTCGGATCATCTGCTGTTGAAGATTGCCTAATTTCGGATAATCTGCTTGAGTTTCGGATTAAATTTCGGATCATCTGCTTGAATTTTGGATCATATTCAAGCATTTCAGGTAGAAGCTGTTAAGGATCTCGAATAAGTCAGGCTGATTTCGGATCATTCTGGTGATTTCGGATCATCCTTGTGTTGATTTCGGATAAAATCTGTTGACTTCGGATAAATCTGTTGATTTCGAATCACATCTGGTTGGATTTTGGATAAGTGTTCTGAATTCAGCTTTCGGATAGCCATTTCGGATAGCATTTCGGATTGCCTTTTCGGATACACTGTTCCGAATTGCTACTAAGCTTTTCGGAGAAGACCACTGTTCCGAATCAAGGGGTGGAATTTTGACCGGCTGACGTACTCAGTAATAAACGTTTTCGTGAACAGAGAATCATTCGTAAATGAACTCTGGAAATAGACTGCACGGTTTGAACCACCTTATATAATGGACAAAAAAAGCACGAAATTTCTGAAAACGTTTTTGGACATTATATATCATTGGATTTGTAATTTCAAGATGAGTCTAAAAGTATAATTTGGTAAAAACAGTTTTCGGACAATTTTTAAACGTTTTTTAACGGTACGGTTTAAGTTATCAATACCCGAACGTGATGGATAGTGCTGATGATGTGCACTTTGAAAGTATTTTTTCTGGAAATGGAACTGGAAGGTTGCGGGATCGAGTGAAGGCAAAGCTGAATGAGTTTATAGGAGAATACAATGTTGAACCTGTCATGGAATATGTGATTTTGCTTGAAAATGAGAGGCGAAAAGAAGTAAGGAATCAACTGAATACTTTTTGGGTGATGACAAAGACTCCTTTGTTTCTTGGTTATGGGATCATTTACAATAAAACCAAGGTCTATACGCACAATCAACAGATTCTCATCCCGATGAAGTGGCCAAACAGAAACCTCAAGCCCAGCTAGCTGCAGTCAATAGCCCAGCGCCCCAAGCCCAAACTCAGGCTGATAAACCAAAATCGCTCATTGACACGGTCAACTATCTTTTGCGTACTGAACATTGCAGGAATAAGGTTGCACAACTCAGGTCACTCCACTCTAATATGGCTAATGATTACAACAATGCAATGGCTCAGTGCGTCAGCCTTAAACAAAGCAACAAGTTGCTTACTGGAAAGGTTGAAGCATAAAAGAAGGATATAGCTCAGCTTCAGTTGGATCTCAATCAACAACAATGTTAGGTCCATGATTATAAAAATAAACTTAATTTAAAAAACCATGGAATGTGACTCTGTGAGAGCTGAGCTAGAACTCCTGACTGGCAAGTATCAACAAAATGTAGTAATGTCACACCCCAACCGATGGCGAAACATCGGAGTGAGACCTAAACGAGATTGCAAGAGACTTCATAACGCTATTAGCGACAATATTTAAACAAAACCCATATTTCATTCATTCAACGATAACATTGTCAAATTACATCATTAAGTCAATTACAACAATTTAGAAATTAAAGACGAGTACAACATAAGCATAACAACAATTAATACAACATTTTAACCTAACGTCTAAATGTGTATCTAGAGCATCATCACTACTCCAATTTCATGGCAAAGTCTTCATCAACCTGTAACATGTTAAAAATACGAGTTCAATGCAAAAGCAAAGGCGAGTACACAAGTTTGGTGATACATAGCATAAGTATAAAAGTGTAACTCGAATCCACATGGTAATTGTAAGCAAAGTTCATACTAATCATGCAATACTAGATCAAACCCCGAGTTTCCACAAAAGTTTTAACGAGATCGAGCTTCCCTTGCCACAAAAGTGACAAGACTAAAATGAGAATGAGTATCTTAACATAACCCCGACGGGCGGCGTGCTACTCCTATAGCGCTATATATGATAAGTTGGGCTAGCTAAGTTAATGATCAAGCATGTATAATCGAGCATGTATCTAGGCATAACAAGTATTCATGTATAAGGATTGAGCATGTAAAAGCATGAGTTTGTGATATGCGTATTTTGATAGGTAAACATGTACAACCCAAAAGTGGTTAAAACGGTAAATGGGTCGAGTGTACTCACGGTTTTGCTAAGTGTTCCACTTAAGTAATTCCGGGAGCTTGTTGTGTTGATTAGAGTTTTGCACATTGTCCTTCTACAAGAAGAACATAGGTATTAGTTAGGAGTGTAACGGTAGATTTGGAGTATTCGAGCGAGATTACGGAAAGGAGAATTAAAGTATTATGTATGAAAATATTCACTAAGACATAGCACTTGTTCTTGACACTATGACAACCCGAAAAGGGGTTTATATGGTTTTATAGGTTCGAGACCTATTAGAATCGTGACAAGGAACTACATACTTTAGTGATAAACTTAATAACTTGATAGGTGATTATTTAGTTATTATCAAGGTTTCGGTTTTAGAATTATATTATAGTCCATAGTATATACATAGTAGTAAGATCATGTAGGAGGTGGAGGATGAACCATCCGCTTTGGTACCTGTAAGTATTCAAGTAAGTCAAGCATGGAGGTAGGATGATGAACATCCATTTAACCTTGTTATATGATTCACCACTACACAAGTTGTCATAGACAACAAGGAGGGTCATGAATGAGAACAATACAAGAATGGAATGACAAGAATTGTAAGTATGTCACCATGATACCAAATAGCCAAGTGAATACAACCCGGAGAGCACACGAGGACACATGTCAATGTCTTGGCGGGGTTGTGACACTTTACGACTAGCAAACTACTTGAGATGATGATGAAAATCATCAAGTGATGTGTGGTCTCAATGTTTAGGATAGCCAAAGCTAACCTTGGTGGACACACATGAACAAGTCTATGAACTTGCATCACTTGTGAGCTAAATGCTCTATGAAAACAGAATTATTGTGAGGTTTAAACCTCTTGTTTGAATGTCTCAACCTTGTTTTTAAGCCTAACCAACCACAAGAAGTGTTGTAAGCATTCGGACAAAGGTTTGAGATGAGTTTGACTCAAGTTTGATGAACATAAACAAAGTTTGAAAGAGTTTGAAAACAAACAGAAAGTTTTGGAAAATTTAGGGGCATTTCCAGGTCTGAATTCTCCAAGGAGAGACCATGGAATCATGCCCAAAGGAAAACCAAGCATTTAGGAAAAAGAATGGGGCAATT
Organism: Scalesia atractyloides; assembly: GCA_947069175.1. Taxonomy (NCBI): domain Eukaryota; kingdom Viridiplantae; phylum Streptophyta; class Magnoliopsida; order Asterales; family Asteraceae; genus Scalesia; species Scalesia atractyloides. Next base: position 68,162,689 of record CAMTDV010000005.1, on the reverse strand, counting down.
TCGTTGAGTATTGAGTGAGTTATGCTCACTTTAGTGTAGAGGTAAAAATCTGCCCGAAAATTGGATTCAGCTACGAACTTGGAGTGTTTTGGGAGGCTTGGAGGCTTTGTAAAGTGGAAAAATGGCTGGAATATAAGAGGTACTTATAGGGAAAGGATTAGAGTTTAAGTGGGTTGGGTTTTGAATAGAATTAGTGGGTCATTAGACTTGAAACAAGCCCAAAAACATACCCAAAGAAGGGCTGATTGCAAGGCTAATTTTCAGCCTTTATATTCTTTTTTTTTTGTTGTTGTTTAAATGTAATAAAAGGTGTATTTGAGATGCACTTTATATAAATAAGATGTTACATGATGTTTGGTGTATTATTCATAGGTTATCAAGGTCTAAAGTGCATATTAAACATGTTTTAAAGTGCCAAAATGTGTGATAAAAATACATGTAGGTGACATATCAAAAGTAACAAGTATGTTTGATTTATGGTTAGGTATAATCAAGTGAAAACATATAACTTAATCTTAAAATCGAATAACCAAGTATTTGAATGTATGAATATTTTAGAATTACGAATACACGATCAATGCTTACGAGTTAAACTTACGTTTAAGCGGATTATGAATCATGTATCAACCGAATGCACGTATTAATGTATAGACATGTATAAACAATGTATAAAAGATTCATTTTATTACGATCAAAGTCTCGGATTTACAAAGATTTGAAAACGAGATAGGATTACAAGGGAAACAAGTTTCCGAAAAATAGAATTATGATACAACCTTGCTAAAAAAGGAAAGCTGTGAAAAGCGAGGCGTTACAAGTAAACATAAAGAAGTTTGATACATCCAGCAGGGTAGTTCAAGATGTGTGCGATGTGCAACTGGCATATAAAAAGAACAAAGGGAAGGGTTTGGGACACAATCAGGTTGCCCCACCATATAATCACAATTACACGAGAATGCCTGACACTGAGGAAGATCTTGAGAACGAACAACATATGGTGTATGGCAAACCCATTGATTATACATCCGACACACGGGAGTCTGTTAAACCTATAAATGTTAAAATGAAGCAAAAATGTGTGAACAATACTAATGCTTCTACTTCATGTGCAGAAAAAGTGTCAATTGCAGTTTGGACAGGAGAAGATGATGGACCGTCTTGTGCTGAGAATTCTTCCACTGATTCTACTGAAGGTTCTGGTCTTTCATCTGACAAACCAGAACTCTCTGATTTTATCAAAGCTGATGAAGTGAAGACTGAAGTGTACAAGGCTCCAAGTACACAATCTGAGAAGACTGAACCTTCTGTTAGTGTTGTAAAGGTTCAGAGCAAACAAAAGAAGCCGAAACGAGCAGGTCAAGGACGAGGAAAGGAGATGTCTAAACATCAAATACAATCACGCTCTCCAAGGTCCTCAACGGGTAGCAACAATCCTCAAAAGGCTTGTGATGTGAAAAATGCTTTTATTAAGCCAGTCAGTAATGGCAAATGTGAAAAATATGCATTTGGCTGTGCTAACAAAGCTTTTGGAAAGGTAGGTGAGATTTCTGAACAAGATATGCAGTCTAAGCAATACAAGAAGAATCAAAAGAAATCTCCACAACAAAAGGCCCCTGCAAACGACAAGTATAGAAATCCGAACTCATCCTCATTTGCAAGAAATGTGCAAGTAAATCAGGTACAGAAAGGAACAGTTCATCCTTCAGGGCCTGCAAGAGCAAATCAAGCTGATCATAATGCCTTATCCGTGAAGAGACAAACATGCTTCAATTGCGGCATTCCGAGTCACATTACTCAGAACTGCACACATCATCCCTATGTACCCTATTATGCTCAAAATCAGAGGGTTACACCAAAGGATAACTATCATTCCAAGCCAATGAAGGTATCATCACCTAAGGCAATGAAGAATGTGAATCCCAAGGTTAAACCATCTTATGGGGATTGGAACATTTCCAAAAACAAACGCCAGGCTGTTCAGGATCAAAAATCTGTTTCTAAAACTAATAAACTTGAAACAGCTAAAGTTTCTCAACCGAAGGCAACAAACACGTTTGTTAAGGCGAAACAAATTTGAAAACCCAAATGCAAAACGACAGCATCTTCAATCCTTGAAACGAAAGGGGACTTGTGTTTAAACGGAGTGTCTTATTTTGATGCTTTAGGAAATCCGAGGACCACGATGGGCTGGGTACCAATGTCTTATTAATCTCCTTATTTTTCAGGGACAACCAAGGAAGAGTTGTTGACAATCTCTGGAATGTGGATAACGGTTGTTCCAGAGACATAACGGGTAACATTTCACTGTTGTAAAAAGTTTAAATTTTTTTACAGATAATATGTTTCCTTTGGAGGAGATCAGAGAGGTAAGATAAGATCAGCAAAAAGGTACAATTTAAATTTCATGTTTTAATTTTTATATTATTAGGTAAATTTGCGCATAAAGTATGATGCACAAATTTAGGGGGGAAGAGGGACATATATGTACATATGCATTGATTGAGGGCGAGATAATGAGAAAAATACAAAAAAAAAAAAATTGAAAAACAAGAAAAATACAAAAACATTTGAAAAACAGAAAAATCCATAAAGATTTTATTGGATCAAATGGGAAGTGAAATGAATGTTCGTGTTAAAGGGTTTGACCAACACATGTAAGATGCTATAGCTGAAAAGACTAGGATCTAATGTGATATGTCGATAGGCTTTACGCTCAAACTGATAAAAGATACCAAGTGATATAAACATAACGAACTATGTACCATGTGGGTAACATACCATCGGCGTATGATTTTATGGTCTTAAATCTTGCGTTGATAGATAGCCAACGTCTGAACTTTCGGGTCTTTATGCTGATGAGTCATCCGGGGATATCAGGGATGTCCTTATGTTGCATCTAGATTATATGCAGACCTAGGCGCAGTCAGGATATCTTAAAAGAGACATAAAAGGGCCAAAAACCTTAAAGGAAGATAAACTCAATTTGAGGGAATTCCATTGAGCTTTAAAGCAAAATTCGTACCAATAAGGTATTTTCTTAACCCTCGTCGGACATAAATATTGGTCACTATGTTGTACGAAAGTACTAACCTGTTCACCAATAGTCTGTCGTTGCAAAATCAAAAAGGATGAACTCAGTATACTCATCTGCTACGATGATCGTTGTGCTTACCTTACTCGTGGGGTATGTCATGGTATGGGACACACGGGTATTATAGTATAATATTAAATTAAGCATATCACAAAGTTGAAACATTGAAAGGTGAGCGTTAAAGTTTAAGTGGACAAACATATCGGCAATCACTTAGACCAGTCTGAATAAGTTTGCACCGAAAAGTGTTCCTTGGTCAGCCTGAAAACGATTTTGATCCCATTGTAATTGTAATTGTATAATTGTAACTTTTGAGCTAGATTCTTCGTTTCTATTTATGTTCTCATTTATTGAAAAATTTAAAAAAAATCAAAAATCCAAAAATAGTGTATTGTTTTTATAAAATAAAAAAAATAAAAAAATAGGGTGTTGTATCTGTTTTATTAAAAAAATATTAAGTACCATTCTTGAATATTTTTCTAATCATCAAAAGTTGAAAGAAATTTGATTTGTGAAATCTGAGTACAAGTACTTGGATGTACTAAGTGTTCACGTGGTACTTTCTTCTCTTGCATAGAAATGTTTGCTTATAAAATTCTGAGAAAATTGCAGAACTTGATTTCAATCAAGAAACAGGGGTTGATAAAGATTGAGATGTTGTTAGCTGCTGAAAAGGCATGAAGCATCACAACAGCAAGATGTACCTAAGTCAGAAGAACCAGATACGAGTTATCGTCTGACAATGATAGTACTTTTGAAGAAGTACCTGTGAACCTGCTTGAAAGAGAAAAGATTGTACTAGAAAAGAGCTGTTGAGAATCCTCCTGTCGTATTCTTTTTAACAAGATGTTCAAGCAGCGCTAATCGTGATCCTAATATGAAGCTAACCGCAAGAGAAGAAGAAAGAGACCCAGTGCTGAGAGTTCGGAAGTCAGAACTTCCATAAACATCTGCAACATAGCGACAACCATAGACTCCGTTGAAAACGTTGCTGAATTCATGCTATGAAGACAATTTGATGTATCATTCTAGGGGGAGATTGTTAGATCCTAGAAGTGTGAGACTGACGCATCAAATATACGCGACAGGCTATAGTAGCGAACTGGAATTTAATTGGGTTAGTTTGTATTAGGTTTGGAGCTGTTTAGGTCGTTCGGGACATGCCTAAGGCCATGTGGGCCAGGCAAGTCCAAGGGGAGCCCATGTGAGGAATGGGCTTACCTAGAGTATATAAACTAGTGTTATATCATTTCTAGGGTAGAGACCTCCAAGATATAGAATTTCTAGAGAGAGAGAGAGCGCAAGGGAGGCGATTTAGAGAAAACACTTGTACCAGACGGTTTTGCTTATTCATGTAATAGAATTGTGTGCAAGGTGTTAAAGTGATCTCAGTATTGTTCTTCATATTTCTTCTTTTTCGGTTTTCTTGAATATCACCAAGTTTGGATTCCGCCCATCCTTGGTGATTGTTTGATATCATTGTTGGATCCGGATTATTTGGGTCTTACAATGTGAATGTTGAAAAAGCTTTGAAACTAACCAAACCAAGTTAAATCTGACGGGTTAGAAGTATTATGGTTTATAACTGGGTTCCATGATTTTGTTTACTGTTTAGAATTGGCCGGGTTACCGAGATATTATAAAATATAAAATGAAAATGAATAGTTAATTGTGTCATAAAATTCCCATGATATGAACGTATAATAGGATACCATCAGCATGTCGAACGAAAGATAACAAATATGACAACAGATAGAAGACAATTAAAAATTAAAAACTTACCATTTGTAGCCGCCGTCCGCTGACCTCAAACGCCACTTCAAGATTCAAATTCAGGTTGGGGTGAAGGTTTCATTTTTGCCATCAAATTACATCTCCATATGACGAGAAAGCATATGTAACTCCAAGTCAACATCAATTCATCATCAATTTATAGAATGATTGTTGGTGCATATTATGTATGTCCACCACTGTGCAAATAGGCTAGATATAGCGTGTTTTGAATATTATATAGTTTAGTGAGGAAAACAAACACATGACATGATGGTGAGGATGTAACACCTTCGTACGAATGTAACACCTTCGTGCGGAGGTAAGCTAGTCCACCTTCGTACCTCGTACGGAGGTAAGCTAGTCCGCACCAAACCCGTGTCTATACATAGTGTCGTGTGTTCATAGTTCAATATGTTTTGGAGTTCCCAGAAGGGAAATGCTGAACTTCTCCAGCATGTAAAGATGTATGTTCTTTCGGTATGAATGGAATAATTCGACTTCTGCTTCTACTCCGTTCTTAATAACATTCTACCGAATTAATGATATCCCGTCCAAACTTCCGTCTAAGCCCACCCGATCCGGAACTTTCAATTGGTATCAGAGCTACGGTACCGATTCAATCGAGCTAACAGTTGATTGAATCACCTACGTTCATGAATTATGGACTTTTGAGGGTTTTTTGATGTAAATCATCAAATAAACGGACAATCCATGGACAAAAATTAAAATTGAAACCATAGGATTGTTCAGAATTGAATTTCAACCATGTATGTGAAAGAATCATCATGAAATTTGAAGAAATAAAGATTTTGGATCAAAAAATTGAATCAACACTGTTCAAACAGAGGTAATACGTTCGCACGGAGGAATTACTTTCACACAAAGGTAGTTACCCTCGTACGAAGGTACCCAAAATGCCTAAAAAAGGCATTGAAAAATTTGTTGATCGTGGTGATGAGACGAGTGTCCAGAAAAAATTTGGGGATTGAATTTTTTTTGAGATTTTAACGACAAATATGGGTTGTTCGGGACACCGTTAGGAGCTTTAGAGAACAGATTTGATGATACGATCACAGAGGGTTGAAGTTAGTGGGGTAGTCATTGATATCTATGCAGATTGTTTATCATCTGGTATAGTGACTATCAATGGGCCATAAAAGAAAAATCTGCATTAATGAAAAACGCACTTTTGTGGACCAAAATGACACAGTTTTCGCATAGTAGAGATTTTCAGTGAAAAGATAGGACTGAATTTGCTAAGTTTGAGGGGAAAATTCAGTGATAAGTTTTAAAGAGGTCAGAATTTGCAAAAATGAGGGGGGATAAAAATTTCATTAGAATATATTGAAATTCCGGCATTTTTTAAATTCAGACGTGCAACGGTATTCGGGTGGTTCCGACTTCAGATTGTCCGGGGATGCATTTGATCTGGATTTGTTAGTTCGTGATCACAGGAAGTTCAGATTCTGTAGATCGAGATTAGATTGATGTCTTAGGGTTTGAGTCCCGAGTCTTCGTCAAGACGGATAGCAGGATTAGTGTTAGGAGATGCATTTGTATTGTCAATATTTAAAAGATATCACAACTTTGTGATAGTCTAAAGTGTCAGAATGGTTAATCTTTGAGCAGAGGAATTGTTTTTCGGACTAACCGCCGGGGAATGATGATGTTTGTTGATTAAGTTGATGTCTGGTCTAACGGAGAAGATTATATATTTGTTATCGTGACTGAAGATGAAGAATGTGATTCCGATCATGGAAGAAAGTTTCTCAGATTTGATGTGATACCAGAGGATTTATTATCTGATCAAGATTTGCTGATTGTGGAATTACCGTTTCACTGATCAATCATTCAAGAGTGTGCTTAAAGGTGATTACAAAAAACGGGATTTCAGATTTTCGTGGGTATTCACAAACTTGAAGTTTACTGGTGTGGTGATTCGAAGTTTCTATCAACTGCCAGTTGGGTTTTTGAAGATCAAGAGATTTAGCTAGAGCGTTAAATAAAAAATCGAACACGGATGTGGTTATAGTCGAATCTGAGAAGCTGCATTGATTAGTTTCGGGTTGGTGATTATTCATGAAGATTTTAGTTAAGAAAATCATAGGAGGCCGGGAACCGTGCAAACAAAGACCTGAAGATTCATTTCAGGGGAATTTGTGTATAATGAAAATAATGCAAGCCCGAATCATCAATCAAGGGGGAATTAGAAGTTGCAGAATATTTAAACACAACTCTTATATTTGAAGATCAAGCTTCGATAGTGACGACCAAGGGGGAAGTTGTTGGTACATATTATGTATGTCTGCCACTTTGCGAATAGGCTAGATAGAGCGTGTGTTGAATATTGTATAGTTTAGAGAGAAAAACGAACATATGACATGATGGTGAGGATGTAACACCTTCGTATGGAGGTAAGCTAGTCCACCTTCGTACAAGGGTGACTACCGTCGTACGGAGGTAAGCTAGTCCGCACCAAACCCGTGTCTATATATAGTGTCGTGTGTTCATAGTTTGATAAGTTTTGGAGTTCCCAGAGGGAAATGCTTTCTCCAGCTTGTAAAGATGTATGCTCTTTCGGTATGAATGGAATCATTCAACTTCTGCTTCTACACCGTTCTTAATAACATTTTACCGAATTAGTGATATCCCGTCCAAACTTCCGTCTAAGCCCGCCCGATCCAGAACTTTCAATGACTGGTTAATTTCGTGTTAAACCTTTTTAACTCATATAATTTCCAGTAGGCAAACAATTTGCATATAAAATAGTAGAGATCTCAATCATTATTAGAATATCATCCATAACATACAATCTATTGAAACGAAACATGCTAAATGATGCCACAGATACAAATATACAATAAAATACAACAAATTCATTGAGTTCACGAATTACCTCTGAAACAGTTGAATTAGGCAGTGTAGATTTGAGACCTACGATTTCTAGGTTTAACAATCAGAATCATACATTTTTTCAATTTTAGAAGCAATATAGAACGACGAGAAGTAGGTCAGTTCGGCCTAACCCTATTTAGATTCAATTCGCGTAATCCATTTGCTCCCACCATTCAATCATCCAAACCCTAAAAAATCAAGCAAGACGTGTAGGATGATCAGTAAAATTGAAGATGAAGAGAGGCAGAGAGTCTTATATATGTGTGTGGGAAGCACAAACGATTCATCGGAGTAAGCATTCCCCACAGACAATTCACCAAGAAGCTTCTTAATGGCTTTCATGAATGACGAGCTGGGCTTTCCATCGATTAAATTCTCAAACTACCCCTTAGGCGTCTTAAAATTGTATGCAACTTCCTAATTTACCCCTCTAAAATGGCTTTTACTCTTTTGTACATTATGCTTTAAAATTTATACGTATGGTAAAATTACAATCTTGTACATCACATTTGCTTTATATAGTTATATAAATAATTTTAATAGAAATGGAAATAAAATACTTTTTTCATGTATAAGAATCTGATGAGTATAATACGTATAAGTGCTTTTAATTATAATTTTTCATGTATAGGAATCTAATGAGTATAATATGTATAAGTTATTTAGTTTAACCAATTTCATGTTTTTATTTTTCCTTTTCAATTTTTAACACTTTAATACTTAAAGGGTAATATGTTTGGTCATTTTTAATGCCTACCATTTTACTGAACTTTCAAAGATTTAATGGTACGATTTCGTGCTAAAAACATCCGACCCAACACTAAAACCGAACCGTTTTGGCTGGTTTGGGTGATTCAGCCAACCCAACCAGTTCTGTTTACTTTCTCTAAAAAACCGTAACTAGCTCAGCTTCTAAATCCTATCAAACCGGACCGTGAACATCCCATTTTAATTAATAGATGATATTGAAGTGTGTTATCCATTATGCTTCTTTATATTCATATTTCTCTAACATTGTTCAAACTTTCTTGGGCACTATATATCAGTTATCTGTATCATATCTACATTTACTTCTGAAGATCAAATTTGATACCTACTATTGTCATGAGTTTACTTTACCTTAAAACCACCATTTTCCTATTCTTGTCATGGTTTTGCGAAATTTTTGGATCTCTTGAGTCGTTGTGGAAGAGAAAGGGAGAAAGAAATATGTGGTCACAGACAGAGTATGTGAGAGAGCGAGGATATGCATAGGTGCACATTTTTGCAGTCATGTTGGGCGGTGCCAACCTAACATCCATCCGTGAAGACCCCCATTAGGGATGCTCTTACTCGATATCAATACCAAAGAGTTAACTATCACGTGTTACTGATACGAATACTATAATTACCACCTATCCTACACCAACGAATTAACACAAAAAATGGTTTATAATGAATAAAATATCATGTGTAATACAAATAACAAAACTTAGCATGAGTAATATAAATAACAAAACCTATCATGAGATGAGATGCAACAAACTTTAGTCAACTTCTATAATTAACTTAAATGATATACTGAAAGTGTTTTTGGATATAATTATCCTTATGCACAGGGTCAGATCTATGTAGCACCCAGGGGTGTCCGAGAATCGAGATAGTGCTTAACTTTAACAAAAGCCAACATTTACATTGTATGAATATACCGTATAAAAATTACATTGTATGAATATACAAAAAAAAATAGGATACCTCTAAATTTTTCAGGCATATGCATTTGTATATAAGATATTATAAATGATATTGCAAGTATATAAAGTACTAGATATGAAAGATATATCTTTATGCATTAATTCCATAAACCACGCCACCATGTACTTGAAATTGTGGTAAATTTTGACACGATCATGAAAGTAACAAGGGTTTGGAATGGAGTTGTATATTATTTTAGTGTTTTTGATTTGCTTAAAATATCTATTTTAATCCAAAAGTTTTTTTTTTTTGACTTTTTTAATCCAATAGTTTGATTCTCATATCAAATTTGGTCTAGTTCACTAACTTCATCCAATTTTCATGTTAATATCTCATGAAAAGACCAAATTATCCTTAGCTCATTTTTAAACTAATATTTTGTCCTCCTATAGTAATAAAAGAATTCATTTTAGACACATGTTACTATCTAGTGTCGTGTCTTCTCACTGTTAACTATAATATAATAATTTTTATACACGTTATAAGATATATAGTAAACTACAGTTTTACCCCCTGACCATTAGGGGGGGGGGGGACGCTGACACTTTTACCCCTATTTTCAAACTTTTGTTGTCTTACCCCCCTCCCCTGCGACTAGTCCCAATTGTTTCAATCTTGGACCCTTTCACTAAACTTCTTTGACTTTCAAGGTTTCAATCTAACGGTCAAAGGGTATATTTGTCATTTCACCTATTTTTTACTTATCCAAGCAATTACAAACCCCTTTTAATGTAAACTGGTTTTGTAATACCCCCCAATCATTCATACTCCATCTCGACTAAGTGCCTCTTTCTCCGGTGAAGTATTCCGGCCACGTAGAGTGATCAATCTTCTTCAGTCTCCAAAACGCAGAAGAATGTCGATAAGCATGATGATGGGTAACCTAATCCGAGAGATCGAATGTATGTTTCCATTTCAAGTGGGTCGATTCCAGCCACCGATCCTTACATGGTTCATTATTCACTTTACGATTAGGGTCTAAGATTACGAGGTCTACAATTAGTTGGGTTGGTACACTTAATTTTGGTGAATGTGAAGATTAAGTTGATTAGGTTAGGGTTCACTGTTCAATTGTTTGATAAACACATAGATTGAAACAGGGTTGAACATGGATGAAAATGATGTGCTAATTAAGGCGGTTGTTCATTGTTTCATATACATCTACATTGAAACAAGGAAGAAAAGAAGGCCTTGATTAAGTCAATTTTGAATTGTTCATTGTTTGATTTACAAGTAGATTAAAATAGGGATGATCATAGTGTTTAGTGAAGTGGTTTAAGTGAAACTGGTTATATGTTTGATCGTCACTTTCCACAGTAGTTAATGATTAAAACATGTTAAAGTAGACCTATTTAGTTAAAAAAGAAATGTGTTCGGGTTGACCTATCTAACTAACTGAGCCGTGTTCACGTTAACCTGTTTAACATGTTAATTATTAAGGTTGGGCAAATTTTTTAAACATGTCGATCGCTAACCCATTTTTTATAACATACCAGCCCATTTAAGACGCAAATACTTCTAATTCACAACAATCGCTTGGTTTAATCTAGGGTTGTAAACGAACTGAACGAACACGAACCAGGGCTTGTTCGTTAAGGAAATGCAGATGTTCTTGAACAATCCGAGAATACATGTCAAACAAAAGTTATGTTCGTGTTCGTTTGTTAAGGATTCAGTTGTTCGCGAACAGTTCGTGAACACTGGTCACGAACACAAACGAACATTAAACTTGAAATTAAAAAAAAACACCATTAATCTTAAACATCTGACACAAATAGTTAAATACAATCATTAAATGATAAATCAAGAACTCTAGACTCAAGAAGTCTACTACAAGCACTATTCATTAAATCAAGTTTAGCTAACTTAAGACATAATTATCTAAAGTTACTTGGACATGTCCCAGAAGTGTCTTTAGTGTTCAACTTCTTTATATGTTTAGATAAAGGTTTACATTTTACTATTTTTAGTATAATTATGAACTAATGTTTAAGGGGGAGGGGAGGTAAAGTTAAGAGGGAAAGTGAAATATAAAAAAAAACATTAAAAACTTTTAACAGATTAACATAAACAACAAACATGAACGAACATATTACCGAACGTTCACGAACACAGTCGAATGAACGAGTCCTTTGTTCGTGTTCGTTCATTATGTTAATTGAATGAAATATTTTGTTTGTGTTCTTTCATTAACTAAACGAAGGAACATAAATGGACTTTCCCCTAGGGATGAGCAAATGGTACCAGGTACCGGTACCTAATTTACCGAACCGGCTACCTTTTCAGTACCGAATTTTGACATTTTCGGTACTGGTACAGAACCGGTACCGTATCGGTACCGAACCGTACCGTACCGTACCGAGTATATTCGGTACCGGTACCCACTTTTGGTTCGGTACTGGTCAGTACCGAGCTCATCCCTAATTTCCGCCAAACAGTTCATGAACTGTTCGCAGAACGTTCTGTTCATTTACAACCCTCAATTTAACCCATTTTTATAACCCGCCACTGTATGTGGGTTTATATGAGCTAGGATTATATTAGACGTTAGCCCATTAAGGGCCCTATAAAATTTGAATCGGGCTTATTTTCCTTTCACCAAAACCCGAAAAGGTGACCGTAATCCGGAGAGATCGAGGTAACCTTGTTTATTGGATTCACCTTCTCCGATCAAACCTGCAATCTATATCGGCAGCGTAATTTATATATCACTGTATGTTGATCTCGAAATTAAGATCTCTTTTGAATTGTTCAAATACCGTAATTTGATTTAAGTTGTTTAGGAATTTTAAGTTTTAGATCCAGTTTTCTATAACTTCGATCTGCTCGTTCATGATTCTGAAGATTTGCTGATGTGTGATTAGTTGTTAATTACTTCATGTACTTGTGTGAGTGAAATTGGAATCTGGATTGTGATGTACAGTGTGTGTGAACATGATAGCAGGATGAATGATATAATTTATGCAATTTATATGCAGATAGTAAAAAACCTGCTTAAATAAGTTAAGATTGTTAATAAAAAGTGAAGTTTGGTTCTCCATTGACTTGATTTTAGGTGAGACACTTGAGTTTATGCTGAGTTTTAAACCTAATAATCAGTTGCACAGTTAGAAAAATTATGATTGTATTTTAGTATTTGTATATATCAAGCGATTATCCTGTTTAGTTCCTTGGGAATGTTAAGAGTGCGATCAACCTCTTGAGGAGCTAATTCTTTCTTCTGGATATGGTAACTAGTTTTGAGGCACTAGGTGATAAACTGATAGTAAAATAATATTGATACTTAAGCTGAAGTGTGTGTGTTTTACGTCATAGATGTCGAAGGTGCAATGCGCACTAAAGGCACCAAGGGTGAGACGTGTTTTGGGCTTGTTTAGGGCCTCAACGCAAGGCGCTTAAAAACGAGGTACATAGTATAAAAATACATTTTTAGGGGATCTAGACGTGTTTTGGGCTTGTTTAAGGCTAGTCTAGGCTGTATTATGTTGATTTCAGGTTTCTTTAGGGCTGGTATAATTGTTTCAGACCTGTTCAAACGATTTTTGGCCGGAACTTGGCCTGAAAGTGCGACTTTTAAAGCGAACCTGAGCAGTGTGCCTAGATGCGCGCGTAGGTGAGCCTTGACAACAGAGGTTTACGTATTGGTTTCTCTTTGACTTGTATAGACTATGCGTACATTTATATGCAACTGAGATTGAGTATCCTTTTTATGTTTTTACTCTTCCGAATCTTTGTATTCATGTATCGCATACCCATATCCTTGTGCCATATCATTTGTTGGCCAGATTCTTATATTTCATATTTGCCTCGTTGTCGTGGTCTGTTATTTATGTGAGTGGTTTGGTCCAAGCAGTTTATCCAATTATGGGCCGTTTAGATGCGTATTTTTGAACCAATACTCTACTGAAATATATGGTTGTTAATGTATGGATAAACAAGTCTAGCTTGTGTTTATATGATAATACACGGGTCATAGAATGAGTTATGAATAATTAAAAGTATCATACCGGCTGGAACAAAGCTGATTATCAAAGGGTAAAATAAATTTAACCATTAAGAGCTTATTATGTGAAAATTAGACCTTCAAGTTTGGGTCAAGGGTTTAAATATGGGTTGATGTGGACCTTAAAAAGAAAGCCATGGACCGTTTTGGGTAACATTAGAACTTATGGGGGTTGGCTCAGAATGTGCATATCAATTTTAATTTAATATGATGAGTAGGTCAGGATTGGTAAGTTAATGACATTGAATGGGTCAGAATGGGTAAACCTAAAAAAACTTACGGGGTGAAGACGATTGCTTCTCTGTCCAGACATATCTTTGACTCCATAGTTGCTGCGTTTCTAGTTGTATTTGTGTCCTTTGTCCAATCAACGATATAGGTAATTACGTGCTCCAATTTCCCCTGATTCTATCAATCGGTTTGTTTTTTTTTTTTTTGCTTTCAAATGTGTTGTTTTTGTATAATTTTGCATCTAGTTCGGAAATCTATTGTTTCATAATCTGTAAAAAGTGCCTGCAGTTGTAGATACATGTATGTTGTTTCATGAAATTCATGTTTATCATTCGTATTTATGTCCGTAGTGTTTGATTCCAATTGTTAGATTTAGGCCTATCTACATGAAAGTTATGGTTATTGTTTACTCCTGATTTGTTGAAAATGGTGGGGCTGATTGATTGTTGGTTTAGCTCTAACGTGATTAGTTTGATGGGATCAGGTTGGGATCTTTTTGTTTTGGTATGTAGTTTGTTAAAGGTGGTTTCTTTTTCGCTTTGTTAGCGGCTGTCGGCTGTCATGTATATTTGTTGGCTTGTTTGAAGAAATTGGGTGTTATTTGGCTGTGATAGGTATGGTGTTTCATTTGGATTAATGTGATGGTTGTTGTAAGCTGTTTTGTATGCATTCTTTATGTGTTAAAATCTTGGGGTTCATTTGGGATTGATAATAATCTCTTCAACAGAGCTTCATTTTTACCAACTAGATTTACGTAGGACAATATAGTCTTGGGATCTTGTTTATTTCCATAATACATTATTTAACAAATGGATTTTCTGTAAACTGCATATGACAACTATATTGCCTTAGTTTTAGTTTTAGATCAAAATTTTAAAGTACTGCAAGATGTGAAAATATGTCGATGGAACTCACCTGTGCATTTGGAGAAACTTGAATTAAACAGCACCTGTATTAGCACATTCATTTCCACCTCTAATAGACTCCTTATCATCACCCTAACAAAATATATAAAAGTAGGTTTGCATTGAAAGAACTAGACTGTATTACCAAACAAACTGCAGGGATCATGGTCCCTAGAGGTGCAAACGAGCTGAGCCGAGCCCGACTAGACTAGACTCAAGCTCGAGCTCGGCTTAATTCGAGCTTTGTTCTTAAAGCACGAGCTCGGCTAATAGGTACTTTTTCAAGCTTGTCTCGGCTCGGGCTCGGCTCGTTTATTATTTATTAGTTAATTTATATTAATTATAAATATTGTTTTATTATAGTTTACTTGTCTCGGCTTGGGCTCGGCTCGTTGAGTTATTTTACATCAAATTCATTACTTCACTGGGTTTTTAATTTTCATATTTTTTAATTTTTTTTTATATCTTCTTATTATTGTTAATTTTGTTTTTTTTTTTTTTAAATTTTAAATTTTTTATATTTTTAAAACTTTTCATTTTTATAATTTTTTTTAGTTTTATATTTGTACTTATTTTGTTTTTTTGCTTTTTTATTATTAATATTTTTTATTCATCTCATCACCCAAACCCATCTTGACCCAAACTTATCGTGACCTTTTTTTTTTAATATACCCATCCTAACCCAAACTCATCTTGACCCATATGACCCAAACCCACCCAACTTGCCCACTTTGCCACCCATAGTTAAAATAGTCTGTGTCTTTGTGAGACTTGTAGGTCATTTTATAAATGCGAGCTGATTATTACATCTTCAAAAATCTGATGTATCTTATTCTTTTGTGATAAAATTACAAAAGGTGGAAGGTATGGCTAGTCATGATGAATCGGGAAAAAAATCAAATGAAAATGAAGTGCCAACCTTCAATGCCGAGAATTTGCAAAGCAACATGAAAGTCGTATACTACTGGTCAGTACTAAGATTCCAAGTAAATATGTCGATATTATTGACATCTCTAAGGTTTAGGATCATGCTATTCTTCTTATTGATGATTGTAATTGTTATCTTGTGACAATATGCAGTCGAACATTTATGTCCATCATCGGTGGAGTGATTGCTGGAATATGTGGATTTACAGGCCTCATGGGGTTCGTCGTTTATGTACTGATCATGGCAATTACGTCTGTATGTCTAACAGCCAGGGCAGGTTTTTCCATCCATTCATATTTTGACAGCTGGAACAGGGTTCTGTTGGATGGATTTCTAGGCGGGCTTTTGGTAAATGTCTCATATCTGTTAATTATGCATTCATTCGTTTTTAATACCGTTTTGCTAGATTTGTATATTAACCAGCCAACTATTTCTTTTTTTGTAGTCGTTCGTGCTGTTCTGGACGTATCCTTTTATGCTTGCTCTTTTTTTGTCGCACCTTTCCCACATAACTCTATTTTGAACCCTATTTATACGAGGATTACAGGTGGCAATTTCGACCCATTTGGCCTCAAAGTGGGTCGACTTTGTTTGTATTCCATCTCAAATAGTTAAAGTTTGAAACCTTAGTTGAAATTGGGACAGATGAAACGTGTCGAAAATCATCCAAAGTGTTTTCTAAAAGCCGATCTTTTTAACCAGATTAATCACTGTGTTTCACTTGTGTGTTATTCTCGTTTGGTTATTCTTTGATGACCTTGACAAGGAAAAAGATTTGCTTATGATATTGTGCACATCTTCTAGACGAACACGATTTGGTCTCGGCTTTTGGTTGCCCGTGAGCTTGGTTTCCCGAGTAACAAAAGAAGGTATCCAGAGCTCAGATATTAGGATTTTAATATCTTGTAATTCTTGAAATTTTATTTCCTGGAGACTTTCCTGAAACCTTATAAATGTTTTTAGGACATCCATTTTGAGTTTGAAGTCCGTATGATGATAAGGATTATAACAGTTTTTATATGTAACTTGTGCTGTGTGGAGATGATGGTGAAAGGAAATTGGTGATTGGGTAATTTTATGACGTGTGAAAACAGGTTATGCCTGCTTTGTTAGACCACCCGTACTCGATAGTTTTTGGGCCATTTTTACGCCGAAAATGCCCGAAAACGCCCGACAACGGCCATCATGGGCGTTTTTTCCGAGTTTTTTGTGTATGGTGTGTGATTTACAACGCCTGTGCCCCTTTCAAATTTTGATTCCTTCGAGATTTGACTGTTTGACACTATATATTTTTTCAAATTTAATGATTGTGTAAAATTTGACGGGGCATTATTGGGCTTTATCACCACTACGCCCCTTTGTGAATAACGCCCCTTTGATGACTAGGATTACACGTGGCGCAAAACGCCCTAGGGTGGGTATTATTCACCCCAACGATTTCGCATGGTCTTACTTGTTTGATGGACACCAATCACTTTTTCCCTTGCTAAAAAAAACTTTAAAGAAATATGTTCACTCGATAACCATTCTACCTTTAATATAACTAGGGTCGTAGTTACCCGCGCGTTGCGCAGGGACGCGGTTGGAATTTATAACGTATAGCACCATGACAAACGTTGAATAAATTTGTAAAATGAATTAAAATGATATTTTAATTGGGTAATGCTATTTGCGTCATAACTCAGCTCTGAACATCAAAATAATAATAATAATAATAATAATAATAACAAAAGGAAAAACGTTATAGTAAATAACAAAGGGAAAAATAAGGTAAATGAAAAAGAAAACGATAGAAACTTAGTCTGTTTTAGCGCGCTCGTTATAGCAAAGGAAAAAAGTTAAAAAAGTATGTTAAAAAGAGTATAAGTAAAGAAGATGAATAGTGTTGTACAATGCATGTTTTACAAGTTCATTAATTTTTTTGTTATTTATTCTATTTCGTCATTTACTGTAAACGAAAAAGAAAACGATAGAAACTTAGTCGGTTGTAGCGCGCTTGTTATAGCGAAGAAAAAAAGTTAAAAAAGTATGTTAAAAAGAGTATCGTCGTGCTCGTTAAAAATATTAAACTAAAAAAAACCTTTGCCACATTTGTTATTGCAAAGAAAAAGAAAATTTAAAAAAATGTCTAAATCGGTATTATATTATATATAATATAAAAGTAAAAAAGATGAATAGTGTTGTGCTACAACATGTTTTACAAGTTCATTAATTTTTTTGTCATTTATTTTATTTCGTCATTTAGTAAACTTTTTCATTTGCAACCCATTTAGTTTAACTATTGTATTTTTTTTACTTTAACCAAATTACCTTTCTACTCTTAAATAGTTTTTTTAAAACGAAAAAAAAAACCTTTGCCACATTCGTATTGCAAAGAAAAAGTAAATTTAAAAAAATGTCTAAAACGGTATTAACGTTTTCGTTTAAAAAACTATTTAACAGTAGAAAGGTAATTTGGTTAAAGTAAAAAAAATACAATAGTTAAACTATATGGGTTGTAAATGAAAAAGTTTACTAAATGACGAAATAAAATAAGTGACACTTTTAAAACATGTTAGTACAACACTATTCATCTTCTTTACTTTTATATAATTTTTTTGTCATTTATTTTATTTCGTCATTTAGTAAACTTTTTCATTTACAACCCATTTAGTTTAACTATTGTATTTTTTTTTACTTTAACCAAATTACCTTTCTACTCTTAAATAGTTTTTTTTAAAACGAAAAAAAAAAACCTTTGCCACATTCGTATTGCAAAGAAAAAGTAAATTTAAAAAAATGTCTAAAACGGTATTAACGTTTTCGTTTAAAAAACTATTTAAGAGTAGAAAGGTAATTTGGTTAAAGTAAAAAAAATACAATAGTTAAACTATATGGGTTGTAAATGAAAAAGTTTACTAAATGACGAAATAAAATAAATGACAAAAAAATTAATGAACTTTTAAAACATGTTAGTACAACACTATTCATCTTCTTTACTTTTATATTATATATAATATAATTTGTTTTTATATGTGATATAAAGGACAAAAAAATGAATGAACTTGTAAAACATGTATTAGATGTAGTGCAACATTATTTATATTCTTTAATTTTATATTATATATAATATAATTTGTTTTTTTATGTGATATAACTGATTGAACAATTAGTGCAACATTATTCATACTAGGTTGTGGACCCTGTGTGTTAGACGGATTTAAGAACGAAAATCTCTCACGTAAATAATGATGAGTATTATAAAAATTGCTTAAGACCACCCAAAATCAAAAAAATGTCATTTTCTTTGAAATTTGAAGAAAAAAATAAAATAAATTAACACAATTTAAGATGCTAATATATCATAGATAATTATTGTAAGTTATCAAAGCTACATATGATAAATCTTAATATTAGCTAGAGCACATATTTCGTTAATGAGTTTCACTTTGATATCATGTTTTGTTTTTTGCAAAGAATAGTATAATTTGTTTTTTTAAGTTACCAAAAGATTTTTTATACTAATGTGTAAGCATTTTATTCCATTTGTTTTTTCTTTAGGTTGCTATACCGAATGACGGTATCATAACAAATCAGACTGATATCGATCAAAGTTGAATTACTGCCCGCGTTGTGCGATGGATTCCATTATTTATAACTTTAAATTATATATTTGTTATTATTAATAACTAAAAAACTATACTCGTCCCATAATTTGTTCCACCCGTCAAATGTAAACTCAATGCGCTACGTAAATATTATTTACAGTAATGAAAAATAGCTTATATATATGATTGATCGTAAAAAAATTACAACCAGTTAAATAGAATTTAGTAACTATATAAAATTAATTTTTAATTCAAAAGCGTATATACGTTAATTATCTAACCTTTCATAGCTATATCCAGCAATAATTTATATTTATATTACAGATACATATATATATTAATAAAATAATATTAGAACTAGATTAAACCCGTGCGAATTAGATCAATATCCTTATGTTATATATTAATTAATAATTATATCTATATTTAGAAATAATTTATATATATATATATATTTATAAAATAATATTAGAATTAGATTAGACCGTGCGAATTTGATCAATATCCTTATGTTATATATTAGTTGATAATAACATTAGAATTATTAGAAAATATCTTTTATGTTATATTAATAATAGTAATTAATAATATAACACTTATATTAATGAAGAAAATGTCACATGGTAGAAGTCGTGTATCACACGGGTCAAATATAAAAAAACCTAGATTGACTATATATTTATTTAATTTATAGGTGGTATAAACTGTTTATTACATGGGTTAAACATAAAAAATATAAATCATAAACTTTTGTGTAATCATTATCACATTGTTAACAAAATATTAGTAAATAAACAAACAATTGTGAAGGTTTAAATGATAAAAAAATCATCCTTGTTAAGGTTTAAATGATAAAAAATCATCCTGCTACAGAAAATAACGTATAAAAAAGATCACACTATAAATAAATAAATGTGTTTAAAAACTTAGGACTAAAGTTTTCACAAATATAAATTTGAGTGTCAAGACAATATCTATGATTAGCCGTCGACATTTAAATATTCAAATTAAAATTTTATATTATTATATAACGTCTTTATTTAACATGATGATAAATTACTTAAAATTACTAAAATTAAGTTTTTATAAAAGAGTTAATGTTATTAGAAAGTTTGGCTAATTTTATAGTGTGAAAACTTATTAATAATATAAATATTATAATATAATATTAAAATTAGTAATAGGAGAAGAGATTTATATATATTTGTAAAAGTTAACTATATTAGGTATCAGTTGGCTCATTATTTCAGTTATATTTTATTTTGTTTATTCGGTACTTCCTAAATTTCATAAACCTCTATTAACAGGAATTATTTTACTTTAAATCCAAAAACGAATTCAAGCACTAAAATTGAGTATTGATGTGTAGGGTTAAATCCAAAAACGAATTCAAGCACTAAAATTGAGTATTGATGTGTAGGGTAGCAGGAAGAAAACGAAGAAAGATAAAGAATATGTTTGATAATAAGGATAATGATAGTAAAATTATTTTTTAAATAAATTAAATTAAAAGTAAAATTATGGAGTTGAAGGAGAAAATGCCACGGGGCATTAAATGTAGTCTTTTATTAATATTTAAATAAATTAGATTCTTTAATTTTATATTATATATAATATAATTTGTTTTTTTATGTGATATAACTGATTGAACAATTAGAACTGTGAATATAGTTTCTGAAAATAAAACCAAAACCACAATCCGTGTAAGCAACATTCAAATTTTGGTACAGTCTGAACTCAATTGACGATTTTTCCATTGTAATTTTTTGAATATATAATTTTTCCGTTGTAATTTTTTTGAATATATAGAGATCTTCTAAGCGATAAAAGAAAAAGAAATAAAAAGCCCGATCAATCTATGAATTAAACTCGATAATAGAAAAGGCAATATCATATAAACTTCAATACAATTAATTAATTAATTAAGATTTACACATTACTGATAAATCCACAGTTAGTCTTTTAAAAAAATATTATTTTACGTGAAGTTAACTATTTTATCACAGGAGAGCTTTAAAAAAAGGACAAAAGCATATATATTCACATTACGGTTTTACTCTTAATTCATATATCTTTAAATATAAAGCTCGGTGGCTTTTGCCACAGGACAAGCCATCGCAACAGAGAAGTCGTATGGGTTATTTTTATCTGTTACCTTTTCTTCAAGAGCTTCTCTTTCTCTGCTCTCAAATACGTTTATTTCTCACAAAGACGCATTGCTGGCTTGTTGTTTCGGTGAGTATCACAGGTGCTGTTTGTTTTTTCAGAGATGAGTTTTCTGACCTCTTATGTCTGCATCGCACAGATCACGCGCAGATGTTTGGGTCTGAAAACTGTTTGTTTTCTCGAATACCATTATTAAAAAACCTTTGTGTGTCCTCTTTTTGGTGCAGATGTGGGTCAAGCTCTTCTTACCTCTTTTTGTCTTTCTTTTTTGTCAGTATCACAAAAACACACAAAAAACCCTAGAGCTCCTTCTCCCTCTATGTTTTTTTTAATGTTAGTTCTTAATTAGATTTTTGCTTATGATTATATCAATTTTTTGGTGTTTTTGTTCTGATTTTTGCTTATGATTATGTTAATTTTTGCTTATCATTATGCTAATTTTTTGTTATGGTTATGTTAATTTTTGCTTATAATTATTTTGTAATTAAATTTTTGGTGTTTTTATTCAGTTTTTTGCTTATGATTATGTTAATTTTTTTTGTGTTTGTTATGGAATTTAGATGTCCATTGTGATAAATTGTTTATCATGCCTATTATGTTGTTGCTTTAAAACGTTTGATTATGTTTAATTGATTCAAACCTAGTAATGTTAATTGCTTGTTTGTTGATTATAGAAATGGGAGAGAAACAACAATGGTGAAATGGGCATCTAAAATGCTTATTAGAGACTTGCATTGATGAGATATACACGGTTGGTAGAAAAGAATTGAGTTTGCATAAAGACTCATGAAATAATTTAGGAAGATTTCTTAAGGAAAAGTTTGGCTTGGACACATACGAGGATTTATGGCTCCATGTCATAATGTGAGGTATTGGCTTGGAGATTTTTGTCGAAGATGTGCTTTGACTAATAAAGAGAAATTTAACCATGCACATGCAAAACTTCATAACGTCATTGAGCGTGCTTTTGGTGTCTTGAAAGCAAGATTCCCTATATTGAAGAGGATGGCACCATTTCCATTGGTTACACAAAGGAACATTATCATTGCATGTTTCGCGTTACATAATTTTATAAGGAAAGAGGGTTTGAGCGATGAGTTGTTTACAGAATACGATCAACTCAATGTGTCCTTGCATAATAGGCAAATGCACGTTGATGCTGATGAAGACGGGGTTGAAGCACATGGTACTGCATCAGATCGGGAATATATGACTCAGTTACGAGATGAGATTGCTAAGCAATTAATGCAAAGCATAGAATAAATGATTTAAAAAATGATATTTTCTTTTTATGAATATTATTTCAATATTGTATAACTATTATTTAAATTAGAATGTTACTTCTAGATGTCACCTCATTGTCTCTAGGTCTAGAGACAGCCGGCGGTGTCATGACGGTTATGATCCCAATAAACACGACAATTCCTACCAAAAAGGAGCAAATTTTCTCAACTTATTCCGATAACCAACCCGGTGTTTTGATCCAAGTTTACGAAGGATAAAGAACCCGAACACGAGACAACAATTTGTTAGGAAAGTTTGAGCTTTCGGGTATTCCTCCCGCCCCTCGAGCGGTTCCTCAGATTAACGTTTGTTTCGACATTGATGCAAACGGTATTTTGAACGTTTACGCCGAAGATAAAGTTGGCGGGAAGAAGAATAAGATAACAATTACTAATGATAAGGGGAGATTATCAAAGGAAGACATTGAGAAAATGGTGCAAAAAGCTGAGAAATACAAGGCTGACGATGAAGAGCATAAGATGAAAGTTGAGGCTAAAAACAGTTTTGTCTAGCGGAAACATGTGACAACCACCTGGAAGCAGCTTTTCTTGCCATTAGACATTTCTCCATCAATTGGGAATCTGATTCCATCACTAAACACATTCCTTAAATTGTAGCCATTTTTTGAGTGTTTATTTCTTGGTGTCTAATCCGCATATATATATATATATCACAAATGTTCTTGATTTTCTTGACTGTATATCTTCTAAATGTCAACATCTATACGTGTGATTTAGTTTACCAAGATTTTTCAATGTTGAGAACCTCGATCAGAGAGTAAAAAAGGCGTAAGGTTCAAAATGGTGTAAACTAAAACTGGATATGCCGGACTAGGATTCGAGTTACAGGAACAAGGGCCAAACCACCCACACAAGAATCGAATCGTCTAGCGGAAACATGTGACAACCACCTGGAAGCAACTTTTCTTGCCATTAGACCTTTCTCCATCAGTTAGGAATCTGATTCCATCACTAAACACATTCCTTAAATTGTAGCCATTTTTTGAGTGTTTATTTCTTGGTGTCTAATCCGCATATATATCACAAATGCTCTTGATTTTCTTGACTGTATATCTTCTAAATGTCAACATATACACGTGTGATTTAGTTTACCAAGATTTTTCAATGCCGAGAACCTCGATCAGAGAGTAAAAAAGGCGTACGGTTCAAAATGGTGTAAAACTAAAAAGGGATATACCGGGCTAGGATTCGAGTTACAGGAAAAAGGGCCAAACCACCCACCCCAAAAAAGTCGCAGCGGAATTCAAACGTAATGGTGACGGAAGTTGGTGCCCATAAATATCTTAGTGGACGATGCATCATTGAGTTTTGGACATTTAACTTAATTAAAAATATAGTTTAAAGTTTAACGTTTAAACACAACCATAACATAGTTAAGTTGTCTTGATCCTTATGGGTCTTAATACAAACATGGTCCCATAATAGTTTTAAAAGTTGTCCAAAAATTTATTTAACATAATGTGCATCACAACCACAAGATACGCCAAAATCCCGAAGCCGAACTCATGTACCTGAAGAACACGTTAAAATCAAGTGTCAACACAAAGGAGGGTGAGTTCACGTATATGCCAAATTATAAATAATTTGATCCAAGGAAAATTTTCATATTATGTGTTTATTAAGAAAACATCCATATAATCTTAAGAAAATCCATTTAATTTCCTTTATAAAAATTCCAAGGGTCGGTCATCGCAAGCGTTTTTCCTTTATGAAAGCTCTACGATTTCTCGACGTCTTCCCAAGGTTTATGTATATTAAATTTCTAGCATCAAATGTTCAGATTCGTAAGTTTGCAATATATATTAACAATGAAGGTATAATCAGAACTAGACAATACAGAATATAAATTCGTCGTTTCACTTGACACGGAGCTACCGGTCACGACGGGGTGGTCAACCCGATAGATCTACCAACAATTCCACGCATATTATATTAATGATTAAACGACAAAACTTGCGCAAGAGCCCGCAATGGGTCTCTTATAATGCATGCCTCACGTACAATACATATACCTACTAAAATGATAAATTTAATACTATGTGTTGTACAAATTCCCCGAAGTCCCCACCGAAACGTAAACCATAACCGGTACTTACTCTCTTGAGACCGAGAAAATTTGTCCCAACTTTAGAGTTAAGCATTTTTAAATCTACACGGTCGTTTTATCCCCTAAACACTGTAATAATCCCGGTTTCATCCCCGAAACGCATATGTCATTAATCAAAACCATGTTTTTCTCTAAAAACATATCACATAATTTTTCAAAGAGTTAATTACACAGATGGACCCTGTGGTTTATAGCTAATATCGCCTTTGGGTACTAACTTTTTTTTGTAACAGGTTCAGGTCTTATGGTTTCAATTTTGTAACACATTTGGGTACTAACACCAAATAATGACTAAAATGCCCTTCCATGCTTTATATTAAGATTATTTTAAATGTAAAATTATTTTTGTATATAACAAAAAATTTTAAATCAATTTTACCTAATGAATTTAAATGAAATTATTTTTGTATATAACAATTTAATTAGTTAATTACATGTAATAGGTGAAAATTATTTTTAAATGAAATTTATTTTTGTATGAAAATTATCTTTGTGATTTAGTTTTAATAAAAGAAAAACGATAATGTAACATTTGAATATAAATGTTTCAGCTTATTTGTGTCAACCCGATCCATTTTTTATTTAAATAAAAACAAAGTTCTAAATGATTAAACTGTGTAATACGTGGTTTTTTACTTCATATAAAAAAACTAAAAGGAAAACTCAACGTATTGTTCAGTTATAAAAAAGACAAACATAAGCAACGTGGATTTGAAATATTTTATGATAATCGACACATTTGCAATATACAATGTATAACATTCAAAATTCTAAGATAAGAGCATGTTAAAAATTAAATAAATATTTTAGAGAAAATTAATATGGTTAAATTTTAATATGTAAAACTAGTATGGCTAAATTTAATATGTTTAGAAATATTATTTTTAATATTTAAAACTTAAGAATCTTATATATATTAGAAGCTTCATATTCCATTTATTTTTGTTAGTTAAGATTGATGGATAAGTCGAATAAAAATAGATCGGGTTGACACAAATAAGCTGAAACATTTACATTAAAATGTTTTTGTTTTTTTATTAAAACTAAATTACAAAATAATTTTCATTTAAAAATAATTTTCACCTATTACATGTAATTAACTAATTAAATTGTTATATACAAAAATAATTTTCGTATAAATTTTTTGGTAAGATTGATTTAAAATTTTTTTGGTAAAATTGATTAAATTGTTTTTGGTAAAATTGATTTAAAATTTTTTGTTATATACAAAAATAATTTTACATTTAAAATAATCTTAATATAAAGCATGGAAGGACATTTTAGTCATTATTTGGTGTTAGTACCCAAATGTGTTACAAAACAGAAACCATGAGACCTGAACCTATTACAAAAAAAAGTTAGTATTCAAAGACGAAATGAGCTATAAACCACAGGGTCCATCTGTATAATTAACTCTTTTTCAAACTATATTTTCCATGAAAATATGTTTATAATTTATTCAAAGGCATGTTTATATAAAATCATATAATTATCCTTTTTAAGGCGTGTTCTTCCCCCAATACATATACAAAACAGTAAAAAGAGGGGTTTAGTGACACTCACCTTTGGGTGCGTATTTATATTAGCGCAATCCCACAATTTAATTCTACACGTCCTAATATACCTAGGAACGATTTATCAATCAATATTCTACAAAATCTCTAAATTTCTCCAATACTTATAATTTTCACATAACTTTAAGATTTTCTCGAAAAGTCTTTATTTTTTATTATGTTGGCGTATTTATATATAGAGTGAGGATCCTGCACAAAGTGTATTTTTCCTAGAAAGTCTAGGAAGCGATCAGGGCCATTCGATGGGTGTGTTTAATGGTTAAGATCATCCTGGTGGCATTTTGGTAATATGTGTGTCTTAAAAATAGGATTATTTAATTAATTAGGGGTAGATGTGTCATTTAGCTTGTTTTTTATATATGGAAATAACTGTCATTCCATAAACACCCCACATTTCTTGCGATTTGCTCTCTCTCTTTCTCTCTTTGTTTCTCTCCTTCATGAAGAAACACAACATCAAGAAAACACACCGTGAAAAAATCCAAGAAAACACATCCTTCCTAAAACATAAACTGCTACAACACACTGTGAATTAACTTGTAACTGGTAAAACACAGCGACAAGAAATTATTCATGAAGGATTGCAGCTGGTAAAACACATCATCAAGAAATTGTTCATGAAGGATTGCACTTGGTAAAACACATCTTCAAGAAATTGTTCATGAATGATTGCAGCTGGTAAAACACAATGTCAAGAAATTAGTCTGCTTGCTGCTAAAACACAACGGTATTAATCTGTTTGCTGTTAAAACACAATGTCAAGAAATCCCTCAGCATTACCAGCATGAATGGTAAAACACAGTATCAAGAAATCCTCCAGCATTACCAGCATGAATGCTAAAACACAACGGTATTAATCTGCTTGCTGTTAAAACACAATGTCAAGAAATCCTCCAGCATTACCAGCATGAATGCTTGCTGTTAAAACACAATGTCAAGAAATCCTCCAGTATTACCAACATGAATGGTAAAACACAGCATCAAGAAATCCTCCAGCATTAGCAGCATGAATGCTAAAAACACAGCGGTATTAATCTGCTTGCTGTTAAAACACAATGTCAAGAACTTGTTCCAGATTGATCGCACGCCATGATAATTGTTCATGCAAATCGAAAGCATACCATAACCACAATCAACCATTGCATTGGACATGACCATTTTTGATCCATGAATGTCGATTAAAGGAACAAAGAAAAATTGAATAGAGAAGATGATTAAGATTACGATTTCTTTGATTTTGAAACTGCAGAATTTGAAAAAGTTGGAGATATATTATTTTCTTAAAAATCTCCACTTATTGTTTAAGAGATAAACCTCCATAATTAAGTTAATCATTTAATTACTAAAATGCCCTTTAGTATAAAAACCGTAAATGCCACATGTCATAAGGAGAACACTTCCTACACTTTGTAGGAAAAGTAGGCTTTGTAGCCAACTCTCACTCTTTATATATATATATATGTGTATTCATATATATATATATATATATATATATATATATATATATATATATATATATATATATATATATATATATATATATATATATATATATTGCAACTTGAATGATTTTATTGGTGACCCTCATTAAGTTATATCCGTTATCACACCCGTTTATAAGCAATATATCGACGATTTACGCGTCGTAATTTATATACATAAATGTGAACATATTATTAAATATCGTAATACACGTATTTTTCAAACTCATGTATTTTATCATACTTAAAGCATTTATACGTGAAATAACTCATCAATTTAACCTATGTATCATTTTCATGCTTGACATATAAGTTACACACCTAACGCGTTTTTCATCGATATTACCGTCTTAAGCATACAAGTGTACATGCATAGTCTACATCCCTACTATCATGTCATCACTTAGCATATCATATCACATATTCTCACATTCACATATCACATCATAAAACACACAAAGTTCACTCTTGAACAATCCATGTTCGTGTACATTGAAATATGCGTATTTTAGCTTTTTCGGTAACGTTTTCGGGCATCGAAAGCCACATATGACTAACCCAAACACCAAAGATACTTAATATAAGTTGAAATACTTATATTTATATCAAAAATATAAGTTTACTTACTGATCTAAAACAATTTTATAAAAATCTCTTAAAAGCCGATTTTTACCGTTTTTAACACATAGTCTTGTATCGAACTTTACCATAAGCATTCCAAATCATAACGACTTGATATTTTAACATAATACATATTATTTACTGATTTAAGTGATGCTTATTATCAGGTTAGTGCAGGTTTTATGTAACCCACATAAATCATGCGATTTCACATACTTTACCACTTTTAAAGTTACATGTACAACATGTAAAGCTACCAAACGATTGACAAAGTTTCATGAAATTATAACACACCAAATAGTATCATTTTTAGCGCTTGTAATCTGATTTAAAATGCTTTTGTCATATCATAACATATCATCACTTCAAATCATTTCATCACCATGCATGCTTATGTACATGCATCTAAAGCATACTTATCATATCAACATCATTTTACATGAACTTAAATGCATCTAATCTTGTATTTAACTTATGTTCAAATATTCCAAAACATATTCATCACATCATCATCTAATCATGTTAAGATAATGCAAGACATACTTCCATTTATGAGCATATACACGACACACACATGTATATATTCATATGATTCCAAGTTTCACTTTTACATATCCATATCAAATGACAAAACCCTTTTAGAACATTCCTTTGATCATTCATGCATTACACTTTTCAAAGATTAGATCATACAAGAATCAATCAAAATCAAAACTCAACTCAAATACATATGCATACACACACTCACGGCTATATATACACACACATATACTTCCATTTTATTTTGTATAAAAACCCATTTCTTTTTTAATTTCAAGTTTGTGAATCATCCAAGAGTTTGAGAAATCTCCGACCATCATCAACATCACCAAAAATCAAGAATATGGATTTTAAAGTAAGTTTTTATACCTTCAAGATTTTTTATGGGTTTTTACAAAAGTGATGATATGGAGCTTGATTCTTGCTAAAAACACCTTGAAAACCTTCATGGATCTTCAAAACACCTTAAAACCTTCTTGAAATGTACTTGAATCTCCAATAACAAGTTTGAAATTTGAAAATGATGGTGTGTATGAGGGTGTTTGGCCGAGAGGTATAGAGAGAGAGAGAGAGAGTGACATGGATTTTGTTTGGTGTTGTTTTTATAAATTGGAGTGTATGGAAGCTCTCAAATGATCACTTGAAATTTCTAGGCCAACACTTGGCATTATGGAAGCTTTTCAAGAAAAGGTGGGCACCCTCTTGGGCCGCCACCTACACCTCTCTCTCTCATATATACATGCATACATACACATATATATAATATATATTAGCTAAAACAGGTATTTAACTGATCACCGGGTATTTTATCTAGCGTTTTAATCCCGTTTTAAAGTGTTTTAAATTGTTTTCAGCACTTTATAAAAATAAACTCGCCATAATATTGCTAAACAATATTTATTCGCCTGGACCGGCTGCGTTGTCGGTATTTTGCAGTATACGCACTATGTAGCGCGGTACGCGTTTAAACTCGAAAAATAGAGTTTCCAAGCATTTTAATTTATTTTTCTTCACGAATATGATTGAAAATATTATTTTAATCATAATGGGCTATTTTTAGGATTTTAACATTAATCGGGCGGTCGCCGACGTTCGTTTCGCATTTTATCCGTTACGCGATAAGCGTTTATCTTAATTTTGCCAACATAATTTCTAGTAAACTTTAACTTTATTATCACATCAAATACTATCAAAATACCAAATTCAATAAAATTTTCCTTTTATTTAATCATAACACGTGTCACACTAGTACAGGCTCAAAATAACTAGGTGTCACAGTCTCCCCTGTTTAAGGAATTTCGTCCCCGAAATTCATACACTACAGGTTTCGTTTTCGCACTAGACAGAAAGAGATGGGGGTATTTTCGTTGCATCTGGTCCTGTCATTCCCATGTGAACTCGGGTCCACGTTTGGAATTCCAGCAAACTTTGACCAACTTAATCCGACTCCTCCTAAACTTCTGAATTTTCTCATCCAGAATTTCGACGGGTTCTTTGATAAATCTCAGTTTATCATCTACTCGAACCTCATCAGGGGGTATGATCAGTGTCTCATCCGACAGACACTTCCTTAGGTTGGAAACATGAAACACATTATGAACTCCATTTAATTCCTGCGGCAGCTTAAGCATATATGCGACTGATCCAACTCGAGAGAGGACTTCGAAAGGACCTATGTAACGTGGGATTAACTTTCCCCCTTTCCCAAACCTAACGACACCTTTCCAAGGTGACACCTTCAATAGAACACGATCCCCAATCTGAAACTACAACGGATTCCTTCGATTGTCCGCATAACTTTTTTGTCGATCGGCGGCAGCTTTCAACCTTTCCTTAATCCGGACAACCTTGTCGGTGGTTTCCTGGATAAGCTTAGGTCCTGTTAGTTTCCTTTCACCAACTTCAGCCCAGCAAAGGGGTGATCGACACTTCCTTCCGTACAAGGCTTCAAACGGAGCGACTTTGATACTCGCGTGATAGCTGTTGTTATAAGAAAACTCAGCTAACAATAAATGGGTATCCCAACTTCCACCGAAATCAATCACACAAGCTCTCAGCATATCCTCTAATGTCTGAATGGTTCTCTCACTCTGACCATCCATTTGAGGATGATACGCAATACTCATATCCAATCGAGAGCCCAACGACTCTTGGAGAGATCGCCAAAATCTGGAGTGAAAGCGTCCATCATTATCAGCAATAATTAACACTGGTACTTCATGTCGAGCTACAATCTCATTAAGGTACAACTGCGATATCTTTTTCGTTTTGTCTGTTTCCTTAATGGGTAAGAAATGGGCAGACTTCGTCAATCGATCCACAATTACCCATATGGTGTCATGTTTGCATGATGTATAGGGTAATTTGGTGATAAAGTCCATCGCAAGATGCTCCTATTTCCTTTTAGGAATCTCTGGTTGCTGCAGAAGCCCAAACGGCCTCTGATGTTCAGCCTTAACCTTTGAGCACGTCAGACACTTACTAACATACACCGCAATATCTCTCTTCATGTTCGGCCACCAATACAACTCTTTGATGTCCTGAAACATCTTGGTGGAACCTGGGTGAATAGAATATATGGATTTATGAACTTCGTTCATAACCAGTTCACGTAGGCTACCCCTAAACGAAACCCAAATTCGGTTCATGAAGTACATCACTTCATCCGCTTTCGGTATCAGTTCACACTCCAAACCTCTTAAACCTTTTCTTCTCAAATTCTTATCTCTTAAAGCTTCTCGCTGTGCATTACGAATTTGATTGGTCAAACTCGTCTGTAGGGTTAAACCCAAAGCACGAACGCAAAGAGGCTTTTCTCGCTCTTTCCTACTGGGCGCGTCAGCAACAACGTTTGCTTTACCTGGGTGATAGCGAATGTCACACTCGTAATCATTGAGTAACTCTACCCAACGTCGTTGTCTCATGTTGAGTTTCTTTTGATCGAAGATATGCTGGAGACTCTTATGATCAGTGTAAATCATACACTTCGTGCCATAAAGGTAATGTCTCCAAATCTTCAAGGAAAACACAACATCTCCTAACTCCAAATCATGAGTTGTGTAGTTCTTCTCGTGCACTTTTAGTTGTCTGGACGCATAGGCTATCACTTTGTCCTTCTGCATAAGCACGCAACCAAGGCCCAAACGTGATGCATCACGGTATACAACAAAACCGTCATTTCCCTCAGGCAGGGAAAGAATAGGTACACTACACAACTTTTCCTTCAACAACCGAAAAGCTTCCTCTTGCTTCTCTGACCAGTCAAAATTCTTATCCTTCTGGGTCAATAGCGTCAAGGGTTGCGCTTTTCTGGAGAAATTCTCAATGAATCTCCGATAATACCCAGCAAGTCCTAAGAATTGTCGCACCTATAAAGGAGTCCTTGGTGCTTCCCAGTTCTTAATCGCTTCAATCTTCGCTGGATCCACATGTATACCCTTCTCATTTATGACGTGTCCGAGAAAGTGAACTTCTCGAATCCAGAATTCACACTTAGAGAACTTGGCATGCAGCTTCTCGTTCTTCAGTAGCTCTAAAATCGTCTTCAAATGTTGCTCATGATCTTCTTTGGTTCGTGAATAGATAAGTATATCATCAATGAATACTATCACAATTTTTTCCAAATAGGGTTTGCATACCCTGTTCATGAGATCCATGAACACTACAGGCGCATTAGTTATGTAACATCCATCGAAAAACGGGTTTCCAAAACCCGCTTCGTTCATTAATCGAATATCCAGTTATAATTTTTCGTTGCACATTTATTGCTCAAATTAATTTTAAACGATACATAATTAATAACTATATTAGAATTTAAAAACCATATTTGATAAATAATCGTAAATTGTGAGAAAAAATTAAATGGGGACGCCGGGTTTCGAACCCGGGTCGCCCACAAACTCAATCACACAACACACCGCTCCGCCACATGACTCCTTTGTGAAATTACTGAAACAAATAATACTTAAATTAAAACTCGAAATCAAAATCCGGACGTCAGCGCGGCAGAACTCGCAATCACCGGAAAATCCGGCAATCCGCGAGTTTAGCCATTTTCCTTATGACTAAAACACTATAACCGACTTCGACATCGGTTATAACCGACGTCTAACAGTCAATTGCGGACATAACCGCCGGAGAAACTTTGACCGTGAATGAAGACCCAAAATCGGACCCAATTCACTCAGTTCTCTTCCTATAAATACCCACTCAACCTTCCGGGAATCCTTTCGCTCAGAACCACACCTTTTCGTAGTTGAAATTTCGCAGAAGCTCGTCGCCGGAGATTGCCAATTTCGCCGGAACCTCGCCGGAATCGATCATCAGAAAACCGTGTTCATTCCTCGACCGGTATATCTGTCTAAACTTCTCTGCTATCTCTTAGTTCATACTTTAATTGTTCAAACAAAGGTTCTAAACTGTTAATCATCATATTCAGTCGAGAAGTCACAAATCGGAGCCGACGAATTTCGCCGGAAAATCTGAAGAAGACACTCTGTGATTGGTACATCTTATTCGTAAATTCCTTTCTTTTACTTCAATTCAATCAAGCATAAGCGTAGTTGGTCAATTAAACAAACAGTCAATTCACTGTTCGGTAATTCGATAAACGAAGAAGATGAAGTTAAAACATGTGTATAAGTATAATTAAAAAAACGGATATTCGAACGGGTTAGACACACAGTCCAGCGGTGAACTGTGTGCACAAACAATGCACACGTCCCGGGTTCGAATCGCACACGTTACCGAATTTCAGAATTAAAACCAACATTTTTAAAACTTAATTAGATTAAGTCACAGAATGTTTATAAGAATATATAAATCATAAGTTAAACAGATATGACACACAGCCCAACTGGTTGGGCTGTACCCACTCGAACCGAACGTCCCGAGATCGACTCCGGGTCACTGAAGTCGGTTCGGCCATATTAAATCCGTTTTGAAATAAACCAAATAAAATAACAGTTAATTAGTATATATATATAATTAAAACAGAGAATATTTCGGGTTAGACACGTAGCTCAGTTGGTAGAGTTGCGTGCACGTATACGAGAGGTCCCGAGTTCGAACCTCACTCAGCGCATATAATTAACACAATCCGACCGGTCAACGGTCAACGGTCAGAGTCAAAAAGTCAACATTTATTTATTTATTTATTTATTTATTTAATCAGAAAATTATTTAAAAATACTTAAAAATAATATTTTTTAAAGTTAGAAAATGTCCTTAAACTCACAAAAATAAATCTAAAAATCCTATTAAGATTATGAATTAAAAGTATTAATCTCAAATAAAATCCATTTATTTACGAACCATTTCGTTATTATTTTAGGTTAGTTTTCCTCGTCGATCAAATCCCAAAACTCGTGCGCATCCAACGTCACCAAAGAACGCACCCGAGGTGAGTGAATCTCTACAAATTCCCCGTTTTAATCACATTTTGGGGTGTATCATGTGTCGTTTAATTTCCTTATTATATTTAAACACTTGTGCATCCATCATATTCGTGATCAAATGTGTATCCAATATGTATCAATTGTTGTGTGAATTATGTTTAGATTGAAGTTATCATTTTCAGTACATGCATTTCAATAGGCCCATCAGCTCCCCGTGGGATACGGGTTGAGTATCAGGTGCCTCATTCGATCGGCTCCGTTTGATTGAGCCTTGATCTCACATGTCACACCCCGACCCGCAGCGGAAAAGGTGACCGGGGCATGATTGGGTTTTCATCAAAGCTCATGACATTTATTATAATGTTTCATATTTATTATTACAATTTTAAAGAAGATCATACAATCAAATCATACTAGTACAACATGTTCTATACATCTTTCTAGCCTTCACTATTTTTCTTCTAAGGCACTTTTCCTATGTTTTCCTTGCTTCATCCTGTCCACCTGTATCATGTGTAAAAATGGTTTTTGGATCAACAAAAAGTTGGCGAGTGAATCCTATGAAAAACATTTAAACGAGTTTATTGTATTGATTATAAAATAAAGTGCATAACCACATATGAGTAAATGTAGATGTAAATTTATTCACAATACACATAATATTAATATTGCACACACATACAACAATTGATTGTTTTGAGGCACGCGTTGTTCAACTCGTATCCCACGAGGAACTGATGGGCCTAATGAATGAGTTTTGAGGCGCGCGTTGTTCTACGAACTGATGGGCCTAATGAATGAGTTTTAAGGCACGCGTTGTTCAACTCGTCTCCCACGAGGAACTGATGGGCCTAACAAATAATTTGCATACAACTTGACAATATGTAATACATCACAACAAAATAATATTTACATTCTAAGTTTAGATCATAATATGGTATAGCACGAGTTTGAATAAGCGAATTAGTTTAAGCGACACATGATACACCCCAAAACATGAATTAAAAAGGGGAATTTGTAAGAATTCACTCACAGTGGTTGCGTTTCTTGGATTGATGACGAATGCGCACGAATTTGGATTTAACCACGTGAGAAACTAACCTAAATAATAACATAACGGTTTGGTAAATAAATAAACTCTTATTTGAGAATAGTATTTTCAATTAGTGTTCTTAATGGGATTGTTAGGTTTATTTTTGTGAGTTCAAGGAAATTTTCTAACTTTAAAAATATTATTTTTAAGTATTTTTAATTGATTTTTGAATAAAATAAATAAATAAAATAAAATAAAAAATTTTGACTTTTTGACCAGTTGACCGTTGACCGTTGACCGTTGACCAGTTGACCGGTCGGACCGTGTGTATGTATGCGCTGGGTGAGACTCGAACCTGTGACCTCCCGTACGCGTGCACGCAGCTCTACCAACTGAGCTACGTGTCTAACCCGAAATATTTCTGTTTTAATTATATTTATACACTATTTAAGTTAATCAGAATTCATTTATTTTAAAAAGATTTTAATTGTATCGAACCGGTGCCGTCAACAGGTCTCGAACCGGGACCTGTGATTAGTGTTGCACACAGTCCACCGCTGGACTGTGTGTCTAACCTGGTTAATATTCTGATTTTTATTATACTTAACATCTTACAGTGAGTTAACCCGGTTCGGTTTTAAAAAAGACATTTTTATTTCCGAGGATAGGGTCGTGATAGGGATCGAACTCGAGACGTGTGTTTATTGTTTGCACACAGTCCACCGCTGGACTGTGTGTCTAACCCAATTATATGTCTTGTTTTAATTAATCTTATACAATAGGCCGACTTCATCTTCTTCGTTCAAAACACAGACAACGATTTTTCAACTGTTTCTTGTTAAATTCAGTTAACGAACTAATAGGTGATTGAAATGTGATGAACAGAGAGGGTTTGGGGAAAGAATGTACCGGAACAGATTGTCTTTCTCAGAACTCCGGCAAGGATCGTCGGCTCTGTTTTGTGAACTCCGTCTGTTCGGATAAATTAACAGTTTTGATTGATTAGATGTGAAATTGAACTACTGAGCAACGATTATCAGGAGGTTTAGATGATCATACCGATTCACAGCGTGATTCTGGAAATTTCAGAAGTTTTCCGGCGAAAGCAGAATATCCTGCAACGTCGTCTTGGATTGATTCTGGGTGATGGATTGATGTTAAAAATGGTCTAACAATGGATTGAAACAGAAAGAGTCGAGGTATTTACCGTGTTGATGTGAGTCTCGGTTTTCCGGCGAAAGTCCGATGATTGCAGAAAATCTCCAGTGAGTGAAATTGCTTCGAGAAATGGTGCGATTTTGAGCGAAAAGACTACCAGAGGCTTGGGTGTGCATTTATAGGGAAGAATCAAGTTGAATTGGGTCTGTTTCTAGTCTCGATTCATTGGTCAGCCTTTATCCGGCGGTTATGACTGATGTCACGGAACTAGACATCGGTTATAACCGATGGCGACGTTAATACGTACGTTAAGTCAAAAGAAACCGTCGATAATTGGCGAAATCGTCGGGTTTTTCGGCGTCTGCGGATTTGGGCGCGATGAGTGACTGAATTCGACTTCCAGTTTTATTATATGTATTAATTGTTTCAATAAATCAACAAGTAACACAAGTGGCGGGGTGGTGGAATGTGTGTGTGTTAAGTTTCCCGGCTGACCCGGGTTCGAATCCCGGCAGCCTTTTTTCCTTTTTAATTGTTTTATTTTTACTTTTTAACAATTATAGTTTATAAATTCTAAATTGTTTATTAATTATGTATCGTTTAAAATTAATTTGAGTATTAAATACGCAACGAAAATTTTAACTGGATGTTCGGTTAATAAACGAAGCGGGTTTGGTTAACCCGGTTTTTGACGGATGTTATAGTATCCCCTACTTTTAGAAATTTCGTCCCGAAATTTAAGTAGTGGCATGTTTGTCTCAAAAGGATGGTGTTTTAATTTGACAATTACATACTTTGAAGGGAGTAAGAGTTTAAATTTTGTTTGAGGCGGTAACGTTCCTTGTAAGGGTTGATTACCCTGTTATAGGAATCGCTTTTTGTTGCCTATGATAAAGAATATTGATAAACAGAGTTGATTGACTAAGTATGATTTTATGCACAAGAGTTTTGATACGTTTGGAAAGATAAGGTTATATGCTAAAACAAAACTTCTACTACTAAAACCTACATGGAACTTCTCATAACCGCCTGACAATGCCTCTGATCCTTTGGCAAGAATACTTATATATAGGAAGTACCAGCGGCGTATCCACCATATTCTTGTCAAATTTTCATTGGCTTTATCAGCAAGTTATGATTAGTTCTATGTGACTCTAGAACATAAACAAACACAACAACCAAAGCCTGAGTCCTAATTCTGATAGTATACATGTTTGAATGGTGACAGTACCTCTCTCGTTTGTTATGATGGAGAGGTTAGTCTATGTAGAAATGGAACACAATCCAATTTCTTTAAATGATGAGATGATATGAATGCTAAATCTGTGAGTATAAAACAAACTTCAACCAAGACATTACTAAATCCTACATGGAACTTCTCATAACCGCCTGACAATGCTTCTGATCCTTTGACAAGAATACTTATATATAGGAAGTACCAGCGGCGTATCCACCATATTCTCGTCAAATTTTCATTGGCTTTATCAGTAAATTATGATTAGTTCTATGTGACTCTAAAACATAAACAAGCACAACAACCAAAACTTGAGTCTCAAATCTGAAGGTATACATGATTGAATGATGATAGTACCTCGCTCGTTTGTTATGATGAAGGGGTTAGTCCAGGTAAAAGTGAGACACAAACCCAACTTCTTTAAATGATGAGACTGAGATACGTCGTGAGGTATGATGATATGAATGTTAAATCAATGAGTATAAAACAAAACTGAAATAGTAATTCGCATAAGATTCTTGGATAAATTTCCAATTTATAACTGAGATACGTGAAAATTGAGATAACACAAAGAAAACATAAAAACTAAGCAGTTGGAGTTGAATCATGATTTTTGGTGAAGGAGACTAGTTGGGTGGTTCGTTTGGGCCGTCATTATCTTCAACAGGATTGGCGTTTATGTTGAAAACTCTTCCTCTTGCTGGTGGCCTAGTGGTTAGGTTTTCTTGATTTGCTTGGTTAACTGGGTTTGCTTGAGCTTGGGCGTTTATAATGTTAACCAATCGAGGGCACGTGTTTCTAAAATGGGTAGGGTCGCCACAATTGAAACAAGCTCGAACATATGGGAACATGGGGTATTGGGGTTGTTGATATGTTTGGATCATGTTTTGAGTAGGGGTGAGGTTTGGTTTTGAGGGGTGCGGCAAACCTTGCTCAAATGACCATAGCGTCCACAATTCGCACATAGTCGACAAGGTAAGGTAGATAGATGGTGATAAAAACAGGTGTTGCATTGAGGGTGAGGTCCAAGGTAATGTTTCTTATTTGGGTAAGTTGAGTTGGGTGCTACTTGAGTGATTGGGATAGCTTGGAGGGGTACGGCTTGTGAGGCTGGTTGATTGCGTTGGGTGACAGCGAAAAGTTACCCATCTCGTTTCCTCTTAGAAATGGGTTGAGAAGGGGATTCGGTTTGGGTGGAGTTTGAGGTTTCAGTTGATGCTTTATCCTTCTTCTTCTCCTCCTTGAAGTCCTTATTTCGTATGCGGTTCTCGGTGAGCTCTATAGCTAACTCCATTGCTGCTTCCAAAGTTGCAGGTGTGGTACTTATTACCGAGTCTTGAATTTTTGAAGGAAGACCTCGGATGTAGTGCTCGATCAAACGGTAGAGAGGAGTGAACAAGTTGGAAACCATTTGATTTAACTCGAGGAATCTCTTGTTGTATGTGGTGTGGTCGCCTTCCTTTTGTTTCAAAGAATAGAACTCATCTTCCAATTTCTTGATTTCGCTTCTTGGGCAAAACCGTCTTGTCATGATTTCCTTCAACTCTTCCCAAGTCAAAGTCATAGCATCTTCAACACCTCGTCTGGCCTTCTCTGTATTCCACCATGTAAGTGTTATTCCAAGTAAACGACCAGTAGCATATCGCACTTTGCGATCATCGGGGCAATCGCAATTTAGAAAAGTGTTTTCCATTTCTTCAAACCAATGGAGGAGACCGGTGACACCTTCAGTCCCTTCGTATTTTGGAGGGTCGCAGGATTTGAAATGCTTGAAGGTGCATTTAGTGGTAATTGGGGGAGGGTTGACAACATTTTGATCTTCTTGATTGACGGGATTAGCGGTAAGGGCTTGTTGAACTTGAACTACAATGTTGGGTATTACGGCAGCCATTTGTTGAGCGATTTGGGCAGCCATGCGCTCGCGGGCTTTTCCAGATCTCATCTTCCTACGAGCGGAATTAGAAGACATCTACAAGGAATACATATCAAGAGTATGAGCTGGATGTTTTAGGGATCATGTGTCGTATTTAGGAATGAACATTCATAAAATAAATATAGAATAATAAATCTACTACATCCATGGGATGTCTTGGGCTTTGCTCGTAATTGGGCCTTGCATGCCGCCATACTTCACCTTCGTAATCATGTGGGCCCCCATGATTACCGGGTTTTTCATATGGTTCGCATGTGTTAGCCTGGTCACGTACACTAAAACCCGGAGAAAATCGAGAAATATGTATGTAACGTATGATATTCGGAATGTATCCAGGTGTTGACACGGTGACAACTCAAAGTGGGGTTAGTTCGAACGACGTTTGGTGTGGCATGCTTTGGCCTAATAGGTCCTTTGTACTCTCATCGTTAGTCCCCAGGTAGGCAAACTGGTCCGTTATATTGGAGTTATACGAATGCCAACCTAGACAGGACGTTCCGACTACCGGTACTGGTACCCTTACAGTTACTACATGCCCGTCGCAGAACTCACTCTGATGAGATTTGAAAAATGAAAAATGCGACAAAATCTTGAATAACGGAAGTATGAAGGTGACTTGAATATGTGAACATTGAAATATGTATGATGAATGTGTATGTATTTATATATGTTTGACTGTAAGTATAATTCATTATGTATCACAAAATATAATATTGGAAGTGTTTGCATGCATTTGTGTATGTATAAATACGAAACAAATAAACATCATGAGTTTGCATGTAACCACATAAACAATTAAAATCTAATCAACTATAGTATAGGCTCTAAGGGTCTAATAACCTATCCTATATCCCTATAGTCAAAAGCTCTGATACAAATCTGTCACACCCCGACCCGCAGCGGAAAAGGTGACCGGGGCATGATTGGGTTTTCATCAAAGCTCATGACATTTATTATAATGTTTCATATTTATTATTACAATTTTAAAGAAGATCATACAATCAAATCATACTAGTACAACATGTTCTATACATCTTTCTAGCCTTCACTATTTTTCTTCTAAGGCACTTTTCCTATGTTTTCCTTGCTTCATCCTGTCCACCTGTATCATGTGTAAAAATGGTTTTTGGATCAACAAAAAGTTGGCGAGTGAATCCTATGAAAAACATTTAAACGAGTTTATTGTTGATTATAAAATAAAGTGCATAACCACATATGAGTAAATGTAGATGTAAATTTATTCACAATACACATAATATTAAATATTGCACACACATACAACAATTGATTGTTTTGAGGCACGCGTTGTTCAACTCGTCTCCCACGAGGAACTGATGGGCCTAATGAATGAGTTTTGAGGCGCGCGTTGTTCTACGAACTGATGGGCCTAATGAATGAGTTTTAAGGCACGCGTTGTTCAACTCGTCTCCCACGAGGAACTGATGGGCCTAACAAATAATTTGCATACAACTTGACAATATGTAATACATCACAACAAAATAATATTTACATTCTAAGTTTAGATCATAATATGGTATAGCACGAGTTTGAATAAGCGAATTAGTTTAAGCGACACATGATACACCCCAAAACATGAATTAAAAAGGGGAATTTGTAAGAATTCACTCACAGTGGTTGCGTTTCTTGGATTGATGATGAATGCGCACGAATTTTGATTTAACCACGAGAGAAACTAACCTAAATAATAACATAACGGTTTGGTAAATAAATAAACTCTTATTTGAGATTAGTATTTTCAATTAATGTTCTTAATGGGATTATTAGGTTTATTTTTGTGAGTTCAAGGAAATTTTCTTACTTTAAAAATATTATTTTTAAGTAT
Source organism: Scalesia atractyloides (assembly GCA_947069175.1). Classification (NCBI taxonomy): domain Eukaryota; kingdom Viridiplantae; phylum Streptophyta; class Magnoliopsida; order Asterales; family Asteraceae; genus Scalesia; species Scalesia atractyloides. Next base: position 68,121,152 of record CAMTDV010000005.1, on the reverse strand, counting down.
TTTTAATTGATTTTTGAATAAAATAAATAAATAAAAGAAAATAAAAATTTTTGACTTTTTGACCAGTTGACCGTTGACCGTTGACCGGTCGGACCGTGTGTATGTATGCGCTGGGTGAGACTCGAACCGGTGACCTCTCGTACGCGTGCACGCAGCTCTACCAACTGAGCTACGTGTCTAACCCGAAATATTTCTGTTTTTAATTATATTTATACACTATTTAAGTTAATCAGAATTCATTTATTTTAAAAAGATTTTAATTGTTTCCAACCGGTGCCGTCAACAGGTCTCGAACCCGGGACCTGTGATTAGTGTTGCACACAGTCCACCGCTGGACTATGTGTCTAACCTGGTTAATATTCTGATTTTTATTATACTTAACATCTTACAGTGAGTTAACCCGGTACGGTTTTAAAAAAGACATTTTTATTTCCGAGGATAGGGTCGTGATAGGGATCGAACTCGAGACGTGTGTTTATTGTTTGCGCACAGTCCACCGCTGGACTGTGTGTCTAACCCGTTTATATGTCTTGTTTTAATTAATCTTATACAATAGGCCGACTTCATCTTCTTCGTTCAAAACACAGACAACGATTTTTCAACTTTTTCTTGTTAAATTCAGTTAACGAACTAATAGGTGATTGAAATGTGATGAACAGAGAGGGTTTGGGGAAAGAATGTACCGGAACAGATTGTCTTTCTCAGAACTCCGGCAAGGATCGTCGGCTCTGTTTTGTGAAATCCGTCTGTTCGGATAAATTAACAGTTTTGATTGATTAGATATGAAATTGAACTACTGAGCAACGATTATCAGGAGGTTTAGATGATCATATCGATTCACAGCGTGATTCTGGAAATTTCAGAAGTTTTCTGGCGAAAGCAGAATATCCGGCAACGTCGTCTTGGATTGATTCTGGGTGATGGATTGATGTTAGAAATGGTCTAACAATGGATTGAAACAGAAAGAGTCGAGGTATTTACCGTGTTGATGTGAGTCTCGGTTTTCCGGCGAAAGTCTGATGATTGCATAAAATCTCCGGTGAGTGAAATTGCTTCGAGAAATGGTGCGATTTTGAGCGAAAAGACTACCAGAGGCTTGGGTGTGCATTTATAGGGAAGAATAAAGTTGAATTGGGTCTGTTTCTAGTCTCGATTCATTGGTCAGCCTTTATCCGGCGGTTATGACTGATGTCGCGGAACTAGACATCGGTTATAACCGACGGCAACGTTAATACGTACGTTAAGTCAAAAGAAACCGTCGATAATTGGCGAAATCGTCGGATTTTCCGGCGTCTGCGGATTTGGGCGCGCTGAGTGACTGAATTTGACTTCCAGTTTTATTATATGTATTAATTGTTTCAATAAATCAACAAGTAACACAAGTGGCGGGGTGGTGGAATGTGTGTATGTTAAGTTTCCCGGCTGACCCGGGTTCGAATCCCGGCAGCCTTTTTTCCTTTTTAATTGTTTTATTTTTACTTTTTAACAATTATAGTTTATAAATTCTAAATTGTTTATTAATTATGTATCGTTTAAAATTAATTTGAGTATTAAATAAGCAACGAAAATTTTAACTGGATGTGGTTAATAAACGAAGCGGGTTTGGTTAACCCGGTTTTTAACGGATGTTACATCACATACATCATCATTCATGTCACTCGATCGGCTCCGTTTGATTGAGCCTTGATCTCACATACATCATCATTCATGTAATTTACTCATCCAATGTGGTTTGTGTTTTGTTATATATATATGTTTGCTCACATGTGATTATTGCACAAATTTTCAATATTAAATACAACAAGAAATTAATAACAATGTTTTATCAAGGTTCACTCGCCAACTTTTGTTGACCCAAAATCTCCCCTGTTTTACACATGATACAGGTGATCCAGTTGAGACAAGAAACACATAGGAAGGCCTAGAAGAATAAAAAGTTTACGCTTTGGAATAATTATTTAGTTTCCTTTTATTGTAATTGTATGAATTTTGTTTGGATATTTAAGTTGTAATTTGGATTTAATAAATATGAAACATTTTAGTAAACATCATGAGCTTTGGTGATAACCCAATTATACCCTGACTATTATTCCACTGCGGGTCGGGGTGTGACAGATTGGTATCAGAGCCATGACTATAAGGATATAGGATAGGTTATTAGACCCTTAGAGCCTATACTATAGTTGATTAAAATTTTAAATTGTTTATGCGTTACATACAAAATTCATGATGTTTATATGCTTTATGTTTATTGTTACATTCAATGTTAGGCAAGCATGTTCATAAGTACATATTATTATACAATGCTCATCATGAATCATATCCTCATAACATATCATATCCATGAGAGCACACACCTCACAATTCCCATGATTTTTGCAACGACTTTTGTATTTTTCAAATCACATCAAAGTGAGTTCACATGACGGGCATGTAGTAACTGGAAGGGTACGAGTACCGGTAGTCGGAACGTCCTGTCTAGGCTTGGCATTCGTATAAATCCAAATAAAGGACCAGTTTGCCTACCTGGGGACTAACGATGAGAGTACGAAGGACCTATTAGGCCAAAGCATGCTATACCAAACGTCGTGTGAGCTAACCCCACTTTGAGTTGTCATTGTGTCTACACCTGGACACCCTCCTAACATACATCTCGCAATCATATTTCATGGTTTTCATTCGGGTGATGCGAGTGTTAAACCGCCAACACCAATGTGAATCCTACTAAGCCAATAGTCATGGGCCCACATGACTATACAGGCGATGGTATGGGGGACATTGGAGGCCCAAACATGAGCAAACCCAAGACATCCTATGGATGTAGTTGCATTATTGATAGTTGTGTTATTTTTTTTATTCTTTTAACGACACATGACACCTAAAAACTTCTTAAACTCACAATCTTCCTATGTATGTTCCTGTAGATGTCGGCTAGGCAACTACGTGGAGGTAGAAAGTCAGGAAGATCCAATGAACGCTTGGCCACTCAAATTGCTAAACAAATGGCCGCGGTACTTCCTGACATCGTGATTCAAGTTCAACAAGCTCTCACCGCAAATCCTATCAACCCTCCCAATCAAGAAGACCAGAGCCTCACCAACCCTCACTCCAAAAAGTGCTCCTACAAACACTTCAAATCTTGCGATCCCCCAAAGTATGAAGGGACCGAAGGTGTTACTGCCCTCCTCCACTGGTTTGAAGAAATGGAGAACAACCTTCCTCAATTGCGATTGTCCCGAGGATCGCAAGGTACGTTATGCATCAGGGAGACTGTTTGGAGTAGCCCTTACCTGGTGGAACACAGAAAAGGGTAAGCGAGGAGTCGAAGATGCCATGGCCTTATCATGGGAAGAATTAAGGGAACTCATGACAAGGCGTTTCTGTCCAAGAAGCGAAATCAAAAAGTTGGAAGATGAATTCCACTCGTTGAAACAAAAGGAATGAGATCACACTTCCTACAACAAGAGATTTCTCGAACTGAACCAAATGATCCCTAATCTGTTCACCCCCGTGTACCGCTTGGTTGAACACTACATTCGAGGTCTCCCCTCAAAAATTCAAGACTCGGTTCTAAGCACTTCGCCTGCAACACTTGAAGCCACAATGAAACTAGCTACCGAACTTACTGAGAATCGCATCCGAAACGGCAAATTCAAGGATGAGAAAAAGAAAGCCCCCATTGAGGCCCAAACTCCAAATCATTCCGTCTCCTCTTCAAAGTTTGCTGGTAAGAGGAAACGAAACAGCAGAAATTTTGCCGTCACACAAACAAACCCTCCTATCACTGCCGCACCAATTACCCAAATTGCTCCCTCAGCTGCACCATTTAAAAAGCCATACACCGGCCCATACCCAAAATGCAACCGTTGTCAATACCATCATCTCCCCGAAACTCCTTGCCAACATTGCACCAGCTGTGGCCGTGCGGGTCACACTATTCAAACTTGTCACACGCTTCAACGAATGAACCACAATCAACCCTCAACCCAAACCCACCATCAGATAGTGGGTCAAGCCCAACAACCTTTACTTCTACCACCTGCACAACATATAGCCCAATCCTACTACCAACCCAACTACCCCATGATGCAACCCATGCGAGCATGTTACAACTGTGGAGACCCAAACCACTTCAGGAACACATGTCCACGCTTGGTGAACATCATCCATGCCCAAGCTCAAGCAAATCCGATAAACCAAGTTAACCAAGCTCCTCCACCTGCTAGAGAAAGAGCTTTCAACATCAATGCCAATCAAGCTAGAGCTGACAACAACGTGGTTAACGGTACGTTTCTCATCAATGGTAGTTATGCATCCATGTTATTCGATACTGGCGCAGATAAGAGTTTTATGTCTTTAGAATTTGAACCTATCCTCAACCAAACTCATGATAATCTCATGGAATCTCTAACGGTGGAAGTAGCTGACGGAAAGCCCGTTTCATTAAATTCTATTATACGAAATTGTACACTTACACTAAACGATCACGATTTTCCAGTTGACCTCATTCCTATGAAGTTGGGAAGTTTCGATATTATAATCGGTATGGACTGGCTCAGCCAGCATCACGCTGAAGTAGTATGCCGCGAAAAGTTCATTCGCATTCCTCTTGCAGACGGTCAGACCCTACGTATCTTTGGAGAAACCCCTTCGAAAGGACTCAAATTAATGTCCTGCCTTCAAGCCCGAAAATATCTCCACAAGAACTATGTCGCATTCCTAACTCACGTCGTCAAAAAGGGAAACAAGGAGAAGAAACTCGAAGATATACCAGTAGTGAAGGGATTCCCACAAGTCTTTCCCGACGACATCTCAGGACTCTCTCCTATGAGAGAAGTCGAATTCCGCATCGATCTTGTACCTGGTGCTACACCAGTCGCAAAATCTCCTTATAGGTTAGCCCCATCCGAAATGCAAGAGCTGGCCAGTCAACTGCAAGAGTTGACTGACAAAGGATTCATACGTCCTAGCTCCTCGCCTTGGGGTGCACCTGTTCTTTTTGTGAAGAAGAAAGATGGAACGTTTCGCATGTGTATCGACTACAGAGAACTCAACAAGTTAACGGTTAAGAATCGCTACCCACTACCTCGCATCGATGACCTCCTAGACCAACTTCAAGGCGCCACCTGCTTTTCAAAAATCGACCTTCGTTCTGGCTATCATCAACTCAGAGTACATGAAGAAGACGTCCCAAAGACCGCCTTCCGGACTCGTTAAAGTCATTACGAATTCATGGTCATGCCATTCGGTTTAACCAACGCCCCAGCTGTCTTCATGGATCTAAGGAATAGGGTATGCAAACCCTACCTCGACCGCTTTGTCATAGTCTTCATCGACGACATCCTCATCTACTCCAAGTCTAAATCCGATCATGAACGACACCTTCGATTCATCCTTACACTCTTAAGGACTGAAAAGCTCTACGCTAAGTTCTCAAAATGCGAATTCTGGTTAAGAGAAGTACAATTCCTTGGACATGTCGTTAATGACAAGGGAATACATGTCGATCCTTCGAAAATCAAGGCAGTACAGGAATGGCAAGCGCCACGTACCCCTACCGAAGTAAGGTCATTTCTTGGTTTGGCTGGTTACTATCGCCGCTTCCTTGTCAACTTTTCCCGTATTGCTGTACCACTCACGGCCTTGACTCATAAAGGAAAACCCTTCATATGGGGACCTAAACAAGAAGAGGCCTTCCAAACTCTAAAGCAGAAACTTTTTGACGCACCTATCCTCACACTTCCTGAAGGTTGCGATGACTTTGTAGTATATTGCGACGCATCAGGGCAGGGGCTAGGCTGTGTATTAATGCAAAGAGGAAAAGTGATAGCCTATGCTTCTAGGCAACTCAAAGTTCATGAGAAGAATTACACCACCCACGACCTGAAACTTGGAGCCGTTGTGTTCGCTCTCAAGATATGGAGACATTACCTCTACGGACCAAGTGTAAAATATACACTGACCACAAAAGTCTTCAACATATCTTCAACCAAAAGGAGTTGAATATGAGGCAACGAAGATGGGTCGAACTTCTTAACGACTACGACTGTGAAATTCGGTATTATCCGGGCAAGGCAAACGTAGTGGCTGATGCACTCAGTCGAAAAGGTTATGCGAACTCCATTCGTCTTCTATGTTCGCAAATCATAACCGACATCAAAGATCGAATCCGAGCAGCTCAACATGTTTCTGTAAAAGAAAACGACGTACGCGATGAACTGTCATGTGGAGCGGAACTCAAAATCGAAACCAAATCCAACGGTATTCTATACTATTTAAACCGCATATGGATTCCTGATCGCGATAACCTTCGTGATTTCCTTATGAATGAGGCGCACAAAACACGGTACTCTGTACACCCAGAAGCTGACAAGATGTATCAAGACTTACGAAACACCTACTGGTGGCCTGGCATGAAAAAGGATATCGCTGTTTTTGTTTCCAAGTGCCTTACCTGTTCCAAAGTAAAAGATGAACATCAAAGACCTTCAGGACTTCTAGTCCAACCCGAAATACCTGTGTGGAAGTGGGAAAACATAACCATGGATTTCATTACCGGGTTACCTCGCACCTCCAGTGGGTATGACACCATATGGGTAATCATTGATCGTCTTACAAAAATCAGCTCACATCATTCCGATTCGCGAGGACTTCAAGAAGGAGAAGTTAGCTCGTATCTACATCAGCGAGATCGTAAGCCATCATGGTGTACCTTTAAGCATCATTTCAGACCGTGATGGTCGTTTCACTTCACGAACATGGCGAGCCGTACAAACCGCTTTGGGTACACGATTAGACCTCAGTACCGCTTTTCATCCTCAAACTGATGGACAATCTGAACGCACCATCCAAACTCTTGAAGACATGCTTCATGCATGTGTCATAGACTTCAAAGGGAATTGGGACGCTCATCTACCATTAGTTGAATTTTCGTACAACAATAGCTACCATTCAAGTATCGGCATGGCTCCTTTCGAAGCTTTATATGGTCGTAAGTGCCGATCTCCAGTATGTTGGCACGAAATTGGGGAATCACAAATCACCGGTCCAAAGTTAATTCAAGAAACAACCGACAAGGTCATTCAAATTCGAAACAATCTTCTAGCGGCTCAAAGTCGTCAAAAGAGTTATGCAGACAAACGACGAAAGCCCTTGGAGTTTGACATTGGGGATCAAGTACTTTTAAAAGTATCACCGTGGAAGGGAGTGATTCATTTTGGCCAGAAGGGCAAGCTAGCACCACGCTACGTAGGACCTTTCAAGATACTCGAAAGGGTAGGTCCTGTAGCATACAAGCTTGACCTACCAGAAGAGCTCAACAGAATTTATCCCACATTCCACGTATCAAACTTGAAGAAGTGCCTCGCCGATGAAAACCTCCATATTCCGCTAGAAGACATTCAGATCGATGAATCTATGCAATTCATTGAAAGACCAGTAGAAATCATGGATTTCGGAAAGAAGCGTTTAAGACGAAGTCGTATTCCAATTGTCAGGGTACGTTGGGAGTGGAAACGAGGACCTGAGTTTACTTGGGAACGTGAAGACTCAATGCGCGAGAAATACCCGCATCTTTTTCCTGTTACCACTACTACTTAAATTTCGGGACGAAATTTCTAAAAGTAGGGGATACTGTAACATCCGTCGAAAAACGGGTTTCCAAAACCCGCTTCGTTCATTAATCGAATATCCAGTTATAATTTTTCGTTGCACATTTATTGCTCAAATTAATTTTAAACGATACATAATTAATATATTAGAATTTAAAAACCATATTTGATAAATAATCGTAAATTGTGAGAAAAAAATTAAATGGGGACGCCGGGTTTCGAACCCGGGTCGCCCACAAACTCAATCACACAACACACCGCTCCGCCGCATGACTCCTTTGTGAAATTACTGAAACAAATAATACTTAAATTAAAACTCGAAATCAAAATCCGGACCTCAGCGCGGCAGAACTCGCAATCACCGGAAAATCCGGCAATCCGCGAGTTTAGCCATTTTCCTTTTGACTAAAACACTATAACCGACTTCAACATCGGTTATAACCGACGTCTAACAGTCAATTGCGGACATAACCGCCGGAGAAACTTTGACCGTGAATGAAGACCCAAAATCGGACCCAATTCACTCAGTTCTCTTCCTATAAATACCCACTCAACCTTCCGGGAATCCTTTCGCTCAAAAACCACACACTTTTCGTAGTTGAAATTTCGTAGAAGCTCGTCGCCGCAGATTGCCAATTTCGCCGGAACCTCGCCGGAATCGATCATCAGAAAACCGTATTCATTCCTCGACCGGTATATCTTTCTAAACTTCTCTGCTATCTCTTAGTTCATACTTTAATTGTTCAAACAAAGGTTCTAAACTGTTAATCATCATATTCAGTCGAGAAGTCACAAATCGGAGCCGACAAATTTCGCCGGAAAATCTGAAGAAGACACCTGTGATTGGTACATCTTATTCCTAAATTCCTTTCTTTTACTTCAATTCAATCAATCATAAGCGTAGTTGGTAAATTAAACAAACAGTCAATTCACTGTTCAGTAATTCGATAAACGAAGAAGATGAAGTTAAAACATGTGTATAAGTATAATTAAAAACGGATATTCGAACGGGTTAGACACACAGTCCAGCGGTGGACTGTGTGCACAAACAATGCACACGTCCCGGGTTCGAATCGCACACGTTACCGAATTTCAGAATTAAAACCAACATTTTTAAAACTTAATCAGATTAAGTCACAGAATGTTTATAAGAATAATATAAATCATAAGTTAAACAGATATGACACATAGCCCAACTGGTTGGGCTGTGCGCACTCGAACCGAACGTCCCGAGTTCGACTCCGGGTCACTGAAGTCGGTTCGGCCATATTAAATCCGTTTTGAAATAAACCAAATAAAATAACAGTTAATTAGTATATATATATAATTAAAACAGAGAATATTTCGGTTTAGACACGTATACGAGAGGTCCCGAGTTCGAACCTCACTCAGCGCATATAATTAACACAATCTGACCGGTCAACGGTCAGAGTCAAAAAGTCAACATTTTATTTATTTATTTTTTTATTTATTTAATCAGAAAATTATTTAAAAATACTTAAAAATAATATTTTTTAAAGTTAGAAAATGTCCTTAATCTCACAAAAATAAATCTAAAAATCCTATTAAGATTATGAATTAAAAGTATTAATCTCAAATAAAATCCATTTATTTACCGAACCATTTCGTTATTATTTTAGGTTAGTTTTTCTCGTCGATCAAATCCCAAAACTCGTGCGCATCCAACGTCACCAAAGAACGCACCCAAGGTGAGTGATTCTCTACAAATTCCCCGTTTTAATCACATTTTGGGGTGTATCATGTGTCGTTTAATTCTTTATTATATTTAAACACTTGTGCATCCATCATATCCGTGATCAAATGTGTATCCAATATGTATCAATTGTTGTGTGAATTATGTTTAGATTGAAGTTATCATTTTCAGTACATGCATTTCAATAGGCCCATCAGCTCCCCGTGGAATACGGGTTGAGTATCAGGTGCCTCATTCGATCGGCTCCGTTTGATTGAGCCTTGATCTCACATACAACATCATTCATGACACTCGATCGGCTCCGTTTGATTGAGCCTTGATCTCACATACATCATCATTCATGTCATTTACTCATCCAATGTGGTTTGTGTTTTGTTATATATATATGTTTGCTCACATGTGATTATTGCACAAATTTTCAATATTAAATACAACAAGAAATTAATAACAATGTTTTATCAAGGTTCACTCGCCAACTTTTGTTGACCCAAAATCTCCCCCGTTTTACACATGATACAGGTGATCCAGTTGAGACAAGAAACACATAGGAAGGCCTAGAAGAATAAAAAGTTTACGCTTTGGAATAATTATGTAGTTTCCTTTTATTGTAATTGTATGAATTTTGTTTGGATATTTAAGTTGTAATTTGGATTTAATAAATATGAAACATTTTAGTAAACATCATGAGCTTTGGTGATAACCCAATTACGCCCCGACTATTATTCCGCTGCGGGTCGGGGTGTGACAAGTTAAGCCAAATGGCGTGACTAAGAATTCATAATGGCCATATCGTGTTCTGAAAGCAGTTTTTGGAACATCTTCATCAGCAATCTTCAATTGGTAATAACCTGAACGCAAATCAATCTTCGAATAGTAGCTGGATCCTTGCAATTGATCAAACAGATCATCGATCCTCGGTAATCGGTACCGATTCTTGATAGTTAGTTTGTTCAGCTCCCGATAATCTATACACATCCTAAAGGAACCATCTTTCTTCTTCACAAACAAAACAGGTGCTCCCCAAGGCGAAAAGCTTGGGCGAATGATATCTTTGTCTAATAGCTCTTGAAGTTGATTCGACAATTCTTTCATTTCCGATGGTGCTAATCTATAAGGAGATTTTGCAATCGGTGCAGCACTAGGAACAAGATCAATTCTAAACTCGATCTGTCTCTCAGGGGGAAATCCAGGTAAGTCTTCGGGGAAAACTTCTGGATAATCACGGACTATAGGAATCTCTTCGATCTTCCTACTTTCTATCTTTATATCAACCACGTTAACTAGGAACGCGGGATAACCCTTACGCAACATCTTGTGCATCTTTATAACACTAACGAGTCTTCGATTTCCGACCTGATCGATCTCCATGAATCACCAACGCTTCACCGCCAGGGCGGGGTATACGCACTAGTTTCTCTGAACAAACAATCTCAGCTCTATTCTTGGATAGCCAATCCATTCCAACGACTACATCGAAACTACCGAGCTCTACTGGTAATAAGGCGATACTAAAACTATGATCACATAACCGATTGCTACAACCACGAATTACTTCGTTAGTTTCTATCAATTTTCCATTTGCTAATTCGATCGAGTACTTTTGTCTAGTTTACTTGCTTGAGAACAAAGAAATGGTTCAAAGTTTTTAGAAACAAAACTCAAGTCAGCTCCAATATCAAATAGTACGAACGCAGAATGGTTATTGATTAAGAATGTACCGGTAACAACTATAGGATCATCGCATGCCTTTCCAGCATTCAACTCAAATGCTCTACCCCTAGCACTCTGATTTTTCAACGATGGACAGTTTCGCTTGAAATGTCCTTGCTCTCCACATTCGTAACAACCCTCAAGCTTGACTCCACCCGATGTGCTCTTAGCATAGCACTCAGTGATTCTATCTTGTCTATTTGTATTTCTTTTTATTTATCTTTTTATTTTATGTTTATTTTTATCTTTAAAAACTTTTACCAAAAATTTGTATCGATTAGACGTTGACGCTAAAACGGTATTAAAAGCTCTTGTGTCCTTGGACGACCTCAGTATCTTACAAACACTTTGCTACGCTCGCGATGGGTGCACTTGCCCTAGTGTGTGTTTAGTGTTAGTATAATATCGTGTTTTATAAATTTAAAACTTGACTAATGCGTAAAACGTACTTAAAATATCAATAAAATCATGACACGCTTGACACGCACCAAAAAGAAAAGCCACAAAGCTAAAGGTACAACCCTCGGTGCCTAGAAATCTTATTAATTAACATTAACAATATATAAATTATTTAAATAAAGAAATATGGGTCTTTTTCTTTTCTCTAAAAAAAGGAAAAAAAGTTTAATATGAACCAAATACTAAGAATAGGAATTGACCAATCAAAAAGATCTACTATAGATCCATCATGGAAATTAGAAATCTTATTAATTAACATTAACAATATATAAATTATTTAAATAAAGAAATATGGGTCTTTTTCTTTTCTCTAAAAAAAAAGGAAAAAAAGTTTAATATGAACCAAATACTAAGAATAGGAATTGACCAATCAAAAAGATCTACTATAGATCCATCATGGAAATGTATGTATATATAATATAATATAATACTAGTAGTAAACCCGTGTGTGACATGGGGCGGTGTTTACAAAAGTATGCATACCACATTTTATTAGTCGATGATGATTATACATTTTTTAAGGTTTAATTAAAAATGGATTATAAATAAAGGGAACATCATTTAAATATAACAAAAAAGGGATACTTTACGAACTGAACGAAAAACTATATGTCATAACTCTATTAGTAAATGAACTTTGTGATACTTTGGGTTAGTATCTTTAATTTCAAAAGATTCATTAGTGATCGTTTCGTTAACTATATATTGAAAGAGGGTACATTAGTGATCGTTTCGATAAATTATCAAATGAGTTCACATTGTCATTATACATTTGAATGCACTGAAGTAGACTTTTGAGTTTAGCCCAGTCGCCCAGTTTCATTTGTTACGGAAATTTTACTTGGGATCAAGACCCAAACTAACGTTCCTCACAAATGATGTAAAATTCACTTCTATACTTTAAAAGAATAGTGACATCATCACTCTCATTATCAATTTTGTTATATGTAAACCCATTTACAGCCTCATATGAAAAGCATTAACTTCCAAAAACTTCAAACGCTGCATAGTTGTCAGGTTCACATTTTCCTGCAAACAGAAAATCAAGCAATTGGGTGGGTTCAATATTCATTACACGACAAATATAATTATCAACTTACAAAGAAATAGAAAAGCAAATTATGAAAATAAGAAGCTACAACGACAATTACAATACTGTCCAATATTTTAGTCAGATAGTATAGCTTATAAGAGTGTTTGCACATCTTATAATAGTGTCTTTTGTTGATATCCAGCAATAATAGTGTCTTTTGTTTATATAATAGTGTGTGCACATCTCTCTAGTTTCGATACGATACCCATATAAATAATTTTTTTGGCGAAGTAATCATACACAATTACAAAAGAGGCAAGTCTAACTTGCTGGCCTTTTTTACTGATGCAAATACACCTTTTGGATAATGAAGCACCTTTTTTTGGCGAAGTAATCATACACAATTACAAAAGAGGCAAGTCTAACTTGCTGGCCTTTTTTACTGATGCAAATACACCTTTTGGATAATGAAGCACCTTTTTTTGGCAAAATAATCATACACAATTACAAAAGAGGCAAGTCTAACTTGCTGGCCTTTTTTACTGATGCAAATACACCTTTTGGATAATGAAGCACCTTTTTTTGGCGAAGTAATCATACACAATTACAAAAGAGGCAAGTCTAACTTGCTGGCCTTTTTTACTGATGCAAATACACCTTTTGGATAATGAAGCACCTTTTTTTGGCGAAGTAATCATACACAATTACAAAAGAGGCAAGTCTAACTTGCTGGCCTTTTTTACTGATGCAAATACACCTTTTGGATAATGAAGCACCTTTTTTTGGCGAAGTAATCATACACAATTACAAAAGAGGCAAGTCTAACTTGCTGGCCTTTTTTACTGATGCAAATACACCTTTTGGATAATGAAGCACCTTTTTTTTGGCGAAGTAATCATACACAATTACAAAAGAGGCAAGTCTAACTTGCTGGCCTTTTTTACTGATGCAAATACACCTTTTGGATAATGAAGCACCTTTTTTTGGCGAAGTAATCATACACAATTACAAAAGAGGCAAGTCTAACTTGCTGGCCTTTTTTACTGATGCAAATACACCTTTTGGATAATGAAGCACCTCTCTAGTCTCACTCTTGGCCTTCTTTACTACTGTAAATATACCTTTTGTGCAATGAAGCGCTTCTGAAGTCTAAACTCGAAGGCCTTCTTTACTGGTGTAAAAAACGCATAGAGGTAAATTACTAAAAAATCATAGTTTTTAATCATATTCGACACAACCTATTTCTGATTGAATTTTATAATATTAAAATTATAAATGAATGCCTTACGAGTATTAATAGGCATATTGATTGTAATTATACCTCATTTACGATAATCTCCAGAGTTTGTTTGGTCATTGATTTAACAGTAACAACTGCAACTGGATCATCGGTTGTAAATTAAGTTAACATAACAAAAACATCATTCTCAAGCAAGAAGAACCCATACGCGTTATTACCTGGTGAGGACAACAGGAATGCCAGCTTGAGAAGCATATACCATAGCTTTGACTATAGCGGTCACATCCAGCTGTAAATAGGATTAGTAAGCGTTGTTGAGCATTCGAAGAAGTTAAATGAATGGATTCTGGATTTTACCTGGCTAAACAGTGTATCGTAAAGTGCCATAAGACCGTTTTGTCCATCAGCCGCACATGCCTTACCGTCGAGCTCGGCTTGTGGTTTGAAGATCCGCAAAGATTTAAGAAAAGAATAACTATGAGTCACTAATATAATAATAATCTCACTAATAATATCATAAAACAGAAATAAAATTATACTTTTCATAAGGAAGTTTTATTTTGAAACAATCTATAAGTCACTAATATAATAATTTCATTACAGTACAACAATAATTTTGTTCAAGTAACTAACTCGCTGAATAAACCATTCTTAAAAAGCACCAAATACACCATTGTCGATAATACACTCAGACGACACCATCACACACACTCTTGCAAAACAAAATCCGACGACTGGTAGCCCAGGGTCACAATGCATTCTAGTCTGTACGGGTTTAGACCAAAGTAAGTTTGGATTAAAACAGGTTCGAATCAAAATGTGTACCAAAGTAAGTTCGAATCAAAATATTTTTAAACAACTTCCATGTAATTAATCAATGAAAATGTAAATTACAATACTTTTGAACGGTCTCCTCTACAAGCATGATGGTATTGCCAAGTTCTCGCTCGGTCTGGCCTTTTCTTTGACTAAAATACCCTCACAACCAATTCTAAGAGCAAAGGTCTGGCCTTTTCTTCACCATAACACAAACCCACTATTTTTCACGCTCTTGGGCTTCAATGCTTTGCCAACACCACAGTTGCAGCCTCATCAACCTTTGTTCTATACACTTCCAGTCACTCTCTTTCTAATTCCATTAACATATTGTCTTTCTCTGCTTCATTTTCACCTATGTCCATCCATATTTGCTGCACACATGCCACAATCCAAAAGGAAGAAAACATCAAGAAAAATAGCAAAAGCTTGTCGAAGATTTCAGTTCTCAACCCGGCTTATTGAATGGTGATACCTCTTTCAAGCTCAGCCTTAAGCTTGACGATCACCCAGACATATTTGAAAGACCTCTGGTTCATCTCAGCAGCTTCTTTCTCGAATCTTTCGATCACACGCTTGTCGATACCACCGAGCTTGTAGATCAAGTGGTCGGTTGTCGTTGACTCGCCGGAGTCCACATGTCCAAGGACAACAATACTGGTATGAATCTTTTCCTTACCCATCCTGAAATATTAAATGAATTGTAAATAAATTACATATCTGAAAGTACAGTATATTACAGTAGAAAATCATGATGCAAATACAAACATGCTATAGTATTTTGACATTTTATCAATTTAACCTAATGACACTTAACAATTTAACCGTACCTCAGGTTTAGAGTACTTTGGTGTAGTGGCATCCATCTACAATTGTAAATCCATACATTTATCAAAACATACTATAAAAACTTAATAAAAAGGATATAGAAAATAAATTTCATTTTTACCTTGTAGATCAAGTGGCCAGTTGTCATGGACTTGCCGGAGTCGACATGTCCAATGACAACAATAATGAGGTCAATAACGAATTAAGATAATTTGGACTGCACAGATAGACAATCGGCATAGACATACCATAATTTTACATAATTTCTCATGACAATTCTTTAAAAAAATGAGACTAAATTTCTGAGCTTTTATTTGTCAAAGAAAAATCAAATAGAAACACAAGCACAATCAGTATAATTCTAAGCTTACAAACACAAATTAGCTTAAGAAACAGTCAAACTAAAGCACAAGCAAAAATCTAGGGTTTGAAGTGAAGGTAACGAAGATACCAGAAAGGAAACCCTAAGAAGTTGATTTGGAATGGGAAGCATTGAGCAAGCGATTGTGAGGTTGATATAAACTCATATCCTTCTTCTTCGATGATTCAGCAGCCATCTCTCTTTCTCTTTCTCTCTATTTCTTGAAATCACCTACAACATATAAAGATTTGAGCGGGCACCGAATCGGACCTCAGATTGTTGTTTTAAAATGGCATTGACATGGTTTTGATTCGATTTCAAAATTCAAAATTTGAATTCCTGTGGTTGAAAGATGAAGAATGGAGAATATGAGAGGATGGATGTCTCTCTCTTCTCTACAATGAGGAATTGAGGATGAGCAGGTAGTTCAAAATCCCTGAAGATTGACGTGTATTAAATGAATAATACATATCCCCATGTGTTTTAAATTCAAATTACCCTCTCTTTAATTTAAATTTGAAATATGTAAAATGAATTATGATGTAATAATAATTTAAGAATAGCATTGTTGGATATGCTCATTGGTTGACACATAAGGAAAAGCCTCTTTCTCCTTTAATAGAGAATAGAGATGCTTGTCAAATTTAATAGCAAGAGACGTAAAATATTAGGCACCCTTATTTGCCTAAAACTTAAAAGGAGTGCCTAAACTTGTTATGTGAACAATTATTTTTATTTATTACATAGGAGAGGATCACAATTTTTTTCAAACATGTTTAAATAGGAGTTTATTAATCTTTGCTTTGAATTGATCACCATATAACTTTTTTTTTTATATAAAAAACTCATACATTATAGGGGTTGTGAAGTTTTGTATATTCATACCTGTGATTTGTGAAATTTATATTTTTATACCTGGATTTTGTTCAAAGATTCATATCCAATTTGGGTTTTGTGAAATTTTGTATATTTATACATGGGTTTTGTTTAAAGATGGCTTAGAGGAGGCGAGGAAGATACGGAGGATGTAGATTAAGACAAGGAGCAAAACCCTTTCAAATGGTGGGGCTACCATGTGACGAAGCTGTGGTGATCGCCGGTGGTAGTGATCAGAGGGTTACTAGAGAAAGTAGAAAGTAGTGGGTGGCAGTGGCGAAGCTTGAGATTTCCAACCGGTGGTCGAAAACGTATATACCTAAAGAAATTATAAAACCGGGGGTCGAAAACGTATATAACAAAAAATTCTATACGAAAAACACATGCCGAACACTACTGAGCGAAAAATTCGGGGGTCGGGCACCCCCGGCCCCCTTCTATCTTGCGCCCCTGTGGGTGGGGTTAAAAAGAGGTTAAAAACAAAGGTGTAAAAAGAAAAATTTGTCCCTGACTTAATGGTAAAATATGAATAGGATTAGTAAATTGCACGAAACGGGCAAGAATTTGAAAAGGCAAGGACCCAGATGCAAAAAAAACGAAAACATTTTAGATGAAACTCGCAAAAGTAACCAAACCACAGGGACGGAAATGACATTTTACTCTTTTAAAAAACTATATTTGTAAATGCAAGAGATTTAAGAACAAATACATAAAAATAAAATAAAATTAATATATAAAATAAAATACTTTGAGACAACTAATGAGCCGAGCCAAGCCAAGCCAGGGTCCGGCTCGGCTTGTTTACAAACCAAGCCAAGCCGACTCGGCTCGTTTACAACCGAGCCGATTCCGAGGGGTGAAAAAGGACTATTAAAATTTAAACTCATTGCTTACTAAATTTAGGGCTGTTTGGCAACTTCTGAATGATTAAGTGCTGAACAAGTAAGAGATCTGAACCACTAAGTGCTGAACCGATAAGAGGTC
Organism: Scalesia atractyloides; assembly: GCA_947069175.1. Taxonomy (NCBI): domain Eukaryota; kingdom Viridiplantae; phylum Streptophyta; class Magnoliopsida; order Asterales; family Asteraceae; genus Scalesia; species Scalesia atractyloides. The sequence goes on along the minus strand of CAMTDV010000005.1, from coordinate 68,103,521 downwards.
TGAACCATTAAGTGCTGAACCGATAAGAGGTCTGAACCATTAAGAGCCCGTATAATGTTTAACCATTTAACGGCAAATGTCTGACAAATTCAAATTAAAGGTCTTAACCATTCAAACTTTGTATAATGCTTAACCATTTAGAGGCAAATGTCTGAACCATTTAGACATCTGCTCGCGAAACAAACAGTCTGAACTATTAAGTGTTAAACCAGTAAGAATAAGAGGTCTGAACCATTAAAAGACCCATTAAAAAGTAAATAATTAGTAAAAAGAAGACATAAAAGAACATAAACACAATACACATAGTTCAGTTTTCATAAGTAGAGAGACTTCTCTATTTATTATGGTTTGCTATATAAATCTTGGCTTGGATTCAATGATGTAGGACAAAGTAAAAAAGTAATAAAAAATGAATACTCTAAGACAATTAAGAAACTATTACATATAACACTTTTATCTTACGCACCAAAAGTTAAGAGTAAGTTACATTTGTAGTTAACCTATTTAAATAAAGGAATAGAATTATAATATGTTTACCAGATCTAAGGATCGAATAGCCCATATATTGCGATGGAGGAGTGGCATTACGTATTCAAATATGTCAATTAGTTGTACCAATGCCCAAATTAAAAATGGCTCGGTTTGATTATAATTTTATATAAATATATTAGTCAAAATTCTTTTTATAAAAATATTTGTATCGTTTTAAGCATGTTACTTTATTTGAAATTTCATATTATTTTGACCTTTTACTTTTCTAGAATTAACGAGACTGTCTTTGGATCAAAATTCCCTTGATCAAAAAAGGATAACAAATAAAAAAATTGCTATAAAAAGCTTTTGACTTGCAAAACAATAATTTATTCCAATAATAACATTTTGAATTGTGAACAGTTGTTATTCACATTTGCTGCTTGAAATATTAGTTTTATATTAATATTTTAGTAATGTTTTAGTATACGTATACTATTCATATAGTATTTTTAGTGTTAAATCCTTCACATTATGACACGTAATTAATAACGTGTTTGTTTTTATTTGAATTTTTATGTGAATTTTTTTCATGTGGTTGATTTCCATGTAAGATCACGATTTGTTCAAATTACGATGTATTTTTACGTCCTTATGTTTCAATGTTTAGAGTCGAGCCGAGCCGCAACTACAACAAACGAAACAGATATTGTTTTGGTTAATATTATGACATTTTTTTGCTTTCTTTATCCTTTGTCATAGTGGGCTATATTGATCGAACTCTCACTACGTCCTCGCCGCAAAGCAATTTAGATCAAATCCTACATGGTGCATGGTCTATATTAACACTTCAATACGCCATGTAACAAAGTTAATTCTCCTTTTTAGTCAATCTATGATAGTTAAAGCTAACTTTAACACTAGACATGTTTATTTTACAGTTGCTTAGATTGAGGCCTAAATGGTCTAATATTCATTTATCAATATACCAGATAACAAATAAATCATCGCCAACATCCTTCTACGATCCCGCCGCAAAGCGCGGGCTGAAATACTAGTTATAAACAAATATAATAATAATAGTAATAATACATAAATAAATAAAAAATAATTTATTATAAACAAATGTAATAATAATAATACATAAATAAATAATAAAAATAGCAGGGCACATGAAAAAGAAGGTTCAGAAGGTCAAAAGGGATTTTGAGATGGCCCCATAAGCAAGTAAATAGAGAGTGGCATGCTATTATTGCTTAGTTTATGGATCTGATTCACATGTATTTGATCCAATTTCAAAAATGAATTATAGTCCACCATATGTCTGCTAACCCAGGTTGTTTTATGGGATGGTGGGGGTGGGGAGTATCCTCCCATGCCTAACAGTCCATGAGGGTCAATCAAAAACTCAGACCATCATACACATGTTTCATCTAAATATATTCATTTGCTATTCATGACCTTTTTTATTATTTATACTGCATTGGTTTTTTCATCAATTTGCTTCTCTATTAATCATCAACTTCACCTCAAGGGCAGAGTTGTAATTTTACAGACTTCCTCTCTCTCTTTCTATATATATAAATAGGATTATATAGAGACATAGATATAGACACACACACTTCAAAGTCTGTCCAAAAGAGTCCATACTCTTTTTAAGTTATGGCTGTCTAATAATCTGAACTTATGTAAAATGTCATGCCAGAACCTTTATCATCTGCAAATGCATATGCACATGCATGTCTTCTACATCACATACCTCCTTGTAACTCTATTTATAATACCTAAAATACCCTTTGATTAAAATAGCATGACTAAATAACTTTAAAATTGTAAATTTTCTTGAGAAAGGTGAAAGTTGCAGTTTTTATAATACAAAAGGAGTGAACTGTTCTTGCATAAGAAGGAAAGAGGAAGGGTAGAATGGTCTTTTTAAATAACAATCTCTCTCAAATGTCTCTCTCTCTCTTTCGCAAACACTAGCAAACTCATGTCGATTTTCTGTCTAATACCCAAAAACGACGTTTTATGGATACGACAAATTCAGTAGCATCAACGCGTTTGGAAACATGAAAACATGTCCACAAAGGCAATTGTAGCAGTTTCTATGGGACAAAGGTAATGCATTGTCTGTTAAGAGCGCGGATATTGTGAGTAGGGTAGAATAGTCTTTTTACACAGACCAATCACTAAGCAAATAAGAAACAAATCTGAATCTTGTAATTGAACTCAACTAATTTACATAAAAATCAGATCTTGATTATTGTCGACTACAATACAGCATTACAACTCATTAAACATATTATTTAAAGAAAAAAAAACAAACATATGAGCTCATTAAAATCCAGCTAAATTGCCGATTGCTCATGCGTATATACAAGAAAAAATACTAATCTAACAGCACGATCGAAAACGTACTAGAACTATCCTCTATCATTCAGCTACCGTAATTTTCTGCCAGCAGAACCCGAGCCCGTGATCTTTTCAAATAAACTGCAAAATTCCAATAAAACGGGCCATTAGATTTCATTTAAATTAAAAAGATTCTCATTATAAAGAATATGTTAAAAAATATATATATTAAATTTTCTTACTTTGAAGCTTTAGAATGGGGCAGAATCGAATCACTTGCAGATGGATTGACTTGCTCCTGTATGAATACTAAACCGTTTTCGTTTGTCTGAGCCGTCTGGGGGGATGTAGCGGCTGGACTCTTATAAGATGATCCTATAAAATATAATGTAATGATTTAGAAAATACCAAATATAAACTAAAAACAGTAACACGCGTCGTTAATATTGTTGGTTTTGTACATACTCTTTTTTTCTACTTGTTTCAGTGTAAACTGAAACAAAATGTTCACATAAATGTAGAAAAAGATCTGATTTTATAATCTATAATAAGAAATTATTAAATCTTAAAATGCAAATCAAACTTTAACAACTTATTACCTTGCATAAATATCATCAGGATAAAGATCACAGTAAAGAGCATAGCGAATAAGCTGCCACTAATTGATGAAGACGACGATGAAGCCTTCAAGGCTTTCTTCTGTTTGAGTGCTTTCATGCGCGTGATTCTTGCCCGTTTGATCATCGCAAGTTCCGCAAGCTCTTTGATAAGCTTCTGATCAGCAGCATCCAGTGAAAAGCCTCTAGGAGGTCGAGGCGGTTTTGGTGGCTTTTTCGCACTTGAAGCCTTCTTCCGTTTCTCTTTCCCCACTTTCTTCACAGTAAAATCTTCGGTTTTCTCTCCCGCAACTTGTGAATCAACCACCACCTTCAAAATATCCTCCGAATAACCGTCATTGACCATTGGTGGATCAATGATACTTAATTTGACAAAATTATCATCTATACTCAAAAACTGGTCACATAACTTTTTAAAATCTTTTTTCTCAAGGCTTCCATCTTCAGTACCACTCTCGAGATCAATGACAAACTCTTCGTCTCTACGATCCATTTGAACTTCAAATTCCGAGCAATTTTATCAAAAACTAATGATCCATATGACCATCCTAAGCTCTAAATTATGAAAAAAAAAACCTGAACGCAACATAGATCAAGCCAGTTAGATCATTGATCCTCATCAATTTCGGTTAAAAATCACAACTTGAGTTTAATTGAGCACCTTAACTACACAATATCCACTAAAATATTCAAAAAGGTGAAGTTGTTCATCTAATTTAAACCTGAAAGTCAAAATTGAGCTCAAATTGCTAGCTGTTATTCACTAGGCAAAGCAACTAATGTCAAACAAACAGTGTACACAAAGCAAACAAAAATTATAAACAATTAACAACACAATGAGTAAAACTGAATCGAAATCTGATCATACGATAAAGAGTGAATTAAAGGAAGATATTATTGAAATTATTACCTTAAATGGTGAAAATTGGAGCCCTAGATCCAAAGAAAAGAATGGGATGAAAGGATCTCTCTCCTCAATTATACGGAGAAAATCAATGGGAGGGTGACGGTACATAAATTTGAAGTGTGGAGACATTATATATATACACGCAGGCACCACACGGAGGTATGTTAAGAGGATTTTGGGGGCCAGCGGGGAAACTGCCGGATTTTTTATTTGTTTTATTTTAATTCTAACTTTTTCAAATTATCAATTATATATATTGTGGGTAAAGTTAAACTTAAAATGGTATTTATTTAACTATATATTATATATTATATAATTATATTATATAATACTATATTTTGCAACATTTTGTTGCAATTAGAGGCTCTACACCATGCTATGTTAATGTTTTATGCATGCAATGATCGTACAAAAGCATTTAATTTAAATATTTGCATTAGAGGTTGTAAATCATGCTATATTAGTGTTTTGTGCATTCAATGGTTGTATAAAAACATTTAATTTAATTTAAATATTACAAATTAGCAGTTTATTTGTGTTTAGCGGTGTTGTACCTAATGCTTGGGGAGTTTAAAAAACATGATTTTTTTTACTTTTAGTCAAAAAGTATTTGATAAAATATTTTAAACCAAAAACTATTTGAATTTTTTATTTTTAATCCAAAACTTTCATCTTTTGCAAATTTGTTATTTTACGCTTCGTTCTAAATTTTGTGAGTTAACACGGCGCAACGTGTGTGTGAGGTTCAAGATTTTTAGGTCATTTTAAGTTTTGCGACTTAACACAATGCAACGTGACTATGTGATTTGACGTTTTAACGTCATCTATTTTACCCATTTGACAGGTTCGTCAAACGTGTGGATCCTAGATCGACTCAGTTATAATTTTCTATGTTTTACGTTTCGTTATACGTTCTTCGCATTAACACGCGCAAATTCATTGTTGGTTGTCGCTCGCGGTGGTGTGACACTGATGTTATTTGACACAGTTTTACGCCCCTGTCGTAACATTGGGGCTGCTTAATAATAGTTAGATTATAATTTTGGATGGAATTGACTGATTAGTACCATTTTTTTTGTAAACTGTTTTCTTTTTAATAATTGACTTGACAATAATAGGGTATAAATGTAATTTTTATGTGTCTTTAATTCAGAAACTTATATGGTAGGTTTTCGTCTTTTTTAAACATCAATAATTTCTTTAGAAAGTTGCACAATAATAATTAGTGTTTTTTAAAACGTTTCAGCTTGGTGATTAAAAAGTGCTTTTAAGCATGATATTTTCAAAGTTACAAAATTGGTCATTCAAGACTTGCCGTGGAGGCCCTAAAATTCTACTTTTATTTTTTCTTAATTTTTTAATCAACCATGTTACGCCACTCGAGTTACTAACATGTTTTTGTCCTTTATTTTCTTTTATAACTTTTAAGAGGCATTATAGCTTCTGAGTATGTCGTTGAGACGTGTTTATTTTTATGTATGTATCAATATAGATTTTGTTCAAAATTGAGTTGTTAATAGTAATATACAAATGATCAAAGCACAACCGTACACACGTTATGAAAACTATGTCAAAGTTTACTTTTTTTTTTGTAAAGTCCTGTCGTTTATCCGTTTCGTTATTCTAGCAATATAATGTAACATGTGATAAAATTTCAAATATACCATTGTGTCATGTTTATTTTTATATATGTTTTGATATTTTTTTTAAATTGAATAGATCGAATATATTTTTTTATTTTTCTTTTGTTGTATGGAAGCGAACTGATATTGTCTAAACAACATTGTATGATCAACAAAAGATGCAAACGTGTCACATCATATAGGAATAAATACTACTTATTATGAAAAACTAGTTTTTCTACCCGACATGCGTTACGGCGACGCCGTGTACACAATGTGAAATTATAGACTACAATCAATCCGACTCGCTTTCAAACTAAATTTCTGCTGAAACGTAGAGTAATTCGAATTCATACCGTTGATTGAAAATTTACTATATTTGACCCGACTTATTAAAAAAATTGTGTCAAAACGTAGACTAACTCAAAACGGACATAATTTAAACATGTGCGGTGGCGTTTTACACAACATGATAAACTATAGACTACAATCAACCCTACTCGTTTTCGTACTAAATTTACATCGAAACATATAGTAACCCAAAGTTGTATTGTCGAATGAAAATGTATAATATTTGACCTAGTTTGTTGCTAAACAAAATTTACGTCAAAATATAGTCCAACTCAAAATGTACATAAAAAGTAAAACATTTTAAAAGTGAGTCGATTCGTTTCCAAAGAAAATTACGTTAAAGCTAGACGTTGTGTGAACTAATACGTATTTTGGTGTAAAAGAAATTAAAAGAACCATTCAAGTACTTAATTTTGGTGTAAAGAAAACATTAGTTAATAATATGATAAAATTAGTATGTCAAATAATAATAATCATTAAGAACTATAGGTTAAATAATAGGATAAAATTCATATGCTAAGTAATAATTACATGAAAAGAAAATAGTACACATGTCAACAAAGAAAACTATAACTAAATAACCAAAGATACAACCTAGTGAAGCATGAAACATCATCTATGCCATATGTACAACCTTCATTGCACATAATTGTTGCAAATTATAGTATTACTAGAAGATTAACCCATGTGTGTTGTGCCGCGGCTAACAAAATGGACATGCTGTTGATCAGATTCACATTTACAATGTGTTAAAGATGTTTTTTGTCAGTTAAGTTTGTATTACTATCTTAAACAAATAAGTAATTCACTAAATAAGCTCAATACAATTAATGGTATCATAATTACTACGTTACATGACTTCTATCCATATAAATAAAGCCCTCCGCGTTGCGACGGGGCCGTAAAACCGTGACAAATAGCACCAATGCCACACTTTAGCCAATGACCACCAACACTGAAGTTGCGGCGTCTTAACATGGAGAAATTAGACCGACATATAAAACATAGAAAATAATAAGTAACTCGATTTAGGACTCGCACGTTGTGACGAAGTTATTAAACGGGAAAAAAATAGACAAAGTAAATACACTGAACCACACACGTACGTTGGGCCATGTTAACTCACAAAATTTAGAACGAAGAGTATAGCACAAAGTAAATCGTTGAACCACACACACATTATATCGTGTTGATTCGCAAAATTTAGAAATAAACATAAAACAAAAAAATTTCAAAATGTAAGAAACGTAGGGGATCAAAGTTGAAATTAAAAAAATTGTGAGATTAAATTAGAAAAACTAAAAGTTTTTGGGTTAAAACTACAAAATCTAGTAGTTTTGGATTTAAAATAAAATATATATATATATATATATATAGGATTCAGTTTTTGGGAGAACAAAATCCAGTCGTAAAAAACGTAAGAACCTATTTCAACCAATTAGAATAAGCGTAAGAGAAAGAAGGGCAACTTCGACCTTTTACCCATTTCTTTCTCTTTCATCTTCTGACACTTTTGTCTCTTTCTCTCTAAATCATGTCACTCTCTCTCTTAAACAAATTAGATCTGGAAACACCGAACCCATTATTCACCCATCCAAATCTTAAAATCAGTACAAACAAAATAGTAGACTACTACCTTCTTCTTCGTCGTCGTTAATGGGTGACAATGATTGGCAGGTGGTTGTTGTTTGGTGTGAGCGGTAGGTGGTTGTTGGAAGATGTTGGTGCAACGGGGGTACGGTGGTGCATGGTGTTATTGGGTTTCTAGTGTGAGTCGATTGAAGTCCATGGTTGTTTGCCAACGAATTAACATCTATAGCAACACCAATGGCGAGGTAGATAACGGACCTCCAACGAGGAGGAAGCACGGCAGAAAAAAGAAGGATAATGAAGCTCAGATGATCTTGTATGTTCGGTGATTAATAGTTGTCATGATAATGATAGAAGGAAAGCAACAAATTCGAAGATGGTGGGTTAGATAAAGATTAATCATGTTGTGGTGATGATGATGATAGAAGTAGTGATAGTTGTGGTGGTTAACGGTGCCTATTATGGTGGTTACCGACGCCTGTCGTAAGCGGTTAAAGGTGGTTTTTGGATGTTGGTAGAGTTTGATGGAGCTTTTGGGTTGTAACCGGATGAGTTGGAATCGACTGTACATGTCGGATCAACTGTGGTCAACAGCAATCAAAGTTGGTCAAGTCGAGTCAATCGGGTCAGAATCAGTTTAAAACTAGGGAGTAAAAAAAATTTTAAACCGACGCGTATAAAAATTTAAAACCTTGTGTAAAAAAAATGAAAACCCGGCGTGTAAAAAAAGTTTAAAATCGGGGCGTAAAAAAAGTTATAAACTGGCGCTTAAATTTTTTTTTAAAATGGTGCGTAAAAAAATTTGAAACCGCGCGTAAAAAAAGTTTATAACCGCACGTAAAAAAAGTTTATAACCGCACGTAAAAAAAGTTTTAAATCGGCGCATAAAAAAATTTAAAATCACGCGTAAAAAAAGTTTCTATACGGGCGTGTAAAAAAAGTTTAAAACCGGGGCGTAAAAGAAGTTATAAACCGGCGCGTGTAAAAAAAGTTTGAAAACGCATGTAAAAAAAGTTGAAAACCGGCTCCTAAAAAAAGTTGAAAACCGACGTGTAAAAAATTTTAAAACCGCGTGTAAACAAAAATTTAAAACCGGAGCATAAAAGTTTTTTTTTTTAGTTTTAGGTAAAGCGGAAAAAACGGAAAAAAGTTTTTTTTTTAGTTTTTGTAAAGCGGAAAAAACGGGGCGTATAAACAGTTTAAAACCCGGGGGCGTAAAAAACGTGTAAACCCGGGGTGTAAAAAAAGTTTAAACCCGGGACGTAAAAAAAGTTCAAATGAGTCGTAAAAAACGCGGCATAAAAACGGTTCGTAAAAAACCGGATCGTAAAAAACGAGGCGTGAAAATGGGTGGTAAAAGACGAGACGTAAAAAATGGGGGAGAAAAAAGATGTTTCGCCGCAAAGTTTTTTGTTTTTTTATTTGTAAAAAACGGGGCGTAAAAACGGGTCGTAATAAACGGGTCGTAAAAACGGGGGGTAAAAATGGGTCGTAAAAAACGAGGTGTAAAAAACGGGCGTAAAACGGGGCGTAAAAAAACGCGCGTAAAATCGGGCGTAAAAAACGGCGCATAAAATGGGTCGTAAAAACGACACGTAAAACGGGGGTGTAAAAAACGGCGCATAAAACCGGGCAAAAAAACGCGCGTAAAACCGGGAGTAAATCCGGGCGTAAGAACGGCACGTAAATATGGGTCGTAAAAAACGGCGCGTAAAAAAGGGGTGTAAAAAACGGCGCATAAAACTGGGCGTAAAAAAACGCATGTAAAATCGGGCGTAAAAACGGCGCGTAAAACCGGGAGTAAGAACGGCGCGTAAAACCGGGGGTAAAACGGCACGTAAAATCGGGGGTAAAACGGCGCGCAAAAATGGGTCGTAAAAAACGACGCGTAAATAGGAGGTGTAAAAAACGGCGCATAAAACTGGGCGTAAAAAAACGCGCATAAAAATCAGACGTAAGAACGACGCGTAAAGTCGGGCGTAAAAACAGCGCGTAAAAATTGGTCGTAAAAAGGCGCGTAAAAAATAGGGCGTAAAAAACGGCTCGTAAAAACTTTTTTTTATAAAAATCCTGAAAACGATATTTTTTTGTGAAAATAATCAGATTTTAAAATGTTTTTTAATTAGTAAATATGATTTTAATAAAAACAATTAATTTAATGAGAAAAAAAAAAGTAATAAAAACCAATATATATAATAGGAAAAACAAACAAATTTACTAAAATGACTTTTTGATATTAAAATATTAAAAACAAAATAAGCCAAAAAGAATATAATATTGTTTTTATAAATTTTAATCTCATCCATCCATCTTCAAGATCTAATAGTTTAGAAAGTGGTTTTTACGGTCTCACATCTGAAGGTGATTCTCATTTTACCCATCTATCTATCTATATATATATATATATATATAGGAAAACCCTCAAAATATGGGTACAACACCTAATGCTTCAACTTGTTGATTAATTATATTATGTAAATAGAAAAGAATCTAGAATATAGAATTAGAGTATAGAATATATATATAAAAAAAAGAAATTGAAGATTGGAAACTTAGTAAACAACAAAAGATTTATATGGTGTGATATCTTATAGCATGATCAATATATTATTCTACGTGTTAAAGTATATATTTTAAATTAAAAAGATAAGATTGACATTAGTCAAGTATATTTAATTAAAATCCTTAAATTTCTCATCTCGTAACTCTCTCTCTTATTTTTAATTATTTCTTTATTATTTTAATTATAAGAGATTGAAACTTTGGAATTTTGGAAGACCTAAACTTTCTAATGCTTCTTTTGAAAATATCATATTTATTTATTTAAATAAAGTCTTATTTTGTTTGGTAAACTTTTCTTTTTCATATTTGCAACAATTATTTATCATGTTGTTTATGAATTTAGAGTCATATTTAATTCAGTTATTATTCACATAGTATATTTAAATTATTTATTTATTTTGTATCTTCACGTGATACTCGAGATACATATGTGTGTAGAGCGGGATACCTATCTGTGTAGAGCGATATACATTTATATATCAAAGTGATACCTAGTTTTCTTAATTGATTATTTCACGTATCCTTGCACTTATGATCAATTATTTTTTACTTAGTGTTTGATTATGTTGGTAATAGCAAAAAATAAATAACTTCATTACATATCCAAAAAAAGTATCGTATGATAGCGACACTTGGTATTGTTTATAATAGAAAAAAATACTTTATTTTGAATGCATTACGCTTTTAAAAGAAATTATATTAGAATGTTTAGAAATGTATTTTATAAAACATGTTGTTAATATACACATATGTAACCAGATCTGAATATAATACACTGATGTATAAAAGTCTGTATACATGTGTATAAACTAACAGCTATGTATATTGTATAAACTGGTAGTTAGCGAGACTGTACACATGTGTGTAAACTAGCAGCTATGTATCTTATATAAACTGATAGTTAGCAACTGCACACATGTGTACAATGTTGAGTAACCACCTCATATCCTTTTTATACACATATGTACAATGCTGAACAACAATATCATTAACTTGTAGCTAGAGATATATTATGAATGTACATATGTGTACATACGTTTCTAAAATGCGAATACGTATAATACATATATGTATAGAGAATATAATTAAATATTTTTAATCGTGTTTTAGATGGAACAATATTTGATAATGTTTGTATTTTTTTAAATTATAAAATTAGGTAATTGGTGAGAGAAAAAAGTATAAAAATATAATTTAATATTCTTTTAAGTGGAAAGAGAAATCAAGAGAGAGAAAAAACCAATTAATTAAATGGAGAGAGAAAATACAATTATATACTTGTATTTATTAAAATACATGTAGGTTACAAAAAATAATTACAATCTTGCCATTAAAGAAAAAATCTAGATCGACAAAATTAATGGCCAAGATAAGTTCATTTTGTTCACAAATACAACATTGTTCACTCATGAACCCTATATATATATATATATATATATATAGGATAGGCTTCATAAGAAAACTAGTTTAAATGCGAAAATCATAAAGCTAACTAAAAAAGCCTAAAAAACTTATCAAATATATTTTTTTGAATTTTTTTAAATAAAAATCGCTATATCTAATATATAAAACAAAAACTTTTTTCAAAAAAAAAAAAGAGTTGTATAGCAAATGTGCATTAATACGAAAAAGTCTAAACCACCTAACCCACCCCCACCGACACCCCTCAAAAACCTAAACCCCCGCCCCACCCCCCCCCAAAAAAAACCTAAATCTATCCACCCACCGAAAGTCTAACCCCCCTCCCCACCATATATTATGTATGGTATATGAATATTTACACAACATATATAATAATTGGGGGGGGGGGGGGGGGGGGTTATAGAGAGTAAACCCACTTAAGTTAAGAAATCTTAAGAAAACCTTATGTAACAATTTTTTTGTACAAAAATTAGGGAATGTAAGTTACATGTTAATGAACATTTTGTAACAAAAAAAAAGCGCCGAATGGTTTTTTTTATAATTTTTTTTTAAATTTCAGTGTTACAAAAAAAAATGCTAATGACTGAATTTTTATAATTTTTTATAAAAAATCCACTCTCGCTTTTTTTTGTTACAAAACGTTCATTAACATGTAACTTACATCCCTATTTTTTTTACAAAAAAATAAAGGTTTTTTTTAGTTTTCTTAACTCAAGTGGGTTTTCTTTCTATTATTTTCCATAATTACGGAACCTATGTTTTATAATTATTCATAGACATAATTACGCATGTTATACAAACAACATATCAAAGTTCATTTTAAAGTCACTTATAAAAAACACACCAAGACTAACTCTGTAGGATTTGAACCTACGACATCATGTTTTGGAGACCCACGTTCTACCGAACTTAAGAACGCTTTCTTATCAGAGTAGACTAAAAAGAAAAGGATTCTTTTTTACTCCTCAATAATAAACATGCATATAGTCACATAAATAGATAAAATGTTTGGCGGTGCAAAATTTTTTTTAAATAATGTCTTGTTAAAAAGCTATCAACCTCTAAAAAATAGGAAGTTTAAAAAAATTAAAAATAGAAAGTTTAAAAAATAAACAAAGACTAAACCAATTTTACGTTAATGATCCATATTCTCCTTCTTACCTTTTGCATCTTAAACCCCCTTTTTATTAATAATTTCTCTATATAGAATATCAATATTGAATATGCATTAAGCAAATAATGTTTTCATATATACAATATGCATTAAGCAAATAATGTTTTCATATATACAATTTCTCAAACTACATCAAAACTTCATATACATTATACGCATTTAAACTTATCTATATACGTTATTGTTACCAGTAATCATGAAACCCTTTATAAAAACGTAAATATGTATCTTTTAATATAATTCACTTTTTTATGAAAAAAAAACATGTTATTCACTATTTTCTATAACGAGTATTAAACCTCGCGTTACATTGAAGGTGTAAAAGCGTGAATAAGGCTAACGTTGAAATGTTGATGTGAACCCGTGTGTTGAAGGGACAATGATAGCATACACAACTTTGATGAGGCGGGTTTACGTCACATTTTGTTAATCATAGACTATTTACATAATTTTTTAGTTGAATTTTCTATAAAAGCTGAATTGATTATCAACTAAAATATAATGCGAGTATATTACATAACAAACAGCTAATCGAAAGTTTTTAATTCTACTCTTAACAAAGTTGTCAAGCTCTTACATGCACAATAGCATAACGTAAATAAAGAAAACACTAGTCAAAAGTAATGTGTATAACAAGCTCCAATATAATATTGTTCGCCAATAAAATATGAAGAAAGTGTTATATCTTTGATTTAATTATCTTGCTTACGATTGAAAAAAAACACAAAAAGAAATATTAACTGCACCCGCATATTAACTATAGGTTTTTATTCTTTCTTGAGTAAATTGTCAAAATGGTCTCTGAGCTTTGTTTACTTTTGTTACTTTAGTCTAAAACTCAAATCTTTTGAATTTTACTCTCAGTAATTTCAATTTTGTTGTCATTTTCATCCAAAAGCAAACTCTTGTCAGATTTTTTAGTTATCATTCAGTTTTTTTGTCTTCCCCCCCTTTTAATGAAGTGCAGAATAGTTAGATTTTTTTAATTTTTTATAATAAAACATTAAAAGACCATTTTTCCCTTCATTGAAAGGGAGAAAAAAAAAGATTAAAAAACTGGATGTTAACTGAAAAAATCTGACCAGATTTTGATTTTTGATGAAAATGACAACAAAATTGAAACCCCAAGAACCAAGATGGAAAATGTTAGAGTTTTAGACTAAAGTATCAAAAGTGACCAAACCTTATGAACCATTTTGTGGCATTGTGCAGCCAAATACCTATATATTTCTTTTTCCACAATACCTCAACCTCCACACCACCTCCACTGCCAAGTCGTAAGTTTGTTCAGATCCATCTTCTGATATGGGTCTCGTTCGAAATCCATTGTCAGTGTCACGAATGTCGTTCAGATCCGTGGGTGACGTTCGTTTCTACTCGTTTTTTCGACCAATCTCCGTGGACGACGACGGTGAGGCCACGCACCCGAGATTTTGACTATGGAGATATAGAAACTTTATTTTTTATTACATACACAATACTTATCGTTCTATGAGCATTTATATATCACTGATGATGGCATAATATTTAGATGAATAAAGTAACATGAAACATGGCATAATTCATCGCATAAAACTTGGAATGAAATTAATTTAGCTTTACTCGGTTGTTCACAATGTTGGTTAGCTGTACAAAATTGATTAGTAATAATAACACACATCACTATCTTGCAAATTAATATATAGGTATTTAGCTGCACAAAATTGAATAGTAAAATAACACACATCACTATTTTGCAAATTAATATATCGATCACTATTTTGTAAATTAATATAGAGGTAATATATAGATATAAACATGTTATATAACATGTTTGTCTCTAATCAAATCAATACACGAAATAAATTAAATTGATTTTCAAATATGTTGACCATATAACAGATTTATATTAATCGCCCGTGGAAATTTGAACATGCATAGTCAGTGAGTCTCGAATCAATTAGTTTAGGAGGAGGTAATTCTATGATCTTCTAACGTGGAGACATGGATTAGAGTCTCATTTGGTGCAATTTGTTTCAAGTGTGCCAAAAGTTTTACAACAGTAGATTTTCGGGTGGTGGGTTTCCCAAGGAATGGTCGGCGGGCCTGGTCACCAGCTTTGTTTGCATTCGCAGGGCGTAAGTGACGTTGGCCAATAAGTTTGCTCGGATGACCAGACTTATATAGTATTCATTAGCCGTTAAAAATGAGCATGCATAAATTGAACATATGTTTATGCAATACAAGTAATACAAAATTATAAATTTAACATCGATATAGCATAATAATAATAATAAAATAATAAAATAATAATAATAATAATAATAATAATAATAATAATAATAATAATAAATTTATAACAACGTACCGTTAAAATGTCGAAAAAATTTGATTGACATCATATTAAATTATTAGTATAACAGATAAATCCTATATAACACATACGATTTGTAACCAATAGGAGAAACAAGAATTATCTTACAAAATATCCGACTTATGATTAAAAGCAACTTTAGACAAGTTATTCAACATTTCAACGTGATTATTGATGATGATTGATGACTATACTAGTATATTCAGTGATAAAGAACCAATTCGCTTACAAGTGAACAAACTAGAAATGGAAGAACAAATTAATGTTTGGTTTCTTAGTTAAATGGAAGATCACTGATATCTTGTTTGTGAGATGTTAATATGTTATGGACTCACTTTTTTAATCGACATATCATAAACTACTATCACTCGATCATTTATTTTTCGCATTTTCTAACTGCCCCATGTTATAATTTCATTAGTTTTAATCGTACCCTAATCATTTTTCAATCATTATATATATATATATATATATATATGGTTAGGATTTTGTAAGAAGAAGTAGGCTATCTGAGAAACTTGAGAAGAAATATATATGGTTAGGATCATGTAAGAAGAAGTAGGCTATCTGAGAAACTTTAGAAGAAATCTGGACCACACATTTTCTCTAAGCTTTTCGTAATATACACATATGTATATTTAAAAGTGACTATATACATATATATATATATATATATTGAATTATACACATATGTATATAGTCAAATGTAAATTATACATACATGTATATTACGAAAAGCTTAAAAAAATGTGTGGTCCAGATTTCTTCTCAAATAGGGTGCTCTTCTCTTAGGATCCATACCCTATATATATATATATATATATATATATATATATATAGGGTAGGGTTCATGCGAGAACCACGAAAACTATTGTGAACACAAAAAAATACCTAAAGGAACACACAATTTTTTAAAATATTTTTGTCGTAAAATCCGCTATATTTCGTCATTAAAACAAAATTCGAGTAACAATTATCGATACATATGTGCATATTGATAAATTCCGCAATACATTACCAGTATTAGACAATTGTACTTTCATTTACACCACCATCCGTAATACACTACTTTTTTACATTAACAATATTAAAAATGCATATATGCATTAATATGTATGACTCTCTCTCTCTCTTCTATCCTTCTCTGCTATTCACCCCATCACCATCACCACCACCGTCACCGCCACAACCACCATGTCTATCTTGGCACTCGAACCTAATATCCCCTCGTACCAAACACATGTACCACCCGTCTCCCGTTGTACCAAACATTATTATTATTATTATTATTATTGTTATTGTTATTATTATTATTATTATTATTATTATTATTATTATTTAAAGGTAAACATAAAAAATTAAAAAAAAATAAGTGAGTGTATATATAAATGCATGGTATATGTATATATGTTATATTTATAATTATATTTAAATGATTTTATTTAAAGATAAAAAAATATAAAAAAACAAAAGAATAAATAGGTAAATTGCTAAAAATCATCCCTGAGACTTGAGAATTGCTAAAAGCGTCCATAAGAGTTAACGATATATTTTAACTTTAACTGAGTTAGTGATTTAGATATAAATGACAGTAAAAATGAAATGTCGGGGATCCAGTTGTAATTTTTTTTAGATGGAACAAGAAAAAGCGCCCAAACCTCATGGACGATTTTGACATTTTATTTATTTTTAATAAACATTTCGTTGGAAGTGGGGTGGGGGCCCACAACCAACGGTTATCACCAATGGTTTCACCCGGTTATTGGGCTACCCCCCTTTAACGACTGCGTAACGTCCATAGGAACGGTGTTTAATGTCTGGATGGTGGTGCTGTGGCCGGGTCGTTACCCGATAACACACAACGTAAGTGAGATCTTTTTAACCAAGGATACGATCTGTATTTTAGAGTGATGGTAAATGTGTTCATTAAATGCGAAATGGTTTTAAATGCACAATGCGAATGATTTGGGCGCACAATTGTAAGTACAGGGTTCATTCATGCATCCAAACAATTTGGACGCAACATTATGTTTAAACCCACTATATTGTAATTATGATAGAAAAACCGTTGTAAATAGACAATTTAGACCCACAGTTGTATATTGTTTAATTGATTTGTTATAAATATGTTAATTAACAATCATCAATTCACTGAATTATCATATAGTTAGGACCCTTTTAGTCTTGCTTAAAACACTTATTTAATTCAAAAATTTTTCTTAAATGCTTCGCACGATCGTGGAAGTCATAGATAACAGAATCGGTGTCCACATACTAACAATTTTATAGTTTTTGGTTTGACTCTTATATTAGGTGGTAACAAATTTCAATTTCTACAAAATAATTTAATAGAGTTTGTGTAACTTAGATATTTGGCTTTTAAACTAATAATTTGACTATTACAAGTCAAAACAATATATTAATTGAAAACAAGGGACAACCCCAACACTTTGATTCATTGAAACCAATAGCTCCATGTGACGTGAGCACCATTAAGTCCCCTTGTGGTTGAAGTGTCTTAGAGATGTGGACTCCATATATGTCCATCCCCATTAAATTAAATAAACCCAAATGTTTAGTAGTAATTTCTTTATTTAGTTTAGATATTTGTATAGATAAGATTAAAATACTTAATGTCTTTAACACTTCATGAATAGTCATTTTTTTTGTTAGTTTCATACTAAAGGGCAAAACAAAATATTACTTTAGCTTCTAACTATTTTGTGGTTTTCATTACAACTCATGTGTTTACAAGCAACTATGCTCACACACAAATAATCTGCTATGCTCACACACGAATCATGAAGTTTAAATTGTTCATGATCACGGGTTGCAAGTACCCACATAGCTAGCGAATACCATGTTCAAATCTAAGACATAGTCGGAAATAAGTATCTTAAAAGTGATTTAATGGTTGTAAAGAAGCAAAATATATGCATATAGGTTCTGACCGATATGTAATCCAACAATTAAAAGCGATTTAATGGTTGTAAAGAAGCAAAATATATGCATATAGGTTCTAACCGATATGTAATCCAACAAACTATTGACGAGTTGGGTTGGTTTATTCATATCTAAATCTAAATGAGATATATATTATAATCTTTTTTTGTCCTTTGTTTTCACAACTAGTTTTTGCCCTGCCAGCGTTTCGGGCACTAAACCGAATATTTCTTTCTTATTACATGTAAATCCGTGTCTCGGTTA
Organism: Scalesia atractyloides; assembly: GCA_947069175.1. Lineage (NCBI taxonomy): Eukaryota > Viridiplantae > Streptophyta > Magnoliopsida > Asterales > Asteraceae > Scalesia > Scalesia atractyloides. The sequence goes on along the minus strand of CAMTDV010000005.1, from coordinate 68,084,893 downwards.
CTTGTATACATTACTCATGACGCGATCTCAAAAAAAATATATCGAGTCAACTAATTAAAATAAAACATTACTCTACTTTTGGTATAAAAAAAAAACTAAAACGATAGAAAAACTATAATTTTTAACTGAGAAGAAAACTGTAAATTTTCAGGACAAATGAGCGTGTACCAGGCAGTCGCCTGACATGAATAAAAATTACACCGAGTCAACCAATTGAAACAAAACACTACCATAGTTTTGAAAAAAAAATTAAAACAATGTCATGACTATAAGTTTACACTGCGGGCAAATTCGTAATTCGATAGGGAAAAAAACAAAAACAATGACAAAAATGTAAATTTGAACCCAGAGCAAAATCGTAATTTGGCTGAGAGAGGAAAAACAAAACCAATGATAAGATTGTAAATTTAAACATGACAAAATCGTATTTTGACGAAACTAAATTACATTATGTTAAAGAGTAAAAGTTTTCAAAATACTAACCTATAACTAAGTTGTACCAATTGAATACACATGAATTTAAAAAGTAAAAGTAAAAAAAAAACGTAGCCTTTCAGTGGCCGTCCAATCCTAAAAATCTAAGCAAAGAACTATTACCGCTCTTATGAATTGTAGATATAGGTGATTTATATATTCAAAACGAAAAATTGCCGACCATATCATATCATATAGATACAGGTATCTGAGTATCTCAATTATAATTATTGTATCCAAATTTAAACAATTCACTACATCAATATACAAAACGTAATCAATATTTCCATATTCAATATAGTTTTATAGTTAAGACCACCCGAGGTGTCTTTTTCAAAAATTTTGATAAATCGCGCCACAAACCCCCCACCCCCGACACCATTGGGCGCTATTGCCCAAAAACTTTGTTGACCGTGTGATTTCAAAAACGCCAGGATTTGTATTTTGGTCAATTTAAACCGTTGGGAAACGGTCACATTTTAGAAACTTCAATTTTTTTATTTTTTTTCAAAACCTATATATATATACATGAACTTCCTTATTTTTTCATACTTTTTACAACTCAAAACACCAACCATTTCACGTAAAAAAAATGGATTCCCTAAACTCTTCGTCCATCGCAAATTATTATTACAGAGAGTTTTTAGCGGATGACGGTAAGTCCACCGATGAGGAGATCGAGCAAGAGGCGGTTACAAGTGCTTGTCAACTGGCCGTGCGATATCTAGCCGTGCCAATAGTGTAACTAGAACAAGGGATTATATCCAACGAGACGGAAGTGCGGCAAACGATCGGTTGATGCAAGACTATTTCGTTGAGTCGCCAACATATCCAAACCCGGAAACGTTTAGGCGTCGCTTCCGGATGAGCAAGGGTTTGTTTCTACGCATCGTCGAGGACCTTGAAAACAACTTTGATTATTTTAAACAAAAAGCGGATGCGAGGGGGCAACTTGGATTCACTGATATTCAAAAGTGTACATCGGCGCTACGAGTCCTTGCTTATGGCAACACGGCCGACATCAACGACGAGTATTTAAAAATGGCCGTGAAAACAACGCGAGACACGTTGGAGCATTTTTGTCGAGGTACATTCATAAAAAAATTAGATGACAATATTTTTTTATTTACTTATTGTTGTATACGTTTTTATTGGTATTATAGAATTGTACGGTGCACATTATCTGAGAACACCCACATGGTACGACCTCCAAAAGATTTACGAGGTACATTCTAGCGAGCATGGTTTGCCGGGTATGATAGGTAGTTTGGATTGCATGCATTGGCGTTGGGATAATTGCCCAACAACATGGCGAGGTCAGCACACGCGGGGTGGCCAAAAGGGACCAACCGTCATTCTTCAGGCGGTCGCCTTACAGGACCTTTGGGTTTGGGTCGGCTTACTTTGGCGTAGTCGGGTCATGCAATGATATCAACGGTTTTGAACAATCTCCGTTGTTAGAGGATTACATTTCCGGCAGAGCTCCGAAAGCGTGTTTTTAGGCCAACGGAAACTACTGTCCTCACGGATACTATTTGTACGACGGAATATATCCTAAGTATTCGAATATCGTGAAGACGTTTAGTGATCCTTTCGATGAAAAAAGAGCATACTTTAAGAAGGTCCAGGAGTCTTCAAGGAAAGACATTGAGAGGTGTTTTGGTGTAGTTAAGCAGCGATGACAATACATAAGGAATCCTTGTCGTGCATGGTCCAAGCAAAAAATGAGAGATGCTATGTACGCTTGTATAATCATGCACAACATGATTTTGGAAGACGAAGGTAAGGCGATATGTCAGAATTATCTACCAGAAGCAGTTCAGGAGGAGCGTCCTCAAGCATCAATGGAAGAAAGAGTGAATAATGCATGAGAATTACGTTACGAACCAAATCATTCCGCGTTGACGGTTGATTTGGTGCACCACGCATGGTCTGTTCGGTACATCCCACCTGAGGGTGAAGAAGATACGGAGGAAGAGGAAAACGAAGATGACGAGAGCGAAGACGAGAATTAGTTCCCTTTTTAATTTTTTTTGGTTTCGGTGTATTTTACTTTATTTTCTTAGAATGTAATGTTTTCAATTTAATAAAATTATTAGTTTTAAAATTAAAAAACATTAGTTTTAAATTAAAAAAATAAATAATTGTGTAATGATTGACGGGGCGTTATTGGGCATTATCACCACTATGCCACTTTCTGAATAATGCCCCTTGCTGACTGGACTGCCACATGGCAGAAAATGCCCAAGGGTGGGGGCATTATCTTCCCCTCCCACTACACATGGTCTAAACTTTCTGCTGCTTCTTCTGAAAATACACTGGATTTCATATTTATTTATTTAAATAAAGTCTCATTTTGTTTAGTAAACTTTTCTTTTTCATATTTGCAACAATTATTTATCATGTTATTTATGAATTTAGAGTCCTATTTAATTCAGTTATTATTCACATAGTATATTTAAATTAGAGTAAACTTTCGTTTTGCTCCCTGTGGTTTGGTCACTTTAACGGTTTTGCCCCAAACCTTTAAAAATAGCCATTTTCCTCCAATAGTTTGCTATGGTTTTTCCATTTTGCTCCATGCGGGGAGCAAAATGGAAAAACAAACAATTTGAATGGAGTTAAAGGCGGGGAGCAAAATGGAAAAACCACAGCAAACTATTGGAGGAAAATGACTATTTTTAAAGGTTTGGGACAAAACCGTTAAAGTGACCAAACCACAGGGAGCAAAACGAAAGTTTACTCTAATTTAAATATACTATGTGAATAATAACTGAATTAAATAGGACTCTAAATTCATAAATAACATGATAAATAATTGTTGCAAATATGAAAAAGAAAAGTTTACTAAACAAAATGAGACTTTATTTAAATAAATAAATATGAAATCCAGTGTATTTTCAGAAGAAGCAGCAAAAAGTTTAGACCATGTGTAGTGGGAGGGGAAGATAATGCCCCCACCCTTGGGCATTTTCTGCCATGTGGCAGTCCAGTCAGCAAGGGGCATTATTCAGAAAGTGGCATAGTGGTGATAATGCCCAATAACGCCCCGTCAATCATTACACAATTATTTATTTTTTAATTTAAAACTAATGTTTTTTTAATTTAAAACTAATAATTTTATTAAATTAAAAACATTACATTCTAAAAAATATAAAGTAAAATACACCGAAACAAAAAAAATTAAAAAGGGAACTAATTCTCGTCTTCGCTCTCGTCATCTTCGTTTTCCTCTTCCTCCGTATCTTCTTCACCCTCAGGTGGGATGTACCGAACAGACCATGCGTGGTGCACCAAATCAACCGTCAACGCGGAATGATTTGGTTCGTAACGTAATTCTCATGCATTATTCACTCTTTCTTCCATTGATGCTTGAGGACGCTCCTCCTGAACTGCTTTTGGTACATAATTCTGACATATCGCCTTACCTTCGTCTTCCAAAATCATGTTGTGCATGATTATACAAGCGTACATAGCATCTCTCATTTTTTGCTTGGACCATGCACGACAAGGATTCCTTATGTATTGTCATCGCTGCTTAACTACACCAAAACACCTCTCAATGTCTTTCCTTGAAGACTCCTGGACCTTCTTAAAGTATGCTCTTTTTTCATCGAAAGGATCACTAAACGTCTTCACGATATTCGAATACTTAGGATATATTCCGTCGCACAAATAGTATCCGTGAGGATAGTAGTTTCCGTTGGCCTAAAAACACGCTTTCGGAGCTCTGCCGGAAATGTAATCCTCTAACAACGGAGATTGTTCAAAAACGTTGATATCATTGCATGACCCGACTACGCAAAAGTAAGCCGACCAAACCCAAAGGTCCTGTAAGGCGACCGCCTGAAGAATGACGGTTGGTCCCTTTTGGTCATCCCGCGTGTGCTGACCTCGCCATGTTGTCGGGCAATTATCCCAACGCCAATGCATGCAATCCAAACTACCTATCATACCCGGCAAACCATGCTCGCTAGAATGTACCTCGTAAATCTTTTGGAGGTCGTACCATGTGGGTGTTCTCAGATAACGTGCACCGTACAATTCTATAATACCAATAAAAACGTATACAACAATAAGTAAATAAAAAAAATATTGTCATCTAATTTTTTTATGAATGTACCTCGACAAAAATGCTCCAACGTGTCTCGCGTTGTTTTCACGGCCATTTTTAAATACTCGTCGTTGATGTCGGCCGTGTTGCCATAAGCAAGGACTCGTAGCGCCGATGTACACTTTTGAATATCAGTGAATCCAAGTTGCCCCCTCGCATCCGCTTTTTGTTTAAAATAATCAAAGTTGTTTTCAAGGTCCTCGACGATGCGTAGAAACAAACCCTTGCTCATCCGGAAGCGACGCCTAAACGTTTCCGGTTTGGATGTGTTGGCGATTCAACGAAATAGTCTTGCATCAACCGATCATTTGCCGCACTTCGGTCTCGTTGGATATAATCCCTTGTTCTAGTTACACTATTGGCACGGCTAGATATCGCATGGCCAGTTGACAAGCACTTGTAACCGCCTCTTGCTCGATCTCCTCATCGGTGGACTTACCGTCATCCGCTAAAAACTCTCTGTAGTAATAATTTGCGATGGACGAAGAGTTTAGGGAATCCATTTTTTTTACGTGAAATGGTTGGTGTTTTGAGTTGTAAAAAGTATGAAAAAATAAGGAAGTTTATGTATATATATATAGGTTTTGAAAAAAATAAAAAAATTGAAGTTTCTAAAATGTGACCGTTTCCCAACGGTTTAAATTGACCAAAATACAAATCCAGGCGTTTTTGAAATCACACGGTCAACAAAGTTTTTGGGCAATAGCGCCCAATGGTGCCGGGGGTGGGGGGTTGGGGCACGAGTTATCAAAATTTTTGAAAAAGACACCTCGGGTGGTCTTAACTATAAAACTATATTGAATATGGAAATATTGATTACGTTTTGTATATTGATGTAGTGAATTGTTTAAATTTGGATACAATAATTATAATTGAGATACTCAGATACCTGTATCTATATGATATGATATGGTCGGCAATTTTTCGTTTTGAATATATAAATCACCTATATCTACAATTCATAAGAGCGGTAATAGTTCTTTGCTTAGATTTGTAGGATTGGACGGCCACTGAAAGGCTACGTTTTTTTTTTACTTTTACTTTTTAAATTCATGTGTATTCAATTGATACAACTTAGTTATAGGTTAGTATTTTGAAAACTTTTAAAACTCTTTAACATAAGGTAATTTAGTTTCGTCAAAATATGATTTTGTCATGTTTAAATTTACAGTCTTATCATTGGTTTTGTTTTTCCTCTCTCAGCCAAATTACGATTTTGCTCTGGGTTCAAATTTACATTTTTGTCATTGTTTTTGTAATTGGTGAGAGAAAAAAGTATAAAAAATATAATTAAATATTCTTTTAAGTGGAAAGAGAAATCAAGAGAGGGAAAAAAACCAATTAATTAAATGGATAGAGAAAATACAATTATACCATTGTATTTATTAAAATACATGTAGGTTACAAATAATAATTAAAATCTTGCCACTAAAGAAAAAATATAGATCTACAAAATCAATGGTCAAAATAAGTTAATTTTGTTCACAAATACAACATTGTTCACTCATGAATCCCACCATATATATATATATGTATATGTATATATATATATATATGTATATATATATATATATACGTGTGTGTGTGTGCTAAAACATCGAGAAAACCATAAGAAGCAAATTCCGGTACCGATATTCTTCGGACATATTGTTTCGCTTCGTCATTTTAAAAAACAAGAAAATCAATTATATCTTAGTCGCTCGATTTTGAAATAAAACTTATTATAAAACGTAGATAAAGAAACCACAACACAACAATATATTTGGAATTTAAAAAGCATTTTATTACATTACTAAAACAGTGAAAAAGGAAAACGATGACACGGTAAATATATAGAATTTTTTTTAATCGTGTGGCAGCTTTCATGGCATGTGCGTTTGCTTTTTTTTATCACTTATACATTGCTATTCGCGACTTGGTTTTAAGTAAAATTTATATGAAGACATATATATAAAAATAAATATGTTGCAACAACATAATTGAAACTTTATAAAATAATATCGTATTTAGATGTTTTAAAAGAAAAAAAAACATATACATAACTAAAATAATAAGAGTAAATTACTTTTGGAGTCCCTGTATTTTATTGGTTTTAATTGTTCGAGTCCAAAATCAAAAAGTTTAATTGCCCTGGATACCCAAATTCTAATTTTGTAACCATCCGAATCCAAATTTTTATTACCATTAGCATTTTTTAACTGTTGTTAAATGACGAAATTACCTATGCAGTTAAAAAATAATAATTTATATACATTATCCACACAAACAAAAGAATTTGACTCTCTTTCTCATCTCTATCTCTCTCTCTCAACTAAACCTTCCCACCACTGATGTTTTGTTATTTAGGTATATTTATTTTAGTAATATAGAGTACACTTAAGTGCTTTCATTTAAGTCATACAAGTTCTAATTGTGAATCAGTGTGGGTGAACAAAACTCTCCATTTCCAATGAATGAGTATGTGATTATGAAAGATAAATGCTTAATTAGACTCGATATCACTCTTCTTGAAATATAGGTAGGGTGTTAAATTATTTATTTATCATACCAGTTTTTTCCTACTTGTCATGTTCCTAATTTTTTACTTTTTATTTAAATATGAACTCAAAGATGTTTGAAAAATTATGTGGTTTTACCAATTTGATGATTTATGTAGTTCTAATAAAAGGATTTAAGCAAGTAAGTATCATGGTTATGACATACGTCTAGCCCACACTTAAAATTGTACATTTCCCTCGATGTACTTTTTAGCATTTGTACCCCACACTTAGACATTTTAATTAATCAAACAAGGCATATATATTTAGAGATAAAAAAACTAGTACTCCGCTGATTGACTTTGTTTTGCCATACGTGTGGTTGATACTCGATAACCATAGCTGCCTAGCAAGCCTTCTTTTATGTGAAGATTTTCCATAAATACCTAGCTAATTAATATAATATACGAATACTAATATTAAACTAATTAAGATAGAGCATAAAGCTTATAATATCCGGACACATTTAAGTGCTAAAATTGGGATATATGTCCCGGTCCCAGTCATTTTTGGTGTACGAATACAACCAAAAATATAAAATGTCTGGTGCAAATGTCAAGAGCAAAGAAAGTGTACCAAAACAACCAACAAGAAAACATAAACAACCTCTTTTGTCTTTAGAGAACCATGAAAGTGCTACCGAGAGTGGCAATGGCAGGGATGTGGAAGATATCAGCTACATGCCTACATGAGGTGATATGGCGTCTGAGTTCGCGCTTCAAGCTGAGAAGTTCTTCCACAACGATGTCATGTTTATTGATGAAAGCCCTGAACACGCCTTGGTTTTCTGGTTGACCCCATGAGGTTGAGGTTGTGCCCTAGGTGAGGGTTTTTGCACCTTTTCTTCCTCCTCACGTCGTGGTAATTGCTGGTTTGCTCTAACCATGGGCCCCCGTTGATGTCTACCACTTGATAAAATTCCCCAAATTTCTTAAGTACCCTTATCTTATGCATGGTTGTTTCATGTCTATCCAAGATAGTAGCTTAACATATGATAGCATGGCCACTTTTTTTCTGGGGTGAGAACTCTTAAAGCATGTGCTAACACACTAATATAGGGCCCTCCAAACAAGTGGCTGCCACTCGCCAAGCCAGGAGGTCTAGCGAAAAACTCATCTTTGACATATGCCATGCTACAAAGAACTCCTTCAAAGATGCAAAAGAGGTAGAAAGTATCCCTAGCGGTGACTACTCTTGTGGAATCTTTCCGTGCTCCAAGTGTGTATACGAGACATCTATGAATGTACCTTTGCAGTGGGTCATAGAGCACTATGCTTTTCTGCAATTGTGGATCTTTTGGACCCAAAGGCTATATCTTCACCAGCTTCAAAACCAAACCTGCTCTTGAGAACCACATCCCTTTGAATGCATAGTTGTCTATAGAAACCAAACCTTATCCAAAATCAGCCAACATCATTTTATACCATGGCCTAGCCATCCTAAATTCAATACATGGGTAGGTCCTTTTTATTCTCGTTGGTATTTTTCTGGCAAGTTTGAAGAAGGCTAGAAATACAAGAGTGAGTTCCCGATATGTGACGAAATCTAATTCAAACAACATGTCCCATTGCAGGTTCATTAAGCTCCTACAACAATCAGCTAATGCATTTCTTTCGAGGGTATAATAGTGGAGGGTTTTATGTTGCCCCAATTGTCTAGTCATGACGTTAGGTAGCATCTCGTAGGCGTGGAATTCTTGTGTGCTATCCGGGTCAAAAATTAACCAAGGATGTAAATGTTTCGGGATAATATGTAGCAGAAGAGTACGGGTAAAAGGTGGTAGTGGGAGATCTAGTAAATTTGGCTCGTTATCCGCGTTTGAGTTTTGTGAGATTGATATTGGTAGTTTGATGGCGATGATCCTACCCCGGTGATTTTGAGGCGAGTCTTTTTCTTGAAGATGGTCCTCTTATATCCATGGTTGCAAAACAGTAAATTAGCTTAGAAGGGTTTAAAGACGGAGAACAGGACTGTTGCTAGCTTAAAACAGACTCTATTTTGCTTATGGTTAGCAGGTGGGCATGGGTGTGCTTGCAAAGGCACGACCATGCGCCATGCAATCTAATTTTATGTTTTAAATATTTTCTAATGCTTTTGTCATGCTTCTATTTTGATTACAAACTATTGTTAATATTCTGTTTTGAATTTAGAAAAGGCAATGCATAGTGCTGCTTCAGAAAGTTTTGTTATGCACTTGGTTTGTTAGAAAACATATTCTAATAAGTAAGTTAAGCAGTTTCTATTAATGTGTACAAGTGACAATTCTAGATAAATTCCAAAAACTCTAATTATAATTGCGAAGGCTCTACCAAACGAGATCTGTACAGAACTATTACATCGTGATAGTGCAAAAGAGATATGGGATGAGTTAAAAGTAAAATTCAGTAAGTCTGGAGAAATTGTTAAAAACAACCAAGAAGCTCTTAACACACAAAGTGTTGAAAGCAAATCTATTCCAGTACAAACATCTGTTTGTGAAAAGGATGATGATAGTGTTGTAAAAAACACTGATCCATGGAATACATAAAATGAATAAAATAAGTGCGCGCCACCAAAATGGGGATATCCACATATCTAGATAGCCTATGCTATGTAGATAGTGGAGGATTCAGACATATGACTGGATGCAAAGCTTTACTGACAAAAACTGTCATTCCCATGGAGGTGGGGACATTTCCTTTAGTAATAATGCTAAAGGAAAGGTGATGGGGTCAGGGACTGTCATTACTGGAAAGCTAAAATCCGAAAATGTCAATTTGATAGACAATTTAAAATTCAATTTACCCAGTGTCTCAAAAATGAGTGACAAAGGCTATGGCTCATTTTTTACAAGACAACTTGTAAAATCGTTGGACCTGAGGTTGTCAAAAGGATTAATAAAGTCATAGCTGAAGTACTGCACAACTTGTTGCTCAAATAAGTGGCAATGTTTATGTTGTGGACATGTCTAAAGAAAACCAAAAAACCAATGTCTGCGTATTCTCTGTTGCCTCAACAAAATAAACAGAGTTATGGCACAGAAGGTTGGGACATGTTAATTTGAAAACTATTAACACTCTGACGAAGGAAAAGCTTGTCAGAGGTATACTAACCAAACAATTCAAATGTGATAAACATTGTGCCTCATGTTTAAAAGGAAACCAACACAAAGTTTCACACAAACCCATTGAAGAGTGCAAAATAATCAAATGTTTACAACTGTTACATATGGATCTGTTTGGCCCAGTAAAAATCATGAGCTTGAGGAAAAAGTGTTATTGCTTAGTGATAGTTGATTATTTTTCTAGGTTTACCTGAAAATTCTTTCTTTACTCAAAAGATAAGACTGCAAGAATTCTAAAGAGTTTATCATAAAAATAGAAAAAAATATTATCTTCATGTAAAGTCCATCAGAAGTGACAATGGACAGAACTCAGAAACCAAGAGGTTGATGAATTCTTCATATCCAAAGTATATTGAGACAATTCAGTATTCCCAAAACACCTGAACAAAATGGGGTTGTTGAAAGAAAAAAAGGAACCCTTATTGAGGCTGCAAGGACTATGCTTGCAGATTTTGGTCTTCCATCATCCTTCTGGGCAGAGGCTGTGAATACTGCATGTTATGTTCAAAACAGGGTCTTGATAAATCTTAGGCATCAAAAGACTGGCTATGAGATTTTGTTATAAAACAATTAATATCATTTTTTAAAATCTTTGGTTGCCCATATTTTATCTTGAATCACAAAGATTCAATTTCAAAGTTGCTTCTTCTACAGCCAAGGCCTACAAAGTGTTTAACACAAGGACCATGACTATAGAAGAAAGCAATGAATTATCATCCTTGAAAATCCCTAAAAATCCTACAAAACTATTTGATCTTGATAAAGTCAATCTTGAAGTAGTAACTGCTAAGGTTGGTGTTGATACAGGATAACAAAATTTAGCTCAACAGGATTACAAATTTGACATTGAGATGCAATCTTAGTACAAAGTCTCATATGATCCACAAAGTTCTTCTTCACAAAACAACAGGCAATCCACGATAACTGAAACCATTGTTGACCAACGTCAACCCCAAACCACTGATGTTGCTTGTGGTCAAACCACTGATCTATCCTCATAAATGACTCACCAGTTGGGCGAATCCCACCACCACCATTTCAAACCACTGTTCACCATACTACAACGGCAACAGAGGTTTCACCAGAAAATTCCCAATTATGCCCCTCACCACAAAATTCAATCATTCCATATAATGGAAACATTATTTTTCACAGATCTCAACCACCAGAACAAGTGATAGGAGACATCAATGCAGGAGTGCTCACAAGAACTCAAACCTAAAATCTCTGTTTATTTGCAGGCTTTCTATCACTCATCTAACCTGTTAAATACCAAGAGGCATTAAAAGACAACAGTTGGGTAGAAGCCATGCAAGAAGACCTTCTTCAGTTTAAAAAACTGTAGGATTGTAGTTCCAGGTCTAAAATGTCCGAAACACGAAAAGTTAGATTGTCCAATATCTAACGGATCATATTAAGTGCGGAATCCAAAATAAAATCAAGTAACACACTTGTTTCATTAACTCAAAGTTTCATTAAGTCTTGGGCAGCAAATCTTTACAAACACACAAAGCTCTCCAAAATGTCAAAGTTGTCCCATGCGCATATGAGTGTTCTTTTTACAGACCACACACACGCATGTACCACATGCGCACAGATGTTACCTTCATACGAGCGTATGAGCATCCTTTTTAATGCAAACTCAAAACAAAACATCATAAATGATATGCACAATATAAAACATATTAATTATATCAAATAAGGTATAAAGTCAACCCTTTTTGTATTAATGTTGGAAAAAGTGCGTTTCTTTGTATACTTTTGATTTTCAGTATTAAAAGAGCTTAAATGTACAAAAGGAACAAATTAGCAGCAAAAAGCAACATAAATACAAAAGAAGAGAAGTTGACACATCATACCGACCCTCCGAGCTTCACCCCAGAGCCAAAACAACAAAATCAGAAGACAAGCATGGGACAGTGCCACCAAGGCATGGTGACATGCATGTGAGCGTGGGTAATTTTAGATATATTTTAGGCACTTTTCACTCGTTATTCAAGTTTTAAATTTATAAAACATAATATAACACTATCACTCTCTACAACACGCAAGGGAAAGTTCACCCATCATTGGCGTAATATAGTGATGGTAAGATACCGAGGTCGTCCAAGGACACAAGAGCTTTTAATACCAGAATATCGTCAACGACTAATCTAATCAAATTTGAGAAAAGAATTTTAATATATTAGTTAAATAAAGAAATTGAAATAATAAAAAAAAAACAAATAGAGAAGATAGAATCACTTGGTTCTGACTCGTCATTTATGTATCATGTGATGATTTCCACACTTTGGGTTTTTAAGAGATTATCTTAGTTAAAGTGGCATGTCCATCTTTTAGAGGCAACGCTACCGTCAACCATATTGGTATGAGTCAGCAGGGATACAATCCCACAAGGCCGGAATTGAAAGATAATTAAGTAAGTTATTAATTCAAAATGTGCCATGTTCCTCTTTTGGAGGCAACGCTACCCTCGGCCATATTGGTCAGAGTCAGCAGGGATACAGTCCCGCAAGATTGGTTTATAGTTTTAATAGTAGCAACTCGCATGATCTATACACTCAATGAGGCAATAACTTTACCCATACCACCCTTCTAACCCCCTTCCAGACAGTTAACGCGCTTTATATAGACCGTAAAGACATGAATGAGTGAATCAACAAAACATGAAGAGATGATAGAATAAAGTTCACTTTCAATATAAAAAAAACTAGTTATTAAAGTCATTAATACATACCCAATTAAAAAGTTTACCAAAGCTTGGATATCAAAAGTAATACATAAATAACTTGTCTTCACCAAGTGATGTAAGATATTAGCCAAGCATGACCTTTTTTTGACAAAAACTCTTACAATCAATCTTGGATCCCGAGACTACTACACACACTCTAGAGATAGATGAATGTGGTGGATGATGGTGGTATTGTGGTGGTGGAGTGGTGGCAGGTGTGAGAGAAGTGGTTTGCCAAGGGATAGATTGAAATGGAGCCAAGCACCCCTATTTATAGCTGGAAACAAAGGCGTTATAAGGCCCCGTGCCTGGGAGGCACGGCCCCGTGTCTTCCTTCTTCTCTGTCATCATTTATTGAGTTGTCAGTCTAGATACTTGCGCGGCCTCGTGTGTCAATGGCACGGCCCCGTGGCCATTGTACTTGATGAACTATCCAAGATTTGCAAATCTGGAAGTTGACCACGGCCCCGTGTCTCTTGTCTACTTCTGTTTGTCTTCTTCTTCGTGGGATCTGGAGTGGGGCACGACCCCGTGCCTGGGTGGCACAGTCCCGTGCCTGTCTTCTGACCTGTTGTTTTTGGTCTTGGGGTTAAGCTCAGAGGGTTGGTATGAAGTGCCAACTTCTCTTCTTTTGTATTTATCTTGGTTTTTGCCGTTTATTTGTTCCTTTTGTACATTTAAGCTCTTTTAATCCTGAAAATCAAAAGTATACAAAGAAACCCACTTTTTTCAAGATTAGTACATAAAAGTGTTGATTTTATACTATATTATATATCTATACAAAAAGCAACTTGGGTTGTGTTTGACGTACATCGCATCCTTTTATTGGAACGCACCTGTTTGATTTCAACGTCCACCCGTTTGATTTTAACGCACCGTCATATCGGTTAACAAAAACATATCCAATTACCTAAGCGTCCTATCGGTTAACAACAAATACATAAACAATTACCGAGGCATCGCGTCGGTCAGAAACAAAAACGATTCTTCGGTTCACACTTACGTCTTTCCGGCCAACCATTGTATCGGCTCATCAATGATCAAACATCATCAAATAACCCCTATTACCATTGAGTATGGTTGGGACGTATCGGCTCATAGTTTTCCGGCCACCCTTTCACCACCCTATATAACCCTCAACACCACCACAAAGAAACCACCGGTCATGTGTAAGCAAATGAAAATATTTTTTTTAATATTTTTGAACAAGACGACCATTAGCGACCACAGTATTAAAAAAACTCAGACCATTAGCGACCAGCATCAGATCTTCATCCGTCAAAGGAGCGTATGTAATGGTTCATTTTTGCTAATCTAAGAGCGGTGGTGGAGATTAGTTACGATTCATCACAGATTTGAGAAGTAAATCTTCTGGAGTTCCACGAAAAAAGGTTGAGAGTGTGAGGGAGAGATGTTTGTGTGAGAGATGACAAGGGTTTCCAACAAAGCACATGGTTTTAGAAAAATCAGTAACTCTTGAATTATTATTATTATTTGTACTTATTATTATAATTATTTGAAAAGAAAGTAATAATATCTTGGAGGAAAAAAAGTTAGATTAAAAATATGTATCCAAAATTTTGGGTAAATATATAAGTACTTCAAAGAAATGTTGCATTTTGTGACTGAGGCACTTTTTATCCACCGGTTGGCTTTGCCCGAAACATTACTCTGAAATCTTGATCATTTTTGTTTGGGCGAAATAGTAGGCTGGGGAAATTTTTGTTTTTTGAAAGGGAGATAATGAGAAAATAAGGTTGAAAAACAAAAAAAGGTTTATAGTCCTAATGAGTCAATCATTTACTTACTTGGATTAGTTGGTAAGGACCGGAAATGTATTGTCTTGTCAAGTTTTGGATTCGTAAAAACCACGGGCTACTCACATAAGAAATGAAAAGTGAGCATTTAGTAAAGATATGATATTGAATGCTCAGTAAAGGCTCAAAACTCACAATATGTGAGAAAAGGGTAAAAATGTGAATATATATATACAATCAAATTCTAAACAGATTGTCATGCCTTTTTATAAATTTTTCCTATATGGTTCTTTTTATCACGGTGCTATCGATTGTAAATTTATAAAAACAAAATTTTTAGAACTTGGTTTTCTAACTTAACCCAAAACAAGACAAAATAAACAAAAAAAATTGTTTTTGAAAAAGATTTGGGGTGTTTTAGCGGTTTCAAGTAGAGTTTTTTGTAAGGTTTGTGTTTAGGACAAACTATTCAAGCTCCCCCCCACACCTAAATCACACATTGTCCTTAATGTGTCCAAAATAGGTTAAATTTGATTAGATGTGTAAAGTGGGTTAAAAACAACATTTTTTTTTAGAAACTGTGCACTGGAGACGGGGGCGTGTTAGGCAGGCATGGCCCCGTGTCAAAAGTGCTAGTATCATGATTTTTTTTTGAAAAACTTACAGAAGATAGGCACGGGGGCGTGCCTAAGAGGCACAACCCCGTGTGATAGTTCCAGTAGCCAAATTTTGTTTCAGCAGTGAAGAGGCATAGGGGCGTGCTTACCTCACACGGCCCCCGTGTTGCACTTTTTGTAATGAAGATTTCGATTCAGGCGACTTCTGTTTACGTGCATAGGGCTCTGTTTCAACGTCCTTTAGCCAGTTCCAACCCTCTTTTGAGTGTATCTTATTCTTACAAAGAGAAAACTTGAAAATAAAAGCATTAACTAAGAGCAAAATTAAATCTTAAACATCATTATTCTTTTTCAAAAGGAAGCCATACTTCTGAAATCGAAAAAGTTATGCTTAAGTAAAACTAATTCTATTAATTCATAGTCCATGGAATGCCTCCATGGTGCGCCACGTTTATAAGGGTCCTTAGCTTGACCCACCGTATCGGGTGGTTTTGGCTCATCTTCCAACAAAGGGTCGTCATTGCTTATTGGATATTTCATATTTCATATCGAGATTAAAGCTTCGTTTGATGGCCCCATGTTTAGGCACATTTCACTCGTTATTCAAGTTTTAAATTTATAAAACACGATATAACACTATCACTCTCTACAACATGGTAAGGCAAGCGCACTCATCGTTGGCGTAGTATAGCGATGGTAAGATATCGAGGTCGTCCAAGGACACAAGAGATTTTAATATCAGAATATCGTCGACGTCTAGTCTAATCAAATTTGAGAAAAGATTTTTAATAAACTAAATAAATAAAGAAATTGAAATCTAAAAGAAACAAATAGATAAGATAGAATCACTTGGTTCCAACTCGTCATTTATGTATCCTTCGATGATATCCGCACTTTGGGTTTTTTAAGAGATTATTTTAGTTAAAGTGGCATGTCCTCTTTTGCAGGTAATACTACCCTCAACCATATTGGTCAGAGTCAGTAGGGATACTGATGTGTACAAAATGCAACATATATGTTGATGCATATGTCTGTTGCCTACGTCATCGTATTACGTCGAGTCTGTGTTTCGAAGCGAAACGTTAAGTTTATGTGTGATATAAGACAAGTTCACCAGAATTTGTAGAGCACATGAACAAGTTCGCTCGAACTTGGTCATGTCTCATTCCGGGCGAACTTGTACTACTATATATAGGAGTCTTTGCATTTCATTTTTAAGATTCAGAGATTTCGTCACGACTGAGGCGAAGCTCTGTCCAAGTGTTTCCAGGATCTGTAACGTCTATACATTAATGAAACAGTGATTAAACAGTAAAGAACTTGTATCCAATGTCGCCTATGCAAACGGATTCCGCACGTTTACCTTAGGTTTGCCAAATTAGGACCAGAACGATCCGTACAACGGACCTACAATTGGTATCAGAGCAGGATTGGACTAATTTGAAGACATTGGACATAGGACATCACATCTTCTACTCATTTCTTTCATTTTTAACTTTTCTTGGACATTTCACGGACAAAATGGACTGATTTTCAAGTATAATACGTAAAATCCATAATAGTAAACCCTTGAAAAGATCAGAGCTTAAAACAAACGAATTCATGTCGAAAATTTGAAAAAACCATGTTTGAAAACACATGTTCGCTCGAACTTGACATCAAGTTCGCTCGAACTTGACTGAAAAATTAACATTTTTCATCAAGTTCGCCCGAACTTGATTGATTTTCCACTAATTTCAATCAAGTCCACTCGAAGTTGCTAGATAATTCTTCAAATTTAATCAAGTTCGCCCGAACTTGATCAAATCTTGTTGAATATCTAGTACAAGTTCGCCCGAACTTGATAAATCTCTTGAAATTTTTACAAGTTCGCTCGAACTTGTTCTTTGGGTGAATATTTTCATAAAATCTTAACAAGTTCGCCGAACTTGTTTAGTAGCTGTTTTTTCCCAAGCTGTGATAAGTTCGCCTGAACTTGTCCAAGGCATGAAAATCCCGAAAAAGGTCTCGGACATTATATATCGTTAGATTCGTATCGACGAGACGAGTTTAAAGCTCTAATCTGGTAAAAAACGGTTTTTTGAAAAATTTAAAACGTTTTTAGGAAACCGATACATTAAATTTGTCAAGCGTTTTCGTTTAAAAAGTCAAATTTTCCTAAAATTTTCTGTTTGCTAATCATTTTTTAAGTATTTTTGAACGACAGTTAAATTTGGAAAACGAAATGGGGTCCGTGAAGCCGCCAAAGTTGATGAGTATAGACGAGTATGAAAGCTGGAAAGAAAAATTCGAGAACTGGAAACGAGCAAATTTCTTCTGCCAGAATGTTCATGAGAAGAAGATGATCAACTTGTTACAGCAATCGATAAACGAAGATATCTTGATTCTACTACCAGAATGTGATACAACACAGAAGTTGTGGAATGCTTTAGGTGCTAAATATTTGGATAGTGTTGAGATGATTAAGAGCAAAAAAGTTCAAATCATGAAAGAGTTTGACATCTTCACAATGCTGAAAGGCGAGTCAATGAAACAAATGATAAAGCGATTTTGTCATTTGAAAGTGCAGATGAGAAGGCATGGTCTTGATAAGACAGAAGCAGAGTATATTGACAAATTGGCTGATGCTCTTCCAAAAGGTGAATGGACAAAATACTTAAACGTATTAAAGGAAAGTCCAAGTTGGCAATTTTTCAAGCTTTCCCCTTTTATCACAAATTGGAGGGGCATGAGAAGGAATTACTAAAGAAGTCTAATCTTGTCAGTGATCAAGGAAATGATCAGTTGAAGAGAGAAGGGATTATAGTGTCGAAGAATTGTGAAGAACAAAGTTCAAGAATGTCTACAAATGAGGTTTCAAGTTCTGAATCTGTGTGCTCAAATTGTCGACAATCCAGATCTATTAATGTTAAACTTTTGAAAGATTTGGAAAGTTTGACATTAGAAAATAAAAAATTAAAAGAAAATGAAAAGAATTTTGAAATAAAATAAAAATTTTAGAAATGAAAAATTTGTTTTTGAAAATATTAGTATTGAAAATCAAAAAGCAATAAATTCTCATCTTGAGAAAATAACTCAACTTGAAAATGAAGTTGAGATTGCTAAAAATAAAGCTGTTGATTTAGAAAAGAAATTGAAAGGTTTTGTGACCTCGTCATTGATGTTAGATCATATTTGTCCAAAACCTATCAATAAGAATAAATTGGAAATTCCAATAAGTGACAATGTTACAAATTATGACAAAGTGACAATGTCATAATTTAGATCACAAATTAATGGAAATTCCATTAAGTGACAATGTCACAATAATTGTGATGATGATACCGATGATGAAAGAGCTAAAAATGATAAACATGAAATATTTTTAAAACTAAAAGAAAAATTTCAACAAACTGTTCTACAATCTACTGAGAAAGGTGAATGTTCAACGCATAAACCTTCTAAGCAGAATGGAGAACGAAAACAAAAAGAAAAACAAAGTTTTAAAAATTCTGAAAATTTTCAAAATAAAAATAAAAGCTCATCGGTACGATCATCCAATCATTATAGAAACTCACAAAAATTGCGAATAAGTGGTGCAGGTCGGACCGCAATGTTTCAACGTCAAATCAAAGTTACAGGAGAAGAAGGAAAGATGGCTACCACACATCAAATCAATGTTATGATTTAAGTGTATGGTTTGCTAAAAAGGATCAGTATGAGAACAGGAAGTGTCATAAAGTGGAGTAACTGGACACATTGCTAGAAAATATTTTCAAATTAATCCTAAACCTGTTCATATTGATAGAATTTTTTTTGAATATTTGAAAGTACCAACTCATGTTTTGAAACAATGTACAGAAACTACAAACAAGGTGAAACCAGTTATTACTAAGTTTTCAAATTTTGAAACTAGTGAATCCTCAAATAGTAATGAACAAAATGTTTCTACATTGTATTTCAAGAAAGCTTTAATGAAAAATCAATCATGGTTGGTTAAAGAAAAAGAAGTCACACAATCAATGAAAATTGAAAGATTAGAGGACTTTCCAAAACATGAGAAAGTTCAAAATAAACCTGATTGTGTAAAGAAAATCAAAATTAAGGTTGAAGAAATAACGCCTAAGACTGCAAAGGCTTGGGTGTCACTATTCAATTAATTATTTGAATTTTTGTGCAGGAACTTCTGAGATAAAAGTAAATTACTGAGAATGGAGTTCCGTGGAACACAATGAAGAAAGTCCGGGCTATCAAGTTCTATATAAAGGCCTTATTATTTTTCTATAATGTTTACTTTACAATTTTTGAAAATATTTGGAGAAATTTTTTCAAAAAACATGTTCCAATAACGTTTACTTGAAAGTTTTACAAATTTTTGAAGAAAATTTGAAAACTATCACAGAACCCTCATTGTTGAACAGACAAAACTCAGGGATATAAATGTTCCATAAACACGAAGGTGTCAAGGTTTTTGTCATCATGAGGGGGAGCGGATTTAAAAGAAATTTGTGAAGCAGTAATGGATGGAGAATTGAAGTGATTCTCATCGATTGGTCAATGTTTTTCCATAAATAAAAAAAAATCCAAAAATATGTTTTTGGATTTTAGGGGGAGAAAAAATTTTCAGAGAATCCAAAAAACATATTAAATGCGAAAGTACAAAAACATTGAAAAAGGCAAAAACAGTTTTGTGGATAAAAGGAAATGATAGTACATCAGTGGACTATCACAGTATGATAAGGATTTGTGAAGTTTAAAAAGTATAAACAAGTCTTACTGTGGATGTGTCGATAGGATTTACAAGTTCAGTAAATTGTTTCTAGGATATAAACTAAATTTTACAACTGCTTAATTTGTGGATTAACATCTCTCGGATACATGGACTTAGTACTCCGAAATTTCGTTTGAGAGATTGCCTGATTCTGAGATATGAGGTCTTTGTAGATGATTGATATCTGGGGTATTATACAAGTTCTTCTGATTTTGCGGAAGCAATAGCCTAGAACTTCTATAATGCTTTTGCTAAAAACCCCTAAACTGCATGCAAAGCTGAAAAGAACTGAAAGATCTAATCATTTGCAATGCTTAAAAGATTCCATTTTGGAACACTACCTTATAAATCGAGCCTTCATCTCTCTGTTGGTACGGTGGTACTAACCTGAGCTCCCAAGGTCTCGCATAACCCAGATACAGATATCAATTACGCTATACTCACATGTAAGATGAAATCTTGGGAATCTTGATACGGGAGTATATTTTGAGATGGGAACCATAGTTAAGTCAAGTTTCTTAATTCTACATAACGTATCTTGGAACAATTGAGAAATGTGTCGAAGTTTAAGTGGACAAATATATCGACAATCTAGATAAACGAGTTTAAAGCTTAAAGTCTCAAAAGGTCAATGGTACTAGTGATATGTCGCAAAAACTGATATGATCCTTTAACACAAACTCAACAAAAATATATTTGTAAATATG
The DNA here is from genome assembly GCA_947069175.1 of Scalesia atractyloides. NCBI lineage: Eukaryota > Viridiplantae > Streptophyta > Magnoliopsida > Asterales > Asteraceae > Scalesia > Scalesia atractyloides. The sequence goes on along the minus strand of CAMTDV010000005.1, from coordinate 68,064,103 downwards.
TTTGCACATACTTAGTGTTTGATATTCATTTCATAAAAACAAAAAGATTATATTATCTTTTAATTTCGACCACTGATGATGAAAAGATGATTTTCAAAATCTAGAGTTGCTGAACAAAAATCTAAAAACTTTTGAAAATTGATCTGAAAAGTTTAAAAGTTCATTAAGTTGAAACTTACATTTTAATAAATGCGTCAGTTTAGTGTCAAATCGTTTAATCAAGATCATTAAGTTGAACTTGATACATGAATCAGATATTCAAGGTCATTAATTTGGACTTGAATAACTGAGAGGGTTTAAAAACTGATGAGGAGATTAAAATTTGAAATATTGTGTTTTGAAATTTCAAAGTTTGAATCTGAAATGTTTGTTAGAATGTTGAAGGAACTTTGAAACAGGATGTAGATTTTAAGGGGGAGCTAGATAAAAACATTGATTGAAGATACCAGAAAGCTCAAAGCAAAGGGAGCATGGTGATTAAAGTTTTATCAAGACTAGCTCGAGAAGAAAAGAGAAAAAGATTGTAGATGCTATGAAGATCAAGGAAGTTAAAGTTATTCAAGTAAGAAAGATCAAGAGAACATTAAAGACTCAGGAACTCAATTGAAGAATGATGACTACAGCAACATCCAAGGGGGAGTCTGTTGATGCATATGTCTGTTGCCTACGTTATCGTATTACGTCGAGTCTGTGTTTCAGAGCGAAACGTTAAGTTTATGTGTGATATAAGACAAGTTCGCTCGAACTTGTAGAGCACATGAACAAGTTCGCCCGACTTGGTCATGTCTCATTCCGGGCGAACTTGTACTTCTATATATAGGAGCCTTTGCATTTCAATTGTAAGATTCAGAGATTTTGTCACGACTGAGGCAAAGCTCTGTCCAAGTGTTTTCAGGATCTGTAACGTCTATACATTAATGAAACAGTGATTAAACAATAAAGAACTTGTATCCAGTGTCGCATATGCAAACGGATTCTGCACGTTTACTTTAGGTTTGCCAAATTAGGACCAGAACGATCCGTACAGTGGACCTAAAATATAAATTACATCAAACGAGGTGTAAAACCAACCCTTTTCAGTACTAATGTTGGAAAAAGCATGTTTCTTTGTTCATTTTTAATTTACAGGATCAAATGAGCTTAAAAGAACAAAGAAAACAAATTAGCGGCTAAAACCAACATAAAATACAAGAAGAAGGAATAACGTGCCACGCCCGGCCCCTTAGCAGCATCCAAAGAACAAAAACAAGAGAAACAGAAGACCACCACGGGGTCGTGTCCACCAGACATGGGCTGTGGTTAGATAACAAGACCTGCAGAAAAAGACAAAAGGCAGATTCCATGCCCACCACAGGGCTGTGCTCACACAGACAGGGGCCATGGTCAACTCTTAGATTTGCAAAATCTTGATCGTACAATAAAGAGTTGACCACGGAGCGGTGCCCAGGAGGCACGGGGGCGTGTGGGGCCATCTGCTGACAGCTGCAATAAATGAAGGAAGAGAAGAAGGTGGCCATGGGCCGTGCCCAGCGGGGCTCTGTTTTGACTATAAATAGGGTTGCTTGGTTCCCTTCAAAGGCATCACTTGGCAAACCACTTCTCTTACACTTTGCCACCACTCCACCACCGAAGAAACACCAGATCTAATTGATCAGAATCAGATCAGATCTGTTGTGAGAGTTTCTGCATAAATGGATAATCCTCTGATTGTTCGCCGTAATGAAAAGAACTTCCAATGAACACTGCAAAATAAACCACCGTTAGACTCGCCACGGGGAGAATGGGGGTTCTCTCCGTGACCACCCTCCAGCGTGAGAATAAGTACAGGTTGATCAGAATAGTTAAAGTTAAGTAAAAAGAGAGTAAGTGAGAGTGAATATCTTACTTGGCCTTGAAGCTACTTATTTATAACCAGATTTTAGGCGCCAATTCTGAGGGATGGTAAAGTTCACAGAATATTCCCAACGCCATTAGTTGGTTAGTTTATCATCCAAGCACACAGATCGTGGCTTAATCAACGGTTGGGGAGTCACCACGTGGCAGATGATGCTTCCTTCCTCTTTGTTACGAGATGTGCCATCATCGTGATTATCAGGAGTGCACCAGATCGTGCCACGTATAATTCTGTTGTAACCACTTGTGCTCCTGCACGATTGAGCCTTTATGGCTTCTAGAATGTTTCACATCTGTGATTTCTTGGTCTACTGCCACGTGTCTTTTCTGTTATAACATAAAATATTCCCTTTACCATTTATTTAAGTTCCCTGCGTAGGGATCTCTTGTTAAAGAGTATAATCTTTCAAGCTTAACTGCTTCCTTGCGCGAGCCCGCGCAAGGTAGTTTAATGCTTAATATTCTTTTAAATGACCTGACGCATGGAAATGGTGTGTTTCTTGCTGTCTATTCTGAGCGAGGTTTGCTTTGTGTATAACAATGGGTATGGTCTCTTGCTTGGCGCAAGGTTTTGGGACCATACCCCTTCAAGTCCCCCAGTCCAGTGTTGCTCCGATGCGTTGTGGCGGAGAGGTGGAGTACTAGACTAATTAAAATGTTGTTGCATAGTTGCGCGGGCTTTGAGAACCATCTTATTCCCTTGAATGGATGACGTTGGAGAAATTTGAATTTTGAAAACAGCCTGTCTTGTGACCTGACTTTGTGTTAGGTGGTTGGTGGAAAGCACGTGATCGATGACGTACTGAGCATTGTGTGATAGCTTCCAACAGTGTCAGATGTACAACATTAATTACGTGATGGGATTTGGCGACTGCACGCACGCGTGAGGACGGTTACTGTTCCCCACTCGCCCCTTTAGATGCCTAGGGTTTTGAAAAAACTGCTGCACGGCTTCCCAGGCATTAATTGCGATGCCTATAAAAACATCACTTTGTTAATCGTCGTCCCTGTGCTCTCCAACAATTCCTCATTGCTTCTTCCCCTTCTTCTTGAGTTCTACAAAACCGTTTCTTTGTTACGATTTAAGATCACTTGACATCCTTATTCGTTCATAGATCTATTCATGGCTACCAGTTCTAGACCTGAAGATCCATCCGATTTGCCAGCGACTTCATCACTGCGGATGTTAAAATGGAGCCGAAGTGCCTTTGATAGTCTCGTTGCCAATTTTAAGTTCCCAAAGACATGGGATGCCAGATATCCCGGTGAGACAGACACGGCGGCGAACGCTCCGGCAGGATATATTACGCTATTTTGGGATTATTTTGCATAGGGCAACTTTCGAATTCCGGTGACCCACTTTCTTATGGAAATTCTTGACTTTTATAAATTTCATATATCCCAGTTGAACCCGATGGGGATGGTACGTATCCGGCACTTCAATTTTATCTACCAATCGATGAACATCCTTCCCACCGTTGATAGATTTAGGGTTTTTTATCAGTTACATTTCTCATTAGGGTTTTACTCATTCCAACAACGTCTACCAGTAAAAACATTATTGGTTTCTCCACCCAAGTCCTATCATGATTGGAAGCAAAAATTCTTCTATATCAAAGCTGTTGGATACCAATGAAGATGACATTTCGTGGAGGCGAAGAGATTGAGCTAGAGAGAATGACCATCCCGACTGATGAAGTGTGGTATCAAGATTTAAAGTATGTGCTAAACATTGTGTTGCTAGAAAGGGCATTGGTTGCTGCTGGAATGAGCATGCTTTGGAAAGCTGGTCGTTGTGAGAAACCAGTATATGTTGAAGAAGGCATAAGTAAGTTATTCATTCTATAATATATTTGTACATTCACGCTCTCATACTTGCGCTTTGCTGCAGTTACTTCCTTATACGTGGTATCTTTCAAAAGAGATAAAGGTAAGATGGACGTAGCGCCACTTGGAGCAGATGAAGCACTTTGGTTTGAGCAAATCTTGGGGAATTTTGAACTACCCAAGATAGAAGAGCTCAATGCGCAACCCTCCTCTACCGTTGGTAAGCAAATTTATTTGAGGCCCAATTTAGTATTGCAATATTACCACTAATGTTAAATCTTAGAGTAGTATTACAATATAACTTATGGCGCGCATATTGTTGTTTGGTTTGATCAAATAGGTGACTTGTCAAACTTGGGCGTAGGCCCAGATTCTAAAAAGAAAAAGAAGCCTACTGTAACCGTTCCACTGCCAAGAAGCCAGACGTTCCTACGCTGAAGGCGTCTGAGGCATTAAAAACTGAAGTCGAGAAAGGTACGCGCCTTGTATCTGATTCTTGGTGTGAGTACATGGTGATGTCGGACTCATTAGAAGGTCTTGCACCTGTAGGTTTAAAGAAACCAAAAGCGGAGCCAATGTCACACCCCGACCCGCAGCGAAATAAAAGTCGGGGCATAATTGGGTTATCACCAAAGCTCATGATGTTTACTAAGATGTTTCATGTTTATTAAATTCAAATTACAACTTAAATATCTAAAACAAAATTCATAAAATTACAAGAAAATGAAACTATTCCAAAGCATAAACTTGTTTATTCTTCTAGGCCTTCCTAAGTGTTTCCTGTCTCAGCTGGATCACCTGTATCATGTGTAAAACGGGGATATTTTAGGTCAACAAAAGTTGGCGAGTGAACCTTGATAAAACATTTTTACTAATTTCTTGTTTTATTTAATAAAGAAAATTCGTGCAATAATCACATGTGAGCAAACATATATAGATAAACAATCACAAACTACTTTGGATGAGTATATGACATGAATGATGATGTATGTGAGATCAAGGCTCAATCACACGGAGCCGATCTAATGAGGCTCCTGATGCTCAACCCGTATCCCACGGGGAACTGATGGGCCTAATGAAATGCGTGCACTGAAAATGATAAATCCAATCTACATATAATTCACACAACAATTGATACACATTTGATCACGGATATGATGTATGCACGAGTGTTTAAATAAAATAAAGGAATTATACGACACATGATACACCCCAAAACATGATTAAAACGGGGAATTGGTAGAGATTCACTCACAATGGGTGCGTTCTTTGATGATGATGAAGGCGCACGAATTTATGATTCAATCAACGAGGGAAAAACTAACCTAGATAATAACAAAAAGATTCGATAAATAAATAAATTTTATTTGAGATTAATATTTTTAATTAGTGCTCTCAATGGGATTTTTAGATTTATTTTTATGAGTTTAAGGAATTTTTCTAACTTTAAAAATCCTATTTTTAAGTATTTTTAATTAATTTTCCAATTAAATAAATAAATAAAAATAATAAAAAAATGGGTTGACTTTCTGACAGTTGACCGGGTCTGACCGGTCAGACTGTGTTAATTCTATGCGGCTAGTGAGGTTCGAACTCGAGACCTCTCGTATACGTGCACGCAGCTCTACCAACTGAGCTACGTGTCTAACCTGAAATATTCTCTGTTTTAATTATATATATATACTAATTAACCTTAAACTTATTTGGTTTTTATTAAAATGATTTATATGGCCGAACCGGTTGCAGAGACCCGGAGTCGAACCCGGGACCTTCGGTTCGAGTGCGCACAGCCCAACCAGTTGGGCTGTGTGTCTAATCTGTTTAACTACTGGATTATATTTCTTTTATGTATATACTGTGACTTGATCTGATTAGGTTTTAAAAATGTTGGTTTTATTTCTGAAAGTCGGAAGCATGCGTGATTCGAACTCAGGACGTGCATATTGTATTTGCACACAGTCCACCGCTGGACTGTGTGTCTAACCCGTTTGAATATCCGGTTTTAATTATATTAATACATATATTCGACTTCGTCTTCTTCACTTTGAAGAACACAGAACAGTAACACCGACTGTTTTGTTTAATCGACCAACAAAACTTATAATTGATTGAAATGAAATAGAAAAAGAAGATTAGGGAATAAGATGTACCAAAACAGAGTGTTTTCTTCAGATTTCCGGCAAGTGTCGTCGGCTCTGATTTGTGATTTCGGGCTGGATGAACTGTTTTAACAGTTTCGATCTTTGTGTTAAGCAATTAGATTATCAATCAAGAGATAGCAAGAAGGTTTAGACAATTATACCGTCTGATGGACGAATGCGGTTTCTGATCAGTGATTCCGGTGATATTTCGGCGAAATTGAAAATCTCCGGCGACGAGCTTTGGAAGAAATGAAACTTCGAAAAGAGAGTGCGGTTCTGAGCGAAAGGTTTACGAGATGTTTGAGTGGGTATTTATAAGGAAGATCAGCTGATTTGAGTTTGAATTTAGGTCAAAGTTCGCGGTCAATGATTTCCGTCGGTTTTTGTCTGAAATTGATTGCCGGCAACGGTTATAACTGATGTCGAAATCTATTTGTGCGTTTCAGTCAAAAGAAAAGTAGCCAAAATCGCGGAGTGTCGGTTTTTCTGGTGATAGCGAGTTTTGGGCTCCCTGATAGATTTTGATTTTCGGTTTTTTATTATAAGTATTATTTGTTTTAGTATTTATCACAAACGAAACGTGTGGCGGAGTGGTGTGGTGTGTGTTTGTCTTTGTGGGTGACCCGGGTTCGAAACCGGCTACCCTTATATTTATTTTTTTTGATACTTTTTATTGTTAGTTATAAATATGGGTTTTAAATTTTAGATATTTATTAATTAGGTATTATTTAGAATAAACTGAACAATAAATACTCAACGAAACATATAACTGAATATTTGATTAATAAACGAAGCGGGTTTTGAAACCCGTTTTTCGACGAATGTTACAGCCAATGGATACATCAGAGATCCCTGTGGCGAACGCAGATGATCCTATTGATATACTTTCCAGTCCTGATGTATTAGTGCACCGTTCATCTAAGAAGAGAAAAAACACCGAGGCTGAACCACCAGTACCATCACCGAAGAAAGTTGCGCGAGGAAGGATTAGAAAAAAGAGCAATTTGGATGCTCTTGCAGAGAAATTTTCTCCTGGTAAGGAGGTTAACATTTCCCTTGTATGTTGATTGTCTCTTATTACAGAGAAACTATCCAAGACAAACACCTCTTCGCAACCAATATCATCGACACCTGTTGCGCCTACTAGCGAGAGTGATATTTCCGCAAAGGTGTTGAAACTGAGGGCAGGGAACCAGACAGCACACCCAACATTCCAGAAAACCCTGCCCTAGAAAAAACAAAAATCTCTTCTGAAAATCTGCTGGCGAGCTGGTAAAAAATACTGCTCCAACATCTCCAAGTGTTGAGAAGAGTTTCGCTACTAAGCAAGAAAAACTATTTTCTCCCCTTGCGCATACTGAAAAAGTTGCTACTGAAGGTAAGACCAAGGACACTGGTCCTTCTACTGCTGGTCAAGATTTTGATTCATATTTTGATGATGTTGAAGAAGAATTTTCAATTCGCCCCGAGGAGACGCCTGGGGATTATTATTATCGCTCGTATTCTGTAAAGCGAGCCTCCACCATCCATCAACCGGTATGGAAGCTTAAACAAAGTGATACCTTTACAGACCCACAAGCTTGCAGATAGTGGTATAAAGGTATATATCCTCCGGTGGAGGTTAAGCGTCAAGAAGAGAGCACTCACGAACAAACATATCAAGCGTATATGCTAGAGACGGCGCAAGCTTCTTCTATTACCCACAGGATTGTGAGCGAATGGCGTAGTATGAATAAAATGCGTAAGGAATTTCTCCTTAAGGTCATTCCAAGAGGAAAGTTTACCTGTGGGCACGTTAGCGAACCAAAGACGCGCGACGCCGGTAAGAGTTTTCACAAACAGATGACACCACATTGGTAACGTCCAACCTCCAGTAAGCCCTGCGCCAGTGAATAGGCGCATGTGGTCATCAGGGTGAATTAAACCATTAAACTTCCCACATTGGATGGAAACTTTGCTCGTTCTAACAGAGCCAATGCTATTTCCTTCACAAACTTTGATTGTTCAGCTACTTCAGCAGGTCTGTACACCAGATTATAGTTGTGCTCCGCCTCAGGGTTGTATCTTGCATGAATTTTAGGCTTATAGTTAACATGATCCGTAGATAATCGATTGAAAACATTTACGCTATCTCCTTCGTCATAAGTTTTATCATACTCATCATATTGGGTGTCCCGCTTTTGTGACAGTCGCGGGCCCAAACGTGAGTGAATAGATGTGCGACGTTGAGTATTGTCTTCTTGTTTTTGATTACCAGAATGAATAGAATCATTCCTGGTCTGAGAATGCATCTCAGTTTCTTCTGCAGATACATGCGAAGGTGCACGAGCGCAGATATGTGAATCATAACTCAACACTCGAGGTGCCGGCGAAGCACGAACCTGAGGGGCATTTACCGGAGTTTGAAAAGCTGGAGTTCCGGTCTGAGCACAGAGTTGAGCATACATAGCATTTAGAGCAGTCTAAGATTTGATAAGCCAAGACAACGGAGTCTTGCCTCGTGGTAAAATTGATGCAACATCGACATGTCGAGCCGCCAGAGAGTTACTGGAATGCTCGTATGACTAAGGTCATGTTGAACATCAGCTTCGCCGGAAAACTCCTCTTCTATTTGTCTGTTGATCCGAGCCCCATGAGCAACATGACGAATCTCGGATCGAAGACCTAATGGATGAGATGAACCATCAGCCATGATAATTAATATTCAGGCGAAACAAACAAAAAGATGAGAAGAAAAAAGAAATCGGTGGCGCCAATGAAGAAACACCGGATCTAATTGACCGAAATCAGATCAGATATGTTGTGAGAGTTTCTGCATAAATGGATAATCCTCCGATTGTTCGCCATAATGAAAAGAACTTCCGATGAACACTGCAAAACAAACTACCGTTAGACTCGCCACGGGGAGAATGGGGGTTCTCTCCGTGACCACCCTCCGGCGTGAGAATAAGTATAGGTTGATCGGAATAGTTAAAGTTAAGTAAGAGAGAGAGTAAGTGAGAGTGAATGTCTTACTTGGCCTTGAAGCTACTTATTTATAACCAGATTTTAGGCGCCAATTCTGAGGGATGGTAAAGTTCACAGAATATTCCCGACGCCGATAGTTGGTTAGTTTATCATCCAAGCACACGGATCGTGGCTTAATCAACGGTTGGGGAGTCACCACGTAGCAGATGATGCTTCCTTCCTCTTTGTTACGAGATGTGCCATCATCGTGATTATCAGGAGTGCACCAGATCGTGCCACGTGTAATTCTATTGTAACCACTTGTGCTCCTGCATGATTGAGCCTTTATGGCTTCTAGAACGTTTCACAGCTGTGATTTCTTGATCTACTGCCACGTGTCTTTTCTGTTATAACAGAAAAGATCCCCTTTACCATTTATTTAAGTTCCTTGCGCAGGGATCTCTTGATAAAGAGTACAATCTTTCAAGCTTATCTGCTTCCTTGTGGGAGCCCGCGCAAGGTAGTTCAATGCTTAATATTCTTTTCAATGACCCGGCGTGGATAAATGGTGTGTTTCTTGCTGTCTATTCTGCGCGAGGTTTGCTTTGTGTATAACAATGGGTATGGTCTCTTGCTTGGCGCAAGGTTTTGGGACTATACCCCTTCAACCACCACTACAACACCAACACCTACCACCATCATCCATTTTCCATCTTTAGAGTGTGTAATAGTCTCGGGATCCAAGATTGATAGTAAGAGTTCTTGTCAAACCAAGGCCATGCTTGGCTAATCTCTTACATCACTTGGTGAAAACAAATCTTTTATGTATTACTTTTGATTTTTAATCTTTCGTCTACTTTTTAATTGGGTATATATTAATGACTTTAATAACTAGTTTCTTATGTTGAAAATGAATTTTCCTAACCATTTCTTCATGATGTCATTGATTTGCTCATTCGTGTCTTTACGGTCTATATAAAGCGTGTTAACTACTTGGAAGGGGGTTAGAAGGGTGGTTTGGTAAAGTTCTTGTCTCGTTCAGTGGATAGATCCTGCGAGGACTTGGTTCATGCTTATTAGGACCTCCTTTAATGCCCTATGGTATTGGATGGCGAGGGTGCGAATAGCTTGAACCCCTCATATGTAAACTATTATTAATATATTAAACCAGCCTCTTGGGATTGTATCCCTGCTGACTCAAACCACTTGGTCGAGGGTAACGTCACTTCAAAAGAGGGGCCTACCACTTTTCGCATTAGTAACTTACTTAATTGTCTTTCTATATTCCGGCCTCTTGGGTTTGTATCCCTGCTCACTTAAACCATTTGGCCGAGGGTAACATCACCTTCAAAAGATGGCCCTACTACTATAACTAAGAGAATCTCTTAAAAAGTTCATAAGTGCGAAAATCATCAAAGGGTACATAAAAGAGGAGTTGGATCCAAGTGATTCTATCTTGTCTATTTATTTCAAAACTTTTATAAAAAATTTGTAACGATTAGACGTTGACGCTAAACCGGTACTAAAAGCTCTTGTGTCCTTGGACGACCTCGGTATCTTACCAACACTATACTACGCTCACGATGGGTGCACCTGCCCTAGTGTGTGTTTAGTGTTAGTACAATATCATATCACGCTTGACATGCACCAAGTTTTTGGCGCCATTGCCGGGGACACAAGGATTTTAAGAAAGTTTAAAGTCGACGGCCTAATTATTTTTAACATTTTTCTTTTAATTTTTAGGATTTTTTTTCTCTTTTCCAGCAAAATCAGCACATTCTGCAGGTTTCAGTACGGGCTGTGCTCGGTCAGACACGGGGCCGTGCCCAGCTTCATACTGGCAGTTTTTATTTTCTGAGTTACAGAAGAGCGAACACGGGGCCGTGGCCAACTCCCCAGTAACTAGGATCCAGAAAATATAAACTGTAACCCCCAACACGGGTCGTGGCCAATGACCACGGGGCTGTGGTGAACTATCTGACCAACAAAATCTTTTTGTTTTATTGCAGAACTCCGAACTCAATCGTAGACCTTAATTTTCTACGCAGTGCATGAGCTCCAGTTCCGACAAAGACATAAAAGATCCTCTAGACGAACCCCAATGCTTTCTAAGGAGGAGACTAAAAGCCAAAAATCAAGAGAAAGCTTCAGGGCAACAAACCCTAATGGCGGATCAACGTACTCTAATGGACTACCTATGGCCTACGGTCGGTAATCTTGGGGCCGCCATCAACCCACCGAACGTCGATGCTTACAGTTTCGAACTTCGGCCGCACTTAATACAATTGCTCCAAAATTCCGCCACATTCCACGGCCTACCCAATGAGGATCCCCATTTACATATTACCAACGTTTTGGAAATATGTGACACTTTTCGGATTTACAGAGCATCAAACGATGTCATCCGTCTCCGAATGTTCCCATTCTCACTAAAAGACCGAGTTAAGGCTTGGCTAAACACCCTCCCAAGTGGATCGGTTAACATTTGGGACGAACTTGCCCAAAAGTTTTTATACAAATATTTTCCGCCCTCTAAAACCGCTAAATTAATTATTGAAATAAATACCCTATTCACAAAAGGATGGGGAATCTTTGTTTGAAACTTGGGAAAGATTCAAGGAGAAAATGCCCCCATCATTGTCTAGAGGTGTGGCAACAAGTATCCACTTTTTATAATGGAATTTTGCCACACACAAGACAAACAATTGACTCAAGCTCCGGGGGTCTCTTAGGTAATAGACGCCCAACCGAAATCTACAATCAAATTGTGAAAATTGCTCAAAACAATTTCCAATGGCCCACCCGCTGAGGCTTAAAATGTATTGCCCCGGGAGCCCACAAAGTGGACGAAAACACCTCTTTAAAAGCCCAAATCGAGGCCTTGTCTTCGAAAATAAAAAAATTAGAAATTTCAAAAACTGCCTCGGTTATTGCTTGTGAAGGGTGCGGTGGGCCACACGAAATTTGGAGTTGTATGAAAGAAATGGAAAATCAAACGAAAATGGTAAACTAGTTGGATAATCGACCTAGACCACTGGGTCCCCCTACAAACACTTACAACCCGGGATGGCGAAACCATCCCAACCTTGGTTGGAGGGAACCGGGAAGTGGTAGTAACCAACAAAATCAAAATCAAAGACCCAACTTTCAACAACCAAGAAACGAGCAACAAAATTTCCCTCAACAACAAGGTGGACAAGAAAGGCTTGAAGATCTAATCACAACTTATCTCCAAAACCGACAAAAGGTATTCGGATTGGTTCCTCCAAATGGAATCCGACATTCGAAACCAATGGGCCAAACTACAAAATACTGAAAAACAAATAAGCCACCTAGCCCAAAGTTTCTCCGAGAGACCTCAGGACGCATTACCTAGCAATACCGAAACCAACCCAAACGCGTAAGTAAACTTTATAACATTGAGAAACCAGAAAGCAGGTCTCGAGGAAGTACCGTTACCGCCTAACAACAGCACATAACCCAAACCAACAACAAACCATAAAGAAACAACCACCCCACAAACCGCTGAACCAACCAAAAACCCCCCGGTACCCTACCCCGATCGTTTACTTCGCCAAAAGACGGATGAGCAATTCACCAAGTTCAATCTCCCTTTCGTCGAAGTCCTCACTCAAATGCCAAAATATTCTAAGTTCATGAGAGGCTTCCTCACCCACAAAAGAAAGAATGAAACAATACAACAGGTTAACTTGAGTGAAGAGTGCTTAATGGTACTCCTCAACAAACTTCCACAAAAGAAAATCGACCCTGGAAGCTTCATGATACCTTGCCCTATCAGAGGATCACCTATACGAAATGCCTTAGCCGACCTTGGGGCTAGCATTAATCTAATTCCCGCCTCCATGTTAACCGACTAGGGAGAGGAAAGTCGCACCCTATAAAAATGAGCATCCAACTTCCGGACGGGTCCGTTAAATACCCTCAAGGTATCATCGGAAATCTCCTAGTAAAAGTCTGGGAGTTTGTCTTCCCGACCGACTTTGTCATACTAGATATGGAGGAAGACATCGAAGTCCCCCTCATATTGGGAAGACCATTGGTAACGCCCTGAAACTCGAATGTTTATATTCGCTAATATGTTTGATATAACATGAAATAAATTAACTAGGCTCTTTAACCAAGTTGTTTACTTAGTTAAACAAGTAAGGGATGAAAGTTGGGACAATTATGAGCAAGAAACAAACATGAGGGGCTGAACTTAGAGATTTGAGATAAAGTTTGGATTAAATAAAAAGTGCAGAATTTTGGTGTGTCTAGTGTGTGTGTGTGTCGTGTATAGAGATGGAAAAAGAGAAGAAATCCTCTCAAAACAAGAAGGCAAAATCAGCCCCAAATCAAGGTTGAATTGAATGATAAACCTTGCATGAATGAAGATTTCTCACCATCTAGCTCTAATAAACATGTGGTAAGTTGAAATTTTTGATCTGATGAATATGTATGAAGTGGGTTCATGTTAGTCCCGTTGCCGTTGCCGGATCTTTTCAGGCACTAATTTGGCAAACCTAATGTAAACATGCAAAATCCGTTTGCTTAGGCGACATTGTAGACAAGTTTGTTTCTATTTAATCACTGTTTCATTAATTATCAAACGTTACAGTTCCTGGAAACAATTGACAGAGCTCCACCGTCCAAGTTGCAAAATCTCTGACTTCTAAATATTCAAATGAGCTAAGACCTATTTATAGACTTTGTAATTCGCACCAAAAACACCTAAGACCAAGTTCGTACGAACTAGTCACAATACATGACCATTTCGTACGAATTACACCTTCAACATACATACACTTCGCACTAACTTGTACTTTGTACGAACTGCTAGTTCATACGAATTACAAATTCGTTACGAAACTAAACGTTATGCTCCTAAATACAGACTCAATGTTATACAATGATGAAGGCAACAAACATATGCATCAACATACTCCCCCTTGGATGTCGCCGTAGTCATCAATCTTCAATTAAATTTCAGAGTCTTTAATATTCTCTGATCTTTATTTCTTGAAAAAGTTTAACATTCATGATCTATAAATTCTTCAATCCTATTCTCTTTTCTTGAGCTTGTTTTGATAAAACTTGAATCAACATGCTCCCCCTTTCTTTGAGCTTTCTGTTATCTTCAATTAACATGTTTATCCAGCTCCTCTTAAAAAAACTACTTCCTGTTTTAAAGTTCCTCAGACATTCAAATAAACATTTCAGATTCACACTTTAAAATTTTTAAATACAACAATTTCAAATTTTAATCTTCTTATCAGTTTAAACCCCCTCAGTTATTCAAGTCTAATTTAATGACCTTGATTAAATATTTTGAAACAAAACTAATGCATTTATTCAAATGTAAGATTCAAATTAATGATCTTTTAAACTTCTCAGAACAATGTCAATCAATTTTTTAGAATTTGTTCAGCAACTCTAGACTTTGAAAAACAATTTTTCATCATCAGTGGTCGAAACTAAGAAGATGATAAAATCTTTTTGTTTTTATGAACTGAATATCAAAACACTAACCATGTACAGACATATTTACAGACATATATTTGTCGAGTTTGTGTTCGAGGATCAAATCAGTTTTTGAGACAAATCACCAGTATCATTGACCTTTATAGGACTCTAAGTTTCAAAAACCAATTTACCTGGATTGTTAGTATATTTGTCCTCTTAAACTTCAACACATTTCTCAATTGTTCCGAGATATGTTAGGTAGAATTAAGAAACTTGACTTAATTGTGTTTCCCACCTCAGAATATACTCTCGTATCAAGATTCCCTAGATTTCATCTTACAAGTGAGTATAACTTAATTGATATCTGTATCTGGGTTGTACGAGACCTTGAGAGATCAGGTTAGTACCACCATACCGACAAAGAGATGAAGGCTCGTCTTTAAAGTAGTGTTCGAATAAGGAACCTTTTCGTACTGCAATTGATTAGATCTTTCGATACTTTCAATATACTGCAGTTTAGGGGTTTTAAGCAAAAGTGTTATATAATTTCTAGGCCATTGCTTACGCAAAATTAGAAGAACTTGTATAATACCCCAGATATCGATTATCTATAAAGACCTAGTATCTCAGAATCAGGAATCTCTCAAACGAAATTTCAGAGTACCAAGTCCGTATATCCGAGAGATGTTGACCCACAAATTAAGAAGTTGTAAATTTAGGTTTATATCTCAAAAACAATCTACTGAACGTGCAAATGGCACTTCCACAATGAGATTCGCTTTCTAAACCTTTTTAATCACTACAATTCTTTAGCATACTGTGATAGTCCACTGATGTACTATCATTTCCTCGTTTTACACAAAACTCTTTTTGCCTTTTTCATGTTTTTGTACATTTTTCGTACAATATGTTTTTGGATTTTCCAAAAATTCTTTCTCCCCCTAGAATTCAAAAACACATTTTTGTATTTTTGATTTATAGAAAAACATTGACCAACCGATGAGAATCACTTCAATTCGCCATCCATTACTGCTACACAATTTTCCTTTTAAATCCCTCCCCCCTCATGATGACAAAAACTGTGACACTTTTGTGTTTATAAAACATTTATTTCATCAGTTCTGTCTAATTAACAATGAGGGTTTTGTGTGATTTTTCAAATATTTGCAAAAAATTTTAAAGTAAACGTTTTTGGAATTTCAAAATTTGTAAAAGTGGCCTTTATATAGAACTTGTTTACCCAGCCCGTGTCTTTATTGTGTGCCACGGAACTTCACTCTCAGTAATTTGCTTTTATCACGGGAGTTCCTGCACAAAAATTCAAACAGTTAGTTGAATAGTGACATTCAAGTCTTTTCAGTCTTAGGTGTTATTTCTTCAACCTCAACTTTGACTTTTTTTCACAATCAGGTTTAATTTGAACTTTCTCAAGCTTTGGAAAATCCTTTAAACTTTCAATTTTCACTGATTGTTTAACTTCTTTTTCTTTTACCAGCCATGTTTGATTTTTCCTTAAAGCTTTCTTGAAATACAATCTGGAAACTTTTTGTTCAATACTTTTCGAGGATTCACCAGTTTCAAAATTTGAAAACTTAGTAATAACTGGTTTCACCTTGTTTGTAGTTTCTGTACATTGTTTCCAAACCTGAGTTGGTACAAACATTAATGATGATTTTTGTTTCAAATCTTTAGAATTTTTCTTAACAACGTGACCTGGTTTAGGATTAATTTGTGGACATTTTCTAGCAATGTGTCCAATTTTGTTACATCTAAAGCATGTCCTACCGTCAATGACAGAAGGTTCCTTAACCTGTTTACTTTGTTGTTCGCTGAAAAATTATTCATTAGATTGTTTAACGAATTGACTTTCACTTTTGTTTTCTGAACATGCAGGTACAAAAGTCATTTTCTTCACATATTTTGATTTTTCAAACTTGTTATTATTTTTCTTACCATTCCCATACCCTTTCCAACCAGTATAATTTCTTTATTGGTTATTTGAATTAACATTTTTGGGTTTAGAGTAGTAAGGTTATTTCTGTTAGAATTCAAACTTTTTGATTCTTTTGTAATACTTTCTATATTAGAAAATTTGATTTCAACAAGTTTGAAGACTTTTTCAACTCTGTTCAAGTTCACATTCTGAATCGGAAATTCCCAATCAGAATGTAGTTCATCAAATCCAATCATTTTGTACATTAAAACACCTGGATCATCATTTGAACTATTTTATGGTGTTCTGATATAAGCATCATGAAAATTTTCATCATTTCCAGATTGTGAACTCAAACAAGCTTTTTATTGTTTCGATTAAGTGTTTTCAAAAATATTTTTATCTTTTTCTTGTCCAAAAACATTCTCAACCATTTGCTTAATCACATCCGATTCACTGTCATCATCTGTTTTAGTGTACGTTATGTCTTTGTTCTTAGGCGGCTCATCATTCATTTCAGTTTTGAGTTTTACATTGAGCGCCTTCTCCATCCCATCTATTTTCTTTATAGAATAACTTTCACACAAGGGAGGAGGAACATTTAAATAATCCTCACTTTTCTTCTCTTTTTGTTTCTGATCATTTTCTCCCTTCACAATCGTAAGAAGAATATGATCAATGATATAAGCACTTGTTGAATAACTGATCAACAATTTATTAACTCTTTCTGTTTCAATTTTTATATCTTCCAACTCACTTTTCAATTTGGCTATTGTATCAATATAGATATTTATTGCTTTCTGTTTAGTAATCAATGTAGCCTTTAACATTTCGATTGTTTTGCCCTGTTCCAAATTTTCTTGCTCAACCATGCAATCTGTTCCCTTCATTTTATCATATGCTTCTTTCATTGTTCTGTAATCATATTTAAAATGTTCATTGTGTTTTTTAAGCTCGTTAATGATCTCATCCTTCTCTAAGAACGACTTGCATGGTTCGAGACATTTTGTGCACTGTCGTTCTACCACAACTTCTACTTGTTGGACACTTTCAACGTTCTTGTCCTGTGCAACCCTAGAATATGTCTCTTCTTCATCTCTTCGATCCATATACCTCTTTTCTGCAATCATCTCTTCTTCACTTTGCGTATTCTGACAATTTCCCTGATTACCATAAAGAACTTAAAAAAACTCAGGAGGAAAATATGCTTGCACAAATTCTCTTTTATCAACATAATAATGATTTGACTCTTCAGGAACTTCGTCATAATGAACTTCTTCCATTTTCGTAAAAAAATTGGTTTTCGGAAAGTTTGATGCAAAATAAGACATTTAAGCGACAATTTTAACGTATCGGGTTTGCTAAAAACGTTTAAAATTTTTCCGAAAACTGTTTTTACCAAATTATAGCTTTAAACTCGTCTCGTCTATACGAATCCAACGATGTATAATGTCCGAGACCTATTTCGGGATTTTAATGATTTTTTTAGAAACCTACTTCGTACGAACCGAGGAAGATCAGTTCACAAGGCTAATTCGTACGAATTAAGGATGCCTAGTTCGTACGAACTAGGATAACAATTTTTGATAAGATTCCGAGTGCTAATTCGCACGAACTACAAGTTTGAGTTCGTGCGAATTAGTTCTCCAAAAATGTGATTTTTTTTGCAATTTTCGACATGGATTTGTTTGTTTTAAGGTCTGAAACTTTCAAGGGTTTTCTATTGTGGATTTTATGTATTATACTTAAAATCAGTGTATTTTATCTGTGTAATGTCCAAGAAAAATAAAAAATAGAAAGAATGAGTAGAAGATGTGATGTTCTAAGTCCAATGTCTTCAAATTAGGCCTCTCCTGCTCTGATACCACTTGTTAGTACCGTTCCCGGATGTGTTCATGCACTAATTTGGTAAACCTAAAGTAAACGTGCAGAATCCGTTTGCTTAGGCGACATTGTAGACAAGTTTGTTTCTATTTAATCACTGTTTCATTGATTATCAAACGTTACAGTTCCTGGAAACAGTTGGACAGAGCTCCGCCGTCCAAGTTGCAAAATCTCTGACTTCTAAACATTCAAATGAGCTAAGAACCATTTATAGACTTGGTAATTCGCACTAAAAACACCTAAGACCTAGTTCGTACGAACTAGTCACAATACATGACCATTTCGTGCGAATTACACCTTCAACATACATACACTTCGCACTAACTTGTACTTCGTACGAACTGCTAGTTCATACGGATTACAACTTCGTTATGAAACTAAACATTATGCTCCTAAATTCAGACTCAATGTTATACGATGACGAAGGCAACAAACATATGCATCAACAGTTCATGATAGATTCTTGAATATGTATGAAATTAAGTATGAAGGTGTGTTAGAATCACCAAATAAGACTTTAGTTATGAACAATTTCAAGTAATTTGATGTTTTGACAAGAAACCCATTTGGTGATGATGAAGATGATGACATGGGTATATCACCCATGTCCAATTCTTCTGCAAATTTGGATGTATGATGTTTTATATAATAAATTATTGTTAGATAAATTAAGCATAATAAGAAACTATTTGATGTTTAGTTTGTTTTGATGAATGAAGGTGACAGGTAGGAAAAAGAGTATGAAATACTTGTACACTATGCTTAGAAAGTAGTACGCACACCAAGTGTTTGATGAAATGTCTAAATGACAACAATATGTGAAACTGTATGCTAACAACGGATGAATGGGTGTAGGAAGTAACAATGATGTATTTGTTAGTAAACTAACATGAGAAGTGTGTTTTAGATGGAATTCATGTAGGATTTGGTTGGCCATGTTGTTTGGTAAAAGTATGCATTAGAAGATTGTACCCTATGTTGGAGTGGTATGATGTTTACTACATGTTTGAATAATTGCTTAATAAAAATTAATAAGTAAAAGTACACTAATTGTGAAGCATAGGAGATCATTAGAAGGGAATGAAGTTGGAATGATGTTGGATTGCTATGCATGGGTCATGGTGTTAGTTGTAAAGTTATGAGAATTAATAGTATGGACAGAATTGAATATGTTTGGTGTGTGCATATAACTAGATGATCATGTGGTTGTATGTGTATTGCATCATGAGTATGAAATGTATATAGTGTCATTAGTATAGTCTACTATGATGACACGAATGTATGAGGTTAAGTCGAAAGTTCATATGATAAACCGTTGACTTTCTAAAAGTCAACTGTGCATAAGTAGCAAGGTTAGACTTTTTGTAACAACTGTAATGTTATAGAAAGTCATATGGTACGTGTTATATCAATATGTGTTATATATGATGACATGATGAATTGTACAAGTTTGAAAGGATGCGATTGTGGGAATATCCCTAATGCTTGTTAGAATTGACTAATGAAAGTCAAATGTGAAATATGAATTTGATATGATCGTTAATATGTACAATCATGTATGCTAACAAGAATGTGAACGCGATGACATGAAAGTAGAGGGATCATGTCAAGATGGATGGAAGCATGGAAGGCTAACGGGTCAAAAGGAAGCAATGAAACAGATGCGAATACGGACGCTTAAGGTAAGTGATTCCCGAGCTCACTTCTTGTTTTTTAAATGAAGTTATGTATGCTTGATTATTGGGAACCATATAAAGATAGGTATGTCATGGTAGTATGAAGGTAAGTATGATGGAAATTGATTATATGATGTTGATTATTGTAGGACCGTTGAATTCCTTAGCAAAGATGCCTAAGTTTGTATCTAATCCGTGTATGCGGAATTTACGTGAATTAGTGACAATTTACACAAGATATTCAGTTTAAACGTCAGTTTATTAATTGTCAAAGTTGTACATGCGAGATCCTAAACTGACAGAGCTCCACCGTCTGAAATGCAAAACTGTTAAAAATGAAATCCTAATAGGACTATTTATAGATGTTCAAGTTCGCACCAAATCACCATTGTCCTAATTCGTACGAACCACTAGTTCGTACGAACTAGGTACATTACAAACCCACTTCATGTGAACTACACCTATTACATACAAATTAACTTTAAACTTTTACATTACATACTCAAAACACTTAGACTAGATCCAAGACATAGACAATATACATCATGCACTAACCGACTCCCACTTGAATGTTGTCGTCGTCTTGATCAGTCTTCAAAATCTTCATCCTCGACCGAAGAAATTCTTGTAAGGCTTCTTGCGTCTTTCTTGTGATGGAATGGGTGTTTGATCCGTAGGAGGTGCCCATTTCATGAACTGAAATCTTCTTAGACGTGCATCTCTTCCTTTTTCATCTATCTCTTCTAAGCGTTTCTCTGCTTTCAAAAACTCTTCTCTTTCAAGCTCACGCCACTTAGACTCCCACATATGATCAGAATTAATACAACGTGCATAGAAAACATTGATTACACCTTGGTATTGCTTTGCTTGAGTCTCTTCGCATTTATCATAGCATATCTTGTTAAAGAACAAGCATTTTACATCTTCTTTCGAACAATTAACTAGCCACATTGGGTCTAGTATTCTTATCGTCCTCCATAAACCCCAAATTCTCCTTTGTTCAATTAGTTCAGGAGTTACTTCTTTAGAAATATCCCAATTTTCTTCAGCTCTAAGCACAATCACTGCTTCACTTGTTTCAGGGTCTGTTTGCCACCATAAGAAGTATGGATAGAAATTTTGTTCAATTAGTTTTAGAGGCATATTCTTCGTAGCTTTAGGCCTTTTTATCACCAATATAACATCTTTCTCTTTTGTTACCTTGTTGATATTCATTCTGCGTTTAGGAATGAATGGTTTCTAGTAATTGAAACCATGCATCGCTTCAAACTTAACAACTTTCCATAAACGTTGATCATTAAATTTCATCTGGTAGCTTATATACTTTGTCTGCACCAGTTCTTCTACTTCCCAGAACGGTAAACTCTTCAAATCATTCAGACATCAGAAGTATTGAACACCAAACTCTCTTTTGATAGCATATACATTCAGCTCTCTAATCCAACCCCAGCTTAGAATATCACCTAGCGACTTGTCTTTATCTCGTGTAAAGAATGCCAACGGACGTTTAAACTTTCTTTCTTTCGGCATTTCTTTAAACCAAGATTTCTTAGCTTTAGCTATCTCCTCTTTTGACATACGTTTCGGGATACTTTCGTCTTTGACAACTTCATCAATCTTTCTTTTCAGTAACTCTAGATCAACCTGTGTGACAACTGTGAAAAAAAATCCCGATAAAATTTGATTGGTACAAGTCCGTGGTAACCGGACGTGATATGTATATCAAGGTATTTGTTGTGATTATGTGAAATGATACGAATTCTGGAACATGTGACACCGACTATAATAGGAGTATATGCACAGTAATTACCAAAAACATTACGTTGATGCTATGCGTCACCTACATGGCAAGAGAAAGTCGTGAATGGATTGACGACTCTGGTAACACGTCATGGTTGACATGACACTATTAAGGGCCAACGATGTGAGGTTGGTGTCCTTAGTCTTTAACAACGTGTTAAACGGGAACTTGACGTTTAACAGCGCATGAACCATTCGACCATGATTATTAGGCCAACGGTTGGGCTATTTAAGATTCTGAGTTCACGAAACATCTTAGTTACGAGCTATAGACTATGACCTAAGAATTGTGGACATTCGGAGAATGGGCAGGCAAAACGAGGAATTTCCTGGTGCGGGAAACGCCTTTGTTTTGAAAACAATGAAAGACAACCAAACATGCAAGGAACGGTCAATCAAGCCTAAAAACACTTAAACGACCCTAATACAAGGCTATTATGATTAAAACGGAACCGTGCTCGGGTTTCGAGACGGTTATGCTTGATTTTTAAAACCAAGTCTTTTGACACTAAGAATGCGAAAAACGGAGTCCATTTCGCAAACCGGGTACGCGTTTGAGACCGAAAACGAACCTAAACGCGCCACCGAAGATAAACATCATCTTTTAACACGAAATAACGAAGCACGACAAAGCGCGGGTGGGGTAGGGGCACCCTACGTATGCCGCCCCCTATATATAAATTTTTTTTTTTTTCATATTTTCTTCATAAAATTCACAATTCTGCTCAAAATCCTTCAAGAACACAACTGGTTACCATCATATTCAATCCAAATCAAAGGTAATTTGCAAGTTCTAAGTGGTTTTGATGATGTTTTCTTGATTAAACATGATTTATAACCGAAAAACCCGTTTTAATCCATGAAATTTAGAAGGTTTAAACAAGTTCTTGGCCGAATAAGAACACCTTATCAATTCCCCGGTGTTATATGGTAGCCAAGAACATGAAACATCAGGTTTTGATACCCTAATCGACCAAAATTGATTAACAAAGTTTTTAACTGAAAAAACTATCAAACAAGGCTTGATTGACATGGGTTATGACATGTTTGGATTGTGCTTGTTATATAGACACTGAATATGGCTCACAAACACTTATGCACTCAAGAAAAACAGTTGGAATCGAAGGAATCACTAGGTATATCACCCGAAACTCGAATCTAGAATAGGCAGAATAGTGTTTGGACCATAACTTGGTCCGTGGGTATTGGGTTGAGCTGAAATTTGGTGTGGGCAGCAATGTTTACGTAAAAGTTTAGAATTTTTGAAATTTGCTACGATTTTTGGTGAATTTTTTACTGTTTTACCGAACGAAATTCCAAAAAAAAATACCAAACAAAGTCAATAAATCACCAAAATTTACATGAACGCTAAGGAACATATGGTAAAGGTTCTGGGAAGCTTTGGAGTCTATTGGTTGGTTTTGATATGGATTAAAAATCCGTGTTTTTATGAGTTTTCGGTAGCCGAAAACGCACTGAAACAAAATCGGAAAAATCCCAAATTTTTTCAGGAAGTTTCTGTATATGTAAGGAAGTTCCTGGAATATTTTGGGAATTTTTGGACATCGGATGATGAACAAAGTGAATTATTCGGGTAAATACTGTTTTACAAATGATTTATTTGAGAAGTTAAAATAGCTTTTTAAATTCCTAAAATAATTTTATTGGAATCTATATATTTTTACTGAGTTCTATAAAAATTTCTAGGATTTTATGAACTATGTAGATTAAATGGGATTTTCCGACTTTTAAAACCCTTATTTTAACTAAATTCGGCAGTTTACCGGACATCGAACCTACCAAAACTAGGAACGGACCAAAATCTATTTTGACTATAATTGGAACACTGAGAGTATTTTGGGAGGTTCCAGGGTAAGCGGGATACCCTGGGTGTGTTCCACCACCGTTCGGGAAGATCCCCGATGGCGAAAACGGGAACTCAAATTCAGGGGACCTAGAGCCTCCAAATATCCGGATTTCCTTAATGTATACTTAATATTTTCTAAATAACAATGTATTGGCACTCTTTAAATCTTAGTGCCGTTATCCGAACGTGTCAAACAACCGACTTTAGCTGGCACACCACACCAGGATACCATATGTACAATATGAACTGAAAATACCTACTTGGACTCAAGTTATAGGCGTTACCGACCTAGCAACTGATATTAGTAATTACTTGCATGATTGCTGTTAAAGCTGAACAAGCTTACATATACTTCTATTGCTACCTGTGATGCTACTATCCGGTGAGTTTTCACTTCACCACTTTTGAATTGTTTTACTGTTTTCTGGGGACTTGCATGTTACAAACTGTGTTAATTACACCAACTTGTGGGTGAGTTTCACTCCCCCACCTTTAAACTGGTTTACTGTTTCTGGGGTGATTTGCATGTTACAAAACTATGTTAATTGAACCAACTTGTGATGATGTAAATTCTATAACACACGGTCAGGCAAGCTAATGATGTCTGTTATGACACGGTCTGGCAAGCTAAAGGTGCTTGTTGTAACACGATCCGGCAAGCTGAAGGTATCTGTTATAACACGGTCCGGCGAGCTGAAGGTGCTTGTTGTAACACGGTCCTGCTAGCTGAAGGTGTCTGTGGTGATAAATCCGTGAACTATGACCAGTGCAATTAAACTTGTTAAAACATATTGTTCCGCAACAACTAAACCAGTGGAACTCACCCGCAGCGTTTAGCTGACCATTTTTTAAAACTAACATGCATTCCAGGTACTTGAGACTGGTGTGATCCGTGTATGTTGTTCGAGACATGTTTATAAGGCGAACCCTGATATAGACACATGTGGCTTATAAGACTTAGGTGGTTCATGGGAACACGCAGTTGTAACATACATGTAGTATGTAATCAACATTTTGTAAGTAATAAAATGTAGTGTCTTTATAAATAGTGTGCTTGTACCATAGGTGTCTGTTGCATCCCGTATTTTTTTCTTCCGCTGCAAGTCGGGGTGTGACAGAAGATGGTATCAGAGCCATTGGTTATAGAGAATTAGGTGCCTTTAAGGAAACCTAGACTATAACAACAGGCTTGGACTTTAGTGGACAACATTGGAAAATTTAACCTCTACTCAAGGTCGTTAGTGAACATCGTAAAGTATCCTATTTGCATGTACCAGGAAAGCCTTGTGGGGCAAGTGGGTTATTATGGTCCGGAATGTAATAACAGACTTGCTCATACGAGGCAGTGTTGGGAAAGCCGCGGTAGTAAAAACACTTAAATACTTGGAATGATACATACGTGTACCAAGGTGATAGTGTGTAAATGTTTGTGCGCGAATTGATACACGAATTGGGATTGGTGGATAATGCGTTACTAGATATACATTCAGGATAGGCAGAAAACTGGTAATACAGTCCATTCCACATTCCTACTGACCACACGTTTAATATACACTAGAGTTGGATTCATATCACTCCCACAATTGTTACTTATACGTTATGATGTGAGAACCCAAGCCTTTAGTGCGATACGATCTCACCAACTCTACCCGTATAGCTACTATAACGACGATTATGTACCAGACTGAGACTTCAATGAGAACATAGATACCCAAAGAACGCGCAGGTCCTTCTGATAGACTGGGAGGACGTGTACGGATCCTTATTCCACTTCTCGTTGCTTCACATTCGATTGTTATCCAATCACAGAGTCCAAACATTTTATGAAACTTTTCATCCTTGAATCCACGACTCATTTGATTGTCCGTTGGATTCCTCTTTTGCTTACAATATTGGCTTTAGCTTTCACGTCATGTGATACTATGATACTTAGTGGTATTCCTTAGCACATGTTTCGATATATGTTATACCTGAATATGACGATCTCTGGGTCATGGAGATGGCATGGAGTGCGTGAATAAGTTACCCTTCCCATTGTCATTCGATTCCATGGGGTATAAATTTTGTGATGATTTAGATTCATTTGAAATGCTTTGCGTTGTGGAACATCGTTTCGTGTGACCATCGGTTACATTGTGTTCTTTTACGATTATTGATTGTTTTGAATTTCAGTTGGCTAGTCGCAAAAAGCAATATTAGGCCGAATATCTTGGTGAACGGAACATTGATCAGGTATATGGGTATGGTGGATATGCTGCGGTACTTCCTATATATAAACACCCGGCTACATGATCAAGGTACCGTTACTCAGGGCAGACGGGCTTCATGTTGTGATTCATTCGGTTATGTTTTGGGCAACGCGGAGTTGAGACTTCGACCCTGTTTGATGTGATAGATAAGGCCATAGTTGTCGTAACCATGATATCTATATACGTTTGTGGTGATTTTAAATGAAAAATAGTTTGGGGGAGACATATAACGACCTTTGGGTTAATCCGGGAAAGGTCCTTTTTTCAAAATTATAGTCCGACTTTCTAGGGGTACTACACCCTAGTAGTACTCTGTACTGAACTATGCGGGTATAGCCGGTAAAAGCTACCCACATCGATTGACCCAATGATTGATTCATGATAGATATCAATCCTTCTGCCTTTAGTAAGACAATTCAGCGTAATTTATTTCGGTTGGCGGGATTTTCTAGAACGTACAGTCATATATTCGAAATCACTATGTTACGACAAACCAAGTATACTTATGTCACCGACCGTCGTGTAGGAAGCTATTCGGTTGGAGCGTATATTTCCTTTATTAGCTGTCGTTCGCTAGTGATACAATCTCTAATTGTTAATAAGGACGCGTAATTAGCATCGGTATTGAGAACCCAAGGGGATTTAGGGGTAACACATAAATGGAGAAATGTATTTGATGTAATCAAAGTTTGGCTAGGAGTTGTGTGGATGCGGATCTGATGGTAATAAGACTTGTGGAGGCAAGAAATTTTTTGCCTATATTCCTTGTAACTATTAATACTTCGTATTAACAGGACACTCATATGCATACGTTTATTTATAAAAATACAACATTATCCGCGTTCCAATCCAAGTGTCAATTGGGTAAGTTTTGGTCGGGGGTTACGTAACCCCAGGGCGAAATCAGAAAAGCATAATCAGGAAATAATCGGAATAACTGCTTAAAATCAATTCAATTCTCCTTACTAACACTATTGGAAAGTGTTTAGGTCCGGTACATATAAATTACTGGTTTGATACACCCTATCCTTTTAATCAATGTTCAGCTATGCTGCGGTACATTAGCTTCCTATGGAATTACGGCAGGTATTTCGATGATAGAACCAAGTGGCACACAACCTTGTATCCTATCAATTTGATTCAAACCAATACAAGATAAATCCCCAGTAACTCGAAGAAGTAGGGAATGAACAGTACGAAGGACCGTAACAAAGCTACCTCTTAATGTATATTTAATAAACAAATGACACAAAGCGAATTTTTCGTCAAACGATTATTTTATTTATATACATATATATATACATATATATATATATATATACATACACACATATATATATATATACATACACATATATATATATACATACACATATATATATATATATACATACATACATATATATATACATATATATATATCTAATTCGAAGGACGATATTTAACAGAATTGAATAAAATTTTTAGATATCAAACGATCCCTTGTTTTCAGCCTCGCATAACTTAGTGAAAATATTTTCTAATGAAAGACGAGATCGCCTTCGAGTAGTATTCGAGTACCGTAATACGATGATTAACCTATGTGACAACTCTTATTTACATCTTCAAACTCTAGACTACACAGGGTCCTGACCTGAATTCTTTCGGTAACCCTGAGATACTAAGTCTTGAATCAATACCACCCGTATGAGGGCGGTGCATTCATGCTAGAAATCGCATAAGGGGGATACATGGTTCTGTGATTCCTTTTGATTAAGGCTTTTCTCGTCACGATACCTACTACGACCGTGCGAGTGGTCCTGAGTAGGGACTAACTCAGATACTTATATGCCTATAAAACATATTGACTCCCCAACGCTATGGTAACAATACCTGGAGAACACCATACGTCTCCTCCTCTTCCCTCAAAACACCTGAAGAGTCTAAATTTTATACATGATGAATTCACGATCGTGGGGATGATTGTCGGAAGCTGTGTGCTATCATTTGCCCGATTTCCACCTCGATCATTTGTGGTGAGCGTTTCGGGGCCATTCTATTATAAACAATACCTATATACATGTATCAATGTCACATATTCAATCATCCCATATCACATAATTTCGTCGCACACATGAGTCCACGACATGTATAACCAAATTCTCTTTGAAATGGAGTAGTCATGAGTCGTCCGAATATCGTAATTTGTATATTTTGCACGCTGAACCCACCTGGGGAAAGCTAACCCATAAATCAAGTAGTCCCGAGCATTTCAGATGAAGGGACTAGTGAATCTTCTGAATACGTCCCTCGGATATCATATTCATCCAGAGGGAGGATTTCCTTTGATAAGCACGTATTATATACTTAAAATAAGAATAAGATTTCGACGCTACAATGGATTCCCTTCAAATTTGGAGAGTTACTTAACATACGCTACGAAGTGTAGATACCGCGATGTGCGATACCAAGTCAAACCAAACGACCAAAGTGTAAATCGGTGTTTGGTTGGATGCACCGACTGGCTGCGAAATGACAGTAATAACTTCTATTTGTATCTTAGCCGTCAGAGTGCTAGACTTACCTCATTTGATTATGATTTTCATTCAACCTTTCTTAAAGTTACTTTTGTTATTTCAAGAGGTTGCCGAGCGATTGTGGATCTATGTTACTACATTTCCCAGCATCATGTATTCCTTCCGTGCCCTATCGGGAAACAGAACTGACTAATCCTACGACAAAGGGTCGAGAAAGTCAACGACCCTAGTCTTGACCAACTCAGGGCCGGGTCTTCTTTTCTTGTTCACATTATTACGAATGTGAGACTAACGGGAAAAATCAGATGCAATGGTAAAATGTCCCTATCTGAACTAGGGTGACTATGGATTCGGGCTTTAGCCCATGGTTTCATAAAACCACACGAATTTCTCAATCTAAACCTAGAGGGTTTGGCATGAACGAACTCGACGAAACCCTTACGTTTAATCGGTGATTCAAATGGCGGAGGTGCCAAGATGGGAAGGCATTATATCTTTTTATACTCATATACAGTGCAGATCATACCAAGTCCGAATTTGAATTGAAAAACCACGAGACCGAGATGGTCAAGTGGTGATTAACAACTTTGTGACTAGTATGGGCTATATGCGCCTATGCAGTAGGTAATCTTTCGAGAACATGATGGGGAACGATTACTTCTCACTGTTTCCATTAACGATATCCTTGTGAAACGTTAGTCGAGCGTGGCTATGTTCCTACTCTGCGAGGGGTACCCCGTTGATGGCGAATCTTGACTAGATGACTCGTTACTTAGTCATCTTTTACAAAATTACCTGTACGTCGATTAAATCTGGTCCCACGTGTAGGGGCATCATGGTGATACTTGTGGTCGCTAGACACTCGTCACACCTGAAATATGTCTACATGATAGTAGCGTTTTAGAGGTGGTGTTACTTGAATTAAAACCGTATTGGGTACACACTCTACCATTCCTGGTATATGGGAATTTTTATACGATTATCTCCCAGAAAATCACATCAATGTTATCAAAGCTACTAAGTTTTTTTCCTTCTGAAGAAGACATAAACAGTTGTACAACAGCTGGAGCCAAGCTCCCAAAACTTAAAGCAAACTGGAAGTATTATTATAGAAATTTCATATCCTTATGGCGTAATCCGACTACTGGTGAGTAGTGCCAGCACACCACTGAGGTAAGTGTGCAGATTCGTTAGTACCCGTGTACATGCTCGCCTTATGGCAGCCTTAGGCTCTTAAAAGCCTTTCTCTTTCTTATTCTCTACCATAGAGTAGGGACTCTCGTGGTCGGTTAGTATTAGCCGAAGATATTCACGTACACGACAACGAGGGAAGATTGTCGCACACCACTTGGTGAGACCAAATTTATTCCCTTAACACAAACATGCAGAGCATGATGCTCACCATTGCGAAGTTCGCAATGAACCCTGGGAGAGTACCCATACTCCTCCTCTATAGGAGGTGTTCAATCTATTAAACAAAATCCTAAATGAAACTTATGGTGTATGAATGGTGAAGATAAGGAATGCGAAGAAAATATAATAACTGCAGTTAGCTATAAGCTGAATACGAGACTCCTATTCTACTGTGAGTCCAACAACACTCTCACTTTCAGATTGGAAGTAATGACAAACGTTACTCTAGCAATACATAGGAATTGTGGATGGACAAATTACACAGCTACTATGTAGCACAATCATCATCCCTGTACGATGATGATACTAAACGAAAAGCGAAAACATACTTGTCTGTCGAATGACTGACTCAACTGTAAAGACTGAGCTTTCCAACGAATTACTAAACGAAATTTCGAGGACGGAATTCTTTTAACAGGGGGAGACTGTGACAACTGTGAAAAAAAATCCAGGTAAACTTTGATTGGTATAAGTCTGTGGTAATCGAACGTGATATGTATATCAAGGTATTTGTTGTGATTATGTGTAATGATACGAATTCTGGAACATGTTACACCGACTATAATAGGAGTATATGCACAGTAATTACCAAAAACATTATGTTGACGCTCTGCGTCACCTACATGGCAAGACAAAGTCGTGAATGGATTGACGACTCTTGGAAAACATCATGGTTGACATGACACTATTAAGGGCCAATGATGTGAGGTTGGTGTCCTTAGTCTTTAACAACGTGTTAAACGGGAACTTGACGTTTAACAGCGCATGAACCATTCGACTATGATTATTAGGCCAACGGTAGGGCTATTTAAGATTCTGAGTTCACAAAACATCTTAGTTACGAGCCATAGACTATGACCTAAGAATTGTAGACATTCGGAGAATGGGTACGCAAAACGAGGAATTTCCCGAAGCAGGAAATGCCTTTGTTTTGAAAACAATGAAAGAGAACCAAACATGCAAGGAACGGTCAATCAAGCCCAAAACACATAAACGACCCTAATACGAGGCCATTATGATTAAAATGTAACCGTGCTCGGGTTTCGAGACAGTTATGCTCGATTTTTAAAACGAGTCTTTTGACACTAAGAACGCAAAAAACAGAGCCCGTTTCGCAAATCGGGTACGCGTCTGAGACCTGTAAACGAACCTAAATGCACCACCGAAGAAAACATCATCTTTTAACATGAAAAGACGAATCACGACAAAGCGAGGGTGGGGTAGGGGCACCCCACCTATGCCCCCTTATATATAAATGTTTTTTTTTCTTCTTTTTTTCATATTTTCTTCATAAAATTCACAAATTCTGCTCAAAATCCTTCAAGAACACTGCTGGTTACCATCATATTCAATCTAAACAGAGGTAATTTGCAAGTTCTAAGTGGTTTTGATAATGTTTTCTTGATTAAACATGATTTATAACCCAAAAACCCGTTTTAATCCATGAAATTTGGAAGGTTTAAACAAGTTCTTGGTTGAATAAGAACACCTTGTGAATTTCTTGGTGTTATATGGTAGCCAAGAACATGAAACTTCAGGTTTTGATACCCTAATTGACCCCTAATCGACCAAAATTGATTAACAAAGTTATTAACCGAAAAAAACTATGAAACAAGGTTTGATTGACATGGGTTATGGCATGTTTGGATTGTTCTTGGTATATAGGTACTGGATATTGCTCACAACCACTTCTGGACTCAATAAAAACACTTGGAATCGAAGGAATCGCTGGTATATCACCCGAAACTCGAATCTAGAATAGGCAGAATATTGTTTGGACCATAACCTGGTCCGTGGGTATTGGATTGAGCTGAAATTTGGTGTGGTGATGAAGGGTATGGACAGGAAGGTCCACGATAAATTTTAGAAATTTTGAAATTTTCTATGATTTTTGGAGAAGTTTTGACTGTTTAACCGAACGAAATTAAAAAAAAACCAAATGAAGTCAATAAATCACAAAAATTTACATGAACACTAAGGAACATATGGGAAAGGTTATGGAAAGCTTTGGAGTCTATTGGTTGGTTTTGATACGGATTAAAAATTCGTGTTTTTATGAGTTTTTGGTAGCCGGAAACGCATTGAAACAAAATCAGAAAAATCCCAATTTTTACAGGGAGTTTTTGGACATGTAAGGAAGTGCTTGGAATATTTTGGTAATTTTTGGACATCGGATGATAAACAAAGAGAATTATTCGGGTAAATATTGTTTTACAAATGATTTATTTGAGAAATTAAAATAGCTTTATAAATTCCCAAAATGATTTTATTGGAATTTATATATTTTTACTGAGTTCTAAAAATATTTCCAGGATTTTATGAACTATGTAGATTAAATGGGATTTTTTGACTTTTAAAACCCTTATTTTAACTAAATTCGGCAGTTTACCGGACAACGAACCTGTCGAAACTGGGAACGGACCAAAACCTATTTTGACTATAACTGGAACACAGGGAGTATTTTGGAAGGTTCCAGGGTAAGCAGAACACTCTGGGTGTGTTCCACCACCGTTCGGGAAGATCCATGACGGCGAAAACGGGAACTCAAATTCGGGGGACCTAGAGCCTCTAAACGTCCGAATTTCCTTAATGAATACTTAATCTTTTCTAAATAACAATGTATTTGCACTGTCTAAATCTTAGTGCCGTTATCCGAACGTGTCAAACAATCGACTTTGGTTGGCACGCGAACCGGTGCCCGGGAGCCAAATGTGAAACTAATCGTACCCTAACATCCATCACCACACCAGGTTACAATATGTACAATATGAACTGAAAATACCCACTTGGACACAAGTTATAGGCGTTACCGACCTGGTGACTGATATTAGTAATTACTTGCATGATTGCTGTTAAAGCCGAACAAGCTTATATATACTCCTATTGCTACCTGTGATGCTACTATCCGGTGAGTTTTCACTTTCCCACTTTTGAATTGTTTTACTGTTTTCTAGGGACTTGCATGTTACAAACTGTGTTAATTACACCAACTTGTGGGTGAGTTTCACTCCCCCACCTTTAAAATGGTTTACTGTTTCTGGGGTGATTTGCAAGTTACAAAACTGTGTTAATTGCACCAACTTGTGATGATGTAAAATTTATAACACATGGTCCGGCAAGTTGAAGGTGTCTGTTATGACACGGTCCGGCAAGCTGAAGGTGCTTGTTGTAACACGGTCCGGCAAGCTGAAGGTGTTTGTTATGACACGATCCGGCGAGCTGAAGGTGCTTGTTGTAACACGGTCCTACTAGCTGAAGGTGTCTGTGGTGATAAATCCGTGAACTATGACCAGTGCAATTAAACTTTTTAAAACATATTGTTCCGCAACAACTAAACCAGTGGAACTCACCAGCAGCGTTTAGCTGACCCTTTTTTAAAACTAACATGCATTTCAGGTAACTTGAGACTGGTGTGATCTGTGTATGTTGTTAGAGACATGTTTATAAGGCAAACCCTGTTATAGACACATGTGGCTTAGAAGACTTATGTGGTTCATGGGAACACGCAGTTGTAACATACATGTAGTATGTAATGAACATTTTATAAGTAATAAAATGTAGTGTCTTTATAAACAGTATGCTTGTACCAGAGGTGTCTGTTGCATCCCGTATTTTTTTCTTCCGCTGCAAGTCGGGGTGTGACTACCTGACTCATAATTTCTTTAAACGTTGGAAAATTATCAGTGTCTGCTCCAGAATACTTTTCAACTTCATCATCCGAAGCGTCTTCAATAATAACACGATCATAATCATCTGCTTCCGGCACTTGCTTGTAAACATAGCTATTTGGCTCAAAAGTACTAATATCAACCAACTCTTTTTTGAAATCAAAATCAATCGTTCCTTCATCAACCTCTAATAGTTTAGCAAGTTCCTCATTTGAATAATTATGAACAAATTCACCTTCTTTAACGTTATGCTCTAACATAAGCATCATAGGGTTGTAGCTATCAGGAACAGCTGTTACAAGATTAGCTGTAAAGATTCCTGATGCTTCAGTTGTTGTTTCCCCTGTTTGCTCCCCTGAGTTTGAACATCCTCAGCATTCACTTCATCGTTCAAAACCGAATCATAATCAAACTCATCATGTATCTTTGAAGATTCAATAGTAAGACCAATACCACCCTGATCATCATCATCAGCATCATCGTTATCATCTTTCTTCTCAGAATCATCTTTCTTATCATCAACTTTTTTGTCATCATCATTTTTGTCTTCATCTTTGTCCATCTCTTCTTCAGTTGTAACTCTCATAGCCCTCTGACGTCTGAGTTTAGCGATTCTCTGAAGAATAGGATTATCAATGTTATCAACGACCTGGCCCACTACAACTAAACCTCTTTCTGCAACCTCTTCAACAATCGGTTTAGAAGTTC
Source organism: Scalesia atractyloides (assembly GCA_947069175.1). Lineage (NCBI taxonomy): Eukaryota > Viridiplantae > Streptophyta > Magnoliopsida > Asterales > Asteraceae > Scalesia > Scalesia atractyloides. The sequence continues at coordinate 68,030,119 of CAMTDV010000005.1, read as the reverse complement.
CTTATAACACTTTTGCCCCTTTCCTGAGCTTCTGATATAACAGCAACTTGTCGTTCTCGTTCAACAACTCTTTGTTTCGCTTCTTGTACTTCCAAACGGTCGTATTCTGCGGAAAAATCTATCCCGAGGTTGTTTGCTAAGACTTTCTGAAGCATATTAAACCTCTTATTTCTCACTGCTCGTTCATTCTCTAAATCATTCACCATTTTCTCAGCCTTTCATTGTCAGTGGTTAAGCTTTCGATCACAGCTTTCATGTATTCAAGATCATTTTCAATGAACTTCATTCTTCCTTCTAATACTTCTTTCTTTGCATCGTTTGCTTTCATCTGTCTTTCTAACTCTTTAATCTTGTTCTCCAACTCTACTAGCTTGGATTCGTTGAACATATCGGCAAATGAATCAGTAGTCATTCCTTCAGCAAAATTAGGTGGAGGAAGAGGAATATCTCCAAAAGCATCACGAAAATCTTGCTCTGACGTTTTACTTTGAGGAGTTGTCTGCTTTGGAGTTGATCTTGTTGTTGCTTGCTTTGGAGTTGTTTGTTGTTGTGGAGGAATCGGTTGTGTAATAGTTGGTGGTGTTTGAACGTGAGTAGGAATGTGGTAACATGAATTGGTGATGTTGGTGGTGCAGTAGACGTTGTTTCTGTTACAGGCTTTGATTTCTTTAAATACTTACGTCTTACCACAGCAACAGGCGACCCTGTAGACTTCTTAGAATAACCAGCTTTCTGCTTAACACGTCTTGTTTTCTTTTTGGGCCTTTCTTCTTCGGATTCATGTTTAGAAGGCTCATATAAGTCATCACCTTGTTTCTTTAATTTCTCTTGTTCAATCTCCTCTCGAATTTGCTTTTTGCGAACATATGTAGAGTCCACAAAATCTTCTTTATCAGATGTAGCACTAATAACACCATGATCATCACCTTCAACGTTTTCAGTTTCCACATTCTCTGCTTCAACATTTACAACATTACTCGCCTCAGGAGTTTCTTCAACATTAACAAGCTCATCTTCTGGCTCATCAACTAATAATGTTTCAGATTTCTTTGAAGATCTCTTTCGTTTCTTCTTCTCAGGCTTAGGTTTGATATACCAGTAACTTCTCTTTTCTTTAAAACCTTCCAGACTCTTTATCCCATCACTTTCATCACCACTGCGTTCTTTCCTCGACTTGTCATCAGCTGGTGCAACATAATCACTTTTAAGAATATCTCCAAACATAGGCTTTGGAATTGGTGCATGGTCTTGCCTAAGATAAATGTTCAGCTTCCTCAAGGTTTCATCATCCATGTGATGTAGATATAACACATCGCTATCTTTCTTTTCAAGATCTTTAAACTTATCATCAATCAACATCTGAACAAACCTTGGATATAGCAAAACCTTTTCAGCTCCAGTATTCTTTGACATGAAATTGAATATGACATGAGAATAATTGAATTTCTTGTTCAAAATCAATAATGTAGCTATACACATCATGTAGTCTTGCATATCATCAAATCCTCCTTTGCGATGGCACATTGCGTGTATCAACGAATGTAAGAAAAACTTGTATGGACGTCCGAGACCACCCTTCTTGAATGTTGTAGCGTTGACATACCCTCGAATATCCCAACTACACAAACACAACAAACAAAAAACACTTAGAAATTTTTTAAAGATTTTGACATTTAAAGGGGTACTTCGTACGAAACATACCACAAAAGTCTCAAAACAAACTTCTAATTCACACGAATTAAGACTTAATTTTCCAAAAATTTTCACATTTAATAGGAGTAATTCGTACGAATCAAGACTTTTTAACATCTTTATTTTACTTTTCTTCTTGTTCGTACGAACTAGGATTAACCAGTTTTAAAACTCTGAATCTGTCGTCTTCCCAAACAAAACCTGCAATATCAAACCTGTTTGAATCTTAAAATTGATGGTTCATTCATGTGTTATTTGTGTCGATTAATGATTTATTATGTTTAATTCCAAATTTTAACTATTAAAACCTATCAGATCTAACATTTTCATGTCTGACATGTTCGATTCATGAAAATTAACCGTTCAATCGATCATCATTACCTGTGCCATTGATTAAGATGTGCAAACCAACTTAATCAAACAAAAATCGGGCAGAATAACGGCTTAAACTTTGCACTTTTCACTAATTCGCACAAACTGGTCAGAGAGAACTCAAGGGATATTGTGACTGATTCGTCCAAATTAAACTTATATGTATACTTACACTCAGATCTAGTTCGTACGAATTAGATCCCTGATCTAATACCCTAATTCGTACGAATTTGGTCTTTCAAATTCAAAACTTTTTCAAATTTTACAATTTTAACCCATTTGTTTTACGAATGTTATCAGTTTTAGAAATCCACTCAGTTGACCAAGTCCAAGTTAATGACCCTGGTTAACCAATTTGTCTGCCAAGTCCAACTTAATGACCTTGGTTTGACGCTTTATGAACAAACTAAAGTTTTCAGCAGTTTTAAAGTTTCAAATTAATGAACTTTTAAATCATTCAAAGCTTTTCATCATTTTTCATTAGCTCCCAGCCCGTTGCATCAAGATTTTCATCAGCACACCCCTTCTTTAGACTTTGAAGATCCGTTTTCCATCATTGGTAGTCGAAACTAAGATAGGAAAAAAACTTTTTGCATTTTCCAAAGTTTATGCTAAAACACACCGAAAATCTTTTTGGGATCTTATGAAAATGAAATGTAAAGCACTATGTACAAACATATTTACAGACATTTTTGTGAGTTCGTGTTTGAGGATCATATCAGTTTTTGGGACAAATCACCAGTATCGTTGACCTTTATAAGACTTTAAGTTTCAAAAACCAATTCACTTAGATTGTCAGTATGTTTGTCTTTTTAAACTTCAACAGATTTCTCAATTGTTCCAATATATGTTAGGTAGAATTAAGAACTTGACTTAACTGTGTTTTGCCATATCAGAATATAATCCCGTATCAAGATTCCCTAGATTTCATCTTACAGGTGAGTATAGCTTAACTGATATCTGTATCTGGGTTGTGCGAGACCTTGAGAGCTCAGGTTAGTACCACCGTACCGACAAAGAGATAAGGCTCGACTTTAAAGTAGTGTTCCAATATGGAATCTTTTCATACTGCAATTGATTAGATCTTTCGATACTTTCAATATGCTGTAGTTTAGAGGTTTTTAAGCAAAAGTATTATATAAGTTCTAGGCCATTGCTTACGCAAAATCAGAAGAACTTGTATAATACCACATATATCAATTATCTATAAAGACCTAGTATCTCAGAATCAGGAAATCTCTCAAACGAAATTTCGGAGTACCAAGTTCGTATATCCAAGAGATGTTGACCCACAAATTAAGAAGTTGTAACTTTAGGTTTATATCATAGAAACAATCTACTGAACGTGCAAAGCCTTCTGGCATATCCACAGTGAGATTCATTTTCTTAACTTTTTAAACACTACAATTCTTTAGCATACTGTGATAGTCCACTGATGTAGTATCATTTCCTCGTTTTACACAAAACTCTTTTTGCCTTTTTTCATGTTTTTGTACTTTTTGACTTTTATATGTTTTTGTATTTTCTCCAAATTTCCCCCCCTAAAATAAAAAAACATTTTTTTTGGATTTTTGATTTTTAAGACGGAAAAAAATCTAACTAAAATAAAGTGACTAACCAATGAGGATTACGAAAACTCATCGTCTGACCCATATTCAACATCATCCCCATCTGATGAAAGGTTTTTCATACCATTTAATCTCATAAGATATTTAAATCTTGTTCGTGTAAAACTTTGGTATAAAAATCTTCTTTTTGTTCATCAGTGTGGATTTTTTCAATTCGAATCAACTTTTTCTCGTGACAATTACGTATAAAGTGATATCGAATCTCAATGTGTTTCGTTTTAGCATGTTGAACAAGATTTTTTGTTATGTCGATTGCTGCCTTGTTATCTACATACATCGGTGTGTCAAGAAATTGCAAACCAAAGTCTCTCATCTGTTGTTGAATACACAAGAGTTGGGAACAACAACTGAAAGCTGAAATGTACTCAGCCTCACAAATTGAGAGAGCGACTGTGGTCTGTTTCCTGCACTCCCAAGTTATAATACGAGTTCCAAAGAACTGGCAACCGGCTGTAGTAGATTTAGCGTTAAGTTTATCACACCCAAAATCAGAATCTGCGTATCCAGTGAGATCAAAACTGTCGTTTTTAGGATACCACAAGCCGGTGCTCGGGCAACCTTTTAAGTATCGGAAAATTCTCTTCATGACCATCAAGTGTGATACTCTTGGACATGACTAATAACGGGCGCATAGGCAGGTAGGATACATAATGTCTGGACGCGAAGCTGTCAGATACATTAGTGACCCTATCATCGACCGATACAACGTTTCTTCCACTTTGGTTCTGTCACACCCTCAATTTCCACATGCGGAGTTTTACCGCGAGGCGTGTGACTGACCACGATCTAGCCACTAATCATGTTGAACTAACTATTTAAAACAATAAAACCTCACTAATAACATGATTAGCGATACTATTTTTAATTGTCCAAAACAAAGTTTTGTTGCAGCGGAAAAATTAAGTAAACCCACCATTATCTAGAAGCCACAAGTTTAATAAATGTTCAAAACATAAAGTTTTAACGAACCACCCACTTCAGCTGATTGCAACGCCCGTCTATAGTTGTATCTACTGACCTGCAAAGCATGCAACTACGTGTCAACAATAAAGTTGGCGAATTCACAAAATGTGAGTTTATTATAAGTAAAGTTCACAAAGTTTTGATTTAAGTATGATTCGGGTAGCTAACCCTCATCATATGACTAAACTGTGTACCGAATGCTGATGTTTCGTTTGTGCCCTGAATAATGTCTATCAACATTAAAGCAAGAGTGAAGGTTAGAAGTTCACGCCCGGCCTCCAGCACGGTGTGAGGTTTGTCAAACCTAATAGCTCTATCAACTAATACCCCGTGTATGCCCACCCGTCAATCTAATTGGTAAAATACAGGGACTTTCATGATAGAGTTTTTCGTTTAGTCTTAGTTTACTATCCACCTCCAGTGGATAGCATGTTTCAATGGTTCACACAAGGAACGCGCGCGTAGCCTAAACCAGGGCTACCGTAAAAAAATGTTGTCCCAAACCAGGGATGCATGCTTTTAGAAAAGAGTTGTGAACTCACCTTAGTTTGCTCGGTAGTAAACTTGAAATGTAATCAGGAACGTCAAATTTGTCCTGATATGTTTACCGTTTCAATTAGTTCAGTTTATGAGTTCATACACGTAGTCAACGAATCACGTTGTCATAACTATTTTACCATGTGTTTTCATGCACAAGTTTATCATACATCCTATGATATGAGATAAGCTAATCATACCATCAATATGCAAGTACGAACAGCAAAATAGCAAGTTCGACTCTTATACACTTTATAAATCATTCATAGCAAAATCACTAAAATTTAACTGTTTTAGGAAACTCATTACCATACTTACATTGCTGTAAAAATTATGATATTTTTATGGGATGTACCCTCAGTGGGGTAGTTCTTGTGTTAAATTTTTAAGGTCTAACTCTTTATCCAAAAATTTAGAAAAATCTTTTACTATGCAGTGTCCAGATTCGTCACTTTTTTACTGCAGCTTACGAAAAAAAATCATTTAAAATTCCTCGGTTATCCGATTGACGTAATTCCAGTTGGAGAATTTCGAGACCTCCTAAAAAAACCTACTGTAGAAATTTCACATATTAATTCAAAACACGTACTAAGTTATGATATTCGTAATAGGCTGCAATTTCTGCCAAAAAACGCAACCTGCACCTTTGACACGGAAAAATTTATTTAAAATATCAAAACTCGTCGAACAATTATGATTCCAGTAGGGTTTGAAAGATACTTCCTGGAATTACATTTTAGATTCAAGAAACACACGTTTTTGTGAAGTTTTTCCCACACGACTGTAAATTCTGATCAGGTTCTGTTTGGATTCAGCTTTCAATTAAAACATGTTTATGACACTATAAACCCTATTTTTAGCAACCAAAAATCCAACAACATCACATAGACAAATTTTAGCATTAAGTTTCCTCCTCAACCTCACCCATAATAAAAACCTAGCATGCATACATGATCATAGAGTTACTAACTAGCAAGTATCATCATCTACACATTAAAATACATCATTCTAGCAAACCCTAACGCATAGAATCCATGTTATCATGCATCAATAATCACAACAAGATCAAGAATTCATGTAGAATAAAGAAATGCAGGCACGAATTACAAGTTATGAGTGTATGTTAGAGGGATTACCTGGAACGATAGAGATGAAGACCAAGAACCCGAAAAAGATGAGTTTTTCTAGCTTCTTCTTGAGTTTTCTAGAGAGAGAGAGAGTAGAGAGAGGGAGAGAGAGGTCGACATATGGACGGGGCTAGGGTTGGGTTTGTGTTTATTATATATTTTTTAAACATAATTATGGAAAATGCACAATTAGTCCTCTAAGTTTTCCATTTCTCAAACTAGGTCAAGAAGTTATCAACATAACTTTATAAAACGACACACATGTCCTTCGTTTTGAAAAGTTAACCAAATTAACCCTGTTTGTTTGTTCGTGTGTTACAAACTTGTGGGTTTAAAAATTGTAATTAACAGAAAAGAGTTAATGGCGTTAACCCTAAAGTATGGGATGTCACATTATCCCCATGTTGAAAGAATATCGTCCCGAAAATTTAGTAAGCATGTGTTGTGTTGCTAAGTTTATTGAGATTTTTCCCAGGCTGTCACATAATCCCCCAAGTTGAAAGAAAATTCGTCCCAAAATTTTGCGAGAAGTCGCTGAAGAAGCTAATGCGATTGAGCGGTTGGGTGTCTTATCATCCCTAAGTTGATTTAGAATTTTGTCCCACAATTCAGTAGTGACTCCAGCATTGGATGCATTATTTTTTAACAACAGAGGATACTTGCGCATCATTTGGTCTTCTCGTTCCCAGAGGTAGTCTTAACCGTTACAGAAATCGATGACACATGCCCGTAGCATGTCTTCTAGGGTTTGACTAGTGCACTAGGTTTGACCATCGGTTTACGAGTGATAGGCTGTGCTCATGTCTAGACGTGAGCCGAATGATTTGTGCATAGCTTACCACAGATCAAACGCGAAACGTGGGTCACGATCAGAGATGATGGAAATCGAGACTCCGTGCCTATTAACCACTTCCTTCAAGTATATGCTGGTAAGCTTGGACTTATCGGTTTCTTTGATCGCGATGAAGTGAGCAGATTTAGTTAGACGGTTCACGATCACCCAGATGGTGTCGTTCCCGTTCTGAGTGGCCCGGTAATGAAATCCATGGAAATTTGCTCCCATTTCCACATTGGTAGCTCCAGTTGTTGCAGTAACCCTGATGGCTTTTGGTATTCTATCTTGACCCTAGCACAAGTCAAGCACTTACTCACGTAGGTGGCTATGTTAGCTTTCATATTCGGCCACCAGTACAGGGTCTTTAGGTCGTGATACAACTTATCAGATCCAAAGTGAACAGAGTAGCGAGATTTGTGAGCTTCATCCATAACAAGATCCCTCAGAATTTCGTGTAGTGGAACCCATATTCGCTCCATGAAATAGCGAATACCGTCCGATTTGATTTCAAGTTTCTTTTCCATTCCCCGCATGGACTCAGCTTGAAGCTTTTCTTCCTTCAATGCTTCGGTTTGTACAAACGGATCTGAATAGGGAGGTTAGAATGAATGGTAATCGCAATGCTCGAACCTGATTAGGTCTGGTTTCTTTCCGGCTGATGGCATCAACTACCACGTTAGCCTTACCCGGATGGTACTTGATCGCGCAGTCGTAATCATTCAGGAGTTCAACCCAATGACGCTGCCGCATGTAGAGCTCATTTTGGTCGAGAATTTGGTGAAGACTCTTGTGGTCGGTGTAGATCATACACTTAGTACCATACAAGTAATGTCTCCAAATTTTGAGGGCAAAAACTACGACTCCAATTCCAAATTGTGGGTAGTGTAGTTCTTTTCGTGAACATTAGGATGATAAGAGGCGTACTCGATTACTTTCTCGCGTTGCTGCAAATTGCAACCGAGACCTTGAATAGATGCGTCACAATAGATAATGAAATAACCGGTGCCTTCTTTTAAGGATAAGATAGGTGAGCTACAAAGTTCCTCCGTCAGGAGTTGAAAAGCAGATTCATGGGTATCGCCACCACTTGTAAGTGGTACCCTTTTGAATTAGAGCAGTGAGAGATTGAGTGATTTTCGAAAATCCCTCAATGAGGTCAATTCTTAATGGAGTCAATCTTGACTGGATAGACAGGTATCCCAGCTTCATTGACTACATGTCCAAAGAAATGGACTTCACGAATCCAAAAGTCACATTTCGAGAATTTCGCATACAGTTGTTCTCTTTTAAGAAGCTCTAAGATGAGGCGTAAATGCCTTCGTGTTCCTCCTTGTTCTTAGAGTATATTAGGGTATCGTCTATGAAGATGATGACAAACTTGTCGAGGTACGGTTTGCACACACGGTCCATAAGATCCATGAAACCCGCAGGTGCATTGGTTAACACAAATGGAATTGGTTAACCAAAATGGCATAGGCAGGAACTCGTAATGCTTTATCAGTTGTAGTTGATTGTTGTAGATGACCAGCTCGCGGTTTAAGAGGAAATAAGTACAGAAATAAAGAGGTCGATGAAGATGAAGTTATACATAAGCAAGGTGCATTCACATGGAAATGGTGTTGACCTATGCATACCTCATAGAAGTAGAAAATTTACTTTGTGCTCCTACACTTGATGAACTTAAGTATGGCTCGTTGCTCCTCGAGTAACGTTCGTAGAGAGTGATTTTATCAAGCGAAGATTCAAGCTGAATAGGGTTAGATAAGAACTATAGTGTTCATTAAAACACAAAAGGATAAGATGTGAAAAATTACCAAAGTGTAGCCGCAATCAATGTGTTCGACTTGGTGGAATACATAAATTTTCTAGAGTCATAAGTAAAGATTTATCCGATGTCAAGGATGTAGTTGGTCGTACGCCAGTGGTATGAAATAAAAATAAGGAATGTTATTCGTCAATAGAAGTGATTCGTCAATGGGGCTGGCACAACAAGAATTAACCAAAGAGTGGTTGTCGTACGAGGTTGTAGTGTCAAGGTTCAACTGAAACGTCTGTCAAAGTTTTTGAGCTTGCCTGTGTGCGAAAAAGGAAAGTTCACCTGTGTGCGAAGAAGCATTTAAAGACCCATTTAGTATCAATTGCTTTTTGATTTGCTGGAGGATCCACAAGCTTCCAAACGCCTAACTTCTTGAATTGTTGCAGTTCTTCCTGCATAACATTGACCCAGCTTTCATAAGCATTACTTCCTTGCAATGCTTTGTTTCAATTTGCAAGATAAAACAGTGAAAAGAACAATATTCTTGAACAGGAGCTACTTTAGTATAGAAACAACTAAGAGCTTTATTAATTTGATTTCGTTTTTTTACTCCTGCATGCAATTCACCAATTATGTTGTCTGAAGGATGATATGATAGATTTCGAGGAACCATTTCGTCAGAAACAGCTACTTCGTTCTGCAGATTAGTAATATTCTATTCAGCCACAGAATCAGCAACAGTACCACTTGTAGATGCTTCATTTCTTGAACTAGGACCAGCAGATTGATTTAATAAACTTGTGATCTGCTCAGATTCCTCATCAGAACTTGAATCACCATCTTGATCATAAGTTGGTGTAGAATCAGAATCAAACTCATTAGTTGGAGAAAGAATGGGATCAGATGAATTTGGAATTGTTGCAGCAACTGGTTCAACTGGAACATTTGTTTGAACATCTCCAATACTTGAATTACCAATAGGTGGTTGAGTTACCACTATTGATCGTGAAACATGTTCTTGATTAGCTGCTTGTTGCATTTCATATAACAATGCAAGTTCCTCTTCATTTTTTTCTCTGGTAATTCAAAATAATCCCACAAATTATCGTAATTAAACATCCAAGAATCTGCAAGTTTTTGTGTTGACAACATGTATCTTCGATAATCAACATGCCGTGCAAGAATCACTTGATTTAAACTGGGTAAATATGACCGCCGGAGTGGACTTGCATAACCAACAAAGAAACCTTCTACCGACTTTGCTCCAAATTTGCCATCAGGGTCAATTACTGTACAAGGAGATCTGAAAGGTTCAAGAAACTCCAAGTTAGGTTTCCTTTGATTTAGAAGTTTGAAGCATGTCTTCTTAAATGGTTTAACAGTTAGCACCCAGTTCAAGGTATAACATGCTGAAGAAACAGCCTGACTCCAGAAACTCACATGCAATTTAGATGTAACACCCCAAATCGCGTAAAACAACACGCGGCGGAAACACTTGGGGAGTCACGTTAACAGATTGTTTCAACAACACATGGTATTTCATATTTCGTTTTATTGGATATTAAACATAGATTATATTGTCATATGTTTAGAACTTTCAAACAAACTTAAACAAACAAACAAGCATATTAATTGTCTTTCTTATTTTATAGGCACTAAGGTCCACGTCCGATCCTACATGGCATGCATCACTATCATCAAGCATTGTTCCCTGAAACATATGTGAAAACGAGTCAGCAAAAATATGCCGGCGACTACATAGATTTTGTGAGTGTGACAAGTTTATGGCTTTGAATATGTCTTGCAATACCTTGTCAGACTACTAGAGTCGTTAATTGAAAACCTTGTTATCGAAAAGTATTTGGTATTGCAATGATAACAAACCAATTTAAAACAAGCTAGTTATAGTTTATAAAAGAATTGTAGCCATAAATCTTGACCAAAACATTTGTTTCCTAAATCCGAGTAGTAAATCGTCTTGAAATAACTTGTACGGTTTATATCTTTAATTGAAATCGTTGCGTGTCATCGTTTGAAAACATTTGTTCAAATGATGCAAATATCGCCACGAATGTAATACGATAAAAGCACTTACATATAGGAAGTATCGGCGGCGTATCCACCATGCTTTTATCACATTACACTCGTACCGTTATCTAAATCACTTATCATAACAAATCGTCCATTGTTCATTCTTGTTATAAACCAATCGTTCATCGCTCCTTGTTATAAACCATCGTTCATCGTTCACCGTTTTAATCGTGAAAACTTTTGGTCATTTCGTGAATACATTCAAACTTTTGTTGACTTGTTCGAGACCACCCACGGTGTCCCTTAATCGTATAATATACCACCAAAGGGTATGTTAAATATAGTTTCAGTCGCTTCCTAAATTTCCCCACAAACCCCGGGAATTTTGGTAACGGGATTATCACTCCTAGGCGCCGTAACTTACTACTTGTCGGCTTGGCCATTGTTAATGAATGTCATTCTTGTTATGAATACAACGCACCAACAAGTTCGTTCACATTATTGAAATTGTATTGTTTATATAAACCATAGCATTTGTACTTTGAAAACTTGAAAACATTTAGCACATATGAATCACCCCAAAACAATTGTAAAACATAAAATAGGGGAAACTATGTACTCACTTGAGATTGCAATTAAATCTTGGATCAAAAGAAAACCAAAGCTCAAAGAACCGAGAATTCAAGCGTGTCCTATAAGTGGATAACAATGTAAATATCGAAACTTGAAATCTGAGGATTTGGATAGAATGGTACCTTATAAACCAAATGAGTATTGGGACTCATATGACATGGTTTAATAAGTTAACATTCTGAGTTGTAAAGATTTTCGTGTGCTTTTGACTCGTTATGACCCGTTAAGGTAGTTTAAGCCACTTTAACGCGTCATTTGCGTAACAACGCATTCAGACTGTTACATATGTGTTATGATAAGTCTATGTTACCAAAATATGTTTAATAATGTTTTTGATCAGAGTGTATGTCAAAACTTGAGTTACATATGTTTATAATTGATTGCAGAAATGGTATTTTGGTCATTTTTAAGGAATATTACAACTAATTACCGTAACACAATCCAAACAACATGAACATAAGGTATAACCTCAGAGGGTTATTCCCTATATATTTATGGTCACAAATATGTATTTGTTCGGGTCCGAAGACCCACTAAACGGGTCATATTCGAAAGTCAAAGCGGTAGTCAAACCGATCAACTTTTCGACTCTAAACAAGCACTACAATGAGAGTGACGATTTAGACTTGTTTTGACATGTCTAAATAAGTTTATAAAAGAGTTTTGGCATCAAAACAACCTGTTTTGATACCCGAAATCAGTTCCGTCGAGAAATGTGCATTTATCGCATTTTTTCCGAAACTTTGACTTGTCAAAATGACTAGAAATGATAGAAATTAGTAGGTATGATCAATAGGGATCCTAACCATCTTGATTACCATCATATAGCAAGGTTCAATTGGATTTCAATTCATGATCAATTCTGGAAGTCAAACAAAAGTCAAATTTTATGACTTTTAATCCAATTAAACAACAAGAATTGAAACAAGCAAGAAAGAGAACACTTACAAACACCAAAGATTGATCAAGAACACCAGAGAAAGCTCCAAGATGGTTGCCAAATTCGGATTGAAGCAGAATGGGACAAAAGAGATGGTTGCAAAAGTTCAAGAATGAAGAACACCATGGTTTTTATACTTAAATTGGGTTCATGTGATCATGAAAAGTGTCCATCAGTCATCCCTGAACTTGATTACTGTCCCCTTAGGTGTCAAATGTAAAAAGGAAGGTGGCAAATTCGTTTGGTGAGTCAACAAGGCATTTAACAAGAAGCTGTCACCTTGATTTAACAATTCTGATGAGCTGGGGACCCCATACGGACCGTATGGGGTTTTGCCTTACGGTCCGTAAGGCCCTTGCAGGGGCTGAAGTTTCAGAATTGGCAGAAATGGCCCCTGAACTTGTTTTGACGCGTTTTGGCACTTTTAACACCCGATAACCCCATTTTCAAGCTTTATAAGGACAATAAAGTATAGGGAACTTGAAATGTGCTCAAAAATGCTTCGGATGTCGGTTCGTTTGGTCGTAAGTACCGGTTTTTGGTTAATTACGACGAAAATCGTAACGAACGCGTGCGCGACCGTAAAAGCGTAACGAATGATATTTTTGCATTCCAATCACTAAAATATGATATTTTAATGATTACAAAAATTTTTGGATGTCCGTACATATTCCGGATAGAGATTTACGCGAAAAAGCATAGTTTTGCAGAATTTGCAAAATAGCCCCTGAAGTTACAAAAGTGTGATTTTGCCATACCGAAGCTCTCGAAACTTATTTCTAAGCTATGTTAAGGGTATTTAGGGTATCTTTAGCTTAAGACCTTGTTTCGGAATGTGTGTCACTACGAGAATCGGCAGACTTTCGTAGTTTGTCGTAAATAGTCCATGTGATCGAATAAGCTTGTTTTTGACATACCAAACCCTTCAAAACTTATTTCTAAGTTATGTAAAGGATATTTAAAGTATTTTAAGTTTGTGTCATTTTTCCGGAGTGTAAGTCGCATTAAACTGATTACGTTTACGTAACAGTTTGCGATTTCACTTCCAGAAATTGTTCAAGAGTTTGGAATTGTGCATGAATTGAATATGTGCAATTATTGAAATAGTAATACAAAAATCATAAACAAAACACAAAATTTCATAAAAATTTCATTCATTGATAACTTTTTTGACATTGTTACATGATCGGATCGTCACAGATATCAAAGTTTCCCCTACTTCAGGGATTTTCGTCCAGAAATTTAATTAGAGGAAACTCGTGAAAACAAATGTGGGTACTTCGCTTTCATTTGATTCTCTCATTCCCAAGTAAATTCTGGGCCATGTTTGGATTCCCAGCAAACTTTGACTATCGGGATTCGTTTTCGTTTAAGTTTCTTGACTTCACGGTCTAGTATCTCCACCGGTTTCTCGACAAAGTGCATAGTGTCATCAACATGAATCTCGTCGTGAGGAATCTAAACATTTCTTTAAATTGGACACATCGAATGTTGGGTGAATTTCCTGAGTTTAGGAGGTAGCTCAAGTTGGTAGGCCACCTTTCCGATTCTTTCAACGATCTTGAATGGTCCAACGTATCGTGGTGCAAGTTTTCCTTTCTTCCCAAATCTGACCACTCCTTTCCAAGGGGATACCTTGAGTAGAACGTGATCACCAACTTGGAATTCCAAGGGCTTGTGTCGCTTGTCCGCGTAACTCTTTTGACGGCTTCTAGCTGTTAGAAGGTTATCGCGAATTTTCTTGACTTTTTCGGTTGTGTCATGGATGAGTTCATGTCCAGTAAGCTGAGACTCTCCAACTTCATTCCAACAGACAGGTGAACGATATTTTCGACGTATAAAGCTTCGAAAGGCGCCATGTTGATGCTGGTGTGATAACTATTGTTATAGGAGAATTCGATCAACAGTAGATGCGAATCCCAACTACCACCAAAATCGATCACACAAGCTCTAAGCATATCCTCCAGTGTTTGAATCGTCCTCTCAGATTGTCCATCTGTTTGAGGATGATAAGGCAGTGCTCAGATTGAGTTTTGATCCCATTGCAGATTGCATAGTCTTCCAAAAGCGAGATGAGAACCGAGCATCTCTGTCAGATATGATGTTCAAAGGAACACCATGACGAGACACAATCTCATCAACATAAATCTTGGCAAGTTTATCAGCAGAGTAATCCTCACAAATCGCTATAAAGTGTGCTGACTTTGTTAGACGGTCAATCACCCAAATTGCATCATGACCTCTAGATGTGCGCGGTAACTTAGTGATGAGATCCATCACAGTGTTCTCCTACTTCCATACCGATATTTCTGGTTGTTCCAATAAACCAAACGAATGTTGATGCTCGGCCTTGACTTTGAGACAAGTAAGGCATTTAGATACATACAAGGCAATGTCATTCTTCATACCCGGCCACCAATACTGGGTACGGAGATCCTTGTACATTTTTGTAGCACCAGGATGAATCGAATAACGAGACTTGTGTGCTTCATCCATCAATAGAGTACAGAGATTGTGTTGATTCGGAACCCACAAACGGTTCATGTAATAGAGTAATCCATCATCTTTCGTTTCGAGTTGACGTTCGAGTTGATGAGGTAGTTCGTCTTTCAATAAACCTTGGGTTACACAATCGCGTTGGGCTTCAAGAGTACGTGTTTGGATATCGGATCGAATTCAAACACAATGAAGCTTGACACGTTCTTTACGATAAGCGTGTCAGCCACAACATTCGCCTTACCAGGATGGTAGCGAATTTCACAGTCGTAATCATTTAGGAGTTCAACCCAATGTCGTTGTCTCATGTTTAACTCCTTTTGATTGAATATGTGTTGGAGACTTTTGTGGTCTGTGAACACCACACACTTCGTGCCATAAAGATAGTGTCTACAGATCTTGAGAGCAAAGACAACAGCACCTAACTCAAGATCACGAGTTGTGTAATTCTTCTCGTGGACTTTCAATTGTCTCGACGCGTAGGCTATGACTTTATCTCGTTGCATGAGAACGCAACCAAGGCCTAGATTCAACGCGTCACAATAACCACAAAATCATCATTACCATCAGGTAGAGATAGAATAGGAGCATTGCAGAGCTTTCGTTTCAAGGTTTGGAAAGCTTCCTCTTGTTTAGGTCCCTACTCAAAAGGCTTATTCTGTTGAGTCAAAGCATTGAGGGGAACCGCGATCTTTGAGAAGTTCGCAATAAATCGTCGATAGTAACCAGCAAGACCAAGAAATGAGCGAACTTCTATGGGAGTAGTGGGTGTTTTCCAATCCTTAATCGCAACGATTTTAGAAGGATCCACATGAATACCTTGCTTGTTGACAATGTGACCCAAAAATTGAACTTCTTTCAACCAGAACTCGCATTTAGGGAATTTGGCATATAGTTCTTCTTTTTTTAGAAGTTCCATTGTCAAACGAAGATGTTGTTCGTGCTCGGCTCGAGACTTTGAATAAAAGAGAATGTCGTCGATGAAAACAATGATGAACTTATCCAAATAAGGTTTACAAACCCGATTCATTAAGTCCATGAATACAGCTGGAGCATTTATCAAGCCAAAAGGCATAACAGTGAACTCATAGTGACCATATCGTGTGCGGAAAGCAGTCTTAGGAATATCCTTCTCGTTAACACGAAGCTGATGATACCCAGAACACAGATCGATCTTGGAGAAATAGGTAGCACCTTGTAATTGATCAAAAAGATCATCAATGCGAGGTAAGGGATATCGATTCTTGATCGTGAGTTTGTTGAGATCACGATAATCGATACACATCCGGAAGGATCCATCCTTCTTTTTCACAAATAAAACAGGAGCACCCCATGGAGAATAGCTCGGACGAATGAAACCTTTGTCAGATAACTCTTGTAGTTACTTCGATAACTCTTGCGTTTCCGACGGTGCAAGACGGTA
Organism: Scalesia atractyloides; assembly: GCA_947069175.1. Lineage (NCBI taxonomy): Eukaryota > Viridiplantae > Streptophyta > Magnoliopsida > Asterales > Asteraceae > Scalesia > Scalesia atractyloides. The sequence continues at coordinate 68,013,686 of CAMTDV010000005.1, read as the reverse complement.
AGGGGATTTGGCTATTGGGTTGGCACCAGGTACTTGATCAATTTGAAATTCAACTTGACGTGCCGGGGGTAAGCCAGGTAGATCTTCAGGAAAAATCTCAGGATAGTCTCGAATAACAGGAATATCTTGAATACTCTTGTTCTTTACTTTCTTCTCTATGATATGTGCCAAGAACGCCACATAATTCTTTCGTAAGTACTTTTGGGCTTGTGTCATGAGTTTCAGGTTACTAGCGGGTTTCTCTCCATGAACCTCTAAGATTTCACCAGAAGCAAGAGGTATACGAACTATCTTGTCAAAGCAAATAACTTTGGCATGGTGCTTGGTTAACCAATCCATTCCTATAATAACATCGATACTTCCAAGTTGCATTGGTATAAGGTCGATAGGAAAAAGATGGTTAATGAGGTTCAACTGGCAGTTACGAATGACGGAATCAAGTAAGAGAGGTTCACCATTGGCTATCTCGACTGTCAAGGGCTTTCCTAGTTTAGTTCTAGACATCGAAAGCAAAGGCTCAAAGGAAAGTGATATAAAACTTCTATCGGCACCCGAATCAAAAAGAACAGTAGCAGCATGATCGTTAACAAAGAACGTACCATTAACGACTTCGTTATCAACACGAGCTTCATTGGCGTTGATGTTAAAGGCACACCCACGTGTTGGTTTTACATTGGCTAGTCTCGGGCAATTGTTCTTGTAGTGACCCAGGTGGGAAATGAGGTCGAGCAGGATTTGCTTGTGGTTGAACTGGGTTCTGAACCGCTGGGTTTGGGTTCAAGCGACAAATATTTGCCAGGTGACCAAGTTTTCCACAGGTGGTACACTGTCGACATGATATATGAACCTGATGATGAACGGTTGCAAAGCGGTGCAGTTCCCGCATAAGGTTTCTTTGCTGAAGGTTGAGCTGGTTGGTTTTGGGGAGCAGTTGGAGCGGGTTACGCATGTTGAGCAGTAACATCAAAGTTTTGAGAAGACTTACGCTTTTTCGATCGTTTGGAAGGCTCGGCTTTGTTTCCCTTTGGTTTCTCTTGAGTTGACTTAGCAGAGGATTTCTTATCGCCCTTGCGATGAAGCTTACCTTTCCTGACTTGCTTGTGGTTGAACTGGGTTCTGAACTGCTGGGTTTGGGTTAAAGCGACAAATATTTGCCAGGTGACCAAGTTTTCCACAGGTGGTACACTGTCGACATGGTATATGAACCTGATGATGACCATTACAACGGTTGCAAAGCGGTGCAGTTCCCGCATAAGGTTTCTTTGCTGAAGGTTGAGCTGGTTGGTTTTGGTGAGCAGTTGGAGCGGGTTACGCATGTTGAGCAGTAACAACAAAGTTTTGAGAAGACTTCCGCTTCTTCGATCCTTTGGAAGTCTCGGTTTTGTTTCCCTTTGGTTTCTCTTGAGTTGACTTAGCAGAGGATTTCTTATTGCCCTTGCGATGAAGCTTACCTTTCCTGTCTTGAGAGTCAGTTAGAGTTGCAGCTAACTCAATGGCTTGTCGGACGGATGTAGGGTTGCTACCAGTAACAATGTCTTGCACAGGATCGGGTAAACCATCGATATACTTCTCGATCGCCTTATCCAAAGGCGTCACCATCGAAGGACAAAGTAAACTGAACTCCTCGTATCGGTTGGTATAAGCAGGACTCTCACCACTGTCTTGCTTAAGATCATGAAATTCGTTCTCGAGTGCCCTTTGCTCATGGCGAGGATAGAACTCCTTCATCATAAGAGCCCAAAGCTCTTCTCAGGTTTGAGCCAAGGCCACTTCGGCACCTCTGTCCCTCATAATACCATTCCACCATGCCAAAGCTCTTTTCTTGAACACACTAGATGCAAACTCGACCTTTCGCTCATTTGGACATTGAACAAAATGGAACGTGCTTTCGAGACTCTCAAATCATTGAAGAAGTCTCGTAGCTCCCTCAGACCTAGTGAACTGAAGTGGTTTAGTTGAACAGAATTGTTTATAGTTGCACGGAGCTGGTGCATTGTTGTTATTGTTGTTCGCTTGATTTAATTGAGTCACTTGGTTCGGGAGGATCGCAGCCATTTGCTGAGCGATAAGTGTTGCCATTTCGGCATTTTGAGTCGTATCACGTCGAGGAGGCATTCTAGAAAAGAAACATGAAGGAAGATATGTGAGATTGATATTCGAAAAACAAATATCAATAAAGGCATCAAAAATATCGACGAAACATAAGGATGGTGGTCACTTGTTTGTTTCTCAAAACATATAAATGACACACGGTGACTAATCAAAGTAAATGGGTCTTATAATGTATCGCGAAGACATGCTTTAGCCTATAAGTGGACACTCACCCCAAGAGTCCTAGGTAAGAGTGACTGGTCCGATTAAGTGGATTTGTACGAACACTCTAGCCTTAGACAGAAAACTCAGGGTACAGGCACCTACCCTTCCAGATTGCAAGTGTTCACATTATTAAAACCTAAACTCTGACGAGATTTTGAAAACATTTGAAGGCTTACGCCAAAAACAAATCATCTAAGGATAGATGATTAATTTTCAAAGCGAATTTGTAATTTGTGGATTTGTTTTGGTAATCACCTAAGGATAGGTGATTGTATTGTATTTTAAAACTAAACGCAAGTAAACTCGCGTTAGGGTCCTAGGAAGGTTATAGTCTAGGTCAAATCATTACTAATAACCTAATTCCCTATAACCAGTGCTCTGATACCAACCTGTAACACCCAAAATCGCGTTAAAAAACACGCGGCGAAAACACTTGGGGAGTCACGTTAACAGATTCTTTCAACAACACATGGTATTTCATATTTTGTTTTATTGGATATTAAACATAGATTATATTGTCATATTGTTTAGAACTTTCAAACAAACAAGCATGTTAATTGTCTTTCTTATTTTATTGGCACTAAGGTCCACGTCCGGTCCTACATGAGCATGCATCAGTATCATCAAGCATTGTTCCCTGAAACATATGTGAAAACGAGTCAGCAAAAATATGCCGGCGAGTACAAAGGTTTTGTGAGTGTGTCAAGTTTATGGCTTTGAATATGTATTGCAATACCTTGTCAGACTACTAGAGTCGTTAATTGAAAACCTTGTTATTGAAAAGTATTTGGTATTGCAATGATAACTAACCAATTTAAAACAAGTTAGTTATAGTTTATAAAAGACTTGTAGCCATGAATCTTGACCAAAACATTTGTTTCGTAAATCCGAGTAGTAAATCGTCTTGAAATAACTTGTATGGTTTATATCTTTAATTGAAATCGTTGCGTGTCATCGTTTGAAAACATTTGTTCAAGTGATGCAAATATCGCCACGAATGTAATACGATAAAAGCACTTATATATAGGAAGTACCGGCGGCGTATCCACAATGCTTTTATCACATTACACTCGTACCGTTATCTAAATCACTTACCATAACAAATCGTCCATTGTTGATTGTTCTTGTTATAAACCAATCGTTCATCGTTCCTTGTTATAAACCATCGTTCATCATTCACCGTTTTAATCATGAAAACTTTTGGTCGTTTCGTGAATACATGAGAACCTTTGTTGACTTGTTCGAGACCACCCACGGTGTCCCTTAATCGTATAACATACCACCAAAGGGTATGTTACAAATACAGTTTCAGTCGCTTCCTAAACTTCCCCAGAAACCCCGGGAGTTTTGGTAACGGGATTGTCAGTCCTAGGCGCCGTAACTTACTACTGGTCGGCTTGGCCATAGTTAATGAATGTCATTCTTGTTATGAATACAACGCACCAACAAGTTCGTTCACGTTATTGAAATCGTATTGTGTATATAAACCATAGCATTTGTACTTTGAAAACTTGAAAACATTTAGCATATGAATCACCCCAAAACAATTGTAAACATAACATAGGGGAAACTATGTACTCACTTGAGATTGCAATTAAATCTTGGATCAAAAGAAAACCAAAGCTCAAAGATCTGAGAATTCAAGTGTGTCCTATAAGTGGATAACAATGTAAATATCGAAACTTGTAATGGGAGGATTTGGATAGAATGGTACCTTATAAACCAAATGAGTATTGGTACTCATATGACATGGTTTAGTAAGTTAACATTCTGAGTTGGAAAGATTTTTGTGTGCTTTTGACTCGTTATGACCCGTTAAGGTAGTTTAAGCCACTTTAACGCGTCATTTGCATAACAATGCATTCAGATTGTTAGATATGTGTTATGATAAGTCTATGTTACCAAAATATGTTTAATAATGTTTTTGATCAGATTGTATGTCAAACTTGTGTTACATATGTTTATAATTGATTGCAAAAAGGGTATTTTGGTCATTTTTAAGGAATATTACAACTAATTACCATAACACAATCCAAACAACATGACCATAAGGTATAACCTCAAAGGGTTATTCCCTATATATTTATGGTCACAAATATGTATTTGGTCGGGTCTGAAAATCCACCAAACGGGTCAGATTCGAAAGTCAAAGCTAGTCAAACCGTTCAACTTTTCGACTCTAAACAAGCACTACAATGAGAGTGACAATTTAGACTTGTTTTGACATATCTAAATAAGTTTATAAAAGAGTTTTGGCATCAAAACAACCTATTTTGATACCCGAAATTAGTTCCGTCGTAAAAATGCGCATTTATCGCATTTTGTTCGAAACTTTGACTTGTCAAAATGACTAGAAATGATAGAAATCAGTAGGTATGATCAATAGGGATCCTAACCATCTTGATTGCCCTCATATAGCAAGGTTCAATTGGATTTTAAGTTGATCAATTCATGATCAATTATGGAAGTCAAACAAAAGTCAAATTTTATGACTTTTAATCCAATTAAACTACAAGAATTGAAACAAGCAAGAAAGAGAACACTTACAAACACCAAAGATTGATCAAGAACACCAGAGAAAGCTCCAAGATGGTTGCCAAATTCGGATTGAAGCAGAATGGGACAAAAGAGATGGTTGCAAAAGTTCAAGAATGAAGAACACCATGGTTTTTATACTTGAATTGGGTTCATGTGATCATGAAAAGTGTCCATGAGTCATCCCTGAACTTGATTAGTGTCCCCTTAGGTGTCAAATGCAGAAGGGAAGGTGGCAAATTCGTTTAGTGAGTCAACAAGGCATTTAACAAGAAGCTGCCACCTTGATTTAACAATTTTGATGAGCTGGGGACCCCTTACGGACCGTATGGGGTTTTGCCTTACGGTCCGTAAGACCCTTGCAGGGCCTGAAGTTTCAGAATTGGCAGAAATGGCCCCAGAACTTGTTTTTGACGCGTTTTGGCACTTTTAACACCTTTTAACCCCATTTTCAAGCTTTATAAGGACAATAAAGTATAGGGAACTTGAAATGTGCTCAAAAATGATTTAGATGTCAGTTCGTTTGGTCGTACGGTTGCGGTTTTCAGTTAATTACGACAAAAATCGTAACGAACGCGTGCGCGACCGTAAAAGCGTAACGAATGATATTTTTGCATTCCAATCACTAAAATATGATACTTTAATGATTACAAAATATTTTGGATGTTTGTACATGTTCCGGATAGCGATTTACGCGAAAAGGCATAGTTTTGCAAAATTTGCAAAATAGCCCCTGAAGTTACAAAAGTGTGATTTTACCACAACGAAGCCCTCGAAACTTATTTCTAAGCTTTGTTAAGGGTATTTAGGGTATGTTTAGCTTAAGACCTTGTTCCGGAATGTGTGTCTCTACGAGAATCGGCAGACTTTCATAGTTTGTCGTACATAGTCCCGGTGATCGAATAAGCTTGTTTTTGACATACCAAACCCTTCAAAACTTATTTCTAAGTTATGTAAAGGATATTTAAAGTATGTTAAGTTTGTGTCATTGTTCCGGAGTGTACGTCGCATTAAACTGATTACGTTTACGTAATAGTTTGCGATTTCACTTCAAGAAATTGTTCAAGAGTTTGGAATTGTGCATGAATTGAATATGTGCAATTATTGAAATAGTAATACAAAAATCATAAAAAAAACACAAAATCTCATAAAAATTCCATTCATTGATAACTTGTTTGACATTGTTACATGATCGGATCGTCACAGATATCACATTAGAATCAGCCAGCATCGTTCTTGTCGTTTCAATAAGTGTGTGATTCTTACGTTCAGCTACTCCATTTTGTTGAAGAGTATAGGGGGCGCTGAATTCGTGAAGAATGCCTTTATCGTTGCAAAACTCAAGCATTCCGTTATTCTTGAATTTCGTTCTGTTATCACTTCTGATTCTTCGAATGGGTAAATGATATAAATTCTCAAGCTTTCGGAAGAGAATCATCAGATTTTGAAACGTTTCATCCTTGCTCTCTTGAAATAATACCAAGAAAACCTTGAATAATCATCTGTAACCACCAAGCAGTATAGATCTCCGGAAATACTTTTCACATTAACCGGACGAAGAGATCCATATGTAACCGCTCTAAAGGTAGTTTGATTGAATTTAACAATTTCTTCGGATGAGATTTCTTGTGTTGTTTTCCTTTCTTGAAACTGACACAATCATCATTCAGCTGAAAACTTTTCAGATTTACCCCATCAACTAAGTTGTTGTGAACCAGAAAATTCATCTTTCTTAAATGTATGTGACCCATCTTTCTGTGCCACAACACTGATTCCTTTTATGTAGCTTTAGTAACAAAACACTATGCTGACTTTGATATTGTAGTGGCAACTCCCATATCAAGCATGTATAAATTGTTTTCTCTTGGAGCTCTTATCAAAATCCACTCTTCTGGAATCTTAAATCCTAGTTTCAAGATCATGCACTCTTTGTCATTGAAATGTGTGGTGAACTTCTTATCACATATCTTGGAGATACTCAGCAAGTTGTTTTCTAACTCTGCAATATAGTTCACTCTATCAAAAGATACCACTCCATTCGACAACTTTCCTACACCGATAATTCGGCCGCCTTGATTCCCTGCAAACCACATATCCACCTCTGATAGATTTGATATCATAAAGCAAAGCTAGCATTCCGGTTATGTGTCTGGAAGCTCCACTGTCCATAATTCATTTGGAAAGAATCGACCGTAGAAGCCCATGCATACACGATAAAGAATCTAGTTAAAGAGAGAAACCCAAGCCTTTTAAGTCTTGGGGGTTGGATAAACATCTTCGTAATCATTCTCAAAAGCATATTCATCCTCACCATCAAAATACTCATCAACAATATCTTTGGTAAAATTGACTTTCTTTTTTATCTTTGTGAGTTTAGGAAAATCTTTTGCACTGTCAATTTTTACCGGTTTTTCAACTTTCTCAAGTTTTACACTCTCACTCGTGCTTGCGTGTTCAACCTTTTCCTTTCCTTTGGTTGAATTAGCTTGTTTGGAATTCACATAAGATGATTTTGCCCTAACCACCCATCTTTGTTGATTCAAATTTGCCTTTTTTGGGTAATATTTTGATTCTTTCTTTTCAACTTTAACCGACGAATCACCAGTATCATTTTTAGGTACAAAATCATTTACTAGTTTCTCAGTATTAGTTTCCCTTTTCAAAAATTTTGCTGGTGCAAAATATGGTGATTTCTTATTTATATCTTCTGTGAATTTCCTTTCACCATAAGCAGATCTTGGATTCCATTGTGAACAACGTCGTGCGATATGCCCAACTTCGTTGCATTTAAAACGTCTTCTGCTATCAGATCTAGAAGATGAAAACAAAACTGTTCATGGATTTCTTTCTATTTCTTAAATTCATCATTTGATTGTTTACCAATGATTTCCTTTTCAACAACCATGTTAATTTGTCACACCCCTAATTTCCACGTATAACCCGGTGGGCCCGGTTCGGGAATATTGTGACGCAAGTTGATATCATCATTACCAAACAATACAATATAACACGCAGAAATCTGGATAATTACTATTACAAACGTTTGAATGTTCAAAGTTCAAAAATAAATACAACGCTTGTAATTAGATCCACAGGCGGATCGAAATGTGATTACAAAAGGAAATCAGACTAAGGCCTTCTAATCAAAGGGTTGCAATTCCTCTTAAGCTTCGCCGAGCACTTCCAGTCTAATTACATATACTTGACACCTGCGCTTAGTCTTTTGAAAATACGTCAGTTTTCACTGGTAAATACATTTAACCGACTCATTTTGAAAATATTTCGAAAACATTTAGTGTACGCAATGGTACTTAGTTTTATAAATAACTTGGGATAAATAATTTTCATGTTATTAGTTTTACATGCTAATAATACATTTAGAGCCCGAAAATTATGCCGGGAACATGATTAATCGACACACCACTTTAATACCTTTAATAGGTACACCCCTAATGGGTTATAAATTATTTTAGCACATGTCGGGTGTATGCCTACACCCCGTGCTTAGGTCGTGGTCATTTACAATTAAATGAGCCATGGATATCCACGACACGGTCGTTTTAACCCCCAAATGTTTAATATTAAGCAATACGAATTAAAACGGATTATTTGAATTCCCGACTCATTGGTCTTTGATCCCATATCCAACCATACGGTATTAGTATACCGTATCCCAAGCCTATATAATGGAAAATAAGTTAAAGTATTTACCTGGCTTGCAAAATCTTTAAAAATAAGAAAATAAGCAAAGCACAGCCATAATCAATTAAACTAGCTTGGTGACAATCTACCGGAAGTCTCTAGTCTGGAATGGATGGTATTATTAACCGATTAGATAGCTAGCGGGTCTTTATTTAGTCACTGAATTAGACCGGCTAACTTAAAATAAAACTAACGGTACGAAAACGCTAGATTAAGCGATGACCGGATAAGGATGCATTTTGTACCCGACAAGTACTAGGACTTGTACAATATGGGTTTCCATTTTACATTCTGGAATTTGAGAATATTTCGATATGGTTAAACCCGTTTTGGTTATATTACGTAAACTAGTTGCGTGGGCCAAACCGTACGCATATAATCGAATCCAGGTAACCGGGTGAGTCCTACACAAGTTCTATATGCCATTAGGTTTAAAATATGTTAAAATATTGGTAAGTTATAATTATGTTGGCCCGCTATGGTTTAAAATCAAATTATGCCTTAAAAGGGTAATTTGGTCATTTACAACATAATAAACGGGTTTATATGTAAACTGATGTTAAGGTCATAAACATTCTGTAAAAACACTTATTTTATGATGCTATATCAGTAGGATATAAATTATATGTGTGGTTTATAGTTTAAGACCAAACTATGTCCCGAAAGGGCATTTTGGTCATTTCACATATAATTCGATAACTTATTTGGGAGTCTGAGTTTCGGACATGTATCTACTATTAATGAGTTGAAAATATGTTTTGAAATCAGTAGTTATCAAGCCTTGATGCTCTAATATGGTTTTAAACCATCTTAAACGCCGAAACGGCGATTAAGTCGCTAAATGACGATTTAAATGGTATTTAAGTAAAACTGTTGTTGTAACCAGGTTTGTATGACCAAAATATGTTAATATATGTATTACATAAGTGGGTATAAAGTTTTGGTTCATTTAAATGTTTAAAACCCATTTAAAGTGACGAAAGGGCAATATCGTCATTTAAGAGCATAATGTGCAAACTGTAGCTTAAACTTAGTTTGCAACCTGAACAGACATCCCAAATAATCCTAATAATGATATCACATCAGTAGGTAATGAGTTTTGATGTTAAAACCATTTTTAAACTATTTTATACGCCAAAAGGGCGATATGGTCACTTTAATTGCGTTTATATGTTAAATCATCAAAACTTAGTTTATGACCAGATTATTAACTTCAAAATAAGTTTATTTATTTTACAATTCAGTTTACAACTCATTTATATGCTTGTTAATGGTTAAAAGCTTATTTTTATACATTAGGGGCCTTTTTTGCAAATATTGGCATATTTAACGGGATAATTGTGTAAAAACTCAGATTACTACATGACCATGTCCTATAACTCCAGAGGGTTATAGTATACTATAACATGGTCATAATGAAACTTAGGGACAGTAGCTAAGGTTGCTAAATCGGGTCAGAACTGAAAGTCAAAGTAGAAGTCAACTTTTGCGACTTTCAGTTGCGAACCGACTTTAGACCTGGAATTGACGAGCCGAACATGTTCCTACATGTTCTTATAATTATTACCAAGTTATTAGTGTGTAAAAACATATTTTATAACACCTATATTACTAGTTATGATTTTATTTCAAAACTGACCTGTTTGAGTTTTTATTAACATAACTTTGACCCGTCAATTGACCAAGCAAACGTGGTAATCAGGAGGTGCCCTCCTGAGGGGTTATCACTACCTTATTATGATCACGTAGCCATGTTCATTACGAACTTTGGCTGGACCATAATGGTTTTAGCACAAAGTCAAAGCGTTTTTACGTCACGCTTTGACTTAGGCTTAATGCCTAATAAAACTGAAAGAGGGAGGCAAGGACACTTACTTAAGGTCCTTAGCATGAAAATAGACTGATTAGGATGCTCCCAAGGATCAGGAACCTTCAAAGAATGAATAAAGAAGGATTTAGAGAATGAGCAAATGACTTGGTAGCACAAGGGTGCTATTTATACTTGAACCAAGCATACTAGATCATGCCATGTGTTACCATGGATTCTCAGATGACAATAAGCAAGCATTGAGGTGTAAGAACCAGGGAAAAGTGGCACTCTTGCGACATAGGTGGCATACATGGCAGGCTGCCATGTTGTCTGTCACTGGCGACCCCTTACGGACCGTAAGGGTTTAGCCTTGCGGTCCGCAAGGACCTCTGGCTCCCATAGATTTGAATTGGTTACAGACTGTAAGCAGGATGGCTTGCGGTCCGGAACCGCCTTACTGGAACAATGTCCTGGATTGCCTTACGGTCCGTAACTAATGATGGTTACGGTCCGTAAGGACCTTCCAGAAGATGAATTTTGGCATTTTTCGCTTTTGTTTCTGTGACGCTTCCGATGCTCGTTCAAAGGTTATTTAAAATAACATGACGGCGTCTTTTAGTTCCTTTCGGCTACACGTGGCAACCAAGATTTTCAGGACACGTGTCAGATTTTATTTTATTTGACGAAATTTTCAAGGTGTTATATCTTCACCCCCTTAATAAAAATCTCGACCTCGAGATTTATTCAAATAGATAAGGGTACTTCTGTCGCATACTGGACTCGACCTCCCAAGTATATTCGGGACCTCGACCGGCATCCCATTTAACCTTTACAATAGGTACATGCTTCCTACGAAGCTTCTTAACTTGCCGATCCTCGATCGCAATTGGTTTCTCCACGAAACGCAAGTTTTCATCAATTTGAATATCTTCATGAGGCATTGCTAGCGACTCATCCATTAGACTTTTCTTCAAGTTGCTGACGTGGAAGACATCATTGATTCCACTGAGCTTCTCAGGTAGTTTAAGCTTATAAGCTACAAATCCGACGCTTTCGGTTATCTCGAATGGTCTGATGTATCTTGGGCTTAACTTGCCCTTTTTGCCAAAGCGCATTACACCTTTCCAAGGTGACACTTTTAACATAACCTTGTCCCCAACTTGGAACTATAAAGGTTTACGCCTTTTGTCTGCATAGCTCCTTTGTCTATCACGAGCTGCCTTAATTCGATCACAGATTTGCACAATATTTTCTGTGGTTTCAAGAACAATTTTGGGTCCAGATATTTGGGCTTCTCCAACTTCAGCCCAACACACAGGCGTCCTACATTTTCTTCCGTATAAGGCTTCAAAAGGAGCGGCCTTAATACTTGTGTGATAACTATTATTATAAGAGAATTCGATTAGAGGTAAGTGATCATCCCAACTTCCACATAACTCGGTCACACAAGCTCGAAGCATGTCCTCCAAGGTTTGAATGGTACGCTCACTTTGTCCGTCCGTCTGCGGATGGTAAGCCGTACTGAAGTTTAATCTCGTGCCTAGAGATTGTTGGAAGCTCTTCCAGAAGTGAGATGTGTATCTTGTATCTCTATCAGATTCATTGGATATCGGCACGCCGTGTAAGGACACAATCTCATCGACATAAAGCTTAGCCAGCTTATCAGAATCGTATGTTTCCTTAATTGGTAAGAAATGAGCGGATTTGGTTAATCTATCCACGATAACCCAAATCGTGTCATTGCCACGCTTGGTCTTAGGTAACTTAGTGATGAAGTCCATAGTTACCATTTCCCATTTCTACACTGGGATTTCAAGCTGTTGTAGAAGTCCTGATGGTTTGTGGTGTTCTGCCTTAATTTGAGAACATGTTAAGCACTTTGCTACATGATTGGCTATATCTTTCTTCATACCCATCCACCAATAATTGGGCTTTAGGTCTTGATACATCTTGTCGCTTCCTGGGTGATCCGAATATTTAGAACTATGTGCTTCTTGGAGGATTACATCTCTAAATCCTCCAAGGATTGGAACCCAGATCTGATTATTTAGCCTAAAAAATCCCATCCTTTCCAGATACTAACTGATCAATGGTTGCACCTAGTCCTTCCTTCATGACGTTGTTCTATGACATGGCTTCCTTTTGTGTAACTAGTAGCTTCTCATTCAAGCTATTCTTCAGTTCAATGCTTTTGGCATTGATCCTTAGAGGTTTGACTCTTTCCTTGCGACTAAGCGCATCAGCGACTACATTCGCCTTTCCAGGATGATATCGGATATCACAATCATAGTCGTTGAGTGTCTCTTTCCAACGATGTTGCCTCATGTTCAAATCCTTTTGGTTGAACAAATGTCGAAGACTTTTATGGTCAGTGTAGATGATACACTTTGTTCCAAATAAATAATGTCTCCAAAGTTTAAGTGAAAATACTACCGCACCCAGCTCTAAGTCATGGGTGGTGTAGTTTCTCTCGTGCACTTTTAGTTGTCGAGATGCGCAGGCAACCACTTCGCCTCTCTGCATAAGCACACATCCCATACCAGTGTGTGAAGCATCACAGTAAACCACAAATTCTTCTACGCCTTCTGGTAAAGTTAGTACCGGGGCATTGCTTAACTTATGCTTTAACATCTCAAAGGGTTCTTGTTGCTTTGGACCCCAGTTGAACTTAGCATCCTTACGAGTTAAGATTGTCAAAGGAGCGGCTATTCGTGAGAAGTTCTCAATGAACCTTCGATAATAACCAGCCAGTCCTAAGAAACTACGTATCTCGGAAGGTGTCTTTGGTGCTTCCCAATTCATTATTGCTTCTATCTTTGCTGGATCTACTTGGATACCACGTTCCGTTACTACATGACCAAGGAACTGAACCTCACATAGCAAGAATTCACATTTAGAAAATTTTGCGTACAACTTTTCCTGACGTAGAATATCGAGTATGCACCTTAAATGTTTCTCGTGATCCGATTGATTACGAGAGTAGATAAGTATGTCGTCTATGAAGACAATGACAAACTTATCTAAATATGGTTTACAGACCCTATTCATAAGATCCATGAATGCTGCTGGTGCATTAGTGAGCCCAAAAGGCATCACTAGGAACTCATAATGTCCATATCTCGTTCTGAAAGCAGTTTTCAGAATGTCTTCATTTCTAACCTTAAGTTGGTGATATCCTGATCTTAAATCAATCTTCGAAAAGTAAGTTACACCTTGCAATTGATCAAACAAATCATCGATCCTGGGTAAAGGATAACGATTCTTGATCGTTATCTTATTAAGTTCGTGGTAATCAATGCACATCCGCATTGATCCGTCCTTCTTTTTGACGATTAGGATAGGAGCTCCCCATGGCGAGGAACTAGGTTGAATAAAACCTTTTTTCTAGAAGTTCGTCCAATTGGGTTCTCAATTCTTTCATCTCGGTGGGTGCTAACCGGTATGGAGCTTTAGCTAAGGGAGCTGCTCCAGGTATGATGTCAATTCGAAACTCTACCTACCTATCAGGATGTAGGCCAAGTAATTCTTTTGGGAACACGTCTAGGTACTCAGAAATGATAGGTATATCTTCAATATTTGGTTTGGGTTCATCAATGGTGACTTGTTCCATGTAGATGACACAACCCTTCGTCATACATCTAGATGCCTTAAGCAAGACTGCTTTATCAGGCAATCCAAAGTGTTTGTCTCCATGAATGGTAAGGACTTTACCTGATGGGGATTTGATTTCTATGAGTTTCTTATCGCAGGCAACCGAGCTTGGTTATGCGATAACCAATCCATGCCTAAGACTACATCAAATCCCGCTAGTTTCATAGGTAAAGAGAGACAGGGATGGAATGATTTCTACTAGATATGAAGCATCCGTCAAGAATGGAAGAAGCGGTTTCATAGTTCCATTAGCGAGCTCTACTTCATAGGTTATGTCTAGAGTTCTTACGGGCAAGTTTAATAGTTTGCTAAACTTATGATCTACAAACGATTTATCGGCGCCCGAATCAAAAAGAACTCTAGCAAAAGCGTCGTTGATAAGGAATATACCCATTATAACATTGTTATCATTCACTGCCTCCTTGGCATTCATCTGAAAGGCTCTAGCAGTGCCTTTCTTTGCTTCAGTGGTTTTGGCCTTACCCTCAGTAGTTGCCTTAAGGCAATTTGTCTTGATGTGGCCTTTCTCACCACACCCGAAACAAGTAGCATCCTAAATATTCCAGCACTCGTGCGACCTATGCCCTGTTTTCTTGCAGATATTGCACTACTTTGGTTTCTGATCCAAGCGACACTGTCCAAAGTGTTATGTTTTACAAGTGGGTTTGTCGCCCGATTTCTGATTATTCTTGCTGAACCCATGTTTACCCTTTTTATTAAACTTCTGGGAGTTGCTGTCCTCCTGTTTCCTTTTTCCTTCATTGCCGGTTTTCATCGACAATTGCCTCACATAGTCTTGCGTGAGGGAGAGGGATAGTTCTACAGCAGATTTGTAGGTGCCAGGCTGCACCGCCTTAACCATACTCCTGATTTCAGGAGCTAGTCCATTGATAAAACGTGCAATGCGTTTGGGTTCCAGAGTAACTAGATAAGGCACTAGCCTTGAGAGAGAGTTGTAGTCGGTGACAAACTTCTGACAATCCATGTTCTGCATGGTCAG
Source organism: Scalesia atractyloides (assembly GCA_947069175.1). NCBI lineage: Eukaryota > Viridiplantae > Streptophyta > Magnoliopsida > Asterales > Asteraceae > Scalesia > Scalesia atractyloides. Next base: position 67,998,672 of record CAMTDV010000005.1, on the reverse strand, counting down.
ATTTAAGAAATCTGACTCGATTTTCTCCACCTCATGAGGTGGGCAGTAGGTATCTTTCACCAAGTCCACAAACTCGGACCAACTCAGGTTGTAGAGATGAACCTTGCCCGTAGACTGGACTAAGGCTTTCCACTAGATAAGGGCATCATCCTTGAACGATTGAGATACATATTTAACAACGTTCTTATCAGCGAAGCCGCTGATATCCACCATTGTCTCCATTTCATCGAGTCATCTTAAACACTCTACGGCCCCCTTTTCCCCGTTAAAGTCACGGGGTCTACAAGATACGAAGTACTTGTAGGAGCAACCATCACCATCGACATTTGGTTTCTTAGGATGCGCATCACTCTTCACATTCGAAGAGTGTGCCTCACTCTTATTTGGCTTTGAGTGGCTAGGCTAAGATTTGGGTTTAGAAACAGGCTTGGAGCGAGAAGCACTCGACTCAGGTTGTCGTTCAGATTTATCCATTAAAGCTTTGCCTACTTCCGTGGCAATAAGGCCTCTCAAGTCATTCTTACTAATAATGATATTCTCATTGGCGTCGTCATCATTGCGCTTACTGTTAACTTCATTAGAATCCGCCATTGTTGCTTATTTAGTTCTAAATATTGAGATGAATTTGGTTAGTTGCTATGGTGTACCCCTTTTCATGACATGGTTCTATGACCATACATAATTTAGATATCAGATGTGGTATATTTATACATAACCTAGGTCTCAAAGCACCATCATAGGCATTTATAGATTGGACATAGTCCAGAATTTATCAGATAGTGCATCAAGCATCACTACTATTATTATTGCTCATTTGCTTTACACTACTATCAAGTGCTTGAATATTTTAGCCAAGATCTAACTTGATCACTTAGGCGATAGGGTGTGAACATTCGTCATTTACCCAATTGATTAATTGTGATAATATTTATCACGAGGATCTGAGAGTTATCTTCCATTGTGAGTTTGACACAGAGAAATGATAAATTTGAAAGTTGAACATTGTTCACCTTTGCTAGACAGAAGGTTACTTACAAAATTTTCTTTTGCCAATCTATTTGATCATAGTCATTGGCTAATGGATTTTAGGATAATATAGCGGATCAATAAAACTTGAATAAAATCATGATAATTGATTGAATGGAATAAATAATAAGGAAATTTTACTAAAAGGAACGTTACAAAATTGCCTAATACATAGGACTTGAAATAACAAGAGTAGTTCACGCAGGAACTTTAAAGAAATAACAAGGTCCTCGCAAGGACTTCTTGGAAATTTAAATTACATAGATGAAAATACAAAAATCTACTCATCCTTTCTCCCTTTCACGGCTTTATAAAGTTTATTGATAAATGTTGTTTTTTTCTTCTCCGACTTCTTAACTTGTTGCCGCATTTCCCTTACTTGATCAAAGGCCTTATTAATGGCCTCGAGTTGTACTTGTGGTTGGGGTTGAGGCTGAGGTGGAGGTGGTTGCGGCTGAGGCATACCCGGGTGCGTATATACATACAGTGGATATCCGGTAGCCGCATAGGAAGGGTAAGAAGGTGGGTAACTAGGATAAGGGGAATGATAAAGGGCATTGTGCATGGCTGCTTCAAGGTACGTATCGTATGAAGGAGCAGTGAAATCAACACCATATCTAGATAGATCTGGGTAGGTGGGAATCGGGTTACCAAAACCCGATGAAGATTGCTGAACTGCCGGTTGGGGCGTCGGATCAGCAGGTTGTGGGGTTGGAACCGCCACAGGTGAAGTGTTTGAGGGCCCACCCATTTGTGGGTCCTCGGGGATAATGGGGTAAGAATGTGGCAAAAGTGGTAGCGAACCCGACCTTTGACCAGCACGCACCGACATGCGTGCCACCAAGCCTCCGGCGTGGTTGTGATGATGATTCAGGTGGTGGCTGAGGTTGATCCACCTGTTGCATATATACATCCTCGATTTGAGGATGTGGTGATGGAGCATGATGTTGGGGAGTGCTGTGGTAGGAGGGCGTGTTGACGAACACATATTATGCCCACTTTGTTCATAATCATCAGGACCTCGGAACGGAGATCCTGCCAGGGAGTTTAAGCCACTAGACAACTCGATGGGATGGCCATAGGATCCGGTTTGGGCAAATTCTTCAGGATCGGAATCCTCCTCCATATGGGTTGGCGAGTCGACTGGAGGGGTTTCTGGTGAGGGTTGGTTGACTGGGTTGACGAAGTTAAAGTTGAATTCTTGGTGCGAATGGGAATGAGAATGGTGTGATTGGTGGGAATGGTGAGAATGGTAGGAATGTTGAGAGTGTGATTGAGGTGGGGAGTATTCGTGTGAAATGGAGTGTCTATAAGGTTCAAATGGAGACGAAGAGTCTCCGTATCCTTCGTAAGGATTGTGGTCAGGCAAATCAGCTCCTCCGGCTAGAGATGGTCTGTAAGTTGGTCTGAAGGATGGTCCAGTCATAGAGGGTCCGCCCCTCATGGGTCCTTTAACCTTTCCTCCGAGTCTAAATTTAGGCGGCATTATTCCTGCTTCAAAAACAAGTTAAACAAAATGCAAAGCTAGAATAATAAGATGGAAATGATTACACCTAGGTCAAAGTTTAGAATCGAAAGTCTAAGAGATATGTGTTAATATGTATTCCCGAGATTAAACACAAAAGTCTAGTGTTTAAATCACTCGAGAGTTGGCTCTAATACCAACCTGTCACACCCCTAATTTCCACGTATAACCTGGTGGGCCCGGTTGGGGAATATCGTGACGCAAGTTGATATCATCATTACCAAACAATACAATAAAACACAACGGAAGTCTGGATAATTACTATTACAAACGTTTGAATGTTCAAAGTTTAAAAATAAATACAACGCTTGTATATATATATATATATATAGTATAAGGTTAGATAGAAAACCCTAAAAATTTGAGAAAACCCTAAAAAACCAAACCTCCCGACATTTTTTTTTGAAAAAATAACACATGTAATATACATGTTTTTAAGAGTTTTGAGCCAAAAAAATCAAAAAAGCGCGGAGTGGATATTTATTAAAAAATAAACAAGTTTCAGCAACTTTTATCACTAACATGTGTTAGACAAAAGTTGCTGAATTTTGTTTATTTTTTTAAAATATCCACTCGGCGCTTGTTTGTTTTTTTTTTTGCTCAAAACTCTTAAAAACATGTATATTACATGTGTTATTTTTTTCAAAAAAAATGTCAGGAGGTTGGGTTTTCTAGGATTTTCTCAAATTTTTAGGGTTTTCTATCTAACACTCCCATATATATATATATATATATATATATATATATATATATATATATATAAGTTTTAGATATAGGTTATAAATTCTTGAAACAAAAAGGTCAATTTCTAAAATTTCTAAAACTATTGGTTAAAATAGAAGCATACCAAAGCTATAAATTTAAATTGCCTTAACACTTAAAAGGAAAGGACTAAAGTGCAATTTGGCAAACATCATGGAAACAAAAATAAAGCATACTCCTTGTTCTTCTCCGGCTTTTATTCCGGCCGGTTTTTTTATCCGACGACTCCAACACCATCATGTTGACCGAATCAACTGAGTTAATTGCTAATGATTGTTTTTAAACATATTTATAATACCTTAAAAACAAATGTCGGTGGCTAAAGCCACCGACCACCACTATTGGGTTTAAATTCTGGTCTTGGGAACTACAGGATCATATCCTTCGAAACTGTGAGGTCGTCGAGCTTGACCCGGACTATCAGCAGGCGCTTGAAAGCTTAAATGTCTCTCTCCCAGACTTGGATATTGGCGGTTTTTCTAATAAGGACACCGCCCCCTCGAAGCCACAAAAAACTTTGGCGAATGCTCTGTTTAGCAAAATCGCTCAAAGCCTGTGAGAAGCTTTAGATTTGTCATCCCGCTAGAAGGCGGTGTTTGAGTGCCTGAAAGGTCCCCATGCTCAGGAATTTTTGACCGTTATACCAATTGAGGGGTTGGGACAATGTATGTCTGCAGTAGAATATAGAGTCATTCTCAAATACCGGTTGATGATCCCTATGTACCCGGAAGATGAAACTTGCCCGATATGTCGTAAAGCTTGTATGGATAAATACGGGGAGCATGCAGTTCACTGTAAAGAGCTCCCTGGGTTCAAATATCGGCACGACTGGGTGCGTGATGCTTTGTGGGACATCTTAAGAAGAGCTGGGATTTCGGCTAAGAAAGAGGCCCTAGTGAATTTCCTCACGGACCCTATGGAAGGGAGATCTACTCTGCGACCAGCGGATCAGCTCGTCTTTGGCTGGGCTGGGGGAAAACATGCTTGTGTAGACCTCACGGGGGTTTCCCTTTTGATTAGTTTAAGTGAAAACGGGTTTGTAGCTGGACACGCGGCAAGAAAGGCAGAATCAAAGAAAGTAGATAAGCATGCTAAAGCTTGCGCAAAGAACCAGCATGTCTTTGTCCCTTTTGCCTTTGATACTTTTGGCTCCCTAGCGTCGAAGCTATCCACTTCTTGACGAGGGTTCAACGGGTCGTCTACAGCAATTGTTCAACCCCAGGGGGGCAAGGGTTTGTATTTGGAAGGTTAGGGTTTGCAATTCAGAAATGATTGAAGGCGCAGCTTGTTACCCGGCTACCTTCTGTTTTGATGTAACTTGGCAAGTTTTATGAATTTAAAATAAATATAATTAAAAAAAAAATCTTAAATTAGTTTCTAGAGCAATTGCTTATGTGTTTGAGTTTGGTATTAACTGTTGGATATTTTAATGTAATTTGAGATTACGTGTGACGCTCAACGTTTATTTGAATGTCATCGGGACTAACGGGGGATCCAAGGGGGCAGCGCCCCCGAGAGAAGCAGGGTCCAAGGGGCGGCAGCCCCTGGCTGGGGTCGAAAATGCATCAGAAATTTTGGTAAGTGATACAGTGACCCCCTAAAAATTTTTATTTTGGACAAATGTCTTTTATCGAAAATGCATCAGAAAGTCAATTTCGGGCTAAATATTCTCTTTCGAAAGTTAAGGGACTAAAAGGCGTTTTGTTCAAAATTGAAACTGCAAGCAGTTGTGAAAACTGAAAATACGCTCCCAAATCTTTAATAAAAAAAAAACCTGTACGAATTTTGATTCGAACTAATCCCCAAAATCTCACAATCAAAATCTCATACAGAAATCTAGAATCAAATCTGATTTTATCCGATCAAAAATTGGTAGCTACTCCAATTGTTTGATATGAAAGTTATTACACGACTTCAGATTTATCCAAGCAAATTTCGGTTTTTCCCAACATTGACAAGAGTTCGATCCCTTAGGCTTGCAAGTTTTTTTTTGTTTTCTTTCTCTGTCTTTTCTTATACGTTTTAGTTTAGATTTCTTTATTTAAATTTTTAGGTTGCAATGTGCGGGTAAGAAAAGTCGAATCCATGTTTCGTAACGATCCTTTTACTACTCAAAATAATTTTTGTGACTTTCAATTTTTTATCCTACGCTTCAGTTTTCATAACATAACCTACGTACTCAACTTTATATGCTTCTTTTTAATTGCCTGGCCACGTCGGTTTCACAACCGTAACCGAGTCTGCGAAATGTTTCGACATTGGTTTTGAAGCTTGCAAACGTGCCCATTAACACGTTGATGTCATCGTAAGGCCCCGCCACAAAGCACGACAAATCATTAGGGTCTTTTGTGTAAAATTGTTTTTAATTTTACAAAGTTGTTACGTGTGAGGTATAATATGGTTTTAATATGTTTTCTTATATGTACTTAAACACGTTAATGAAATTGTCGCAGAGAGTGTAACTAAGTTCGCAAGCGCACCGCTACACATGGTCCCGCCTTAACGCGCCGCTACCTGCTGTCCCACCCTAATGTGCGGGCAAATTTGCTTATAGAAACTTTAAAAACAAGGTCCACGAACCATGGTCTTTAGTTTTCTTTATTAACCCTCAAGTTTGTAGACTTTACACACTCATCCCTAATCTTTTGGTAAGTGATACAATGACCCCCTAACTTTTGGTATTTAACAACTTTGACCACCCATAATTTCTACTAATAACTTCACATATCATCTACTCCAACACTTCAGTTCTTTTGTTTAAATTACTTTTACAGCTTTACACCGTACCGTGCGAGACACTATACTCTTGTTATCTATGCATAACCACATTAATGTCACTAATGTAACGTGTGTAATAAAGTAAAAAAACACAGCACGTTACACGTGGGCACTATACGTTAATGTCTTCATCATAAAACGTGTAAAGAAGTCACAAACGTGATGTTGCCGCCACAACGCGCGGCACGGGTAAAAATCTAGTTCCAACCGTAAAACCAAAGAAAATGGCAAAAAAACAAAAAAAAGGAAAGGATAGGTGGAGAAGCGTCTTGGGCGTCGGAGGCAAGCCGGATAGGACGGGGACGGCCCTAGGAGGCGGTATGTTGGCCCGGCACCGCAACCCGCCGGCCTTAGGCCGCGTTCACCACACCGCACAGCCTAAGGGTTACAACGTTCCTCGTAATTCTCAAGTACTACTGGTTTTAAAAAAGAACGTAATTATAATTCTTTTTACTTTTTTCCAAAGAACCATTTTACTTTCTTCTAATACCTCTTCATCATCTTGAAATTTGAACTCAACATTTTAGTGAGAAATTTGAACTTAACCATTTTAACGAGGAGCAATCACTAGTACCATTAGATCATATGAGCTATTCTATTTACCTGAGTTCCAAAAAATATAAATATTGCGAGTTTTTGGTATTTATATGATGTAGAGAATTTTACTAATGGAATATTTAAATATACAAAAATAAACTGTTTGGCGGATCTATATAGGGGTGAGGGTTGTTCGGGATGCCCCTCAACTTTCTCGATGAAGTATAATTTTTTAAATATCTGTTTTATTTATGGGATACCTTTAAGCAAATGTTAGGATACCCCTAAGTGTAGGTGAAGATAAAGAAGAAATGAAATTTATGGTTGACGGAAACGAAAATTTCCGGTCATCGGAAACTTGCAGGGCTCGTTGTAAACAATGGAGAAGATGAAGTTCAGTCAATTATTAATATATTTTAGGGAAATTTACGAAAATAACCAAGAATCATGTTGACTTACGAAAATAGCCAGCTCATGCGTCTTTGGAGCAGCGCATCACAGGTTACGAGACACCTTTATGCGTCTTTAAATGTAGAGTTGACACGTGTCACAATGGGATGCATGAGATGAGTCACAGACGCATAGGGATGAGTCGGCAGACGCATGGGATGAGTCACAGACGCATGGGATAATGGGATGAGTCACGAACGCATGGGATGAGTCAGACGCATGGGATGAGTCACGGACGCATGAGATGAGTCACGGACGCATCACATGGATGTCATTGAGACACGTGTCACTTCTACACTTAAAGACGTATAAAGGTGTCTCGTAACCTGCGATGCGCTACTCCAAAGACGCATGAGCTGACCATTTTCGTAAGTCAACATGATTCTTGGCTATTTTCGTAAATTCCTTATATTTTAATTAATATGAACATCGGGAAAGGAAAAAACAGATGTCAGAACCAACTACTTTATTGTAGACATCACTTATTACCTTTATTTTGTTTTTTATTTATTATTTTTTACCTATACAAATTACAAGTTTTATTTATTATTTTTTACCTATACAAAAGGTTTCCTGAAACTGTTATAAACCTATAGTTTTCACAAATTGGTTTTTTTCTTTTTTAAACATAAAATTTAAAATAATACAAGAATAAAACATTAAAACAATTCATTTTAAATACATGATTTAATATATTGTCTTTTTTTAGTTTCACCACAGCGTATCTATATTTAATTAATACATAATTCGATTATATCTTTATCTCAAAATATCATATTATAATTTATAAATTTTATTACTAATTTTTAATATTTTTAGAATAAATTACAAGTTTTGTCTTTTAAGTATGTCCAAAATTACAGGCGGTGTCCTTTACCTTCAAAATTGATGAGTTTTGTACTTAATGTTGTAATTTTTTGCACGTTATGTCCTTTAGGCCAAACCAAGTTAGATTTTTTTGTTAAATCTGATCATGTGCCTTGCACATGAGGGCATTCTTGCCATTTCATCTATCCAAGGGTTGTTATGTAAAGAACACATGTCTAAGGACTATTATGTACAAAAATTAAAAACATTAAAATAAAACAACCACCACCATCACCATCACCTCTGCAACTTCCGGCCACCTGAACAAAATCGACCAACCCCTTTCTCCGCCGTGAACCCCTTTTCTGGCACACTCCTCTCCCTTCCGTCTCTCTCTCAGCCATAGACCACACCACCAACCCGTCGCCACCACCATTCCGGCGACCCACCCCTCTCTCTCTCTTTACCACCGCCACCATCAGCCTCAATCGGCGGAAAAAGCTGAGTTTTTTCTATAGAGAGAGAGAGAGTAGAGAGCGTGAGGGAGAAAGAGTTAGAGAGGGAGATTTATATCTTTATTTTTTGCCTAACTAGTCCCTAGTTATAAGTTATTTACATAACAGCCCCTGGACAGATGAAATGGTAAGAATGCCCTCACCCGCAAAGCATATGATCAGATTTAACCAAAAATCTAACTATGTTTGGCCTAAAGGACATAACGCGTAAGAAATTACAACATTAAGTACAAAACTCATAAATTTTGAAGGTAAAGGACACCGTCTGTAATTTTGGACATACTTAAAGGACAAAACTTGTAATTTACTCTATTTTTTATTTAACATGTATAATATACAGGCTTGTAACCTCGATTATATATATATATATATATAGGGTTAGGATCATGTGAGAAGCACTATGCTAATTGAGAAACTTGAGAAGCATTCTAGGCCACACATTTTTCTAAGCTTTTCGTAATATACACATACGTATAGTTAAAATTGATTGTATACATATGTGTATAATCCAATATACATATATTTATATAGTAAATTTTAAACTATACGTATGTGTATATTACGAAAAGCTTAGAAAAATTTGTGGTCCAGAATGCTTCTCAAGTTTCTCAAATAGAGTGGACTTCTCTTAGGATCCCTACCAGGGGCGGAACTACAATTTATGAGCCGTAGCATGGGCTACGTCTCAACCCCGTATTCGTAGTGTTTTTTTCTTGTTTTTATACAAATGATACCCCTTAAAAAATACGAGGATACCCCTAACAAAAAAAACATGATACTTGATATTACTAAAATCCCATTTTTTTATAAGCCAAACATTTTACAACCCGAAAACTTGTAGAATAATTAAGCTCGAATGATAAAATAAGCCCAAATTAATAATAATAGGATTGAAATCAGATCCTAAATATAAATGATAAAGTTAGCCCAAAACCCAAAACAATATTATAATTGAAAAAGGCCCATTTTTTATTACCAAAAATTTCAAACAAATGTTACATGGAAATGCACCACTTTTGATAGGTATAAATAGACTTATAACCGAGCTAAGCCATTCATGAACTACTTTACAAATCAGCTTGCTAAAAACTCGAATCAAGTCAAACTTAAATATGCTTTAGTTTTAATGAGGCTTATTTTATAGACAAGCTCGAGCCTAAGATTTTCACATTAAGCTCGAGCTCGCATCCAAGTATAATGAGCTTTTTATTAAATATTGAAATATATTTATATAATAAGTATTATTGTATATAAAATTATGGTCAAAATAAATAAATTCTATATTATAGTATATATGGATCCAGTTCAAATGAAAACAACCCTCAGTTGCGAGAACCATGAGAACTCTTTCCATCCAATAGAATTGTAACATATCACCTATAATTAATTCAATTCAAAAAGATATTTTAGTCTTTTTCTCTTAATGTTACATCGCCTCTATCTTATCTCTAGAACACATCACATCATAATATCTCTTTTCTTTCATCTCTTTTATAATTTTTTATATTTAAAATTTAGAAAATATCTTAAATTTATATTAAAACAATAAAAATATTACGAAATTTAGAAAATACAAAAATATCAAAAATAATATCTATTTCTTTTTGCTCTATTTTCCCTAATTATGACATAATGCTCTTTATAAAATGCAAGCTATATTTGTCTTATATGTTTATTAGAAAATACCAAATTATCGAAAATGATATCTATTTTTTTGCTCTGTATGTTTTTAAAACCCGGAGCGTAAAAAATTCAAAACCGCGTGTAAAAAAGTTTAAAACCGCGCGTAAAAAAAGTTTAAACCGGCGCGTAAAAAAAGTTCTAAACCGTCGCTTACAAAAGTTTAAAATCGACGTGTAAAAAAGTTTAAAACCACACGTAAAAAAAGTTTAAACCCGCGCGTAAATTTTTTTTTAAACCGACGTGTAAAAAAGTTCAAAATCGCGCTAAAAAACTTTTATACCGGCGCGTAAAATATGTTTAAAACCACGCGTAAAAGAGTTTAAAACCGGGGCGTAAAAAATGTTCTAATCCAGCCCGCAAAAAAAGTTGAAAACCGCCGTAAAAAAGTTGAATATCGCGCGTAAAAAAAGTTTAAAACCGGTGCGTAAAAAAGGCTAAAAATCGACGCATAAAAAGTTTAAAACCGCGCGTAAAAAAAGATTTATACCGACACATAAATCACATTAATTAAATTATATTAATTTTTTGATTTATTAAATTTTATTATAAAAATTAAATTAATTTTTTTTGATGAATTATGTAAAAAATTTAATCAAAATCATATTAAATTAATCACATTAAAAAATCATATTAATGAGACTGATCATTAACATATATAGTAAAAGACCTAATTTTCCTTATCTTACTAAAAACAAAATTTCATTAATTATAACACAATCATTGCTTTACTTTATTGTCTTTTTAATCTCATCCATCCAAAAACCTTGAATCAATGGTTAGTATTGGTTACTATGATTCTCACAACTGAAAATGGTTCTTATTTTACCCATCCCCCAGTATATATAGGAATTATAATTATAAATACAATATGTAAACAATGTAAACAATTATATATGTGTATATATATAGGGAAAAGACAAAATGAGAACTACCTTAAGTTGTAAGAATCTTAAAAACTAGGCCTTACAAAAGATGTTTTTTTAAATCTCTAAAATCTTTAAAGAACCACTTGTTTCAGCAAAAAAACGTTGCAGGCAAAAATATAGGAATATTGGAATTTAATAATCCCAACTATTCGTCGTTGGCCGCCAACAGTCTCAGATTAAAAAATAACCACTAACAATCTCAATTATTAACATACTGGCCACTAGGGATGAGCTCGGTACCGAAAGAACCGGTACCGAAAATCCCCAAAAGTGAGTACCGGTACCGAATATACCCGGTACGGTACGGTTCGGTACCGGTTTTTGCCGATATTTAAGGGTAAAAGCTGGTACCGTACCAGACCGGTAATGAACCGGTACCGAAAATGTCAAAAGTGGGTACCGAATCGGTACTGAAAATGTACCCGGTTCGGTAAATTCGGTACCTGTACCGGGGACCATTTGCTCATCCCTACTGGCCACCAATGGACCCTAAATAACAGAACCCCAACTTTGTTAGTCTCAAGTCGCCGGAAAAATGTTTTTCGCTGGAAAACTCATTTTTGGCTGGAAAACTCAACATTTATTGTTCAAAACCTCTTTGTAACCTTATTACGGACCTTTAGGAACCTTTTTCTTGTAAAAGTCCTAATTATTGAAGTCGCCGAAAAACTCCTCTTTTTTCGCTGGAGAACTTCTTTTTGGCCGGAAACTCAACTTTTTGGCTGAAAAACTCAACGTTTTCATCTTAAACCTCTTTGTAACCTTACATCAGACCTTTAGAAACTTTTTTTCTGGCCAAAAACGGCTTTCCGGCGACCAAAGACTAACGACGTTAGGGTTCTGTGAATTAGGGTCCATTGGTAACCAATATGCTAATAGTTAGGATTACTAGTGGTTATTTTTTAAGTTGGGACTGTTGGCAGCCAACGACGAACAGTTGGGATTATTAAAACCGAATATTCCAAATTTATATCGATGTAAAAAAAATTATTAGTGATGCCATCATTCTGTAAAAAATACATTAGGGATAACTACGGGGTCAACAATTTTATTTTACAGATGTGCTTGTAACATTTTCATCGACTTGTGTGCAAAAATACTGTCCCAACTCTCGTGAGAAGTGGGAGTTCTCTTAGTTTCTCACAACTCTTAGTGGTTTTTTATTGAACTGAATCCTATATTTATAGGGTCACTATATTCTAAAACGGTCAAAAGTTTGAAAACGCAAGAACGATTTTCACCATCAGATCAAACTAATCTATGGACAAGATTGATGTGGTGGCGTTTTTGTAAAAATCAAGAACTTCCAAAAAGGCGCGCAGGGTCATTAAAGGTAAAATAGTAATTACGCTTGTACATAAAGCATTCAAAAATCACTGAGAGTATGCCACAACAAGTGACTAGAGCAAGTTCAGACATCATTTCTAGCCCACAAGCTGAGGAGGTTACCTCCAGTGTCTCAAGAGACACTTGAAGGTGTTTCAAGTGAGGCAACCACTACAATTATAGAGACAACAGTCTCACAATTGGATAGTGGTTACATAACTAAGACCTCCTTGAAGGCAAAAACTGTTGAGTCTACAATTGTCACTCTATAACAGTTGGAATTCCCTAGTACCAAGAAAAAAAGGAACTTGGTTCAAAACCAAGTATAACAACCTCTGGTGGGAACTCAGATGACCCTAGTAACTTAGGTAATGGGTTAAAATATCAAGAATTGACAAAAAGAGTTTCCAAGTTGGAGTCTTCAGTTGATGATATAAGACCTTGGTGCAAAACTCAAAACCTCCTCCATCCAATGCAGAAATTGCCCAAGAAATATGGGTGCATGCACAAATGTATCTTCATTTTCAAAAGCAAACTGCAGAAGCAAATCAAAACATGCGAATAGAGCTGATACGACACATAGTGAATGCTAAGTACAAAGATACTCAAGCAGAGCTTAAGGCCATTATAGACCATATGCTCCAAACCACTAGTACAACTCCCATTCTCCTAAATACAAAGATGATGCCAAAAGGGGGATAATGTTGCATGAGAAAGCTCCCTCCTCCGGTAAAGAAAGCCGAAAAGAGGCTAGATACTTCTGAAGCCAAAAAGGCCAAACAAGAAGCCATTGAAAAAGAAAAGAGGAGAGATACAAGGGAAGCAAACATGCAGATAATAGTGCGAGAGATTATTGAAAGAAAGAAAATTCAAGATAATCAAGGCTCCTCAACAGAGGTTCCCGAAAGTACTGCATCAACAAAACCACCACCAACTATCCAAACTAGTGTTTCCACTACCCCAAACATATATTGGCACTACAAAAGTGATAACAGATGTTACAACCACACTACCACCAACACAAGAGTTCCCAAAGGACTTCTCATCAAAAGAAAACCATCCACAAAGCTTCCACAACCACCAAAAAAACACCAACACCTCAAACCAGATCCAGCAAAGCTAAATTCATTGTTCAAGATGATGATGAAGAAACTCATGATGCATCACCTATCAAAACCACTACCACACAGCATTATCGATCATATCTCAACTATCTACCACAACCACGATAGCACTAACCATTACATCTCCACCAACAAACACAACAAAACCACCATCAACCAGACTTCCACCATCATTACACCCATATATCACCTTACTAGATCTATTAGAGTTAGAAAATGTTTCAAAAGAAATACATCATTTCTACTCTACAATAGACCCAACAACCAACTTACATTTCCATCCCTTAAAAGGTATCCAAAGCCTTTCAATGTCAAAGAGTACTTGGAGTTAAAGATCAAACATGCTAAAAGGATTGATGCTGAAAGAAGCAAGGAAAAAGTCTATTGAGAAGATTAAGATGTCAGTCAAACCCACTCCTCCAAGTGAACAGAAGCCCTTCTAGATGAAATCATGAGGATTGAGAAGATAAAGCTTAATCCAGATATCAAACCCACTCCTCCTAATTGGAGATCAGGCAAAAAGTCTATTGGCCAAAAGGCTTTTGAACTTAGAATAATGAAGGAGGAGATGGTGGCAACCAAATTTGGATCAATGCAATTAATGGCAAAATCGGCTGAGCCAAAAATTAAAGAGATCTTCAAGAAACTCGAAGCCTTAAGAGCTAAAGATCCCTCGGTCCTAAAAGGCCTAATTATAAAGACTTGAATTATACCCATCAGTTCTCTCTTGTGACTCTTTAGAGCTTCCCACAACAAAGAATGTCTCCTCGGCTATCAAAAGCTACCTTAATAAGGAGGTGTCTATAGAAGATTTGAAGAAATAAGAAGATGAAATAAGAAAAGAAGGGATTAAAAATGAACTAATGTATGGGCATCCATATGCCAAACCAGAAGAACTGCTTGGGAAAGTCTTGGGAAAACAATTTCCCTCACCTCATCAACTAATTTTTGCTCCAAGAAATCCATCTAGCTTAAAAAATTCTAAAGGTGGTGTAATATATTTGAGTTATTGGATGTTTTTGGCATTTAAATATCAATGATTTATGTACATGATCTGGCATAAAGAAATCTAATAATACACCTGAAGATAAACGCGATATATCTTAAGAAGAAATGAGGAAGACAACATCCAAACAAGGTTATATTTTATAGATTTTGTGTGAAATGTAATGTCTGTGTTAACTTACAAAAACACGAAATGTTCATAACTATGGTGAACTGAACCTTTGAACTGCAAAATGCTAGTGAAAAACCGATAAACTATAGCCTTTGAATGTATGGTGAACTGTAACCTATGAACTGTAAAAATGCTAATGGAAACGCGATAAACTGTGCATTTGAATGTATACATGTATACAACGCCATGATCCTGCTAAATGTTGTGTGGTTTGAAATTTATACATGTAAAAACACGAAAACGCGAAATGTTCATAACTTTTTTTTGTGTCTGGTGAACTGTAACCTTTGAATGTGGTATTAACTGTAAAATGTTAATAAAACACGATAAACTATAGACTTTGAATGTATATATGTATACAACGCCATGAATCTGCCAAATGGTGTATGGTTTGAGATTTATAAATATAAAAGCTAAAAACACTAAAAACGCCATGAATTTGATTTTATAGGGGTTGGGGTTAAGAAAAGAGGGAAAGAAAGTTTAAAAGTTAGAATTAAGGTACATAATGAAGGATTTGAAAACGAGAAGAAGAGGAAGGCTTCTAGCCAGCTAGTTAAAAACAAGTAGCCTCGTCAAACTTGATGGCATGGTTTAGAACCTTTAATGCTAAACAAATAGAAGCAGTCCAGGGCATAGGTTTTGGTGTTGCACTGAATATGAAAATATACAAGATCCCAACAATGCTTGGTTAAAGGCTGGTGAAAAATTACAATGAGCGAACAAACAATTTAAATGTTGGAAACCATCTAACTCATATCACCTAGAGTTTGTCCAATCGTTAATGGGTGTACCAAATGGGAAGGTGGGAGTGAAGATGAAAAGATCATCAAGGAAGGACGAAATAGTTGTTGAGTGGAGGAGTCAATTTAACGAAACAAAATGGATTACAAGACCTTTTGTGAATACATACTTTGACAAGATCCTTCCTATGATGCAAGATTATGGGAGAAATTTCAAACCAAAAATTTCTGGTTGTGTTTTTCACTGTGATTGGATTTGCAAGTGATAATTGTTAGACATACAAAAGAACAGATGATATTCAAAAGCCAAAACATGACCAAAGGATCAAGAAATAAACAACAGATTGAACCAGACTCCTCCCAAAAAGAGTGAATCTTGAACACTAATCAGAACATCTGTTGAAGACATGCTAACGTCTGTGCAAGCCTTGGAAATCACTGTTGAAGAAGAGCCAAGCACTGATCAAAGACCAAAGTGTTGAAGAAGCGAAGATCTGTTGAAGAAGACCAAACATCTGTTCAGGCCAAACAAATGTTTGATATGAAGCAACGGCGGTTTGAAGATCAGTGGTTTCATTAATATAACAGTATTTTGCTTTGTAATAGTTGTTTCGTTTATTAGATCAGATGTTAAAATTCCCACGGATGTTTGCAAACATCTATGGAATCTTTTCTAGTTAGGAATGTTGATGTCACTATCAGGATGATGTCAACCAATCATGAACAGACCTTTTGTACTTAATATAAATAGATCCCACCTGTTAGAGATCTATTTTATCACATTCCATTCTCTTTTGTACGAACAGATTTATTGTGTGATCAGGCTGGGGAGTTTGAAAAGTCAATTGTATTGTAATCAAATCATTTTAATATTAATATAAAACAATCCTTGGTGATAATTCCTTGCTTGTGATTGTTTATCTGTTTTTTACAATACAAAATTGTTTGGTCTTATTAGCCTTAATCATAAGCCTTGTAACTCAGATCCTAACAATAACTCTGTTGTTAAACAAACATTTTTACACAATGTTAAACCAAATATTTAAATAAAGGGGCAATTACATATATCCCCCTATAAAGTTCATAAATTACATATTTACCAAGGCAAAAACTAAATTACATATTTCCCCTTCTTAATAGCTAAAAATATCAAATATCCCATTTCATTAAAAATATATTAGATAATGACCATTTTACCCTTTTTATTAAACAATAAAATTTTCAAATTTACCCTTTTAAGTGGTAACTCTTTTTTGCCTTTTCTGTTTTTTTTTCCGTTTATTAAGCCTTTTTCTGCTTTTAGTTATCAAATTTTAGTTTCTTTACTTTTTTCAACAATCATCAAAGCATACACAATAAGTGTTAAAGTTGTAACTCATTATAAGATCAAATAATCATGCCGATATATAATCTTTAAATTCAAAAAACACTACTAACAATCGTTAATATCTTAAAAACAAATGCCAAAGTTTTGACGAATTGCAATACAAAAAAGAAAAAGAAAAATTCAATTACATGTGCTTTCTCCCTCTTTGAAATTCTGCAACTCAACTTCATTCACTTCATTATTGATACTTTCATCGCTTGGGAAATAGTCTCCATATTTTAACTTTATCTTATTCTTAAACATTTCTCGAACACATATTATCTCCCATCTTGACGAAAAGCTAAACGAATATATCAGAAATGTAAGTCCCAGATAATCGGATCTAACAATGATATCAAACACCCCAAGGATTGACGGAATCCAAACTCGATGTGATTCAAGTAAACCAAAAAAATATGAAGATAGAAAGATCCCACTTGCTTACAATTCAATGATTGGCTAATACAAGTTGTTGTCACCAAAACCACCAAAAAGCACTACCTTAATTACATCATTTACTATTTATACTACTAGGGTTAGTGCTTCTAAGCCAAAGCCCTTAGACCCAAATGTTATCCCCGAAGCCTATTTTACAACCACAAAGCCTATTCTAACATATAACTAATGCATAAACCTAATCATGATCTAACAATCTCCCCCTAGGTTTACTGCATTAGTTTGATTTCAAGCTCCACAACCTACTGTCCAATGCCTCCGAATAGTCGTCCTGGATCCACATACAACTTGTTCTTGATCACTGCAGCAACAACACTGGTCCAAGACTTAGCACACTCCTTGTATTGATCATTGGTATGAATTTGGTGATGACCTTTTCTTTGTCGGTTGGTGGCCAAATGACTGTTTTCATGCGTTTGTGAGTGCGATGATCACTGATTCCTTGATTCTTGTCCAAATATGTCTCAGGAGTCTTCATTGTGGGGAAATTATGAGTCACTTCATATTCATGATTTTTGTGAAATGCCCATCCTGGACCACTTTGCAATAGATCAGAGTCTGTATATGGAGCACGTAGCAAACTCTTCAGATCAGTTTTTGTCCAAGACTCGAACTGTGACTGCTTGGAATAATATTCTGTGTGTCCACTTTCTCTAGTCACCAACCAAATCTTCCTGTCATGATCATACTTCCAACATTTAACTTCAGATTTATTTCCCATTTTGTCATAGAAGCTTGATCCCGATTCCATCATATATCGATCGGACACTTTCGATGGATCTATGAGCTGGAAGTTTTCTTTAAGAGGATTAACATCCTGATTCTTCATGACGAACATCTTTTTGCTTTGAGGATTCTTTGCTGGTGGTTGCTTTCCCTTCTTTGGTTGTTCAGTTGTAAGATATGCATTTAATCCAGATTCATATTCAGCGTCAACAACAGCTCGTTCCTCTGTAGTTCGTTCGTGTTGAGCTCAGCCATTAATAAACTCACATTTCTCTGTAGTTTCTCAATCGCTTGATCCTTGATGGTGACTTGATTTTGTAAAGCAATCTGAGCATTCTTCAATTCATTATCTTGTTCTAACAACACGACTCTTCGTTGCAGCTTGCCAACATCTACTGCTTCATCATCATCACTATCAGATTGTTCAATGAATTTCTGCTTTTCGGCCGCCATTCTCATTGCACCTTCGTCATATTCAGATAAACCGGCTCTAGAACTTCCAGCTTCAAACCCAATACAACTTGAACTTCCTGGCATATCAGTGATTGGGGCTTTAGGTATAATAGGCTCGGGAGTAACTCTTGGGCTTGCAGACTTAAGATCAACATCAGTATGTGTTACACTATTAGACACGATGTTGGGAGGAGGGATCCCTGAATCGCTCTGAAGTGATGGAAGAAAGGCAGTGAGATTCTCTTCGGATATTTCATTTAATTCCTTGACAGTGCCTCAGCTCTCTCTGCTTCAACGCGCCTTTTGTCTTCGTCATCATATACTAAATCTTCTATCTCAGGCTCTGGTCCTTTGGGTGCTCCAACAATTTGGACATCGTGTTCTTTCCTTGAATACTCGACTCGATGACCATTCCACCCCTTCTAACTTTAACGGTTATCTAGAATTCTTGAACTAGGTCTTCATCAATCATTGGATTTTTCCTTAATGCGTAAGAGAGACGACATGAGTTCAAGCCAAACATTAGCGAGTGAAACTTATAGAAATATTCGGCAGGAGGATCGGAAAGAATAAAAGCTTGATTGTGAAACTCTTCAACTTCATGCCTACGCTTTTCTATCATCTTTTGCACCATTTTCTATTAGTTCGAGATGCAATCCGAGAACGATCCGAGATAGATTGTGAGTTCGAAATGGTTCGAAACAATTCGAGACAAGTATTTAATGCCCTGGAATGGGCCTGGCTCATCTCGGAACAGTGATCCGAGATAGTTGTACCTGGCCCATTTCAAACCATTGACTTTGACTGACCGAGATGGTGGGCTGACCAAGAAATTATTTTACTATTTTATTTACCATATGGGACCCACATTCCCTTTTTTTAAAAGAAAAACAGTAATACCTTTGTCAAAATCTGCAATCCAACCAACCGAGCAATCCTTGCATCTATGTTAATAATAATAATAATAATAATAATAATAATAATAATAATAATAATAATAATAATAATAATAATAATAATAATAATAATAATAATAATAATAATATAATAATAATAATAAACAATACTCAATTATCAAATGAGGAGATTAGCCATGGGATCAAACAGTTTGACGAACTGACCAAGGAACATTTTTCAGCACTTTACCTATTCAGATAGGTCCATGCGATTGCCAATATGTTTGTCCTCTTAAACTTATCGCATTAACCTTTAATTTTGACCTCATACCTTTAAACCTGATGGAATAAGCTATAACGTCCGTGTATCCCACAACATGACACACCCCCGCGACCAAGGTAAGCGCAATCATTCATCGTAACAGGTGAGTATACTGGGATCATCCTTTGATTTTACAACGTCAATGTAGTTGGTGAACTGGTCAGTACATCGTAATGCAAAGAAACCAAACAACATCTGATGAGGGTTTAGGCTATATACCTTATGGTACTTATTTTAAGCAAAAGGAGTTGTCTCATAACGAGGTATCCTTTCTCTATTTAAGATTTTGGCCCTCAAGTTTGCCTCTTTTAAGGACATCCGGACTGTGCCTAGGTCTGCATATGTCAGGATGCAACAGAAGGGCAGACCAGATATCCCCGGATGAATCGCCAGCATAAAGACTCGGAACTTCAGACACTGGCTATCTCTCAACGCAAGATTTAATACCATGAAATCATATGCCAATGATATGTTATCCACATGACATATAGCTTGCAGTACTTGGTTTTAATTCTTTTTGTCTTTTGAATGATAAGCCTATCGGCACATCACAGTGGATCCTTGCCTTTTCAGCTTCAGTACCTTATGTGTTAGCTAAATTCATTAGTACGGAAATTTATTTCACTTCCCAACTATGCTATACTCCCCCTCAACTAAAAATTTCCCCCTAAATTTGTGCAAAAGTAGAATACTTTATGCGCAAATTTATTAAATATTATATATATGTATAATTTTTTTAATTGCTCAGTCGGTGAATCGCATCATTTTCAAAAGGTCCACAAGCACCTTGAATCTCGAGTTGCTGACGAGTTTTGTAAAAAGATCCGCTGTATTAGTATCAGTATGGATTTGTTAAAGTTTAATCAATCCTCTGTCATAGCAATTTCGAACAAAGTGAACTTAGAGGTTAATGTGCTTGGTTTTGGAGTGGAAAACAGGGTTTTTTGATGGTTTGGATAGCGACATCATTATCACAATAGATAGAAGTGTCAAGATAAATCAAACCATAATCCTCGAGTTGATGTTGCATCTAAATAACCTAGGAGCAGCATGCAGATGCTGCAACGTATTCTGCTTTTGCGGCAATAAGGAAACTGTTTGTTGCTTCTTGCACTGCCAAGAAATAAGCCTTTCTCCCAAGTATTGACATCCAACTGATGTAGACTTCATATCCCTGTCTGTCCCTCCAAAGTTATTGATCAGTGGGGGCTTTCTTCATGTCGATTACGTAGACGTTTCCCCGGTGCTCAGCTTCAATCAAATACCAATCCTCGGGTATAACAAACCCGGGCTTTGAAACCACGCATCCTCCTTTTGTAAACAAGACCTCTACACCGTTGTTGCACATTTGTGAGACGCTGAGAAGAATGTGTTTGAGTTCAGGAACATAGTTGACATCAGAAAAGCTGAGAACCTCATTTTTTATTGTGCATTTCATGGTAATTCTTCCAGTTTCTCCTCCTGCAAAGTCGACAAGTCCACTGTCGAAGATTTTCATGTCGTTCAACTGGGAGATGTCTCCTGTCATATGTCTGGAACAACCATTATCGATAAACCAAAGTCGCACGATAGCCCTCCATAGTCGTTCCTGTACACATGTCGGGATTAGTGAAAAACTGGAACCCAGACCATTGTTGATCTGGGTTTAATATCCTTCTTTATTCTATAATCCTCACGAAAGATTGGATGACGTTTAGTGTGATTCAAGGCTTAGGATGATGATGTAGAACACTGAAATTGTGGATCAGCAACAGTTTTTGGTTTCCAGATCTTTTTCACTGTTTTGGTAAGAAAACTTTCGTTAGATGTGACATTTGGTTTTGTAGATTGTTTATGAAAACCATTAGTGTTGGAAGACTGCTGATTAATTCTCTTTGCTAGATTCCAGTCTCCATCGGAGGGCCTTTTTGGCAAGTATTTCTGTCTGGTCTGTTGACAGTATGAGGCCCTCTGATGATAAGTGTTCGTGGAATGACAAAGAAAGAGGGGACGATGAACATAATTTCGAGCTATGTGTCCTGGAATCCCATAATTGAAACAGGTTTGTCTTTTTGAGAAAAAGACTTTTGTGTTATTCTGGGAAACTGACTGGTAACTTCTTCCCACTTGCTGATGATTACGTAGATGCATGTTTAGCCTTGGATGTAACATGCTCACAATCATCAACACAAGAATGAATATCGATAGTTTTACCACTCAACTTTGATTCAGTTGGTTTTTGAGTTTGCTTTTCTTCTGATTTCTGGTTCTTCGAGATATTCTTTTCTTTATAGGAGTGGATTCTTCGGGCTTAGTTTCATTTGAAACCTTTTCTTCAGAAACTGAGTTTTCTGAGACAACTGTATCAGTTTCTTTGGAAGCAGTTTCATTTGACTCCAAGCTTTAAGAAGCAATGGATTCCTGGTTACCAGATGATGAGTAAGTTTCGTCCAAAGTTTGATTATCACAATTATCTTGCTCATTATCCGATGAGTTGGAATCTTCAGACTGATTTCTATACATATCAGATGGCTCCTGTTCATAAACAATTTCATCCACACAATCTAGTACATCAATATTTTCAGTTTCATAAATTCCAGAAATATCTGAGGTATCTGTTGAGGTTTCAGGAGAACTTGTACAGTTTTCTGAATCACTCGAAACTGATGCCTCAGAATGTTAGGATCGCCCCTCCACTGCTTAGGAACCTAATTTGTATCTAAAGTCCAACATAAGCGGAAATTATGTGTTGTTAATCGAATACACAAGATTTACTGTTTAAATTGTCTGTTTATTAGTTCAAATCAATAGTACATCGAGAATCCAAACAGACAGAGCTTCGCCATCGTCAACACAAAGTTCTTACAACGAAAGACCCAAAGACAACTATATATAGAGCAGCACGTTCGCTCGAACTGTGGCTTTGCTAGATCAAGTTCGGGCGAACTTGATCAGCCTTCACACAAGTTCGGCCGAACTTGTGCTTTACAACCATAAATACTATCAAATCTAACATATTCAATCCCTAATTACACAGACTCGATCCAAGACCTAGACAATAGACATCATGTATCAACAAACTCCCCCTTGGATATTGTCGCAGTCTTGATCAGTCTTCAACCTTCAACATCTTCCGAAGAAGTTCTTGTACGACTTTCTTTGACGTTCTTCTTTAGGAATAGGCGTTTGGTCAGTAGGAGGTGCCCACTTCATGAACTGAAATCGTTTGAGCCTTGCCTCTCTACCACTTTAATGTATCTTTTCTAGTCGTCTTTCCTCTTTCAAAAATTCTTCTCTTTCCAACTCTCTCTATCTTGATTCCCACATATGACCTGAATTAATACCATGTGCATAGCAAACATTAATCACACCTTAGTATTGTTTTGCTTGGACTTCTTCACGTTTGTTGAAACATATCTTGTTGAAGAACAAACATTTCACATCTTCTTTCGAGCAGTTGACTAGCCACATGTAACAACTCCAATTTTCGTTGCTATTTATTTATTTCCTTTTTGTGTATTTTGTTTATACTAATCACTTGTACTCCGAGATTTGGATTATGAAAAGCTTATGTTAATGGGATTACATTTTGTCACATCTATATCACATTTAATCGCTTATTAATCGCCAATTCAACGCAATCACAACTAATTATGCTACTATACGAGCCGAGTGTGTTATTGTTTAATAAACACTTGTGCCATCGCATCGCTTATCTCATCGCATCACAAAACGCAGTTAATTATGTGGAATTATGTTTTATGTATGTTTTATTTATGTATGTTATGGTTTAAAATCGCTAAATCGCTCACACATCACGTAATTCTCTCTCTCTCTCAATTGAATGGTAATGTGACGCTTAACGCTTCGCTAAAACGCTTAATATAACTATCTAATACGAACCGAATCGCCGAACGAACTCGCAATGCGAAATAATCGAACAACACTTGGCCCATAGGTCAAGTTCAGCCAAATTGTATATCACAAGTTCGCATGAACTTGTCTGAGCCCGAAAAACTCTTCAAGACTACAAGTCCGCCCGGACTTGTCCTCACAACTCACCAGAAACACACAAGTTCGCTCAAACTTGTAACAAGTTCGCCCGAACTTGATACAAGTTCGCCCGAACTTGAGGTTCCAGCTCACAATCTCACTTCGCCTATAAATACCCAGCTCCTCTTCTCATTTGAACTTGCTGCAAGTTCGCCCTAAGCTCCCCAAAACCGAAACCTTTTGTGTTCTAAGTAAGATTCAACCCGTTTTCAACTACAACAACGTTAAACAACGTTTTACAACGATTTTGCACAAGGCCTTGCCTTCGTTTTCATCAAATCTCTTCTACTTAAGAAAATCTCCATCTTTTTATGCAAAACTTCTACTTTTCACTAAGATCTATGCTTAGATCTGAATAAAACCTTTAAAACCTTGATTTATATACAATATTCAGACTAAACGACGTATGTTTTGTTCACTTTGAAGTGGAACGAGGCGTTGTCAAGATAGATCTCAGATCCGGAAGCACAAGGACGAAGTCGTCACTTTGCACAAACTGGACTAAACCGTTCGAACCTACAAGTTCGCCCGGATTAGTCCGAGTTTCTGTAAAATGGCTAAAACTCGCTCCAAAACACCTCTGCAGCCTTGGTTTTGCTCAGTAGCCTAAGGTTGGAGGGATGGACACTCGATTTCCTCAGCAAACGACGCGGAAACGCATGATTTAGATGCCAAAATAGTTAAGTTCGCTCGAAAAGTAACAAGTTCGCCCGAACTTGTCACCAAATTGGTGACCAAGTTTGACCGAACTTGATCAAAACTTCATCGAATTCACACAAGTTCGCCCGAACTTGTATCATCCTTCCTCAAAAAGGACAAGTTCGCCCAAACTTGTCTAGTTTCTCAGGAACTTGACATGTTTGCCCGAACTTGTACTCCCAGTTAGTCCAGACATACAAGTTCGCCCAAACTTATACCCAAAGGTACAAGTTCGCCTGAACTTGTCTGCTGTTCTCTCAAACCGTAACCGTTTCAGCAATTCGGAAGACTGATGCACTTCTGTTCGCTTACAGGCTGATCCGACACTCTCCGCAACTTTTCTCAGATCCCTCATCTCTCCCGAAACCACTAACTGTGAGTATACTTGAACCCTTTTACGCTTAAATGCACTTTTGGGTGTCACATATGTTTCTATATCAAATCACCTCACACAACTCAACTCTTATTCCTAATCCCGCTATTACATGACTATACGTGAAATCTGCTGAATTGTATGTATTACTTGATTGCTTGTACGCCACCCTTAACATGATAGTATACTAGAGTTTGACCCGCCACCCGGAGGCCCGGGGTTGTTAAGGCTCGCATTTTTATTTCTCATTTATTTTATCTTTTAGGATGTGGACAGCCTCGATCAATCGCGGTTTGTTGGTTTACTTGAATCTGAGTAATTACATAGTTCACAACTGTTATGTATGTCATGCGGTGTATGCTAAACACTTTTATATCTATATTGTACGAAAAACCTGTATGCTCACCTTTACTTAATTGTATTTACGTTTTATTTTAACATATGTGGCAGGTTGAGGACATTAGCTTTGGATTCTTAGATTTAGGTTTTGCTTAGAAATCATGTAATAGAAATCTAGGGGAGATCGAATCGGATGTTATGTTTAAGAGATTGTTTGAATATTGTAATGATTATTTGGGTTTTGTTGTTTAATAGTATGGGATGTTAAACGTGTAGATATTATCGCTTAATAGTTGTTATGATGTCTCTTGAGCAATCTGTTTCGCCTAGCGCCGCGCCCCAATGTTTCCGCCATCGGTTGGTGTGTGACAGGTTGGTATCAGAGCCATAACTTTAGGGAAAATTAGGTAAAATTGCCATGATTGCCTTAGACTATAGTTAGGATACCAAATCAGACCGTTACGCATCGATTAACGCTGAAAACGAATACGAACAGACAAGTCCGCCCGAACTTGGGGGACATGTTCGCTCGAAATTGATCAAGTTCGCCTGAACTTGACCAAGTTCGCTCGAACTTGTCTGTCTCCTCTCAACATCAAACAAGTTCGCTTAGGATTAGACAAGTCCGCTCAAACTTGACATCAGGCTGATGCCAAGTTCGCCCGAACTTGACCAAAATCCTTCGACACGAACTTCTAAACATTGCTTTTCCTAAAGCAACCACAACACACGCTAAAGAACGCTCGTATCACACAAAAACGAATGATCAAGTCAAGAATAGGTGTGAAAACCAAGAAATCTCGATGAGATCGTTCACTCCGCGCATTCTCTCTCGCACGAGATACCTTCGTTGAGTTAGGAGTGATATCCAAACCTCGACGAAAATCTCCATATCTATCTAGTGGAACTCCCGATTTGATCGGCGAGCATAACCACAACTAGGAATGATGTTGTTAAGTTAGGGGTGAAACCCGCATCTTAATAACTAGTTCCACTCCTCGATTTTCAATCTCACCAAAGTCTCGATTATTTCGATGATTTGGAACACGACGTCACTGGAAGGATAAATGTTGTTAACCATCGGTTGGTGTGTGACAGGTTGGTATCAGAGCCATAACTTTTGGGAAAATTAGGTAA
This sequence comes from Scalesia atractyloides, assembly GCA_947069175.1. Classification (NCBI taxonomy): domain Eukaryota; kingdom Viridiplantae; phylum Streptophyta; class Magnoliopsida; order Asterales; family Asteraceae; genus Scalesia; species Scalesia atractyloides. The sequence continues at coordinate 67,972,494 of CAMTDV010000005.1, read as the reverse complement.
AATTGCCATGATTGCCTTAGACTATAGTTAGGATACCAAATCAGACCGTTACGCATCGATTAACGCTGAAAACGAATACGAACAGACAAGTCCGCCCGAACTTGGGGGACATGTTCGCTCGAAATTGATCAAGTTCGCCTGAACTTGACCAAGTTCGCTCGAACTTGTCTGTCTCCTCTCAACATCAAACAAGTTCGCTTAGGATTAGACAAGTCCGCTCGAACTTGACATCAGGCTGATGCCAAGTTCGCCCGAACTTGACCAAAATCCTTCGACACGAACTTCTAAACATTGCTTTTCCGAAAGCAACCACAACACACGCTGAAGAACGCTCGTATCACACAAAAACGAATGATCAAGTCAAGAATAGGTGTGAAAACCAAGAAATCTCGATGAGATCGTTCACTCCGCGCATTCTCTCTCGCACGAGATACCTTCGTTGAGTTAGGAGTGATATCCAAACCTCGACGAAAATCTCCATATCTATCTAGTGGAACTCCCGATTTGATCGGCGAGCATAACCACAACTAGGAATGATGTTGTTAAGTTAGGGGTGAAACCCGCATCTTAATAACTAGTTCCACTCCTCGATTTTCAATCTCACCAAAGTCTCGATTATTTCGATGATTTGGAACACGACGTCACTGGAAGGATAAATGTTGTTAACCGTTGTACGGCGAGAGCATTTGTCTATTAGGCCAAATCTTGTGACCGAACTCGGAGAATCTTCGAATCACTTTGGGTAGTCGCTGTCTCAAAACCCAGGACACTCCCAATTGATTTAAGCCTATAATCGTCGATTTTACGCATCATAGAATTTATTTATTATTTATGTGTTTAAATTTATGGATTTTTACGTTTATTTAATTTCTCGATTTATCGCTTTTACGCTCCATCGATATATGCACTACTAGCACAGCTCTCAAAATCTAAAACGCTAATTAATACACCAACTAAACTAATCGCTCAACTCACCAACGCTCATGAGGACATACGTGCGTCTCTTACGCAGCTCTACTCGCTATCTACGCTACTATATCGCATCTTGTATGCGCTACGCATGTTTTAGTTTGAAGATGAATACGTGCAAAATATGTGCTTATGTGCTTACGTGCTTATGTGGATACGTGTCTATGTGTTATATGCCTTAACTATATAATAATAATAATAATAATAAACTTTTTGAACATAAACCTATCATAATAAAATCTCATCCAATCAAATCCTTTGTGTAGATGCCTTCTATGGGATCTCACACACAGAGGAACATCCAGCGCAACAACGCCGATAAGCACATCGCTTTTCTAGTAGCCAAGCAAATGGCTAAAGTTATCCCCCAGATCGTCAATGAGATCCGTGCCGCTAAAAGCAATTCATCGGTCGATTCCAAAGCCGCCACACCCAAGACTTCCTTCAGCTTTAAGCAATTTAAAGCATGTGGACCCCTCACTTTCTCTGGAACTGAAGGACCGAGTGCTATGTTCCACTGGTTCGATTCTGTCAAAGTTACCTTCCGTCAGAGTGGATGTACCGAAGCTCTGCGCACTATTAACGCTACCGGTGTGTTCCAATCGAGGGCTCTCGAATGGTGGATAGCGGAGCGCAACAAGCGCGGGAACGACGAAGCTTACGGTCTCACTTGGGAGGAACTCAAAGAAATCATGGTGAAAGAGTTCTGTCCTCCGCATGAGGTTCAAAAGTTGGAGAATGAGTTCTGGGATATCAAGCAAGACGGTCCAGACAACGCTGGCCTAACAGCTCGTTTCAAACAATAGAGCATTATCTATCCCGGTCAAGTGGACACGACCGAGAAAGCGATCAAGAAATACCTACGTGCCTTACCCGATTGCGTCGCTGATTTTGTTCAAGCCGCACGCCCTGTCACCATTGAGGAAACTTACCAGCTAGCCGCAGAAATCAACGGCAAAAGGGTTCAGGCTGGTTACTTTAAGAACAGCAAGGTCGCAAATCAGGCCATCACCGAATCAGCAGCTCCTACCGACCAGTCTCGAGAATCAAAGAACAGTCGCCGTGGTCGCAAAAGGGAAAACCCGAGTAAGAACTTTGCCCTTACCGCTCCGCAAAACCCTCAGCCACTCCAGTCTGCAGCACCAAACGCACCGTCGGCAAAGCGTGCATATACTGGCCCGCATCCTTTGTGCTTAAAATGTACTTATCACCATGTGGTTGGAGGCAATTGCCGTTTCTGTACCAACTGCAACATCTACGGCCACTTTACGGTCAGTTGCCGTTCAGGCCCTCGTCAGTCAGCTCCTCAGGCCCCAGCAGCACCAGCTCTACCAGCTCCCCCTCGCACTCCTCAGGCTAATCAGCAGCAGTACCAGCAGCAAGCGCTTGCCCCAAAGGCCCGTGCTTGCTACACATGTGGGGACCCAAACCACTTCAGTAATGTCTGCCCTAATCGAGCTATCAAACAAGAGCCACAGCAACAGCAGCCTCAGCCTCAGCAGCAACCACCACCACAGCCTCAGCAGCAACAACAGGTTGCGCGTGGATGAGCCTTTAACCTCAATCATCGCCAGGCTCAAAACGACAACAATGTTGTCAACGGTATGTTCCTTGTCAATGGTATTTATGCTTCATGTTTATTTGCTACTGGTGCCGATAATTGTTTTCTATCGTTAGAATTCGAAAAGGTTTTAAAATGTAAACTCGCTAAACTTCCAAAGACTTTCAATGTGGAAGTCATCACCGGAAAAAACGTTACCCTCACCACTGTCCTACGTGGTTGTACTCTCGATCTCAACAACCACGTCTTCTCGATCAATCTCATACCTATGCAGTTAGGTAGCTTCGATATCATAGTAGGTATGGATTTTCTTCGTGAAAATCATGCTGAAGTTGTATGCTTCGATAAAATGATTCGTTTTCCTCTCCCTAACGGTGATCAGCTACATGTCTATGGCGAAACTCCCTCAAAGAAGTTGATGCTTATGTCATGTACTCAAGCGAGCAAGCATCTGCGAAAGCAATGCGTTGCCTTCCTAGCCCACATCGTGAACCCGGAGAAAGAAAAGAAAACATGGAAAGATGTACCCGTTGTTTGTGAATTTCCCAAAGTTTTTCCCGACGATTTACTCGGTTTACCCCCTACTCGTAATGTTGAATTCCGTATCGATTTGATTCCCGGTGCTACTCCCGTTGCAAAAGCTCCTTATCGTCTCGTACCATCCGAAATGCGCGAGCTATCCAGCCAACTTCAAGAGCTTCTTGATAAAGGCTTCATTCGCCGAGCACTTCAACTTGGGGCGCACCCGTTCTTTTTGTGAAAAAGAAAGATGGGACGTTCCGAATGTGCATCGATTATCGTGAACTTATAAACTCACGATAAAGAACCGCTACCCTCTTCCTCGAATCGACGACTTAGTTGATCAGCTTCAAAGTGCTACTTGTTTTTCTAAGATCGACCTTCGTTCCGGTTATCATCAGTTGCGTGTACTCGAAGAAGACATTCCGAAAACCGCCATTCGTACTCGTTATAGCCATTTTGAATTCGTGGTCATGCCATTCGGTCTTACAAATGCACCCGCGGTTTTCATGGATTTGATGAACCGTGTGTGTAAAGCTTTCCTAGATCGTTTCGTCATTGTGTTTATCGATGACATCCTTATCTACTCGAAGTCGAGAGACGAACGCACGCGCCATCTCCGATTAGTCCTCGAACTTCTCCAAGGTAATCGTCTTTACGCTAAATTCTCTAAATGTGAATTCTGGCTCGAAGAAGTCTAATTTCTTTGCCACATCGTTAATAGTCAAGGAATTCACGTCGACCCTACAAAGATTGAAGCTGTCAAGAGTTGGATTACACCGAAGAATGCTCTGAAATCCGTTCATTTCTTGGATTGGCGGGTTACTACCATCGATTCATCGCCGACGTTTCGAAAATCGCCGTTCCGCTTACCGCGTTAACTCATAAAGACAAGCCTTTCGTTTGGGATTTCAAGCAAGAGGAAGCTTTTCAAACTCTCAAGCATATGCTATGCAATGCTCCTGTACTCACCCTGCCCGACGGAAACGATGATTTTGTTGTTTATTACGATGCCTCTAATCTTGGCCTTGGTTGTGTTCTTATGCAACAAGACAAGGTTATCGCGTATGCGTCTCGACAACTCACGATCTCGAACTCGGTGCAGTTGTTTTTGCATTGAAGATATGGCGACACTACCTTTACGGTACCAAGTGTACGGTCTTCACCGACCATAAGAGCTTACAACATATCTTCAATAAAAAGGAGCTGAATATGCGCCAACACCGATGGGTTGAACTTCTCAACGACTACGATTGCGAGATACGCTACCATCCTGGCAAAGCAAACTTCGTAGCCGATGCTCTCAGTCGACGAAGCTATGTGTATAGTGTTCGTGACTCTCAAGCTTTGAATGATCTCGAAATCATGATTCGCTCCGCTCGGTTCGCTTGTTTTAACGAGAATACCCTAGAGGAAGAAATGAAATGTGGTGCCAAAACTCAGCTCGTTGTTAAACCTAACGGTATCTACTACTACCTTGATCGCATTTGGATTCCCAACCATGATAACCTTCGTGAATTGCTAATGACCGAAGCTCATAAATCTCGATACTCCATTCACCCCGGAGCCGAAAAAATGTACCAGGACCTTCGTCCTAAGTACTGGTGGCCGGGCATGAAAAAGGATATCGGCGTGTACACTTCAAAGTGCTTAACTTGTTCGAAGGTTAAAGCTGAACACCCAAGGCCCTCTGGCTTGCTTGAACAACCCGAAATTCCGATGTGGAAGTGGGAGAGAATAACTGTGGACTTTATTACAAAACTTCCTCGCACTTCCTCTGGTCACGATAGCATTTGGGTTATCGTTGATCGTCTTACTAAATCTGCGCACTTTATTGCTATACGAGAAGACTTTAAGGTCGAACGATTAGCCCGAATCTGTATTGACGAAGTAATTTGTCGACACGGGATGCCCCGTGACATCATCTTTGACCGTGACGGTCGCTTTACTTCACGTCTCTGGGAGACTTTTCAATCCGCTCTCGGTAATACTCTTAATCTCAGTACCGCTTTTCCCCCTCAAACTGACGGTCAGACCAAGCGTACGATCCGCACCATCAAAGACATGCTTCGTGCGTGCATCATAGATTTCGGTGGCAATTGGGATACGCATTTACCTTTAATTGAATTCTCGTATAATAATAGTTATCACACCAGCATTCAAATGGCTCTTTTTGAGGCGCTGTATGGAAGAAAATGTCGATCGCCTATTGCATGGCACGAGATCGGCGAAGCACAAATCACCGGTCCCGAGCTGATTAAAGAAACGACAGACAAAATCCTCCAGATCAGAGACAATCTCTTGAAAGCTCGGAGTCGTCCAAAGAGTTATGCCGATAAATGCCGCAAGCCCCTGCAGTTCGAAGTGGGAGATCACGTGCTCTTAAAGGTTGCACCTTGGAAAGGAGTGATCCGCTTCGGGAAGAAAGGAAAGCTAGCGCCACGATACGTCAGTCCCTTTAAGATTCTGGAAAGAATTGGCAAAGTGGCCTATCGACTCGAACTACCGGCGGAACTTAACAACGTACATCTGACTTTCCACGTGTCGAACCTCAAGAAATGCCTAGTTGAAGAAAATCTCCACGTCCCTCTCGAGGACTTGCAAATAAACGAGACTCTGCATTTTGTGGAAAAGCCTGTCGACATCATGGACTGAGAAACCAAGAAGCCACGACGCTCTCGCATACCTATCGTGAAGGTCCGATAGGAAGGCAAACGCGGTGCCGAGCTCACTTGGGAATTGGAAAGTGAAATGAAGGCTAAGTATCCGCATCCCTTTGTTACAGCCACTACTTAAATTTCGGGACGAAATTTCCTAAAGTAGGGGAGACTGTAACGACTCCAATTTTCGTTGTTATTTATTTATTTATTTCCTTTTCGTGTATTTTGTTTATATTAATCACTTGTACTCCGAGATTTGGATTATGAAGAGCTTATGTTAATGGGATTACATTTTGTCACATCTATATCACATTTAATCGCTTATTATTCGCCAATTCAATGCAATCACAACTAATTATGCTACTATACGAGCCGAGTGTGTTATTGTTTAATAAACACTTGTGCCATCGAATCGCTTATCTCATCGCATCGCAAAACGCAGTTAATTCTGTGGAATTATGTTTTATGTGTGTTTTATTTATGTATATTATGGTTTAATATCGCTAAATCGCTCACACACTCACGTAACTCGCTCTCTCTCAATTGAATGGTAATGTGACGCTTACGCTTCGTTAAACGCTTAATATAACTATCTAATACAAACTGATCGCCGAACGAACTCGCAACGCGAAATAATCGAACAACACTTGGCCCATAGGTCAAGTTCGGCCGAACTTGTATATCACAAGTTCGCCCAAACTTGTCTGAGCCCCAAAAACTCTTCAAGACTACAAGTCCGCCCGGACTTGTCCTCATAACTCACCAGAAACACACAAGTTCGGTTGAACTTGTAACAAGTTCGCCCGAACTTGAGGTTCCAGCTCACAATCTCACTTCACCTATAAATACCCAGCTCCTCTTCTCATTTGAACTTGCTGCAAGTTCGCCTGGAGCTCCCCAAAACCGAAACCTTTTGTGTTCTAAGTAAGATTCAACCCGTTTTCAACTACAACAACGTTCAACAATGTTTTACAACGATTTTGCACAAGGCCTTGCTTTCGTTTTCATCAAATCTCTCCTGTTTACAAAAATCTCCATCTTTTTATGCAAAATTTCTACTATTCACTCAGATCTATGCTTAGATTTGAGTAAAACCTTTAAAACCTTGATTTTTACACAATATTCGGACTAAACGACGTATGTTTCGTTCACTTTGAAGTGGAACGAGGCGTTGTCAAGATAGATCTCAGATCCGGAAGCACAAGGACGAAGTCGTCACTTTGCACAAACTAGACTAAACCGTTCGAACCTTCAAGTTTGCCCGGATTAGTCTGAGTTTCTGTAAAATGGCTAAAACTCGCTCCAAAAGAGCTCTTCAGCCTTGGTCTTGCTCAGTAGCCTAAGGTTGGAGGGATGAACACTCGATTTCCTCAGCAAACGATGCGAAAATGCACGATTTGGATGCCAAAACAGTTAAGTTCGCTCGGAAAGTAGCAAGTTCAACCGAACTTGATCAAAACTTCATCGAATTCACACTAGTTCGCCCGAACTTGTATCATCCTTCCTCAAAAAGGAGAAGTTCGCCCGAACTTGTATCATCCTTCCTCAAAAAGGACAAGTTCGCCCGAACTTGTCTAGTTTCTCAGGAAACTTGACAAGTTTGCCCGAACTTGTACTCCTAGTAAGTCCAGACATACAAGTTCGCCTGAACTTGTACCCAAAGGTACAAGTTCGCCCGAACTTGTCTGCTGTTCTCTCAAACCGTAACCGTTTCAGCAATTCGAAAGACTGATGCACTTTTGTTCGCTTACAGGCTGATCCGGCACTCTCTGCAACTTTTCTCAGATCCTCATCTCTCCCGAAACGCCCCAACTATGAGTATACTTGAACCCTTTTACGCTTAAACGCACTTTTGGGTGTCACATATGTTTCTATATCAAATCACCTCACACAACTCAACTCTTATTCGTAATCCCCCTATTACATGACTATACGTGAAATCTGCTAAATTGTATATATTACTTGATTGCTTGTACGCCACCCTTAACATGATGGTATACTAGAGGTTGACCCACCACCCGGAGGCCCGGGGTTGTTAAGGCTCGCATTTTTATTTCTCATTTATTTTCTCTTTTAGGATGTGGACAGCCTCGATCAATCGTGGTTTGTTGGTTTACTTGAATCTAAGTAGTTACATAGTTCACAACTGTTACGTATGTCATGCGGTGTATGCTAAACGCTTTTATATCTATATTGTTGGCAAAACCTGTATGTTCACCTTTACTTAATTGTCTTGACGTTTTATTTTAACATATGTGGCAGGTTGAGGACATTAGCTTAGGATGTTTAGATTTAGGTTTTGCTTAGAAATCATGTAATAGAAATCTAGGGGAGATCGAATCGGATGTTATGTTTAAGAGATTGTTTGAATATTGTAATGATTATTTGGGATTTTATTGTTTAATAGTATGAGATGTTAAACGTTTAGATATTATCGCTTAATAGTTGTTATGATGTCTCTTGAGCAATCTGATTCGCCTAGTGCCGCGCCTTGATGTTTCCATCATCGGTTGGGGTGTGACACCACATCGGGTCTAGTATACGAATAGTTCTCCACAAACCCCAAATCCTTCGTTTCTCAATGCATTCCGGATCTTTTTCTTTAGTAATATCCCAATTTTCGTCAGCCCGTAATACAATCACTGCTTCACTGGTTTTAGGATCCGTTTGCCACCACAAGAAGTAAGGATGAAAATCTTGTTCAATGGGCTTTAGTGGCATGTTCTTCATTGCTCTTGGACGTTTCATCACCAGTGTAACATCTTTAACCCCTGTCTTTTTATCCATCTTTATTTTGCGCTTTGGTATAACGACATCCATAATTCAAAACCTCTTAAAGCTGCAAACTTTATAACCCTCCATAGCCGTTGTTCGTTGAACTTCTTCTGAAGACTGGTGTTTCTCGTCTGCACCAATTCTTCAACATCCCAAAAAGGTAACGTCTTTATATCTGCAAGATGTCTGAAGTATTGCACCCCGAACTTCCTTCTGATAGCATAGACGTCAAGTTCTCTTATCTATCCCCAACTCAGAATATCACCCAGTGATTTGTCTTTATCACGAGTAAAGAACGCCAGTGGTCGCTTGAACTTTCTTTCTTTAGGCATCTCTTTGAACCACGACTTTTGCGCTTCAGCAATCTGTTCTTTCGTATAGCGTTTAGGAATATTACCTTCCTTTACCACTTTATCAATCTTTTGTTTCAACAAATTCACATTAATCTGACTCATAAGTTCTTCAATCATTGGAAAACTGTCAGTATTGATATTAGAATACTTTTCAGTTTCATCATCATAAGAATCTTCAAATATACACGATCATAATCATCTGCTTCTGATACTCGCTTGTAAACATATTCCTTTGATTCAAACGTTTTGATGTTCACTAATTCTTCTTCAAAGTCAAATTCCAACGAATCAGCATCAACCTCGAACATTCTAGCCAACTCTTCTTTGGTGTAGTTATGAACAAACTCCACTTCCTCTATACTCGGATCCAACATAATCATCAAAGGCTTTTCATGAACGGCAGCAACAGGTATAACAACTATCGTGTTAGAAACATCAACATCTTTAGGCCCTGTATATTCCCCCTTATTTTGATCATCCTCCATATTCACATCATCATTAATTAAGGATTCAAAGTCAAACTCAGTGTGAACATTAGCATAATCAACTTTTAGACCAACACCCCCTAATCATCATCACCATCATCATCGTCGTGATCTGAATCATCTTTCGTCTCATCTACAGGGTCATCGTCTTTTTCATCATCTTCCTCCTCGTCATCTTTTTCTAATTCAGAAGCTTTGATTGATTCATCATTCTTTTCTGCTTCTTGAGATTCAACAATAGAAATATCTTCAGGAACGATCTCTGATTCAGGAGCTTTTTTTGCTCCAACAGTCTTTTCAATCACTGGCTCCTCTGTAGGTTTAGGGACACCATCAATAACCCCTTTGCCTTTACCCTGTTCTGCCAATTCTTTTGCAACTTTGTCTTTTGCTTCTTGCAGATCAAGCCTTTCGTACTCTGCCTTGAAATCAATGCCCAAGCTGTTTGTTATTACTTTCTGAAGTCTTGCAAACCTTCTGTCATTCTGATCACGTTCAGATCTAAGCTCAACAATCTCTTTCTCTAACTGTTCCTTAGCAGCACTCAGACTGTCAACCATCTTTCATGTAACCTCTGTCATCTTCAAGAAATTTGACTTTATCTTGGAGAATCTCTTTCTCAACATCACTCTGCTTCACTTTCTTTTCCAGAGCTTCTTTCTCGATTTCATTCTGTTTGACTTTATCTTCCAGGGCTTTGATTCTTTTCTCTAACATTCAACTGTAGTATCTTCAAACCAATTCAAAAGATCTTCAGCTGTGACTGGATGAGTAATATTATCTGGAACTTCACCGAAAGCATCTTTAAACTCTCTAGCTCTGGCACTTTGTGGAGTAGACTGCTTTGATCTTGGAGGAGTTGCTTTAGGAGCAACCTTTGCAGCAGCTTTTGGACTTGATAGAGGTGTACTCTGAACCGGTACTAATAACTGTTGGTGGTTCTTGTATTGCAGTAGTTGGTGGAACTTGTACTTCAATAATCGGAATCTCTTGCAAATTAGAAACATGAGGTTCTTGTGTAACTCCTTTCTTTGTTTTCTGACTCAAGTACCTGCGACTATAAGGCTTTTTCTTTCCTCGAGTACTAGGAGAACTTGTAGATTTCTTTGAGTCTCCAGCCTTTGATTTAGAACGCTTTGATTTCTTCTTAGGACGTTCTTCATCGGAACCCTCATCAGAACCTAGTTCATATAGATCTTCACCAAGCTTTTTCAAACGTTCTTCTTCTTTTTGTTTCTCAGTCTCTTTCTGGCGAACGCCAGTAGAATCTTCAGACGATTCATCATCTTTGTCAGAAGTTGCTGAAATAACATCATCTTGATCACCACTCGCTGTACCAGCCTCAACTTCTTGGCTTTCAATATTGACTGCAACGCTCTATCCTTCAACATTAACTTGTTCAACATCAGGCTCATCGATCAACATAGTTTCAACTTTCTTTGACGCCCTTTTGCGTTTCTGCTTCTCAACAACAACAACCCTCTTGATATACCAATCTCCTCTTTTCTCTTTGAAATTCTTTAACAGCTCAACTTCGTCTTTATCGTCTCCGCTACCATCTTTTCTCCATTTGTTTTCAGGTAGTGCGACATAATCAGCTTTTACGATTGCACCAAACACATGCTTTGAAATAGGAGCAGAATCTTGTTTCTGATATATCTTGAGCTTCTTTAAAGTTGTTTCATCCATTTGACTCATATAAAGAATATCGTTCGGATCTTTAGTAATGTTTTGAAACTTATCATCTATCAGCATCTGAACGAACCTCGGATACATCACCAGTCTTTCTTTGCCCATATTCTTCGACATGAACTTGAATATCACTTTCGAGAAGTTGAATTTCTTGTTGAGTACCAATGTTGTAACCATGCAAGATATGTAGTCCTGAATATCGTCCAACCCAACTTTCCTGTGGCTGAAAGCATGAATAATAGCGTGAATCAGAAGTTTGTATGGTAGAGGAACACCACTTTTCTTCAATGCAAGCTCATTTGCATGCCCCTTATATCCCATTCGATAGAAACAACCATTTACCATCCTCTTTTCAAAGCTAATTGGATCATTTTCATTGTCGTTGAATTCAAGAACCCTTCTAATATCTGCTTCAGTGATCAAAAACTCCTTATCTTTAAGGCCAACACGAACAACAGACTTTATCACTTTGTTTGCTTCGTTGTAAGATGCTGCGTTCCAGAAAAGATATACATGCAATCTATAAACGACATGTTTATCCGTAATCGCCTTGGTGATTGGAATTCTCCACAAAAACTCTAGAATCTTGAAGAATACAGTCAAAGTAGGATAAACTTCTCATCCAGCGAGATACAGGTGTTGTGAAACTTATTAAACAAAAGTTGGATATTCGGCGGACAAGAAATCAAAAACTTAGCAAATTATCACAATTTTCACCAAAAATTCATCAAGTTCGGGCGAACTTGATGCCAACACATTAGAAATTTTCAATTAACACACAACTTCGCTCGAACATACAGATTCACATTTTATTTTTCTGATTTAAACAAGTTCGGGCGAACTTGTATTGTTTACAGGTTTTGAACTTTGTTAAAACAAGTTCGGGCGATCTTGTATTATTTTCAAGTATTATGCAGGATGATAACCACTTCGCCTGAAGTTGTATCAAAAAACTTCAACAAGTTCGGGCGAACTTGTTATCTTCCACATCAAAACCTGCAAACATCAATACCAGTCCAATGTCCGAATTTATGGTTTGTTTATGATGTTAACATGTTAATAAACCATTTACACCGTTCAATTTGTTCTAAGACATCCTAGATCTTATTTTTACATTTTCGGTCCAAAACTGTTCAAACACATTCAATTTATGGATGATATATGCAAATTATACCTCGGCCATGATTATAAGTATGCCAATCACTTATAATCAGTCTCAATTTCGGCAGCACAACGGTACAATTCTTGCAAAAACACAATTTCTCTCAAATCGCACTAAGTTCGCTTGAAGATAATTGAAACAGATAAAATTAATTTTGAGCGAACTTGGTTATTTATACTGAGTCAAGTTCGGGCGAACTTGACTTCCAAACATCAATTCTCATCTTTCAACTTCGCCCGAAGTTATGCTATTGTGAAACAATTTTCAATCAGTAACTTCGATCTGACTTGATTAAGGCCCAAATTCAAACTTTTCAAATTTTTCATTTTTAACCCTGAACTTTCACATGTTTACCAGTTATGAAAATCTACTCAGTTGACCAAGTCCAAGTTAATGACCTCGGTTAACCGATTTGTCTGCCGAGTCCAAGTTAATGACATCGGTTTGACCTGTTATGAACAAACTGATGGTTTCTTCAAATTAAAGTTTCAAATTAATTAACTTTTCATCGTTTTTCGTGTACTTTTGTTTTACAGATTAGCTCCCAACCCGTTGTCAAGATTTCCAAACAACTTGCACCATTCCGAACTCTGAAGATCCGCTTTCCATCATTGGCTGTTGAAAACAATGTAGAAACAAAATCTTTTTGAATTTTCGAAAGTTTATGCTAAAACACACTGAAAATCTTTTTGGGTTTAAATCTGAAATCAAATAAGCTATGTACAAACATATTTACACACATATTTTTGTGAATTCGTGTCTAAGGATTATATGAGTTGTTTGAGACGTATCACCAGTACCATTGACCTTTTGATGACTTTAAGTTCTAAACTTGTTTACCTAGATTGTCGATATGTTTGTCCACTTAAACGTCAACACATTTCTCAATTGATCCAAGATATCTTAGTTAGTGTTATGAAACTTGACCCCACTATGGTTCCCATCTCAGAATATACTCTCGTATCAAGATTTCCTAGATTTCATCTTACAGTGAGTATAGCGTAATTGATATCTGTATCTGTGTTATGCGAAGCCTTAAGAGCTCAGGTTAATACCACCGTATCGACAAGGAGATGAAGGCTCGACTTTAAAGGTGTGTTTCAATTAAGGAATATTTTAAGCACTGCAATTGATTAGATCGTTCGATTCTTTCAATTTTGCTGCAGTTTAGGGGTTTTTTTTGCAAAAGTATTATAGAAGTTCTAGGCTATTGCTTCCGCAAAATCAGAAGAACTTGTATAATACCCTAGATATCAATCATCTATAAAGACCTCGTATCTCAGAATCAGGCAATCTCTCCAACGAAATTTCGGAGTACTAAGTCCATATATCCGAGAGATGTTAATCCACAAGTTTAAGCAGTTGTAAAATTTAGTTTATATCCCGGAAACAATCTACTGAACGTGTAAAGCCTATCGACACATCCACAGTAAGACTTGTTTATCACTTTTAAACTTTACAAATCCTTAGCATACTATGATAGTCCACTGATGTACTATTATTTCCTTTTTGACACAAAATTCTTTTTGTCTTTTTCATGTTTTTGTACTTTTGGGCTTTTCATATGTTTTTTTATTATGGTTTCATTTCTCCCCCTAAAATCAAAAACATATTTTTGTATTTTAGTTTTTAAGAAATTCTAATCCTAAAAGGTAACAAACCAATGAGGATCACGAGAACTCGTCGTCGGATCCATATTCAACCTCTGCTTCCGCACCTGTCAAATTTTTTTTCATACCGTTAAGTCTCATTAAGTATTTAAACCGTGAAAGTCTAAAAGGTTTGATATAAAAGTCAGCTTTTTGTTCATCGGTGTGGATTTTCTCAATTCATACCAATATTTTTTCATAGCGATCACAAATAAAGTGGTATCGAATCTCGATATGTTTTGTTCGAGAGTGATGAACTGGATTTTTCGTTATGTCGATTGCTGCCTTATTGTCTACATATAATGGAGTGTCAAGAAATTGCAATCCATAGTCTCTCATCTGTTGTTGTATCCACAATATTTTTGAACAACAACTGGAAGCCGAGATGTACTCAGCCTCACAAGTAGAGAGAGCGACCGTGGTTTGTTTCTTGCACTGCCAAGTTACTAGTCGAGTTTTGAAGAACTGGCAACCGGCCGTCGTAGACTTTGAATTCAATTTGTCAACACCGAAATCAGAGTCTGCATTCCCGTCAGATCGAAGTTGTCATTCTTTGGATACCACAAGCCGGTGCTTGGACATCCCTTCAAGTATCTGAAAATTTGCTTCACGATCTGCATGTGAGATATTCTGGGACTTGACTGATAACGTGCACAAAGGTAGGTAGGATACATTATATCCAGGCGAGATGCCGTCAGATGGATGAGTGATCCTATCATCGACCTGTAAAAAGTATCATCAACTTTGGTTCCTGTTTCATCGATGCAAATTCCATGATTGAGTGCCAGAGGAGTAGATAACGGCTTCGTGCTATCCATCTCAAACTTCTTCAAGATGTCATGAACATACTTGGTTTGGTGGATAAAAATACCGTTTGGCAACTGATCAACCTGCAATCCGAGTAAGAATTTCATTTCACCCATAGAGCTCATCTCGAATTCTTCTTCATGATTTTTTCAAACTCTTTGCAAAGATCGTCATTTGTCGAACCAAAGATAATGTCATCCACACAAATTTGTACGATAATCAGATGACTTCCAACTTCTCTGGTAAATAGCGTACTATCCACTGTTCCTCTAATAAAGCCGTTGCCAATGAGATGTTGAGATAACGTCTCGTACCAGGCTCTCGAGGCCTGATGCAAACCATATAGTGCTTTATCCAAAAGATAGGCTTTCTTTTTGTTCAGGGGATCGACAAACCCCGGTGGTTGGCCGACATGCACTTGCTCTCGTAGCTTACCTTAGAACAACTGATTTCACATCTAATTGATACACTTTAAATCCTTTCCATGCAGCGAATGCAAGGAAAATTCTTATTGACTCCAAACGTGCTACTAGTGCATACACTTCGGTGTAATCAATTCCTTCTTGTTGATGGAATCCTTTGACAATGAGCCGAGCTTTGTTGCACACTATTACTTCACGATCATCGCGCTTGCACTTGAAAACCCATTTAGTATCAATCGCCTTTTGATTCTCCGGAAGGTCAAAAAGTTTCCATACCCCCAGCTTTTCGAATTGTAGTAATTCTTCTTGCACCGCAAGCACCCAATTCTCATCACCTAAAGCTTCAGTAACATTCTTCGGTTCAATTTGGGATATGAAGCATGAATAATAGCAATACTCTTGAGTCGGAGCTACTCGAGTATAGAAACAACTCAAAGCTTTGTTGATCTGACTCCTTGTTCGTACACCAACTTGCAATCACCAATTATGGAATTTGATGGGTGGTATGAATAAGATCTCGGCATCACTTCACTTGGAACATTAACAGTATTCTCCTGATTAGTAATATTCTGATTTACCACTGATTCAACTGCAGGAGCACTAGAAGACGCTTCATTTCGAGTATTTGGGCCAGCAGATTGATTTAACATACTTGTGATCTGCTCAGATTCTTCGTCAGACGAAGATTTTCCATCATCATCAAACATAAGCCTCATCAGAGTCGGAATTATGTGCTTGAGAAAGATTAGGTTCTTATGTGGTATTTACTGGTTTTATAGCCGGTGTCTCTTTTTTTGCATAAGTTTCTTGAACACCGTTAGTGCTTGGACCTGTACCAGAAGAAGAAGATCCAACAGTTGGTTGATTAACCACTATTGGTCTGATAATCTGCTCTTGATTAGCCGACTGATGTAGATAATATAACACCGCTTGTGCTTGGACCTGTACCAGAAGAAGAACAACCAAGCATCGCCTGCTCTTTGAATAGGAGTTGTATATCGAAAACAATCGACGTGCTGTGCTTCTACCACTCTTCTCAAACGTGGAAGGTAAACTCTCTTGAGTGGACTTGCGTAGCCAACAAAGAAACCATCTATCGATTTGGACCAAACTTTCTGTCTGAATCAATAACTATACAAGGTGCACCAAACGGTTCTAAACACTTCAGATTAGGTTTCCTTCGATTTAGCATTTTAAAGCAAGTCTTCTTGGTAGGTTTGATCGTCAAGACTCTGTTCAATGTATAACATGCTGCTGCGACTGCTTCACTCCAGAAACTGACAGGAGGCTTTGAATCAGCAAGCATAGTTCTTGCTGTTTCTATTAACGTTCTGTTCTTCCTCTCAGCTACTCCATTTTGTTACAGAGTGTATCGAGCACTGAATTCGTGTAAGATGCCTTTGTCGTTGCAAAATTCTTTCATTCAGGCATTCTTAAATTTTGTACCGTTATCGCTTCGGATTCTTCTAATAGGGAGATGGTACAAATTTTCAATCATACTGAAGAGAATCATGAGATTATCAAATGTTTCGTCTTGGCTCTCTTGGAAGAAGACCCATGAAAATCTTGAATAATTATCAATGACGACAAGACAATAAAGATCTCTAGATATACTACGAACATTCACTGGACCGAAGAGATCCTATGCAGTCTTTCGAGCGGCAGCTTGATGGAGTTGAGAATCTTCTTTGGATGAGACTTTTTAACCTGCTTTCCTTTCTTGCATTCCAGACAATTATCAGTCATGTGAAAGCTTCTAAGATTCACTCCTTCAACTAAATCATTGTGAACCAGATGATTCATCTTTCTGAGGTGTATATGACCCATCTTTCTGTGCCAAAGAATTGACTCCTTCTCTGTGACCTTTGTTACGAAACATTGAGCCGACTTTGAAGTAGTAGTAGCAATACTTATATCAAGCACATAAAGATCATTCTCGCGAGGAGCACGCTGAGAATCCACTCTTCTGGAATCTTAAAGCCCGGTTTAATGATTATGCACTCCTTGTTGTTGAAATGGGTGGTAGACTGCTTATCACAGATCTGAGAAATGCTAAGAAGATTGTTCTCCAGCTCAGCGATATAGTTGACCTTATCAAATGACACCACACCATTAGATAGCTTCCCTTCTGCAACGATTCTACCTCCTTGATTACCCGCGAATCCCACGTACCCTCCATTGATTGCTTTAATATCGAAGAGTAAGGCACGCATCCCAGTCATGTGACGTGAAGCTCCCCTATCCATAATCCACTTTGATAAGATGGATCTATGGAGCCCCTGCACATGCAAAGAAACTATTTAAACAGGAAAACCCAAGCCTTTCTGTTCTTGGGTGGATTCGGATAAACATCTTCGTAATCACTTTCATACTCATCTTCGTAATCAAAATCGCCATCAAACATCTCGTCCAATGTTAACTTTGAAAACTTTTCAATTTTATCTTCTTTTGTTTGTTTTTGAAGATCCCTTTTTAATTTTGGAAAATCATTTCTGAGAACCCCCTTATCAGTCATTGTTTCTTTGGAATCTTTAACATTGACTGACTCAGTTGGTTTAACATTCTCAATTTTGACTGAACAGACTTTGCAGTTTCAGATGATGATGAGGTTTTCTTTGCAACCCAAGCTTGAGATTTCATTCGAGCTTTCTTGATGTAAAATTTTGAATCTTTAATCTCATTTGATTTAGAAGTTTCACCCTTTTCAAAAGTTGATTTCTCAATTTTAGATTCACTTTTAGGTTTCATTTCAATGTTAGATTCATTATTTCGTTTTAAGATCGGGATTGGCTTTACGATCTCTGGTTGCTTAAGTTTCTCATCAACTGAAAGTGTCTTTCATCGGTGATACATAGGCTTTGATTTCGGACACTTGCGAGCAATGTGACCAACTTCATTGCATTTGAAGCAAGTCCGAGTATCAGCAGAATGTCCATTTGTGGGTTTTACTCCACTTGTGGATTTAGCCTTATCACGAAGTTCCTTTTCCTTCTTAAACTCAACATTCGATTGCTTCCCAATCGAATTCTCTTCCTGAACTGTGTTTGTCCCAAACACGAATTTCATGTTTTTATTCTTATATTCGTGAAATGGAGACTTTTGTTTCTTTTTCGGTTCATCTTCTACTACCAAACCCAAACCAGCTCTCCTGTTCTCAAGAAAATCACCACCCTTCCTTCGGTAGTTGTTATAAACTTTCTTGGATTTTGAGTAAAATTTCTTTTCATTCTTCTCTAGATCATCTAATGAAACTTCAACAAGTTTGAATAGTTTATCGATTTGATCTTCTTTCACATTTCGAATCGGAAAACTATCATCAAAATATAGTCTATCAGAATCCTTAACTTTGTACATACAACGTTAGGATCATCACTTAGGCTATTTTCTGAAGATATATCGTCATTTTCGGATTGTGATTCAGAACTGTTCAAACTTGAGTTGGCGTTCTTAAAGCTGCCATCATCCGAATCATTTCCCAAAACATTTTCAACCACATTTTTCACAACTGCTTCACTATCATCATTAGATGTCGTGTAGACTACATCAATGTTCTCAGGCAACTTATCATTTGTTTCTGATAAAAGTGTTATATTAGTTGCCTTCTCAATCCCATCCACTTTCTTGCGACAATAACTTGCGCACAATGGAGGTGGAACATTGCTATACTCTCCACGCTTCTTACCTTTTGGCTTCATAATATTATCAGCCGATGAAATCGTTGGAAGAATATGATCGATGACATTAGCGTTCGTGGTGTAGCTAAGCAAGAGTTGTCTAACTCTTTCTGTTTCAATTTTCATATCTTGAAGCTCTTGTTTTGTTTCAGCAATGGTATTTATGTACATATTAGTTGCTTTTTGTTTTTCAATTACCGTTGCTTTTAACATTCTTATTGTGGCACCTTATTCTAAATTAGCTTTTTCAACATTGTAATAAGTGCCTTTCATCTTATCATAAGCTTTTTTCATCGTGCGATAATCGTATCTAAAATTTTCGTTATGCACATTTAGTTTGCTTATGATTTGAGATTTTTCAACTCATTGCTCACAAGGTTTTGTGTACTTTGTGCAAGGTTTTTCAGCGTCCACAACTTTCACAACTTCCTTTTCAATCACCTTTACCTCTGAACCCACCTATTTCAGATTTGCTATCATGGCTTTGTCAGCAATCTTTGTGAGATTTTCTTCATTCATCTCCCTTGTCACATCAATGACCTCCTCAACCTCTGGTTTCTTTTCTTCAACCACTTGCTCTTGCGATCTATTTCCAAAGCAACCTGCAAAACTAGTATGAAAGTTAGGAGGGATAATGTTCTTCATCTTTGTCTCGTGATAGATCATTTCCTCTTCCTCTGTTCTTTGCAGATATTCTTCTAAGATCGCATTTTCAAGAGCTGTATCATCAACCATTGATTCTGATTCATCCATGATCTCTGCCATCAAAGCAACACCAGTCTTCTTGCCAATATAATTATTCCAGTCAAAACCTTCGTCTTCATGAGACACAACTAGAGCTTGTTCAGTTGGCTTTGAGGAATTTTCTTGAACTTCTACTTGAGTTCATTTTGGGTATTGCTTGTACTGCAACGCTTTCTTGTAATAGTAGTTGTTGTTGCCAAAAGGACTTTGATTGCCGCTTGCTTCTTGATTTGTGCATTCGGGTTTGAAATGCCCCTTTTGTATGCATTTGAAGCATGTTACTTTCGACTTATCAAATCCAAGCTTATTGCTCGAGTTTATGTCTCTTCCAGTAAGTGCAACAAACTTTGTGACTCTTCTAATAAACGATGCTAAGCTCCATTTTATATCCATCAGTTCTAACTCCTCTTCATCAACCTGATCGTAATCCTCAGTAGTCATCTCTGGATTTCTGATCTTTCCCACAACTAAACTTTCATATGATTCAAGCACTGTTGCAAGAAGTGCTATATGTTGTTTGGCCACTTGTTCAGGGAAAACATACTTCAGATTGACTGCAATATTGCACTGAAATACATTTGGATCAGAACTAGAATGATTTGTCTGATTTGTTTGATTAGGTTGATTTTGGAACAGAGAATTTGAACTAGCACTCGAATATCCTGTGATCGGAGGACTCTGATCATAACTCAGGTATGATTGAGTGTTTGGTTGACTTTGGAAGGAATGGTTCAAAGAATTCATATTCGCACTAAACGCCGTTTGAATTTTCGGACTCGAAATTTCCTGAACACCTCCTTTGTAGTACACACCTACATCTTGCACAACATTTGCATTCTTTGATTTGGCCAATTTTAGCAACTCCATTTCATGTCCTTCTAACTTGTCAATGAAAGATGATAGTTTGAAATGCATCCAACTCGGACTATTCTTCAATACCATCAAGTAGGTCGACCACTCCCCTTCAGGAAGTGCATAAGCCAATTTATCAAACGTTTCTTCATCAGTTTTATGAATATCATGTCTTCGCATCTGAACCATCAAATGACAATATCTATCGATCATCTGCTTCATGGTTTCGCCTTTGATCATTGTGAAAATGTCAACTCTTTCTTGATTAAAGCCTTCTTGCTTTTGATCATCTCGGCACTTCCCAGATATTTAGCACATAGTGCATTCCACAACATCTGTGACGTCGAGCATTCAGGTAGCAAGATCAAGATGTTTTCTTTCACTAATTGCTGTATCAGACTGATCATTCTCCTCTCTGCCACATATGCATCTTTAAGTTCTGGTGTAAACTTAACCAAAGCAAGATCTTGATTACGTTCATCTTTTGGCCACGTATAACCGGTTTGCACAGCAACCCAACTGTAGAAGTAATTAGCTTGAACCTAGTTCACGAATTTCTCTTTCCATCCTTCAAATTCATTCATGCTCATCAACTTTGGCGGCTTCACAGAAGTTCCCTTTTCGTTGACTATATTCATCTGGTTCACCGCATTTGCGTTTGCATTCACATTTGATGTAGAAGCTACTGTTGAAGCAAAGGCGTTGTGAAAATCATCCATCTCGAAAATCAGACGATTATGGCTAAAACACGTTAAAAAACACTTGAAAATTGATAACAAACTGACAAGTTCGGGCGAACTTGTGCAGAAAACAAAATTCAGATTCAATTTTAACAAGTTCGGGCAAACTTGTGTAAATATTTCTGAAAAATTTCAATTTTAAGCAAGTTCGGGCGAACTTGTAATGACTTTTGAAAAATTTCCAAGTTTTACCAAGTTCGGGCGAGCTTATGTAAAATTTCAACAAGATTTTGACAAGTTCGGGCGAACTTGATCAAAATTCACTGAAAATTCCAACAACTTCGCGCGAAGTTGGTTAAAATCAACAAAAATGATGATTTTAAGCCAAGTTGGGCGAACTTGTAGTATAAGTTCGAGCGAAGTTTGTTTCTCAAACATGGTTTTTTGACATTTTTGACATGAAATCGATTGAATTTGATTCTGAAACTTTCAAGGGTTTGTTATTAGGTGATTATGTATGACATATTCACTTTTTAGCCATTTTTAACCATAGGTTCATCATTTATGTGAAAAAATGTAGAAAATTGATAGAAATTGGTAGAAATAAAGAGTGTCTAGTGTAGATATCAGCAAATTAGGTATCCATGGCTCTGATACCACTTGTTAGGATCGCTCGACCACTGCTTAGGAACCTAATTTAGTCCAACATAAGCGGAAATTATGTGACTTGTTGATCGAATACACAAGATTTACTGTTTAAATTGTCTGTTTATTAGTTCAAATCAATAGTACATCGAGAATTCAAACAGACATAGCTTCACCGTCGTCAACGCAAAGTTCTTACAATGAAAGACCCAAAGACAACTATATATAGAGCAACAAGTTCGCTCGAACTATGGCTTTGCTGGATCAAGTTGGGCGAACTTGATCAGCCTTCACATAAGTTCGGCCGAACTTGTGCTTTACAACCATAAATACTTTCAAATCTATATTCAAGCCCTAATTACACAGACTCGATCCAAGACCTAGCAATAGACATCATGTATCAACACAGACTCCTCTGGGTAACCAGTTAATTCATAGTCTGAATCAACAACCACATCATTCAAAGTTTCAGTAACAACTTCAGAAAAAACCTGAGTCTTAGAAACTAAAGACTGGACTAAATTCCAAACATAGTCATCATGTTTATCACATAAAATATCAGAATCATCAAGTTCATCATCCTCTTCAGACTTATCCTCAACTGTCACAGACTCTACACATTCACTAGAACAATCAACATCATTTATAGAATCAGTGTTAGATGTTGATGGAATTTCTAGTGTTTCTTTTGACAACTTTTCTGGTTCTGAGCTTTCAACTGATTCATTTAAGCATTCTTGGCTATCATTTTTAACAAAACTCATGGGTTTTTGAAAATCAGTGCGTTGAGCATTGTTAGGCTTGAAAGGTTCCTAAGGAACGTAGTCGCTTGGTTTTCCATACATCATTGTATCATAAATTTTCAATTCTTGCTCAGTAGTGGGCATTCTTGAATAATTATGATTGTATGGTAGAGGGACCCGAGTATAACCCAACCATTTCCCTTTGTTTTCCTTGTATGCCAATTGTACATCATAGTGATTTCGGACAGTGTCACTGGAAGTATCGAATTTTTTAATATTTAGTTCATTTTGCCGATACTTTCCAGTGAGAAGCTCCAGCTCAGCTCTTACTGAGTCACATTCCATTGTTTCTAACTTTAATCTGTTTTTATAGTCATAGACCCAACATTTTTGTTGGTTTATGTCTAAGTGGAGCTGAGCTATGTCCTTTTTAAGTGCATCGACCTTTTCATAGAGATTTTATTGTTCTCTCAAAGATTTTATTGTTCTCTCAAAGACTGATACACTTAGACATGCCACTGTTGTAATCGCTGATGAGAGCAGAGTTATGGTCCCTCATTTGTGCAATTGTGTTTCTACAATGTTCGGAACACAAAAGAAAGTTTACCGTTTCGAAGAGAGTTTTGCGTTCCTCGGTCAAAACTTCGTTTAGGTTCATTTTCAATTTTTTAAGATATTATATAACTAATATATAATAATAAAATTAAACTAATTTTTAATTATATGATTTTAGATTTTTTTAATTAAATAACCTAAAATTAATATTTATAATTATTATTATTAATAAAATAATGATTACCTAATGATTAAATATAATTATTATTATTATAAATAAAAACCCTAAAAGTTACGTTCAGCCGCCGACAAGATCGTCTTCTTTGTTTAACTCAGCTACCACGGTGATGACGATGACCGTCTATAGTCACCGGAGATGAAACGAAGGCGGCGGTTAGTGATGGAGACGGTGGAGGATGATGTTGTTGACGAAGAAGCTGAACGGTGTGTTGTACGGTGTATGGTTGGTGGAGGTTCAACGTGGTAGCAGGTCGGGTTATATATGATGGTCGATAGTGTAGATGACCGGAGAATGGACGTTGTAGATGAGTTAATGATGATGATGATCGATGACGATGACGAACAACGGTGATGAAGAGGTTGATTAACGGAGATTGACGTAGATGATGTTGGTGACCGGAAGTTGCAGGTTGTCGAAGTTTGGTTATGGAGGTGGGTACGGCTGTGAGCGGCGGTCGGAGGTGCACGGAGGTTACGTCGGAGATGATGAACGACGGTGAGTCGGAGGTACACGGTGGTGGATTGCGGTGTCGTGAACTCGAAACGGAACTTGGATAAGATGCGGTGTCTCGGATGTGTGTATCTCGGATGAGTTTGGATGAATCTCGAATGATGTTACGATTGTATTTCGGATGTTGATGATGAAACTCAGATGATGTCGATCTCGGATAAAAGTTGATGAAGATGAAAGGAACTCGGATGGTATTGATGATGATCTCGAATGAGATATTCAAAACAGTATGTTATCCGAGATGATGATGTGAGGATATTATAAAATTTCAAATGGATAAAGCTGTGTATCTGGAAGGAAGAAGTATATCTCGGATGGAATATGTTTGTTCAAAGAGTATTTCGGATGAATTATGTTGATGACTATGATAATGACAGATGATGAGGATGTATATTTTGAGAGAAAAAAAAGGTATCTCGATTGTGAAGCTTTGATTGTTCTAAATTAATTGTTTTTAATAAAAACAAATCAACTTTAAACTATTTTAACAGTTTTCAATAAGATCAAAACAACAAAATATGATGGTTTTTCAAATTTTGATGAACACGATGAAGAACACGAAGAACACCAACCCAAAAATTTCCGAAAACTTGAATTTTTGATATCGATCCGAGCCTAGAAATAAGTTCTAAAGGCTTTGATACCAATTGCAAGTCCCGGACAACCGGATCTAACAACAATATCAAACACACATCAAGGATGAGCGGAATCCAAACTCGGTGTGATTCGAGTAAACTGAAAAATATGAAGATAGAAAGATCCAACTTGCATACAATTCAATGATTGTCTAATACAAGTTGTTGTCACCAAAAAAACCAAAAAACCACTACCCTAATTACATTATTTACTATTTATACTACTAGGGTTAGTGCTTCGAAGCCAAAGCCCTTAGGCTCAAATGTTATCCCCAAGCCCATTTTACAACCACAAAGCCTATTCTAACATATAACTAATGCATAAACCGAATCATGATCTAAGAAGAAACCTCCTTGATGAATAATATAGGACTTGAATCAAACCTAGTATTACTCAATCAAATACAAACAAAAATGAGAAAAAAATAATAAGTACAAGTGCCAATATTTCTTTATTTGCATAATGAATCAAAGCTACTGCCTTTTTCTATCAATCACGAA
This sequence comes from Scalesia atractyloides, assembly GCA_947069175.1. Lineage (NCBI taxonomy): Eukaryota > Viridiplantae > Streptophyta > Magnoliopsida > Asterales > Asteraceae > Scalesia > Scalesia atractyloides. The sequence continues at coordinate 67,947,660 of CAMTDV010000005.1, read as the reverse complement.
AACATCATGAGAAAGCTATATATGAATACGTTTAAAAAATCTATATTATGAAAAATATTAGTTGTTCTACAGTCGAAGCTACGTGGTTCGTCGGTTCATAAATAGAATGTTTATAATATATAGTGAATATAACCGCAACAGCAAGAAAAAATGCACTTTACGGTTTTGGATGAAAACAATGTACGAATAATAGATATAATATTTAGAAAAATAACATGTTCTATTATCTGGTTACAATCATTGTTATGAACACGATGCATTCTCTTCGCTGATTTACTTTTCGTCGCCGTGGGGATTTGGCAAGGTGACTCGCGATAGAGATTTGGCAAGGTGGTTCAGCGGTGGAGATCCAGCAAGGTGGTTCGCCGGTGGGGTTTTGGCAACAATTACAGTAGGCAAGAGTGGAAGTTCATCTAGGTTCGTGGGAGGGAGAGAATGAAAGGTCCTAGGGTTTTTTTTATGTTTAAAGGGTAATTGTGTCCTTTTACTCTATAAAGGGGAAATATGTAATTTAATTTTTGGGTTGGGTAAATATGTAATTGTGGTTTGAAATATGGAGATATATGTAATAATCCCTTAAATAAACCAATTCAAGTGGTGTGATTACTTGATTAATTGCTTACAACAAGATCCACTTAGGAATAGCAGAGTGGTGTTTGTGAACTAGATAAGGTTTGGGATAATAGGAGGTCATTGGTTCAATCCTCATGGTGTGCAAATTTAGCCATTCAAAAAAAAAAAAAATACTTACAACAAGCCAAAGCCAAAGCTTCACGGGGGCCAGAAAAGCATTTCACTGGAACTTTGCTCATACTAGCGATACAAACTAATTTCATTTAACATAATTTAGTAAGGGTATCAACAAAACTAAAATTAATTTTCTTTGATGCAGCTGGCATTGGTGAATGATACTTACAAGATTAGACAGTTGGAAAGAAAATAAGGTTTCCCAATTGAATGGGTATCAAAGAAGCGTCTAGAAATGTGTGAGAATGCTTTGCTTAAAACGCTAGATGGAGAACAACCAAAACGCCATTGTGAGGCTAAAAACAAACCTACTACTAAATAGGGTAAAAAGACTGAATTTGAACCTGTTGCTTATTAAAATGCCATGGTTTTGAAAATGAAGATGATGGTGATGATGTTGTGGATGATGATGATGATGATAATGATGATATTGATGTTTTGAAAATGCCCGAACAGTTCCTGTGGTTTTGTAAAGCAACATCTATAGTTCCCAACTCTTGGAAATTACACCGGTGCTCCCTGTGGTTTACTTTTTGTTACTCGAATGGTCCCAAGAGTGGATGTCCGTTAGTTTTCTCCGTTAAGTTCATCTGAAATTACTTATTTACCCCTTGCTTTTATTAAATATAAAAAATCACACACAAAACACACACACTCTGACTCTCTCTCCCCCCCTCTCTCTCTATATCTCTATATATATATATCTCTTTCTATATCTCTCTCTCTCACTGATCAACCAATCCCACTCAAAACCCTAATCCCCAAATTCAAACCCCAACTCTGATCTAAACCCTAAAATCTTCATCAAACTTCAATTCTTCAACATCAATGGCTTCCATAACAAAGCTCAGATTCATAACCAAATAAAACCGTAAAAAAATTCACACATTATACCTGCTTCAACCTCATCATTTCTCATTAATCTTAAACCCTGATTCCACCACTCCACCCTCTAGTAAAGAGAAATGTAGCACCTCGTTAAAACACGTCCCGCTGATCCTCGAAGGCCAGGAGCTCAACGAAAGGGTCTAAACTTGCCAACATGTCAAGTTATAACCTCTGAATTACAAGCGTTAAAGTCAAGGGACCAAAAGTGAAAGAAAATCAATTTTCAAGTTCTGGGAGGCGGTTACGGACCGCAAAACCTTTTGGTTATGGTCCGTAACCACCTTTGATCTGTGCGCGCCAGAATGGACTTACGGACCACAAGTTAAATGCCTTACGGTCCGCAAAGGGTTGGCAGCGACCAAAAATATGGCAAAACCTGCCTCTGCCATGTTTAACACGAATTGCCACCTTTCCTTGGGTCTTGACACGTTAGGAAACACTTGTTGGCACCTGGTAACTCCTGCTAACACATGTTATGAGCTCAAGCATTAACCTCAACTATAAATAGAGCCATAAGTTCATCCTTAAACTTGCTCATTCACCTCAAATTTGGGTATTCACTTTCTGGAGCTTCCTGGTCTTCAAGGAACTTCCTATTCAGTTATACTTCGTGCTTTAGACCTCTAGTAAGTGTCCTAACCTTCCTTATTCAGTTTCATTAGGGTTAAAGCTTAAGTCAAAACTTTGTCGTAAAAACGCTTTGACTATAGTATAAAACCACATTGGCTTAGTCCATTTTCGCAACGAATGTGGTTACGTGACCGTAATAATGTAGGAATTAATCCCTCAAAAGGGTGCCTCCTGATTACCACGTTTACGTGGTCAATTGTCAGGTCAAAGGAAAAGTCAACAAAAAGTCAACGGGTCAGATTATGAACAATTGCATAACTAACAATATAAAGGCAATAAAATCAATTCTAACACCCTAACAACTTAATAAATGATGTTAGGACATGTCTAGACATGTTTGGCCTGACAAGACCAAGTTTTGAGTCGGTTTGCAATCGAAAGTCGCGGTATTTGACTCACGCTTTGACTTTCAATTTTGACCCGAATTAGCAACCTATGAAACTGAAAATTTGTTGCAATGCGACCATGAATAGTTATAGCAAAGCCCTCTAGAGTGGTAGGACATGGTCACATAGGAACTTTAGTGTTTATGCAAGTTTCCATACTTTATGCCAATTTTTACAAAAAGGTCCCTATGAGTCAAAAACAAGATTTAAATGCAAATGAGCATAATTATAAATCATAAACTGATGTACTAAGTTGATAAACATACGTTAAGGTCAACTTTCTGATTTAAAGACCAAAGGATGGTAAAATTGCCGTAAATTACGCTTATAAGCGATTAAACTACCTTTTTCATTCAAAGTTGTTCTAAACATAACTTTGGACTAAAAACCATGTACCTACTGATGTGTTATCATTATTAGGACTATTTAGGATATAAGTTCTGAGTATGAATCGAGTTTATACATACGTTCGGATATTAAACTCCTAAATGACGAAATCGCCCTTTTAACACTTAAAGTGAGGTTTAAAGTGTCTTAATGAACCAAAACTTTTGTACACTGATATGTTATATTAAATAACATATATTCGTCATACAAAATAGAGTCTAACCTCAGTTTTACTTAAACACCGTTTAAATCATCATTTAGCGCTATAAACGCCATTTCGGCGCATAGTATGGTTTAAAACCATATTTATGACCTCAGACTTGTTACCTACTGATTTCTAAACATATTTTAAACATAATTACAGTAAGTAAATAATCCGAACTTAGATTCCCAAATAAGTTTTCAACTATGTGTTAAAAGACCAAAGTGCCCTTTCGGGACATAGTTTGGTCTTAAACTTAAAACCACACATGAGATTGATATCCTACTGCTGTAACATCATAATTAAACTATTTTTGCAGTAAATTTATAACCACTACATCAGTTTGCTCATGAAGTCTTTTTATAAGCCATAAAATGACCAAATTGCCCTTTTTAGGCATAAATTGATTTTAAAACCGTAACGGGCTAACATGTTGGTAACTTACTAATATTACAACATGTTTAAAGTATAATGGCATATGAAACTTGTATAGGACTCACCCGGTTACCCGGATTCGCTTATATGCGTATGGTTCGGCCTACTTAACTAGATTACGTAATTTAACCGAAACAGTGTTTAACTTTATCATTTTAGTTTCAAAATCCAGAATGTAACATGTTTACCCATATTAAACAAGTCTCCATACTTGTTGGGTTTAAACTACATTCTATTCTGGTCATCGCTTAATCCAGCGTTTAGTACCGTTATTATACTTAAGCTACCGGTTCGAGTCTACAACGTAGATAGGACCCATTAGCATTCTAATTAGTTATAAACACCATCATTTCCAGACTAAGAGCCTCCCGGTAGAATGCCATCTAAGCTTACTTTTTGAATATTCGGCTGAGTTATTTATCTTATTTGAAGAATTTGCTCAGGTAAATACTTTTAACTTATTTTCCCTATACGGGCTTGGGATACGGTATAATAATACCGCTTGGTCAGGTATGGGATCATGTTATCGGATTGTGATTTACTAAATCCTTATAACCCGTTTTATTCTGTATTGTTTGATAACTTAAACATTGGGGGTTAATTCGACCATGTCTGGGATATCCTTGGCTCATTTAAGTTACTAATGGCTACGACCTTAAGCACGGGGTGTAGGCATACACCTGACAGACGCTAATACTAATAAATATTGAATCCCACTGGTGGATTATTTAAGTGGCGTGTTGATTAATCAGGTTATTCGGTTTCTGCATCGGACCCCATATGTATTGACAAACATGTAAAACTGTAAACAAGGTCATTTTGAACTATCCCAAGTTATTTAGAAATCGTGCCAAGTGCACCAAAAACCATTTTCAAATAAATGTTTACAAAATGAGTCGGTTATTAGTATTTACCAGTGAAAACTGACGTATTTCCAAAAGACCAAGTTACATGTTGCAACACCCAATAGATCGGGAGCTGCGCTATAGTGACAATAGAGGAATTTGCAAGTCTCTAGGTTGCTTAAAGTCTGTTGAACTATACTTTTGCGTATATTTATTTCGATCCGCCTGTGGATCTTTTCATTACAAGCCTTGTAATTTATTTTTGAACTTTGGATACTCGGTTTGTAACAGTAATTTAAATCCAAGACTTCCGCTGTGCTGTGTTTGTTTGGTTATGATGTTATCAACTACGTCACGATATTCCCCAACCGGGCCCACCGGGTTACACGTGGAAATAGGGGTGTGGCTTCTTACCCTTCCTATGCGGCTACCGGGTATCCCCCATATGTGTACACGCACTCGGATATGCCTCAACCGCAACCACCTCCACCACAGCCTCAACCGCAAGTACAACTCGAGGCCATTAATGAGGCCTTAGATCAGGTTAGGGAAATGCGGAAACAGGTTAAGAAGTCGGAGAAGAAAACAACTAAATTTATCAAGAAGCTTTATAATGCCGTGAAAGGAAGGAAGGATGAGTAGATTTAGTATTTCCATTTATGTAATTTTAAAATTTCAAAAAGTCCCTGCGAGGACATTGTTATTACTTTAAGCCCCTGCGTGGGTATGTTTTTCTTGTAATAGTCCCTGCGCGGACAAGATTTTGTACTAAGACCTCCTTAGAGGCAAAATATGTAATCCTTATCGTTTAGTGAAACTTTGGAATTTTTTGTATTAAAGTACATTCTTGTTACTTCCTTTGTTCATTCGAGCGTCTCGATTTCAATTCGATTTTTATCGCTCCACTATAAATTCCAAAAGATCTTCTTAATGGTTTACACCTGCCATGTGATTAGGTCACATAAAATGGCAAAAATAAATGGTGGTTAAGATGGAATAATCTTCTACCATGATAGTTAAGGAAGGATAACTCTGTTTAGACCTCCAAGCCCCTATGGTCAATGCGATCATGGCTAACCTATTAAACCATTTTAAGACATCATTCTATGTTAATGTTCAAATAATATTAACACCCCTGGCAGCATGACGTGAGGAACCACACTAGCCATCAAAATAGTTGAACTTTGATTCAAATATTTGAAGTCTAAACGATCATTGTGATCAAGACTAACGTTATCATCATGATGATAAGCGTTCTAACACCCATTAGAGGTGTAATACCTACGGGTTATAATATAACATCCATTAGTGATGTAGTACCTACGGGTCATTTATATATTATGTCCTTTGGTGACAGTAACAGTTGTAGTCCTTGACTCTCTGTTCAAATCTTATTAGTCTACGTGACAAAGGCCCTCTTCTGCCACATCTCTCGTTCTGGTGTCAAGCTTTCGAGCTATCTTAAATTGTCAATATGGCAAAGACAGATGCGACATTTCGATCCACTGTCTAAAAATCATGGACTATGTCCAATTCTATAAATACCTGTGATGGTCCTTTTGGGGCCTATGAGATAAACTTTTGGGTTCGATAAAAAGTCTGAGTGGCTTAGCCATTCCATGACTAACATTAAATACCTATTTCGGTACATAGCACAAAGAATCTAAAATGGCAAATTCTGACGGCGCAAGCAGTAACCACAATAATGACAGTTGAAACAAAGCAAATATGGTTATTAACGAGGATGACTTTCAGGCTCGCATTGAGGCAGCCGTGGGTAAGGCTATGGAAAAAGCCTTCGAAAAATTTAATAGGTCGAGTGCTACACACTCTATGTCTGTATTTAAACCGCACTCAAAACCTCCTACCTCTAATAAGAAGGAGGATCATGTTCAATCCTCAAGCAGGAAGGACGAGCCTAAAAAGCAAGAGATCCTGGATAAGACTAATACATCCAAGGATGGCTGCTCGTACAAATACTTCGTCACATGCAAGCCATGAGATTTTAATGGGGAAAAAAGGGGCCATTGAGACCCTGAGATGGCTCGATGAGATCGAGACAGTAGTTGATATCAGTGGCTGCGCTGATAAAGGTATTGTAAAGTTTGTATCACAGTCGTTTAAGGGTAGCGCCCTAATATGGTGGAAGGCTTTACTGCAATCCTCAGGAAAAGTCCATCTATATAACTTGGGATGGTCCCAATTTGTGGACCTTGTTAAGGACACATACTGTCCACCTCATGAGGTGGAAAAGATTGAGATGGATTTTCTAGCTCTAACGATGGAAAACCTCGATTGTCGGAAGTTTGTTACCGACTTCGACTCGTACTCCCGACTCTTCGCGCACTTTATCAACGCATTAGCTCCAGAGATCAGGAGTTTGGTCAAGGCTGTTCAGCCTAGTACTTATAAATCTGCCGTAGAACTAGCTTTGTCCCTCACTCAAGACTATGTGAGGAGAATGTCGGCTCGAAAGGAATCGGAGGGAAAGAAGAAAAGGGAGGATGATAACTCCTAGTGATTTAAAAAGAAAGGAAAGTTTGGACCCCACAAGAATCAGAGTAGGTCTGGGGATAGGCCTGAATGTAAAATCTGCAAGAAACGACATGGTGGAGAGTGTCGGTTTGATCCGCAAGCGAAACCTTGTGGTATTTGTAAAAAGATGGGACACAATACCCTGGACTGCAGGGATATCAAGGATGCGACTTGCTTCAAATGTGGTGAGAAAGGCGACATAAAGACTAACTGCTCCAAGAATGCAAAGGAGGATAATACAAAGTCTGGTGGAGCTAAGAAAAGCAATGCTCGGGCTTTTCAAATGAATGCCCGAGAGGCCGTCAATGACAACAATGTTATAACAGGTACTTTCCTCATCAACGATACCTTTGCTAGAGTTCTTTTTGATTCGGGGGCTGATAACATTTGTCGACCATAAGTTTAGCAAACTATTAAACTTGCCCGTAAGAACTCTAGACATAACATATGAGGTAGAACTTGCCGACGGAACCATTGAAACCGCTTCTTCCATTCTGGATGGATGCTTTATATCCATCAAGAATCATTTGATCCCTATCTCTCTTTTACCCAAGAAACTGGCGGGGTTCGATGTAGTCTTAGGCATGGATTGGTTATCCCATAACCAAGCCCGTATTGCCTGTGATAAGAAACTAATCGAGATCAAAACCCCATCCGGTGAAATGCTCACCATATATGGAGATATACACTACAGATTGCCAGAGAAAGTTGCTATGCTTAAGGCTTCCTGATGTATGAAGAGAGGTTGCGTCATTTATATGGCGCAAATAATCGTTTATAGACCTAAGCCAAAGATTGAAGACATACCTGTTATTTCAGATTACCCCGATGTCTTTCCTGAGGAACTACCTAGTCTACCTCCTGATAGACAAGTGGAGTGTAGAATTGACATCTTACCTGGATCTGCACCTATCGCGAGAGCACCTTACCGTTTAGCCCCAATAGAAATGAAGGAATTAAGAACCCAGCTCGATGAACTTTTGGAAAAGGCTTTAGTCAGCCTAGTTCGTCACCATGGGGAGCTCCGATCTTGTTTGTCAAAAAGAAGGACGGTTCAATGCGTATGTGCATTGATTACCGTGAGCTCAATAAGATAACGACCAAGAACCGATACCCTTTGCCCAAGATCGACGATCTATTCGATCAACTTCAGGAGGCAAGTTACTTCTCGAAGATAGATTTAAGATCTGGATATCATCAGTTGAAGCTTAAGAGTGAAGATGTTCCCAAGACTGCATTCAGAACATGATATGGACATTATGAATTCCTAGTGATGCCTTTTGGACTCACTAATGCACCCCCAGCATTCATGGATCTCATGAATAGAGTCTGCAAGCCTTACCTAGATAAGTTTGTCATAGTCTTCATCGATGACATACTTATTTATTCTTGTTATTAATCCGATCACGAGAAACATCTTAGGTGCATTCTGGAATTGCTACAAAAAGAGAAGTTGTAGGACAGATCCTCGATGCTAAGGAACCTAAATTTGATATCTAACGTCCATAATAGCGGAAATATTACGTCGTGTTTACCAATAGACAAGAATTAATCAGTTTAACATCAGTTTCATTGATTAAACGTCAGGAGTACAAACTGACAGAGCTTCGCCTCCAAAATGCCAAAGTTACAAATGAGTGAGGCATGCTAGCTATATATAGGAGTACAAGTTCGCCTGTGGAAGACCTAAGTTCGCCCGAACTTGCCTTAGCAAGTTCGGCCGAACTTGACTCAACATGGCAAACATGGGCGAACTTGTCTCAACTTTACATAAATACTCCGTATTGCTAGCCTATTCAACTCTATTCTATACAGACTCGATATAAGAATAAGACATAGACATTATGCACCAACAGACTCCCCCTTGGATATCGTCTTCATCTTGTATCAGTCTTCAAAATCTGTCTTCATAATAAACATTAACGCACACGACCGAAGAAGTTCTTGTAAGGCTTCTTTCGTCGTTCTTGTTTAGGATCCGGCGTCTGGTCTATAGGAGGCACTTGTTCATATGCTGAAATCTTCTAATACTTGCCTTTCTAGTTTTCTCATGAATAGCCTCGAGACGCTTTTCCTCTTTCAGGAATTCAACTCTCTCTAGATCCCTCCACTTTGTCTGCCACATCTTCTCTGAATTTACTTCTCTTGCATAGCAAAAATTCACAACTTTCTAATACTGCATAGCTTGTACCTTCTCACGTTCTTCAAATACAATCTTACTATAGAACAAGGTTTTGATATCTTCTCTGGAACAGTTAACAAGCCACATAGGATCTAGAATCCTGATCGTTCTCCATAATCCTCTCATGCCCTGAAATCCCAATATTTCAACTCTTTCCTTCGAAATATCTAAATCTTCTTCGAATCGTAGCACAATAACAGCTTCACAAGTGGTTGGATCTATCTGCCACCACTTGAACAATGGATAGAAGTTTTGTTCAATTGGCATCAATAGCATGTTTCTCATTGCCCTAGGTTGCTTCATTGTCAACGTTATGTCTTTCTCCCCTGTTTTCTTGTTAGTCTTGATTCGGCGACCTAGAATGAATGGATTTTAATATCTGAATCCTTTGACCGCTTCATACTTTATCAACTTCCATAATAGCTGATCAATCACTTCCATGTGATATGTAACATTAACAGTCTGAACCAGCTCTTCCACATCCCAATATGGTAACGTCTTGAAATCAGCAAGATACTTGAAGTATTGCACTCCAAATTCTCTTTTGATTGCATATACATTAAGTTCCTTGAACCAACCCCAACTTAAGATATCCCCCAATGACACATCTTTGTCTCTGGTAAAGAATGCTAAAGGACGTCGAAACTTACATTCACATGACATTTCTTTATACCAAGAGTTTTTCGCTTGAGCAATTTCTTCTTTCGTCATCGGCTTTGGTACTTTACCTTCTCTAACTGATTCCTCAATCTTTTCTTTTAACATGTCTTCGTCAAGTTGCTTGTACATCTCCTCAAATGTAGGAAAACTATCTGTATTAGGACCGACGTACTTTGCAGTTTGATGTGTTTCATCATCAGAAGATCAATCTTCAACAATCACTCTATTGTATTCATCAGCTTCAAATCTTCTAACATACTGATAATCATTCGGCTCAAATGTGTTAACATTCAACACATCCTCTTCAAAATCAAACTCTAGATCTTCAGTATCAACTTCAATTAACTTGGCCAGATCTTCCTTTGTATAGTTGTGTACATACTCGCCTTCCTCCACATTATGCTCTAACATCAACAATAAAGGCTTAGTGGGTACTGCAGCAACAGGCTTTGCAAATCTATCAACATTTGCCATATCAACATCATCTGATGGCCCTGTCTACCCTGACTCCCCCTAAAACTGATCATCCATCTTATTCGATTCATCGTCCACTAAAGAAGAAAAATCGACATCATCAGAAACTTTTCTTTCACTGATTCTAATACCAACTCCTCTCTGATCGTCATCATCATCATCAGCAACATTCCAATCCTCATACTCAGAATCATCTTTCTGTTCATCATCTTCTTTTCCTCATCTTCAGCTTCTTCATCGTCCTTATTTTCAGAAGCTATAACAGGATCAGAAGGCTTGACAGATTCGTCAACCTTTGGAATATCAGACTCAGAAGCTATAACGACATCTTCAACAGACTTCTCTGTGGCTTCAGATGATTTAGGGGCTTCACCCTCAACACTTTTTCCTTTGCCACTAGCTGCTAACTCTTTCTCAGCTCTTTCTTTAGCTTCCTGTTGATCTAGACGATCATATTCGGCAATGAAATCGATATTCAGAGCGTTTGATAAAACTTTCTGCATCCTGGAAAATCTACGATCATTTAGAGCTTGAATTGACTTCAGATCGGCAATCTCTGTCTGCAGCTTTTCATTTGCATCCTGCAAACTCTCGATCAAAGCTTTAAAGTATTCTCGTTCATTTTCCAACACTTTCACTTTATCGTCCAACATCTCTTTTTCAACTTTACTTTGATTCATTTTCTGAATAAGCTCAACTTTCTCCTCCTTATTCTTTGCCACTTTTTCTTCTAACACCTTCACACGCTTTTCAAGAAGTTCAACATTTGTTTCTGGAAAGAAATCATTCAGATCTTGAAGGCTTATTGGATCATTCTGCATCACCAAACAGATTAGGCCCTGGAGCAGACTTTGGAGTAGTAGTCTGTGGTGTAGTCTTATTTGGAGTAGACATAGGAGGTTCTTGTGTGGCTTCTTGGCTTTCAGCTTCAGATGAAATAATCATAGGAGGTTCTTGTGTGACTCCTGGACATTCAGCTTCACTTGTAACTACTACAGGAGGTTCTTGTGTAGGAGGTTCTTGTGTAACTCCTCTCTCCTGTGCGTCAGAAGGTTGTTGTGTAACTTTTGCGCTCTTCAGATTTCCTTTATATCTTTTACTGACTGCCTTTTGATCTTCCTTTTTCTTCTTGCCCTTTGTCTGAGGAGACCCTGTGGTTTTTGTCGATCTTTTGAAATAGTAGCAAACTTCACACGTTTAGTTTTTTTCTTTGGTCTTTTCTCATCAGAATCTTTTTCAAGATTCGGATCAAAATCAGCATCCATTTCTTTCTCCTTCTATGCTCTAATTTCAGCCTCTGACTTTTCGGGCTCTTTCACTGGAGTTTTTCAGAATAATCATCGTTCTCTGAAGTAGCTGAAATAACATCCTCTATGTGTTAACTTTTCAACCTCTTGACTTTCAACAACTACCGCAGCACTCAAACCTGCTTCAGCTGAATATTTTCTAGTTCTTCTTCATCTATGAGCATTGTATCGACTTTCTTTGCAGCTTGTTTCTTTTTCGGATTTTCAACTTCAGTCTTTAAGAACCATTCACTTCGAGACTTAGGCTTGAAATCTTTGAACCATTCTTTCTCTGCGTTCAACTCTTTTTCATCATCGCTTCCGTCTTTCCTCCACTTGTTGTCTGACGGCGCAATATAATTTGAATCGTTAATCGCTCCAAACATTGGCTTAGCAACAGGAGCTGACGCTTGCTTCTGAAACTTTAAGAGCTTCTTCACCGTTGTATCATCAAGATGACTTAGATATAACACATCATTTGGATTCCTTGCAATATTTGTGTACTTCTCATCGATTAGCATCTGAACAAACCTCGGATATAAGCACAATCTCGAATCTTCCATGTTTTTCGACGTAAGAGTAAACACAAGCTTTGAATAGTTAAACGACTTCTTCAAAATCAATGTTGTTCCCATACAGGCCATGTAGTCTTGAACATCGTGTAGACCTGCCTTGCGATGACTGAAAGTATGAATAATTGCATGCATTAGGAGCTTGTAGGGGTTTGGCACTTCCCCTTTCTTCAATGTCGGCTTGTTCACACTTCCCTTGTAACCCATTCGAAAGAAACAACCTCTAACCATCTTTTCATCAAGAAATATTGGATCGTCTTTGTCATCATTGAATTGTAGAACTCTACGAATATCATCTTCTATGACAGAAATTGGTTTGACTTCATTTCCAACTTGCACGGATGAAATAATAGACTTCTTATCTTCACTTAGACTTGGGTTCATCCAGAAATGATACGTATGTGATCTGTATGACACTGTACGTTCCGTGATTGCTCGATGAATAGGACTTTCCTTTAAAAACTTCAAGATACTGTCGTAATTCTTCAGCGATGGACATATCATTTTGTCGAGCGTAATGCACGTGTTATGGAAATTTGAGAAATCCATAGCAATCACCCTTGCTGGTTCTTGAATCTGAAAAACGATGCAAAACAATTAGCACGCTTTATGAGAAAAATATTACAAATTTTCAAACACTTTTCATCAAGTTCGGGCGAACTTGATAAGTGTTATATCATTCTGTTTTTGATAAGTTCGCCCGAACATGTATTACAAAACATGTTCAAATATCCAATCATAAGTTTGGGCGAACTTATACTTATCATTCATTCAAGATTTTAAACCCTAAGTTCGGGCGAACTTACTGAAATCATTATTTCATATTCAGTTTTATGAAGTTTGGTCGAACTTCTGTTTTGAACAGATTTATTCAAGATTGATAGCAAGTCCGGTCGAACTTGATAACAAGTTCGGCCAAACTTGTCATCTCCTACAACCAAAACAACCTGTTAAACATACAATTTCAGTCTAATCAAATTCAAGTCACATACACAGTCGTTTTATATTCAAGATCATGATTTTCTTTTCAATTAGGTCCAACAAAACCTAAATCTATCAATTTTAAGTTTTCAGATCTGATTTTATTAGTTAAGGGTACAATTAACAGTTCAATCAAGCAATACACACCTCTTCCATTGACATAGGTGAGCAAATCACCAATATCAACTCAAATTTGGGCAGAGTAACGGTATAATATTGCCAAAATCACAAATTCGCTCAAAACTTGTAAATTCGCTCGGAGTATTTTGGGATCAGATGAATGAGTTTGGCCGAACTTGCTAGGTACTTATACTCTGGCAAGTTCGGGCGAACTTGCAAGCCCATAACAAAGCCCATCCAAGTCCAGGCGAACTTATAACCACCAGCCATTTATCTGTAAGTTCGGTCGAACTTACTAGAAAGTTATACTTTAATTATTTTGACAAGTTCGGCCGAACTTGCCAAAACCAAATTCAAAATTTTCAAATTTTTACACTTTAACCCCTGAACTTTCCAACTTTTACCAATTATGAAAATCCACTCAGTTGACCACGTCCAAGCAAATGACCTTGGTTAACCGATTTGTCTGCCGAGTCCAAGTTAATGACCCCGGTTTGACCCGTTACGAACAAACTGTTGATATTTTCAAGATCAAAGTTTCAAATTAATGAACTTTTTATCGTTTTGATTTTTCAGATTTTAAAGATTACCTCCAAGCCCGTTGTCATTGAGATTCCCACCAGTTCTAGCATCTTACCAGACTTCGAAAACCCGTTCTCCAACATTGGTTTGCTGAAAACAATGTAGAAACAAAATATTTTTGTCTTTTTGTAAGTTTATGCTAAAACACACTGAAAATCTTTTTGGTTTTAATTTGTAAAGCTGATAAACTATTTACAGGACAATGTAAACTATGTACAAACATATTTACAGACATATTTTTGTGAATTCGTGTCTAAAGCTGATAAACTATGTACCGTTGACCTTTAGATGACTTTAAGCTTTAAACTCGTTTACCTAGATTGTCGATATGTTTTGTCCTCTTAAACTTTACCACGTTTCTCAACTGTTTCAATATATGTTAAGGTAAGATTTATGAAACTTGACTTATCTGCGGTTCCCACTTCTTGAATATATTCCCGTTTCAAGATTCCCTAGATTTTATCTTACATATGAATATAGCTTAATTGATATCTTTATCTGGGTTATGCGATGCCTTGAGAGCTCAGGTTAGTACTACCGTACAGACAAAGAGATGAAGGCTCGACTTTAAGGCGTGTTCCACTTAAGGAATCTTTCCAGCACAGCAAATGATTAGATCTTTCGATACTTTTCTAGTTTGCAAGCAGTTTGGGGATTTATAACAAAAGTATTATAGAAGTTCTAGGCTATTGCTTCCGCAAAATCAGAAGAACTTGTATAATACCCAGATATCAACTATCTATAAGGACCTCGTATCTCAAAATCAGGCAATCTCTCAAACGAAATTTCGGAGTACTAAGCCCATATATCCAAGATATGTTAATCCACAAGATTAAGCAGTTGTAAAATTTAGTTTATATCTCGAAAACAGTTTACTGAACGTGTTAAGCCTATCGACACATCCACAGCAAGACTCGTTTATCACTTTTAAACTTTCCATTTCTTTAGCATACTGTGATAGTCCACTGATGTACTATCATTTCCTTTTTGTGACACTGAATTCTTTTTATCTTTTTTCAATGTTTTTGTACTTTTCGCATTTTTCAAATGTTTTTGAATTTTAAAATTTTGAAATGTTTTTGTATTTTCTCTAACATTTATCCCCTAAAATCAAAAACATCTTTTTGTATTTTAGTTTTTAATAAAATTCTAAACTAGAAAGATATATACAAACCAATGTGGATCACGCGAACTCGTCGTCCGATCCGTATTCAACCTCAGCGTCCGCACCTGTCAGCAAATTTTTCATACCATTAATTCTTAACAAGTATTTAAACCGTGATAAAGAAAATGGTTTCGTATAAAAATCAGCCTTTTGTTCGTCGGTGTGGATTTTTTCTATTCGCACAAACTTCTTTTCGTAGCAATCACGAATGAAGTGATAACGAATTTCAATGTGTTTTGTGCGTGAGTAATGAACCGGATTTTTAGTTATATCAATGGCTGCCTTATTAACAACATACAGCGGAGTGTCGAGAAATTGCAGACCATAGTCTCTCATCTGCTGTTGTATCCACAGAATCTGTGAACAACAGCTGGAGGCCGAGATATACTCAGCTTCACAGGTAGAGAGAGCGACCGTAGTCTGTTTCTTACAATGCCAGGTTACCATTCTTGTTTCGAAGAACTGCCATCCCGCTGTAGTCGATTTTGAATTCAACTTGTCTACACCAAAATCAGAATCAGCGTATCCTGCAAGATCGAAATTATCATTCTTCGGGTACCACAAGCCGGTGCTTGGGCATCCCTTCAGGCATCTGAAGATTTGCTTCACGATCTGCATGTGTGAAATTCTCGGGCTTGACTGATATCTGGCGCATAGGCAGGTAGGATACATGATATATGGGCGCAATGCCGTCAGATACATCAACGATCCTATCATTAATCTGTAGAGCGTCTCATCAACTTTGGCTCCAGTTTCGTCAATGCAAATCCCGTGATTAAGAGCAAGAGGAGTAGATAACGGCTTCGAGCTTTCCATATCAAACTTCTTCAAGATGTCGTGCACATACTTGGTCTGATGAATGAAAATACCGTAAGGAAGTTGATCTACTTGCAATCCGAGGAAGAATTTCATTTCACCCATCGAAGACATTTCGAATTTCTTCTTCATGATGCCCTCAAACTCCTTGCAAAGACTATCATTCGTAGATCCAAAGATGATGTCGTCCATATAAATTTGGACTATAATTAGATGACTACCAACTTCTCTGGTGAAAAGAGTACTATCCACAGTTCCTCTGACAAAGCCGTTTCCCATTAGATGTTGTGATAACATCTCGTACCAAGCTCTCAGGACTTGGTGTAAACCGTAAAGAGGTTTATCAAGAAGATATGCTTTCTTTTTATTGAGTGGATCGACAAACCCCGATGGTTGTCCGATGTACACCTTCTCGCGTAATTTTCCATACAGAAAAGCTGATTTGACATCCAACTGATAGACTTTAAATCCCTTCCATGCTACGAAAGCAAGGAATATTCGAATAGATTCTAAGCGAGCTACTGGTGCGTAGACTTCTGTGTAGTCTATCCCTTCTTGCTGGTGAAATCCCTTGACAACAAGCCGAGCTTTGTTTCGAACTATAACTCCTTGATCGTCTCGCTTGCATTTAAATACCCATTTTGTATCAACCACTTTCTGATTTTCAGGTAGGTCTACAAGCTTCCACACTCCTAACTTCTCAAACTGCAACAGTTCCACTTGCATTGCTTGTACCCAGTTTTCACCGCCTAGAGCTTCAGAAACACTTTTGGCTCCATCTGGGATATGAAACATGAATAGTAGCAATACTCTGAAATTGGAGCAACATGAGTATAGAAACAGCTCAAAGCTTTGTTTATTTGACTCCGTGTTCTCACACCAGCTTGTAATTCGCCTATTATAGAATTTGACGGATGATAAGAGTATGATCTTGGCATCACTTCCTGGAACAACCACGGTATTCTCTTGATTTGTGATATGTTGGTCTACCACTATTTCAACTTCAGGAGCACTACTCGGGCTTGCAGATTCATTCAGTAAACTTGTAATCTGCTCTGCTTCTTCATCTGAAGAAGATTCTCCATCGGCATCGAATGTTGGAGCCTCGTCCGAGTCTGAACCCTGTGCTTCAGAAAGATTAGGATTTACTGTAGTATTGACTGGTTCTAAAGTCGGTGTCACTTGATTTGTTTGAACTTCTTGACCACCGCTATTACTTGAACTAGCCTCAGAAGAAGATGATCCCAACATGGGTTGATTAACCACAATCGGTCTGACGATTTGCTCTTGATTTGCTGATTGATGAAGGTAATATAACGCTGCGATTTCTTCATCGGATGGTTCTTCAGGCAAATCAAATGATTTCCACAAGTCTTGATAGTTGAATAACCATGTGTCACCTTTTCTCTGAATAGGATCCGTATAGTTCAAACAATCAACATGCTGGCTTCAATAACTCTTCTCAATGAAGGAACGTAAACTCTTCGCAATGGACTCGCATATCCGACATAGAAACCTTTGAGTGATTTAGCTCCAAATTTGCCATCTTGATCGATTACAGTACATGGCGCTCCAAATGGTTCTAAGAATTTCAAATTCGGTTTCCGTCGGTTGATCATCTCAAAACAGGTCTTCTTTGTTGGTTTTACTGTTAAGACTCTATTGAGTGTGTACGCCGTTGCAACTGCTTCACTCCAAAAGCTGACTGGAAGTTTAGAGTCTGCAAGCATGGTTCTTGCAGTTTCGATAAGCGTCCTATTCTTCCGTTCAGCTACACCGTTTTGCTGCGGAGTGTAGGGTGCACTAAACTCGTGCAAAATCCCTTTAGCATTGCTGAACTCCTTCATTTTGGTGTTTTTGAACTCAGTACCGTTGTCACTTCTAATGCGTCTTACCGGAAGATGGTACAGGTTCTCAAGCTTCTTGAATAAAATCACCAAATTTTCAAACGTCTCATCTTTTGATTCTTGGAAGAATACCCACGAGTTTCGGGAATAATCGTTAGTGACTACCAGGCAGTAGAGATCTCCAGAGATGCTCGGACATTCACTAGACCAAATAAATCCATGTGAAGTCTTTCGAGAGGCAACCTTATCGAATTGAGAATCTTTCTTGGATGAGATTTCTTGATCTGCTTTCCCTTTTTACACTCGAGGCAATTATCTGACATATGAAATTTTTTCAGATTCACACCTTCCACCAAATTGTTATCTACCAAATGATTCATCTTTCTTAGGTGAATGTGGCCCATCTTTCTATGCCGTAAGATTGACTCCTTCTCAGTAGCTTTCGAGACAAAACATTGTGCCGTTTTTGAAGAAGTAGTAGCATTTCCCATGTCAAGAACATACAAAGCATTCTCTCTTGGCGCACGCATGAGTATCCACTCATTTCCTATTTTGAAACCCGGTTTGATTATCATGCATTCTTTATTGTTGAAGTGGACGGTAAATTTCTTATCACAAATTTGAGAAATACTCAGAAGGTTGTTCTCAAGCTCCGCAATGTAGTTCACTTGATCAAATGAAACAACTCCGTTTGAGAGCTTTCCCTCGGTGACAATCCTTCCACCTTGGTTTCCAGCAAATTCAACATATCCACCATTAATAGCTTTTATGTCAAACAAGAGCGCTTTCATTCCTATCATATGTCTGGAAGCTCCACTATCCAGAATCCAATTGGAAAGTACTTGGAAAGTACGGATCTCTGGAGCCCCCGCACATTTCAACAATTAGTTAAACAGCGCGACCCAAGCCTTCTTGGTCTTGGGTTGAATTGGATAACCATCATCGTAATCAAATTCACATCCGTCAGCTAAATCGAATTCACACTCATCTGCATAATCAAATTCACATTCATCATCTGGATTATCTATGATGTTTATGTTTGAAAACTTTACTGTCTTTTTATCTTTTAATGTGTTACCACTTGTAATTTTGACAGTTTCAGATGTGGTTTCAATTTTGATTTCAGATTTTGATTCTTTCATGCTATCACTAGTCTTAACAAGCTCAGACTTAGTGATTTCAGATTTTGATTCTTTCGTGTTATTAGTCTTTACAGACTTAATAATCTCGGATGTTATTGACCTTTTCTTAGCAATCCAGGCTTGCGATTTGATGTTAGCCTTTTTGATGTAAAACTTGTTTTCATTACCCCTAGAAGTTTAACCTTTTTTGAAAATTGAGTTTTCAAATCTCTTTTCAGTTTTAGGTTTAACTTTAGCTTTTGATTCGTTTCTATTAAAAATCATTACAGGTTTTACAAAATCTGGTTGCTTTGTTTTCACAACATTTGATCTTTCTTTCCTTCGAAGATAAGCCGACTTTGATTTCGGACATTGGCGTGCAATATGACCAATTTCGTTGCACTTGAAACAAGTCCGAGAATCATGTGGATGTCCTTTAGTGGGTTTTACACCACTTGTTTTGGCACCACTTTCAATTTTGGCTTTATCTCGAAGTTCTTTCTGTTTCTTAAACTCATCATTTGATTGTTTGCAAATCAAACTTTCCTCATGAATCGTGTTCGTCCCATATATAAAATTCATGTTTTTATTCTTGTATTCATGAAATAGTGACGATTTCTTTTTAGGTTCATCTGATTCTTCTAATCCCAACCCAGCTCTCCGGTTTTCCGGATGATCACCACCATTCCTTCGGTAGTTATTTCTTTTAGGTTTGGAATAGAATTTCCTTTCATTGATCTCCAGATCATCTGATGTGACTTCCACGAGTTTAAAGAATTTGTCTAACAATTCTTCCTTCACGTTCTGAATCGGAAAACTATCATCAAAGTACAATCTATCAGAATCCTTAACCTTGTACATAACAACGTTAGGATCATCACTTAGATCGTCATCCGATGATTTATCGTTATCTTCGGACTGTGAATCAGAATTCTTTGAACTCGAGTCGGCGCTTTTAAAGCTGCCTTCGTCAGAATCATTTAGAACATTTTCAACCACCTTCTTTACCACAACATTATCATCATCTTTTTTAGCATAGATTACATCAATGTTCTCTGGCAACTCATTTTTCTTTTCAGATAACAACTCAATGTTGAGTGCCTTATCCATCCCGTCAGCGGATTTGCGACAATACTTCTCGTATAGGGGAGGAGGAACATTGCTGTATTCTTTACCAATTTCCTTTTTAGGTTTTTCTTCCGATGGAATTGTCGGAAGAATGTGATCAATGACATATGCGTTACATGTAACTTCTCAAAAGTTGTTGAACTTGTTCTGTTTCAATTTTCATGTCCTAGAGTTGTTGCTTACTTTCAGGTATAGTGTTAATTTAGATATTAATCGCTTTTTGTTTATCCATTACTGTTCCTTTTAGCATCCTAACAGTATCATGTTGTTCAATATTGTTTCGATCGAGCCTGCCGTAGTCATCTTCCATTTTGTCATACGCTTCCTTCATTGTGCGATAAACATATTTTAAAAGTTCATTATGCACATTGATCTCAGCGATGATCTTTGATTTTTCGGCACATTCGATACATGGTTCGGTACATTTTGTACAAGGTTTCTCAACCTCTACAACTTGTACTTTGACAACTTCCTTTACCTTTGAACCTACTTTGGTTAGATTTGCCATCAAGGCTTTGTCGGCAATGTCCTTGAGGTTTTCAGCATTCTCTTCTTGAGTAACCTCAATTACTACTTCATCAGATTTCTTCTCGACTGCTTATTCCTGAGAACTTCCATCAAAGTGACCTACAAAACTATCACAATAGTTAGAAGATAAAATGCCCTATTTCTGCATGGGGATATACTCATCTTCTTCCTGTTGTTGTTGCAAATACTGTTCCAGCAAAATATTCTCTATCGCAGCTGCTTCTTCTGCAGATGTATCTTCAACAATCTCAGCCATTAATGCAACTCCGGTCTTATAAGAATTCCAATCGAAACCCTCATCTTCGTTTGATGCAACCATGGCTTTCTCAGTGTTGCTGTTGTTTGGCTTTTCCTGAATTTCAACTTGTGTCTTCTTTGGGAAAGGCTTGTATTGAAGAGATTTCTTGTAATACTCGTTGCCTCCACCAAATGGACTTTGATTGCCCGTGGCTTCAGGATTTTTGCATTCTCTCTTAAAATGCCCTTTCTGTCGGCATTTGAAACAAGTGACCTTCGATTTGTCGAACCCTATCTTGTTGCTCGAATTTCCGATATCTTGGCCAGTGAGCGCAACAAACTTTGTAACTCTTCGAATGATAGAAGCTAGCGACCACTTGATATCCATAAGTTCAAGCTCTTCTTCGTCCACTTGATCATAGTCTTCGGCGGTCATCTCGGGATTGCCAATCTTTCCTGCTACAAGACTTTTGTACGATTCAAGAACAGTGGCGAGAAGTGACATGTGTTGTTTTGCAACTTGCTCAGAAACAACATTGTTTATATTTACAGCAACGTTACACTTGTACACATTCAAATCATAATTGTTTGTTGATTCTGATTTGCTTGACTTTGGTATGAATTATTTGGACCAGTGCTTGAGAACGAAGAACTTTGTGGACTTTGATCATACTGTGGATGTGATTGGCTCTGATTCTGTGGAGAAGAATTCATGTTCGCACTAAAGGCTCCCTGAATCTTTGGACTTGAAATGTTGTCATGCATTCTGGTTTTGTAATACAGACCAACATCTTGAACAACATTCGCATTCTTCGATTTCGCGATCTTTAGAAGTTCCATTTCATGGCCTTCGAGTTTATCGATAAATGTTGACAGCTTAAAGAATTCCCATTTTCACTTTCCTTCAGAACCATAGGATAAGTAGTCCACTCTCCATCTGGTAGAGCGTCTGCAAGCTTGTTGATGTATTCTTGCTCCGTCTACTCGAGACCGTGTCTTCTCATTTGGACTTTAAGATGACAGAAACGTTCAATCATCTGCTTCATGGTCTCACCCTTCAGCATGTTGAAGATATCAAACTCTTTCATGATGAGCGCTTTCTTGCTCTTGATCATCTTCGCGCTTCCTTGATACTTCTTTTGAAGCGATAGCCAGAGTTCTCTTGCAGTTGTGTATTCCAGTAGCAAGACGAGAATATCTTCTTTAACGGATTGTTGGATAAAACTGCTCATCTTTTTCTCAGCAATGTATTCTTCTTTCTGTGTCATGTAGTACTTGTATTTCTCCAGAACTTGCTGATGTTCGTCCAACGGAACTGTATAACCTCTCTCGATCGACACCCAGCCTAGTAAATGCATGGCTTGAACCCAATGTGTAAACTTCTCGTTCCATCCTTCATACTCGTCCATGCTCATTAGCTTTGGCGGTTTAACAGTCGTGCCCATCTCGTTGTCAAGATTGACTTGTTGGATCACGTTGGCATTTGACGAACCCGCTGCTGTCATATATGCTCTTTGTAGATCATCCATCATGAATAATGAGACACATATACTGAAAACACTTGAAAACTTTGAAAACAATTAGAATTACTACAAGTTCGGTCGAACTTGTAGTAAAATGAAGAATTTTACGTTTTTTATCCACAAGTTCGGTCGAACTTATGGTTTCTGTTTTGAAAATGTTACTTGAACTTCGATCGAACTTGTGAAAGTTTAGAAAATAAACCTTGGTTAACCTCGAGTGAACTTATTAAATGAAATTGATGAAAAATTAGCAAGTTCGGGCGAACTTAGCTAAAAATCCTTGAATTTTATCATGTTTGGTCGAACTTGACAAAATATCAATAAAGATCTTGCAACTTCGAGCGAACTTAACCAAATCTCCTCAAAAATTCACTCAAGTTCGAGCGAACTTGGTAAAAATTACTGAAAAAAGTGACTTTTTAACACAAGTGCGGTCGAACTTGGCTAACAAGTTCGATGGAAAGTGTTTTGTCAAACATGGTTTTTGCAACATTCCGACACCAATTCGATTGATTTTGGTCTCCAATCTTTGAAGGGTTTATCTTTGTTGTATTTTACATGACATATTCAAAATTGAAAAGATTTTGACCGTGAATTCTTCATTTTTGTGAAAAAAGTAATGAAAAATAGAAGAATGGAGATGAAATAGAAATGTTCTTGTCTTGATTACCATCAAATCAGGCTGTTCTAGCTCTGATACCACTTGTAGAACTGATCCTCAATGCTAAGGAACCTAAATTTGATATCTAACGTGCATAATAGCAGAAATATTACGACGTGTTTACCAACATACAAGAATTATTCAGTTTAACATCAGTTTCATTGATTAAACATAAAGAGTACAAACTGACAGAGCTTCGCCTCCAAAATGCTAAAGTTACAAATGAGTGAGGCATGCTAGCTATATATAGGAGTACAAGTTTGCCCGTGGAAGACCTAAGTTTGCCCGAACTTGCCTTAGCAAGTTCGGCCGAACTTGACTCAACATGTCAAACATAGGCGAACTTGTCTCAACTTTACATAAATACTCCGTATTGCTAGCCTATTCAACTCTATTCTATACAGACTCGATATAAGACTAAGATATAAACATTATGCACCAACAAAAGTTGTATGCTAAATTCTCTAAATGCGAATTCTGGCTTCACGAGGTCCAATTTCTTGGACATGTGGTTAGTGAGCGTGGTATCCAAGTGGATCCCGCTAAAATCGAAGCTATCATGAATTGGGAAGCACCAAAGACACCCTCAGAAGTACGCAGTTTTCTAGGACTCGCTGGTTACTATAGAAGATTCATTGAAATTTTCTCAAGAATAGCCACTCCCTTGACTACTTTAACCCGCAAGAATATCAAATTCGACTGGGGTCCAAAGCAGCAGGAATCTTTCGAGACGTTGAAGCAAAAGTTGAGCAATGCCCCGGTTTTAACCCTGCCAGAAGGCATTGAGGAGTTTGTCGTTTATTGTGATGCATCGTACACTAGTATGGGATGTGTGCTTATGCAAAGAGGTAAAGTGATTGCCTACGCATCACGACAACTCAAAGTGCATGAAAAGAATTACACCACCCACGATTTGGAATTGGGTGCCGTTGTATTTGCACTTAAACTTTGGAGGCATATTTATACAGAACCAAGTGTATTATATACACAGACCACAAAAGCCTTCAACATCTATTTAATCAAAAGGACTTAAACATGCGCCAACCCCGTTGGATGGAAACTCTTAATGACTATGATTGTGAAATCCGTTACCACCCCGGTAAGGCAAATGTAGTTGCCGGCGCGCTTAGTCGCAAAGAAAGAATTAAGCCTTTGAGGACTAACGCCAAAAGTATAGAAGTGAGGAACAGTCTGAATGAAAAGTTGCTGGAAGCGCAAAGGCAGGCTATGTTAAAGGAGAACTTAGCCAACGAGGAACTAGGTGGGACTAGGGAACAGTTAACACCCGGTGAAGACAGAATCCTCAGATTCAATGGACGAATTTGGGTTCCAGTCTTCGGGGGACTTAGAGAACTAATCCTCTAGGAAGCTCATAGTTCCAGATACTCTGTTCACCCAAGAGGTGATAAGATGTACCAAGACTTGAAGTCTAACTATTGGTGGATGGATTTAAAGAAATCCATAGCCACTTATGTATCAAAGCATCTGACGTGTTCGCAAGTAAAAGCTGAACACCAAAAACCATCAGAACTCCTACAACAATTGGATATTCCACATGGAAATGGGAACTAATAACTATGGATTTCAAAACCAAGTTACCCAAGGCTAAAAGCGGAAACGACACCATTTGGGTCATTGTCGATAGGCTGACTAAGTCACCACACTTCTTGCCAATAAAGGAAACTTCTAGTTCGGACAAATTGGCAAAAATGTATGTGGACAAGATTGTGTCCCTACACGGAGTGCCCGTGTCCATTGTGTCCGATAGAGACACAAGATACACATCTCACTTTTGGAAAAGCTTCCAACAATCTCTTGGCACTCGATTGAACTTTAGTACCGCTTACCATCCGCAAACTGATGGACAAAGTGAGCGTACTATTCAAACTCTTGAGGATATGCTTCGAGCATGTGTGATCGACTTAGGTGGTAGTTAGGAAGACCACCTACCCTTGATTGAATTCTCCTATAACAATAGCTATCATACAAGCATTAAAGCCGAACCTTTTGAGGCTTTATATGGGAGAAAATGTCGGACGCCTATTTGTTGGGCCGAAGTTGGGGAAGCCCAACTGTCAGGTCCAGAGATTGTTCTGGAAACGACAGAAAAAGTTGGACAAATCCTTTACCGTTTAAAAGCTACTCGAGATCGGCAGAAAAGTTATGCTGACAAGAGGCGCAAACCTTTGAAGTTCCAAGTAGGAGACAAAGTTATGCTAAAGGTATCACCTTGGAAAGGTGTAATGCGTTTTGGTAAAAAGGGTCAGATAAGCCCAAGATATATAGGACCGTTCGAGATCATCGAATGTGTCGTTTCAGTGGCTTACAAGCTTAAGCTACCCGAAAAGTTAAGTGGAATACGTGATGTGTTTCACATTTCCAACTTAAAGAAAGGCCTAGCGGATGAATCGCTAGCAATGCCCCACGAAGACATCCAGATTGATGAAAACTTACGTGTTGTGGAGAAACCAATTGCGATTGAAGATCGCCAAATCAAGAAGCTTCGAAGAAAGCACATGCCTTTTATGAAGGTTAAATGGGATGACCGTTGAGGCCCTGAGTACACCTGGGAGGTTGAGTCCACTATGCGACAAAAATACCCCTATGTTTTTAATTAAATCTCGAGGTCGAGAGTTCTTTTAAGGGAGTGAGGATATAACACCTCGTAAAAACCCATCCCGTAAAATTTTTACACGTGTCCCGCTGATCCTCGAAGGCCACGAGCTCAATGAGAGGGACTAAACTTGCCAACATGTTAAGTTATAACCTCTAAATGACAAGCGTTAAAGTCAAGGGACCAAAAGTGAAAGAAAATCAATTTTTCAAGTTCTGGGAGGCGGTTACGGACCGCAAGACCTTTGGGTTACGGTCCGTAACCACCTTTGATCTGTGCGCGCTAGAAGGGACTTACGGACCGCAAGTTAAATGCCTTACGGTCCGCAAAGGGTTGCCAGCGACCAAAAACATGGCAGAACCTGCCTCTGCCATGTTTAACGCGAATTGCCACCTTTCCTTGGGTCTTGCCACGTTAGGAAACACTTGTTGGCACCTGGTAACTCCTGCTAACACATGTTATGAGCTCAAGCATTAACCTCAACTATAAATAGAGCCATAAGTTCATCCTTGAACTTGCTCATTCACCTCAAATTTGGGTATTCACTTTCTGGAGCTTCCTGGTCTTCAAGGAACTTCCTATTCAGTTATACTTCGTGCTTTGGACCTCTAGTAAGTGTCTTAACCTTCCTTATTCAGTTTCATTAGGGTTAAAGCTTAAGTCAAAGCTTTGTCGTAAAAACGCTTTGACTATAGCATAAAAACACAATGGCTTAGTCCACTGTCGCAACGAATGTGGTTACGTGACCACAATAATGTAGGAATTAATCCCTCAAAAGGGTGCCTACTGATTACCACGTTTACATGGTCAATTGTCGGGTCAAAGGAAAAGTCAACAGAAAGTCAACGGGTCAGATTATGAACAATTGCATAACTAACAATATAAAGGCTATAAAATCAATTCTAACACCCTAACAACTTAATAAATGATATTAGGACACGTCTAGACATGTTCGGCATGACAAGACCAAGTTTTGAGTCGGTTTGCAATCGAAAGTCGCGATATTTGACTCACGCTTTGACTTTCGATTCTGACCCGAATTAGCAACCTATGAAACTGAAAATTTGTTGCAATGGGACCATGAATAGTTATAGCAAAGCCCTCTAGAGTGGTAGGACCTAGTCACATAGGAACTTGAGTGTTTATGCAAGTTTCCATACTCTATGCCAATTTTTACAAAAAGGTCCCTATGAGTCAAAAACAAGATTTAAATGCAAATGAGCATAATTATAAATCGTAAACTGATGTACTAAGTTAATAAACATACGTTAAGGTCAACTTTCTGATTTAAAGACCAAAGGATGGTAAAATTGCCGTAAATTACGCTTATAAGCGATTAAGCTACCTTTTTCATACAAAGTTGTTCTAAACATAACTTTGGACTAAAAACCATGTACCTACTGATGTGTTATCATTATTAGGACTATTTGGGATATAAATTCTGAGTATGAACTGAGTTTATACATACGTTCGGATATTAAACTCCTAAATGACGAAATCGCCCTTTTAACACTTAAAGTGAGGTTTAAAGTGTCTTAATGAACCAAAACTTTTGTACACTGATATGTTATATTAAATAACATATATTCGTCATACAAAACAGATTCTAACCTCAGTTTTACTTAAACACCGTTTAAATCATCATTTAGCGCCATAAACGCCGTTTCGGCGCATAGTATGGTTTAAAACCATATTTATGACCTCGGACTTGTTACCTACTGATTTCTAAACATATTTTAAACATAATTACAGTAAGTAAATAATCCAAACTCAGATTCCCAAATAAGTTGTCAACTATGTGTGAAAAGACCAAAGTGCCCTTTCGGGACATAGTTTGGTCTTAAACTTAAAACCACACATGAGATTGAGATCCTACTGATGTAACATCATAAAACTATTTTTGCAGTAAGTTTATAACCATTACATCAGTTTGCTCATGAAGTCTTTTTATAAGCCGTAAAATGACCAAATTGCCCTTTTTAGGCATAAATTGATTTTAAAACCGTAACAGACTAACATGTTGATAACTTACTAATATTACAACATGTTTAAAGTATAATGGCATATGGAACTTGTATAGGAATCACCCAGTTACCCGGATTCGCTTATATGCGTACGGTTCGGCCTACGTAACTAGATTACGTAGTTTAACCGAAACAGGGTTTAACCTTATCATTTTAGTTTCAAAATCCAGAATGTAACATGTTTACCCATATTAAACAAGTATCCATACTTGTTGGGTTTAAACTACATTCTATTCCGGTCATCGCTTAATCCAGCGTTTAGTACCATATTATACTTAAGCTACCCGGTTCGAGTCTACAACGTAGATAGGCCCGTTAGCGTTCTAATTGGTTATAAACACCATCATTTCCAGACTAAGAGTCTCCCGGTAGATTTCCATCTAAGCTTACTTTTTTAATATTCGGCTGAGTTATTTGCTCAGGTAAATACTTTTAACTTATTTTCCCTATACGGGCTTGGGATACGGTATAATAATACCACTTGGTCGGGTATGAGATCATGTTATCAGATTGTGATTTACTAAATCCTTATAATCCGTTTTATTCTGTACTGTTTGATAACTTAAGCATTGGGGGTTAATTGGGCCATGTCTAGGATATCCTTGGCTCATTTAAGTTACTAATGGCCACGACCTTAAGTGTGGGGTGTAGGCATACACCTGACAGACGCTAATACTAATAAATATTGGATCCCACTGGTGGATTATTTAAGTGGCGTGTTGATTAATCAGGTTATTTGGTTTCTGCACCGGACCCCATATGTATTGACAAACATGTAAAAATGTAAACAAGGTCATTTTGAACTATCCCAAGTTATTTAGAAATCGTGCCAAGTGCACCAAAAACCATTTTTAAATAAATGTTTACAAAATGAGTCAGCTATTAGTATTTACCAGTGAAAACTGACGTATTTTCAAAAGACCAAGTTACAGGTGGCAACACGCAATAGATCGGGAGCTGTGCTATAGTGACAATAGAGGAATTTGCAAGTCTCTAGGTTGCTTAAAGTCTGTTGCATAATACTTTTGTATATATTTATTTTGATCTACCTGTGGATCTTTTCATTACAAGCCTTGTAATTTATTTTTGAACTTTGGACACTCGGTTTGTAATAGTAATTTAAATCCAAGACTTTTGTTGTGCTGTGTTTGTTTGGTTATGATGTTATCAACTACGTCTCGATATTCCCCAGCCGGGCCCACCGGGTTACACGTGGAAATAGGGGTGTGACTTCTTACCCTTCCTATGCGGCTACCGGGTATCCCCCATATGTGTACACGCACCCGGGTATGCCTCAACCGCAACCACCTCCACCTCAGCCTCAACCTCAACCGCAAGTACAACTTGAGGCCATTAATGAGGCCTTAGATTAGGTCAGGGAAATGTGGCAACAGGTTAAGAAGTCGGAGAAGAAAACAACTAAATTTATCAAGAAGCTTTATAAAGCCGTGAAAGGAAGGAAGGATGAGTAGATTTTGTATTTCCATTTATGTAATTTTAAAATTTCAAAAGTCCCTGTGAGGGTATTGTTATTTCTTTAAACCCCTGCATGGGTATGTTTTTCTTGTAATAGTCCCTGCGCGGACAAGATTTTATACTAAGACCTCCTTAGAGGAAAAATATGTAATCCTTATCGTTTTAGTGAAACTTTGGAATTTTTTGTATTAAAGTACATTCTTGTTACTTCCTTTGTTCATTCGAGCGTCTCGATATTCGACTTTTATCGCTCCACTATAAATTCCAAAAGATCTTCTTAATGGTTTACACCTGCCATGTGATTAGGTCACATAAAATGGCAAAAATAAATGGTGGTTAAGATGGAATAATCTTCTACCGTGGTAGTTAAGGAAGGATATCCCTTCTATCAAGAGGTAGTAACTCTGTTTAGACCTCCAAGCTCCTATGGTCAATGCGATCATGGCTAACCTGTTAAACCATTTTAAGACATCATTCTATGTTAATGTTCAAATAATATTAACACTCCTGGCAGCGTGACGTGAGGAACCACACTAGCCATCAAAATAGTTGAACTTTAATTCAAATATTATAAGTCTAAACGATCATTGTGATCAAGACTAACGTTATCATTATGATGATAAGCGTTTTAACACCCATTAGAGGTATAATACCTACGGGTTATAATTTAACATCCGTCAGTGATGTAGTACCTACGGGTCATTTATATATTATGTCCTTTGGTGACAGTAAAAGTTGTAGTCCTTGACTTTCTGTTCAAATCTTATTAGTCTACGTGACAAAGGCCCTGTTGTGCCACATCTCTCGTTTTGGTGTCAAGCTTTCGAGCTATCTTAAATTGTCAATATGGCAAAGACATATGCGACATTTCGATCTACTGTCTAAAAATCATGGACTATGTCCAATTCTATAAATACCTGTGATGGTCCTTTTGGGGCCTATGAGATAAACTTTTGGTTTCGATAAAAAGTCTGAGTAGTTTAGCCATTCCATGACTAACATAAAATTGGACATAGTCCATGATTTTTAGATATATATATATATATATATATATATATATATATATATATATATATATATATATATATATATATATATATATATGGAGGGAGAGATAGAAATATATATATATATATATATATATATAGAAAGAGAGAGAGAGAGAGAGAGAGAAAGTAAGAGTGTGTGTGTGTTTTGTGTGTGATTTTTTATATTTAATAAAAGAAAGGGGTAAACAAGTAATTTCAGATGAACTTAACGGAGAAAACTAACCCCTATCCACTCCAAGGACCATCCGAGTAAACAAAAAGTAAACCACAGGGAGCACCGATGTAATTTCCAAAAGTTGGGGACTATAGGTGTTACTTTACAAAACCACAGGGACTATCCGGGCATTTTACTCAAATCCTATTGATCATGACTTTGATGTGCAACACGCCATGGCAATGAGTGGTGATGAGGAAGAAGCTTAGTAAAGAAGGGTTTGTGAAGAAGATCTATAAAGCCAAAACAGGCTATATGAAGTGTTTGCATCAGGAAATCATGTCCTATATATGTGCAACACAATATGGTGAAGAAGAGGTTGGTGCAAAACATGAAGAGAGTGGTGTGAATAAAAACGTCATGGAAAAGGTTGAGGAGGTAAAGTATCAAATTAATATTCAAACTATGAGAAAAAAAAGGCCATGTTTATTTAACTTTTTTCATTATACATGTGATGGCTGACAAGTTGGACTGTGTCTACAAGGAGTTGGAAGAATGTTTTGACATGATGAAAACTTTGTTAGATCAATAATAGACTATCCAAACAGCATACTAGTGTATATTAAGACATCACAATGTCCGATCTTGTTATAAAAGAAGTCAAAGCATGGGGATGAAAACGACACACATGCTGAGATACCAAGTGGGGACCTATGCAGTATAGAGACCACGGATGTGAAAAGTTTAGGCAAAGAAGATGATGAGCAAAAGAAGAGAAAAGGCAGACACAAAAAATACGTAGTTGAAACACAAATGAGAGAAAAATCCATGGGTGACAGGCCCATTGTTGATGAAGGTGAAAGTGAAGGTGAAGATAAGGTGAGGTTGATGGTGGCCCGCGATGAATGAAGGTGAAGGTGAAGGTGAAGGAAAAGATGAGGGTGAGGCTGGTGTTGAAGATGAAGGTGGAGATAAAGAAAAAGGTGAGGGTTAGACTAGAGATGAAGGTGAAGGTGGAGATGAAGACAATGTAAGTTATTTTAGGGATGATGAAAACACCATTGATGATGATGTAGATGGTAATGAAATAGAATAATTGGATTACGATAAAAAAAGACTACAATATGAAATTATAATGTATAACCGTGAAAGAACATTAAAAAGGAATGTGAATGAGGTTTTGGAACTACAAATAGAAGATCTACAAGGGGTGGTTTATTTGAAAAAAGGATGTTGATTAGCATAGGACGGTGGGAGAAATGCTTAAGCTTTGATAGGCACCTACAACTTGCTGAAAACCTGTAAAAAATGAATGTGTTTAATCATACGCCAATGGACGTCCAAAATAAGATTCAAGAGCCTTTCATACAACCAACAGAAACACAATACAATGAATCATTCATGAATGAGTTGGATAACAGAACTGTGGCTGCATTTGATAAAATGCCAAGAAATCCAGATGGATGAGACTGAGACACAATTTAGTAATGCTTTCATGGAAGATTTGGAAAAAAACACATAAAGGGAATTGTGACAAAATGGTGTGAACATTATGATGCAATGTATGACAGAACACCAATTGAGCCAGAAGGTGAAAACGCCCCAACTGTAGAAGGTCAAAAGGGTGTGAACAATCTGATGCAAAGACTTGAAGAAGCAACAAAAAGACAAAAAATGAAAACGCCCTAACTATGGAAAGAACAAAATCAGATTTGCGTTTAGTTGAACTACTAACACCAACACAAACATCATCTTACAAAATACCAGAGAGGAAAGGTAGAGAAGAAGAAGAGATAGAAAATATGACCCCAGACAATGAAAGAATGCTACTAGGAAACACAATTATGAGATCAAGAATAAAAGAAACAAGTAAGAATAAAAGAAACAAGTGGAGAGAGGGAGAGAGTACAATTCATAGTGATGAAGGGAATGAGGAAGATGATGAAAAAAGAATATCAAAACTATCAAGGGATGCTTGTCGCCTTATGTTAATAGGGTGGTAACTATAAATGCAAGAAGGGAAACTCAGGAGAACAAAGTTTCAACTTACATATACACAGGATTTGGTTATGTCTAGTATGTACATTTCATAAAACTCAGAAAACGTCATAGTTTTTGGTGTTCGCATGTGTTTATGTTACTAAAACCCACCATGCAAATTATTAAATCATAAACGCCATGATTTAATAAAACTCGGAAAGCGCCATGGGTTGTTGTTGCATATGGTATAGCTTTTTGTTGAATTTATTAATGACTAGGATGTAGAGTATGAAAAATATGTTTGCTATTGCTATTTTTAGGACTCTAGTGTTCAAGATTACAGAGGTGCAAGAAACTCCAACGGTGATATTCGGAAGCATGCGGCCACGATTATACGTACACAATAACATAGTTCAAGCTAGGGAACACATCCTCAACTATGAAGAAATATTGAAGGCCCTGGAATCACCCTTAATATTATTCTACACTCAAATCATGCTAGTTTGGTTATTTGAATCAAACAATGCCATTATATTATCTATAGATTTTATTAATAAAGATTCACAATAATTACATAATAAAACACATATGCAAAGGCTGAAAATGAGCAAAACAGTGAATTCAATAGAAATATGGAAACTTTTTACGAAAAGGATACTAAACAAAAAACAATTAAGGATTATGATCTGGTTTTCATGCCAATAATATGGGTCCAACATTTCTATGTTATCTGCTTCAATTTGAAAAAATATAGAGTTGAAGTATTGGGCAACAGTACTCATAACGATCAAAAAGCTATAAAAGAGAAGTATGAAGGATGGGTTGACAAAACGATAAACTCCCTTCAAACTTCTTATTGTATTAAATTCAATAAACGCCACACTAAAATACAAAAAAAGTCAACTGGCAGTGAGATGCTTTTGCAAATTACTTGAAAGAAAACAAACACCCAAGTGTTGGGAGAATAAAAGGGGCTAAGATAGTGAGGCTAAAGATGGAATGGAGAACAAAGTCTAATGACTTTGACTGTGAAATATTTACAATGAGGTATATGGAAACATACATGGGGACTGGCTTGTCTGGTTGATAATCTGGTTTGGCAAATGAAAATGGCCCAAATAACCTACAGACTAGGTAGCTAAACGATTACACAACAAAAATAAGAAAACCTTTGATAAAATCGGTAAACAAGTTTTTGAAGTTGGGTGAAGCAAAAATAAGAGTAATGTACGAAAGTGGTTATGAAAGGTTTTAGTCGCGGCTGAGCAACAAAGTAGATTAGTTTTATAAACACCATATTTTGCATGTTTTGTTTGTGTATGTTTGTATGTGGTTTTTGCATGTTTTATAAACGCTGTATTTCTAATTATTTACTTATGTCTTTGTGATATATGTTTAAAAACGCCATATTTTCTTTTTTAAATGTGCTTTTACAAAAAAAATTGTTATATTATCTTATGATATAAACGCGACAATGATACTTATATGGAATATAACGCTGAAAGTAGAAAATACAATAACATAATATTAGTCATATGGTTACAAAAATCGCCAAACACCATAATTAATAAAGGAACATATCAAAACAAAAAAATAGATACATCAGTTCTTTTGCTTTCATGATGACGTATACAGTCCTTTTAAAGAAGCCAGAAGGTCTTTTTACAGCTATCTTTCGTTGGTGCCAAAAGTATAAATAGTCACACGAATATTGAAAAATACATTAATTACTCATTTAATCGCGCCAAGCAAAAAAGCCATTATATAAGAAAGACACAGAGTTCCATCACTATACTACAAAAACTCCATAGCATAAAACGCCATTAAATCATTCAAAAAAATGGCCCAAGTTATTTTACTAAGGTTCCTAAGATCACTGAACCGTTTTGTTATAAAGTTTTCTGACAAACGAAGGGTGGTGGTTAGGACCATTAACGCAATACTTGGTATGGATGAGGCGGTTCAAAGAGGGATACTGGCCCTTGGTGTTCCTCTTGACAACCAATGTGAGAGGACTGAAACCCTCGTTAGAAGGTTAAATAGAAGATTTCTAGATGAAAATGATGTTGGAATTGAGCAACCAACGGTAACAAGTTGGAGTTTGAATGAGCAAATAAGGATGCTCACAGTTATTTAGTTATTTGGAGCAATGGAGAGAGGATGAAAGATTCATGATGCATACATCCTGACCACCAACAATCTTAACCTTGTTCAACAACTATGTGATTTAAAAGTTTCAAACCCTATAAGAAAAATAACAATTAACCAAAAAAAATTATTTGCAAAATATTTATTCCCAAGCCAGCAGGGGCCTTAGAATTGATCACTTGTTCCCATCTCATCCATGGAAATTTCTAATAAAACGAGTACTCATAAACCCTTTAAACCTACTCCTAAAACTGCACCAATGTCCACCATGAGATAACCCTCAACACTTGGAAAGAAAGTAAGAAGCACCCATACCACACACATGAACCGTTGGCTACAAGCCCTGCTATCTTCATAGCTCCACAAAAAAATTCATCTTATATTTTCCAGTTTTTTACTACACCCCTCATGGTGGGTACTTTATCAAAGAGGGCGATTTCTTCCTGAACTTTTTAAAACGAGACTAATCACTCTTGCCGATCATCCGACCATCAATCCTAGATTTATAGAATTGCTCCTGAAAAAACAAGAATTTCAATTCATTAGTTATAGAATGAACAACCAACCTTATAGGGGTGTTCAGTATTTGAATTGGATTCGAAGATCTCAAAATTTGATTCGAATCGAAAATCACAAATTCAAATCGAATTATGATATCGAATTTCAAATTTGTGATTTTCGATTTGATTCGATTCGAAATTCGAATTAGAATTATGCATATAATTTTTATATAATATATTGTATACAAGTATTTACACACAAAAAAGTAAAGAAATTTGTAAAACAAAAAAGGCTTCTAAGTCATAACATTTGGTCACTTGTAGTTTGGATGTTGCCACTTTGAATGTTTTAAATGTTGGCTCCTGCCATTTTATTTTAAATTCTTTATCGTTTGGCTAGTTTAAATTTGTATTTTGGATGTTACAATTATGATTTTGGTTATTTAACATTTTGATGGTTTATTAGTATTCTAGACTAGTATTTTCCCATGTTATAATTATTCAAGCTTGTAAGAGTTTTGAAGATAGAGTTAAATAAATTGTTTTTTTTTGGCGGAAACTCAAATCAACTCGAATTCAAACCAAATTAGAATTTCGAACTCGAATCGATTTTTGATTGGATGGAAATTCGAATCGAATTCAAAGTATCAGAATTCGAATAATTCAATTTGATTAATTTGATATTTAATTCGTTGAACACCCATAAACACACGTGTGTGTGCGTGTATGTGTGTGTATAGTAGTACTTGCACTCAGCTAGAATGTTGCAGCTATGGTGGCAATCATTCATAAGGTCATCAAGCTTTTTCAGCTTCTCTTTCTCACTGCAAACACCCATCCAAAATTACCATCCGAATTCTGGACTATAAACTGATATAAATTCATTTTATATGAATTTCAAGAAAATAACTAAACTCACTTGGAATTTGGTAATACACCATCCTTGAAAATACTCGCTTCGCTTCAGAATACACGAGAGGCTCTCTGATATCACTAATATTGAATCCCCAACAAAAATCTTGTTACCAATTGACGATTGGTATACACTTATTTATCCATTTGCTCATTAACTGGGAATAAAATAAAAAAGATAGCCATAAAGAAATAGGTCAATGGGTTGAAATTTGGCCAGCACACATGTATTATGTGCATAAAGCCATGTAAATCATTTTATTCCAAGAATGTAATGATACAACTTATGTAATATTTACAATGTTATATAGGTAAAAAATTATGTTGCTATTTGCTATTACTATTGTATGTGTTTAGCCAAACCACATAACAGTAAGTCTTGATCACTCAGAAGACTCTTTCCTTCGGCTTATGTTGCCATACGTTTCTTTATTTTCCTTCAAAAATGAAAAAATAGAATAAAAATAAAGATAAAATAACCCACCCTTAAAAGCTCAACAATATTGAAAAATATCCGGATAAATGCCTCTTATTGATGTTGTTAATAGCATCCGCCATGTCGTCTCTGTGATGAAGTCAAATGGGACTTGGAAATAAACATTGCACAAATGAAAATTTCATAACAGGCCAAAATCATCAACCTCAGCGTCTAAAAAACTTTCGGGGGCGTTTGGTTTTGATTTGGAACTGAATTCTATTATGTGTCCAGTTGGCCAAATGACAGTATTCGACAATATTTCTATTTTTTTCCAAATAAAATATGAACCCACTGCAAGCAACTGTTGCACATACTAGGATAAGTAGCTAAGATGATTATGAAAAGTTTTTACAATTCATGTAAAGAAACAAATGAAGATAGACATACTAGGATAAGTAGCTAAGATGATTATGAAAAGTTTTTACAATTCATGTAAAGAAACAAATGAAGATAGAATGTTAAAAATGCATACTTCAATTGATCACGATGTATACTCTTGTGCATTTCATATAAGTATTTGTTGTCCGATAAATAATGAAGTATACTCTAATGCAAGATACTGGATGTGAACAAAGAAAAAGTCAACACAACAACTTATCAACTAATTACCTTCTAAAACGTTACGGAATTCTAATGCCGTAACTAAGTTTAAGAATAGTTCACATTCCAAGTAAATAATGCATCATGTATACATATAACATGCACACCTGATATAAGCACCAGCTCTTTTCCATGCACTGATGGTGTGCTATGTCCCATTGCTATCGACGGTCTAATTTGTTCAGAAAATTAGTTAACCACATAAAGCGCCCTATCAGACCGCATCACTTGCGCATCATGCGATGCACGCACCAACTGTAGCAATGAGATCTCATTATCGCAACATGTGATGCGCGCAATATGCACATTTTAAAACCAAGCTATGTCCAATTGCCACGTAGCTATACAGCCACAGGAATATCAACATTTTTACTATACGAAACATCTGTTTGTGGAGCCCGCACACCCGATGCAGCTTTCCTTATTTCAAAAGCTTCTTTGGGCATCCCAGCCTTTAAAAGGCATGACACCACTGTAACCAAATCAGGAACACAACCAACTATTAGCATCTTGTTAAAAAGACTTATCGCTTCAACCATTCGACCTTTCATACAATGCCCGATTATTAAAATAGTAAACGTTATCTTATCAAGTTTGCATCTTTTTTCTTCCATTTCTTTAACAATCGTATTAGCCTCATCCACATTTCCTGCTTTGCAAAACCCATCAATTACAGGATTATAAACAAAAGCTTTAGCAACGATATCACCCCGTTTCCTCAACTGTCGTAAAGGTCACGCGCATGATCTAATCTACTTTCTTTACATAAACTATGAATTAGAGGAAAACATGTATACGTTAGGATGCAAATTTCTTTTATTCATCTCATCCCAAATCTTTAACCCTTCGTCCACTTCTCCTACTCGACAATGGCCGTCAATGATCGACATAAACGTGACAACCATCGAGAGTACAACCAAGATTAACCATTTTCTCATACGGGTTTAGCGCAAAAACCATATTCCCGATCTTCCCAAAACCATCGATTATGACGTTAAACGTAATGGCGTTTGGTCTTGTTCCACAGCCCATCATATTATCGAATAAGACCGACGTGTCTTCCATTTTACCTAACTTGCAGTACCCCGATATGACGGAAGTAAAACTCACAACATCTGGTGACCGCACCTCTTTTAACAAGTTGTGTGCCTTATCAAGATCGCCAGCATGGTAAAACCCGTTTAGAAGAGCATTATAGGTGATTGAATCAGGCTCATAACCAAACATAATCATGGTATTGAAAAGCCTGAACGCCTTTTTGACCTCCTTAGTCTTGCACAAACCAGAGATGAGCACGTTAAATTGATCGGGGTGTCGCGCCCCCATCAAAGATAATGTTTATAAGCCTGAATTACCCTTAACAAATGCGTTAGTGGTAGTAAGGGTCGATCCGTGAAGAGTTTATGGTTTACGTATGGACTAGCTTGATTATGAATTTGTCACGTGAAGGTCCAATCCATGGATAAAAAGTAAAATTGAACGGATAGGATGGTTAGAAAACCATTTTCAACCAGATCTATGGTGGAATCATCTCGAAATTCAAAGAAATAAAGATTCTGGACCGAAAAACGTAATTAGAATCACTTTGTGTAAACTGTAATTCGTACAAAGTGGTCCATTCATACGAAGTAGGGAGCTAATTCGTACGAAGTAGGGGTCTAGTTCGTACGAAGTGTCATTCAATGCAACATTGTTGTTAATCTGAAGAATGCTCAAAATTTCAACGAGCAAACAGCAAAGCAACACATGGCCTATTTGCAACTGTCTTAGAGTCCTATGAAAGTTTGGTTGCTGGTAGGATTGGAAATCCAGAAATGACAGCTGAAGATTATGATCAAATCGACCAAGAGGAACTGGAATTGATGGAAAGAGTAAATTGGGGTTCGATAAGTCAAAGGTCACTTGCTTTAAATGTAAAGAAAAGAGTCACTTTAAGCGTGAATGTCCAAATTATGAGGTAAGTGGTAATCAAAATCCTTTTGGGAACAACAATGATTACTATCAGAGAGCTATTTACCATCGACCTTCTCCGCAAACAAGAGGTTCAAATTAAAGATGGACGGTCACCATCGAGAGAAAAGGCTTTGGTAGTGACACAAGAAGATGAGGGCTTTAACTGGAACAGGGCAAAACGATAGAAATGTTAAATGCTACATTGATGACTAAACAGAAAGCAATAAATATCTATATTGATACAATAGCCAAATTGAAAAGTGAGCTAGAAGATATAAAAATTGAAACAGAAAGAGGTAATAAATTGTTGATCAGTTATTCAACAAGTGCTTATGTCATCGATCATATTCTTCCTACGATTGTGAAGGGAGAAAATGATCAGAAACAAAAAGAGAAGAAAGGTGTGGATTATGGAAATGTTCCTCCTCCCTTGTGTGAAAAATATTCTACAAAGAAAATAGATGGGATGGAAAAGGCGCTCAATGTAAAACTCAAAACTGAAATGAATGATGAGCTGTCTGGGAACATAGACATAATGTACACTAAAACATATGATGACAGTGAATCGGATGTGATTAAGAAAGTGGTTGAGAATGTTTTGGGACAAGGAAAAGATAAAAACATTTTTGGAAACACTCAACCGAAACAAGAAAAAGCTTTTTTGAGTTCACAATCTGGAAATTATGAGAATTTTCATGATGCTTATATCAGAACATCAGAAAATAGTACAAATGATGTTTGAAGACATTAGACTTAGGACATCTCATTTTCTACTCATTCTTTCTATTTTTGACTTTTTCTTGGACATTACACGGATAAAATGGACTGATTTTTAAGTATAATACATAAAATCCACAATGGTAAAACCCTTGAAAGTTTCAGACCCTAAAACAACCGAATTCATATCGAAAATTGCAAAAAATCACATTTTCGGGAACTAATTCGTGCGAACTCAAGACCTGTAATTCATACGAATTACATGTCAAAGTTTATCAAGAGTTTTTACTCTAGTTCGTACGAACTAGACCTCCCTAATTCATACGAATTGATTCTAAGACAAACTAATTCGTACGAATTGATTCTAAGATAAACAGTTTTCGGCATGAAAATCCCGAAATAGGTCTCGGACATTATACATCATTGGATTCGTATCGACGAGACGATTTTAAAGCTATAATCGGGTAAAAACAGTTTCCGAAAAATTTTAAACGTTTTTAGCAAACCGATACGTTAAAATTATCGATTAAAAAGTCTTATTTTGCGTAAAGCTTTTGAAAACCAAATTTTTGACGAAAATGAAAGAGGTTCATTATAACGAAGTTCATTATGACGATGTTCCTGAAGAGTCTAATTACTGTCATTTTGATGCAAGATAATATATACAGACACAGATTTCTAATGCTTTGTATGGTAATCAGGAAAATTGTTAGAATATGCAAAGTGAAGAAGAGATGATTGCAGAGAAAATGTGTATGGATCGAAAATATTAAGAAGAGGCATACTCTAGGGTTGCATAGGACAAGAAAGTTGAAAGTGTCAAACAAGTAGAAGTGGTGGTAGAACGACAGTGCACAAAATGTCTCGAACCATGCAAGTCGTGTTTAAAGAAGGATGAGATCATTAACGAGCTTAAAAGACACAATGAACATTTCAAATATGATTATAGAACAATGAAAGAAGCTTATGATGTGTTGAAGAGGACATATGAAAATTTAGAACAAGTCAACTTAGAACAGGGAGCTACGATCAACATGTTAAAGGCTATAATGATGAGTAAACAGATAGCAATAAATACTCATATTGATACAATAGCCAAATTGAAAAGTGAGTTGGAAGCAATGAAAATAGAGACTGAAAGGGTTGATAAAAAGTTAATCAGTTACTCAACAGCTTCATATGTCTTGGATTATATTCTCCCGAAGCCGACTGGAAAAGATGAAAATGGAGAAGATATTTACGGCAATCAAAACAAAGATTTAGGTTACAATCAATGTCCACCTCCAATGTGGAACAATTATGCCATAAAAAAGCCTGAAGGGGTGGAAGAGGCACTGAACTTGAAACTAAAGACAGTAAAGACCAAACAAGAAGATCAGTT
Organism: Scalesia atractyloides; assembly: GCA_947069175.1. NCBI lineage: Eukaryota > Viridiplantae > Streptophyta > Magnoliopsida > Asterales > Asteraceae > Scalesia > Scalesia atractyloides. The sequence continues at coordinate 67,906,736 of CAMTDV010000005.1, read as the reverse complement.
ACCTGACAACATCGATGTTACCTTTTCAAAATCTGATGGAAATGATGGACCAGATGTGATTAAGAAAGTGGTTGAGAATGTTTTGGATAAAGAAAAAGATAAAAACATTTTTGAAAACACTCAACCAAAAATTGAAAAAGCATGTTTGAGTTCACAATCTGAAAATGACGAAAATTTTCATGATGCTTATATCAAAACATCATAAAATAGTTCAAATGATGATCCAGGCATTTTAATATACAAAATGATTGGATCTGATGAACTACATTCTGATTGTGAATTTCCGATTCAGCATGTGAACTTGAACAGAGTTGAAAAAGTTTCAAACTTGTTGAAATCAAAATTTCTGATATAGAAAGTTTTACAAAAGAATCAGAAGTTTTGAACTTTAACATAAATAAACCTTACTATTCCAAACCCAAAAATGTTCATTCAAATAATAACAACAAAGAAATTACACTGGTTGGAAAAGGTATGGGAATGGTAAGAAAAATAATAACAAGTTTGAAAAACCAAAATATGTGAAGAAAATGACTTTTGTACCTGCGGAGTCAGAAAACACAAACGAAAGTCATTTCTATAAACAGTGTAATGAAAAAAATTTCAAAGAGCAACAAAGTAAACAGGTTAAGGAACCATCTGTCATTGACAGTAGAACATGCTTTAAATGTAACAATGTTGCACACATTGCAAGAAAATGCCAACAAAATAATCCTAAACCTGTTCATGGTTTATTGAAAAATTCTGAAGATTTGAAACAAAAATCGTCACTCGTGTTTGTACCAACACAGGTTTGGAAACAATGTACAGAAACTACAAACAATGTGAAACCAGTTATTACTAAGTTTTCAAAATTTGAAAGTGGTGAATCCTTGAAAAGTAATGAACAAAAAGTTTCCACTTTGTATTACAAGAAAGCTTTAAAGAAAAATCAAACATGGTTGGTAAAAGAAAAAAAGTTAAACAATCAGTGAAAGTTGAAAGTTTAGAGGATTTTCCGAAACTTGATAATGTCCAAAATAAACCTGATTGTGAAAAGAAAATTAAAATTGAGGTTGATGAAATAACACCTAAGACTGAAAAGACTTGAGTGTCACTATTCAACTAATTGTTTGAATTTTTGTGCAGGAACTCCCGAGATAAAAGCAAATTACTGAGAGTGAAGTTCCATGGCACACAATGAAGACATGGGCCGGGTTAACAAGTTCTATATAAAGGCCATTTTACAATTTTTGAAATTCCAATAACGTTTACTTTAAAAGTTTTGCAAATTTTTGAAGAAAATTTAAAAAATTTCACAGAACCCTCACTGTTGAACAGACAAAACTCATGGATATAAATGTTATATAAACACAAAAGTGTCATAGTTTTTGTCATCATGAGGGGGAGAGGGTTTAAAAGGAAAATTGTGAAGCAGTAATGGATGGCGAATTGAAGTGATTCTCATCGGTTGGTCAAAGTTTTTCTTTATAAATCAAAAATACAAAAATATGCTTTTGAATTTTACGGGGAGAATTTTTTTTTCAGAAAATCCAAAAACATATTAAATGCAGAAAATCCAAATACATATAAAAGAAAAAATGTAAAAAAAACATGAAAAAGACAAAAAGAGTTTTGTGTAAAACGAGGAAATGGTATTACATCAGTGGACTATCACAGTATGCCAAAGATTTGAAGCGTTTAAAAAGTTAAGAAAACGAATCTCACTGTGGATGTGCCAGTAGGCTTTGCACATTTAGTAGATTGTTTCTGGGATATAAACCTAAATTTACAATTTCTTAATTTGTGGGTCAACATCTCTCGGATATACGGACTTGGTACTCTGAAATTTCGTTTGAGAGATTGCATGATTCTGAGATACTAGGTCTTTATAGATAATTGTTATCTGGGGTATTATACAAGTTCTTCTGATTTTACGTAAGCAATGGCCTAGAACTTGTATAATACTTTTGCTTAAAAACGCTAAACTGCAGCATATTGAAAGTATCGAAAGATCTAATCAATTGCATTGCAAAAAGATTCCATATTGGAACACTACCTTTAAAGTCGAGCCTTCATCCCTTTGTCGGTACGGTGGTACTAACCTGAGCTCTCAAGGTCTCGCACAACCCAGATACATATATCAGTTAAGCTATATTCACCTGTAAGATGAAATCTAGAGAATCTTGATACGGGAGTATATTCAGAGATGGGAAACACAATTAAGTCAAGTTTCTTAATTCTACCTAACATATCTCGGAATAATTGAGAAATGTGTTGAAGTATAAGAGGACAAATATACTGACAATCCAGGTGAATTGGTTTTTGAAACTTAAAGTCTTATAATGGTCAATGGTACTGGTGATTTGTCTCAAAAACTGATATGATCCTCAAACACGAACTCACAAAAATATGTCAGTAAATATGTTTGTACATAGTTAGAGTTTGATATTCATTTCATAAAAAAAAGACTTTATCATCTTTCGTTTCGACCACTGATGATGAAAAGCTATTTTTCAAAGTCTAGAGTTACTAAACAAAATCTAAAAATTGATTGAAATTGTTCTGAAAAGTTTAAAAGATCATTAATTTGAATCTTACATTTGAATAAATGCTTCGGTTTTGTTTCTAAATGTTTAATCAAGATCATCAAGTTGAACTTGATACATATTTCAGATATTCAGGACATTAAATTGGACTTGAATAACTGATAGGGTTTAAACTGATAAGAAGATTAAAATTTGAAATGGTTGTATTTAGAAATTTCAAAGTTTGAATCTGAAATGTTTATTTGAATGCTTGAGGTACTTTGAAATAGGAAGAACTTTTAAAGGGGGAGCTTGATAAACATGTTGATTAAAGATATCAAAAAGCGCAAAGAAAGGGGGAGCATGTTGATACAAGTTTTATCAAGACAAGCTCAAGAAAATAGAATAGGATTGAAGAAGATTTGAAGATCATGGATGTTAAAGTTATTCAAGAAATAAAGATCAGAGAATTTTAAAGACTCTGGAGTTTAATTGAAGATTGATGACTATGGCAACATCCAAGGGGGAGTCTGTTGATACAGTTATCTATCGCCTACGTCATCATATAACGTCGAGTCTGTGGTAAGGAGCAAAAAGGGTAATTCGTACACTTCGCACTAATTTGTACTTCGTATGAATTACAACTTCGTTACGAAACTAAACGTTTTGATCCTAAATACAGACCCGATGTTATACGATGACGAAGGCAACAGACATATGCATCAACAGACTCCCCCTTGGATGTTGCCGTAGTCATCAACCTTCAATTAAACTCGTCCGTGATCAGGCGGTTCTAGACGGAAGTTAGTGCGTATGATCACTAATTAGGTAGAATGTTATTGAGAAAGGAGTAGAAGCGGATTGCAGCGGAAGTCATATGTTATTCATTCATACCGAAAGAGTATACATCTTGTGAGGCTGCCGAAGTTCCTGGAGAGAATCCGGCAGCACCTCCCCGTCTGGGAGCGCAAAAACTTAATCATAAATGAACACATAGCACCTATTTATAGACATGGACAAGTTTAATCACAAGGTACAAACTGAAACGGTGTAAAAAGTGTCACTTCGTACGAAGTAGTACTTCGTACGAAGTGGAACTGCCTAGTTCGTATGAATTGGCAATGCCTAATTCGTACGAATTACCATGTGCTCAATTCTTACGAATTACCCTATCATGTCTATAAATAGGTGGTATGTATTCATTTGTGATTAAGTTTTTGCGCTCCCAGACGGGGAGGTGCTGCCGGATTCTCTCTAGGAACTTCGGCAGCCTCACAAGATGTATACTCTTTCGGTATGAATGAATAACATATGACTTCCGCTGCAATCTGCTTCTACTCCTTTCTCAATAACATTCTACCGAATTAGTGATCATACGCACTAACTTCCGTCTATAACCGCCTGATCACGGACGAGTTTAATTGAAGGTTGATGACTACGGCAACATCCAAGGGGGAGTCTGTTGATGCATATGTCTGTTGCCTTCGTCATCGTATAACATCGAGTCTGTATTAGGAGTATAACATTTAGTTTCGTAACGAAGTTGTAATTCGTACGAAGTACAAATTAGTGCGAAGTGTACGAATTACCCTTTTTGCTCCTAACCACAGACTCGATGTTATACGATGACATAGGCGACGAACAACTTTATCAACAGACTCCCCCTTGGATATTTCCGTAGTCATCAATCTTCAATTAAAGTCCAGAGTCTTTAAAATTCTATGATATTTATTTCTTGAATAACTTTAACATCCATGATCTTCAAATCTTCTTCAATCCTATTCTCTTTTCTTGAGCTTGTCTTGATAAAACTTGTATCAACATGCTCCCCCTTTCTTTGAGCTTTTTGATATCTTTAATCAACATGTTTATCAAGCTCCCCCTTTAAAAGTTCTTCCTGTTTCAAAGTACCTCAAACATTCAAATAAACATTTCAGATTCAAACTTTGAAATTTCTAAATGCAACCATTTCAAATTTTAATCTTCTTATCAGTTTTAAACCCTCTCAGTTATTGAAGTCCAATTTGATGACCTTGAACATCTGAAATATGTATCAAGTTCAACTTGAAGATCTTGATTAAACATTTAGAAACAAAACTGAAGCATTTATTCAAATGTAAGATTCAAATTAATGATCTTTTAAACTTTTCAGAACAATTTCAATCAATTTTTTAGAATTTGTTCAGTAACTCTAGACTTTGAAAAACAGCTTTTTATCATCTGTGGTCGAAACTAAAACATAATAAAGTCTTTTTGTTTTATGAAATGAATATCAAACTCTAACTATATACAAACGTATTTACAGCCATATTTTTGTGAGTTCATGTTTGAGGATCATATCAGTTTTTGAGACAAATCACCAGTACCATTGACCTTTATAAGACTTTAAGTTTCAAAAACCAATTCACCTGGATTGTCAGTATATTTGTCCTCTTAAACTTCAACACACTTCTCAATTATTACGAGATAAGTTAGATAGAATTAAGAAACTTGACTTAATTGTGTTTCCCATCTCAGAATATACTCACGTACCAAGATTCCCTAGATTTCATCTTACAGGTGAATATAGCTTAACTGATATATGTATCTGGGTTGTGCGAGACCTTGAGAGCTCGGGTTAGTACCACCGTACCGACAAAGAGATGAAGGCTCGACTTTAAAGGAGTGTTCCAATATGGAATCTTTTTGCACTACAATTGATTAGATCTTTCGATACTTTCAATATGTTGCAGTTTAGCGTTTTTAAGCAAAAGTATTATATAAGTTCTAGGCCATTGCTTACGCAAAATCAGAAGAACTTGTATAATACCCCAGATGTTGGTACATATGTATGTCACCTACGTCATTGTATATCGAGTCTGAATGAATAGGGCTTAATCTGTTAGAAATAAGGCGTATTTAAGTAGGTTGGAGGCCAAGTTCGCTGGAGATGGCATGTGAGAAGTGAAGTTCGGCCGAACTTGACTAGGTCAAGTTCGCCCGAACTCATCCTCCTACCAACGAACTTGTGCAACTATAAATAGGTGCCTTGGTTATTTCATTTAAAACTTGGAGAGATTTTGGCACTGAGACGACGAAGCTCTGTCGGATCCGGTTCTCGAATGTATTGAACTTTAGATCAATGAAAACACATTTAAATGAGTAAGTCTTGTTATTTGATTAACTTGTCATTAGTTTCCGCCTAATCGGATAATAGATAACAAATTTAGGTTCCCGTGCTAATCGTGGAGCTTCCTACAAGTGGTATCAGAGCCTGGATACCTAAATTTGCTGGAATCAAGACAAGAATTTCTCTTATTCTACTCCATTCTATCATTTTTCTTAACATTTTCACGAAAATGAAGAATTTACGGGCAAACTCTGTCCAAATTTGAACATGTCATGTAAAATACACTTGTGGTAAACCCCTGAGAGTTTGGACATCAAATTCATTCGAATTTGATAGACCATTTGTGGTAAACCCCTTAACATCAAGTTTGACCGAACTTGATAGAATTTTCAAGATTTTATTAGAAGCTCGCTCGAACTTGAGGGATAATCCAACATTTTTAAGCAAGTTCGACCAAACTTGAGTAAACTTCTGTTGAAATTCTCCCACAAATTCGACCTAACTTGATAACTTTCTTGACAGTTCAAATAAGTTCAACCTAACTTACTTGTTTTCTCTTGAAACCACTTGTTTTCTCTTGAAACCTTCACAAGTTCGCTGGAAACAATTTAGGATTGAAAACCTTCAGCTAAGTTCGACTGAACTTAATTATTTGTGATAAAATTTGAAAAATTGTCATCTAAGTTCGACCGAACTTGTTGAAAACTGAAATCAAAAACTGATTTTCACACAAGTTCGACCAAATTTGTCTGTTACTAATCAAGTTTCGAGTGTTTTTGATCGTATTCTCATATAAGTATTCAAATTGTCATAATGGAAGATTTCCATAACGTGTTCGTTTCACAAATGGCTTCTTCATCAAATGCTAATACTCTTGCGGAAAACCAGATGAATATTGACAACGAAATGGGTACTATGACAAAACCGCCAAAGCTAATGAGTACGGACGAATTCGAAGGGTGGAAAGAAAAATTTTTGAATTTGATACAAGCAAATCAATTCAACAGCTGGGTTGCAGTTGAAGATGGATACAAGTGGCCAAATGATGAGCGTGATCAAGATCTTCCGCTGAACAAGTTTTCACCGACTAACAAAGAAAATTATGTCGCAGAGAAAAGAATGATCAGTTTGATACAACAATCAGTGAAGGAAGATATCTTGATATTATTGCCAGAATATGATACTTCGCAAGAATTATGGCATTTTCTTTGTAATAAATTCAAAGGAAGTGATGAAATGATCAAAAGCAAAAAGGCATTGATTAAGAAGGAGTTCGAGATCTTCACGATGATCAAAGGTGAGACGATGAAGCAAATGATCGATAGATATTGTCACCTCATGGTTCAGATGAGAAGACATGATATCAAGAGATCTAATGAAGAGCAAATTGAGAAGTTGGCCGATGCACTTCCTGAGGGAGAATGGACAACGTATCTGATGATTCTGAAGAACAGTCCATCTTGGAGACATTTTTCATCGACAAATTAGAAGGTCATGAAATGGAGTTGATGAAGATTGCAAAATCAAAGAACGCTAATGTTTTTAAGATGTCGGTGTTTATTACAAAGGAGGTGTACAAGATACTCCGATTCAAAGTCCAAAAATTCAAACAACATTCAGTGCAAATATGAATTCCTCTCCAAATCAGAGTTCTCCATATGATGGATATACAAGTGCTAGTTCAAACTCTTCATTCCAAAATCAGAACAGTCAGTCGCATCAGACAAACCAATCTAGTTCTGATTCAAATGTTTTCCAGTGCAACATAGCAGTTGATTTGAAGAATGTATTTTCTGAAAAAGTGGCCAAATAGCACATAGCACTTCTCGCTACTGTTCTTGAATCGTATGAAAGTCTTGTTGCTGGAAATATCGGTAATCCGGAAATGACTGCCGAGGATTATGAACAAGTAGATGAAGAAGAGTTGGAACTGATGGATATAAAATGGAGTCTAGCATCTATCATCAGAAGAGTTACCAAGTTTGTGGCACTCACAGGAAGAGATATTGGCAATTCAAGCAATAAGCTCGGGTTTGACAAGTCAAAAGTCACATGCTTCAGGTGTCGACAAAAGGGACACTTCAAACGTGAATGCAACAATCAAGAAGCAGGTGGAAACCAAAATCCTTTTGGCAGCAGTAACGAGTACTACAAGAAAGCTCTTCAATATAAGCCATATCCAAAGAGAACACAAGTTGAAGTAGAAGATAAATCTGCAAAGGCAACTGAACAAGCTCTTGTTGTTACTCATGAAGAAGATGGCTTTGACTGGAACAGATACATCGGAAAGAAAACGGGTGTTGCTATGATGGCAGAGGTAGTGGATGAATCTGAGACATCGTATGTTGATGCTGCTTTGGAAAATGCCATTCTGGAAGGATATATGCAGAGAGCTGAGGAAAAAGAAATTGCTTATCTTGAGATGAAAAGGCAAGAAGCGTTGAAATCAGAGGCCGAAAAGGTAAAATCTGAGGTAAGTTTGTTTGAAAAGGAAGTTATGAAGGTTGTGGAGGTTGAAAAACCTTGCACAAAGTGCGCAAAACCTTGTGAACCTTGTATTGAAAAGGTCAAAGTCATGGGAGAAATGACTGTACACAACGAAAATTTTCGTTATGATTACAGAACCATGAAAGAAGCTTATCACAAAATAAAAGACAAATATAAAAATGTCGAAAAAGCTAATCTTGAGCTCGGTGCTAATGTAAAAATGTTAAATGCCACAGTAATTGAAAAACAAAAAGAAATTAACATGTACATTAATACTATTGCTGAAACAAAACGTGAGCTTCATGACATAAAGATAGAAACAGAAAGGGTAAGTCAATTGCTGAAAAGTTACACCACAAACGCGTATGTCATTGATCACATTCTTTCTACGATTAAGTCGGAGGAAAATGTTGATAAATCAAAGCGTAAAGAATACGGAAGTGTTCCTCCACCACTTCTTGCAAGTTACTCATGCAAGAAAGATGATGAGATTGAAAAGGTATTTAATATTTTACTCTTATCAGAAATGAAGGATATATTGCCTGAGAACATTGACGTAGACTTTATGAAATCAAATGATGACAATAAAGCGGTGGTAAAAAATGTGGTTAAAAATGTGTTAGGAAATGATTCTGATGAAGGCAGCTCTGAAAGCGCCAAATCCAGTTCGAATAACTCGGAATCACAATCTGAAGATGGCGATACATTATCTAAACATGATCTAAGTGATGATCCTAATGTTGTCATGTACAAGATTAAGGAATCTGATAGATTATACTTTGATGATAGTTTTCGATTCGGAACGTGAAAGACGATCAGCTTGATAAATTTTTCAAACTTGTATAAGTTTCATCAGATGATCTTGAGAAAAATGAGGAAAGATTTTACTCGAAACCCAAAAGGAATGCTAACAATTATCAAAAGTTTGGTGGTGATTTTCCTGAGAACAGGAGAGCTGGATTGGGTTTGGAGGAAAGTGAAGAAGAACCGAGAAAGAACCAAAAGTCGCCATTTCATGAATACAAAGGTAAACACATGAAGTTTGTGTATGGGAAAAATACGGTTCAAGAAGAAGGTATGATCGGTAAGAAATCGAATGATGAATTCAAAAAGGAGAAAGAACTTCGGAACAAGGCTAAGACCAAGTCCACAAGTGGGGTTAAACCTACTAGTGGACATGCTCCTGATAATCGGACTTGCTTTAAATGCAATACTGTTGGTCATATTGCTCGCAAGTGTCTGAATCTAATGCCTGTGTTTCCACAAAGAAAAACTGTGTCAAAAGATGAAAAGCAAAAACAACCAGAGATTGTGAAACCTGTCACAGAATCAAATAGAAACTATGAATCTAAAGGTGAAGTGAAACCTAAAATTGGTTCAAAATGTGAAAATTCAACATTTGAAAAAGGTGAAACTTCAAAATTAAACGAAAACAAAGATTCTAGGTTCTATATTAAGAAAGCGAGAAGCAAGCTACAATCCTGGGTTGCTAAGAAAAGGTTTTCATCATCAGAAAAACCAAAGTCTGTTGCTGACAAAATTGAAAATGTTAAATCAATCGAGTTAGTAATCAAACAGACAAAGAAAGAAAAGGTAAAAACATTTTCAGAATCGACATTGGACGAAATGTTTGATGATGATTTTGATTATGATGATGATTTTGAAAGTGTTTATGATGCTTATCATGTCAAACCCAAAACCAAAAAGGTTTGGGTTTCCTTACTCAAGTAGTTTCTTTGTGTGCAGGAGTTCCAAACGATCTGCATTGTCAAAGATAAACCTGGATAGCGGAGTTTCATATTACTTAATTTATTCAGAAAGTCAAATTCTTAATCATTTTGAGAAAAGAAGAAATTGAAAAGGAAAATTTGTCAAGGTCAAATTGTGAAAATCCACACCGTTGAACGAAACACTGATTTTATAACCATTTATGCTTTTATGTTAAAAGAAATTTTAATGGTTCTGTCTGTTGAATAGGTGCAGATGCAGATGTTAAAAATGGGATCGGACAACGAGTTCTCGGGATCCACATTGGTTTGTTATTGTTTTAGAATAGTATTCCTTAAAAACCTAAAATCCCAAAATATGTTTTTGATTTTAGGGGGAGTAAGAAAATTTTTAGAAAAATCAAAAACATATGAAAAATTTTCAAAAAGAACAAAAACATTGAAAAAGAGAAAAAGATTTTTTGTGTCAAAAAGGAAATGATAGTACATCAGTAGACTATCACAGTATGCTAAAGAATTGTATAGTTTAAAAGTGATAAAGAAGTCTTACTGTGGATATGTCGATAGGCTTTACACGTTCAGTAAATTGTTTCTGGGATATAAACTAAATTTTACAACTGCTTAATCTTGTGGATTAACATCTCTCGGATATATGGACTTAGTACTCCGAAATTTCGTTTGAGAGATTGTCTGATTCTGAGATACGAGGTCTTTATAGATGATTGATATCTGGGGTATTATACAAGTTCTTCGGATTTTGCGAAAGCAATAGCCTAGAACTTCTATAATGCTTTTGCAAAAAACCCAAAAAATAGCATGCAAAACTTGAACAAAATCGAAAGATCTAATCATTTGCAATGCTGAAAAGATTCCTTAAGTGGAACACACCTTAAAGTCGAGTCTTCATCTCTTTGTCTGTACGATAGTACTAACCTGAGCTCTCAAGGTCTCGCATAACCCTGTTACAGATATCAGTTACGCTATATTCACCTGTAAGATGAAATCTAGGGAATCTAGATTCGGGAGTGTATTCAAGAAGTGGGAAACACAGTTAAGTCAAGTTTTCATAAATCATATCTAACATATCTTAGAACAATTGAGAAACGTGATGAAGTTTAAATGGACAAACATATCGACAATCTAGGTAAACGAGTTTAAAACTGAAAGTCTGAAAAGATCAACGGTACTTGTGATATGTCTCAATCAACTGATATGATCCTTAGACACGAATTCACAAAAATATGTCTGTAAATATGTTTATACATAGTTTACTTTCTTTAATTGTTTTTACAGATAAAATCAAAAAGATTTTCAGTGTGTTTAGCATAAACTTTTTAAAAATAAAAAGATTTTGTTTCTTCATTTGTTTTCAACGAGCCAATGATGGAGAATGGTTCTTCGAAGTCTAGTAAGGTGCTATAATGGTGAAAATCTTGATGACATCTGTGAAAAACAAAAATTGATCAAACGTGTTACAAAGTTCATTAATTTGAAACTTTAAAATTGAAGAAAAATATTGGTTCAACCACAACGGTTTCAAACCAAGGTCGTTTACTTGGACTTGGTCAACCAAGTGGATTTCATAATTCGAAATTTTTTAAGTGAACAAAGGTCTTAAATGTTAAAAGTGTTCAAGGTCATTAATTTGAACTTGAATATCTAAAGTTTTGAAAAGATTAAAAAGAAGATTCAAACTTTGAGATTTTATAACAGATTTTTGAATCTGAAATGTTTATTTGAATGTCATAGAATTTTGAAACAGAAAGTAAAGTTTTAGGGGGAGCTGGATAAAATATTGTCCAAAGATTTCAGAAAGCTCAAAGCCAGGGAAAGTCTGAAGGCTAAAGCTAAAAGCAAAGGGGAGCATGTTGATTAAAGTTTTATCAAAACAAAGCTCAAGAAAGAGGAAGAGAATATAAAGATCAAGATGTTAAAGTTTATTCAAGAACTAAAGATCGGAAGACTCAAAAGATTTTAAAAGTCACTGACTACGGCAACATCCAAGGGGAGGCTGTTGATACATATGTATGTCGCCTACGTCATTGTATATCGAGTTTGAGTGAATAGGGCTTAATCTGTTAAAATAAGGCGTATTTAAGTAGGTTGGAGGCCAAGTTCGCTAGAGATGGCATGTGAGAAGTCAAGTTTGGCCGAACTTGACTAGGTCAAGTTCGCCCGAACTCATCCTCCTACCAACGAACTTGTGCAACTATAAATTGGTGCCTTGGTTATTTCATTTAAAACTTGGAGTGATTTTGGAAAAGAGACGGCGAAGCTCTGTCGGATCCGGTTCTCGAATGTATTGAACTTTAGATCAATGAAACAACATTTAAATGAGTAATTATTGTTATTTGATTAACTTGTCATTAGTTTCCGCCTAATCTGACAATAGATAACAAATTTAGGTTCCCGTGCTAATTGTAGACGTTCCTACACCAGATATCAATTATCTATAAAGACCTAGTATCTCAGAATCAGGCAATCTCTTAAACGAAATTTCGGAGTACCAAGTCCGCATATCCGAGAGATGTTGACCCACAAATTAAGAATTGTAAATTTAGGTTTATATCCCAGAAACAATCAACTAAATGTGCAAAGCCTACTGGCACATCCACAGTGAGATTCGTTTTCTTAACTTTTTAAACACTTCATATCTTTAGCATACTGTGATAGTCCACTGAGGTACTATCATTTCCTCGTTTTACACAAAACTCTTTTTGTCTTTTTCATGTTTTTGTACATTTTTTCTTTATAATGTTTTTGGATTTTCTGAAAAAAATTTCTCCCCCTAAAATTCAAAAACATATTTTTGTATTTTTTATTTATAGAAAAACTTTGACCAACCGATGAGAATCACTTCAATTCCCCATCCATTACTACTTCACAATTTTCCTTTTAAACCCTATCCCCCTCATGATGACAAAAACTATGACACTTTTGTGTTTATATAACATTTATATCCATGAGTTTTGTCTGTTCAACAGTGAGGGTTCTGTGAAATTTTTTAAATTTTCTTCAAAAATTTGCAAAATTTGTAAAAATGGCCTTTTATAGAACTTGTTAACCCGGCCCATGTCTTCATTGTGTGCCACGGAACTTCACTCTCAGTAATTTGCTTTTATCTCGGGAGTTCCTGCACAAAAATTCAAACAATTAGTTGAATAGTGACACTCAAGTCTTTTCAGTCTTAGGTGTTATTTCATCAACCTCAATTTTAATTTTCTTTTAACAATTAGGTTTATTTTAGACATTATCAAGTTTCGGAAAATCCTCTAAACTTTCAACTTTCACTGATTGTTTAACTTTTTTTTCTTTTACCAACCATGTTTGATTTTTCTTTAAAGCTTTCTTGTAATACAAAGTGGAAACTTTTTGTTCATTACTTTTCGAGGATTCACCACTTTCAAATTTTGAAAACTTAGTAATAACTGGTTTCACCTTGTTTCTAGTTTCTGTATATTGTCCCCAAACCTGTGTTGGTATGAACATGAGTGGCGATTTTTGTTTCAAATCTTTAGAAGTTTTCTTTACATCATGAACGGGTTTTGGATTATTTTGTGGACATTTTCTTACAATGTGTCCAACATTGTTACGTTTAAAACATGTCCTACTGTCAATGACAGAAGGTTCCTTAACCTGTTTACTTTGTTGCTCTTTGAAAAATTCTTCATTAGATTATTTATATAAATGACTTTCGTTTGTGTTTTCTGACTCTGCAGGTACAAAAGTCATTTTCTTCACATATTTTGGTTTTTAAAACTTGTTATTATTTTTCTTACCATTCCCATACCCTTTCCAACCAGTGTAATTTCTTTGTTGATTATTTGAATGAACATTTTTGGGTTTGGAATAGTAAGGTTTATTTTAGTTAAAGTTCAAAACTTCTGATTCCTTTGTTAAACTTTCTATATCAGAAACTTTGATTTCAACAAGTTTGAAACTTTTTCAACTCTGTTCAAGTTCACATTCTGAATCGGAAAGTCACAATCAGAATGTAGTTTATCAGATCCAATCATTTTGTACATTAAAATGCCTGGATCATCATTTGAACTAGTTTCTGATGTTTTGATATAAGCATCATGAAAATTTCGTCATTTTCAGATTGTGAACTCAAACATGCTTTTTCATTTTTTGGTTGAGTGTTTTCAAAAATGTTTTTATCTTTTTCTTTATCTAAAACATTCTCAACCACTTTCTTAATCACATCTGATCCATCATTTCCATCAGATTTTGAAAAGGTAACATCGATGTTGTCAGGCAACTGATCTTCTTGTTTGGTCTTTACTGTCTTTAGTTTCAAGTTCAGCGCCTCTTCCACCCCTTCAGGCTTTTTTATGGCATAACTGTTCCACATTGGAGGTGTACATCGATTGTAACTTAAACCTTTGTTTTGATTGCCGTAAGTATCTTCTCCATTTTCATCTTTTCCAATCGGCTTCGGGAGAATATAATCCAAGACATATGAAGTTGTTGATAACTGATTAACTTTTTATCAACCCTTTCAGTCTCTATTTTCATTGCTTCCAACTCACTTTTCAATTTGGCTATTGTATCAATATGAGTATTTATTGCTTTCTGTTTACTCATCATTGTAGCCTTTAACATGTTGATCGTAGCTCCCTGTTCTAAGTTGACTTGTTCTAAATTTTCATATGTCCTCTCTAACACATCATAAGCTTCTTTCATTGTTCTATAATCATATTTGAAATGTTCATTGTGTCTTTTAAGCTTGTTAATGATCTCATCCTTCTCTAAACACGACTTGCATGGTTCGAGACATTTTGTGCACTGTTGTTCTACCACAACTTCTACTTGTTTGACACTTTCAACTTTCTTGTCCCGTGCAACCCTAGAGTATGCCTCTTCTTCATATTTTCGATCCATATACATTTTCTCTGCAATCATCTCTTCTTCACTTTGCGTGTTCTGATAATTTTCCTGATTACCATACAAAGCATTAGAAATATATGCCTCTATATAATCTCTTGCATCAAAATGACAGTAATTAGACTCTTCAGGAACATCGTCATAATGAACCTCTTCCATTTTCATCAAAAATTTGTTCCAAAGCTTTACGCAAAATAAGACTTTTTAATCGACAATTCTAACGTATCTATTTGCTAAAAACATTTAAAAGTTTTCCGAAAACTTTTTTTCCCCGATTATAGATTTAAAATGTTCTCGTCGATACGAATCCAACGATGTATAATGTTCGAGACCTATTTCGGAATTTTCATGTCGAAAACTGTTTGTCTTAGAATCAATTCGTATGAATTAGGGAGGCCTAGTTCATACGAACTAGAGTAAAAACTATTGATAAACTTTGGACTTGTAATTCGTACGAATTATAGGTCTTGAGTTCGCACGAATTAGTTCCCCAAAATGTGATTTTTTGCAATTTTCGACATTAATTCGTTTGTTTTAAGGTCTGAAACTTTCAAGGGTTTTACTATTGTGGATTTTATGTATTATACTTAAAAATCAGTCCATTTTATCCGTGTAATGTCCAAGAAAAGTCAAAAATAGAAAGAATGAGTAGAAGATGAGATGTTCTAAGTCCAATGTCTTCAAATATCATTTGTACTATTTTCTGATGTTCTGATATAAGCATCATGAAAATTCTCATCATTTCCAGACTGTGAACTCAAACAAGCTTTTTCTTGTTTTCGGTTGAGTGTTTTCAAAAATGTTTTTATCTTTTCCTTGTCCCAAAACATTCTCAACCACTTTCTTAATTACATCCGATTCACTGTCATCATCTGTTTTAGTGTACGTTATGTTTATGTTCTCAGGCAGCTCATCATTCATTTCAGTTTTGAGTTTTACATTGAGCGTCTTTTCCATCACATCTATTTTCTTTATATAATAACTTTCCCACAAGGGAGGAGGAACATTTCCATAATCCACACTTTTCTTCTCTTTTCGTCTGATCATTTTCTCCCTTCACAATCGTAGGAAGAATATGATCAATGACATAAGCACTTGTTGATTAACTGATCAACAAATTATTAATTCTTTCTGTTTCAGTTTTTATATCTTTCAGCTCCCTTTTCAATTTGGCTATTGTATCAATACAGATATTTATTGCTTTCTGTTTAGTCATCAATGTAGCCTTTAACATTGCTCTGTTCCAGTTAAAGCCCTCATCTTCTTGTGCCACTACCAAAGCCTTTTCTCTCGATGGTGATGGTCCATCTTCAATTTGAACAACTCTTGTTTGCGGAGAAGGTCGATGGTAAATAGCTCTCTGATAGTAATCATTGTTGTTCCCAAAAAGATTTTGATTACCGCTTACCTCACGCTTTGGACATTCACGCTTAAAGTGACCCTTTTCTTTGCATTTAAAGCAAGTGACCTTTAACTTATTGAACCCCAATTTACTCTTTCCATATCTGATATCTCTTCCGGTTAGTTCCATGAATCTGGTTGCTCTTCGGATGATAGAAGCCATACACCATCTTATGTCCATCAATTCCAGTTCCTCTTGGTCGATTTGATCATAATCTTCAGCTGTCATTTCTGGATTTCCAATCCTACTAGCAACCAAACTTTCATAGGACTCTAAGACAGTTGCAAGTAGTGCCATGTGTTGCTTTGCTGTTTGCTCGTTGAAATTTTGAGCATTCTTCAGATTAACATCAATGTTGCATTGAATGACACTTCGTACGAACTAGCCCCCTACTTCATACGAATTACTGTTCACACAAAGTGATTCTAGTTACGTTTTTCGATCCAGAATCTTTATTTCTTTGAATTTCGAGATGATTTCACCATAGATGTGGTCGAAAATGGTTTTCTTACCATCCTATCCTTTTAATTTTACTTTTTGTCCATGGATTGGACCTTCACGTGACAAATTCATAATCAAGCTAGTCCATACGTTAATCATAAACTCTTCACGGGTCGACCCCTTACTACCACTAACGCATTTGTTAAGGGAAATTCAGGCTTATAAACATTATCTTTGATTGGGGCGCGACACCCCGATCAATTTAACGTGGTCATCTCTGGTTTGTGCAAGACTAAGGAGGTCAAAAAGGCATTTGGGCTTTTCAATACCATGATTATGTTCGGTTATGAGCCTGATTCAGTCACCTATAATACTCTTCTAAATGGGTTTTACCGTGTTGGCGATGTTGATAAGGCACACAACTTGTTAAAAGAAGTGCGGTCACCAGATGTTGTGAGTTTTACTTCCGTCATATCAGGGTACTTCAAGTTAGGTAAAATGGAAGACGCGCCGGTCTTATTCCATAATATGATGGGCTGTGGAATAAGACCAAACGCCATTACGTTAAACGTCGTAATCGATGGTTTTTGGAAGATCGGGAATATGGTTTTTGCGCTAAACGCGTATGAGAAAATCATTAATCTTGGTTATACTCACGATGTTGTCACGTTTATGTCGATCATTGACGGCCATTGTCGAGTAGGAGAAGTGGACGAAGGGTTAAAGATTTGGGATGAGATGAATAGAAGAAATTTGCATCCTAATGTATACATGTTTTCCTCTAATTGTAAAGTGTAACAACTCGTAATTTTGTTGTTATCTTTTTCCGTTTATTCCGTTTGTATCTTTCATTGTAAATCCAAGAGTTGATTAATGGAATGGTTTGTGTTTGTTAATTACTTTTGTCACAACTATATTACATCTAAATGCTTACTAAACGCTTACTAAACACTTACTAAACGCTAATTAAACGCAATCACAAGTAACTATGTTACTTTAAGAGCCGAGTGTGTTATTATTTAATAGACACTTGTGCCTTCGACATCGCTTATCGCATCGCATCGCAACGCAGTTGATTATGTTACTTTATGTTATTTATGTGTTATGTGTGTTTTATGATTTATGGTTATACTCGCTATCGCAACGCTTTCACTCGCACGAATTGCTTAATCGCATTATTTTATCATTTAAACGCTTAACGTAACTATCTAATACGAACCGAATCGCCAAACGAACACCTAACGCAAAAATAACGAACAAAACTTTCCATTAGGCCAAGTTCGGCCGAACTTGGGCATCCCAAGTTCGCCCGAACTTGTTCAGGCTATCAAGACTTCAACTCAACAGCAAGTTCCCTCGAACTTGCACTTTCCAAAGCTGAACTGGCCAAGATCGCTTGGAAAGTGGCAAGTTCGGCCGAACTTGATCACTGCTACCCCCATTTTTCACCTCATCTATAAATACCCAACACCTCTATCCGTGCAATTCTTGCTGCAAGTTCGCCCGAAAGCTCCCAAAACCGAAAACCTTTGATTTCCAAGTAAGAATCAACCAGTTTTTATGCAAACAACAACGTTTTACAACGATTTCTCACAAGGTTTAATCTTCGATTTCATCAAAACTCTTCTGTTTACGAAAATCTTCATCTTTTTCTACAAAAATTCTCTTTTTCACTTAGATCTACACTTAGATCTAAGTAAACCTTTTGAACATAGATTTTACACGAAATTCGGACTAAATGACGTATGTTTCGTTCACTAAGATGTGGAACGAGGCGTATCAAGCAAGATCTCAGATCTGGAAGCACAAGGACGAAATCATCACTTTGCACAAACTGGACTTACCCGTACGAACCATCAAGTTCGCCCGGATTAGTCTGAGTTTCTGTAAAATGGATAAAACGTGCTCCAAAAGACCTCTCCAGCCTAGGTTTTGCTCAATCGCTTAAGGTTGGAGAGATGGACACTCGATTTCCTCATAAAACGACACGAAAACGCAAGATTTTATGACCATTTCAGTAAATTCGCTCCAAAGTGAGCAAGTTCGCTCGAAGTTGTCACCAGATTGGTGACCAGCGGCCGAACTTGCTAACAATCCCAAGAAATCAACCAAGTTCGCTCGAACTTGTATGGTTTCCAAGGAAACCGGACAAGTTCGCCGAACTTGTATCAACCTCAACCAAATAAGGCAAGTTTGACCGAACTTGTACTTCCAGTAAGACAAAATAGTCAAGTTCGCCCGAACTTGTACCAAATCCAAGAGATTTGGTACAACTTCGCCTGAACTTGTCCTCTGCTCCTTCATGTTTCGACTGTTTCAGCAATTCGGAAGACTGATGCACTTCTGTTCGCTTACAGGCTGATCCGGCGCTCCATTTCATCAACATCAGATCCCACCTCCCTCTCTAAACGTACCAACTCTGAGTATACTTGAACCCTTTTTATGCTTAAACGCACTTTTGGGTGTTACATACGTTCATATATCAAATCACGTCACACGACTCTTAAGCTCTTACTCGCAACCCGCTTATACATGATTATACGTGAAATCTGCTGAATTATATGTGTTACTTGATTTCTAGTACGCCACCCTTAACATGATAGCTTGTTAGAGGTTGACTCACCACCCGGAGGCCCGGGGTTGTTAAGGCTCCCATTTTTACTTCTCTTTTATTTTCTCTTTAGGACGTGGACACTTGTTCGCATGCCTCGCACTCGCGGTTTGTTGGTTTACTTGAATCTAAGTAGTTACATAGTTCACATCCTTTAAGTATGTCATGCGGTGTATGCTAAACGCTTTTATATCTATTATGTATGAAAACCTGTATGCTCACCTTTGCTTAATTGTATTGACATTTATTTTAACGTATGTGACAGGTTGAGGATTTTCTACTACTGCAATTGGATTAGGTTTATCTTAGAAACACTTGTAATTAGAAATCTAGGGAATATCGAATTTGATGTGTTTTAAGGGATATTATGTTTTGTAAGAATTAATGTGAAATATTGGTTGATTGTATGGGAAGTTGACTATTTATTATATTGTCATATTAGTTGTTATGGAATTTCTCTTGAGACAATCTGATTCGCCTAGTGCCACACCCCGATGTTTCCGCCATCGGTTTGGGTGTGACAGATTGGTATCAAAGCCATAACTATAGGGAAAATTAGGTAGAACTGCCATGTTTGACCTAGTCTATAGTTAGGACACCAAACCAGACTGTTGCGCATCGATTAAACGCCTGAAACTTATACGAACTGACAACTTCGCCCGAAGTTGGGGTAAGTTCACTCGAAATTGATCAAGTTCTCCCGAACTTGAACAAGTTCGCCCGAAGTTACTCAGTCCCCTCTCAAAAACTAACAAGTTCGCTCGAAGATCAAGTTCACCCGAAGTTGGACAACTTCGCCCGAAGTTGATCATACGCCTTCAAAACAGACTTTTAAACTACGTATGCTTTTCCTAAAGCTACCACAATACACGTGAAGAACGCTAGTATCACACAAAACGAGTGATCAAGTCGAGATTAGGTGTGAAAACCAAGAACTCTCGATAAGGTCATTCACTCCTCGCATCCTCTATCACCCGAGATACCTTCATTGAGTTACGAGTGATATCCAAACCTCGACGAAAATCTCCATTTCTATCTAGTGGAACTCCCTATTTGATCGGTGAGCATAACCACAACTAGGAATGAAGTTGGTAAGTTAGGGGTGAAACCCGCATCTTAGGAACTAGTTCCACTCCTCGATTTTCAATCTCACCAAAGTCTCGACTATTTCGATGACTCGGGACACGACGTAACTGGAAGGATAAATATCGTTAACCGTTGTACGGCGAGAGCATTTGTCTATTAGGCCAAATCGTTTGCCCGAACTCAGAGAATTCTCGAACCACTTTGGGTAGTCGCTGTCTCAAAACCTAGGACACTCCAAATTGATTTAAGCCTACAATCGTCGATTTTACGCATCATCGAGTTTATTTTAATTATGTGTTTAAATTTATGGATTTTCGCTTATTCGATTCTTCGCTTTATCGATTTCTCGATTTATCGCTTTTACGCTCCGTCGATATACACACAACTCGCACAGCCCTCGCAATCTAAAACGCTAATTAATTCAAAAACCAAACTAAAACGCTCAACTCTCCTACGCGAATGTCCTCATACGCAGCTTTACTCGCTTATTACGCTTATATCTCGCATTTCGTACGCGCTATGCATGTTCGAATGAAATTTGGAATCTATGAATGAGTCTATGTGAAGTCTGTGAATAAGGTGCAAAATACGTGCTTACATGCCTATATGCTTATGTGCTTATGTGTCTATGTGCTTATGTGCCTACGTGTTTACTTGTCTACGTGAATATGTGATCTTGAGCTTTATTCGAATAATAATAATAATAATAATAATAATAATAATAATAATAATAATAATAGAAATGAAACGCTAAACTTTTGAACATAAACCTATTATAATCGAATCTCACCCAATCAAATCCTTCATGTAGATGTCTTCCATGGGATCTCACCATAGGAGGAACATCCAGCGCAACAACGCTGACAAGCGTATCGCCTCGCTAGTAGCCAAGCAGATGGCTAAGGTCATTCTCCAGATCGTTAGTGAAATTCAGGCTGCCAGTAGCAACACATCAGTGGATTCAAAGGCCGACGCACCCAAGTCCTCGTTCTGCTTCAAGCAATTCAAGGCGTGCAGACCTCTCACTTTCACTTGCACAGAAGGACCGAGTGCTATGTTCCATTGGTTTGATTCTATTGAGGTCACGTTCCGCCAAAGCGGATGTCCCGAACATCTCTGCACCATCAACGCTACCGGCGTGTTCCAATCAAGGGCACTTGATTGGTGGACCGCTGAGCGCAACAAGCGCGGAAACTATGAAGCTTACGGGCTCACTTGGGAGGAACTCAAGGCAGTCATGGTGAAAGAATTATGCCCTCCTCACGAAGTTTAGAAACTGGAGAATGAGTTCTGGGATATCAAGCAAGATGGCCCCGACAACGCTGGTCTCATAGCCCGTTTCAAGCAGCTGAGTATTATCTGTCCTAGTCAGGTGGACACTACTGAAAAAGCAATCAAGAAATATCTTCGTGCCCTACCTGACTATGTTGTGGATTTTGTCCAAGCAGCACGTCCTACTACCATTGAGGAAACTTATCAGCTTACAGCCAAAATCAATGACAAACGTGTTCAGGCTGGTTACTTCAAAAGCCACAACAAAGTCGCAAATCAAGTTATCACCGAGCTGAGTGCTACTACTGAGGGCGCAAGAGAGAGAACCCAAACAAGAACTGCGCAGCTGTTGCACCACTGAACTCTCAGCTGTCTCAAGCTGCTACACCAAACGCACCACCCGCAAAGCGTGCGTACACTGCCTCACCCGCTATGCTCAAAGTGTACCTACCATCACCCAGTTGGAGGCAATTGTCGTTTCTGTACCAACTGCAATATCTACGGCCATTTTACTATCAGCTGCCGTTCTGGCCCTCGTCAGCCAGCTCCTCAAGCACCCGCAACACTACCAGCTCCACCTCGTACTCCTCAGACCAACCAATAGCAGCCTCAGCAGCAAGCACCAGTCCCAAAAGCACGTGCTTGCTACACTTGTGGTGATCCAAACCACTTTAGCAATGTCTACCCACACAAAGCCGTGAAGCAAGAACGGCAGTCGCAGCAGCATCAACCTCAGCCACAGCCACAGCCACAGCAGCAGCAGCAACCACAGGCTATGCGTGGAAGAGCCTTCAATCTCAATCACTGCCAGGCTTAGAACGACAACAATGTTTTCAACTGTACGTTCCTTGTTAATGGTATTTATGCTTCCTGTTTATTTAATACGGGTGCCGATAACTGTTTTGTGTCGTTAGAATTCGAAAAACTTTTAAAATGTAAACGCGCTAAACTCCAAAGACTTTCGATGTGGAAGTCACCACCGGAAGAGCCGATATTGTTAACTCTGTCTTACGTGGTTGTACTCTCGATCTCAACAATCACATCTTCTCGATCCATCTCATACCTATGCAATTAGGTAGCTTCTATATCATAGTAGGCATGGATTTTCTTCGTGAAAATCGTGCTGAAGTTGTTTGTTTCGATAAAATGATCTGTTTCCCTCTCCCTGACGGTGATCAACTCCATGTCTATGGTGAGACTCCCTCAAAGAAGTTGATGCTTATGTCATGTACCTAAGCGAGCAAGTATTTGCGAAAGTAATGCGTTGCTTTCCTAGCCCATATCGTGAACCCGGAGAAGGAAAAGAAACCTAGAAAGATGTACCTGTTGTTTGTTAATTTCCTAAAGTTTTTCCCGACGATTTACCTGGTTTACCACCTACTCGGGATGTTGAATTTCGTATCGATTTAATTCCCGGTGTTACTCCCGTTGCTAAAGCTCCCTATCGCCTTGCACCATCCGAAATGTGCGAGCTATCTAGCCAACTTCAAGAGCTTCCCGATAAAGGCTTCATACACCTGAGCACTTCACCTTGGGGCGCACCCATTCTTTTTGTGAAAAAGAAAGATGGGACGTTCCCAATGTGCATCGATTATCGTGAACTTAACAAACTCACGATAAAGAACCGCTACCCTCTTCCTCGAATCAATAATTTGTTTGATCATCTTCAAGGTGCTACTTGTTTTTCTAAGATCGATTTATGTTCCGGTTATCATCAGTTACGCATGCTAGAGGAAGATATTCCGAAAACCGCCTTTTGTACTTGCTATGGCCATTTTGAATTCGTGGTCATGCCTTTTGGTCTCACAAATGCACTCGCGGTTTTCATGGATTTGATGAACCATGTGTGTAAAGTCTTCTTGGATCGTTTCGTCATTTTGTTTATCGATGACATCCTTATTTACTCGAAGTCGAGAGCCGAACACGCGCGACATCTTCGATTAGTTCTCTAAGTGTGAATTCTGGCTCGAAGAAGTCCAATTCCTTGGTCATATCGTGAACAGTCAAGGAATGCACGTCGACCCTGCAAAGATAGAAGCTGTAAAGAGTTGGATTACGCCGAAGAATGCATCTGAAATCCGTTCTTTTCTTGGATTGGCAGGTTACTACCGTCGATTCACCGCCGACTTTTCTAAAATCGTCGTACCTCTTACTGTCTTAACTCATAAGGACAAGCCTTTCATTTGGGATTCCAAACAAGAGGAAGCCTTTCAAACTCTCAAGCGTATGCTATGCAACGCCCCTGTAATCACCCTGCCCGACGGAAACGACGATTTCGTTGTTTATTGCGATGCCTCTAACCTAGGTCTTGGTTGTGTTCTTATGCAACGAGATAAGGTTATCGCGTATGCATCTCGACAACTCAAGATCCACGAGAAGAACTATACAACCCACGATCTCGAACTCGGTGCAGTTGTTTTTACATTAAAGATATGGCGACACTGCCTTTACGGTACCAAATGTATGGTCTTCACCGACCATAAGAGCTTACAACATATCTTTAATCAAAAGGAACTGAACAACGCAGATGGGTTGAACTTCTCAACGACTACGATTGTGAGATACGCTACCATCCTGGCAAAGCAAACGTCGTAGCCGATGCTCTCAGTCGACGAAGCTATGTGTATAGTGTTCGTGACTCTCAAGCTTTGAATAATCTCGAAATTTTGATTCACTCCGCCCAGTTTGCTTGTTTTAACGAGAATACCCTGCAAGAAGAAATGAAATGTGGTGCCGAAACCCAACTCGTAGTTAAACCAAATGGCATTTATTTTACCTCGGTCATATTTGGATTCCTAGCCGTGATAATCTTCGAGAATTGCTAATGACCGAAGCTCATAAATCTCGATACTCCATTCACCCTGGAGCCGACAAGATGTACCAGGACCTTTGTCCTAAGTATTGGTGGCCAGGCATGAAAAAGGATATCGCCGTTTACGTCTCAAAGGGCTTAACTTGTTCGAAAGTTAAAGCCGAGCATCAAAGGCCCTCTGGTTTGCTCGAACAACCCGAAATCCCGATGTGGAAGTTGGAGCGCATAGCCATGGACTTCGTTACGAAACTCCCTCGCACCTCCTCTAGTCACGATAGCATTTGGGTTATCGTTGATCGTCTTACTAAGTCAGCTCACTTTATTGCCATACGAGAAGACTATAAGGTAGAACGATTAGCACGAATCTATACCGACGAGGTCATCTGGCGACACGGGACGCCTCGTGACATCATCTCTGACCGTGATGGTCGCTTTACCTCACGTCTCTGGGAGACTTTTCAATCCGCTCTCGGTACTACGCTTAATCTCAGTACCGTTTTTCACCCTCAAACCGACGATCAGACTGAGCGCACGATCCGCACCCTCGAAGACATGCTTCGTGCGTGCATCATAGATTTCGGTGGTAATTGGGATACGCATTTACCTTTAATAGAATTCTTGTACAATAATAGTTATCATACTAGTATTCAAATGGCTCCTTTTGAGGCACTGTATGGAAGAAAATGTCGATCGCCTATTGCTGGCACGAGATCGGAGAAGCACAAATCACCGGTCCCGAGTTAATTCAAGAAACGACAGACAAAATTCTCCAAATCAGAGACAATCTCCTGAAAGCTCGGAGTCGTCAAAAGAGTTATGTCGATAAATGCTGCAAGCCCCTACAGTTCGAAGTGGGAGATCACGTTCTCTTAAAGGTTGCACCTTGGAAAGGAGTGATCCGTTTCGGGAAGAAAGGGAAACTAGTGCCACGATACGTGGGTCCCTTTAAGATTCTGGAAAGAATTGGCAAAGTGACCTATCGACTTGAGCTACCGGCAGAACTTAACAACGTATATTCGACTTTCCACATCTCAAACCTTAAGAAATGCCTAGCTGAAGAAAATCTTCATGTACCAATCGAGGATTTGCAAATAAACGAGACTCTTCACTTCGTGGAAAAGCCAGTAGAAATCATGGACCGAGAGACCAAGAAACTTCGACGCTCTCGCATTCCTATTGTGAAAGTCCGATGGGAAGGCAAACGCGGTGCCAAGTTCACTTGAGAACCGGAAAGTGATATGAAGGCTAATATCCACATCTCTTTGTTACGGCCACTACTTAAATTTCGGGACGAAATTTCATAAAGTAAGGGAGACTGTAACAACTCGTAATTTCGTTGTTATCTTTTTCCGTTTATTCCGTTTGTATCTTTCATTGTAAATCTGAGATTTGATTAATGGAATGGTTTGTGTTTGTTAATTACTTTTGTCACAACTATATTACATCTAAACGCTTACTAAACGCTAATTAAACGCAATCACAAGTAACTATGTTACTTTAAGAGCCGAGTGTGTTATTATTTAATCGACGCTTGTGCCTTTGACATCGCTTATCGCATCCCATCGCAACGCAGTTGATTATGTTACTTTATGCTATTTATGTGTTATGTGTGTTTTATGATTTATGGTTATACTCGCTATCGCAACGCTTTCACTCGCACGAATCGCTTAATCGCATTATTTTATCATTTAAACGCTTAACGTAACTATCTAATACGAACCGAATCGCCAAACGGACACCTAACGTGAAAATAACAAACAAAACTTAGCCATTAGGCCAAGTTCGGCCGAACTTGGGCATCCCAAGTTCGCCCGAACTTGTTCAGGCCATCAAGACTTCAACTCAATAGCAAGTTCCCTCGAACTTGCACTTTCCAAAGCTGAACTGGCCAAGTTTGCTTGGAAAGTGGCAAGTTCGGCCGAACTTGATCACTGCTACCCTCATTTTTCACCTCACCTATAAATACCCAACACCTCCATTCGTGCACTCCTTGCTGCAAGTTCGCCCGAAAGCTCCCAAAACCGAAAACCTTTGATTTCCAAGTAAGAATCAACCCGTTTTTATGCAAACAACAACGTTTTACAACGATTTCTCACAAGGTTTAACCTTCGATTTCATCAAAACTCTTCTGTTTACGAAAATCTTCATCTTTTCTACAAAAATTCTCTTTTTCACTTAGATCTACACTTAGATCTAAGTAAAACATGTTGAACATCGATTTTACACGAAATTCGGTTTAAATGACGTATGTTTCATTCACTATGAAGTGGCACGAGGCGTTGTCAAGCAAGATCTCAGATCCGTAAGCACAAGTACGTAATCGTCACTTTGCAAACTAGACTTACCCGTACGAACCATCAAGTTCACCCAGATTAGTCTGAGTTTCTGTAAAATGGCTAAAACTCGCTCCAAAAGACCTCTCCAGCCTAGGTTTTGCTCAGTTGCTTAAGGTTGGAGGGATGGACACTTGATTTCCTCAGAAAACGAAGCGAAAATGCATGATTTGGTGACCATTTCAGTCAAGTTCGCTCCGAAGTGAGCAAGTTCGCTCGAAGTTGTCACCTGATTGGTGACCAACTTCGGCCGAACTTGCCAACAATCCCAAGAAATCGACCAAGTTCGCTCGAACTTGTATGATTTCCAAGGAAACCAGACAAGTTCGCCCGAACTTGTATCAACCTCAACAAAATAAGGCAAGTTCACCTGAACTTGTCCAGTTTTCTGGAAACCAGACAAGTTCGCCTGAACTTGTACTTCCAGTAAGATAAAACAGTCAAGTTCGACCGAACTTGTACCAAATCCAAGAGATTTGGTACAACTTCGCCCGAACTTGTACCAAATCCAAGAGATTTGGTACAACTTCGCCCGAACTTGTCCTCTGCTCCTTCACTTTTCGACCGTTTCAGCAATTCGGAAGACTAATGCACTTATGTTCGCTTACAGGCTGATCCGGTGCTCCTTTCCATCAACATCAGATCCCACCTCCCTTTCTAAACGTACCAACTGTGAGTATACTTGAACCCTTTTTACGCTTAACGCACTTTTGGGTGTTACATACGTTCATATATCAAATCACGTCACACGACTCTTAAACGCTTACTCGCAACCCGCTTATACATGATTATACGTGAAATCTGCTGAATTGTATGTGTTACTTGATTGCGAGTACGCCACCCTTAACATGATAGCTTGTTAGAGGTTGACCCGCCACCCGGAGGCCCGGGGTTGTTAAGGCTCCCATTTTTACTTCTCTTTTATTTTCTCTTTAGGACGTGGACACTTGTTCGCGTGCCTCACGCTCGCGGTTTGTTGGTTTACTTGAATCTAAGTAGTTACATAGTTCACATCCCTTACGTATGCCATGCGGTGTATGCTAAACGCTTATTATGTACGCAAACCTGTATGCTCACCTTTACTTAATTGTATTGACGTTTATTTTAACGTATGTGACAGGTTGAGGATTTTCTACTGCTGCAATTGGATTAGGTTTATCTTAGAAACACATGAAATAAGAAATCTAGGGAAGATCAAATTTGATGTGTTTTAAGAGATATTATGTTTTGTAAGTATTAATGTGAAATATTGGTTGATTGTATGGGAAGTTAACTATTTAAAATATTGTCATATTAGTTGTTATGGAATTTCTCTTGAGACAATCTGATTCGCCTAGTGCCACGCCCCGATGTTTCCGTCATCGGTTGGGGTGTGACATAAAGAAAGTAGATTAGATGACACGCGTGACCTTTACGACAGTTGAGGAACCGGGGTGATATCGTTGCTAAAGCTTTTGTTTATAATCCTCTAGTTTGGCAAACCTAATGTAAACGTGTGGAATCCGTTTGCTTAGGCGACATTGTAGACACGTTTGTTTCTATTTAATCATTGTTTTATTGATTGTCAAACATTACAGTTCCTTGAAACACTTTGACAGAGCTCCGCTGTCCAGGTTGCAATATCTCTGACTGTTACAAATCAAATGACAAGAATCCTATTTATAGAGTTTCAGGTTTGCACCAAAAGGCTATTGGCCTAGTTCGTACGAACTAGTCCATTACATATCAACTTCGTACGAACTAGTTCTTTTACATACAAACATAACTTTTGCTCCTAACCACAGACTCGATGTTATAGGATGACGTAGGCGACAGACAACTGTATCAACATCACGTTTTATGAAGCTTGCTATGTTTAAATTGTTTTTGTTTGAAAGAAATGTTGGAACTAACTAACAATGATGGTAAAGTTTGATTAACTACTAAAACTCAATTGATTACAATTAACGAAAACACAATTAATGACTTAAACAATGTTTGAGAAAAAGGGTTCACACCCGGTTTTAGTAATTGCCAACCTAGGATTTCTACAAGTTTTAGATTCAACTCAATTGTATAACGATTAACGGATTTAGTGTACCGTGACTTAGGTGCCAATAACTATCAACGTTCCGAAGAACGGACAAGAATGCACTTTATAATCACAAGTAAAACCTAACCAAGACAACGCATAATTACACATAACCATTTCGTAAAGTTATAACTTTATAATCGTTCGAAAATTTACAAATACGAAACAAATGAAAACTATTGTCAATGCTTTCCAAAATCAATACAAATTGTCACAAAGATGAATTAAAGAACAATTCAAAACCCTAAATTAAACAACTACCTACACCGGGGTGAAACCAAGGTGATTAGCCGCTCACGATGGAAGGAACTTGATCAATGGAGGATGAAAGCTCGAATCTTGACATCTTGAAGCTTGATGATGGAGATGAACGGTGATTAGGGTTTATAGTGAATGGTGGTATTGGATGGATTGAAGGTTGAAGGATGATGGTGATGATTGATGAACTAGGGTTAGGATCGGGATGGATGAATTGGATGATTGGTAGTGATTGATGTTGATTGGAAATGGATTGGTGGATGATAACGGCTCCAAGAAAAAGTTTCAAACTCAAGAACTTCGTAACTACCCAAGAATAGGTCAAAATCATTGATATAAAAGGTCCCCCAACAACTGAAATCAAAGTTTTGCGAAGTGACAAAGGAAGGGGCGTCGCCGATGGCCATTTAGGGCGTCCCCGACGGCCCCTGGAAGTCTCAGCTTCACCTGACAGCTAAATCTACTGTTTATGAAGGTTTCTGGCCAACGGAACAATGCAGAGGACGTCGCCGATGGTGTCTCCGTTTTATTCACCGTTTTCGCCCACGTCTTCGCAATTCAGCCCTCTATCATGCCATCTTCCAGTATCTTCATTTTCAATCCATTAACATCCCCTAAAACACATCCAATCTTCATGGTTAACACCACTTTGTCTGTTTTCCGTCCCGGTGCTCCATAAAGCTCCTAAATAGCTCCTTGAACTCTGTTAGACCTGCAAAACACAATTCCAATCAAAAGTAGGCTATTCAAAACTAAAAGCTATGTAAAACATGAATTTAAACATTATAAAGCACCAGTTTTCAACCATGCATCACATCCCCACACTTGTCTTTAGCTTGCTCTCAAGCAAATCTGTTTTTCACTTTCAAGTGGGTCAAATGAGAAATACACTTCCCATCCTTGAGACGTAAGCTAAGGTCTAATGTCATACCCGGTTCATAATTTTTACAATCTTCAAAATATTTAGCGTAAGACGACAAATCACATAAAAATGTTTACCCAAGATTAACCCGCCCCGCCCTTAAAACTCACAAATCATACACATCCCTCACAATGTGCTCTCTACTCGGTTAACAAAATAGCTAATTGATGATGTATTAGCACTTTTTAAAGTATTCGCTCAAAGCCGAAGAGAACACATAGCATAGGCTTGCAACTCAATCGCTCTTCACCACCGAACACAAATACTGAGCACAAGTCAAAAGGCCTTTAAAAGGTTGTAACGGGGCTTGGTTAAGGGTTTGGAATAGGATAACTGAAAGTGGCTAAGGTGATGAAAATTCGATTTTTTTATTACAAAAGCAACTATTCTAACAACGACTATATACCAATCAACAACTAATAGGCAAAAGCGTTCGCCTTTTATTCATAACTACCAAACATCTTTTTGTGCTTTTCTCAACAAATTTTCTCTTATTTTTTCATGATATATATTTTTTTTTCAAACAAACAACTAAACCTAAAATCCAATTTCCAATTTCCAACACACGGGTTTAAAACAAAAAAAGGCTAAATGGTCAAGGGGTATATGGGGTGGTCAAACGAAAGGTTTAGGCTCAATGTTGGCGACTAGGGGATTGATTTCGAGTAAGGATAAGCAATTGGTGTAAAAAGGAAAAGTTTTACCTAATGCCTTAATCATTCTCGTGCTTGTATTCGGTCTATAGTCTTAAACGCATCAAAAGTTGCAAGTTCTACAATACCGACTAAAGATCCACTCAAACAAAGAAATATACGCATATATTTATGATGTGTAAAGTGGCTCAAAACCTCACGTACAATGGGTATGGTATATGATATGCACAAATTGCAAGTTTCTTAAGCGGATGATTCCCAAATAACCACCCGCAAATATTCGTCATGTTATTAATTTGAACAGACCATGACAAAAGCCCAAATGGGTTGTGCCATCCCTCGTTAACTTAGTTACTTGTGCTTTTAGATTGCTTCCAAAAAAGACATTTTTGAAAATATTTTGAAATTTTCCCCCATCCCGACACTTGAGGTCAACATTGTCCTCAATGTGTTGTGTTTAAATAAACGGATCAAAATAGAAAAACTTTTTTCTCCCCATCCCCACACTTGAGGCCAACATTGTCCTCAATGTATGGAAATAGAGCTTTTAAGATGCACAAGGGATGTGACACGGCTAACCTCTCCAAAATTTCACCCCCGAAAATAAAATACAATTTACAATCCACTTATTAACTAACTAAAATAAAAGATAAAAAGAAACGTATGTACCTGGTTTTTCGCTCATGCATCGTGTGCTCGTCATTCTTCATTAAATTGGTCGTCTCACGAACATGGTGTACCTACAAATCTCAACCCTTGTGTAGAAGCATGCTTCTCACAACCATCAAAAATTGTTAATAACCTAGTTCTACCATTTTTATAAGAATATTACCAAACCATACGTTAGTTTACTTTGATTTATGTGGAAAAATAATGTACAACAACAAAAAACCTAACTCACTTTCATAGGAATCACGGTTGCATTTAGCTTATGCAACAAGCCTTTTTAAACCTCCCGATAGCTTGAGAGGATGAGTAGGTCTCGTGAGGGTTATATAGGGAACACATCCACAAAGTTCATTTAACTAATAAAGCAAAGAAATGCAAAAAGAACGAGAATACATGAAAACTAAAAATAAACGAAACAATAACTAAAAACAATATACAACAAAAAATAAGATACCACCTCATGGTGGTCGAACGGAGTGCTTGTCGCCCACGAACTCTTCCACATCACCAATCCGTGACTCATACCATCTATTCTCGAACGGGCCAAACTTCCTCAACTCCTCTTCTTCCCTCTTTTCTTGATGCTACTTCTTCGCCTTCTTCTTCTTAACCGACTTTTTCTTCGATTCTCCAAACCTACCAACCATAGCACATATATATTTGTTCGGATTCATGTCCACCTTAGGACACTTATTCTCACCAAGCGGGTTAATAAATTTGGGAAAAACATTCAAATTTAGTTCCCGGTCCCCAAATTCCATGCTTACCTTTCCTGTTGCACAATTTATTATGGTATTAGCAGTTGCCAGGAACGGTCTACCCAATATGACTATCGGTTGTGTGTCCTCAACACATCCAACATAGTCAATTACCAAAAAGTCAATTAGGTAATATCAATCTTCAACCTTCATTGTCACATCTTCCACCATCCCCCTTGGATGCGTGGGAGTCTGATCGGCCAACACCACGGGAGTGTCAAAAATTTTCAAAAGACCAAAATCATATTGGTCGTACAGACTCCCGGGAAAAATGCTCACACAAGCTCCAAGATCTAGAAGCGCCCTCTTAATTTTAATTTTACCAATTTGGATTGGAATAAGAGGATCTCCCGGATCTTGAGCGTTTTGGGGGAGAGCACTCGATAAAACGGCACTAACATGTGAGATTAAGTCAAATTGTTTCGGTAGCTTATTGTGCCGTTTCTCGGTGCTCAGCTCTTTCAAACACTCAGCATGAGCCGGGACCTTTTTAATGTCATCAAGTAATGGTAGATTAACTTTTGCTTGTTTAAAATTTTCCCACCGCTCATCCATTGGTGGGTCCCGTTTTTCAAACTTTAATGCATTAATTAGTTTTAATAGAGCCAATGGGTATGGGATGGTATTAAACTCCACACCCATATAATTGGCCCTAGCATGCAATTCATGTAAACAACTTTCACAAAAAGAATTTTTAGTTACTTTTCGATTTTAATTTGTGAAATCGTTTCTTGCTCATTTTTACTTCCCGACTCATCACCTACATCTTCCACTACACCATCAACAAGTTATGGTGGTGGAATGCTTTCGACACTACAAACCTCATCATTTGAAATAAGACTTACTGCGCTAATGTGCATATTCCTCACATTGCTTGTGCTTGAGCTTTGATGCTTCGGGTTCACCGTAGTGTCGCTTGGGAATCTTCCTCCACTTCCTCGCATTTGGGCCACCTTTTCGGCTAGTTGACCAACTTGCTTTGCCAATCCTTCATGAGATTTATCCCTCATTTCATTTGTGTTCTTCATCTCCTTAACGTCGCTATTAGACTCCTTCACCACACTCAATAGCGAATCAATCTTTACATTCAACTCATCACCACCAGCTTGGTTGTCCACCGACCCATTACCATTAACGCAATTATTGTAATTTCTTTGGTAACCCCCTTGGTTACCGCCTTGGCGATTTTGGTAAGGTGAACCACCTTGATTTCCACTTTGATTTCCTGATTGGAAATTCGGGTTCATTTGGTTCAAGGCATTACCATACCTAAGATTAGGGTGGTTCCTCAAACCCGGGTGATAAGTGTTGGAGTTCATGTCATATGCTTTCGTTCTCCAAACACTTGATTCACCTCTTCGGCGGTTTGTGCCATATTAACTTGGCACTCTTCGGTCTGGTGACCTATATATCCACAATCTTCACACACGGCGAATTTCACCGCTCCCACTTCTTTCTTCTTCATTCGTGCCAACTCCCGTTCTAATGTTTCAATTCGATCCTTGGAACTAGCATCACGGTCGGGCCAAGACTTTAAGATCGAATACTTTTTAGCTCGGTCCGCCATAGCAACCGCCTTCGAGTTTTTGCTCATCCTTTCGATGAACTCCCAATCGTATTCCTCGTGATTGTTTAACAAAATACCGTTACATGCCGATTGCAAGTATTTGTGATCTTCGGTATCCAACCCACGGATAAAACACTTCAACAATTCCCACCTCGGAATCTGATGATGAGGACATTTTCGAACCAGCTCTTTGAAACGAGCGAGTGCCTCATGTAATAATTCACCCGAAAATTACTAAAACGACCGGATTTCATCTCTCGCCTCGTCAGTTTTCGAGATCGAATAGTATTCATCAAGGAACACTTGTTTCATTTCTGCCCAAGTGCGAATACTATTAGGTGGTAACGTGAGGAACCACTGTTTCGCCTTATCTTTCAACGAAAACTGAAAAAGCCGAAGCTTCACTTCCTCGATCACAAAATTATGGCCCCCTATTGTGCCATATATAGCAGAAAATTCTGCCAAGTGAGTGTATGGCTCGTCATTCGTCCTACCATTCAAGTGTGGTAGGATGTTGATGTAGTTGGGTTTGCATTCGAATGATCTCATCCCTTAAGGTGTAGGCATAATTGGTGAGTCATTTTCGGTGACCACCGGTCTAAATCGCCCATTAACACCTCGCGAGCCTTGTTGTTGCGGTTGATATCTCGGACCATTGACCTCTTGGTTCCCCGGTCTTTGGTTACCTCTTCGATCACCGCCCCGGTAACCCCTTTGATTCCCGCCAACCACGTATTGTGGAATCCGATTACGATTGGCATTTTGATTATTGTAATAGTAGTTGCCATCAACACAGTTCCTTTGATTATCACGTGGTTGAAGGTTATTCTCGTAACCGTCATCTCTACCATAATCGTACCCATCTGCGTTACCTACAAAATTGGCATATTGATTGCCAAAGTCTTCGTCCTCAAACCCTCTTGCGTGATGTAGATTCCCCTCATCATTACCAAACCAAGCATCATCTTCGAACCGCTCATTATAGTTCCCTCCATCATCCGAGTATTCCGTGTTAACACTCACCTGTTCCGGTGATTAGTATCCAGGGACACTATATGGCTCATCATCAGGAATGTTGTTTCTTAATTCATCGAGATCAAGAAACTGAGCCTCGTTCATGGGAATGCCATGAGGTTGGTTAACTCTATGGTTAGCGTTAACATTTTGGTTGTTGAGGTTGGGTGGTAATGGGTTTTTTGTATTTTGGTTTTGAGGTGGTGGTGTGGGTGTACGTTGGTTATTGTTTTGGTTTCGGTTACGGTTTGGGAATGGTGGTGTTGGTGGTCTCGAATTGTTACCACCCCCCCCGGTTGGTTATTTAGAACGTTTGGGTTGGGGCGAGGGTAATCTGGGTATTGGTTTTGGTTGTTGGGTTGGTTAGAATTTTGGTTATCCATTGGAATGGGTGCAAAGGATGGTGTAGGTGGTGAATTGGTATTGAGTGGGTTAGAGAAAAAAACAGACTCTAACCGAGTGGCTAAATTCTTTCGAGCGACCCGCTCAATCTCCGGCTCGAACACTAGTGGTGAAGTCCTCCCGGAGTTTCTCGTATGCATGCACTGCCTGTAACCTGCACAAGTAACACACCCGCGTAACAAGAAATAGAGAAAGTAACAGATGAATAAGCACCTTAAACAGTTAATCACTAAATCAAACAAAATCCAATGCAAAGCGCACGAACTCCACGGCAACACGCCAAAATTTGATCAGGGTGTCGCGCCCCGGTCAAAAGATAATATTTATAAGCCCGAATTACCCTTAACAAATGCGTTAGTGGTAGTAAGGGGTCAATCCGTGAAGAGTTTATGGTTTACGTATGGACTAGCCATATTATGAATTTGTCACGTTTTATGAAGCTTGCTATGTTTAAATTGTTTGTTTGTTTGAAACAAATGTTGGAACTAACCAACAATGATGGTAAAGTTTGATTAACTAATAAAACTCAAATGATTAGGATTAACAAAAACACAATTAATGACTTAAACAATGTTTTTAAAAAAAAAGGGCTCACACCCGGTTTCAGTAATTGCCAACCTAGGATTTCTACAAGTTTTAGATTCAACTCAATTGTGTAACGATTAACGGATTTAGTGTATCGTGACTTAGGTGCCAATAACTATCAACGTTCCGAAGAACGGACAAGAATGCACTTTATAATCACAACAAGTAAAACCTAACCAAGACAACGCATAATTACACATAACCATTTGGTAAAGTCGTAACTTAATAATCGTTCGACAATTTACGAATACGAAACAAATGCAAACTATTGTCAATGGTTTCCAAAATCAATACAAATTGTCACAAATATGAATCAAAGAACAATCCAAAACCCTAGATTAAACAACTACCTACACCGGGGTGAAACCAAGGTGATTAGCCGCTCATGATGGAAGGAACTTGATCAACGGAAGATGAAAGCTCGAATCTTGACATCTTGAAGCTTGATGATGGAGATGAACGGTGATTAGGGTTTATGGTGAATGGTGGTATTGGATGGATTGAAGGTTGAAGGATGATGGTGATGATTGATGAACTAGGGTTAGGATCGGGATGAATGAATTGGATGATTGGTAGTGATTGATGATGATTGGAAATGGATTGGTGGATAATAACGGCTCCAAGAAAAAGTTTCAAACTCAAGAACTTCGTAACTACCCAAGAATAGGTCATAATCATTGAGGTAGCTCGTCCCCCAACAACCAAAATCAAAGTTTTGCGAAGTGACAAAGGAAGGGGCGTCGCCGACGGCCATTTAGGGAGTCCCCGACGGCCCCTGAAGTCTCAGTTTCATCCGATGGATAAATCTACTGTTTACAAAGGTTTCTGGCCGACGGAACAATGCAGAGGGCGTCACCGATGGCCCTTTTGGGCGTCGCCGACGGTGCATCTAAATCCCATTTTTTTGTTTTCTTTATAACTTCTTCGTTTTAGCTCTGTTTTATTCACCGTTTTCGTCCACGTCTTCGTAATTCAGCCCTCTATCATGCCATCTTCCAGTATCTTCATTTTCAATCCATTAACATCCCCTAAAACACATCCAATCTTCATAGTTAACACCACTTTGTCTGTTTTTCCATTTTCGCAGGTTGATCTGTTTTTCGTCCCGGTGCTCCGTAAAGCTCCCAAAACACAATTCCAATCAAAAGTAGGCTATTCGAAACTATAAGCTATGTAAAAACATGAATATAAACATGATAAAGCACCGGTTTTCAACCATGCATCATAAATGTATAAACGTCAGAAGAAAAACATTGTGATCCTAAAATAACGTTTTCAAACAAATCAACCGCACCATCCATAGGGTTACTATTCACCAATGAACTCATAAGTTTGTTAACCATAAAACAACTAAGAACCAAACCGTCTCCTACACTGTTTCGAGAATGATCGATAGCCAATTCTCTGGCTACTTCAAATTCACCAGCATTCACAAATGATATGACTACAAACCCTAAAACCAAACTATCAGGAACCAACCCATCACTCCTCATTAAACCAATTACCAATTTAACCAAATCATGAACACCCGCCTGACAAAACGACCTCAAAACAAAACTATATGTCTCAACAGAATGAACAAGATTCTCATATTTTTACTATACTCCAAAAACTATAATCCAATTTGGGCTTATTCAAATTACTAATCATGTGTTTAATAACACGAAAAGCAATATCACAGCTCAAATTCATGCGAAAATAATCCAAGACATGAGCTTCTTTCAGTGAGGATTTTGTCGAACATGTAGTGTGCACACAAATTTTACAAACCAAAGTGACAAAAGTCCTCCCATTTGACCAGATTTTGAGACCGATGAATACTTAGAAACATTAGAGATGGTGAAAAAATAGGAAAAGGATGTTCTTGGGGATTGATTGAACAGCCTTAATCACATTGTTCCTGGTCTAATCAGCTAAACGGGGATTGAAAAAACGCAAAGAATATTGTGTACCTTAGTCTAGAATCGGAAACAACACATGTTGACGATTGAGCCAGAGATTCCGGTGATCTGGTGCGACTTAGAACCATAACAAAGGGTTAGTGGGTGGTTCTGTGTGTGTGTGTGAAAGGCATCGGGTGTTTTTGTTTGTAGGTCTCAAGTGTACCAGACGGGAGGCTAGCATAGGTTCGGAAGCGGAAGATTGGAGTTGGGATGAAATGGCCCAAAAGTGTTTTTGGGTTTGGCCTTTACCAATTATGGGAAGAGATGCACAATTGGGGTATTGGACTGGAACCAGACCCAATCAGGAGTCGGGTAAGGCCCAATCGGGAAAAAACGAAACTGGATTTTTCAAGAAACTGGGTAGGAATCGGACCCAGGTTCTAGATGTATAGATAGGTACCTTATATAACTGGTGAGGGTCGGGTCAGATACGATACGGTTCCTACCTGAAAATCGGGTACAACCAGACATTTTTTTAAAAGAGTTTTTAACCATTGGAACCGATTTCTAACGGTAATATAACTGTTTTTGGTCGTTTGAAACCATTTTTATACCCATTTTAACCCTCCCAATCGTTTTTATACGACTTCTTTAACTTTCAAACACTCTTTAAAACACAAAACCGCTCAAACCTTTCAAGCTTCAAGTATCACCAACGATGGAAAACAATTAAGAAGTTGTTTTTGTACTCGAAAACAAAATAAATCCTGAGATTTGGTCCCACTATGACTTATGTCGAACAAACACCGAGATGGCTCATTGCAAGTAATGTGGGAAGTTCCTCAAAGCCATGGCAACCTCTACTCTCAAAACACATACCTTTAGACATTGCCCAACCAAAAAAGCTAAAAACATTCGTTTATGTGGAGACAGAAAACTTTCAAAAGAAATTATACGTTTTATCATTTGCCACGAATCGAGATCTATCCAATGGGCAGTGTCACAAATGTACGATTCTAGTAAACCATGTGGATCCAACCAAACATCACTAGTTAAGTTCACACTGGTGTTTAAATTTTCAAAAAAAAATACAATTAAATCATTTTTTGCTTTATTCCACAATTTTAAAGAATGGCGCCCTAAGTGTATAACAACTTACGTGAATGTAACGAGGTTAAAGTGTCTCTCAAATCATGGTTGTTAACCGAGGATTGTCGAAGTGGTGAACAACAAAGCTTCTTGATTACCAACTTCGCCATTCCACATTGAACAGCAACGGGGTTGTAACGAAATATAGTACCATCACCACCCAATTCGGCTTGTCCGACGTCAAGGGTTTCTTTTAATGCCTTGCAAAATTTCATTTTAATATGCTTATTCAAAGTAGAGTTTGAATTATTTTTTAACAAAGTGCCATAAAACCTGCAACAAGTCTTGTAGACCTATCACTAATCTTCACCAAATCCCCATTCCACCAATATTCCTTGTTCCAATTGTGCGAAAGAACCCCAATAACCAACGGTGTGGAGTAAGAACCTGACACCAATGGATGATGTTGATTTGGATGCCATAACAAGTGTAAAGGTCATAAAATGGTTGACAACGGCTATATACCCATTACCAACGGCTGGAATTGGTTTCAGCGCGTTTCAACAATCATAACTAGTTCCTGTCTGGGTATTTTCAGGTCGGCAAACTGGGTATTGATGTCACTAGGTAGGACCTGGAACAGGTTCCAGGTCAGATCCGCCGGGTCAAGTCCAAAATCGGTTTTTTTCCCATCTCTAATTATGATATGGAACCAGGTTCGCATATGATCAGGTATTGGTATTGAGGAGAACAACCATACTCTATGTACCTGGATGACGTGTAATTAGGTTTGAGTTTAGGTATAACCAAGCATTATTACCATGTTTCAAAAAACTACTTTACACAATATAAATCCATCAATTTTTTGTGTGTTTTGATTTTTTTAAAATAATTAAATAAGTTACAACAACCTTAATTACTAAATGTAAGTATTACTGAGTTTATGCTATATATTTTAAAATTTTAAATGTAAGAAAAAAAAATAACGAAAATATAACATTTTTTACGTTAAATACAATATTTTTTATTTGTTTTTCAAAAACATAAATTCCAATACATTCCATAACACATGTTTTCCGTTACAAAAAACGTAACACATAAAAATTACCGACTTGATTATTTTTTGTTTTAGTTGTTGTTTCTTGTTTATTTGCCGTTCATTTCTTCATCGTTGGCGAGTTCTTCATCGCCTTTTGGGGTCTATTACCGACAAACAAGAAGAAGAAAAACACGCCTATAAAAGGTTAAAAATGTAGGTGTAAGAAAGAAAGACAAAAAAAATTAACGAGTTATGCATTTATGTTTTGCTTGCTTGTACATTATCTCATAAAACTCGGTTTTAAAACGAAACCTATAAGGAAACAAAGAATAAAAAAACATGTCGCAACGTTATATTCAGAACTTTATAATATATATATATATATATACATATATATATATATATAAAGTTATAAGAAAGAAGTTCACGAGTGTGCCACATGTGAGTGTGTGGTTGGGCAAACAAAAGTTTAAAAAAAACATATGGGAAGGTTTAAATAATAAGTTGAGTGCAAGTAGAGGGTAATCTTGTAATTTTTAGGGGTATGCTTTGTAAGTGTCCCAATGTTTTAGTTCTTTGCATAGAATCGTAAAAATTGAACAAAAACTCTCTCACACAAACCTTTTTGCTAATTAATATAGGAGTGCTATGATTTTAAAAGGTGGATGTATCCACACATCCCCCAAATTTATCTACATATCCTCTAACCCTATAAGACTCTCATTGCCCAATACGCCTAATAAGGGGCCCATCTATACGCCTCTTATAGTGCTATACACCCCTCATTCTCGGTCCACTCATTTAGTGGCAATCATTGGGTGTCAACCAATGATTTCCTAATGATTGGTACCTTTTATATGGAATAAGTTGATGGGTTTAATGCTTGAAAATTAAGGAAGATAGTGAAATATAATTACAAATAAAATTGATAGATTTTTATATAAAATGTATACGTAACCAGTTTTAATAAATTAATTAGTATAAAATATTTCTTAGATATTTTATAAAATAAATGTATTTATAAAATTTTTATTTGTTTTTTATTTTTAAGTATTATTATATAATATCTTTGTTTTTTAATAAAATATTTATATGTTTTTTTATTTATCTATTAAGTGTTAGTATAAAAAAATTTGTATGTATCAAGGTTTTATGTAGTAATTATTATCAAAAACTTCTTAGAATTTTTTGGTAAACCAAGGTTATTAAATATATCAAGTTTTAATTTGTTTTTTTATTTATTAAGAAACTTCATATATTTTTTTAAAATGTGGTTTTAAAAAAATTGTATGTTATAAAATGACAAATATTTTATTTATAAAAGGTGGTTTTAAAAAAAATTGTATGTTTAAAAAAATTGTGTTTCACTTATCATTTCCATAACGCAACAAGAAACGTAATTCAAAATGAAATTGAACATCGGTTTATATTATAACCCAAAATATGGCATTTTCATACAAAATGTAATAAAAAGATAACCTAAACCCTAAACCCTAAACGTTAATCGTTACATATTATTGAATTCGCGTACGGCTTCGATGATGTCAAGAGTACACCGGGGGGTGTTGCTTAAACTACATCAAGAGTTCACCTAGTGGAGGTGGTTGGGGCAGTGGGTAGTGTTGCTACCCTAGGTTCCAAGGGCTCTGATGTTGTCAAGAGTACACCGGGGTGTTACTAAAACGACATCAAGAGCACACCCAGTGGAGGTGGTTGGGGCAGTGGGTGCGGGAGTCGACTTCATTACCCACTGCTACTATGGTGCGTCCCTCGGCATGAATCTGAAATAGGTACGCGGGTACGCGTTTGAATCTGAAATAGGTAAGCAGTGCACTTCTCCCTAAGGATTACGCGGCCACCACCATCAAAACACCGACTTTCGATATCCTGTTAAGAACAATTGGTTAAATTGTTAGACTCGACATTCGAAAGTGTATTATTTTAAAAGATAATAATAAACAAATCCGACAACTACCACACCGACTACCCACCACGGCACCACCATATCCCACCACTACCCTCAACCACCTCCACATCGACCACCTGCCACCATAGCCTACCACCACGACAACCACAGCCTACCACCCACAACCCACTACCACCACAGCCACCACTCACAACCCACCACCACCACCACAGCCACCACCGACCACCACCTTACCACAGTCAACCACCACCCTCAACCATCACAAACAACAACCACCACCCCACCGTCCCCATCCTACGAACATCCAACGCCTCAAACAATAACCACCGCAGCCACCACCCACTACCCACCACCACCACAGCCACCACCCACCACCACCTTACCACAATCAAGCACCACCCTCAACCACCACCCCACTGTCCCCATCCTACGAACATCCAAGGCCTCAAACAATAACCACCGCCCTAACACCACCATAAACGGCCATAGTAACCACAAAAAACATAAAAATGGAATACGAGCTAACCTTGAATACTCCAACCGTATCAAGTATACGAGGGACAAAGAACCCGTACGTGGGTGTGTACTTCCGGATCTTCATCGTGTGGACCAACCTTACTGTGCATATCTAGAAGTAAATGTGGTTTGTAGCTAAAGAAGGTAAGAAAACACATCTATACGCCACTCATAGTGTAATGAGGGGCGTATAGACCATGACTTTCTGACCACTTTTCAGAAAAGTGTAATTGTATACACTTCTCATAGCACAATACGTCGCGTATATAACAAAAAGGTGTCAGCCCACCATCAGGCCCATATAAGGCCCTCATCGACCCATATGATTCGTATTGTGCCAATTTTATAAAAAAACATTTTTTATAAATACGGGTTTTTATATTATAAAACAATATAATTAATATTTTTTATAAAATAATTGTTACATACACTATATTTGAAATATAATATAATGTAAATAACATTGTTTGCTTTAAACGTAATACTACAATTAAACAATTTTAAGTGTTACAATGAAACCTACCCTACGTTTATATATTCTCTTTGTTGACTTCTATTACTACCCAGTAACGCCCTAGCTATGGATCGAAATCCACATCCACTGATTCTGCTCCAACCCCAAACCCATAGCTATGGATCGAAATCCACAGTTACCGTCCGGTTGGCATCTTCCATATGTGTTATGTATCTCCGGTACATAGTTGGAAGCCAATCCGTAAAACGATCGATCATGTGTTTGTCCCTATAATTGGAAAACAAAAATAGTGGGAAATCTTAGGACATAAATGTATGTATGTATGTGTGCATGTATGTATGTACGTATGCATGCATGTATGTATGTATGTATGCATGTATGTATGTATATACGTACCTATCCCCCACCAACAGCGGAAAATGTTCATTTGGCTTCGGAATTGTATTTTTAGCTTTATTTTTCTTTAAACGACTACGTTGCACAAACGGCTTTTGAGTGTCCTCGTTCCTTTGTGATTGGGTTTGGGTATCTTTACGCCTCGCAACCTCCTCCCTTTGTTGTTTTGCTTTCGTAGATGGACGCCCCCGAGTATCTTGTTGTACCCAGGCGGTTCATGGTCAATCATACTTGGATCCACAACCGCTTTTATCTTCGACACTTTTTAATTCTATCGGTGGTTGCGCATGTAGTTATTGTGTGACCCTATCCATTTCCACCCGAAAATCACAACCGTCTTGCTCATCTTTTTCTGTCGAAAAATCAAGCTTTGTCCAGAATCAGTCTATCGAGGAAAGAGGAATTTGGCAATCTGTATTTAAATAGTCATAGTTAAAACCCATTGATTATATATACAAATTAAAATGATATTATCTATTTATAGTTGATATATGACATATGAAGAATAGTAAGAGGCCGAATCATGTTTTATTACCTGTATTTGCCCACCACTCCATCTGACAAGAACATGGCAACCCACAACCCGTAAAAAGTTGATGGCCACAAGTCCCCCCTGTCGCCCGCTGTAACAACTTGTAAGTTCGTAGTTAACTTTTTGCCGTTTATTTCCGTTTGTATCTATCCTTGTAAATCTGAGATTTGATTATGTTTGTTAATAATATTTTATCACAACTATATCGCATTTAATCGCTTATTAATCGCTAATTCAACGCAATCACAAGTAGCTATGCTACTTTAATAGCCGAGTGTGTTGTTGTACAATAACCACTTGTGCCATCGCATCGCTTATCTCATCGCATCGCAAAACGCAGTTAATTATGTGGAATTATGTTTCATATGTGTTATGTTTGTTTGTGTTATGGTTTATTATCGCTAAAACGCTCGTACGCTCAGCAACACGCTCTCTCACCATTCAATGGTAATATAACGCTTAACGCTTCGCTAAAACGCTTAATATAACTATCTAATACGAACCGAATCGCCAAATGGACGCTTAACGCGAAAATAACGAACAAAACTTCGCCAATAGGCCAAGTTCGGCTGAACTTGTGCATCACAAGTTCGCCCGAACTTGTGCATCACAAGTTCGCCCGAACTTGCTCAGGCTATAAATTCATCAAATATCACCCAAGTTCGCTCGAACTTAACCATTTTTAAGCAGAACTGGCCAAGTTCGCCCGAACTTGTGCCAAGGTCGCTTGAAAAGGGGTAAGTACGGCCGAACTTGATCATTTCAGCCCATTTCTCCTCTTCACCTATAAATACCCAGCTCCTCGTTCATGCTCCCCTTGCTGACCAAGTTAG
This sequence comes from Scalesia atractyloides, assembly GCA_947069175.1. Lineage (NCBI taxonomy): Eukaryota > Viridiplantae > Streptophyta > Magnoliopsida > Asterales > Asteraceae > Scalesia > Scalesia atractyloides. Next base: position 67,862,473 of record CAMTDV010000005.1, on the reverse strand, counting down.
CTCAGAGCTCTCCCGATCGAATACTTCGGTTTCTAAGTAAGAATCAACCCGTTTTCAAGCTACAACAACGTTTTACAACGATTTCACACAATGTTTTACCTTCGATTTCACCAAACTCTTCTGTTTATGAAAATCTTCATCTTTTTCTACAAAACTTCTGTTTTTCACTTAGATCTATGCTTAGATCTAAGTAAAACCCTTTTAAGCATCGATTTTCACACAAAATACGGACTAATGATGTATGTTTCGTTCACTTTGAGGTGGAACGAGGCGTTATCAAGCAAAATACTCAGATCCGGAAGCACAAGGACGAAATCGTCACTTTGCACAAACTGGACTAGCCCGTACGAACCATCAAGTTCGTCCGGATTAGTCCGAGTTTCTGTAAAATGGCTAAAAGTCGCTCCAAAAGACCTCTCCAGCCTAGGTTTTGCTCAGTAGCTTAAGGTTGGAAGGATGGACACTCGATTTCCTCAGTGAATAACGCGAAAACGCACGATTTGGATGCCAAAATAGTCAAGTTCGCTGGGAAGACATCTAGTTCGCTCGAACTTGTTACCAGCTTGGTGACCAAGTTCGCCCGAACTTGATCAAATTTGACAGAAAACACACAAGTTCGCCCGAACTTGTACTGATTCCAAAGAATCAAGATAAGTTCGCCCGAACTTGTACTCTTCCAAGGATAATAGCACAAGTTCGCCCGAACTTGTCTACTGTTCTTTCAACCGTTAACCGTTTCAGCTTTTCGGAAGACTGATGCCCTTCTGTTCGCTTACAGGCTGATCCGGCGCGCTCCTCAACTTACCTCAGATCCCGTCTCTCTCTCAATCGCACCAACTTTGAGTATACTTGAACCCCTTTACGCTTAAACACACTTTTGGGTGTCACATATGTTCGTATATCAAATCACATCACACAACTCAAACTCTTATTCGTAATCCGCTATACATGACTATACGTGAAATCTGATGAATTGTATGTGTTACTTGATTGCTAGTACGCCACCCTTAACATGATAGCTTGCTAGAGGTTGACCCGCCACCTGGAGGCCCGGGGTTGTTAAGGCTCGCATTTTTTTTCGCATTTTTTTCTCTTTAGGATGTGGACACTTGTTCGCATGCCTCGATCAATCGCGGTTTGTTGATTTACTTGAATCTAGTAGATACATAGTTCACAACTCTTACGTATGTCATGCGGTATATGCTAAATGCTTTTATATCTATTATGTACGCAAACCTGTGTGCTCACCTTTACTTAATTGTATTGACGTTTTATTTTAACATATGTGGCAGGTGGATGACTTCTTGCTGAATTGGATTTAGGATCTTACTTTTAGAAACGCATTGTAATAAAATCTAGGGGAGATCGAACTTGAATTGTGTTATGAGATTACTTGGTATTTTGTAACTTATTTAAGGATTATATGTTGATAGTATGGGATGTTGACGCTTAAATATTGTCGCTTAAATAGTGTTATGGAATTTTTCATGAGACAATCTGGTTCGCCTAGTGCCACACCCTGATGTTTCCGTCATCGGTTGGGGTGTGATACCCGCAACGCACGTAGGTTTTTCCTCTCGACAAGCAACAAGTCTAGCGCTTTTTGGGAAACATTACCGCGTATGTTATCAAAAATTGTTATTTTGTGGTCCCCCATTTGCACGGACCGACTTTCCTGAAAGCTGAGGTTTATTTGTATGCGTTGAGACTGAACAACTTTGTCAACAAGCCACACAAGTCTATGGAGCGAGCTGTTTGGCCCCTTAACATATCTCTTAAACTTAGCATGCTGGCTTTCAACTCTGTTGGTTGTGTGTTGACCAAAGTTAGGGACCGTGTTAGTCCATGCTGAAACAAACTTTCTTTGTACTCTTTCAGCCATACATTATACAAATAGTCCAAAACTTCTGAAAAAACAGAAAATAATTATTTGTAATGTTAGTATGTATATAGTTGCATAAACGTATGTAAACTAATATAATATGTACATGATCGATCGTCGTCAATCAGTCGCGTATAGAGCCGCTCAAAGTTATAACTGTATAGGGTCAGAGTGGGAGAAGCACATAGTCGAGACCAAGAAAGCTTGAATATTTTCCAGTCTTCATCTGTAAATTTTGCCTGATAGTGTTTTAGAATATTCTGTGAGATGTGCCACCTACATAACAGTTTTGAAGCTTTTGGGAATACTGTATCGTCGGCTTTCATCAAAGCTTGATCCCTGTCTGTTACTATTACACGTGGCTCCATACACTCTACCAACAATTCTTTGAGCCTCTCTAGAACCCATAAGAAGTTATCATGTTTTTTCTCTAGAGACAAACGCATGAGCCACACAAAACAACTTGTGTATCAATGTCACACCTACAACTTGTATAAATGGAAGTTTATACTCATTCGTTTTGTAGGTAGCATCAATCATCAACACATGTGGAAATGCATGCCACATTACGTATGAGTACATATGAACGAAAAATACATCCTCGACCGCATTTGTGGAGGGATTCACCCTGGTGAAATAAGTGTACATTTCTTCTTTCAACATCATCTGCAGTATCTGCATTGGTGTTTGATCGCCGTACATTTTGAGTTTAATCTTTTTATCGCGTTTTATACGTCTTGTAGAATGCACATGTTGCGTGGGTTTTGTTTTCTTAGGGTTAAATGTATATTCGTGGGCTCCATGTTTTGAAAATAAAGTCTCTCCACCAGTGATTCTTCATCCGGGGTCAGCCTTCTCGCAAACGCGTGACCCTCGAGGAATTCTAAAGGCTCATGGTTATGATTGTTTTTAGTATCCACTACGCTCCAATTTCCACTACTTGCGTCTCGTTTCCCTATCACCTTAAAAGGACAGCCAAACTTTTTGCTACCGGAACGCCGAACTGTTGCTTTACTTTTGTGTTCGCCTCCACGGTCGCATTGCAACCATATCTTCACGGTCCTTGCTGACGAACCTTCGCCTCTTGTTATCGTTCGTTGGGTCACCATGACGTTACCTTTCACAACTTCACTTTGGTAAACCCAATCTTCCAACTCTTCAAGTGTCCCAAATACCTGAAACAACGGTACATTATAATTGGGTTGTTAATATAATTTTTTTACAATGAATTCTACGTATGAATGAAAAATCTGGGTTCGTTAATATAATTATGTGGTCGGTTGGGTTTGTTAAAAAATCGAGTCGTGATCGGTTTCATGTATATGAATGAAATTTCGGGTTAGATCGGTTCCGGTTGGATTTGTAAAAAATTTGGGTCGTGTCAATTCGGATTCTTATACAACCTAATACAATGTAATACCTAATAAATGATATATTAACGAATAACATGTAAGTAACGGTTATGTCATACCTTTTCTGGTTCTTTCCGGTCGTTAGTGCCTTCCTTTTTAGCGCCTTCCTCGTTAGCACCTTTGTCGCCGTCAACACCTTCGTCCTCGTTGTGACCCCATTCCTCAAAGTGTGTGACGCCTTCATCAACTTCTTTATCATTTTCCTCGAAGTCCTTAGCACCTTCCTCGTACTCTATGTTGTGTTGTTTTTCAGTATACGGGTGGTAAGTCCCGTACGCGTGATGCGGATAACTTTGAGCCACGTAAGATGGTCCCGCCTCGTCTATGAACACCTGGTTCAAATCAGGCAGTATGGGGCGCACACTCCCGTCATCACAACGAAGCACGGACACAACCTCTTCCTTACCTCGATCAACACCGGTAAACCAAACGCTTTCGAAGACGTATGGTTGGTTTTGTATCTTCGCTAAAAAAGGAACTAAAGTCCCAATACGACATCGTGATTTGATCGGGATGTTTTACTTGTGAATTTTCAAAAAAAAAATTGTGAATATTACAACTTTTGAAAAAATACTCCCGTCTCCTAGGATAAACAAACTTTTTAACTTCGATATGGAGCGTATAGGGCAATGAGGGGTGTATGGGAGTATTTTTCCAGACCTTTTCAGACTGAACTCACTGCCTTGTCAGTCTGCTACCTTAAATTCCTCAAAGATTGTATCAATGAGGGCCGTATAGCTCAATGATGAGTGTATAGGGTTAAATCCTCCAACTACCACCAGCTTATACAGGTCTTATAGCGCAATGAGAGGCATATTGATTCACCTTTTGTTCACTTTTTCTGACACCATTTAATGCACTTCCCCCCTATATGACCCTTATTGCCCAATACGCTGCTGATGGGGGGTGTGATTTAATTTTAGGGATGTACCAATACCCTCACCCTTTTAAAAAGGATAGGATGGATGGAAAAGAAGACTCCTCTATCCTAAGTGAGAATCTAACCTAAAAACCCTACATGTTGAGGTGTTCTTGAGTTGGATAAGAGGTTATGTGTATAAGGGGGGAGGGAATGCCTGCAGGGAATGGCTTCGTGGAGGGGGGTTGCCGAGCGGGGAATGATTGCCAGTGGTGAATCGGTGAGTGGGGAGTAGGAGAGAAGAGGTGTGGGCGGTGACTACTCACCGAGCGCGAAAAGAAGAGAGGGAGGAGAGTGAGTGGGTTAATGGTGGACCTCAACCCCTTTTAACCAATCATAATTTTTTTTAAACAAATTATTTACCACTCTTCATGTGTGTGGCCCATTGCCAGTGATTGAGTGTAAAATGGGGAGTGAAATGGGGAATTGACATGGCATGATATTATTGGCTAGAGAATTACTCAAACATAGGGGTGTTCAGAAAAAACCATAACCAAATAAAAATCGTAAACCAAACCGTAACCGTAACCAAATAAACCGATCCGAATAACGAATTCGGTTTTTGGTTTGGTTTCTAACCGAAACCGAATTGGAAATATGGTTTTTGGTTCGGTTTATGGATACACATTTTATTTTATTTTGTTTATTTGGATAACCGAATAAACCGTTTAACTTAATTATATATTAATAAAAATAATAATATTTTATAAATCATATACAATTTATTAGCCCAAAATAGTTATTTTTTATTTAGCCCAAAATACCAAATGTAAATCTAAAAGCCCAACTAAAACCCACTCATTTTTTAGATTATTTATATTTTATACCATTAGACTTGTTAATTATTTATAGTTTCTATGATCTATGTTTTGAAGCTTTAACTCTGTGGTTGTGTCTATGACTACTTTATGGATGTGTTTGTTTTATTTCTCAATGAAACTTTCTTGTACTCATATAGTGTTGGGTGTAAATTATTTGCGATGTTCGGGAGTTGGAACACAAAGATAAATATAAATTAGGAAAAAAAGTACTTAGGTACAATTTGGTTAGATTTGGTTTCTAACCGAAACCAAACCGAATTGAATTTGGTTTGGTTTGGATCGGTTTGCATATTCTTTATTTGTTTTGGTTTGGTTTGGTTTGGTTTTTTGGTTTGGGATACAAAATTTTGAAAACCGAATAAACCGAACCGAGTAAACCAAACAAACCATAAACCGAACCGATGAACACCCCTACTCAAACACCCTAAGTGATTGAACCACTCCCTCCACCCTAACTAATGGATTCATATTTATTGCGATTTATAATGATCCATTTCATGAGTATGTTATCAGTCTTTATTAGGTTCCTAAACTCCGTTGTTGGTGGCCACTGGCCAAATCATCATGCATGTTTTGAGGATTTCGGGATCATGCACTTTGTGAGGATTTTGGGCAAAGTAATCACGCCCATATATCCCAAAAGTGCTCCCTAAATAAACCATCACACAAAAAAAAATTATATCAAATTCAACCAACATTAGTTTTAGGTAACCAACACCAAACAAGATTTAGTTTTATATTGTACCCCAATCAAACAAAGACAAAAACAGCTTTTAGACCGAATCCAACCTCTCATCAATTATGGTAAATACATTAGTAGCTAGCTTCTTGTACGCATCTTCTTTCGCACGCCCTAAGCAAGAAGCGAGTTTTTTGCAGGTAAGTTATTGAGATCAGTGGCGAAGCTTGAGATTTCCAACCGGGGGTCGAAAACGTATATACCCAAAAACATTTATAAATCGGGGGGTCAAAAACGTATATACCAAAAAAAATTCTATACGAAAACTACATACTCTCTACTACTGAGTGAAAAGTTCGGGGGGTCGGCCGCCCCCTCCCGCCCCTTGTAACATGCGCCCCTGATTGAGATCGCGGGGTGTGGTGGGGCTTGGGTTGGGGACATGGCTAGCCATGTGGCGGAAGTGGGTCCACCAGCCACCCCAAAAAAGTTGGGGTGTGGCAACGGTGGGCGTTGGCTTGGCCATGTGGATTATGTTTTTTTTTTATATTTTTAGATTTTATAAAAAACACACCATTATATTAAAAATTACAAAAAAATCCTAAATACTTAATAAATCCTAAAAATAAAAAAATTACAAATCCTACAAATAAAAAAAGTTAACAAATCCTACAAATAAAAAAGTTAATGATTCTTACAAATAAAAAAAGTTAACAAATCCTAAAAATAAAAAAATTACAAAATGTGGAACCCAACAGAATTCCGGGTTCCCATCATGGCGGAACTCGATCTTGGCTATCTCCACACGATCGTCGTGACTTAGGTCGGCCGCCGGTACACGGTTGTAGCATGCCATAAACCGATCAAGTTTCGGTCATAGCTCGCGCCATTTGTGTTGGCACGCGTTTAGGTTGTGCCAAGAGTTACCAACATGTTGTTGGTACTCGCTAAACGCTCGCGTCCAATACGCGGTTTGACTCCGTCTAAGCGAGCATTGTGCATCGGCGATAGCAGTGACCAACGCGATTTCCTCTTCGGTCCAAGACATCATTGTTTTTTTTGGGTTTTTTTTATGTGAAGTTGAGTTTTTAGAAGAGGATTTGGGTAAAAAAATTGGGGTGTTGGGGTGGAATTTATAGGTGAAATTGTGTGAAAATTTGAAAACTTTTTTAAGAACTTGACTTAACCGTCTGGCCTAACGGCTAGCCTGAACGGTATTATTTTGAACCAATGAGATTTTGCCAGCTCGCCTGCTCAACCCGCCCCACGCTAGGCCGCGAACCCACGCCAGCGGAGCAATGCCGCTGGCCACACTGGTTCGGTGTGGCTGCAGTAGCATTGTTTGGCTAGCCCCGCCAACACCCCGCTTCATTCGACAAACACACTCAGTTTACCTATTTGCCCCCCCGATGTCAAATCACTCTTTAATAATTAAACACAATTTACAAAAAAAGCCCCTCATTTATATATATTGAAATAAGAATATTATACCAGCTATTGTTTTCTACACATGCGTCGCAAAACTGACCAAAACACTAAATTTGGGTTAGTTTTAGTATGTATAATACTCAATTGGGTCATTTTAGGCTACAAGCCTACAATTATTTTCCAGCGCGTTAAAGTGGTTTAAATGGAAAGGGGTAAGTTATGAGGATTGAGGACGGGTCAAGATTGACCCTGATCTAAATTTGAGGTTAGAATGGGCGACTCTTTCTTTTGGACGACAACTCTACAATGTTTACATCTATGGATCTACGACTTCATGGCATGTTTGACTCTTGAAGTCAAACCAGTTCTCCTAAGAATCCAAATCAACCAGAAAGGTACAAATCGGTTTGGCAGTATTGACAATTTGTGACCTTCTTGCTGAGAGTAGTTGGATTCCATTTTGGCTCCTAGTACCAACATCCATGTTTGGTAAACCTTTCCAACTATGCTAGCATCCATGTTTGCTAGATCATTGCAAAATGTCACAAAAGATATCATCATGTAACATCCATTTTGTGAACAAATAAAAATATATAAAACTTGAGCATGGACGTGCACCCAAAAACGCCTCTAGGACACCATTCAATATCTTGTTAGTAAAAACCACCCCAAAAACAGGAGATTGGGATACACGAACAACAATGGGATAATGTTGTAATTTGTGAGCAAATACGAAGATGGAAGAATAGACGCTTAATCGTAAATACTGCATTTAATTTTCTTCAAATCGAATTGCTCATCATCAAAACAGATTAGTGTTTCGCAACCGATAAGCTTTCATGTTTATGCATTGACTTATGATTAAGGCACGAAAGAATGTGTGTTGCCTACATTGTTTTTTCATTCTTTTAGGTACGCCGGCGTGCATTTTTTCTACGCGACAGCTCAGATTCTTAGAAATGTCACAAAACAAACACTAATAAAGACATGACATACATAATTTGCAGAATGTTTGGCGCGTATTTAGGTTCTTACATTGAATTAAACAAATTACTATACGAAAAAAAATAACTTAACTGGGAACACACACTATACCAATAAGATGAAAAAGATTGAAAGTAAAATTTAAATATGGCTGCTCCACTAGAAGGCTTTGAAGCAAACACATAAAGACCAAGATCACATTTGTTGATAATCCCACTCTCAATCCTAGAATCGTAGAATTGCTCCTGCAAACAATTTCAATAGATCAATAACTAGAAAATAGCATAGTTTATGATACGAATAAAGATATTTATTTTTTAAGTTCATAAAAGTGACCTTTACATTTAGAATGAATTGCGGGACGATGTTCTCTTTGACCAAAGCAACCGCACATCCACCCCATCCGGCTCCAGTAAGCCTAGCTCCAAGCGCCCCATTGTCTTTACAAACTTTAACCAATTCTTCGAGTTCAGGACAACTGTTTCAAGAATAACATATATTAGTTTCAAGAATTACATACAAAATAAGTATCACACACATGTGTAAGTTAGATGTATACCTGCACTCAAATAGAACGCTGCAACTATGGTGGCTTTCGTTCATAAGGTCGCCAAGTTTTTTCAGCTTCTCCTCTTCACTGTTAAAACATTTCCAAAGTTACCTTCCAAATTCTGGACTTTAAATGGATATAAAAATGTTTTTCCAATATATATTAGATTTATACAAAGTACGAGACTCACTTATAATTTGATGATACAGCATCCTTGAAGGCATATACACGCTTCGCTTCAGAGTACACATGAGAGGCTCTCTGAAAACACAAATGTATAAACATTCAGCAAAAAGCCCTTTTCTTATGAGTGCTTTGATTTGGGTTATGGTTTTTATTGCTAACAGATCAAATGAGTAAAATTGAAAAAAATAAAATTAAACTATTTACAAATGAAATGGGTCAAATAGGTTAAAGTTTACCCAAATGGGTCAAAAGAATAAAATCATTAGAAACCTCTTAATCTAACTAATATACCTTTTGCCATCATATTTAAGAAGTTATTTATTTATGAACATATAAAAAATTTGGACGAAAGGTGTTTTGGGTCAACCTAACCGGTACCAACAAGTTGCCCGCATGGACCCGTTACCCAAGCCAATGTATAGTCTAGAAAATAGATAAACGGGGAGAGAAGTTAAAAGAGTAATTGAAGAGAATCTTTGTGATGACATGCTTCAGATTAAATGAAACTTACCTGGAATAGCTTGTAATGTTTAGCAGCTTTTAACACATCCAGGGAAGAAGCTGAGTCAGCGAATATCAGAGCCAAGCTTTTAGAAGTGATTTTCTCGATTTCTTCAGCTGTATATGGTTCTTCTTTAAGATATTCCTGTAATAGTAATAGTAACTAGTGTCAAATCGGATGACAATAATCATATATTATTTCAATACAATGATTAGTGGTCCGATACCTTAACAGCGAGGATTGGGTCAGAAGACCCACGAGTACCCGCAAAGGATACACATAAACCTTCTACATCCGACAGTGTTTTCACTTTCGATATCGCCTCTTCCGGCTCCATTCCAAGTTTTATACCAAGTACAATCTGAAAAGTTCCCAAAACGCATTGACGATCAGAAAAAAAGTTAATAGTAATAATATAACATAATAACAGAAAGAGAATACAAAGAAAGTGTTTGGGACTTACAGAAGCTAAACGGCACTCAACAACCCGATTATTATAGTTGGTTGCTGCAGTTACTGCTTTCTGAGATTCAGCCAATGAATGAGCTATCACAAAAGAACTGCCAGCTGGAAGTTGCACATCTGTTGCACGAATTGGGTTGAAATCTATGAGCTCAGCAAACCCGATTTTCGCCATAATGGATATTGCCTAGTTCAGTAAACAAAAATAGTTTAGTTATAAGTTATGGCCATAAAGGCATACATACATATAATACAAACCGAAAAATAAATTACATATTTACCTGGTCCATTCCACCAGATTGTGTCCCAATGTGTCTTTCACACTCACATGTAAGTTGAGCAAGTTCTTTCTGCAACGGAGATAATAAAATAACTTTAATTATTATACATAACATTTTGCAGGCACTTGAAAGGGTGCCATACTACTGTTAAAACAGATAATAGATGAGAAGTATCAAATAGTAGGGCGGTTTAAAAAGCCCGTGGCTTGAGGCTTGCTCAAAGTTCCCTCGAAAAAAGCCCGGCTTGGCTCGGTTTGTAAACAAGCGAGCCCGAGCCAAGGTAGGTTCGGTTCGGTCCGTGGCTCGCTCGTTAGTTGGCTCGTTTAAATTAAACCCCAAATTATCTATATGTGTATGTGTGTGTGTGTGTTCTAATATGTTTAAGCAGTGTTGTTTAATTAGAAATATGGTTATTTATTTATTGAAAGAAATAGATTGGTAAGCTATAGTATTAATTAGTAATATTGATTTAAAAAAGGGGTAACTTTGTAGAATAGTAATCAAGTTTTAAAAGTGTTCCAATTAGGTCACTCAAGTTTCAAAAGTGTTCTAATTAGATCACTCAACATTCACTTTTTATTAAAATTAAGGGTTTTTTCATCTATTTTATTGGTAATCGTGGTGATGTGAATTTTGTTTCTTTTTTCCCTTTCATTTGATGCTAACGTCCAGTGATGACGTGGCTTTTAACTTGTTTTTTCAATTTTTAATGTAATTAAAGTGCTTTTATTTTTAATAAATAAAATTTCATATATTTATGCTCCATTTTTCTCTTGACGCATGGGAAAAAGGACATGACTCGATTGGAATGTTAAGTTATCTAATTGGGACAAAAACGATTCGTAGTGACCTAATTAGAACATTTTGAAACTTGGTTACTATTATGTGACATTTTCCCTTTAAAAAAATATAGTAAGGTAACATAGAATCTTTTCTTGTTTGTTTTATAGCTTGCCCAAAATTACTATTCTATTATTCTAAATAATGTTTTATTTATTGTTTTTTGGTTTTATGTATATCATTATGTGTAAAAAATACAAAAATATAAACTTTTTTTAAACAAACGAGCCGGCTCGAGCTTTTGACAAGCCGAGCCCGAGCCAACTTTTCAGCGTGTTAAGAAAAATGAGCCGGCTCGGCTCGATTCGATTTTTAAACCGCTCGGCTCAGCTCGTTTACAGCCCTAAATGAATGTCACATACTAACAAGTAAAAAATCATAAGAAACTTAAAAAAAATTCAGCTTCAGATAAGCAACTACAAATTTCAAGAGATGATGAGAATACCTTGGGAAGATTGACATTGTGGGCAGCCATTATGGCAATTGTAGAAGAACATACAAAAGCTGCAGAGCTTGATAGTCCAGACCCTGTATGGGCAAGAAAGAGATCAAGCAAAAACATAAAGGGATATAATTATTTTATTTGTACTAAAGTGAAATAAATATTCTTTAATATTGACTACAATATACAAACGTATATGAACAGAATTCTTACCTGTAGGAACTGTTCCATCAATCATAACATCAAGCCCAACTGGTGAACCGACATCAATCCCTCGCGATTTAGCATATTCATAGAAGCCTTTGTATCTGCGACATACAAACCGTAAGTATCTAATGCTTGCATATCAACTGTCAGACCGTAACACTACGTAGAAAGTTAAGCAGAATTTGTAGTCACTCACCCACAAATAAAATAATGGCCCCATCGATGATTCTTCAGGTCAATCTCCTGCAATAACATGATAATTCCTTAAACAATGATGTTTTAATAGATGAAACAATATCTGTGTTTTCTGCAACATAAAAGAGCCATTTATTTACCTGGTCAGGATCAACAGGATAAGTACACACAGTGTACTTGTCATTAACATTTGCAATCGTAAGAAGCTTTTCAGATTCCCCTGCGTCCCTTTTCCGAATGGCTACTATAGTGTCTTGCCTAATCGCCATGGGTAACACTGAATACCCCTCATAGTCAATGTGCTCCCCGATCAAATTCACTCTTCCTAATTTCCAACAACGATATTGCAAAAGTTTATTAACACAAAAAGAAAATAAAAAGTAAAAAACATGAAAAGACCTCTGCACTGAGCAACAAATGTGAACTCAAAATTAAAATTTGTCGTCAGTTGTCAGTCGTCACCATGTCATGCCTAGTCAGTAGGACTAGAGAAGTTTACATGTATCATCATGTTTATCTGAAGCTGATAACTTCCATAACAATAGTCAACCTTGGTAATTAATTAATTATATAAGTCTGATCAAATTCAAAATGTGTTTACTCTACACATGGTTCAGTCAAAGCCTAAAGGGTGCTACTACCAATCACAATTGTCTAATAAACTTGGGTCCTAGTAAACCAATAAACTGATTCAGTTTTCTAATTTCTTTGCCCTTCTCAACAGATTATTTTTAATATGGTTCGAGTTAGATCTTTCTTCAACTGGAAATAAAATATCCATTTAATTTGAGATGCTACACACTAAAACTCATTTTGAATTCTGCTTTTTTTTTAAGTAGCCTTTTGGTGCCAACAAAGTAGTTAATTTGGTGGACCATGTTATCAGGTCATTCATTCATACGAACATGAAATTGCTTTATTCTTATCCTGCTTCTTTAGGATCTGAATCTTCCTCTTTTTCACATACAGAGACGGATCAACTTTTTGTGACAAATTTGTTTACAATAGGCTACCAAATTTTCACTACTTTTAGCCAGTTCATAGGAATCCATCAATTTCTTGTTCACTAAAAAAGATCAAATCACATACGCTACTCCTAAAATCAATCACCTCTATCACAAACACCAAATCTGAACCACTAAACCCAACCTAAATCCACTTAAACACTGATTACATCAATAATTACGCTATGCTCTTTAACCAAACACAAATCAGTTAAGTAAAAAAAAAATAACCTAATCAGTTAAGTTTCCCCTTTAATGGATTTATTATTATTTCAGTTTGAGTTACATCTCTCTTCAATTGGAAATAAAATATTCATTAAATTTCAGATCTTACACTGCTAAAGTTCATAATGAATTCTGCTTTCTTTTTTTCTTTTATTTTAAAGTAGCCTTTTGGTGGACCAAGTTATCAGATCATTTATTCATACAAACATGAAACCTGAGATTGCATTTATTCCTATCCTTTTTCCAGGATCTCATTCTTCCTTTCCACATCCTGATGGATCAACTTTTCGACACGAATCCTTACGAAACTATTAAGAATATGATATCAAATAATTCTCCAACTTTAGTAGTCATCAACTTTCACTAAAATTGCTCAAATCCATATCAAAAAACACCAAATCTCAACCACTTAACCTAAACCTAAATCCACTTGAACACTGATTACACCAATAATTACACAAATCAGTTAAGTTAAAAGAACAATAACCTAATCTAAGCTCGCTTAATCATTGATCACATCAACAACCATCCAATTCAACTAAACCAAACACAAAATTAGGTATTCGAATCGCAAATCCCACACAAAACAAAATCAGCGAACTTAACCTAACCTAAATCCACTCAGATTACATCAACAATTATGCAACGCGATTAAATCAACAACAAAATTAGGTATTCGAATCGCAAATCAAAATCAGTTAAGTTAAAAGAAGAATAACCTAACCTAAATCTACTTAAACACTGATTACATCGATGATTATGCAATGCGCAATAACTAAACACAGAATTAGGTATTCGAATCGCAAAACGAACAGTAAACATAATCAATAGAGTTAAAAGATGAACAACCTGGAGCACGAGCATAGATTTTAGGAGGATGACCGAATAACTGCTCGAATTTGGAGTTTAGATGAGAGATACGAAGTTGAGCTTCTTCAAGTTGTGATCCATCACCGTAAACTTCATCTAGTTTGGAGTAAATTGGAACGGGGAGATCGTCGTGTTTCGCCATTGATGAATGAATGAAAGAATGATTGATTGATTATTGCTGTGTGTTGTTTGAAAATCAAAAGTGGATAAATATCTGGTGAAAGGAGTGTGTATATATAGATTATGATTAAGATTAATAATGATTATGGTTATTTTATATATCTATTAATTAATTAATTAATTAAATAAAATAAGTTAAAGATTATGTATTCATAATATATAGCAAAGTTTTAACTTTTTTTCGGGTTATCGTAATCTCAGTGTGCCTAAATTAACTCACAATATTGTTAGATCTTAGAATATAAACCGATCACCGATATTTATTTATTATAATTATAATTATAATAATAACATAAAAAAAGGTAAATGCAGGGTACCCCTGACTGCGGGAGGGTTCTCCCTCCCCAAGCTAGCTTAGCCCCATAGCTGCCTGGCGGTTACTACCCAGCAGGATTATTCAGGCCGAGCTGGACTCGAACCCGCGTCCTCCCGTTTGAAATAGGTGAGGCTGGCCACTGGGCTGACATCCCTTGGTTATAATAATAACATAAGTGAAGAGCGTATTGTAAATAATTTTAAATAATAATATTAACTAAACATAAAGGTCGGACCGTGTTACCATTAATGGTAGCATCTACTAGCCGTGGTTACAAAGGTTTATTTTTTTATTTACTATTTTATTTTATTATTATTACTAAGTTGTCGATCCCGTATGTTATACGGATTGAATAAAGAAAATATCTCATTTAAATAAAAATGATAAGTATCATAAAAAATTGCTTAAGACCACCATAATCAGAAAAATGTCAACTTTTTTGAAATTTGAAGAAAATCAAAATAAATAAACACAATTTAAGATGCTAATATATCATAGATAATTATTGTTATTTATCAATATATACATAAGTTAAAACTTACAATTTAGACAACTTGAATTATATATACTTTAAATGGAAATATAACATGATAAATCTGCTAGTACGCCGGCCTAAATCTTAATATTAGCTAGAGCAAATTTCATTAATGAGTTTCACTTTGATATCATATTTTATTTTTTGTGCAAAGAATAGTATAATTTATTGTTTTTTAAATTACCACAAGATTTTTATACGACTTTTTAAGGATTTTATACCGTTTGTTTTTTTTTTAGGTTGTTGTACCGAATGACGATATCGTAACGAATCAAACTGTGTCGGTCGAAGCGGAACTCTTGTCGCATTATGTGAGGGATTCCACTATTTATAACTTTAAATTATATATTTGTTATAGTTAGTAATTAAAAAAACTAAACTTGTCCATAATTTATTCCACCGATCAAATGAAACTCAAGGCATTATGTAAATATTATTTACAATAATGAAAAATAGCTTATATATATGATTGATTGTAAATAGATTACAACCATAAGTTAAATAGAATTTAGTAACTATATAAAATTAATTTAAAATATTAGAAAATATCTTTTATGTTATTATATTATATTATTAATAATAAAAGACCTATATTAAAAAAGAAAATATCACATGGTATAAGCTCGTGTATCATACGGGTTAAATATATAAAAAATCTTGATTGACTATATATTTTATGTATAGGTGTTATAAAATGTGTATTGCATGGGTTAAATATAAATCATAAATATATAAATTGTTATCACATGGTTAAAGAATATAACAATATTATAATCTTATTCATAATTCTTGTTTTTTATCACACATGTTAAGGAAATATAAGCTATATTATTATAACATATGTGTAATACTGTTAATAAAGGTGTAAATGTAATAATATTATAAAGTTAAACTTAATTTATGATTTTAGTTTTAAAACATCTTGTTTTTTTAATCTCTACATATTATGTATATATCACGTAACATATTTATAACTCTTGTTTAGTTATAGTTGGTCACAAAACGATACTTGATCAGTAATAGTCTCACTTAATTAGACACAATTGAAATTCGTTAAACATAACCATACTTGACCATGAGTTAGTATACATAATCAAAATTCACCGTTTATCAAAAGGACTTGAAAGAATTAGTGAAAAGCTTTATTAGTTTTATTTATAAGAGGTTAAATAAACCATAATTTCCTAATATCATTTTATAATATTAGGAAGATTGTTTTAATATATAATATTAATTAAAGTTAGACGAAGAGATCATAAAAATTAACATTGAGATAACTTATATGGTAAACACTAATAATAATAATAATAATACTAATAATAATAATAATGATAACAAAATTATTTTTAAATAAATTAAAATAAATTATGAGATTGAAGGAAAAATTGTCATGTGACATGAATTGAAGTCTTTTTAGAAGATTAGTTTAGATTATATAATAATAATAATAATAATAATAATTATTATTATTATTATTATTATTATTATTATTATTATTATTATTATCATGATAATAATAATTCAAGTATTAATCTATTTATCATGTATGACGGACGTGTATCATGTTTCAATTTTAATACTTTTATACTATTTTATCAATCATATAATAATAATAATAATAATAATAATAATAATAATAATAAAATAAGGATAATGATAACAAAATTATTTTAAATAAATTAAAAGTAAAATTGTAGGATTGAAAGAGAAATTGTCATGTGACATTAATTGGAGTCCTTTATTATTATTATTATTATTAACAAAATTATTTTAAATAAATTAAAAGTAAAATTGTAGGATTGAAAGACAAATTGTTATGTGACATTAATTGGAGTCCTTTATTATTATTATTATTATTATTATTATTATTATTATTATTATTGTTATTATTATAACTTTTACACAACTTGTTATTTTGTAACTTTAATAAAAAAGACTCGATTTTTATAAAATTCCGAATATATCGTTTCGACAGGTACGACATTTTGGTATTAGGATTATTCGAATGTGTCAAATATAGTTAGTCCCTTTGCTCTTTATAATGACGAACCGAACCGATGACGTTCGAACAACATCAACACATGCAATGTATTCGTTTTTATGGTTATATCGACGTGACAGTATAAACGGAGTTGTATACACAATAAAGGTTTTTTTGTATCGTAAGCTATAGCGAGTACCGATACGGTAACGATAGCGAACCGAAGATAACGGCCGAACATCATTACCATTACCGTTGTTGGTGTTTGTTTTAATAGTTTCTGATCGATGTAAAATACGTATGGATATCCTTTTGAGTACATCTCTTTTAGACGCTATACCAAGCGCTAGTATCATATCGATCTCTTTATAAAACTACTTTTTATCAACAAATGTTTGATAATAGTTTTAGATGACAAAAAGAAAATAATAATGTATGTTGAATGGAAGTTTGAAAAGCCATATTTTGCTAATTCGTTTTCTTAATAGACTTGTAACTCATAAAGAATTGTTTAAATTTCAAGTTATCTCAAGCACATAATGGGTTAACCGTAATAAAACAATTCTCCCAGGTCAATCCTTTTTTAAGTTGTATATATATTTTAGTGAGACTTGCACCATGGTTGGGACTTGGGAGAGTATCTATTTTTATGTTTAGACTGGTTTTTTTGTTCTCCTTTACTTTGTTAGTATCTTCATACAAAAAGAAATCAAGGGCGGACCCATGTGTATTGGTAGGTGGACGGACACACAATTTGAAAAAAAATTAGTGTATTTTATATGTAAAAACCCAATCACAACCCTTGAAAATATGGTTAAATCCCTCACTCGCAACCCCCAGAAAATAATTCATGAGTCCGCTACTAAAATAAACCAAGTATATCCCACATGGTTTTGGTAGCATGGTTCATGACCGAGTGAAAGATTTTACCAGTAAGGATATCACAAACCATCCTTGTTAAACTCAGAACACTTAGGGTTTATGGTTTCTCATGAGAGAGGGGCATATGACTTTTCTACAAAGGAAACTTTGCTGAAACTATACCAGTTTTCCAAGTGGTCCACTATTATTATATATAATACAATTATCAATTTATGTGGACATTTTTTTCTTTTTTGTCTTTTTTTAGTTTCATATACTTTTCTCTCTCAATTTTCAGCATTGACGCTAATAACCCTTTAACTTTCGAAAGACTTTGTAGTCGAGTTTTACATGTTTATTCTATCTATGTGTGAATATAAATTCACAATGTACTTTTTTCCGAAAATGAGTCAGGTCAAATATAATATGCTTTCATATTTATTTTTATATACATTTTCAGTTGATCAATGTTTTGACGTAACAATTTTACAAAAACACCGTGACAACACATGAGATAATTTAAAAGATGACGATGATGGTGACTTGGTGATGTAATAAATTTGGCTCAACACTAGCAGTCTCCTCATTGTGATACCACATGGGGGCCCACATATTTTAGGATAAACGTTACAATTCAAATAGAAAAATAAAGATAAACACTATCTATAAAATAGGCAAAGATTTATATGTCGTTATTATGATGGCATTACAACATCTTGGATACTAATTTAACACTTCTCCTTTTTCCTTCCCTTAATCATCGAATCAGTCTCTATCTATAAAACATGTTTTTTTATATTTAAAGTGTGGAAAGAATGTTTGACTAAATAGGGTCAAAACGTGGACAAATCCTCCACACCACATCATGGTTTATCATAGTTGATCCGCAATCAATCAAGGGGTGCTTTTTCTTTTAGAATCAATGTTTTTAAAACCGGATCAAACGTCAAATCGGTTGTTTTAGTGGTGGGACCAGTCAGACTTGTCGAACCCGATGAATTCATAAATATTATAAAATGAATAGGCTAAAATGGAAATAGCTTAATTAAAAACACGGCTCAACCTTCCGTTTTTTATCCGGCGGTCGATTTCCGGTCCAAGCTCTCATTCGCATTAGAACCGGTTCCAGCACCCTAGCTGAACTGGTTAAGGTCCCGGTTCCCAATCCAACCAGAAGATCTGCTTCGGGTTTTAATCATAGAACTTGACTTCTTTTTGTAGTTTGACTGTTTTTAAGCTTTTGCAAGTATTTTCTCAAACCAATTGATGAGAATCCGCATCTTAGAAAGCACCAACAATTCTATCTTTTTCGGATTTATTTTTAAACATGTTGGCATGTTTTCAAAATAAATTTTTGTGACAAATTTGGGAAGATTAAGTCTTTTATGTTGAGTTTTTAAGACTACAAGACATTTTTTTTTCCGACCAGTACTTTTAATATGACACCTTCAAGTTTTGTAAAGTTTAAAAACCTTGTATTCACGTTTAGTTCGTATAATATTCAAATGATTTGTTGATTGTTTCTATAAACATTCATTTTTATATAACCATATAGATTTTAATAAAACATGTTTAATGATATCATTAATCTTATTTTTCATGTTTGTAATGATATTTTGTCTCGTATTACTATTTTGTTTAGCCGATCTTGGATATTGTATTCATTTGAACTAAATTGGGGGTTGGTTACGTTACAAACCATATTTATCCTACAAATCGTGAAATAAATCTTAGCACTTAAAAAAATTAAATTAGCACATACTAAAACAATAGATACATAAATGTAGCACTTTTGAATTATATTAGCACATGAAAATTAATCAATATAATTGATTTTAACACCTACTTGAATGATATGAGCACTTTTATTTATAAATAATTATATCAGTGCATGAAAAACAAAAAAAAGATCAAAATAAAGAATTAATTGTTTGTTATCATAATTATAAAGAATTCAATATAATTAATATTATTCAGGTTTTTATTTTATCATTTCTTTTTAATTTGTCAGATGCCACACAACACTTTTTAAATGATTCTTAGAGTTTGTATATAGTCCTACTCTATTTAACTTTGCTTCTCTATGTTATACTTCTAATTAGTTTTTAGTTGTTTGATTGGGCCAAACATGTCATGGCATTACCCATGGTTTCTTGTTGCTTTATTATTTTATAGGTATTTTCTCCTTTGTCATGGTTGGGCCGTCCACTTAAATTTGTTGCAAGTAAAGATGATTTTTACTAAATTATAGAGATCATGATGAAAAGGTCAAATGTGACAACCCTCCAAAATGTTACACCAAAGTTAACAAAACACAAAACCACTGTAATTTCAAGTACCCATAAAATCACTAGTAGCCATAACACTCAGAATCTGAAATTTGCAATCTCTTCATCATCATCATCATCTATTGCACCTTCATCATCATCGTCATACTCATCACTCAACATTTTAATTTCTTCATCTTCTTCCTCTTCCTCTTCATCTTCTTCCATCTTGCTTGTATTAGCTTTATCGTTGCCTTTTAAACCAGTACTCAACACGACGGTTCCGCCCCCGGATTTCTCCATATCCTTTCTCAATTTCTCCATGTTTTCTTTCCTGCGTTCTTCTTCCAACCGTTCCTTCTCTTCCCGCCTTTTGTCCAGATCAGCTCTACACAAATACCAATAATTCAGTTCTAACTGTAACATACAACAAAAACGAGCATTCGTTCGGTCTAAGTTGATTCAAAATCCGACAGCAGTGTTAAGTTGTTAAAATCTCAACCTTCCCTAAAACTTAGTGTAATACTTTCTCTTCCAAACACTTTAAATAATTGCCAGTTTAAGAAGACTAACTACTAGACCTAGTAAAACAGGTTGGGTGGGTGACGGGACAAAACGGGTCATTTTGGTTTTGACATGATCAATATGGGCCGTTTTAAGAAGTCATTTTGGTTCACATTATAAACCCACCCATATCAGGCAACAAACCTTGTCATCTTGGGGATTGGGGAAATTACAAATAATTTACTCAAGCATAATCAACTCTTGCAATGGCTTGAAAACAGTGTTGTTCGTTGGTGTAGTAGATACAAACAGATACGAAGAAAATGCGTAGATCATAAAACATTGTTTGCAGATCATTTTGTTAATTGTTTTAAAAGTAAAGACAGATCAAATCAGTGCATTCATGATCAAAATGGAGCAACTGGAGGTGTGAATGTTGAAAAGGTTATCCAATTGCTGCTGTGGACTTTGACTTCATTATTCTTTGAGCCAAAAGATTAAAGACCTAACCAGCAAGTGAACTTTGGCTGAGAACAGTGGTTTTATCTAGCACCACCACTCCCCCCTCCGCCGCCCCGAATAGCAGACGATAGCACGAGCTACCTATACGCTACGTAGCAATAGCGATGAAATAGCGGGCGCTATTTTATGTTTAGCAATACACAAGAAGAAAATTTTAGAAATATTTAACATGTATATTTATCAAAATACACTGTTTTTTCATTTAAATACGCATTTTATATTCCATAGTTAAAATCCCACCATAAACAATAAACCATAAAAAAACTTTAACAAAGATCACCCATGCTGCCCATCTGACCCTTGTATTCCCTTCAGCATATTCAGCCCATTAGTTAATTATTAATTGCCCGAACTAACCCATTATGTTAACAAAGATCACCCATAATGACCAAAAACTTGACTAGTGGGTTTTTGTCAGGTAAATTAACTACTAAATTATTTACCTGTTTTAGGTAACCGTGAGAACCTGTTGCATAGAAACTAACTAGACCCCACCAATATCATGCTATATATGTGTTGCTTGCTAGACGACTCGCGTCCAAGGTGATTAAAGGCAGAAAAATTAGTGGAAGCTATATTCAAACCTACGAACTTTGCTAAAGAGACTCAAACCTATGATCTCTGCTAAAAGGACTCAGGCGCTTACCACTATGTCACAAAATTAGGACAATTACTACTAAAGTAGGATGCTTATAAAATAATTAATAATATTATACTGCAAATATTCATATATAATGCAGATTAGAATAAGTGGTGTGTGTGTGTGTGAAAAAGACAACAAAGAGAGTTTGAAAATACTTGTAAGTTTCCATGTACTCATCTGCACTTGCTTGAATAGCTTTAAAGAAAGCATCCATCCCAGAACCCGATACCGCTGAAACTCCAACAGCCCGTAAATTCTTATAAAACTCCTCGAGAGCAAGAGAAAGACTTCGAGTTAAAGTTGACGGGTACGAGTTATCAGATTCTAGCGCAGCGTGAAACACCTCAAAATCTTCCATCCACTATTCATAAATCACAACAAAAAAGCGTTTAATCTTCAATCAAAAAGAAACCAAAAGATAATTTTAAAAGTGTATTTCACCTCCAAAGCAAACTGGTGCTGAATGACATCTGTCTTGTTGAAAACCACAACCATGGGCAAACGGGTCTTGTAAAGGATGCTACAAGCATAAAGCATGTTGCTCATAAAAGTATTTGGACTCTCTGCACGCGGTGTATCAACAACATACGCGATAACAGTCGGAAAAGTCGAAGCAAACGCCTCGGTAATAATCGCTCCAGATGCAGACCACGTAAATATCTCAATCTGACCAGGGGTATCCACAAGAACGTAATCAAGTTCATCCGCTCGCCTCTCAATTACGTTTACCACCTAACATCACAACACTACGGTTAAAACAAATCAAAGAAAAAACAAAAATTGCATACACGAGTTTTTACATCGTCAAACTTTGTGGCGAACAAGTTGAGTGAAGTTAAGATTCCTCCGTTGGGTCCAAGATTAAATTGTTTCATGACTTCTTTGTAATGAACAGTGTCTCGAATGTCGATATTGGCACCGTATGGGAGAGTCATGACAGCTGGATCAAGATTCAATACGTAACCCCTTGTGTTAGAAGCTTGTGTATGACAGATAGTTCGATGAAGGAATGTGGTTTTCCCACTTCCTGCGTATTATAAAGACATCGATTAAACAAAAAAGTTAGGTAAAAAAACTCGAAACGTGTGTTAAAAGGGTCAAGTAACATGATACCTGCCATTCCTACGACAATGATGATAACGGGTTTCTTCTTAAAACCCGTAGAGGTAGATTTGTCTATCTGGAGGTTCTCCATGGACATGGTGATATCATCCTTCACTTCACCAGTTGACTAGCAACGTGTTAAAAAAGGGTAATCATTAAAAAGTTAAAAAAAATATATATATCGAAAAGTAAATGAAAAAGATGGGCCAAGTCTTTTACTTCGGCTCCAGATGCATTTGTGGATTTGGCTGGCATAGATGATGCAGCTTCTTCTGATGCTTTAACGTTTGACTCTGAATCAATTTCCATCTATAATAGTTCTTCCAAATTTCTATAAAGTAATCAATGGTAAAGAGTGTGAGCTTGGTTTAAAAAAGCGCAAGGCGCTCCAAAGCTTTTTTGGTCCCAAAGTACGATAGGTGCGCATCATATACAGCCAAATAAGCTTTATTTACAACCGGAAATTGCGTCTCTCTCATCTGTCTTACACATCAACCTTTTTATCACGTGGACTGTTATACCTTCGGTTTTTTTACATATAAACCTCCTACATGGCTACCTACATACACTATTTGTTGACCCAGAACTACTTGAGGCGCGCCTTTTTGACCCTGGTGCACCTTGGTTTAAAAGGTGTGAAAGCTAATAATTAGATTAAAACTCCTATTAACTTTTCAAATAAACACAAACATAAATAGGTGTGTAGTGCTACAAGTAGGCCTGTTAACGGGTCAAAGTGGTCTGATTTTTAACAGATCCAGTTTGGTTTGGGTCAACACGGATTCTGTACAAAATAGTTTCGGGTCAAAACAGATCGACTTAAAACAAAATGAATAACCAAAATCAACAAACATATAATAAAAAAAACACAGATTGCCTTTCCGACAAATCCAAACAGCTTTGAAGCAATTAATTTCATCACAGGAAGACAAAAGACTCAGGGACCTTTCCTACCATGCTTCCAGTTATCTGCTATGCAAACTTCAAGATCACACACAACCGTAATTGTAACATCTACGAGAATAAATTGCCACTAATCTACCTACAGACAACCACATAAAACAAACAAAACCCTATAATACAGTAAAGCTAAAGCTGGCAATTGGTCGTTTACGTAAATAACGAGAAGATAAGCAAGAACAGGAGGTTTATCAGCGAAATATCGAACCCTAAAAACCGAAAACAGAGTTTTTAAAACCTAATTTCTTTAAGAATCTCTAGTTTATGAAACCTGAAGAACACAGGATCAGAAGAAGAAGAAGAAGAAACAAAAGGACAATTATTCGAATATGTAATCAGTCATCATCATCTTGGCTCACACATATGAGGAAATTAGTTTTAGGGTTGTTGGATTTATGAAGGGAAAACATGAGAGAATAGATATAACTAGAAATTGTATGTATATAAGCAAGATACCTTTGATTTAAACGACTACAGTGGACGAAATGTTGAAGGTGATCGTGAATATGAATTTCAGAGAGAGGGAGAATATAGGGTTTATGGAAACCCAAATGTTGGAATTGTGAGGACGAGACGAATCTATATTTTCATTATTTACCCTTTTACTATGTAATGTTTGTTATAAGTGGAACAAACGTGGGAATGAAGTGCCCGCATTTCCTGCAATGGACAAGCTGGCTGGTGGGCCAGATTAAAACTTTATTTTTATTTTTTTCTAGTTATATTAATCGATATATTTTTTTTCTTAAGACTTGATGGAACTTCACAGGTATGCAAAGCTTAGTAAGAAGCGAAAGTAATGCACCAATTAATAGGTTTCGAGTAATCTATAACTTGTCGCTCCGTACTTTGCCTCCCTACCTTTTGTAGTATGGTTCCCTGTGGTTGCATTTCATTACGCAATGCCTTCCTCCGTTTGTCAAACGTTAGCTTGATCGTCCATCTTAGAGGTAAAATTATAAACTTGTCTTCTAATAATAATTACACCCCTTAAATCTTGTGATACAATCTTGTAATTCGTATCTCGAATTGAAGCATAAGATCTTGCAATTAATATCTTAAACTCATTTTAAACTTCAAAATCACCAACAATGTTCACTCATTTCAACCAACGACAAAACTCCTAGATTCACTCATTTTAATTACAACCCGATTCACTTAGGGATTCTGGTGCAGTTTCAATTGCAATCAAATGGTTCAAGAACGATTAGTTATCAAAGACGATAAAAAGAACCAAAAGTTCAAAGAACTTTAAAATTCAAAACGATAAAAAAAAACTACTAGACAATAAACCCTAGACCCTAATTTATTATCAGGAGTCATAATTCCAAAAGGAAACTAAATAAGGTAAAATAGGAAAGCCACCTAGGTCGAATGGGACACTGGGATCTTTTGGAGATGTAATCTGATGATGATTGGAGTGATCTAATTGGAATATACTACTGGTTTGCAGATGTAAGAAGAAGATTTCATTAAGGAGGATAGATTGATAGAATTAGGAGGGAAAATTTGTTACAGAGAAGAAGATGAGGAATTAGACAAAAAAGCTCACACAATAGTCATGCCATCTTTCTACCCTATACACCCCCCTTTACAAAGAATAATTAATTAATTAATTTATTTATTAAACTAGTCAACCACTAGTCCAAGAGTCTAGCTTTGTTATCGCATTGTATTTAAAACTCTCACTCCTTCCTCCCTCAACATCATCTTCGTTCACACACACGAAAGTATATGTACACGTGCTAAGTCTACACTTTTAGTCACAATACATTACTTAATTCTGATTGAGTATTATATTGTTCTTTTTGTTTATCGTATTATAATATGCTACTAACTTTTACTTTTTCACATGTTATATAGAATTGAACAACTAGCCATCACCTTGCTGAACAATTTGAATCTCAACCAAGACGACTACACCATCAAAATCCGCATTGTTAGACTATGGACCCGATCGGCATTCAACAATGCACGAAAGGTGTATTGTTATGATATGATTTTCATGGACCAACAAGTAAGTATACATGTATTTATTTTTATTGATACTTTATATAGTAACGGAATAAGAACATGTGTTTGTAAATTAAAGTATGTAATGTTTTTTTTATTACAGGGGACCAAGATGCAGGCAGACCTTTGTGTTAGCCAAAACAGCAACGGAATATGAACATCTGTTGAACGAGAAGCAGTGTTTGGTAATTCAAAATCCATCGTTAGCTGAAAATCGACAGAAAGTCAAGTATGTTCAGAGTCTAATGAATATTAATCTAAACGACGACGCAATAGTTTCTGTCTGTGATGAAGCTGTTGGTTCTAAGTGGGGTTTCGATTCTTCTCCTTTTAGTTCTATTGAAGAGAACCAGAACGAGGACAATAAGTCTTTTAAAAGTCCTAATGGTGTTTGCTATATGTATTTTGAAGATATTTTTACTACCTACTTTATATAATGTTCATTTTTTCTAATTTAATATTGTTTTATTTGTAAATGTTATTGGTTTTGTGGTGAAGAGTTTTCCTTTTGAGCAAAAAGATGATCATAAAGACGAGAAAGAAGAAAAGAAGCTCACATTCATGCTCCAGGATTTACAGCATTAGCTATTTATTTGTAAATGTTGTTGGTTTTGTGGCGGAGAGTTTTCTTTTTGAGCTAAAAGAGGATAATAAAGACGAGAAAGAAGAAAACAAGCTCACATTAATGCTCCAGGATTTACAGCATTAGCTATATATTGCTTCCGATAAAAAAAAATAAGAGTTGTTCATACATGTCTTTCTGATAGACTGTATACTACAACTTTACAATTAACATACTATTAAGCAATTAGGTTTGACAAAAATTTATACTGACATTTCTATGATTGCTTGTTCATTTGTGGATAACCACGCGTACATATTTTTTAATAAATATGGTACTCCTTAAGAGTTTGGTATGTTGCTTATTTGACTATCTTTTTAGTCTATGTTTGATGAATAAATTGATTATTATCCATATGGCTTCACAAGATACAAAGGAAACATCATTTACGCAAAATTAATTGCACAAACAATTTGTTTCAAAATCGTTTATGAAGTCAGTATGTTGGTTAACATGTAAATGCTTATATGTAATGTCTTTTGGCAAACGCGGCAAACTTGAACATAAGGTACGCTAAGCATAGCCTACATTGCAACTCATATACGTTGCATCCTTTCTATCATACGTTGACCAACTGCTGTGTTTATGTTCGATACCGAATGTTGGCGTATGATGTGCCAGACCAAGAAAAAATGAGTCTTGCCAAGTTTTTAATACCAAATACTTTTGCATTGGTTCATGTCTGTAATATATTTATGCTAAAAAATATTCTTTTGGTGAATGCATGGAAAACATAATTAAAGGTGACTTGAAGATTGATCTTTTTGTAAAAGAGTAAGCCTCATGTAATAAGAGTACAAAAATGCCTACAACTAAGGCGGTTAGGTCAGTTTTTACAAGTTATTAGTTATTCATTGGAACTATTTTTGAATTATGAAATCAAAGTTATTGTATGTTAAATCTTTAGAATCAAATTGTGTTTATAGTTGTGCTACCTAGATTTAATTTGATACCTTCAGATCAAAATTTTCCTTTCGCATTTCAAATAAGCCAATTTCCATTAGCTATATGTTTCACGATGACAATCAACAAAAGCCAAGGATAATCACTATCTAGGGTTGGTTTTTACTTGAGACAACTTGTTTTCATCCATGGTCATTCTATATTGCTTTATCAAGAGTAAAACTAGAAATAGAGTCAAATCTTTCAATTTAGTGTAGTTTAATATTTACGTTAATAATTGAAAATTTGTTTCATTAAAAAAAAGTTAAATAATATATTTTATTGTGAGGTTACCCGTATAACACACGGGAACTTAAAGTAGTTTATAGTATATAATAAATAAGTAAACATTCATTTCTTACCCACATCTCGTCTAATCGTGAATTAAAAATTATAAGAAAGAAATAAAATAAGGAAATTACTAGGTGAAAAATGACAGATGATTGTGTGGTTCCCATGCTAAAAGCAAACTTTTGAGCTGATTTATAATAAAATATTAAGTTAATGACGTTTTAAATTTATAGTTGGTCTGGACTCTTTAAAAACCCATAATAACCTCCTAAAACAATAAAATATTAGCTCTTTTCTTCACAATCAGCCGGATCTCCGTTGGCTGCTGAAGAACTATAAACCTCTGTTTTCTTTCTTTTTTAAGTTTAGTGAGATCTAGGGGTATTCTAATACTTGATCAGGGGTATCCCATACATAAAATCAGAAAAAAAATAAAATTTTATCTTTCGCCAAGAAAGTTGAGGGGTATCCCTGGCCGCCACATAGGTCCGCCCCTGATCCCCTCATGGGGTTGCAATGTCGGAAAAATGACTGGGTCGTTGAAGACGAAAAAAGAGTATCAACGATTGGAAGTAAAAAAAAAATAGGAGGTTTATTTTTATTCTTGGTTGCGGTGGGATTTCAGTTACGTGACGGTGGAAATCTATACCGGTTGGTAGTTTTCAAAAAGTGACGGCTACGTGGTCATTCAATATTTTGGGTGGACATATTGATGAATTTATTTATTCTACACAAGGAGCTTTTGCATGTTGGCTTAAAATGCATGGGTGATGGGGTTGTTTATAGGTTTCTGTCTTATGAAAGCCTAAAGCTGGCTCAAGTTATATAACATTGGGTGGTCTAACAACATGGGAGTCCATTGCCTAAACCGATGGCTTAAGAAGAAATAAGCAAGTTTGGTCTTGTTATATTGTGTCAGTGACTCTTTCGTCAAGGGAAAACTGTAGTGAGGAGTTCGATTATTTTTTGTGGTGTAAAACCATCGGGCTTGTCACGGACAAAATGAAGGAGCGATGAGGCTAAGGGATTCGTTTGACGATCAAGGACGGAACAACAGGTGGTTGTTGTCTTTGTTGGTGGGTTGATATTTACGGTGAGGCATATCAAGGAGGAGTCCGACAGGTTGGTAAAACTACGATCAAAGAAGGGTTAATGTGTTACATAAACTAAAGCGAACGGTTGTTCGGGTCCGCGGATGTCACGGGGAGCATCGTTGGGATGACGGTGGTGACAGGTGATCAGTTCAGTACGTTTCGGTGGTGATAAACTTAATAGCATTAGCAATTTTCAATCAGGTTAGATCAAGACCATATCCTTCCTGCCAATGATAAGAACGGAAAAAACCGGTGTAGGTTGTTCTTTTTGGCTGAAATATCCGATCGGAATTTGCGGGTAGACGGATGGAAGAAGATTCGTCAAAGCGGGGAGACTTTCAATCTTTTCGCGTCTAGCAAGAAAAGAATAAAACGGTAGAAGTGGGGAGGGTTGTTTTTTCTTTGATCGGTGGTCAAGAACGCGAATGGGGAGGTTCTGGTGACCCGGGGAAAGGGATGTCAAACTTGGTCAAGGGATTGAAGTTGTGGATAATGATGCAGATGTGAAGAAACGGATCCAATTCAAGATTAAGGGGGAGAATGAAGACGTTAATCTTGAATTAAAGAGATAAAGATAAAGACGCTCATAGATAATTACGGTGAATTATTTATTGAGCCTTTATAGGGATAATTGATAGTTTGAGTTAGATAGGTTTATCTACTTGGTTTATTTATTTATAATAATAGTGTTTGAGTCGGGTTATGACTAGAACAAGTTTAGTATAAATAGATGGTAAGTTTATTGTATTAGTGTGCTCTCATTGTGTAATAATAAAAGAGCCGAACAGTTCGTTCAATATTGTGTTTTGTGTTCGATCGAAGGGCCTGATTTCCAATAGACGCATTTGTGATAGCCACTTTTTTTCTTTTCAAACAAGAGTATAAGTAACACAGTAAGCAACGTGAGCAAAATAGAAAATCAATTTTTGTCTAAAATCAAACCCTCAAATTTGATGTTCATCGTATTGAGTCTCTAGAGTGATAGAAGCTATGAAACTCCATTGATATGCATGTCCTTCTCTCAATCTTTTCATTTAGTGAATTGGAGAACAGAACTTGAATTCACAGAAACTGGGTGTAGTTTTAATTGATGTCTATGGGGTTAAAATGATCAAAGATGATGATTTTTAGTTTTTGGAATAAAATCCATATAACATTATTAAGAAGTTTAGATTTTGAGTTCTTGGTGGATTTTATATTATTAAGAAGTTTAGATTTTGAGTTCTTGGTGGATTTTATATTATTAAGAAGTTTAGATTTTGAGTTCTTGGTGGATTTTATGCATAAAAACCAAATTTCTACAAATTGATGGTAATTATGATTTCAAAATTTATGACTTCATAGCCTAAATAAAAATTTTGGCTATGTGAGCTTCCGATGAATTTGACTAAATTAGACCAAAACAGTAATTATAAGCAAAATTAGTTTTAGTCAGTTCTAATTTATAAAAAATTACAAAAGTAACTATAAGGTTGAAGGATGAAAATAATGATTTTTGTTGAAAATAGTTTCAATGTCAAAAAAGACTAAATAGAGAAATGTGGTGTTTACCATTATGATTTTGATGGTGGTAAAAAGCCCGCTTGTGGCATTCTCATATAATGTATATATGTGTGCGCGCTCTGGGGGCAAAAGTGAAAATGCACAAACTTTAACGTTATTTTACTAATTTCGTGAAAATAACGTTAAAAGAGTGGGATAGTTAATCATGCATCAGGTGGTGGCGTTGATAGTCGAATGACAAGGGGGTGCATGCGCTAATCGACGGTTGTCTCAATTGCTGAGTGTTATATGCCTTATGTCCAAGGCTTGATGCAAAACTACTAACGAGCCGGGGGTCTCACTGGAAGCAACCTCTCTATTCCTACGGGTTAGAGGTAAGGCTGTCTACATCTTACCCTCCTGAGACCCTACCTTAGCTTTGTTATGATGATGATGATGATGATGATGATGATGAAGAATAGAGTTTAAGCAAAGTGAAATTTACGAGACTTAAACGAGTATATATGTGTATATGACATTGTGTGATCGAGGTTAACTATTATGCTTTTGACGGTGGAAAACAACGTTTAAGCATATTGAAAAGGGAGTTGGGCTTTTTTGTAGTGAACTAGGTGTAGACCAATGACCAACCCCGGTGACATCCAAAGTCTTTGTCCAACACCATGGCGTCCAAAGTCTGTTGTCCGATAACACCAATCTGAAGCTGGAAGGACCAAAGGCGCCAACGTTAGATAAATGCTAACATAATGCGTGTGTTTTTAACGAATGGAGGTCAGATTTCAATTCTAACAAATTCTACAAACCATTATAAATGGAATTTAGATTCCAAATTCATTGAATATTATGAACCAAATGCCCCCTTAACATTCTTTTTAACTCCCTACAGAGCAGTGAAGCTGGGACTAGAACCTAATAATCTCACATCTTATAGTTATTTGGATGGTACTTGAGCTCACAACAAGGGTGGGTTGTTAAGGCAGATATGCAACAATAACGAGACGATGGCGAAGGCATCTTAGAAACAAGTTTCATGAACACACACAGACTCCTTGTGTGGGGTTCCTTTCTTTTGTCAACACTCTATAGAAGCAAAGAAAAGCCTTCTCGAATGACTAAAACGCACATCACGATATACAGGTCAGCATCTTCTCATACACCCCACGAACCACCTTTAATGCTAGAAAGGACTTCCGAACAACAATTGCATAGTTACAGATGTTTCCCTTTCGGTTTGTTCAGATCGTGGTCGATGCTGACAAGTCATATGAAACTACGAAAAGACTCATCTAGATGACAACAAAACACAAGGCGAACTTATGGAAAGATGAGATACATGGTAACCGCAAAAAGACTTCAAGAGGATAACATTTTCTCTCTACAGTTTACTGTTAACCACTTTGTACTATATCACAAAAAAGTGACAAAATTCACAATCGCGTTGCTCTTTCGAGCAAGTAAAAACTCTCGAGCAAAAACATTGAAGGTTACGTGTAGCGTATATTCAACTATTTGTCCCTTATGAGAAAATTTTTAGTGATTTTCATAATATAGTTATTTTTAGTAACATTTTTACAAAATAAAAGTGAACAAAGATATGTTGTCCAGTAAACCCAACCCGACTAGTTTGACCTACACATAAAAACCAACAGTTTTATTTTCCAGCTATTGTTTTCCCATTTGTCGACTCAAATGAGAGCAACGATAGTCAATCGTTGGGCAATAATATTCAATAATGAATATCAGATAAGATGTGGATGCAAATAGCCATCAATAATTTGCATACATAACATTAGACAACTGAGGCATGAAATGAAGTAAAAAAGATGATGTACGCAAGTCCTAAATGTTCAACCCCCAAAACAACTCTTCAATATAATCAAACATTAATGTTACACAATGGCTACATAGCAACAAACCAATATGCTGAAATGATACCAAAATTCATAAACATTGCAGAAAGTTTAATGAAAAAAGTTTACCTAAACTGATAACAACCTTAAACACCTCTTTCTATTTGTTTTTCTCATGAATCTTGGGAGGAAGAAGTGTTTTTAACTCTTCGTTGATGGACATCCCAATTGTAGACCCGAGCAATCGTAACCTAGTTTACAAAAGTAATTGCCAAAAAGTAAATCATGTGCAAATAATGATAGATAGATTGAACTTTTATACGACCAATAGAAAAGTGGTGGCAAAATCAGTAAGTGTGTGTGTGTGTGTGAGTAAGTAATATTTCGATCTTGGTTTTAAAAATGTGTGAGATGCTCTCGGGCATTTAGTTCCCATCACGTACGCGAGGTATTGCTCCATGTACAACTAAATAACCTTTATTTACAAGCCAGAAGTTGCATCTCTCATGTGTTTTACTTTTACATATCAACCTTTTTAGAAAGCAAGCATCTCATAACTTCTTTATCCCTTGCTTCTTTTGGATACTAGTCTCCTACAAACCCTAATTTTGATCAAATTTGACCCAAATGTACATGCGGCAACGCCGCGGGGGCGTTTTCCGCCGCATCAGGCATGCCTTTTTAAACCAAGCGTTTGATTAAATACGTACAAGGTTTAGCAGTGAAAAGACAAATGTATCGTTTTTTTAACAAAAGTAGCATCAAATTCATGATATAAACCGGCTTGAATTCTACAGATTGCGAATAAAAATATTTAATTAAATTGGTACCTGGGTAATGGTAACTTGATCTCTTAAGAACTGTAGATCAGCAACTAGTACTTCTAAACTGGCTTTTGCATTCTCAAGGTTGTTCTGGAGCAGAGTAGTGGCCTGCATGTTTTAAGGTTCATAAATCAGAAGACATGACATATTTCACTACAATGCAAGTGAAAGGTTATATATAATTACACTGGTGGCATTTTGAATGGATTTAATCCACGCACATATAAGTCAATGTGGGTCAACTTCATCTCCAACGGGTCAAAGGGATAAAACTTCAAAAACTTATCGGAAACATAAAAAGATCTAATGTGTGGCCTGAAAGTATAGTTTTTGTGGGGATATTTATATCTAAAGCATTACCTATTAATAAATATTTAACAAAACAAAAGAAGAAAAAGTGGTGATGGGTTAACCCGCACCGACCCATTTAGACCAAATGCCAAACCCGCCCATTTTGCCACCTCTAATGACATACTAAAAATATATGCACCTCTTCACATGAGTACTCTAGCATTACGTTTGCTCCCAACCATAAGCACACAGAATCAGCATTCTCAATCCGGGCCCGGGCATAGATGCCTTCAGATACTTCAAAATCTGTAAGCAATGCCTGTAAAGGAAAGCAGGTGCTCACAAATTATGTTCACAAAGTCACACAAACACAAAAAGAAAGTTTATTACATACATCATGCCAAAATACGCTTTTATTAGCATATTACGATTGCGGAATAAAATATTATTTCTCAAAGAAATTAACTATAATAACTAACCTCGTCACTGTCCTTCTTAGCTTGTAAAGTAGCAACAACGTCTAAGCACTTCTCAATATCTGGAATCTTCGCCTGGTAAGCAGAAACCAAATATGAAGATATTTTGAAACTGGAAGATTATGTGGACCAAATCCATATGCTGTATCATCAATCAATGCGTTATTAAAAATAATATTTTTTAATATAAACTGTTACTACCTGAAGATCTCTCTGTTGGGCAAGAAGTTTCATCTCAACCACTTTGTATTGCTGAAGCCTGCACATAAAATCAAAAGACACACACATCAACTAGACGTTCAAAAGTTTTATTAAAAATGTGTGACAAACAGTGGTTCATCAATCCTATTAGCAGAGATACAAATGGTTTATAAGATCTGAATTAGTGGGCCACATAGTTATCGATAGCGACAGGCTACCTATATGCTACGTAGCGATAGCGACGAAATAGCGCCCGCTATTTCGTGTTTAGCGATAAGGTAGTAGAAAATTTTAAAAAATATAATATAGCTATTTATAATTATATGCATATATTATAATGTTAATTTTATACTTTATATGTATAGATTTGTAAGTTTAAGAACCAAATGTAAACTGGTGAAGATAGAGGGGGTTAAATGTTACAATACACAAACTAATTTCACTCTTTTTATGTAAAAATTTACAAGTTAGAGGATAAATGTAAACTACAGAAAGACAAGAGGAGCTAAATTGTAAACCTACACAACTAATTTAAACCTAAATATCTAATTCGTCACCCCATTTGTAACCTCCGCCGTCCAGATCCACCGCCGCCATGAAATTACAGAATTGCAGTCGGAAAACTACTATGAACGCCATCAAAACAACGTAGCGCTTCTTTCTTTCCATTAATTTGAGCCTCTGGTTTCCCTCTTCCTCGTTTCATGCAGAAGTTGCAGCACTGGCGCTGAAATCTGCCGTTTCGCATAGTACCTTGTAGCGGCATATGGCCGCGTCGCTACGCTATTCGCGATAGCGTCCGCTTTAGACGCTATTGATAACTATGGCGGGCCGGCTTCATAAAGCAAATAAAGATGAAATAAACATTCCTCATTTATTGTCATAAAGCACAAGGGGCACGTTGGTTTCAGAATCAATATATGTTGAAAACCATGATAACCGCATAGTGCATTTGTACATAGATCATAAAAGATAATCAGAAGTAATGACCAAGAGAAACAGAGACGGGTTACATAAGTGTCCCGTGTATCACATTCAAAGCGATCTATACAAATGCATTACACGATTCTCGCGATTCTCAAAAAGAACACTCCTCTGAAGCATATTTCCACTATATATCAACGAAATTTCCGAATGTCAATAAACATCATTTCAATTTCAAATCAAACCTACTATCCGGATCATTTACCGATTACATAACCTTACTGTGTATCACATTCAAAGCAATATATACAAACACATTACACTCTAAAGCATATTTCCACTACAAATCATCAAAATATCAACACATTTATCCCAAAACAATTTCACTTTCAAATCAAATCAACTATCTACATTACTTAGCTTAACTAAAACTTTCAAATGCTAATTAATCAACATTCAACAACAAAACCGCTCATAAACCCTAACACAACACATACGGATCTGATACTTGAGATTAACGAGATTAAATATCAAAAATCACAGCAAAATTATACTGAATCAAAACAGGAATGGATATGTGAAACGAAAATGAAAATGAAGACCTTTCTTGAAGAAACGCGAGTGTAGAGTTAACATCGAGCCCTAATTGATTCAAATAAGCTTGCACATCTTTGACGAAAGATGCCGCCGGTATTCCCCGCCGTTCCGCCACCACTTCACTGCCGATCTGCAGCGGCGATGATGATGTAGCCATTTTTCGTTTCGGAAGGTTATTGATTCAAATAATGAAATATACACAGAAGACGAAGGGGAAGCTCAATGTGTTCGACTGGGGTTTTTACTAATATTTACATAATAGGGTTTTTATACAATTTATTTTTAAATATGTTAGAACCAATTAACTCATAAATTCTATGCTTTTCCTTCAAAATCTACACTTTTTTCTATTATGTTTGAACTAGTGGGGTTTCTCACGCTACATGACGGGAATTTAATCGATTTTTTTTGGCCCGTTACGTTTGGTCGTTTTCATTTCGGTTTGTTACGATGCAAACACTCGTTATATTAATCAAAAGAGGAAACATTAACTAATATATATTTATTTGAGCCAACTCAGATTCGACAATGCGTAAAAAATTTGGTTGGTTTTGTTTTGGCTCGTGACGATACTGTCACTCACTATCAATAAAAAGAGGAAACATAAAATTTGATCCGACTCAGTTTCAAACAAAATTTATATTGTAAACACATATAAAAATAAGCTTGTTGTAACAGGGACATTTAAAATTATATAAAACATTATATTTATAAAAAAAATA
Organism: Scalesia atractyloides; assembly: GCA_947069175.1. NCBI lineage: Eukaryota > Viridiplantae > Streptophyta > Magnoliopsida > Asterales > Asteraceae > Scalesia > Scalesia atractyloides. Next base: position 67,826,361 of record CAMTDV010000005.1, on the reverse strand, counting down.
TAAAATGTATAAATTAATTATATTATTAACATATCTAAATGATTTTAGAGTAAATTGCGGTTTTGGTTCCCGTGGTTTAGTGTTTATTGCTATATTTTACAAAATCCAAATGTTTTGCAATTTACATACTGAGATTTCTATTTTATTACGGTTTTAGTCCACCACACTAACTCCATATACCTTCTTCTTGTTAAATCCAAGTCCTAATTGAAATTGGAAAGTTGTCTGGATAGAATTGTTTTTGTTGTGACCTGAAGGCCTATGGTTGAAGTTTGAACTATAATACAGTTAGAACCATGTCTACATGCATATGTTTTCATTTGCAGTTTTTCACTAAGATTTATAAGGATGATCATTCGAATGAGAACACAAGTAATCGCAGATAAAAAGTAGCAGTTGCTTATTGTATTTCCTTATTCTTTCCAGGTCCCAAATGGTGCAGCTGGTCATTATCTTCTTAGGCTCATATACAGGCACATCACAACAAATTTCTATAAATTGTCCTTTTTTCGGTTTACTCCTTAGAGAACCATAGTTATTAAGGACGTGTAGCAGTTTTTTTTTGTTGTAATTCATATATTTATTAGTCAACTTGAAGATAGCCCGATTTTATAAGATGACATAAGGGTAGTAACTTCAAATCTGTTAATACTTAAACAATCAATTTGGGTTGTATTTTGGTACTAGGTCATTATCTTCTTGGGCACGCACATGACCACAGCGCACAAGTCTATAAATTGACCTTTTTTAATTACTAAAATACCCCACACATGCATGTCATGTGATTTGGATTTAACAAGTAGGTGGATGGAGTTAGTGTGATGAACCAAAACTGCAATAAAATAGAGTAAATTGCAAGACATTTGAATTTTGTAAAATATAGCAATAAGCACTAAACCACAGGGACCAAAACCACAATTTACTCATGATTTTATTGAAAAATAAAATCCTTGTAGCACGAGCTCTTCATTTACAAAATGTTGTAAAATAAAAATTTTCAAAACTTATGTAGTAAAATATGAGAAAGTTAAAAAGTTTACTATGTTTGCAACTTCATATTGTTATTATAAAATCTAAAATAGTGTAAAACTATCAACTAGGGCTAGCATATCGTGTTTATCTGTACATGATAATACACGAACACGATAATACATAATACACAAAATCCCATCCACGACACGATAAGTTTTCATGTCCAGTTTTCCATACACGAACACGAAATATTTTTTAAAAAGTATACACGATAATTACCTATTAATACCTGTTTACAAATGTTTTAATAGTTACATATCTAGGAACCTGTTTAGTGAAACAAAAGTTGCCAAAAGTTCACAATAGGCTTAAATAATGCATAAACGCATAATCCATAACAAATTTGAAACAAAATTCATAAATGATAAATCATAAAAGGTTTAAATAATTCATAACATCCATTAAAAATGTAAAGTTCACATGGGTCTTTCTTCTTGACGGCCGGTGGTTGGGGTGGTGTCACTGGGAGTGGGGCTGGAGAAGGGGAAGAATTAGGGTTTTTTAATACGTCTATTGGAATGGGAACAGAAAGAGTTAGGGAAATTGGAAAGATAAGTGAAAAGATAAGGTTTTCAAATCACATGGTCCCACTAAATTATATTTTTTATTATATTAAATTTGTTAACATGTATTAACAGGTAAACATGTATTTTACATATTTAGACACGCAAATTAACAGGTATTTTCGTGTCTACCTGTTTAGTACCTGTTACCTGTTAAGGCCATACACAATACGCGTTAACTTCGTGTAGGTTCGTGTTGTGTATTCGTGTACGTGTCTAAAATTGCCAGCCCTACCATCAACCGATTGGTCAAGACTATTACCTTCTATAAATGTAGGTACCGTCGGATACATGCCCTTTGACATTTAAGTACTATAATATTCTTCAGAAGTTATATATAAACATGGAAAATATTATATTTTTCAATTAAAGTTTAGAAACATGTATTGGAAACTTATATTTTAATAAAGTATAATGTTGTTAATGAGGTGATATGTTTTTTTCAATGGCTAAATTTTATAAAAATGACTGAAAACAACTAGCTGAGATGAAATTAAACAATTACAAGACTGAAAATAAAACCATGAACACCTAGGAACCATACCAACGGAGATAACATATATGAACATCTATCTAGGGCCTTGGTATGCCCCTCAAATACCAAATCAAACAAGACCTTAACATTGCATTAAGTGGAAACTAGAATTTTCGATAACCAACATGCCCCATAGACCCTTCCCCAACTGATATATAGGTTGGAAGACTATTATTAAACATTTCCAAATTGGAGCTTTTCAATCATTGTTCAAGAAGATGAAAACCTATCCGTATCACTTTCCATAGTACCTAGTTTGAATTACTTATCTCAAGCCTATATGATCAAGGGACTAAATTATAGTCCCTCATCTAAACTTTTACCTACTAGTTTCCTTCACATACAAAATTGTTGATTACCAACCAATCCACAACCATTATCGCCATTTTGTTTAGTAAATGTCCCCATGTCTTCAAACCTTGTACCCCTAAATCCTCCTGGAGGTTTAGACATGAAGTCTCATCCTCCCTATCCTAAATATCACCATTTTTGTATTCACATAATTTATTTATTTTTCAATAGTTTCTTTATATGTATTATCATCCAGATTTTTTATGGTCATTTTTAACTATCATCTTCTCCAAACTAAATTAATTGAGGCCATAACCCTCAGGGTGCAATTGTTCTACATGATTTAATGCCTCACTCATTATTTCGGATTCCCCATATTATCTTCGACCTTCTACATCATAAACAGACCCGTCAACTTTGAAGTGAACGGATAAGTAATGACCAAATTAAGAATGGAATCGTGATGTTTATACTGATATTTAGGAATGATTACAATGAAAATTAAAGAACAATTAACATAGAGGGGATGGGAGGAACAGATAACAGATTTGGGGATGGGAAGAAGAAGCTAAACAACAATCACAATATTCATTCATGATCCATACGCTCTCTCTCTCTATGTTCCTTATATCTTGTGATGAACCGTTCACCAGCCCTTTAACGTGTTGAGCCTCATGGACTAGGCTTCCTGATTGGGTAACTTGGTTTAGATCCATTAGGTTCATAACATTACCCCACCCTTCCAAATTCACCTTGTCCTCAAGGTGGAAGACATGAAGGCGTTGAACGAACCTGGCCAGTTTAATCCCCACCATATATAATATATGGCGCAAACTTCATTAACGACTATACAAGCCAAACTCCAATAGAACGCCAGCTTCGAATGGGTGAACTTAACCATTTGACTTTGATAGTTGAAGGCTATGACTAGCCTGCACACGTTGGACATGCGCTATACGAATGTTAATCAAATCCCAACATCCCTTATGCTGATGCAATTCTTTAGATTTATTCTTCGCAAATCCCCATTTTCTGTCTAGTAGAGTCACATGAATAATCATCAAACTGTCATGGCAATATAGCCAATGTCTATCCACCATAACATCTTTATAAGTGTTGGCTAATCCATAACCAAAGTCTATCCACCAGAACTTCTTTAGATGATTCTGCCAGTGCCTCATTGTTATGCTCCCTGCGACACGCATACACTGTATTTCCCTACTAACTATAAGAATAGCAGTCCCAACCGTTTTTAGCATACAAATTAGGTGGTTTTGGACAATAGAAATAACACCAACCCAAGGTATCATCCAAATAGCATGATCATCGTGCTGAATAACTAAATTTTGCTGCAATGAAGTATCATGATCAAGGTCGTGCAAGGGAATTATGAACAACGGGTCGAGGTGGTCTAATTTCGTTTTCCACTTATGCCACATGTACACGGTGGTGTTTTGTTCATTAATTAGCAACATAACACCAGCAACAAGCCGAAAAGAAATTGTCATGCCAACAAAATCATAGAGACGACTTGGTGTATACATAAGTTGGCACAAAAAGTTGCAGTGAGAACCACTTATATGTGATTGAATGTTGGTCTCTCGGGCTTGACCGATACCAAATCGAGGAGTAAGCTGGTGACTAATAACCAGTGCATTGAAAATAAGAGAACCATAGTAAAGGGTAACCTGATCTGGATATGAATCTGTATCGAATAACCAGCTGTTCACATTATGAAGCAAAGAAGTCTCAATCACATCGGCATAAACATGAAATGTTCCAACATTATAACTTTGCTGAACCAAATGTTGAGCTGCAATAACATCACTAGCATATTCATAGCAAAAATAATAATGCCCAGTTAAGCAAATTGCTTCCCTTAGTTTTACAGTCAAACCACATTGCCAACCCGGTTTCCATTCGAAAATTGTAATAACTAATGAGTTTTTGTCTAACCAGTTGTTCGCACCTTGGAATAAAAAGATCTCAACAACACTAGAAGTTTTCCAAAATTTCCAAATTGGTTCAAATATCTCAACATCCTTAAGAAAATGAAGCTGAATAGAGTATGAAGTAAGGGGTGTAAACGGGTTAGGTGGGTCTAAAACATTATCATCCAACTCAAGTGTTTGTGTTGCATTGGAATTGGTATTAACTTCACCATATAGAGCGAATGGGAGATCCAAATCACCACATCCAAGAACTTCATTCCCAACTCTTAAAGCATCAAGAATACTATGACCAGCATCATAAATTTGTACGGTCTTTATCTTTATCTGAGCATCATTAAGAAGGCTGACAACGTCATCAAAACCCAAAAGAAAAAAATCTGCAGCCCAATGAAGTACTCCATTCAACAACATACCAGAATAATCCAATGGCATCATATCAATTTGCTTAATAACTATGGCAAATCCATCTTTTAATCGCCCCAGAAAATTGTCTCCACCCTGACCATGCTTAATAAGGCGTGTAGCACTGAAACCACTAGTAGGGCACAACAATTGCTCATATGTAATGAAGTGTGTGCAATTTAGAATATCGACCGGAATAATGGGACCAGTTTTGTTTCCTTTCCAAGCAATATGAGTATTCCTTACTTGGAAGTTAAACACAATTGTAGCAAGATTTGCATTCTGAAAGTCCATTATCGGAACAAGTGGCTTCATAACGATCCCACTGTCAACAAAAGTCAAATACTCTAATATAGGATCATAACTATAATTATATGCGATTGTCACATTACTCAGAAAGTCTGAGGAAAAATTGTATATGGATCTGGTGGTTCTGGATGTTTATCCAAAACAAACAACTTAGGAGCAAGAGGTGCAAAATTTAGCATGGCCTGAGCAATAAAAGTGGACAGAGGAGCCAAAAGTGAATTACAAGACGCCGCCAAGGTTGTAGCACTATGATCAAACATCCAAACAAGCTGATAAAATTTCATCACGGCTAATACAACTTGAATAGGGTCATTTGAAATGTGAAAGCTAGGTACGAGAGTAACGATGTTATACGGAGTATGGTGTGGATTTCCTCTTAACAAAGTCAAGCTCGTTTGAATATTACAAATAGGTTTATGAATAGGTAAGTCAATTAGTTGAATGAAATGATAAAAATAGAACAGGTTTACCACAATCAGACCAGGATCAAAAACAAAATTAAACCATCGCGATGTAATATCAAAATTCGCATCAGGCCCTGAATTGCAAGGAATGGAACCACCAGTAGAATAGAATCGTGTACAAACAATTGTAATAAGTGTTTTTTGGATGCAATACTTGAATATGAGTTACCGAAAGTGGAAAATCAATAGGTAGCGGTATGAAAGTGGGACGTGTGAGCGCTAGATGTGAATCACCAATGGAAAGCATCGAAGGATTATATTTCAACCGTGACTCTATAACAGCTAATTGAGGATTGGTGGCCTCATTCGCAGACTCAACTGAAGAAATACAAATGGGCTGAACAAAATATGGATCCAAGTGCAAAGCCGAATCGGATTTGTGAACGTCGATCGGATCAGAGAAAAATGAAGCTGGAGTTTTTGAAACTGAATCCAACTTCAACTCCTGAGCAGAAATAGCGACCGAGATCGAATCAGCTTCATTCACACTCGATTGAAGATTAGCAATCTCATTAGCAGACTCAATCAATTCAGAAAACGAAGAAGCAATTACGTATTAGGTTCGAGGTTCCTCTGGATCACTAACACCAAATCGATTAATCATGGCAACTGTGAACGCTTGCCATGTGGTTAATTGAAAATGATGGTGCAGGGAATAGAACCATTTGGTCGCCTCCCCTTTCAAGTAATATGAGGAAATTATAAAACGATCAGAATCAAAGATTAAATGAAAATTGAAATACCTTGTTGCATTATCGATCCACAGATTGGGATTACCACCAAAAAATAGAAAAGAGAGACATTAGCGGACGTATTTCGCCCTAAAACACCCGAGTTGTGCGTTAATTGAGATCTACGAGAAGAATCGCCCCAAGGAGAATCCCGTCTCGAGTTGAAGTATGATCTGTTCGAGCATAGCAGTTTGGTTGGCCATCGATTCCATGATAGCATGAATATCATAATCGGGATACAAAGCATGGGCCTGAGAAAGCAAATGGATAAGTAATGACCAAATTAGGAATGGAATCGTGATGTTTCTACTAATATTTAGGAATGATTACAATGAAAATTAAAGAACAATTACCATAGAGGGGATGGGAAAAACAGATAACAGATTTGGGGATGGGAAGAAGAAGCTAAACAACAATCACAATATTCTTTCATGATCCATACGCTCTCTCTCTCTCTCTATGTTCCTTATATCTTGTGATGAACCGTTCACCAGCCCTTTAACGTGTTGGGCCTCATGGACTAGGCTTCCTGATTGGGTAACTTGGTTTAGATCCATTAGGTTCATAACAACTTCCACCATTAGCGCTTCCGATTACTCATTTTCTTAGTAAGAACACAAACCCAATACCTTCATATTTGTGTTCGTCAATGTACAACTCGACAATCTTTTTATTCCCATTGAAAGACCAATTAGATAATGGTAATGGTAACCCATCAACTCTAGATATGCCATTCTTTCATTGATCACATAATATTTATCAATTTGTTTCAATCTCCTTAAAGATTTATTTCATCTCTTCTTTTATTTTGAACTAGTTACACCCGCTACTAGACTTTAGTTCCAACCAAATTGTTGTAGATCCGATTCACAGCGGTTCTTTAATCCAAGATAAAGATAACTGAAGCATGTACGTCACCCTAGACCCGTAATCCATGAATGCTATAGAAGTTTATTCATGTTCCAAATTACTTCCCTTGCACTTTTATTCATTTTTTTAATTTCCGAGCATCACCCACTAATTAGTCATTCATTATAATTGTCTTTTATCTCTATTTATTTATTTTCGGAGTTTCAATTTCCACTCTTTGTTTTAGTTGTCAGTTATTGTGTGTGGGGTAATGGAAGTTTACAACTTCTATATATAATTGAATCAAATGTAATCAAGGTAGAGAAGAATACGGGAAACAATCTAGTTCAACTGTTATCTCTCACTTAGTGAGTGAAGTTTTATCTGTTGCTACTTTAATATTGGCGAATTGAATGATGAACTTTGGAAACAAAATTCAATTTGAGTGGTATGTTTGTATCTCAGTTTAGATTTAAATTTGCGCTATAATCTAGCTCGATTGCTGCATCTCAAGTTTTTCATAGCCTTTATCCAATTGTACACTTTGGATTAGTGGTAAATTCTATATCCAAACTAACCATAGAATTATCCATTAGACGGACCATTCTCTTTGAATCAAGTGATGTTCGGGTCTATGGTTTACTTACAACACAACCTCATAGTCCTCCAAAGCAACGTATCACAATTCATTAAAACCTTCCTTCTAAACACCTTATATGATATAAGGTATTAACTTTACATCATTTATGTTAGAGCTTTTGAGATCGTTGGTACTTGGTTACATTAGGTTTTGGATTGTTTTATTGTAGTTTGTTATGTTTTAGAAAGTTCAGGGGTCAAAAGTGTAACTACAGGGGAATGCCTTTGTAGCGCTGTATTTAGTAATCCAGCGTATTTAATAAATACGCTGGATAATCAGTGTGTATAAATATGTGATGAATGGAAAATCCTAGTCCAAGGTTCTTGGACAAGTTTTGGTGATTTCTCTTATGTTGTGACTATTGTTCTTGTGCTAAATCTGAATATCCAGGTGCTTATAGTGTGTATATCTTTTGGGATTACAGAAAAAACACTTGTTATTTGATCCATAAAAGAATCTTCATCTTTATCTTTTGTTTTTTCTTAACTTTTACACATACAAACTGTTGGTGCAGATTTTGTGTCCGCTGCTGTGCGAATAGTTTAGATAGTGTTCTACGCTGATAATGTAATAGTTTGTAAACGGTCAAACGAACGTGTATAGATCCGCTCGTTGGAAGTGGTCAAACGAAAGGGTTATTTGTTTGACCGTGTGTGTTTGCAAGTGAAGGGGGTGTGGCTATAAATACCAACCCTTGGGTTGCAACACTTGAAGGTTTTAGACTTGGGGAGAGATCACCACTTGGTCTCTCCCCGGATGTATGCTATTTCGGTTTTGTTTGGCTAGCTTATTATTATGCCGTTTTTGTAAAGTCATGCTACCGAATTTATACAAGAAAATTGTTTTTATCCGTCTCTAATCTTTCCGTCTTTGAGCTTAATCACACATTAATCACGGTTTCGATCCGAAACATGAACTTACAATTGGTATCAGAGCCATGGTACCCAACTTAGTGAACTTAACCATTTGCTAAGTCACATGTGCTCTAGATCAGTGATTTTTGTGGTTTTTGTTCAAGATCTAAAAGTGGGTAAACATGAAGAAAACCCAGATTTGGACCCAAATGTATGAGTCTGAGATGAAACGGATCATACTAGAGGGTTGTGTTTTCTGTTTTACACCAAGAAAATCAAGTTTTCATCTTGTTTTGAAGGGTTTTCGTCAGATCTGCAAATGAACAATTGGCTGTGTTCTTGAAGATGATGGCGGCTGTGGGTTTCTTCACATCAGGACCCACGAAGAACATCTTTCAAACGAAGAAAGCTTCTTCGTCAATCATGCTTCCTACGAACAAAATTGGTTCCACGAACATTGTTCTTCGTCAACAAGTCCCTGCGAACAATCAGATCTCCACGAACAAAAGTTGTTCCAACGAAGAATGATGATTCTTCGTTAACCAAGTCTCCACGAACAATGAAATTCCTGCGAACAACCTTGTCACGAAGAACCCAACCCACGAACAACACTATGATTGTTCGTCAAGCGAAGAACCATTCTTCGTCGTCGGTTCTGATAGGTATTCGTGGTCTGGTGTGGCACCAGTACGGTGATGATGATGGTTGTTTTGTGTGGTCTCCTGTCATCATGTAGCAGTAGAATGATGTTTTGCGGTAGATGTCGGCTGAATTAGATGGTGGTGGCGGCTGGAATCTGATGCTGTTAAGGTTTTAGGGTTCATCAAAAGAAAAAGGATAGAATATGGTGATGGGGTTGACTAATGTTGTTGTCGGCTGTGAACTGTGTTTTGCAGCTAGGGTAACATGGTGTCACATGGGCTAGGGTTGTCAAAAATGTTGAGCCCTACGGTGTGGTTGGAACTTTTCTTGTTTTCTGGGTTGTGCACTTAATTGATTGGGCCTCCTCTACTGGTTAAAAAAAAAATAAAAATTTATGTGATAATTTGATTCCATTTTGTCCCACCTAAAAGTTGACGTTAGTGGTGCAATGATTATGGCATATGGATATCTAAATGTTTGGGCTTCTAATTTTGTGATTGGGCCATAATGTGGATTGTTAGATTATATCTCATATATTCAGAGAATGATGGCAAAACAATGGTGATAAATTGGTGATTGAAGAATATTTAAGGACCCACCTTGAGTCTTGAATTAATGTTGGAATCGTAGAAAGCTTTTGTGATTTTTTTTGGGTCCCACAGGAAATACACACAACATGGACTTTATTTATGAGTCTTAATTTTGTGATTAGTTTCAGCCGGTGTTTCTATTATACATTATTTTTGGGCCGCAAACCAGATTACGTAAGAAGTACAAGATTATTTATAGTGGCCAAGAACTTCAAGTGATATGCAAAGAGGGTCGGGTGTTCGCGAAGTTTATTTGAACCGAGCCTTCTAAATTTTAACGTCAAAGTCGTATAAGTTCGGGAGCACGCCAGATCTGTTTGGGATGAGGAAAACAATTTAAAAAATATGGGGTAGTCACAGTTAACAGTGCAGACGTAAAATTTGGTTACTTGACTATTATGGGCCAAAAACGCTATATTTATTTCCGCACGTTAAATTTAATTGTTATCGGTGTTCTTAAATGTTCGGAAGTGTTTTGTTAGTTGTCATATTCTCGCATTTGGTAACGATTGAAGGAACCTGGAGTGCCAAGAACGGTCCTAACGAGTCCACAAGGTCGAAGAGTTATGCCTATGATGGAAGTTTACGGATTAGGTGTTAGCAGAACTTTGGGGGGATACTAGTCGGATCCTACTTTCTTTATCAACTGGAATATGCAAAGAAGAAAACAGCTTCATGATTTTTCGTAAAACCGAGAAAATTTAAACAAATTCTGTTTTGTGAAGCGAATTTGTTTAAGTAAAGTTGACGACAGTTCTGCTCAGAGGAGGGAATTTGTTAAAATTTAGAGATTTTACCAAAGAAATGGGGGGATAAAAATTTTTCATTTTGTCGATTTCTTCGGAAAATTTCTAAACGCAATCACAGGTGGTAAAGTTTGTGATTTTCTGGTGACATCTAAGGGTTTGCGTGGAATGTTTTGCACGGAAACATACATGTATCTAAAGTCGACAATATTTCCAAAACGCTGTTCACTGAACACCTGGGGAATCCTTATGAGAACTGATAGTTCAAGATTGGCAAGTGTGGATTCCGACTCTATCAGATGCCGATTGGGTTTTTGGATCGAGTGGATCAAAGCAATGACACCTGTTGTGTAACAACTCCGATTTTCATTGTTATCTTTTTCTTTTATTTTCCATTGTATCTATCGCTTGTAATTTCGAGGATTCGTTTATAAGTAAGTTATGTTAAATTAAATATGTTTTATTCCAATTATATCGCATCTAATCGCTTATTAAACGCATCACTAATCTAATCTAAATTACAACTAAATACGCTATTATACGAGCCGAGTGTGTTATTGTTTAATAAACACTTGTGCCATCGCATCACTTAATTCATCGCATCGCAAATCGCAGTTAATTATATGGTTTTATGTTATTATGTGTTATGTATGTTTATGGTTATGATTACGCTCGCTATCGCATCGCTCTCACACGCTCGAATCGCTAAATCGCACTATCACATCGTTTATAACGCTTATTATAACAATCTAATACGAACCGAATCGCCAAACAATCGATAAACGAACGAAAAATGAACGAAAAACGAAGAAAACCCAACATTTGGGTCAAGTTCGCTCGAACTTGGGTGACCCCTAGTTTGGCCGAACTTGCTGGCCAACATAAACTTCCCCTTTTACCCCAAGTTCGCTCGAACTTGCTTGATTCTTCACAGAATCAGCAAGTTCGGCCGAACTTGGCTTGCCATCTCATGCATATCTAGCAAGTTCGACCGAACTTGACTCCCATCAGCTCACTTTTTGCCTTCACCTATAAATACTCAGCTCTATTCTCTCATTTGAACTTGCTGCAACTTCGCCCAGAGCTCTCAAACCCGAAACCCTTTGTTTTCTAAGTAAGAATCAACCAGATTTCAACTACAATGATGTTCAACAACGTTTTACAACGATTTTGCACAAGGTTATGCCTTCGTTTTCACCAAATCTCTTTTGTTTACGAAAATCTTCATCTTTTTCCATAAAAACTTATGTTTTCACTCAGGTCTATACTAGATCTGAGCAAAACCTTTTAAATCCTTGATTTTTACACCATTTTCAGACTAATGACGTATGTTTCGTTCACTTTTGAGTGGAACGAGGCGTTGTCGAAGCTAGATCTCAGATTCGGAAGCACAAGGACGAAATCGTCACTTTACACAAGCTAGACTAACCCGTACAAATCATCAAGTTTGCCGGGATTAGCCCGAGTTTTTGTAAAATGGCTAAGTTCGCTCCAAAAGACCTCTCCAGCCTAACTTTTACTCAGTGGCTTAAGGTTGGAGGGATGGACACTCGATTTCCTCAGCAAACGACGCAAGATTTTGGACCCGAAAACATCAAGTTCGCTCGAACTTGCCCTCTGAGGGTCAAGTTCGGCCGAACTTGAGTATTACTGACCAAACTTTCAACAAGAATCCCTCAAGTTCGCTCGAACATGTCTTTCCAATTGTCAAATCCCCACTAGTTCGCCCGAACTTGTCAAGTTTCCTTGAGGAACTTACAAGTTCGCTCGAACTTGACTCAAAACCAGCAGAACAACACAAGTTCGCTCGAACTTGCCTACTGCCCAACCCAAACTTCATTGTTTCAGCTTTTCGGAGACTGATGCACTTCCGTTCGCGTATGCAGGCTGATCCGGCGCTCTTCTCCGTCTACCAACAGTCGTCTTCTCTATTCTAAACGCACCGACTGTGAGTATACTTGACCCGTTTTCGCTTTAATGCACTTTTTGGGTGTTACATATGTTCCTCTATCAAAATCACCTCACAAATCAAACTGTTTATCACACGCGAATAATCTGATTATATATGCTTAATACGTGATACTAGAAACATGTGACTAGGACTTATTTTCGTTAACTTGCCTCCTTAGCTAGTATGGTACTATAGTGTGGCTAACACCCGACAGGGTCTAGTAGGATGGACGTGCTAGCCTTCTCACGGAAGTTAGCATGAGAAATATGCCTAGTTTTGTGTGATGTGTTTTGGTGTATCATGATATGTAATTGAACTATTTCACGAACGGTTTCTCTATTATGCTAGTATTACTTAAACCTGTATGCTCACCTTTACTTAATTGTATTAGCTTGTATTTTAACATATGTAACAGTTGAGGATTTTAGCTTGGACGCTTGGATTATGGTTAGTCTTAGTTGTTTTAGTTTGTTTTGGATTTGGAAACTCATGTATTTAAATCTAGGGGATATCGAACCTGATTTGAGCTTATGAGAAAACAAGTTTCTGTAATAATTGTTTGGAATGTTATGTTTGATAGTATAGGATGTTAAACATTAAGTAATGTTGCTAGATAATTGTTATGGAATTCTCGTGAGACAATCTGGTCGCCTAGTGTCGCGCCCCGATGATTCCGCCATCGGTTGGGGTGTGACATGTTGGAAGGAGATTGCTGGAACTTAATGCGGATGAAGTTATAGTTGAGTGGGAATCTACAGGATCCGGTTTTGGGTTTGATGTTTTCGTCTGGTTTTTACAGGGATCTGGGTGTAATTCAATTAGTTGAATTCGCAAAGCTGACATCCTGAGTACTGATGCTGAAGATCCGTAGTGCATTACTTGGTCGATTCCACAAAGATGGTTTACAGAAGATAGTTCACCAGAAGACTTTACTAATGCAGTATGCCTTGAAATGGATTTGAGTTTTTACGACAAGATCAAGACTTGATGCAGTTTGTTAAAGAAAGGAACCCTTATCAAATGTCGGTTGTAGTATTGGAAGATCAATCAATTTTGCCATGAGAGGACATCGGCAAGGGGAATCTGTTCGAAGAAGCCTCAAGGGTTGGTTTGGATGTGAAGACTCAAGTCAAGGATCTACGTGCCTGGATCATCGGTCAAGGGGGAATCTGGTCGAAGAATCTGTCTTCAACAGATACTTGATTGAAGATTGATTGCAGTTGCATTTTCAGCATTCGACAGCAACGGACAAGGGGGAATTTGTTGGTGCAGATTTTCTGTCCGCTGCTGTGCGAATAGTTTAGATAGTGTTCTACGCTGATAATGTAATAGTTTGTAAACGGTCAAACGAACGTGTATAGACCCGCTCGTTGGAAGTGGTCAAACGAAAGGGTTATTTGTTTGACCGTGTGTGTTTGCAAGTGAAGGGGGTGTGGCTATAAATACCAACCCTTGGTTTGCAACACTTGAAGGTTTTAGACTTGGGGAGAGATCACCACTTGGTCTCTCCCTGGATGTATGTTCTTTCGGTTTTGTTTGGCTAGCTTATTATTGTGCCATTTTTGTAAAGTCATGCTACCGAATTTATACAAGAAAGTTGTTTTTATTCGTCTCTAATCTTTCCGTCTTTGAGCTTAATCACACATTAACCACGGTTTCGATCCGAAACATGAACTTACACAAACACCTAATCAGTAGGTGTTTGGATGTTAACAATCAAACCACTGTGATCCGGATAGCTTTGGGGACTCACAATTTGGTATCAGAGCCTTTATGCTCTTGATTGCTTGAGTTTTTGTTAAGATTCTTCAAGTTTTGAAGGTTTTTTCAAAAGTTCTCAAAGTTCCAAGGGTTTTCAAAATTTTGGACTTAAAATGGCTTGATCTGGTGTGATTAATTAGTAGGTTGTTGTTAATCAGTGTTAGGTGAACAATTGGGCCATTTTGGTATAAAGAAACATGGATTTTGGGTCGTTTTTAAGTGATTAGAGGGTTTTTGTTCGTGTTTAAACCCGGTTTGGCGTATTTAAACTTGAAGTCAGTGTAGATAAATTTGAATCCAACGTTTTTAACTTGCAGATCGCGTAACTGACAAATACGCCGGTAATATACCAGCGTAGTTATTGATCTCAGCGAAATTGTGTCACCGTAATTAATCGAAGGTGACTTTGAAGTCAGGGATAAAGATCCATAGCGATTTTATCATGGTAATCGGCGTACTTAGCCAAACTCATGTATGTTTTGTTTGTGTCAGCGGATTTAGCTAATGTCGCCGGTCCAAGAGCTCAAGAACCATTAGCGTACTTATTGAACTAAGCGTATTTGCTCACCGATCTTACCGAATTACAAGCTTAATTGATCATAACCAGCGTATTTGAACACAGAACCTTAAAATCCAGCGTATTTAACCTCTTATCAGCAATTTGAACTTAAAATTGAATCAAAATGTCACTTAATCAACTGAATCCCATTGCTCAAGCTGAGCTTGAAACCGAAACCGTAACTAGACCTCCGAAGTTGAAAGGATCTGAAGGTTTTAGTAGGTGGAAGAACAGAATCAAGTCATTCTTTGAGTATACAGATTATATTTAATGGATGCCTGTCACTGTAGGACCCCACGTTCCTGTGGTAATTCGTGATGATGTTCGTACAATTAACGAAGATCCCTCAACCTTCACTGACAAAGATTGGACACTGATCCAACGTGACCGCCGGGCTCACGCTGCTCTAACAATGGCTTTTTCAAAGGATGACAACAATCTGTTTGAAGAGTACACTTCGACTCATGAGTTATGGTTGGCACTTAATGATCACTACGAAGGCAATCAAGAACCGATGGATAACAAGAGAGATATGGTTAAAAAAGAATACGATATGTTTGGAAGTGTTCGAGGTGAAAGTCTGTCAGATCACATCAGCCGTTTTTTGCATGTGTAAACAAAAATGAAGAAAGTTGGTAATCCCGTTGCCAATTATGCTTCAATCAAGAAACTTTTGGACTTTCTTCCAAATAATGGAGCTTACAATGCATGATGATCAAAAGAACCTTCTTAACCAGTACAACTCCAGTCACTCTTTCGGATCAAATCAATACTCTAAAGGCCTTAAAAATGGATGTGCTCAAGAGAGGTATGAATCAAACAGGATACTCATAAAAATCTGCTCAATCTGGTGCTGTCATTATGCCCAAGAATATGGCATTCCTCGCCTCCACAACCTCCTGCGGTTCAAGTTCTCAAAGTGCTAACGCAACTTACTTTAACGCTTGCGCAAGCTCTGCAAAGGCTCCATAATCCAATGAGAAAGCTACTGTGGTCGGTGATGCTTAAGCACTAAAGATCTCTACTAAACACGTTGCACTGTTTAACACATTCCTAACTAGTTATGAGGCTCTTATGTCGGGGGAACTGAAACGGGATTTCCTTTCGGCTGAAGATATGTACCAAGTTGATTCAGATGACATGGAGGAAATGGATCTAAAGTGGCAGATGGTTATGATCACCTTAAGGCTGAAAAAGTTTCAAGACAAGACAGGAAAGAGATTATCACTCGGAAAAGCTAGTTTCGACAAGTCAAAGTTGCGATGCTACAATTGCAAGAATTTGGGTCACTTTAAAAGAGATTGCCCGCTGCCGAAGAATGAGAATGCTGAGATTGCACCAGCAA
Organism: Scalesia atractyloides; assembly: GCA_947069175.1. NCBI lineage: Eukaryota > Viridiplantae > Streptophyta > Magnoliopsida > Asterales > Asteraceae > Scalesia > Scalesia atractyloides. The sequence continues at coordinate 67,810,145 of CAMTDV010000005.1, read as the reverse complement.
GAAGGCCAATCGCTATTGAAGGAAATGAGAATGCTGCTGATAACACCCCAAAGGCCATGGTGGTAGAAGATTATGATTGGGCAGAAGAAATTGCCGATGCTAAAGAAGAAGTCAACAAAGCTTTAATGGCCAAGATATCCACTGAGTCAATTCCACAACCTTCAAACTTTCTAGCAACAAGATTGCAGGTATTCCAAAAGGAGATGTGTCTGCTGACAAAGGTCTGAAAAGCATAGTTAACACAACCAAGTCTAAAGCTATCAAAGGAAAGAATGAAGCTGAAAATTCAAAGTCTAAGGAGAAAGCTCAAGAGGCCGGTTGCAGCATCAAGAATAAAAAAGATCAAGCTCCCACTGCAGCAATGAAAGCCGAATCCGCCAAAGAGAAAGAAGAGAAAGACTTAGTAAGCAACATACCTACGAATTTAAAGTCAAACTTTGCTCCAAACCGTGTGTTAACGTTGTGGCTCACTATAAATCACTCAACTGTGATCTAATCTGGTTGACCTAATCGTAGAAAAAGATAGAGTTTTGCAATTTAATAAAGAGCTAAAACAAAACGAAGCAGCATATCAGAGAAAGTTGAACTCAACTTTAGCTGAAATGCAAACTTTGAAAGAATTCGTTTTTAGAAAAGATTTCATTATAAATTATTTAACTGAAAACTCGAGAAATTTGAAGTTGAAAACACTAAATTGCAACTCACTATTGACAAATGGAATGTTAGTAAAAAGGCACTGGCTGACATTAAAGATTGCCAATGACCGACATACGTGAAAGATGGCATCGGGTACAAAGATAAGATTGGAAATGAAAGAAAATCTTTCCACCTCCCCATAGCAAAAATTATGTACCCATGCCAACTCCTCATCTATAAAATGATTTAATTGATAAAATGATTTAATTGCTGAAAGTTTTGATTGTGAAAATAACAAAGGTACTAACGTTTCTATAAGAAATGCAGATGCAATTGAGCATGAGGAAGATGTATGCGATGAGGAGTATGGTGGGACAAAAATAGGAATAGGGTATTCAGGCTACTACGGTTAATTGGTTCGCCTGGAACTATGGTAAAACAAACCAAACTTTTATTCGAGATGAATGTAATAATTTAACTAGGACAGATGACTGTTTTAAACCTAGTATAAGTATTTAGGATGACTGTAACAGGCATGTGCCTAAATATTTGACCCGTAACCATAATAATGTATTGATTGAATGCATGGACTTGAAATATGCTTTTGTGATGACAACGTTGTGCTTGAATCCCATGTGTTTGTTCCAGAACTGAAGCAAAAAAAATTTCAGAAAGTTCCTTATAGAGGAAATTCCCGAGTTTGTTCCATCATGTGCAGGTACATCAGAGTCTGAAAAGGAATCAAATCAAGTGAGCAGTAGTGAAGACTCGAACACAACATCTTCAGAAAGCAGTGAAAAAAGCTCGAGTGAGGATCAAGAATCGACGATTCAAGTGAAAATCAAGAATTTGTTTCCTCGTTAGACAACGAGAATGATGAAGATTATATGAAGGATGAAAGTCGTCTTGACAAGAAAATGAAGAAGATCAAAAGTTTAAGTCTTAATGCATCTTCATCAGACAACGCATCAAGACAGTCATCACATACATCGTCTTCCAACGCATCAACCTCTAAAAAGAAAAGGAAACGTCGCATCAAATGTTTTTGCTGGGGTCATTTAGGACATACAACGGAACATTGCAAAAGCAAGAAATGTTTGGAACCAGAACAAAAATTTGTTAAACATTTCACAGATTAATTTGATAGCTTTAAGAAATCACTCAAAAACTTCGTTAACGCAAACTGTTTTTGGAAAAGAAAAGACGAAATTATCAAAGAAGATATTTTCATCTAAAACCATGAAGATTAAAATTGAAGCAAGTTTGGGTTCCAAAATCTAACGAACTTGTATATATTTCTTGTTTGTTGTTATATAATAGAATAACCTGCAAAAATGGCTTTGTATGCTCATGGAATACATATGGCATGTGGACAATGGTTGCTCATGTGACACCCGGTTATTTTGGGCCTGTACTAGTGTAACACGTGTTATGAATAAATAAAAGGCAAAATTATATTGAATTTGGTATTATATGATGTATTTGATGTGATAATAAATTTAAAATTTATTAGAAATTATCTTGGCAATATTAAGATAAACGCTTATAGCGTAACGGATAAAATGCAAAACGAACGTCGGTGACCGCCCGATTAATGTTAAAATCCTAATAGTCTGTTATGATTAAAATTATATTTTTAATCATGTTCGTGAGGAAAAATAAATTAAAACGCTTAGAAACTGTATTTTTCGAGTTTAAGCGCGCACGGCGCAATACATCACGTATACTGCAAAATACAGACAACGCAACCAGTCTAGGCAAATAAAATATTGTTCAGCAAATATTATGGCGAGTTTATTTTTTTAGAGTGGTAAAAATAATTTAAATGCTTAAAAAACGGGATTAAAACGCTAAATAAAATACCCGGTAGCCAGTAAAATACCTGTGTTTAACGATATATTATATATACATGTATGGATGCATGATAATATGTGTGTGAAGGGTGTAGGTGGCGTCATAAGTGCCCACATCTCTCTCCAAATTGCTGAGTGTTGAAGCTAGTCTTACACATAATGACTATAATCTTCCAACACTCCATAATTATGCACATTTCAAGAACCATTTCACAATTCTTCTTCCTTTCTCTCTCTAAAAACCGTACACTACCACCTCCATCCTCCATTTTCAAAATTTTGATGCCTTCTTGAAGATTTAAGTCCATATCAAGAGTTTTCAAGGTGTTTTTAGCAAGAATTAAGCTCCATATAATCACTTTTGTCAAAACCCATCAAAATTCTTGTAAGGTATAAACTTACTTTGAAAAAAATTATATTCTTGTTTCTTAATGATGATGATGATGATGGAAAGTTTCTCATAAACTTGGAGTTCTTCACAAAACTTGAAAACTAATAATGGGTTTTAATCAAAACAAACATGGAAGTAAATATATATATGTATATGTGGCCGTGAGTGCATATATATACGAGTTAGAGATTGTGTTTTGATTATTAGTTGATTTTTGTTGGTGTGATTCTTGAAAGGTGATTGCATGTATGATCAAAATGAGTTTTTTTTTATAAAAGTTCATATGATTTGTGATGAATAAGTGAAAAAGTGGAATTTTGGAAGTATATATATCGTGTATGTATGTATACGTACACATGCATGTGGGTTTTTGTCATATGTTCATAAATAGAAGTATAACTTGCATTTATGATAAAATGATTGGATGAAGATGATACTTGGATAATATGAGAATGAAATAAATGAATGGAAGATGCATTTACAAGTCTTGGATGATGAGAATAGGATAACCATGCATTAGATACTTGTACATAAGTATACATGATGGTTAAATGTTCGTAAGTTGTTGAAAGTGATATGGTATGACAAAAGTGAAATAAATAAAGATTATAAACACTAGAAATAATATTATTTGAAGTGTTATAATGGCATGAAACTTGGTCATGGGTTAGGTAGCTTTGCATGTTGTACATGTAGTTTAAAAAGTTGTAAAATATGTGAAAATCGCATGATTTATGTGGCTTACATGAAATCTGCACTATATTTCAATGTACACGAACATGGATTGTTCAAGAATGAACTTTGAGTGATATAATGTGATATGTTGTTATGAGAATATGTTATGTGATATGCTAAGTGATAACATGATAGTAGAGATTTAGACTATGCATGTACACTTGTGCAGTTGAAACGGTAATATCGGTGAATATTGCGTTAAATGTATAACTTGTTTGTCAAGCATGAAAATGATACATAGGTTAACTTAATAAGTTATTTCATGTATAAATGCTTTAAAAATGATGAAATAAATAAGTTAACAAAATACGTATATTACGATATATATTTATGTGTTCACGTTTATGTATATGTATTACGACGCGCAAATCATAGATATATCGCTTATAAACGAGTGTGATAACGGATATAACATAATGAAGGTCACCACTAAAATCGTTCAAGTCGCAAAATCATAATAGATATATATATATGAACACATATATATAAAAACGCCAACATAATCAAAATAAAGACTGTTCGAGAAAATCTCAAAGTTATGTGAAAATTCTAAGTATTGGAGGAACTTAAAGATTTTGTTAAATATTGATTGTTAAATCGTTCTTACGTACATTAGGATGTGTAGAATCAATTTGTGGGAATTGTGCTAATTCAGTTACGCACCCAAAGGTGAGTGTCACTAAACACCTTTTTACTATTTTATATATGTTTTGGGGGAAAAACACGCCTTAAAAAGGATAATTATACGTTTTTGTATAAAATATCATATATTTTCGTGGAAAATATGGTTTTGATGGAATATAAAATATGTTTCGGGATGAAACCGATTTTAGAATATTGACATATACATTTCAGGGATGAAACGGGGATTGTTACGGTGTTGTGGGGGATAAAACGACCGTGTAGATTTAAAAATGCTTAAATCTAAGTTGTGACGAATTAGCCTGATCTCAAGAGAGTAAGTATCGGAATAGGCTTACGTTTCGGTGGGGACATTGGGATATTTGTACAACATGTTATATTAAATTTATCATATTAGTAGGATATATGTATTATACGTGAGGCAGGCATTATATAAGAGACCCATTGCAGGCTCTTGCGCAAGTTTTTGCGTTTAATCATTAATACCGGTATGCGTGGAATTGTTGATAGATCTATCGGGGTTGACCACACCGGCGTGACCGGTAGCTCTGTGTCAAGTCAAGCAACGAATTTATATTTTGTAGGGTCTAGCTTTGATTATACCTTCATTGTAAATATGTAGCTCGTAACGTCTTGCAAACTTACGAATCTGAACACTTGATGCTATAAATTTAATATGTGTAAACCTTGGGAATAAATCGGGAAATCGTAAGGCTTTCATAAAGGAAAGACGCTTACAATGATTGACTATTGGAATTTTTATAAAGGAAACTAAATGGACTTTCTTAAGATTATATGGATGTTTTAATAATAAACACATAATATGAAAGATTTTCCTTGAATCAGGTTAATTATAATTTGATATATACGTGAACTCACCCTCCTTTGTGTTGACACTTGATTTTAACGTGTTCTTCAGGTACATGAGTTTGGCTTCGGGAATCTTTGGTGTATCTTGGGTTGTTGATGCATGTTATGTTTAATAATAATTTGGACAACTTTTAAAACTGTTTATTTTGGGACCACGTTTGTATTTAGATCCATAAACAAGACAACTTAACTATGTTATGGTTGTGTTTAAACGTTAAACTTTAAACTATGTTTTTAATTAATTTAAATGTTCAAAAATCAATAATGCATCATCCATTAAGATATTTATGGGTACCAACTTCCGTCACCATTACGTTTGTATTTCCGCTACGAAATTTTTGGGGTGTTACAGCTCAAGGCATATGACCGGTTTAAAGGAACTACTGAAGAACTTCCGATTTATCGACGACGACTTTGTATCTTTTGCAGGAGATGAAAAGGGAGGAAAGATTGGATTGGAGACGTAGTTTATGAGGCACTCACGTTAGAGAATGTCAATTATGTACTAGAATTGTGTTACAATCTCATGAGTGTATCACAAGTATGTGAAAAAGGAATATCTATCCTGTTCAACGACGTGGAATGACTTTTTCTAAATCCCGAATACTCAGTTCCTGCCGAAATGATTATGCTTACAGCTCCTCGTCAAAACAACACCTATGTCCTCAACATGAAAAATGCCAAAACCAATGAGCAAATGACGTGTTTGATCTCCAAAGCGTTAGAATCAGAATCACTGCTTTGGCACAAGCGAATGGGGCATGTGAACTTTAAAAATAAATTAAATCTATTAAGAGGTTTAACGATAAAAGAATTTCCGTTTTCAGAAAAATGTATCGCAGGCACCCAAGGCAAGCAACACAAAAAGCCGATTAAGTTCAAAGTAATGAATACAATAACTGCACCATTGCAATTGCTGCATATGGATCTTTTTGGTCCTATTAGTGTTAAAAGTTTAGCTAAAAGATCTTATTGCTTGGTGATTACAGATGATTTTCTCATTTTTCATGGGTTTATTTTCTTGAAGCTAAAAGCGAAACTGCCTCCATCTTAAAGACTTTCAGCCATATGATCGAGAATGTCATTAAACTGAAGGTCAAATCAATCAGAAGTGATAACGGTTCTGAATTAAAAAAATCAAACGTTTATTTCCTTCTATGAAGAAAAGGGCATTCACCTTTAGTATAGTGCAGCTAGAACTCCTTAGCAAAACGGCGTAGCAGAACGAAAGAACAGAACACTCATTGAAGCTGCTCGAACTATGGTCGTAGACTCCAAGCTTCCCATCATTTTCTTGGCGGAAGCTGTCAACACAAACTGCTATGTCTTGAATTGAGATCTCATTGTTAAACCTCACGAAAAACCGCTTATGAATTTATTTTCAAGCGAAAGCCTCTGATAGATTTCTTTAGACCATTTGGATGTTCATGTACTCTTCTCAACACCAAAGTAAATCTAATCAAGTTTAAAGCGGTTTGCGATGTGTGTTATTTCATGGGCTATTCATCTACTTAAAAGGCATATCGAGTCTACAACAAACAAACGAAGATGGTGCATGAATCGTACTATGTCGACTTTCAAGAAGGAAACTACACCAACACTGGATATTCTCCAAATTGGTTTTACGATGTAGATGTCGTTTTCAACACTTTTGATATTCCCGAACCACTTTCTGAAACCGAACATGTAGAAACCACTCCAATTGAACCTTTGTTTGACCCGTCAGACATAGGCTTTACTCATTTCACAACTCATTTCACTCCAACTTCAGCCGATCCAATCCTTCCCGTCGAAGAAGTAAGTGGTGACACTTTGGATGAGAATGCATATGCAAGTGATGCTTCCTCTTCTAAGACAAATGTGGATGAAACAATTTAAGAAGACGGACCTCCAATCATTTATGTCGATGAACACTTCACCAATCTACCTCAACAAATTGAAACCCATACCAATGCAAATTATAAGAACAATCGAAATCATCCCTTGAAAATGTGATAGGTCCAGTGGAAGATGGTGTACGAACTCGTGGACATACATATGTTATCAACAAAGGTTTGTATGCCGCTTTCCTTTCGCAGTCTGTACCAAGTGACATTGAAGAAGCAATTCAAGACTCAAGCTTGGTGCAGGCAATGCAGGAAGAATTATCTCAGTTTCGAAAGCTCAAAGTATGGGAACTGGTTGATCTCCTGGAAGGAAAATTTACAATCAAGACAAAATGGGTGTTTCAAAACAACATGGACGATCGAGGTGTGGTCATTAAGAACAAGGAAATATTGGTAGTTCAGGGTTTTAGACAGGAGTAAGGGATTGATTACGGAAAAGTTTTTGACCTATCATGTAAACAACTCAACGTAGTTGACCAGCGTAAATAAGTTCATGTCCATCGCAACTGAAACTTGATCAGAAACTTATATCAACGTTTTTGGTGGAGTTTTTAAGCATTTTTTTTTATCATTTTATTTTAATTTTAAAATTTGTGTGTATAGTTTATATTATATTATTTTGGTAAATATTTTGTAAATATCTTATCTAACTAGCTGTTAAGTTTCGGAACCCTGATCTCACTTGGCTTGTATCCATATTTTCAGAAATGGTGAAAGAGATAACATGGGATAAAACACAGAAACACAATCAGCCATGTAAGATACAGCCGCTGCCAGAAGATTTCAAAGATGTGGCAGATTGGATCAACTCGAGAAAGATCAGTTATGCTGTTCAAGCAGATCCAATAATATATACCATACATATCGAAGAATTCTGGAAAACAACAAAAGTCACGACTGTCAACAAGGTCAAGAGGATCACGACAACCGTTCCAAACAAGGAAGTCATTGTAACAGAAGACAATGTGGGAAGGGTACTTAGTCTCGGAGATGATCATAAGGATCCTTTTCGATTAAAGAAAGATGATATTTTGGATTGATTCAAAGGAATGAGATATTTTGGAGACTTCGGAGACAAGGATGAGATCAAACGGAAAGGTTTCACAAAAGATTGACGATTCATTCTGCATGTGTTTGCTGTGAGTTTAGCCCACAGAAAGGAGGTCGTGATGGGTTAAATCTGGAATGGTCTGCTGCTATGTTGAACTTATGCACCAAACAACCATTCAACATTTCTGGCCTAATTTTCTACTCTATGGTCGATAACACAAACATAACAACATAGGCCATGTATCCTCGATTCGTACAACTTCTCATCAATGAACAACATCCCAAACTCCCACACGACGGTGATGAGTTCAAATTTCAGTTGTCTACTGGCCGACAAATCACAGAACTGAAAACAAAAAAGTGGGTAATGCTTTGCCATTGGATGTATAGAGAGGAAATACTTCAACTAGTGAAAGCTGCATATAAAAGGTATCGGGATGAAGTCAAAAGAAAGGAACAAAATGACATTTAAGAGGAAGCAGATGAAGAAAAAGAAGAGGTAGAACCGTTGAATAAAAAGAAGAAGGGAAAACAGCTTGCGGAAGAGGGGGGACCATCAAAGAAAAAGAAAGACACCCCGATTCCAGAGTATAATGGGAAACAGTATTTGTGCAGGTGACACAAGAGAACACAGAGAGCACATTGAGAACTTACATGCCATACATGAAGCTGAAGAAAGGGAAAAGAGAGAAGCAAAAAAGAAAAAGGCGTGAAATGACAAAATGCGAGACTCTAGTAACAGTCACATCCGAACAAGAATAGTTGGATGAATTTGTTGATCAACTGATTGTAGATCCAAATGAAGAGGTTCCAAGCAAATCACCTCCCCATAAAAGAAAGAGAACAGGGGAAGGTTCTTCTAGAGATGTACTAACAAGACCAACTCCGATCACACAACCTCAACAAGCTCAACGCAGACCTCGTCCCTTCCAAGAACTATATGATAAGCTATCAAAAGAAATTCGAGTAGGACCTGCACAAGAAATATGTCTACTAAAGCATCAAGTGAATGACACAAATGTGATCCGTGAAAATATTTGTGAGATTCCAACAAGATGGTATGGAGAAGATGTACAGAATGATCAGAGAGCTTTGTGCTAAGGTAGAAGTACAACTGATGTTCTCCGTCACAGACATCTTCGATTATGAGAAGTTTAAGGTGGAGGAAGACAAACTAAAAGCCGATGAAACTGAGAAAAAGAAAAGACAATTAGAATCAGATGTAAATGTAAACGAAGAAGATGAAAGTGAAGAAGAGGAGGTGGATCGAGATGAGATGCCGGCATGATTTGTCAAATGGGGATTGGAGGAAGAGGTTCTGTATAAACTGAAGATGGTGATGAAGTGACCCCGTAACATCCAGAATGGTTTAAAAAGGAAAGAGAAAAACTTCCAGATTTTTATCAGATCGTCACTATTGAGAAAACAGAAGCAACCGAAAAGATAATCAGCTGGAAGTACTGCAACTTAAAAGGGATGTTTGTCGTAAAGAGACGTGGTAGGGTTATCCAATACTTCAAGACTGGATTAAACATGAAAAGTCTTCCTCGATGGGATATCCGTGAGCTTGGTAAATTAGATATGATCAATCCGACCAACAGTAGCATCGGTGATGATTTTGAGCGACTAATCTTAAGAGAATGAAATAGAGGGTTCGTTGTCTTCAAGCCCCAACGTCCTCGTAGAAGGGTTCGAAGACAACAAAGGATCCCATCACAGGCAAAGGAAAAGTCACATGGGTTATCGACCCTGCTAAAGTTGGGACGAGAATGAAGATCCCTCTAGAGATTCCAATGACGGTCACCAGTTTCAAGATATTGTTCTATGACGGTAAAACGGTGAAGCAGTTATCAGATCTAACACAAGTGAAGATATCCGCATTTTGGACCCAATGGATGTCTTTATGTTCTCCCTGTCCGATTTGAATGTTCTCTATGGCCATAGGATTCATGTCGGTGCTGGAAACGAGTTCAAGAAAGAAGGCATGCTATTTTAAAGGGCGGTAGAAAGAGCAAGGGAACGAAAGATTGAAATGATAGATATCTGAACATTATTGAAAACAAATGGAGAAATAGGAAGTAAAGGAAAAGAAAAAGAAGCAAAAGTCTCCAATAAAACAAAAGGATCCATCACCTACTCTAGTTACGTCAGAATCCCAACCTCCAGCCTCATCCACATATGAGGCCACTACGGAGGACCCACCCGTCATTAGTGAAGCTATTATTAATCAACCACCACCTGAACAGACTACAGATCAAGCTGCAACAAATCCAGAAACCGAAAATCAAGAGTGAAGAATGAACAAGTATGCAATGATCTATGGGGGTTATTGTTAGAGCTTTTGAGATCGTTGGTACTTGGTTACATTAAGTTTTGGATTGTTTTATTATCATTTGTTATGTTTTAGAAAGTTCACGGGTCAAAAGTGTAACTACAGGGGACTGCCCCTGTAGCGGCGTATTTAGTAATCCAACATACTTAATTAATACACTGGATAATCAGTGTGTATAAATATGTGATGAATGGAAAACCCTAGTCCAAGGTTCTTGGACAAGTTTTGGTGATTTCTCTTGTGTTGTGACTATTGTTCTTGTGCTAAATCCGAATATCCAGGTGCTTTTAGTTTGTATATCTTTTGGGATTATAGAAACAATACTTGTTGTTTGATCCATACAAGAATCTTCATCTTCATCTTTTGGTTTTTCTTAACTTTTACCCATACAAACACCTAAACAATAGGTGTTTGGATGTTAACAATCAAACGACTGTGATCCGGATAGCTTTTGGGACTCACAATTTACTCGACCCATAACCACACATGAAGAATAATCAAATCCCAACATGTCATAAGTTTCCATCCTAACCCTAGTGATCTTTCCCATGAACATTCTGACCCTTATCATAGTTACTCATGTAACCTTGATTATAAAAAGCAGCCGCCACATAGGACTTTACTTTTCTTGTTGAGTAATCTCGTTTGGTATTTCTTTTAATAGCAAAGTTTTCCTCTTTGTTTTTGGATGTAATCACTAATATATTTACAAATTAGGTGATTATACCAAGTTATATCAACAAACAAATAGTAGTACCCGAATCATATAGATCATAATTATTGGATGTGTCAACTGAAATCTTGTAAACCAACCAATCTCATGAAACCAAACTTCCTTTCACTTTTATTAGATTTACCGACAAAAAACACATGGCAGACCCTCCCTCGTTTCGTATACCTCTTCAAAATTTCGGCTTGAATAAATGAATGAGGGAAGTTTGTAATAAATACCAAAAGAGATACATTTTGTAAACTATTGGCCTACAAAAGAACATATGATTGCAAAAGCCAAAACATGCTATTTTGATCAAGAAATAATCAAGCTATGATATGTGTGAGTGAGGATCGGCTCCTACTTGTGAGCTACCGGATTGACTTGCTTAGCTAACAGAGGCATAATTCATTGTTAACTAAGTTGAACAAACAAACGATAAGATCAGAGATACCGTTTAACGCGTCTACTTCTTTGTATTCATAAACTTGAAGAAATACAGACTCAATTGGACAGGGCTTCGCTACTTGACCTCAAAAACAGCTAACTTTCTCTAACACCCAAGTCCCCTATTTATAGGCAACATGCAAAACACAAGAGACTTGGGTTTCGTACGAAACATCATTTCGTACAAAATCAATTACAATCTCACAAAATATAATATTTGACATTTACGAAGCCCTATGTACATGACCAACTCATCCTAGACACAGGCAACAGACATTATGCACCAACAGACTCCCCTTGAATATTACCACAGTCTTGGATGATCTTCAAAAATCTTCAAAAAGCATTTGACCTTTTTAATCGAAGAAGTGCTTTGGTGGCTTTCGACGCTCCTCGAATGGAATTGGAGTTTGATCTGTAGGAGGAGGACGATTGTAGGTGTTTCTAAACTGAAATCTTCTTGTTGCTGATTGTTAGGATCTGATTTTAGTTGATTGTAATTGTTTATGTTAGGATCTGAGTTTAATTTTCTTGTAGTTTTTGTTTCAAGTGATGGAAATATGATTGAATTGTAATGTAAATGTAGCAGAATAAGATGGAAAACTTTTACTACAAGTAAAGGTCGTTTGTTTTCGTCATCATCATGCTTTCAAGTTTATGAGCTTTGCATGTGATTCACAAACTCCCCCTCATCCAATTACAACAGTTTGATAGTACAGAAAACTCAGAGAAGATGATTGGTGAATGATCTTTTTAATAGACAAATTTAACTGTTACAAAACTTCACCTATTTATACTAACTATCTAACCACTAAGCATCTTTTGATGACTTCTTATCTTCTGGTAGACCTTTGGCACATTGTTGTAACAGATGATGTAAAGGTAGCAGACCTTAGGAAGACAAAGTTTAGGTGATCAGTTGTTGTAAGCTCTGATAGTTGGACCAAACCACGGATAGTGTATTTGGCTTTGTATCATCTGTTCCTTTGTATAGGGTTCAATCCCAACAATCTCCCCTTGGAACAGATGATGCCAAAACACGTATTTATTCTTGGCCTTTATTCCTCAACATAAATTCTCTGATTTGGCCTTTAAATTGTAATTCAAAGTTCAGAGATACTTCATCATCATCATCCTTTTCGAGTACCAGATCCATAAGATCTTGGAGTGTTGATGCACTTTGTGTTTGTCACTTGTCGAATAGGCTAGATAGAGCGTGTGTTGAATATTGTATAGGTTAGAATCAAACACACGACTGAAATACAGAGATTTCAGTGTAAAAGGGATCAATCGCCCGAACTTGACCTGTATTGGTCAAGTTCGCTCGAACTTGATGTGCCTTTAGTGAAGTTCGCCCGAACTTGACTATAGCACATCCGGGCGAACTTGTCTCCCTATATATGTGTGTGTTCATTTGTCATTTAAGTTTTTGGCATCCCTACAGGGATGCCGGATTCTCTCCAGGAACTCCGGCAGCTGGACTTATAAAGATGTATACTCTTTCGGTATGAATGAAGACTTCCGCTGCATTCTACTTCTACTCCATTCTTAATAACATTCTACCGAATCAGTTTACGTTTATCCACTAACTTCCGTCTAGAACCGCCTGATCACGAACCTTCAATTGGTATCAGAGCTACAATTATCACCTACGCTCATGAATTTGGACATTTATGGACATTAGGAGGGGTTAGACGTAAATAATCAAATAAACATACAATCCACAGACAAAATCTAAAATTGAACGGATAGGATTGTTAGAAAACTATTTTTGACCAGATCTATGGTGGAATCATCTCGAAATTTGAAGAAATAAGGATTTTTGATCGAAAAATATGAAAAAAGGCTGATTGGGAGACCAAGTTCGGCCGAACTTGACCTGTGGAGGTTAAGTTCGCCCGAACTTGACAAGGTTTTTCAAGATTTCTCTCAAGTTCGCCCGAACTTGACTGATTTTCTTTGAAATTAAGCACAAGTTCGCCCGAACTTGTCATGATGCAAAAAAAAAGGCATTGAAAAAAATTTATTGCTCGGTTTGATGAGACGGGTGTCCAAAAAAAATTTGGTGATAGAAATTATTTCGAAATTTTAACGTCCGTTACTGACTATTCAGGGACACCGTCGGAGGCCTTAGAAAGAGGCTGAGATGATGAGGTTAGAGATGGTTGAAGATGAGAGGGTAGTCATTGATACCCAAGCAATTTGGTGATCATTAGAGTTGAAGACTACCGATGGGCCTTAAAGTAAATTCCGCATTTGTTAAATACTGAAAATTCCGGATTTGAGGGGGAATTTCAGTGAAAAATTGGTATGGTCAGAATTTGCAAAAATGAGGGGGAAAAATTTTTTTTCATCTTATGTCAAAGTTCCATACCATTTTAAACTTCAAATAACATAATTTATGCTTTATAATCTGATCAAAACTTATTTTTATCAAAACACATTTTGATCATCATTTCGTGTACATACACCTACATGCATGTCCATGTACAAGCTCCTAATGCATCTATTACATATTTTCACCAACATGCATGTACTCATATGCATAAATATTAATTTATTTCATGTTCATTCATCCAAGAACACAATCATCTTCATATCATCACCATATAATCATTTTCATTAAATGCAAGACATATATTCTTTCACATTTAATCCATCAACTTCAAAACAACACATGCATGCATACACACATATGTATACATACGACATATCTACATACACACATGAACTTCCAAAAGTTCACTTTTCATCATATCCTTTTCAAATCACAAAACCCTTTTTAGAACATTCTCTTATGACAACTTTTGATGCATGCATGAACTTCAATCTTTCAAGAATCATGTTAATCAAGAATCATTTAACAAAATTTCAAAACACAATCATATATACACACACTCATACCCACGGCCCTACATACATACACACACTTATCCATTTTCATTTTCTTTGAAAACCCATTTGATGTAGTTTTTAAGTTTGTGTTAAAATCCAAGAACAAGAGAAACCTTTATCTTCATCAAAACTCATCAAGAATCAAGAAAAAGTTTTTTTTTTTAAATAAATTTTATACCTTCTTGTTTTTTTATGGGTTTTTAGCTAAGTATGATGGTATGGAGCTTGCTTCTTGCTTGGAAACACATTTGAACCTTCAAAACTACTTGCAACCTCTTTGAAAATGCCTTTGATCTTCAAGAACAAGCTTGAAACTTCAAAAATGGTGGGGTGTGTGTGTGTTTCGGCCGTGAGTGGGAGAGGAGAGAGATGGAGTGTTGTGATCTTTATTCTTGGATTGTGTAGATTTTGGAAGATTTTAAATTTGTAATCATCATATGCATGTCCCCATATCCAACAAGTGGAAGAGAGAGAGGAGAATGATGACTTTAGGCTGCCACATTGTCCCTACACACATATATATATCCGCACACATGCATATATATTTCATATATATGCTTAAAACTGGTATTTTATTGGATACCGGGTGTTTTATCTAGCGTTTTAACGCGTTTTAAATTATTTTCAATGCTCTATAATACTAAACACACCAAAATAATACTAATCAATATTTTATTTGTCTGGACCAGTTACGTTGTCGGTAATTGGCAGTATGCGCGATGTGTTGCGCAGTACGCGCTTAAATTCGCAAAATAGGGATTTTAAGCATTTTAATTTATTTTTATCATTCTATAAAAATAAACTTGTCAAATTATTACTATAATAATTATTGGTTGCCCTGAACTGGCTCTGTTGACAGTATATTGTCAGATACGCGCAGTATCGCGCAATACGCGCTTAAACTCGAAAAATAGCGTTTCTTAGGGTTTTAAATTATCTTTCCTCACGATTATGATGAAATATATTATTTAACTCATAACGGACTATTTTTGGGATTTTAACATTATCCGGCGGTCACCGACGTTCGTTTCGCATTTTAACCGTTACGCGATAAGCGTTTATCTTAATATTGCCAACGTAATTTTTATCAAACTTTGGATTTACCAACACATCAAATACCATATATAAACATCATAAATAATCAAATACGGCCTTTTATTCATTCATGACATGTGTTACATTTGTACGGGACAACCTAAATAGCCGGGTGTCACAGTCTCCCCCTGTTTAAGGAATTTCGTCCCCGAAATTCTTACACTACAGGTTTCGTTTTTCGCACTAGACTTAAAGAGATGCAGATATTTTCATTACATCGGGTCCTTTCGTTCGTATGTGAACTCGGGTCCACGCTTGGAATTCCAGCGAACCTTGACCAACTTAATCCGACTCCTTCTAAGCTTCTGAATCCTCTCATCCAGAATTTCATCCGGTTCCTCGATAAATCTCAATTATCGTCTACTTGATCCTCATCAGGGGGTATATTTAGTGTCTCATCTGACAAACACTTTCTCAGGTTGGAAACATGAAACATGTCATGAA
The DNA here is from genome assembly GCA_947069175.1 of Scalesia atractyloides. Taxonomy (NCBI): domain Eukaryota; kingdom Viridiplantae; phylum Streptophyta; class Magnoliopsida; order Asterales; family Asteraceae; genus Scalesia; species Scalesia atractyloides. The sequence continues at coordinate 67,794,157 of CAMTDV010000005.1, read as the reverse complement.
CTCCATTCAAATCCTACGGCAGCTTAAGCCTATACGCGACTGATCCAACTCGAGATGCGATTTCGAAAGGACCTATATACCGTGGGCTTAGCTTTCCCCCTATCCCAAACCTAACAACACCTTTCCAAGGTGATACTTTCAGCAGAACACGATCCTCGACTCGAAACTTCAACGGTTTCCTTCGGTTGTCTGCATAACTTTTCTGTCGCTCGGCAGTAGCTTTCAACCTTTCCTTGATCTGGACAACCTTGTCGGTGGTTTCCTGGATAAGCTCAGGTCCGGTTAGTTTCCTTTCGCCAACTTCAGCCCAGCAAAGGGGTGATCGACACTTCCTTCCGTACAAAGCTTCAAACGGAGCGGGTTTGATACTAGCGTGGTAACTATTGTTGTAAGAAAACTCTGCCAACGGCAAATGAGTATCCCAACTTCCACCAAAATCAATTACGCACGCTCTCAACATATCCTCCAACGTCTGAATGGTTCTCTCACTCTGACCATCCGTTTGAGGATGATATGCAGTACTCATGTCCAAACGAGAACCCAGCAACTCCTAAAGAGATCGCCAAAATCTCGAGTCAAATCGTCCATCTCTATCAGAGATAATTGACACAGGCACTCCATGTCGGGCTACAATCTCGTTGAGGTACAAATGTGATATCTTTTCTGTCTTGTCTATTTCCTTAATGGCTAGAAAATGAGCAGACTTCGTTAATCGATCCACAATTACCCATATGGTGTCGTGTCCATGTGACGTACGGGGTAATTTGGTGATAAAGTCCATTGCAAGATGCTCCCACTTCCATTTAGGAATCTCTGGTTGTTGCAGAAGCCCAGACGGCCTCTGATGCTCAGCCTTAACCTACGAGCATGTCAGACATTTACTTACATACACCGCAATATCTCTCTTCATATTCGGCCACCAATATAACTCCTTAAAATCCTGATACATTTTGGTAGAACCTGGGTGAATAGAATATCTGGACTTATGAGCCTCGTTCATAACCAGTTCACGTAGGTTACCTCTAAGCGGAACCCAAACTCGGTTCATGAAGTACATCACTTCATCCGCTTTTAGTATCAGTTCAAATTCCAAACCTCTCAAGCCTTCTCTTCTTAGGTTCTCATCTTTCAAAGCTTCTCGCTGTGCATTACAAATTCGATCGGTCAAACTTGTTTGTATGGTCAAACCCGAAGCACGCACACGCAGAGGCTTCTCCCGCTCTTTCCTACTGAGCGCATCAGCAACAACATTTGCTTTCCCTGGGTGATAACGAATATCACACTCATAATCATTGAGTAACTCTACCCAACACCGCTGTCGCATGTTGAGTTCCTTCTGATCAAAGATATGTTGGAGGCTCTTATGGTCTATGTAAATCGTACACTTCGTGCCATACAGATAATGTCTCCAAATCTTCAAAGCGAACACAATAACTCCCAGCTCTAAATCATGAGTGGTGTAGTTCTTCTCATGCACTTTCAGTTGTCTGGATGCATAGGCTATCACTTTGTCCTTCTGCATAAGCACGCAACCAAGGCCCAAACGTGACGCATCACAGTATACAAGAAAACCGTCATTTCCCTCAGGCAGGGATAGAATAGGTGCACTACACAACTTCTCCTTCAACATCCGAAAAGCTTCCTCCTGCTTTTCTATCCAATCAAACTTCTTGTCCTTCTGGGTCAATAACGTTAATGGCTGCGCTATTCTGTAGAAATTCTCAATGAATCTTCTATAATACCCAGCAAGTCCTAAGAATTATCGCACCTCTGACGGAGTTTTTTCCGCTTCCCAATTCTTAATTGCTTCAATCTTCGACGGGTCACATGTATAACTTTCTCATTTATAACATGACCGAGGAAATGCACCTCTAGAATCCAAAATTCATATTTAGAGAACTTGGCATACAACTTCTTTTTCTTCAACCGCTCCAGAATCATCTTCAAAGATTGCTCATGATCTTCTTTGGTTCGCGATTAGATTAGTATATCGTAAATGAATTGCATATCCTATTCATGAGATCCATGAACACTGCAGGCGCATTAGTTAAGACAAAAGGCATGACTAAAAACTCATAATGGCCATAACATGTTCTAAAAGCAGTCTTCGGAACATCTTCCTCAGCAATCTTCAACTGGTGTTAACCTGAACGCAGGTCTATCTTCGAGTAGTAGCTTGATCCTTGAAGCTGGTCGAACAAATCGTCGATTCTTGGTAACGGGTACCGATTCTTGATAGTCAGCTTGTTCAACTCTCTGTAATCAATACACATTCTGAAGGAACCATCTTTCTTCTTCACGAACAACATAGGTGCTCCCCAAGGCGAAAAGCTTGGTCGTATGAAACCTTTGTCCAATAGCTCTTGAAGCTGATTTGACAATTCTTTCATCTCGGACGGTGCTAATCTGTAAGGAGATTTTGCAATCGGTGCAGCACCAGGTACAAGATCAATCTTAAACTCAATCTGTCTTGCAGGGGGTAATCCAGGCAAGTCTTCAGGGAAAACTTCCAGATAATCGCGAACTACAGGAATTTCTTCAATCTTCCCACTTTCAGCCTTTGTATCCACTACGTTAACCAAGAACGCAAGATAGCCTTTACGCAACATCTTGGGCATCTTCATAATACTAACAACTCCTGATACTCGACTCGACCGGTCACCGTGAACAACTAAAGCTTCACCACCACCAGGACGAGGTATCCGCACTTGTTTCTCCGAACAAATGATCTCAACTCCGTTCTTGGATAGCCAGTCCATCCCAACGACTACATCGAAACTAACCAGCTCCATTGGTAATAAATCGATACTAAAATATGATCACATAACCGAATTCTACAATCACAAATAACTTCGCTAGTCTCTATCAATTTTCCATTTGCTAATTCTATCGAGTACTTTTTACTTCGCTCACTTGTTTGAGAACACAGAAACGACTCAAAGTTTTTCGAAACAAAACTCAAGTCAGCACCAGTATCAAATAGTACGAACGCAGAATGGTCATTGATTAGGAACGTACCAGTAACCACTGCAGGATCATCACATGCTTTCCCAACATTTAGCTCAAAAGCTCTGCCCCTAGCACCCTGATTCTTCAACGATGGACAATTTCTCTTGATATGTCCTTGCTTTCCACATTCGAAGCAACCCTCAAGATTGACTCCATCTGCGGTGCTTTTGGCATAGCACTCACGTGTCTAGATCGACCACACCTGGTACATTTTCGCTGCTCATCACCATGAGTCTTCCTTACTGAATCACTTTCGCCATCCTGGAATTATCCTTCCTCGAATCACTAGCACTAGCCACATATGCTTTCCCCGAATCGCGTTTCCTCTCACGCTTCGCATCGGAATCCTTTCTCGAGCTCCTAGACTTTCGCTTCCGCAAATCCCCAGATCTAGGCTCAGAACGCTCTGATCGGTCAGATTTCCCATCTGCCTTGACTTTTCCCGACGACTTCCCAGCCTCCTCTTTCCTGTTAAGGCTACTTTTGGGAGCAGCATCATCCGCTAATGATTTCGCTAGAGTAGTAGCTTCCAGATAGGTAGTGGGCTTCGCTGATGTAACCATACTATGAATTTGTGGCGACAACCCCCAAATATACCTTTCTACCTTAACGTACTCAGGAGTGACCATCCGTGGAACCCGTATAGCCAAATCATTGAATCGAGACGTATAAGCTCTGACATTCAGGCCTTCCATGGTTAAATTCCAGAAGTCAGTCTCAATCTTCTGCATCTCACTATGCGGGCAATATTCCTTAAGAAGCATCTCTTTTAGTTCGTTCCAGGTAAGACCGTAAGCCGCGTCTTCGCCCAAAACTTGAACTTGAGTGTTCCACCAGGATAAAGCTTCATCAAGAAATGAACACGAAGCATACCTAACCCTCTGATCAGCAGCACAACCGCCGATGGCCATCACAGATTCCATCTTCTCGATCCATTTAGTGATTTCAAGTGGCCCTTCAGCACCGGTAAATGATCGTGGGTTACAGCCCTAAAATGTTTTATACGTACATCCATACACTGTTCACAAGGTTAATGAAAAATCAAGATTATTCACTGGTTATATCATAACACAGGAACTACTAAAACTTCCGATCATTATATTACCTTGCGGGTTTCCAATCTGCACACCACCTTCACCATGCCCCGGAGCACCACGTCCACGTCCTTGCCCAATATTCTGGTTAGCTTCCCGCTGTTCCAAGGCAGTATTAACGTGTTGGGCTATGAGTTGTGCCAACTCTTCTGAGGTGGTAGGTATTCCAGTACCCTGTCTCGCTTTTGGCGGCATCTTGTCGTTTCTATTATTGCAATAATAATATCAACATAAACATTGTTTAAATATTTCAATCATTAAATAATAGTGGACTAAACAATACACATGCATCCACATAATAATGAGAATAATTTAACCAAAAGAAACCCATGTCATTGATATTTATCCCGGAAATTACAAAGCTTGTTCATAGTACAACGACCAATCAAAATTTGGTGTGACATAATCAACCACCAATAACAAGTCTAGGTGAAATTTCCTCCTAAATATCCAAAAGTTTGGCGTGCAAGCCAACACAAGGGTTTATCAAAGAGACATACAAAACAAACAAACAACAAAAATGACAAACAACCATCATTTCTTCATGCCAACAAACTCTAGAAGCTTCCTCACAAGCTCCTCCAGCTCAACTATCCTCCAGTGCATCTGATCCATTGCACTGTCATCCAAGTCCTTAAGCTCATCAAACCAGTCCATCTGCCCCTCCAAGACCTTCACCTTCCCCTGATCGCCTCCAAATCTCCGCGTATGGCCCCCAACTGACGGTCGCAATGAGAGCATCGGTTAACCCACACTCCTTTCTGCTTCTTCAAAGCAGATGCAGTCTCAGCTCTGGAAGTTGAAGAGATGTCTCCGACAGGTCGTATCCTCTTCCTACGTCGAAAGTATACCATAAGTGGTGCAGTAGGAGTACGCGAATCGATCGATGGAAATAACGACTCGGTAGCAACTGGTGGAGGGATCTCGGTAGTGGGCTCAACAACGACAGTAGATGAGACGACCAATGGCTCTAATGGCTGAGCCGTAACAATGGTAGCGTCTACTGCTGGTGCGATACTATAAGATCCTCCGATCAACGGAACACCTCTATCCACGTCATCGATAACTGGCACGGTACCCGATGATTGCCCCATCTCGTAAATCGAGGGTGGAGCATCATCTTCGTCTTTGATCCAACCGTTTCTTGTAAAAGCATAACGTGAGTCAACCTGACTTGCGAACGCAGCAGGGTTAATCCTGGAAGGATGAAGCGAATTCGGCCGCATCGACAAACTGTGGAATCGTAGGGGGTACCTCTGGTAATACAGATCTAGGTGAAGTCTCGAATTCGGGCTCGCTCTCAGAGTCAGTAATCTCGCTGACCTCGTGCTCGTGCGACGTCTGTGACATATATAACCGTACAAAGTAAGTGTGTGTTCAAATGAAAAATAACACATAAGGCCCAAATAAACAGATTAACACGTATGCATAATAGCACGCAATGGTTCTTATACATGATAAAAATCCATGTTTATTTAAAAATTTTGGCTTCGTGAATTTTGGACTTATATCTCAAAATTCTTTGGTTGAAGTCTAGAGTTTTCCCCTGAAAACATCTAGTTCGCTAACAACCATTGGCTCTGATACCAACTTCTGTAACACTCCAAAAACGTCGCAGCGGAAATACAAACGTAATGGTGACTGAAGTTGGTGCCCATAAATATCTTGGTGGACGGTGCATCGTTAATTTTTGGACATATTACTTAATTAAAACATTGTTTAAAAGTTAAACATAAGCCACAACCACACCACAGTTAAGTTGTTTTGATCCATTATGGATCTCATTACAGACATTGTCCCATGTTAGTTTTAAAAATTGTCCAAAACATTATTAAAGAAAAACATGCATCAAGACCACAAGACACGCCATAATTCCTGAAGCCATGCTCAAGTACCTGAAGAACACGTTAAAATCAAGTGTCAACAAAAAGGAGGGTGAGCTCACATATTCAAATTTAAAACAAGGAAAACTTTCTAATTATGTGTTTATAATCAAAACATCCAAATAATATTTTCGAAAGTCAATTTTATTTCCTTAATAAAATCCATGAGTCAGCCGTCGCAAGCGTTTCCCCGAAACCTCCGAACTAAGCATCTTCCCAAGTTTCACATATTAAATTTATTTTTAACATCCATTTGTTCAGATTCGTAAGTTTGCAAGACATTACGAGCTATATATTAACATTAAGGGTATAATCAACGCTAGACAATAACAGAATATAAATTCGTCGCTTGACATGACACGGAGCTACCGGTCGCGACGGGGTTGTCAACCCGATAGATCTATCAACAATTCCACGCAATCCATATTAATGATTAAATGGCTAAGTTTGCGCAAAGTGCCCGCAATGGGTCACCCAAGGTGCCAACCTTATGAACAATATATATATCCTATTAAAATGATAAAATTTAATATAACACGTTGTACGAATCCCCGACGTCCCCACCAAAACGTAAGCCTAATCCCGATACTCACTCTCTTGAGACCGGGCCAATTCGTTACAACTTTAGATTTAAACATTTTAAATCCACACGGTCGTTCTATCCCATAACGCCGTAAAATCCCCGTTTCATCCCCGAAACATATTTATATTCAAAACCATGTTTTTCTCCAAAAACATATCACATAATTTCCACATCATATTTTCCACGAAAATATATTTATAGTTTTAATCAAAGGCATATTTTATACGAAAACGTATACTTATCCTTTTAGGCGTGTTCTTCCCCCCAAACATATACTCAAACAGAAAAAAGGGGGGTTTAGTGACACTCACCTTTAGGTGCGTATATTAAATAGCGCAATCCCCAAAATTGAATTCTACTCGTCCTAATATACGTAGGCACGATTTAATAATCACACATCACAAAATTCCTAAGTTTCTCAAATCTTGGAATTTTTACATAACTTTGAGATTTTCTCAAAAAGTTATTATTTTTTATTGCATTGGCACACACACACACACACACACACATATATATATATATATATATATATGAGTTCATATATATATATTTTAAGATTTTGCAACTTGAACGATTTTATTGGTGACCTTAATGTTTTATCCGTTACACTCCGGTTTATAAATACTATATATCTACGATTTGCGCGTCGTAATATATATACATAAACGTGCACATATTCACAATATCATAACACGCGAAAACTCATTAACTTATTCACTTTATCATTTTTAAAGCATGTATACATGAAATAACTCACTAAGTTAACCTATGTATCAATTTTCATGCTCGACAAATAAGTTACACATTTTAACGCGATTTCACCGATTCTACCGTTTTAAACATACAGGCGTACATGCATAGTCTTAATTCCCGCTATCATGTCAACACTTAACATATTATTATCATATTCACATATTTAAATCACATGACACATTTAAACACATAAGGTTCATCCATTAACAACCCATTCTAGTGCATGTTGAAAATGCGTATTTTAGTGATTCGGTAACATTTTCGAGGGTCGGAAGTCACGTATGACCAACCGAACACCAAATAATCTTAATATAAGTTAATATACTTATATTTATATAAAACTATCAGTTTATTTACTGATCTAAAATAGTTTTATAAAAACCCTCTTAAAAGGCGATTTTTACCGTTTTACCGCATAGTTTTGCATCTAACATTACCATAACCATCCGAACTCGAAACGACTTCATATTTTAACACAATACATGTTATATACTGAATAAAATGATGGTTATAATCAGATTAGTGCAGTTTTTGTGTAAGGCACATAAATCATGCGATTTCATGTATTTTACAACACTTTTAAGCACATAGTACAACATGCAAAGCTAGTAAACTTTATGTCAAAGTACCATACCATTTTACACTTCAAATAACATTATTTTCATGCTTTATAATCTGATCAAAACTTATTTTTATCAAAACACACTTTGATCATCATTTCGTGTACATACACCTACATGCATGTCCATGTACAAGCTCCTAATGCATCCATAACATATTTTCACCAACATGCATGTACTCATATGCATCAATATTAATTTATTTCATGTTCATTCATCCAAGAATACAATCATCTTCATATCATCACCATATAATCATTTTCATTAAATGAAAGACATATATTCTTTCACATTTAATCCATCAACTTCAAAACAACACATGCATGCATACACACACACATATATATACATACAACATATATACATACACACATGAACTTCCAAAAGTTCACTTTTCATCATATCCTTTTCAAATCACAAAACCCTTTTTAGAACATTCTCTTATGACAACTTTTGATGCATGCATGAACTTCAATCTTTCAAGAATCATGTTAATCAAGAACCATTTAATAAAATTTCAAATCACAATCATATATACACACACTCATACCCACGGCCCTACATACATACACACACTTATCCATTTTCATTTACTTTGAAAACCCATTTGGTGTAGTTTTTAAGTTAGTGTTTAAATCCAAGAACAAGAGAAAGCTTTATCTTCATTAAAACTCATCAAGAATCAAGAACAAGTTTTTTTTTAAAATAAATTTTATACCTTCTTGTTTTTGATGGGTTTTTAGCTAAGTATGATGGTATGGAGCTTGCTTCTAGCTTGGAAACACCTTTGAACCTTCAAAACTACTTGCAACCTCTTTGAAAATGCATTTGATCTTCAAGAACAAGCTTGAAACTTCAAAAATGGTGGTGTGTGTGTGTGTTTCGGCTGTGAGTGAGAGGGAGAGAGAGAGAGATGGAGCGTTGTGCTCTTTATTCTTGGATTGTGTAGATTTTGGAAGATTTTAAATTTGTAATCATCATATGCATGTCCCCATATCCAACAAGTGGAAGAGAGAGAGGAGAATGATGAGTTTAGGGCTGCCACATTGTCCCTACACACACATATATATCCGCACACATGCATATATATTTCATATATATGCTTAAAACTGGTATTTTACTGGATACCAGGTGTTTTATCTAGCGTTTTAACTGCGTTTAAATTATTTTCATACTTAAAAACACCAAATACTGATAAATATTTTTTGTCTGCATCGTGTCGTAATTGGGTAGCCGCTGGTTGAGTCCGCTTAAATCGCAATAGGATTAAGCTTTATTTATTTTATCATTCTATAAATAAATTGCAATATTACTATAATATGTTGCCTGAATGGCTGTGTGCACCTCATGGACAATAATTTAATTAATTATATACTTTTAAAAACTATCATTTATATCTAAATTTATAAAAACCCTCTAAGGGATTTACGTTTTCGATTTTGATACATTCAAACCATCGAACTCGAACGATTCATTTAAACAATACAGTTACGAAAAAATGAGGTTATAAAGATTGTGCATTTTGTGTAAGCACATAAATCATGCGATTTCATGTATTTTACAACACTTTTAAGCACATAGTACAACATGCAAAGCTAGTAATGTCAAAGTACCATACCATTTTACACTTCAAATAACATTATTTTCATGCTTTATAATCTGATCAAAACTTATTTTTATCAAAACACACTTTGATCATCATTTCGTGTACATACACCTACATGCATGTCCATGTACAAGCTCTAATGCATCCATAACATATTTTCACCAACATGCAAGTACTCATATGCATCAATATTAATTTATTTCATGTTCATTCATCCAAGAATACAATCATCTTCATATCATCACCATATAATCATTTTCATTAAATGAAAGACATATATTCTTTCACATTTAATCCATCAACTTCAAAACAACACATGCATGCATACACACACACATATATATACATACAACATATATACATACACACATGAACTTCCAAAAGTTCACTTTTCATCATATCCTTTTCAAATCACAAACCCTTTTTAGAACATTCTCTTATGACAACTTTTGATGCTGCATGAACTTCAATCTTTCAAGAATCATGTTAATCAAGAACCATTTAAAAAATTTCAAATCACAATCATATATACACACACTCATACCCACGCCCTACATACATACACACTTATCCATTTTCATTACTTTGAAACCCATTTGGTGTAGTTTTTAAGTTAGTGTTTAAATCCAAGAACAAGAGAAAGCTTTATCTTCATTAAAACTCATCAAGAATCAAGAACAAGTTTTTTTTTAAAATAAATTTTATACCTTCTTGTTTTTGATGGTTTTTAGCTAAGTATGATGGATGGAGCTTGCTTCTGCTTGGAAACACCTTTGAACCTTCAAAACTACTTGCAACCTCTTTGAAATGCATTTGATCTTCAAGAACAAGCTTGAAACTTCAAAAATGGTGGTGTGTGTGTGTGTTTCGGCTGTGAGTGAGAGAGAGAGAGAGAGAGATGGAGCGTGTGCTCTTATTCTTGGATTGTGTAGATTTTGGAAGATTTTAAATTTGTAATCATCATATGCATGTCCCATATCCAACAAGTGGAAGAGAGAGAGGAGAATGATGAGTTTAGGTCTGCCACATTGTCCCTACACACACATATATATCCGCACACATGCATATATATTTCATATATATGCTTAAAACTGGTATTTTACTGGATACCAGGTGTTTTATCTAGCGTTTTAACTGCGTTTTAAATTATTTTCAATGCACTATAAAAATAAACACACCAAAATATACTGATAAATATTTTATTGTCTGGACCAGTTACGTTGTCGGTAATTGGCAGTATGCGCGCTGTGTTGCGCAGTACGCGCTTAAATTCGCAAAATAGGGATTTTAAGCGTTTAATTTATTTTTATCATTCATAAAAATAAACTTGTCAAATTATTACTTAATAATTATTGGTTGCCCTGAACTGGCTGTGTTGACACCCTCAGATGTGGACCAATAATCTTAATATAAGTTATATACTTATATTTATATAAAAACTATCAGTTTATTTACTGATCTAAAATAGTTTTATAAAAACCTCTTAAAAGGCGATTTTTACCGTTTTACCGCATAGTTTTGCATCACACATTACCATAACCATCCGAACTCGAACGACTTCATATTTTAACCAATACATGTTATATACTGAATAAAATGATGGTTATAATCAGATTAGTGCAGTTTTTGTGTAAGGCACATAAATCATGCGATTTCATGTATTTTACAACACTTTTAAGCACATAGTACAACATGCAAAGCTAGTAAATGTCAAAGTACCATACCATTTTACACTTCAAATAACATTATTTTCATGCTTTATAATCTGATCAAAACTTATTTTTATCAAAACACACTTTGATCATCATTTCGTGTACATACACCTACATGCATGTCCATGTACAAGCTCCTAATGCATCCATAACATATTTTCACCAACATGCAAGTACTCATATGCATCAATATTAATTTATTTCATGTTCATTCATCCAAGAATACAATCATCTTCATATCATCACCATATAATCATTTTCATTAAATGAAAGACATATATTCTTTCACATTTAATCCATCAACTTCAAAACAACACATGCATGCATACACACACACATATATATACATACAACATATATACATACACACATGAACTTCCAAAAGTTCACTTTTCATCATATCCTTTTCAAATCACAAAACCCTTTTTAGAACATTTCTTATGACAACTTTTGATGCATGCATGAACTTCAATCTTTCAAGAATCATGTTAATCAAGAACCATTTAACAAAATTTCAAATCACAATCATATATACACACACTCATACCCACGGCCCTACATACATACACACACTTATCCATTTTCATTTACTTTGAAAACCCATTTGGTGTAGTTTTTAAGTTAGTGTTTAAATCCAAGAACAAGAGAAAGCTTTATCTTCATTAAAACTCATCAAGAATCAAGAACAAGTTTTTTTTTAAAATAAATTTTATACCTTCTTGTTTTTGATGGGTTTTTAGCTAAGTATGATGGTATGGAGCTTGCTTCTAGCTTGGAAACACCTTTGAACCTTCAAAACTACTTGCAACCTCTTTGAAAATGCATTTGATCTTCAAGAACAAGCTTGAAACTTCAAAAATGGTGGTGTGTGTGTGTGTTTCGGCTGTGAGTGAGAGAGGAGAGAGAGAGAGATGGAGCGTTGTGCTCTTTATTCTTGGATTGTGTAGATTTTGGAAGATTTTAAATTTGTAATCATCATATGCATGTCCCATATCCAACAAGTGGAAGAGAGAGAGAGGAGAATGATGAGTTTAGGGCTGCCACATTGTCCCTACACACACATATATATCCGCACACATGCATATATATTTCATATATATGCTTAAAACTGGTATTTTACTGGATACCAGGTGTTTTATCTAGCGTTTTAACGCGTTTTAAATTATTTTCAATGCACTATAAAAATAAACACACCAAAATATACTAATAAATATTTTATTTGTCTGGACCAGTTACGTTGTCGGTAATTGGCAGTATGCGCGCTGTGTTGCGCAGTACGCGCTTAAATTCGCAAAATAGGGATTTTAAGCGTTTTAATTTACTTTTATCATTCTATAAAAATAAACTTGTCAAATTATTACTATAATAATTATTGGTTGCCCTGAACAGTATATTGTCAGATACGCGCAGTATCGCGCAGTACGCGCTTAAACTCGAAAAATAGCGTTTCTTAGCGTTTTAAATTATGTTTCTCACGATTATGATTAAGTATATTATTTAACTCATAACGGACTATTTTTGGGATTTTAACATTATCCGGCGGTCACCGACATTCGTTTCGCATTTTAACCGTTACGTGATAAGCGTTTATCTTAATATTGCCAACGTAATTTTTATCAAACTTTGGATTTACCAACACATAAAATACCATATATAAATATCATAAATAATGAAATACGGCCTTTTATTCATTCATGACACGTGTTACATTTGTACGGGTGTCACATTTTTGTGGTGACTTTTGTGTTGTCATAGGGTCAACCTCTGGGATCTCATCTTCCAGAGGACCCTTTTTGGGTTTGGTGGGCTTTTTGGTAATTTTTGATGGTTTCTTTTTGGATATTTTTGGTGTGGGTTTCAGGGCAGTGATTTGAGTGCCCTGATCACCAAGAGCAGTGGGCTCAATATCAAGAGGTTGATATTGAACATTTTGTTCAGGTAAAACTTGCTCTTCCTCTTCTACTTGTGTTTTTGAAACTTTATCTTGATTTGTTATCCTTGTGAAAGTTTCATGAGTTAGGCTGCCTGGGTTAGTAACCGCGCCTTGTTTAACATCATTCTCAGGTAACTGATTATGAAGATAAACACTCAGAAATCTTGGATGTATCAAGAAAGCTTTTCTTTTCTTTATGTTATTGAAATTTGTCACAATGTCATTGAATAGTATCTGGGAAAAGTTAAAATTTGACCCAGTTAAAATAGCAAAGCCCAGATACAGGATATTTAATGGTATCTCATTAAAACCAGTTACTTTGGCTTAGAGACAAGTTAAAAGTGTATGGAAAAAGAATCTCATCTCAGTAGGAAAGTTGGGTTTATAGATAGTCATACCTTTGAGTTGCCCAATATAACCCCTTTCCAAAAACTCTGCTTGTACGTCATTTATTGGAAATGAAACAGGATGTGCCATGTCATTCAATGCGAACACTTGAGATATGAATTGTGGACTGATTTGCATCAACGTTTTGCCCACTCTTGATAATATAGTATAAGGAACACCCTCAGATGTGGAGTGAACCTCTGCGTTTGCCGAAAATTGCCTTTCTGACACTAGATAAACGGGGGGCTTTGACAGTTAACATGTGCTTGAATTTCGATTCTTCCAAGATTTGTATCATCGGATGATATCTTGTATTTGAATCGGTTTTCTCAAAAATTGAAGTGTAATTGCGAGGAGTTTTGATGATGAAGGTGAATGGTGGAGGTTCTGGTTTAGATTTCGCTTTGGATTTCGCGTTAGGTGCCATGATTGAGAGAGAATCGTTTTAAGAATTTTTGAATTCAACACGATAAAGATGGAAACTCTGTTATGGATAAAATAGGGTTTTTATTGGGTTTCAAAAAGTGATGATGACGTGGCATTTGAAGCATGTTACAAACAAATAAAGTCGGACCACGTGTATCCTCTGTTTGACAATGGAAGACAGTTGTTTGGAAAACACTGTTTGAAGATCTGGGCAGTGGATTATGAACAGTGTTTATCACTATCAGAGGATACACTTTGGAAGTGGATAGACCTTATTTAGACGAACAATTTAAATGCTATCAGTGGTTTGAACAGACTTTGAGGATTTAATGAAAAATTCAATTTTAAACTATTTTTAAGGATGGAATTTTGATTTTCTGAAAACATTTTGATGCTATTTACACATGGATCACCAGAAAACTGTTTTTAATCCAAGTTTAGCATTCCAATTCTAGAGATCAAACTTTCAAAGAGCTTTTGTTAGAACATCTGCCAGCTGATCATTAGTATGGACATGTTGTAAAGAAATTAAACCTTTTTAATAGAAATCCCTCACAAGGTGATGTCTGATGTCAATGTGTTTTGTTGTGGAGTGAGAGAGGATTTTTGATGATATTTTATGCTGCTTGACTATCAATTTTGAGAGGAGTCTTTAAAGCAGTGATACCAAAATCTAAAAGTTGATTTTGAAGCCACAGGATATGAGCAGTGCAACTTGCAGCAGCAATATATTCAGCTTCAGCAGTGGATGTGGACACTACAACTTGCTTTTTGCTCTGCCAAGACACTAGGCAATCACCTAGGAACTGGACACCTCCTGATGTGGACTTCCTTGTTGTCTTGCATCCAGCAAAGTCACTATCTGAGTAACCTGAAAGCTTAATGTTCCCATTAGCAGGATACTAGATACCAAGTGTGGTAGCACCTTTTATGTATCCGAATATTCTTTTTACAACAATAAGATCAGACTTTCTAGGTAGAGATTGTGATCTGGCACAGACACATGTAGCAAACATGATGTCTAGCCTTGATGCAGTTAGGTACAACAAAGATCCAATCATTCTTCTGTAAAGTGTCTGATCAACAAAGTCATCTTTACCATCAATAGTGACTAGCTTGGAAGTTGCCATGGGTGTGTTGCAAGGTTTACAATCATCCATATCAAACTTTTTAAGTAGTTCTTTGACATACTTATTTTGATGGATGAAAGTGCCATTGTGCATTTGTTTGACTTGTAAACCAAGAAAACATTGCAACTCGCCCATTGCACTCATCTCAAACTCGGCTGCCATGAGTTTTCTGAACTCTTCACACATGGCAGTGCACGTGGATCCAAAAATGATGTCATCCACATAAATTTGGACATGCATCAAATCTTTTCATTTCCATTTTAGAAACAAACTTTTATCAATTTTACCTTTTGAAAAACCTATGGATAAGAGAAAAGTTGATAGAGTTTCATACCAGGATCTTGGTGCTTGTTATAGACCATACAGTGCTTTGTTTAACTTGTAAACATGATCAGGATGAAATGCATCTTCAAATCCAGGAGGTTGACACACATACACTTCTTCCTTGATCTTTCCATACAGGAATGTGTCAAACCCCGACCTGCAGCGGAATAAGAGTCGGGGCATAATTGGGTTATCACCAAAGCTCATGATGTTTACTAAAATGTTTCATATTTATTAAATTCAAATTACAACTTAAATGTTCAAGCCAAATTCATACAATATGAAAGGAAAATTAAATAAACAATCCAAAATCTAAACTGATTTATTCTTCTAGGCCGTCCTATATGTTTCTTGCTTCAACTGGATCACCTGTATCATGTGTAAAAATGGGGAATTTTGGGTCAACAAAAGTTGGCGAGTGAACCTTGTTAAAAACCTTTGTTATTGATTTCTGGTTGTATTTATATGGAAAAATTGTGCAATAATCATATGTGAACAAACGTAAATAAACAAACAATAACAAACCACCTTGCATGAGTGTATGACATGAATGATAATGTATATGTTGGCAACGTCACGTTCCGCTCATAGGTAATGGAGAACGGACGAGCCTATGATGATGTATGTGAGATCAAGGCTCAATCAAACGGAGCCGATCGTATGTTGGCAACGCCACGTTCCGCTCATAGGTAAAGGGGAACAGTTTCGCTCATAGGTAATGGGGAACAGACGAGCCTATGATGATGTATGTACTGAAAATGATAAATTTAATCTAAACATTAACCACACAAACAATTGATACATATTGGATACACATTTGATCATGGATATGATGGATGCACAAGTGTTTAAATGTAATAAATAATAAGCGACACATGATACACCCCAAAATGAGATTAAAACGGGGAATTGGTAGAGATTCACTCACATTAGGTGCGTTCGTTTGATGATGTTGGATGCGCACGAGTTTTTGGAATTGGATTGACGAGGAACTAACCTAAAAATAATAACGAAATAGTTCGGTAAGTAAATGGATTTCTAGATTTATTTTTGTGAGTTTAAGGACATTTTCTAATTTTAAAATATTATATTTAAGTATTTTTTAATTGATTTTAAAATTAAATAAATAAATAAAAAGAATTAAATTTTTTTTGACTTTTTGACCGTTGACTGTTGACCGGGACGTTGACCGGTCGGACTGTGACTTATGTGTGCGCTGGGTGAGGCTCGAACCCGAGACCTCTCGTACGCGTGCACGCAGCTCTACCAACTGAGCTACGTGTCTAACCCGAAATATTTCTGATTTTAATTATACTTATATACTATTTAGGTTATTCCGAATTCTATTTAATTTAAAAAGGTTTTTAAATCATTGAACCGGTGTGAGGGCCTGGACTCGAACCCGCGTCCATAGCCTTGTATTGCACACAACCCGACCAACTGGGCTGTGTGACTAACCCGAATGATATGCGATTTTAATTACATTTATTTACTATCTGCGCCTTAATATATATCAGTATTAAAAATGGTTGGAAATTTGTAAGAACCGGGCAGCGTGTTAGGACTCGAACTCGGGACCATGATATTAAATTTGTACACAGTCCACCACTGGACTGTGTGTCTAACCCGGTATAATATTCGGTTTTAATTAAACTTATACACATATCGCCTTCGTCTTCTTCATTTATAACGACACAGACAAAGATGTCCGACTGTTCTTGCTTAAATCGTTCGTCTAACATATAAATGATTGAAATGTAATGGATAAAGAGGGTTTTGGAAATGAATGTACCGAAAAAGATGTTTTTCTCAGAACTCCGGCAAAGGTCGTCGGCTCTGTTTTGTGAATTCCGTCTGAACGGATCAATTAACAATTTTGATCAATTAGTTGCGAAATTAAGTGACTAAACAAGGATTATCAGAGAGTTTAGATGTTTGTACCGATTCACAGCGTGATTTCGGAATTTTCAGAGATTTTCCGGCGAGTGCAGATTATCCGACAACGTCGTCTGGGACCGATTCTGGTTGAAGGATTTGAGTTAGTAAAAGTCTAACAATGGATTGAAAATGAAAGAATCGAGAAATTTACCGATTTGATGTATGTCTCGGTTTTCCGGCGAAAGTCCGGCGATAGCAGATAACGATTCCGACGAACAGAAGTTAGAGTGAAAATGAAATTGAGGTGCTGCGAGTGTTTCCGAGATATGAGGCGATGGTATTATCAGTGTAAATCAGGAGTAATATGATTTCGGTTTTCAATCTCGAAAATCATATGAATCGAGTTCATTGAAGACGGAATTGATTAAGAATGTGGGTTGTAAATGATTTATCGGTTATATTCTGTAACTCGCGATCACTCAAAAGTCTCTGGATATTTGAAATCCGATGAGCGGTTTCAGTTCTTGACGCAAACAGATAGATTCACGGGTGAAACTTAAGGTTTATTTGATTCATTGATTACACAAACGAGTCAAGTGGCGGAGTGGTTAAGTGTTGCTTGTTTCATCCGGCTGACCCGGGTTCGAAACCCGGCAACCTCTTTTCCTTTTTATTTAATTTATTTTTACTTTTTAACAATTATAGTTTCTAAATTCTAAAATGTTTATTAATTATGTATTGTTTAAAATCAAAATTAATCATAAATACGAAACAAAATTTTATAACTTGATATTCGATTAATAAACGAAGCGGGTTTTGGAAACCCGTTTTTCGACGGATGTTACAGTATCCCTTACTTTTAGAAATTTCGTCCCGAAATTTAAGTAGTAGTGGTAACAGGAAAAAGATGCGGGTATTTTTCGCGCATTGAGTCTTCACGTTCCCAAGTAAACTCAGGTCCTCGTTTCGACTCCCAGCGTACCCTAACAATTGGAATACGACTCCGTCTTAAACGTTTTTCTCCGAAGTCCATGATCTCTACTGGTCTTTCAATAAAGTGCATAGATTCTTCGATCTGAATATCTTCTAGGGAATATGGAGGTTTTCATCGGCGAGGCACTTCTTTAAGTTTGATACGTGGAACGTGGGGTGAATTCTGTTGAGTTCTTCTGGTAGGTCAAGCTTGTATACTACAGGTCCTACTCTTTCGAGTATCTTGAAAGGTCCTACGTAGCGTGGTGCTAGCTTGCCCTTCTGGCCAAAACGAACTACTCCCTTCCACGGTGATACTTTTAAAAGTACATAATCACCAATGTTAAACTCCAAGGGCTTTCGTCGTTTGTCTGCATAACTCTTTTGACGACTTTGTGCCGCTAGAAGATTGTTTCGAATTTGATGGATCTTGTCTATTGTTTCTTGAATCAATTCTGGACCGGTGATTTGAGCTTCCCCAATTTCGTGCCAACATACTGGAGATCGGCACTTACGGCCATATAACGCTTCAAAAGGATCCATGCTGATACTTGAGTGGTAACTATTGTTGTACGAAAATTCAACTAATGGTAGATGAGCGTCCCAATTCCATTTGAAGTCTATGACACATGCTCGAAGCATATCTTCAAGAGTTTGGATGGTGCGCTCAGATTGTCCATCAGTTTGAGGATGATAAGCGGTACTGAGGTCTAATCGTGTACCCAAAGCGGCTTGTACGGCTTGCCATGTTCGTGAAGTGAAACGACCATCACGGTCTGAAATGATGCTTAAAGGTACACCATGACGGCTTACGATCTCGCTGATATAGATACGAGCTAACTTCTCGTTCCTGAAGTCCTCGCGAATCGGAATGAAGTGAGCTGATTTTGTAAGACGATCAATGATTACCCATATAGTGTCATACCCACTGGAGGTGCGAGGTAACCCGGTAATGAAATCCATAGTTATGTTTTCCCACTTCCATACAGGTATTTCGGGTTGGACTAGAAGTCCTGAGGGTCTTTGATTTCAGCTTTCACTTTGGAACATGTAAGGCACTTGGAAACAAAAACAGCGATATCCTTCTTCATGCCAGGCCACCAGTAGGTGTATCGAAGGTCTTGATACATTTTGTCGGCTCCTGGGTGTACAGAGTACCGTGTTTTGTGCGCCTCATTCATAAGGAAATCACGAAGGTTATTGTGATCTGGAATCCATATGCGATCTAGATAGTACATAATACCGTCGAATTTGGTTTCGATTTTAAGTTCTGCTCCACAAGACAGCTCATTGCGTACGTCGTTTTCTGTTATAGAAACATGTTGGGCTTCTCGGATTTGATCTTTGATGTCGGTTATGATTTGCGAACATAGAAGACGAATGGAGTTCGCATAACCCTTTCTACTGAGCGCATCGGCCACCACGTTTGCCTTGCTAGGATGATACCGAATTTCACAGTCATAGTCATTAAGAAGTTTAACCCATCTTCGTTGCCTCATATTCAACTCCTTTTGGTTAAAGATATATTGGAGGCTCTTGTGGTCAGTGTATATTTCACACTTGGTACCGTAGAGGTAATGTCTCCATATCTTAAGAGCGAACACAACGGCTCCAAGTTCTAGGTCGTGGGTGGTGTAGTTCTTCTCATGAATTTTGAGTTGTCTAGAAGCATAAGCCATCACTTTTCCTCTTTGCATCAGTACACAGCCTAGTCCCTGCCCTGACGCGTCGCAATAAACCACGAAGTCATCACAACCTTCAGGAAGTGTGAGGATAGGTGCGTCACAGAGTTTTTGCTTTAGAGTTTGGAAGGCTTGTTCTTGTTTGGGTCCCCATATGAAGGGCTTTCCTTTATGAGTCAAAGTCGTGAGTGGTACAACAATATGGGAGAAATTTGCAATGAAACGGCGATAGTAACCAGCCAAACCAAGAAATGATCTTACTTCGGTAAGGGTTCGTGGCGCTTGCATTCCTGTACTGCCTTGATTTTTGAGGGATCAACATGAATTCCCTTGTCATTGACGACGTGTCCAAGGAATTGTACTTCCCTTAACCAGAATTCACATTTCGAAAACTTAGCGTACAGCTTTTCTGTCCTTAAGAGTGTAAGGATGAGTCGAAGGTGTCATTCATGATCAGACTTAGACTTTGAGTAGATGAGGATGTCGTCGATGAAGACTATGACAAAACGGTCGAGATAGGGTTTGCAGACTCTGTTCATTAAATCCATAAATACTGTTGGAGCGTTGGTTAAACCAAATGGCATGACCATGAATTCGTAATGACCATAACGAGTTCGGAAGGCGGTCTTTGGGACATCTTCTTCATGTACTCTGAGTTGATGATAACCAGAACGAAGGTCGATTTTTGAAAAACAGGTGGCGCCTTGAAGTTGGTCAAGAAGATCATCGATGCGAGGTAATGGGTAGCGGTTCTTGACCGTTAACTTGTTGAGTTCTCTGTAGTCGATACACATGCGAAACGTTCCAACTTTCTTCTTCACAAAAAGGACAGGTGCACCCCAAGGCGATGAGCTAGGACGTATGAATCCTTTTTCAGTCAACTCTTGCAGTTGACTGGCCAGCTCTTGCATTTCGGATGGGGCTAACCTATAAGGAGATTTTGCAACTGGTGTAGCTCCAGGTATAAAATCAATGCGGAATTCGACTTCTCTCACGGGAGGAAGTCCTGAAATGTCGTCAGGAAAAACTTGCGGAAATTCTTTTACTACTGGGATGTCTTCGAGTTTCTTTTCCTTGGTTCCCTTTTTGACGACGTGAGTTAGGAATGCGACATAATTCTTGCGGAGATATTTTAGGGCTTGAAGACAGGACATTAATTTGAGTCCTTTCGAAGGGGTTTCTCCAAAGATTCGTAGAGTCTGACCGTTTGTAAGAGGAATGCGAATGAACTTTTCGCGGCATACAACTTCAGCATGATGTTGGCTGAGCCAGTCCATACCAATTATAATGTCGAAACTTCCCAACTTCATAGGAATGAGATCAACTGGAAAATCGTGATCGTTTAGGGTGAGAGTACAATTGCGTATAATAGAGTTTAATGAGACCGGTTTTCCATCAGCAACTTCTACCGTTATGGATTCCATGAGTTTATCACGAGTTTGGTTGAGGATGGGTTCAAATTCTAAGGACACAAAACTCTTATCCGCGCCAGTATCAAATAACATGGATGCATAACTACCATTGATGAAAAACGTACCGTTAACCACATTGTTGTCAGCCCTAGCTTGATTGGCATTGATGTTGAAAGCTCTTCCCCTAGCAGGTGGAGGAGCTTGGTTAGCCTGGTTTACTGGATTTGCTTGAGCTTGGGCATGGATGATGTTCACCAGGCGTGGACAGGTGTTCCTGAAGTGGTTCGGGTCTCCACAGTTGTAACAAGCCCGCATAGGTTGTATCATGGGATAGTTGGGTTGGTAGTAGGATTGGGCTACATGTTGAGCAGGTTGTAGGAGTAAAGGTTGTTGGGCTTGACCCACTATCTGATGGTGGGTTTGGGTTGAGGGCTGATTGCGGTTCGTTCGCTGAAGTGCGCGACAGGTTTGGATGGTGTGACCTGCGCGGCCACAGCCGGTGCAATGTTGGCAGGGATGTTCGGGAAAGTGATGGTATTGGCAACGGTTGCATTTTGGGTATGGGCCGGAGTATGGCTTTTTATATGGTGCAGCTGAGAGGGCAACTTGGGTGATGGGTGCAGCAGTAATAGGGAGGTTTGTTTATGTGACAGCAAAGTTTCTGCCGTTTCGTTTCCTCTTACTAGCAAACTTTGAGGATGAGGTGGAATGGTTTGAAGTTTGGCCCTCAATGGGGGCTTTCTTTTTCTCGTCCTTAAATTTGCCGTTTCGGATGCGATTCTCGGTAAGCTCGGTAGCTAGTTCCATAGCGGCTTCAAGTGTTGCAGGCGAAGTGCTTAGAACTGAGTCTTGAATTTTCGAGGGGAGGCCTCGAATATAGTGTTCGACTAAGCGGTATACTGGGGTGAACAAGTTGGGATCATTTGGTTCAACTCTAGAAACCTTTTGTTGTAGGAAGTATGATCTCCTTCCTTTTGCTTTAACGAGTGGAATTCATCCTCTAACTTTTTGATCTCGCTTCTTGGACAGAAGCGTCTCGACATGATTTCCCTTAACTCCTCCCATGTTAAGGCCATTGCATCTTCGATTCCTCTCTTACCTTTTTCTGTATTCCACCAGGTAAGAGCTACTCCAAATAGTCTCCCGGTTGCGTAACGTACCTTGCGATCCTCGGGACAATCGCAATTGAGGAAGGTGTTTTCCATTTCCTCAAACCAGTGGAGGAGAGCAATGACACCTTCGGTCCCTTCATATTTCGGGGGATCGCAAGACTTGAAGTGTTTGTAAGAGCACTTTTTGGAGGGGGGTTGTCGACGTTCTGGTCGTCTTGATTGGGAGGGTTGATGAGATTTGCGGCGAGAGCTTGTTGGACTTGAATTACGATGTCAGGAAGCACCGCGGCCATTTGTTTTGCGAATTGGGTGGCCAAGCGTTCGTTTGACCTTCCTGACTTTCTACCTCCACGTTGCTGCCTAGCCGACATCTACAGGAACATACATAAGAAGATGGTGAGTTTAAGGAGTCTTTTTAGGTGTCATGTGTCGTCAAATGAAATAAAAATCACATAATTATCAATAATGCAACTACATCCATAGGATGTCTTGGGTTTGCTCATGTTTGGGCCTCCAATGTCCCCCATACCATCACCTGTATAGTCATGTGGGCCCCCATGACTATTGGCTTAGTAGGATTCACATTGGTGTTGGCGGTTTAACACTCGCATCACCCGAATGAAAACCATGAAATATGATTGCTAGATGTATGGTAGGAGGGTGTCCAGGTGTAGACACAATGACAACTCAAAGTGGGGTTAGCTCACACGACGTTTGGTATAGCATGCTTTGGCCAAATAGGTCCTTCGTACTCTCATCGTTAGTCCCCAGGTAGGCAAACTGGTCCTTTATTTTCGATTTATACGAATGCCAAGCCTAGACAGGACGTTCCGACTACCGGTACTTGTACCCTTCCAGTTACTACATGCCCGTCATGAGAACTCACTTTGATGTGATTTGAAAAAAAATGCAAAAATCGTTGCAAAAATCATGGAAATTGTGTGGTGTGTGCTCTCATGGATATGATATGTTATGAGGATATGATTCATGATGAGCATTGTATAGTAATATGTACTTATGAACATGCTTGCATAACATTGAATGTAACAATAAACATAAAGCATATAAACATCATGAATTTTGTATGTAACACATAAACAATTTAAATAATTCTAATCAACTATAGTATAGGCTCTAAGGGTCTAATAACCTATCCTATATCCCTATAGTCATGGCTCTGATACCAATCTGTCACACCCCGACCCGCAGCGGAATAAGAGTCGGGGCATAATTGGGTTATCACCAAAGCTCATGATGTTTACTAAAATGTTTCATATTTATTAAATTCAAATTACAACTTAAATGTTCAAGCCAAATTCATACAATACAAGGAAAGGAAAATTAAATAAACAATCCAAAATCTAAACTGATTTATTCTTCTAGGCCGTCCTATATGTTTCTTGCTTCAACTGGATCACCTGTATCATGTGTAAAAATGGGGAATTTTGGGTCAACAAAAGTTGGTGAGTGAACCTTGTTAAAAACCTTTGTTATTGATTTCTGGTTGTATTTATATGGAAAAATTGTGCAATAATCATATGTGAGCAAACGTAAATAAACAAACAATAACAAACCACCTTGCATGAGTGTATGACATGAATGATAATGTATATGTTGGCAACGTCACGTTCCGCTCATAGGTAATGGGGAACGGACGGGCCTATGATGATGTATGTGAGATCAAGGCTCAATCAAACGGAGCCGACCGTATGTTGGCAACGCCACGTTCCGCTCATAGGTAATGGGGAACAGTTCCGCTCATAGGTAATGGGGAACAGACGAGCCTATGATGATGTATGTACTGAAAATGATAAATTTAATCTAAACATTAACCACACAAACAATTGATACATATTGGATACACATTTCATCATGGATATGATGGATGCACAAGTGTTTAAATGTAATAAATAATAAGCGACACATGATACACCCCAAAATGTGATTAAAACGGGGAATTGGTAGAGATTCACTCACATTGGGCGCGTTCGTTTGATGATGTTGGATGCGCACGAGTTTTTGGAATTGGATTGACCAGGAAAACTAACCTAAAAATAATAACGAAATAGTTCGGTAAGTAAATGGATTTCTAGATTTATTTTTGTGAGTTTAAGGACATTTTCTAATTTTAAAATATTATATTTAAGTATTTTTAATTGATTTTTAAATTAAATAAATAAATAAAAAGAATTATTTTTTTGACTTTTTGACCGTTGACCGTTGACCGGGACATTGACCGGTCGGACTGTAACTTATGTGTGCGCTGGGTGAGGCTCGAACCCGAGACCTCTCGTACGCGTGTACGCAGCTCTACCAACTCAGCTACGTGTCTAACCCGAAATATTTCTGATTTTAATTATACTTATATACTATTTAGGTTATTCCGAATTCTATTTAATTTAAAAAGGTTTTTAAATCATTGAACCGGTGTGAGGGCCTGGACTCGAACCCACGTCCATAGCCTTGTATTGCACACAACCCGACCAACTGGGCTGTGTGACTAACCCGAATGATATGCGATTTTAATTACATTTATTTACTATCTGCGCCTTAATATATATAAGTATTAAAAATGGTTGGAAATTTGTAAGAATCGGGCAGCGTGTTAGGACTCGAACTCGGGACCATGATATTAAATTTGCACACAGTCCACCACTGGACTGTGTGTCTAACCCTGTATAATATTCGGTTTTAATTAAACTTATACACATATCGCCTTCGTCTTCTTCATTTATAACGACACAGACAAAGATGTCCGACTGTTCTTGCTTAAATCGTTCGTCTAACATATAAATGATTGAATGTAATGGATAAAGAGGGTTTTGGAAATGAATGTACCGAAAAAGTTGTTTTTCTCAGAACTCCGGCAAAGGTCGTCGGCTCTGTTTTGTGAATTCCATCTGAACGGATCAATTAACAATTTTGATCAATGAGTTGCGAAATTAAGTGACAAAACAAGGATTATCAGAGAGTTTAGATGTTTGTACCAATTCACAGCGTGATTTCGGAATTTTCAGAGATTTTCCGGCAAGTGCAGATTATCCGACAACGTCGTCTGGGACCGATTCTGGTTGAAGGATTTGAGTTAGTAAAAGTCTAACAATGGATTGAAAATGAAAGAATCGAGAAATTTACCGATTTGATGTATGTCTCGGTTTTCCGGCGAAAGTCCGGCGATAGCAGATAACGATTCCGACGAACAGAAGTTAGAGTGAAAATGAAATTGAGGGTGCTGCGAGTGTTTCCGAGATATGAGGCGATGGTATTATCAGTGTAAATCAGGAGTAATATGATTTCAGTTTTCAATCTCGAAAATCATATGAATCGGGTTCATTGAAGACGGAATTGATTAAGAACGTGGGCTGTAATTGATTTATCGGTTATATTCAGTAACTCGCGATCACTCAAAAGTCTCTGGATATTTGAAAGCCGATGAGCGGTTTCAGTTCTTGACGCAAACAGATAGATTCACGGGTGAAACTTAAGGTTTATTTGATTCATTGATTACACAAACGAGTCAAGTGGCGGAGTGGTTAAGTGTTGCTTGTTTCATCCGGCTGACCCGGGTTCGAAACCCGGCAACCTTTTTTCCTTTTTATTTAATTTTTTTACTTTTTAACAATTGTAGTTTCTAAATTCTAAAATGTTTATTAATTATGTATTGTTTAAAATCAAAATTAATCATTAATACGCAACGAAATTTTATAACTTGATATTCGATTAATAAACGAAGCGGGTTTTGGAAACCCGTTTTTCAACGGATGTTACAGAATGCACGTTTGATGTCCATTTGAAACACTTTAATGTGTAGTTAGCAGCAAAAGCTAAGAACAGTCTGATGGCTTCTAACCTAGCTATTGGAGCAAAGGTTTCATCATAGTCAATGCCTTCTTCCTGTCTGTAGCCTTGAACCACGAGCCTTGCTTTGTTCTTGACAACAATACCCCTTTCATCTATTTTGTCCTTGAAGACCCACTTTGTGCCAATTGGACTGACATCCTTAGGCAATGGTACAATTTTCCAAACTTGTTGTCTTTTAAACTGAAGGAGCTCCTCTTGCATAGCATCTACCCAACTATTGTTTTTTAGTGCCTCTTGGTATTTGACAGGTTGTATGAGTGATAGAAAGCCAACAAATAGGCAAATGTTTTGGGATTGGCTTCTTGTGAGCACTACCCCATTTTTGTTGCCACTAACTTGATCCACTGAATGACTTTTGAGGAAAATCAAATCACCTTGATATGGAACAATTGCATTTTAAGGTGAAGCTTGCAAATGTGTATCATCTGGGCTAACCTCTGCTGGTGAATTTGATGGTCCAGCCTCTGATTAGAATGGAGATGGTGGTATGGGTGGTATGGTTGTAAATATTTGTTGATTTTTACCCACATTTGGTGGATTTTTATCAACAGTGTTTTGATTTTGAGAGCAAGCAGAGGTTTGAGTATTGACCACTGTTGAACCAGCATAGCTTTCACCGTTGTTACTAACATCTGCTCCTCTGCTTGAAGGACTGATCTTGAAATTTGGAAGTATACAATTATATCCTTGCTCTTGTGTTGATGATTGTGGTGTACCTGCAGGGTTACTCTTGACAGACACATCTTCAAATGTAAATTTATCTAAATCAAACAGTTCAGCAGGATTTGCTGGGATTTTCAAAGATGAGAGTTCATTGAACTTCACATTCAGAGTTTCTTCGACACACTTGGTCCTAGAGTTAAAAACTCTGTAGGTTTTGGCAGTGGTTGAGTATCACAGAAAATAACCACAATCAACTTTGGCTGCAAACTTAGAGATAGAATCTTTTAAGTTCAAAACAAAACAAGGACAGCCAAAAACTTTGAAATATGAGACCAGAGGTTTGATTTTGTAAAGCAATTCATAGGCAGTCTTTTGATGCCTGGGGTTAATCAAAACTCTATTCTGAACATAACAAGTAGTGTTTATAGCCTCTGCCTAAAAAGACAAGGGTAAACCAGAGTCTGCTAGCATAGTTCTTGCAGATTCAACCAAAGTTCTGTTTTTCCTTTCAACAACCCCATTTTGTTCTAGAGTTCTTGGGAAACTAAATTGCCTAGCAATCCCTTTTGACTCACAGAAGGCATCCGACTCCTTGTTTCTAAACTCTGTTCCATTATTACTCCTAAAGATTTTTACTGGAAGGTCATATTGCTTTTCAACTTGTTTGACAAAATTTTGCAATTTACCAGCAGTTTCATCCTTGGAGTGTAAAAAGAATGTCCATGTAAACCTTGAAAAATCATCAACTATGACAAAGCAAAATCTTTTCTTCATTAAACTCATGATTTTTACAGGGCCAAACAAATCCATGTGCAGTAAGTGCAAGCATTAGGTTGTTGTGGACTCTTCAATTGACTTGTAAGAACGTTTATGTTGCTTACCTTTTAAACAGGAAATACAATGTTCTTCACAAGTAAATTGTTTTTATGGAAAACCTATGACAACACAACTTTTAGAGAGTGTGGTGATTTTTTTCAGATTTATGTGCCCAAGTCTTCTGTGCCAAAACTCTGTCTTTTTGCTAGAAGCAACTGAGAACATGCATGCACTAGACATTGGGTTATCTTTCAACATATCAACCACATACAGATTGCCACTCCTATGAGCAACAAGTTGTGCTTTGCTCTCAGCAATGATTTGATCAATCTTTTTGACAACCTCTAATCATACAATTTGACATGTTTTCTTTGTAAAGAAGGATCCATATCCTTTGTCACTCATTTGTGAGACACTTAAAAGATTGAATTTTAGATTGTCAATTAAGTTAACATTTTCAAATTTGAGATTCCCAGCCTGAACACATCCTGACCCCAACACCTTCTGTTTTGAATTGTTACCAAAGAATATATCACCCCCTCCATGAGCCAAGAAATATTTGAGAAGGGCTCTACATCCTATCATGTTCCTGGAGCCTCCGCTATCTACATACCATAAACTATCAAGGCAAGTGGAAGCTCCCTGCACATAGGTAAACAATTAGTTTAGATGAGATTCCAAAGCCATAATGGCTTTGGATGGGGTTACATATTGTCCATTCTCAAATCCAGGAACATGGTCAGTGGTTTGAGTTTTGCTTTGTATCCACTGGTGTGAACCATTTCCTGTCAGATGTTGGTAACTATGAGGATATCTGTTCACCTTGGGCTTTGAAGGTTTTTTGTAACCTTCATAACTCATAGGAACCTTTTGATAAACAGGTTGTCCATATCCTCTTGGGTACTTGTTTGCAGGTGGAGCATCTGTCACTTGTACCTCTCTGGGAACAGAGGTTTTGTTCAATGCTTTTGTGACAAATGTTTTAACAAGTTTTGAGGTCTGCTTAGATTTATTTCTAGCAGAGCTTGTGCTTTCTTTCTCTAGAGCTTTTGCCTTGACCTCTTTTACCTTTTGATCATAGGTTTGAAGATAGACACACTCATGAGTTAAATGATTGGTTTTACCACACAAAAAACATTTTGAATCATTTGGGATCACATGTGTTCTGTTTATGTCATATGCTTTTAAAAGAAAACAGTTTCAGTGACATGATTTCTTTTGTTGCAAAATTCACAGAACAGATGTTTGATCTTTTCCCTTTTCTTTTTATCCGATTTCTTCCCAGCAGATGTTGTAACCTCTGCTATAAGATCTTTGATGGAAATGATTCTAGCCTTTGGTGCTTTGACACCTTCAATGGTTGAGAAGTCCACTGGCTTGAAATTTTCCAGAATATCACATTAATCAGACCATGTGGGTTTGAATTGGTATTTCTCAATTTCTTTAAAAGTTGAAGACCCTTCATGTTTTTCCAGAAAAATTTTGTTACCATTTTTATCAGTGTTTTTATCTCATTTCCAGCCAAATTTTTAGGAACCACTTCAACTTTTTTAGAGTCAATCTTTGTAACATTTTCAGTGACTTGTTCTTCATTTTGAAAACCAACACCAAATTTTATGTTACTCTTGATCTGTTTGTCTAGCATAATTTCAAAACCTTTGGAAGACTCTACCCATTTTTCAGATATGATTTGGGTAGCTTCTAACTCCTTTTTGCAAACTTGGTATTTGTCTACCATAGGTTGGAGTTGGTCCTTGGTTATGCTAGCTTCATGCTTTAGGCTACTTATCTCAGAATCTTTTGAAATCAATTTTGTTTTCAACTCTTTGATAAGTTTTTCAAAGTTGAGTTCATTTTCTAAGATTTTGTTCCTAAGGTTTTCATTCACCTGTTTAATATTAGCAAAAGCTATTATACATTTTTCTGAACAGAGATCCTTAAGGATCTGGGGTGATACCTTGGAAGCATCCATAAGAGCACAATCACAATCTTCTTCACACACCTTTGTATCCCATGGGTCAGATAGAGAAGCCTTTTCTTTATCAACCGTGTTTTATAGAACCACTGGTGTAACCACTGCTTCACCACAACTTTGAACCTCATCAGTTTTTGGCACTTGTTCCTCAGACTCATCACCTTCAACTACAGTCTCTAAGGCCATTAAACAAATATTTTGATTTTCAAAATCATTTTTAGCCTTAGAGAAAAGTTTTCATCAGATAAATCATCAGGAAAACTACTCCAATCAACAAAGCCTTGTGTAAAGAAGCTCTGTTGGTTAACCTCTGCAGGAGCAGTGGTTTGAGTAGTTTGAGTGACATGTGGAGCTTGTTGCACAGGCACTTGAGGTGGTGCTTGGACATACTGAATCTGTGGAGCAGGTGTTTGGATGTAATGGACAGGAACAGTGGTAGTAGGATGTGCATAATGAGTAGTGTTTTGCATTTGTGGTGCAGGGGTATAATGGGAATAATGAGCAGTGCTTTGAGGTCTAGGGCCTGGGTGAGTAACAATTGGACATGCAGTTTGAGATATGTTCCCTGGCAAAGTGTCATAACCTATTGCACTTATAACATTTAATTTTTGATTTGTCCAACCCCACTTTTAACCCTCCATGCAATCCAGGAAACTTTCTACCAGTCCTTTTGTAAAATTTACTTGCTCTAACCCTCAAAAGTGCCAGCTGATGTAAATTATCCATTTCTTCTAGATTAGTGGGTTCAAAATGTTGTAAGGCATTCATTTCAAAAGACATATTACCAGAGTTTTGGCTTTCCCCATTTGCAGCAAAAGCAAAATTGGGTGTGTAAGGATCAGATGTAAAATTGTTTCCAGAAGTTATATCAATATAATGATCATAACCCTGATCCTTTCCACTACCAGAACCCTCTTCATGACTATAAAAAGAAGTGTTACCCAGAGAATAGTCGTCAGTTGCTTTCCCTAACTCTTGCAACTTCTTTTTCTGATTCAACTCTCTCTCATATGTGAGGAGTCTACCATGAAGTTGAGGGAGGGTCATCTCTTTAAACCCAACAGATGTTCGTGTAGCATAAGCTACAGTCTCCCATTTCTATGGTAACGATCTCAAGAAACGACTATTGACAGTCGAATTAGGAAATTCCACGTTAACCAGTTTCAATTCACTGATGAGACAGCTAAAACGTTCGAACTGTTGTATTAACGACTCACCTTTTATGTGACAAAATGTTTCATACTATTGATTAAGAACTTCTCTATTATTTTCAATCACTTCTTCAGTTCCACCGAATTGTTCTTTTAGTGCATCCCACAACACTTTTGCACTATTACAGTGGAGCAGTCCAGCATAGATTTCATTGGGTAGCGCGGAAGCAACAATGCTAAACGCTTTTGCATCCAACTCTGTTTTCTGGAAATCCTGCTCATAGTAGTTTTCAGGATTTTTTGGCACTTGAGTGTTGGGATCCTCTATGCTTGGAACCAATGGAATATATGGTCCAAACACAATGGATCGCCAACATCCGTTGTTTTGCTGAGCTAAGGTGTGACCCATCCGACGTTGCCATATTAAATATTCATTACGTTTCAACATCGGTGGTTTGAATATGGATCCAATGTTGGAATCTGATGTGTTTTGAGACATTTCTGCTTGTTTACAACAGATTTGTGTTTTAAAAACTTTAAATGTAATAAAACTCTGTTTTCAAGTAAACTATCAAACTAATTAGCAAGGAGAGCTGATCTTTCAAATCAAATTGAATTTAATCAAATTTTGATTGACCAAGCTCTGATACCAATTGTTAGGATCTGAGTTTGATTTACTTGTAGTTTTTGTTTCAAATGATGGAAATATGTTTGAATTGTAATGTAAATGCAGCAGAATAAGATGGAAAACTTTTACTATAAGTAAAGGTCGTTTGTTTTCATCATCATCATGCTTTCAAGTTTATGAGCTTTGCATGTGATTCACAAACTCCCCCTCAGCCAATTACAATAGTTTGATAGTATAGAAAACTCAGAGAAGATGATAGGTGAATGATCTTTTTAATAGACAAATTTAACTGTTACAAAACTTCACCTATTTATACTAACTATCAACCACTGAGCATCTTTTGATGACGTCAGGGTTGATAGTGACATTAAACAAACAAATAACTAACTAGAAACTCTGCTATCTATCATCTGATAGTGCAAAGCGTTGTTACATTGATTATTAAACTAATATAAGTAAAACTCTGATGACCATCCTCTGCTTCTTATCTTCTGGCAGACCTTTGACACATTGTTGTAACAGATGAACTAAAGGTTGTGACACATGACTATTTAGGCTGCACCGTACAAATGTAACACGTGTCCTGAATGAACAAAAGGTTGTAATTGATTATTTATGATGTTTATACATGGCATTTGATGTGTTGGTAAATCCAAAGTTTGATAAAAATTATGTTGGAAACAATAAGATAAACGCTTATCGGCGTAACAGATAAAATGCGAAATGAACGTCGGTGATCGCCTGATTAATGTTAAAATCCTAAAAAAAGTCTGTTATGATTAAAATAATATATTTAATCATATTCATGTGGAAAAATAATTTAAAACGCTAAGAAACTCTATTTTTAGAGTTTAAGCGTGTACTGCGCAATACTGCGCGTATCTGACAAAATACTGTCAACATAGCCAGTCCAGGGCAACTGATAATTATTTCAGTAATAATATGGTGAGTTTATTTCTATAGAATGATAGAAATAAATTAAAACGCTTAAAATCCCCATTTTGCGAATTTAAGCGCGTACAACGTAACACAGCGCGTATACTGCCAAATACCGACAACGTAGCCGGTCCAGGCAAATAAAATATTGTTGAGTAATATTTTAGTGAGTTTATTTTTATAGAGCGTTAAAAATAATTTAAAACGCGTTAAAACACAAATAAAATGCTAGATAAAGTACCCGGTATCAAGTTAAATACTAGTGTTTAGCCTATGTATGTGTATGTATATGATTATATGTGAGAGAAGGGACTAGGTGGCGGCTTCATGGCTGCCCTCCTTTTTGAAAAAACCTTCCATTTGGAAAAGTGCGCATCTTGGGAAGATCATGCAATCATTTTGACAATATACACACTCTATTTAATCCATACAACATCAAACAAACTCCAATCTCTCTCTCTTTCTTGTATATCTCGGCCGAAAACCCCCTCACACACTCACATTTTCAAATTTCAATCCATTCCTTGAAGATTCAAGGGCATTTGAAGGTGATTTCAAGTGTTTATGAAAGTTTGGAGGTGATTCCAAGGAGATTCAAGCAAGAACAAGGCTTCACATCATCACTTTTATTAAAACCCACTAAGAATCTTGAAGGTATAACATTTTATCTTTCAAATCTTGTTCTTGATTCATAGTGATGTTGGTGGTCATGGAAGTTTCTCTTGTTCTTGGATTTAAACACTAACTTGAAAAAAATATCAAATGGGTTTTAAAAGAAAATGAAAATGGATAAGTGTGTGTATGTAGATGTGGCCGTACATATGTATATATGTATATGAGATTTGAGTTTTGATTATTAGTTAAATCTTGTATGATAAGATGTTGAGATGTGATGTGTATATGATTCTAGGAAAGTTCTAAAAGGGTTTTGTGATTGAGATGAAAAAGGTGAAAAGTTAAGTTTTGGAAGCATGTATGTATGTATATATGTGGCCGTGTATATATATGTATGTATATATGCATGTATGTAAAAATTGATGATAGTTCATAAATGTGAAGGAATGTGATACTTGCATTTATGTTGAATTATTAGATGATGAAGATGATGATCATATGAGAATGATAGTGTTCTCAAATGTTTGAATATGAATAAATGTGTGTTAGTTATGATTTAATCCATACAAGATGACGATATGTTATGTGTGCATTAAGTGCTTGTACCTAGACATGCATGTGAATGTATGATCATGAAATGATGATTAAACTATGTTGTGATGAGAATGGTTTTTAATCAGATTATAAACCTTAAAAATAAGTTTATTTCATGTGTTAAAGTGGTATGAAACTTGTCATAAAGTTTACTAGCTTTGCATGTTGTACTTGGTGCTTCTAGAGTTGTAAAATACGTGAAATCGCATGATTTATGTGACTTACAAAAAACTGTACTAATCTGAATATAACCATCATTTTAATCAGTAAATAACATGTGTTGTGTTAAAATATCATGTCGTTTCGAGTTCGGATGGTTATGGTAACGTTTGATGCAAAACTATGCGATAAAAACGGTAAAAATCGCCTTTTTAAGAGGTTTTTACGAAACTGTTTTAAATCAGTAACTAAACTGACTTTTTTGACATAAATATAAGTATTTCAACTGATGTTAAGTTTATTTGGTGTTTGGTTAGTCATACGTGACTTCCGACGCCCGAAAACGTTACCGAATCGCTAAAATACGCATTTTTCAATGTACACCAGACTGAGTTGTTCATGGGTGAACATTATGTGTTTAAATGTTTTATGTGATTTAAATATGTGTATATGATAATATGTTAAGTGTTGACATGATAGCGGGAATTAAGTCTATGCATGTACGCTTTGTTATGTGTTAAAAACTGTTAGGGAAAATTCGGTAATAAAACCATCCTTAAATATAATGAAAGTAACTTAGTTTGAGTTGTGTACATTATGTATATTCAGGATATTTAAATGTAGATTACATTATGATAAAATATTAAGTGCAATTAATAAATTTAAATATTTATATAATATATATTAATATTAATATAACATTAAAAAGCTTTAAAAAATTCAAAGTTAATTGAATATTTCTAAGATTTGGAGAAAAATTAGAATTTTGTGATATGTTTGTTTCATAAAATCGTTCTTAGTATATTAGGAGTGTTAGATTATCAATATTAGAGCTATTTAATTAACAAATAGATTTTATGTATAAACTCCATATTTTTTTTATTTGTTTTGAAAAATCGTTTTGTGGGGTAAAGGAATCACGCTTTTAAAGGACAATGTTATAACCTTTTTGTATTTTAATATTAAACCACCTTGAAATATACTTTGTTAATATTTAAAATTTATAAATTGAATATATTTTCGTGGAAAATATGATTTGGAAATTATGTGATATGTTTTTAGAGAAAAACATGGTTTTGATATAAATATGTTTTGGGGATGAAACGTGGATTATTATGGTGTTTTGGGGATAAAACGACCGTGTAGATTTAAAAATGCTTAAATCTAAATAACGACAAATTTGCGTGATCTCAAGAGGTGTAAGTAGCCGTATTAGCTTACATTTCGTTGGGGGGATTTACAGGTAATTTATACAACATGATATATTAAATTTATCAATATTAGTAGGACATATATATTGTTCATGAGGCAAGTGATATAGATGGCCCGTATGGGGGCATGCGCAAGTATTGTTGTTTAATAATTTAAGTATTGAACACGTAGAATTGTTGGTAGATCTATCGGGTTGACTACCCTGTCGTGATCGGTCACTCCGATCAAGTCAAATGACGAATTGATATTCTATTATAGTCTAGTCTATATTATACCCTTAATTTGAATATATAGTTCGTAATGTCTTGCAAACATACGATTATTAACATTTGATGCTATAAATTTAATATGTAAAACTTAGGAAGATGCTTTAGATCGAAGGTTTCGGGGAAACGCTTGCGACGGCTGACCCATGGATTTTATTAAGGAAATAAATTAACTTTCCAAAATATTATTTGGATGTTTTGATAATAAACACATAATTAGAAAGTTTTCCTTGTTTTAGATTTTAATATGTGAGCTCACCCTCCTTTGTGTTGACACTTGATTTTAACGTGTTCTTCAGGTACTTGAGCATGGCTTCGGGAATTATGCCGTATCTTGTGTTTGTTGATGCATGGTGGTGTTGAAAATGTTTTGGACAAAACTTTTAAAACTTTGGGACCTATGTAATAAGATCCATAATGATCAAAAACAATTTAACTGTGATGTGGTTGTGACCTACTTTAAACTTTATGTTTTAAAAACTATGTTTTAATTAAGTTAAATGTCCAAAATTAACAATGTATCGTTCGACAAGATATTTATGGGCACCAACTTCGGTCACCATTACGTTTGTATTTCCGCTGCGACGTTTTTGGGGTGTTACAAAGGTAGCAGACCTTAGGAAGACAAAGTTTAGGTGATTAGTTGTTGTAAGCTCTGATAGTTGGACCAAACCGCGGATAGTGTATTTGGCTTTGTATCATCTGTTCCTTTGTATAGGGTTCAATACCAATAGTTTAAAATATGGTAAATGGAAGAAGATAAAAGCAGAGTGAATTGAAACAGAAATAGAAAACTTTGTATTACAATCAATGGAAGATTGTTTTCATCGTCATGCTTTCAAACGTATAGTTTTGCATCTAAGTCACAAACTCCCCCTTAGCCTTTTATAACTAAGTTTGATAGTACGGAAAAGCAAAGAAGAAGATTGGTGAATGATCTTTTAATAGATGGATAAAATAGTACAACGAAGGCAAGTATTTATAGTACAATGCAAACTTGAGCATCTTTGCTGATGTCAGAGGTGAAATCGACGTCTAACAAAATAACTAACCCTAACCACTGATTAACCTATCATCTGCTAAATAAAAACACTGCTACATTGATAAACACTGATAGATACTAAAACACTGATATCCTTAAACTCTGTTGGCCTTTATTAGACCTTTGACTTTATTCTTCATCAGAGCTATCAGACCTTAGATTCAAACAGTACTTATGTAGCAGATATTGGCTTCATCAGAGGGTTGGGTCAAAGCTTAGAAACTCTGTTATGACAGGATCAAACATCTGATGTCATTTTGGCTTTATATCATCTGTTCCTTTGATAGGGTTCAATCCCAACAATCTATCTCGAAACAGATGATGCCAAAACACATAATTATTGTTGATCTTTGTTTCTCAACATTAACTCTCTTATTTGACCTTTGAATTGTAGTTCAAAGTTAAGAGATTCAATATCATTCTCATCCTTTTCGAGCTCCAGATTCATAAGGTCTTGGAGGTCTTCTACACTTAACCCATATGCATCCTCCTTTCTAATCTTGGTAGCATCACCATTTGATTTGAGCAGAGTCGATTCGTGGGTGTTTTTATCAACCTTCCACTTTAAATTTTTTTGATCAGATGGCTTTTTGAGTTTTAAAAGCAATGGTGGTGCAGTTTGTTCTAGGATGGCTTGTTATTGTTGAGAAGGATGGTTGGATTTGATGAGCATTTTTTGATAGGGTTTCTCTTAGCATGTTGCTTGCATCATCAGTGTGGAATTGGGCTTGATATATGATGCCTTCTTTGATAAAGGTGTGTTCAAACCTTTTCTTATCTTCTTCAGACATCTCCCCTTGCCTTTTTCTTTGATCTAAGGCAAGGATGGATGGGGTAGATGTTGAAGTTGATTTTTGAATAGGTTGGGTCTTTTGAACACTAACCTCTGATGAGTAATCATGCTTTTTAGGCATTGATGGATCTTTCTTTCTTCTAGCCTCTTGTAGGTATCTATCACCTTAACCTCTGACCATCTTGTGATTTGATTTCTTGTGCCATAATTTGCAGTGATAAGCTCTTCTTTCATCCTGTTCAATTTCAAGGCTCTATCAGGCACATTCTTTTTGAATTTGGTCCAGTCTGGAAGAGTTGGCTTTTGAGTTGGATTTTTCAGCATCTCTTACATCCTCTTCTCTTGCATCCTCTCAACTTCCTGTTTAAGCTCAACCACAGACCAATCTTGGAACTATGCCCTTGCTGCCTTATACAGCTTGTTATCCATGATATGATCAATATAATCTTATCTTAAGCTTTCATCATCTTTTTCAGATAGTCTCTTGCACAGGTCTTTGGAGAAGTCTTCAAGTCTTTTGACCTTGCTAAGTTGATATTGCATGTAATTCTGAACCTTTCTGTCACTTCTTCCCTTTGTATCCCTTTTAGTTATATCCTCTGCTTGAATGGCTTTTACTTGAAGATATTCATCTATGTTCATGGGCTTAGAATAACCTTGCAGGGATGGGAAGTTCCTCTTTTCTGGATCTTCTTCTGAGTAAAAGGACTTGATCTCTTCTTTGACTACTTGTAAGTCAATAGGATATTGAGTGGACAAAGGCAAAATTGTGGGCAACTTTATGATGGCAGATATTTGGGATGATGTTGAAATTAAAAAAAAGGCAGAGGTGGTGATAAGTGGTTTTGATGACAGTGGAAGTGGTGAAGGAAGGATCTTATCATCATCTACAATGTTGGTCATCTTCCTTCTTTTGAAAATGTTCTTTTGAAAGTGTGTTTGGGTGGTGGTGATAAGGTTGGAATTCTGGTTAGGGTTGATATTGGTTGAGTAGTGATTGGAAAAGCGATAAGAGCAGTGGATGTGGTAACATTTATTGTAACCACTGCTGCATCAACAATTGTTGACACAACAGGTGTCACAACATCTGTTGGTTCTGGATTTGATGTGGTTTGTGGTGGTGGTAGAAGTTTTGGTGTGCTGTTAAGTTGATCAGTGGTTTTGGAAGGGGTGGATGCTGGTTGTCTAACTTTTCTAGAAGACTTTCTCCTTTGTTTTGAAGTACCAAGCTCTTCCTTTTCCATTTGAGCAACCTTTTCTTTTTTGAATCTTTCAGCACCTTTGGTCTCTAACCTATCTATTCTCAATTGCTTTTGTTCAACAAAGAGGTTGAGGGTCTCACCAACTTTCTTTGACCCATCTAGCTTTGGGATTTTAATAACTGGTTTGGCTTTTGGATTTGGCTTTAACTTGATCCCTTCCGTTTCTTTCTCCCCCTTTTTGGCATCAGCTGTGTTCACAAGTATCACAGTAGGAGGAAAGGGCTAGTGGTTTGAAGCAAGTGAGCTTTGATGGCTTTAATATCTGCAAGTGTGTCTTGATATCTTGCATCAACCATATTTCTAAATTGGTGCATGTGCGGCTCATGTTGAAGATCAACCTTTTGTCTTTGTTGTTGAAGCAGAGGATACAAGAGTTGCCATAGCTTAGCAGTGGTTGATGATGATGATGTAGCAGTGGATTGACTTTTGGAAGTTTGTAACATCTGTTGCATCATATTTTTGATATCAGCAACAGATGATTCAATACTTGATACTCTCTCTGTCAATTCCTTGTATCTTAGCTCATCACCTAACTTAATAGGATCATCTGAACTCCTACCAGTGGTAGTTGTATCTGTGTTATCGTCAGCAGAAGTTACGTTCATAGCTTCAGACACAGATGCCCCTTTGTCTTGGAACTGGGGACTTCCCACATGAACAGAGGTTACCTTGGTAGCCTCAATAGTGGTTGCCTTCAAGATAGTCACATAGATGTAACCACTGTCTAATTTAGAACTTGTGAGTTCTGCAATTGTAGTGATTGCTCCACTTGAATTATCACCAAGGGTTACATGTAACCCAAGGGATGTAGCCTCCTCAACTGTTGATGGGATAGCAAAGATAGAGGCATCAGACTCAGTCACTTGTTGGAGTATATTCTCAGTGATAGGTTGGTGAGAAGGACTGATTTTTGTCTGATCATATCTATTGCTTTCAACAGAGGTAAAATGGTAGGTGGTAGTTGTATTGGAGAGGGGTTGTGGTGTAGAAAGCGACATTGCCCTGGAAGAGGGCTACGGAAGATAGAACCAAGTGGATCTAGAGCTTTATTTTGTGGTGTCTTTGTGCTTACAACTTGTTCCTTTTGTGAGGAATCAAGAGGATATAGGTTTTTTGGTGGAGATCTTTCTAAGATCTGCTGTGAGGAAGTATCAGCAATGTTTTCAAGTGACTTTTGTGTTGTCACTAGGTTAACCTCTGGGATCTCCTCTTCCAGAGGACCCTTTTTGATTTTTGGTTTGGTGGGCTTTTTGATTTGGATTTTGGTTTCTTTTTAGAGATGGCTGGTGTGGGTTTCAAAGCACTGGTTGTAGTACTTTGATCACCAGGAGCAGTGGGCTCAGTAGCAGTGGGTTGAGCTTGTGATGTTTGTTCTAAAATTTTCTCAGCCCCTCTACTTGTGTTTTCAAAACTCTTGATTAGTTGGTGATGCGCGTAAAAGTTTCATGTGTTAGGCTACCATGAGGAGTTACAACACCTTGTTTAACAGCATCACCAACTTTCTTTTAGGCTTAAATGAAGCATGGGCAGCCAAAGACTTTGGAATATGAGATCAAAGGTTTGATTATGGAAATAATATCATAGGCAGTCTTTTGATGCCTGGGGTTAATCAAAACTCTGTTTTGAACATTTCAAGCAGTGTTTATGTCACACCCTCAATTTCCACTTGCGGAGTTCTACCGCGAGACGTGTGAACAAACCAGAATCTAAGACACTAGTACGTCGAACGACTCTATATGATTTGATGATACGTTTTCCAAAATCATTTGTTGT
Organism: Scalesia atractyloides; assembly: GCA_947069175.1. Taxonomy (NCBI): domain Eukaryota; kingdom Viridiplantae; phylum Streptophyta; class Magnoliopsida; order Asterales; family Asteraceae; genus Scalesia; species Scalesia atractyloides. Next base: position 67,753,895 of record CAMTDV010000005.1, on the reverse strand, counting down.
AAATTTTAGATTACCAATATTTAGCATGAGTATCGGTTTTTAAAGTTTGAGCGGAAGCATAAATAAGTAGTGATGCGGCGCCAACACAAACGCCAAAACAAAAGTAAAATCCCAAAAACAGTATTAATAAATGAGACTCTATAACGATGTCTTGTTCAATGCATGTGCGTGCACCTAGAGCTCCTAGCGTCCTGAAAACATGTAAAGAAACAAGTGTCAACATTAAAGATGAGTGAGTTCACAGGTTTTCATAAATTTGTTGTTCGGTTTTAGTTTGTTACTCCGCTATCCCCAACCCGGGATAACATATCAGTTGCATTATTCCAACCCGGAATAATAAGTTGTTGCTTCCAATATTCCCAAACCGGAATATTAAGTTGTGTTTCCATTATCCCCAACCCGGGATAATACGTTGATGTTCCAATATTCCAAACCCGGAATATCAAGTTGTTCCGTAATTAAGTTCAATATTAATGTATATAGGTAGCTAGCCTAAAGTCATGTCACTAAGTGTTCGCGATCGAAGCTGACATTTGTGCCTCCGTTTTGCCAGGCCTATCACATGACCATGGCGATGTTAGGCCAATCATACACCCGTTGACCAAACCCGGTCAGCTAGCGCGACTAGCTCGGATGGGGCTCGTCAGACCCAGTAGTACTACTTATAATTCCCCCGCTACTTAACCCAAATATTAACGATCCGAGGAGATTGTCGAGGACTTAAGTGATAAAGCTGCATAGTGACCATAACATTACATTAACATTAACTTAGTTACCGCATAGTTATGTGACGTTACATTCGTATAACGTAAAGAGTTTGAGTTTAAGAATGTATAAGAATGTATACATGTTTCTCCCCCTGTTGTTTAAAACCGTATAAAGTTAGGGGCCGTGAACTCACCTTTATTAGCTCGGTTAGTGTGGCAAAGATATTATAAGTGATGGGACCGCTAGTTGCGTCCTAACAAACCAATTAATTCCATGTCAGTGTGTAATCACACCAATACAAATTCCACACGTAATTTACTCACAAAGTGATACACACAAACAACATAACTAACACTTCAAACATGCATGCAAGTATTCTCATATGATCATAGTAATCAAACAACTTATCATGAACACATTCCAAATCCATGCAACACTTTAATGCATAAAATCACAAGTTAACAACTTTCTGCTTAATACTCAATTATTCAGCTGTTTTCTAGGATTTTTATAAAATAGTTCCAGCATTCTAAAAATTCCCATATTTTACAGTAGGTGACATTATACCATAGAAATTTATATAATTTTCTCAAGTCCTAAATCTTCACCAATTAACCATAAATATTAATTCACTAAGCTGCAGTCAGATTTACCGCTTTCTGACTGCAGTCCACGGAAGAATTTATTTAAAAATCACTGATCGTCCGATTAACAAAATTCCAGTTGGAGTTGCCCGGAAATTTCTATACCTAGTTGCTGTACAAAAATCATGACTCAACTCTCTACTGATTTTAAAATCTAGCTTGATAAACAACCAACAAAATTCCAGAACTTTAACAGCTTTACCTACCGAACTTGTTTAACCCTTTAAAAATATCAAACGATTTCAGAAAATTATGAATCCAGCGCCATTGGATTCCTTATTCAAATCTCTAGGTTTTAGACCTCAGAAAATCCGTTTTTCGACAACTAACGACCAAGTTACAGCCTGATAAAGTCGGCTGAAACTTTCACTCAGCCTTCTGTTTTCTGCATCTCCTTATACTAAGTTCGTATAACTCGTTCATGTGACTAGCCAAGGCGATCAAGATTCGATTTTTAATCCTAGATTAACACTAATAATCTATCCATGCAACCCTACTTAATAACTTCTAGTTATTATAACAAAACACAGCCTATACATTCAACCTAGTGTAACCAATCCGAACAATGAGATCATTCAGTGTAAACATCATCGACAAATCGGCTAATCTAACATCTCGTTCAATCATGCTTGGCCAGCTTTTATCTTCCGAAAACAACCCTACTTGTAACTATGATACATCAGCCGATTAACACATGTATACTCCGAAAACACACGATCGTTTCAATCAATAAATCAATCCGAAACAACAACAAAATCAACACACGTAACTCAGAGCTTTCAAGTCTCTATATACTTGCGGACAACCTACATATGCATATAATCCGAAACAACTTAAACATTCAAGCACATAAATATATATATATATTCGAACGTGATCTCAAATCAAACATGATCCTAACCTTGAGTAACTAGACAAACGAGCCGAGATGTGGACAAAGGCGACTCGGCTGCTGCTTGCTGCGACCGAGAGAAAGCAAAACAAAACTGATCTTGCGATCTAGACTGGACTGGAGATAACCGGCTGCTAGCGACCGAGATGATGATGGCTTCGGTTGATGTTTGCTGCGACCGAAAGAAAAGAAAAAGAAGCCGTCGCGATTTATGGAGCAAGAGGAGGGTGGTTTAGAGTTTGTGTTTTAGAAGGAAACATGCACAAGTTTGTAGATATAGGCGCAAGAGATAAAGATTTCAATTTGGGATAAGTATTGTGGCCGAGGAACTAGGATGGTTGGTTCGGTTTCGCGGTCAAGGGATAGGGTTACGGTTTGGGTTTGGGTCTTGCGGCCGAGGGATTAAAGTCGCATGCTATTCGGTTTTGGTTAGTGTTTGTGACCGGGAGACTTAAGAAAGTTAGTTTGGTTTGAACTTGTTCTCTTTTGGCCGAAGACTTGGGTTCCAAGTTTCCTAGTTTCCCAAAGGGTTCGGTTGTGTGCATATTTACAATAATAACTAAACAATCACATAAACACTCATCACGTATTCATTCACGTTTAACACTTAGCACGCATATTATTCGACAAGTGTCACGTATAATTTATCCGAAAAACTCGGGATATCACAGTTTACAGCCTCTGCCCAAAAAGACATGGGTAAACCTGAGTCTGCAAGCATAGTTCTTGCTGATTCAATTAAAGTTCTATTTTTTCCTTTCAACCACCCCATTTTGTTATGGAGTTCTTGGAATGCTATATTGTCTAACAATTCCTTTTGACTCACAAAAAGTATCCAACTCCAAATTCCTAAACTCTGTCCCATTATCACTTCTAAAAACTTTTACTGGAAGGTCAAATTGCTTTTCAACTTGTTTTACAAAATTTGCAAAATGCCAGCAGTTTCATCTTTAGAGTGCAAGAAAGATGTCCATGTAAACCTTGAAAAATCATCTACAATGACCAGACAATATCCTCTCTTTGTGAGACTCATGATTTTTACAGGTTCAAACAGATCCATGTGCAGCAATTGCAAGCACTAGGTTGTTTTGGACTCTTCAATGGACTTGTAAGAACTTTTATGTTGTTTACCTTTTATAGGAAACACAATGTTCTTCACAAGTAAATTGTTTTGGAGGTATACCTCTGACAAGACTTTGTTTTGAGAGAAAAATGATAGTTTTTAGATTTGTGTGTCCAAGTCTTCTATGCCATAACTCTGTCTCTTTGCTGGAAGCAACTGAGAACAGACATGCATTGGACATTGGATTATCCTTCAACATATCAACCACATACACATTGCCACTCCTATGAGCAACAAGTTGTGCTTTGCTCTCAGCAATGATTTGATCAATCTTTTTAACAACCCCTGGTCCTACAATTTGACATGTTTTCTTTGTAAAGAAGGATCCATATCCTTTATCACTCATTTGTGAGACACTTAGCAAGTTGAATTTTAGATTGTCAATGAGATTAACATGCTCAAATTTGAGCTTCCCAGCTTGAACAGACCCTGACCCCAACACCTTCCCTTTTGAATTATTACCAAAGGATATATCACCCCCTTCATGAGCCATGAAGTCTTTGAGAAGGGCTCTACATCCTGTCATGTGCCTGGAGCCTCCACTATCTACATACCGTAAACTATCAAGGCAAGTAGAAGCTCCCTGCACATTAGTAAAGAATTAATTTAGGTGGGTTTCCAAAGCCAAAATGGCTTTGGATGGGGTCACAGATTGTCCAATCTCAAATTTAGGAATATGGTTAGTGGTTTGATTTGATCTTTTTAACCACTATTGTGAACCATTTCCTATCAGATGTTGGTAACCATGAGGATTCCTATTGACTCTTGGCTTTGAGGGTTTTTTTGTAACCCTCATAACTAAAAGGAACCTTTTGATAAATAGGTTTCTCATATCCTCTTGGATACCTATTTGCAGGTGGTGCATCTGTCACTTGTACCTCTCTGGGAATAGAGGTTTTGGTCAATGCTTTTGTAAAAGATGTTTCAACAGGTTCAAAGATCTGTTTAGATTTATTTCTAGCAGAGCTTGAACTTTGACCCTCAAGAGCTTTTGATTTAATCTCTTTTACCTTTGTGTCGTAAGTTTGAAGATAAACACACTCTTGGGTCATGTGGTTTGTTTTACCACAGATGATACACTTTGAAGAATTTGGGATCACACAAGTTTTGTTTATGTCATAAGCTTTTAAGAGAAAATAATTTTCAGTGACATGATTTCTTTTCCCACCGAAATTACAAAACAAGTTTTTGACCTTTTCTTTCTTCTTCCCTTTTTTAGACATCCTTTTAGTAGACGTTGTAACATCTGCTGGAAGATCCTTACTAGGGATTATCCTTGCTTTTGGTGCCTTGACACCATCAATGGTTGAGAAGTCCATTGGCTTAAAGTTTTCTAAAATGTCACACTCATCTGACCATGTGGGTTGAGAATTGATATTTCTCAACTTCCTCAAAAGTTGAGGATCCCTCATGTTTTTCCAAAATGATTTTGTTTCCATTTTTATCAGTGACTTTTATCTCCTCACTAGCCAAATTCTTAGGGACAATTTCAACCATCTCAGAATCATTTTTAGCAACACTTTTAGAAACTTGGTCATTTTTCTTGAAGCCAATGCCAAATTTTATGTTACTTTTGATATGATTTTCTAACATGATTTCATAACCTTTGCAAGATTCTACCCATTTTTCACAGGTGATCTGGGTAGAATCTAACTCCTTTTTGCAAACTTGATATTTCTCTATCATAGTTTTGAGTTGATCTTTGGTTATGCTTGCTTCATGCTTTAGACTGCTGATTTCAGAATCTTTGTTAACCAATTTTGTATTCAACTCTTTTGTGAGTTTTTCAAAATTTAGTTCATCTTCTAAAATTTTGTTTCTAAGATTTTCATTCACCTTTTTTATGTTTGCAAAAGCTATTATGCATTTTTTAGAACATAGATATTTGAGGATCTGAGGTGATACCTTAGAAGCAACTATAAGAGAACAATCACAATCATTTTCACACACCTTGGTATCCTATTGATCAGATAGAGAGTCATTTTCTTCATCAACAATTTCTTTTTAAATCATTGTTTCATCATGAACTTACTCATCAGATTTAGACCCTGATTCCACAGATTCATCACCTTCAACTATTGCCTCTAAAGCCATTAAGCAAAATTCATTTTCAAAATCATTTTTGGCTATAACAGCAAAGTTTTCATCAGTTAAATCCTCAGGCAAACAAATCCAGTCAACAAATTGTGTAAAAAAGCTCTGTTGGTTAACCTCTGCCGGAGCAGTGGTTTGAGTAGTTTGAGTGCCATTTGGTGCATGTTGCACATGCACTTGAGGAGATGGTGCTTGAACATACTGAATTTGTGGAACAGTGGTTTGAACATAATGCACTGGAACAGTGGCAGCAAGGTGTGCATAATGAGCACTGTTTTGCATTTGGTGAGCAGGGGTATATTGGGAATACTGAGCAGTGCTTTGTGTGTGTTCAGGTCTGGAGCTAGGGTGTGTAACAATGGGTCCAGAATTTTTAGTTCTACACTCCCTAGCAAAGTGTCCTAACCTGTTACACTTATAACACTTGATTTTTGATTTATCCATCCCAACCTTCAACCCCCCATGCAACCTTGGGAATTTTGCTACCTGTTCTCTTATAAAATTTACTAGCTCTAACACTTAATAGAGCCAGTTAATGCAAAATGTCCATTTCTTCTAAATCAGTTGGTTCAAAGTGTTGAAGATCATTAAAATCAAAGGAGAGGTTGTCAGAGGTTTGGCTTTCACCATTTGCAGTAAATGCATAGTTTGGTGAGTAAGAATCAGAGTTAAAATTTCCTCCAGAAGTTATGTCAATAAAATGATCATAACCTTGATCCTTTCCACTGCCAGAACCCTCTTCTTGGCCTAAAAGTGATGTGTTACCAAAAGTATAACCATCAACAACTTTGCCTGATTCTTGCAACTTCTTTTTCTGGTTTAACTCTCTCATACGTGAGGTGTCAACCATGAAGTTGGGTAAGATTTATTTCTTTAAACCCGACAGATGCTCGTGTCACGAAAGCTATTGTGTCCCACTTATCTGGTAACGATCTTAAGAAACGACTATTGACAGTCGAATTAGGAAATTCCACGTTAACTAACTTAAGCTCGCTTATGAGATAGCTAAATCGCTCGAACTGTTGGGGTTAGAGACTCACCTTTGACATGACAAAAAGTTTCATATTGTTGATTCAGAACTTCTCTATTGTTTTCGATCACTTCCTCAGTTCCACCGAATTGCTCTTTTAGTGCATCCCACAACTCCTTTGCACTATTACAATGGAGCAGTCCAGCATAGATTTCGTTAGGCAAGGCAGAAGCAACAATGCTAAACGCCTTAACATCTAACTCTATTTTCTGGAAATCTTGCTCGGAGTAGTTTTCAGGACTTTTTGGCATTTGTTTATTGGGATCCTCTGTACTTGGAACCAATAGAACCAGTGTTTTGCTGAGCTAAAATGTGACTCATCCGACGCTGCCATATGTAATATTCATTACGAACCAACATCGGAGGTTTAAACATAGATCCAGTATTGGAATCCGGTGTGTTTTGAGACATTTATGAATTGTTTTAAACATATTTTTGTTTTAAAAACTTTAAACGTAATAAGACTATGTTTTCCAATGAAAACAATCAAACTAATTAGAAGGGAGAGCTGATCTTTCAAATCAAATTGATAGTTAAATCAAATTTTGATTGACCAAGCTCTGATACCAATTGATAGGATCTAAGTTTAATTGATTGTAATTGTTTAAAATATGGTAAATGGAAGAAGATAAAAGCAGAGTGAATTGCAGCGGAAATAGAAAACTTTGTATTACAATCAATGGAAGATTGTTTTCATCATCATGCCTCCAAACGTATAGTTTTGCATGTGAATCACAAACTCCCCCTCAGCCTTTTATAACTAAGTTTGATAGTACAGAAATGCAAAGAAGATGAGTGGTGAATGATCTTTTAATAGGTGGATAAAACAGTACAACGAAGGCAAGTATTTATAGTACAATGCAAACCTTTGAGCATATTTGCTGATGTCAGAGGTGAAAGCGACATCTAACAAAATAACTAACCTAACCACTGATTAACCTATCATCTGCTAAATAAAAACACTGTTACATTAATAAACATTGATAGATACAAAAACAGCGATATCCTTAAACTCTGTTGGCCTTTATCAGACTTTTGAATTTATTCTTCATCAGAGCTTTGCATTATCAGACCTTAACTTCAAACAGTACTTGTGTAGCAGACCTTGGCTTCATCAGAGGGTTGGGTCAGAGCTTAGAAACTCTGTTATGACAGGATCAAACATCTGATGTCATTTTGACTTTATATCATCTGTTCCTTTGATAGGGTTCAATCCCAACACTGATTGCTTCACAATCTCAGCAATATCCTCCAGCTTTCTCCAGTTTGTGTTCCATGCTTTACCTGAATTAATACCGTTAGCATAACACACGTTAAAAACCTTCTGGAATTGTTGAGCTTGCTCATTGTCTTTATCCTCGTAACTGATCTTCACATAGAATAAGCGTTCGATGTATTTCTTGGAGCAGTTCACCAGTCACATAGGATCCAATACACGAATCCCTATCCACAAACTATATATTCTCTTGTGGGCAATCACAGACTCAGATAGTTCCTCAGTAATCTTCCATGAATCCTCATCAGGCTGTACACAAATAACAGCCTCTCTCGTGCCCGAATCATAATGCCACCACTTGAGTATCTTATAAAAATCTTCCTCCATTTTCATCAGTGGCATGTTCTTCATTACACGTGGCCTTTTAATGTGCAAAGTCACAACCTTTTCCTTGGTAACCGGAACAATCTTTGTAATCTTTCTCGAAATATGTGGCTTCGAGCGAGGAAAGTTGTGCCTTGCTTCATACTTTATGAGCGTCCATAAATCATGATCAAAGAATCTGATCATCAGGTTAATCACTTTTGTCTGAGCTAATTCTTTGACATCCCACCATGGCAGTGTCTTGATATCTTCCAAATGTCGAAAATATTGCACTCGATATTCTCGCTTTATGGTGTAAACTTTCAACTCTTCAATCCATCCCCAACTAATGATGTCACCCAAAGAGATATCAGGATCTCTGGTGGAGAAAGCAAGGGGACGGCGAAACTTTCTTTTTGGTGGAAGCTCCTTAAACCATTTCTTCTTCATTTAAGCTATTTCTTCATTGCTTGGAGGTTTTGGAGCAGTACCATCTTTTAGTGCCTCTTCGACCTTTCTTCTCAAGAGATCATCGGTTGCTCAGTGAACATCTCGCTAAAGGGTTGGGAAGTCATCCATACCATCACCCATGTATTAGTAGTTGTATCATCGTCGGAATCATCCTGCACGACAATCCTATCATAGTTATTCTCTTCAGGCACATCTTCGAATACATAATCATTAGGCTGTGTAACACTAATGTTATTCAATTTATCTTCAAAATGAAACTCAAATGAATCTTCATTAACTCCCAACATCTTGGCAACCTCTTCTTTGGAGTAGTTACGCACATACTCTCCTTCTTCAACATCGTGTTCAAGATAGATGACTTTAGTCTTAGGCACACTTTGATCATCATTCTACGACTCCCCCTAAACCTGCGCATCGGTTAGTTCATCATAGAATCGTTCAGGTAAGTATCAACGTCCTCGTTTTCATTAACAACCAAATTCATTGCAGCATCAAGACCATCTTTCTCTATCATATCAAACACTTCATCAACTGACTCTTCTATTTCAGCTTCCATCTTCCTCCTTGCTATCGCTTTCTCCTTAGTCTCGAAGATCAAAACCCCTTCATCAACTACCACATATCTAGTCTCTGGTGGAACAAAAGGAACAATAGCAGAGGAACTTGGCACAACATCTGGAGGCTCAGAAACAGGAGCACTAGGTTCGACGACGGGATCTACTTTCTCACTTTGAAGACCTTCAAGCATCAGGCCTTTGCCTTGAGCTTCTAAAGCTTCTTTCACTATACTTTCTCTTTCTTCAATCTTAGTTCTAGCTTCTTCTCTCTTAATCTCCCCTACTTCTGCAGCAAAATCGATTCCCAGCTTCTTAATCAGAATCTTTTGCATGAGCTCCACTTGTCTGTTGTTCGATAACCGTTCAGCTTCATACTCAATCATCTTCGTTCTGAGACACTCGTTTTCAGTTTGATAACTTTGAAGCACAACCTATAAACTTTGTCTCTCGTTCTCTAGTGACTTGATTCTTTCATCTTGGGCTTTCACCAATTTCTCCATCTCTCTGAACTTGTCATTGTCATTGACTAGAAGTTGCATAATTTCACTCATTCGATCTCTATCTTCTGTCAATTTCTTTATACGCTCCTTAGACTTCTTAATTTTTGTTTCCAACTCTCCCAATCTCCCTTCATACACAACATTCGTAGAAAATGCCTCACACACTAGATAGATCCAATGTCAAAACCAAAATCTCCAAATCCTGTCTCTACAGTTGGCTGAGTAGGGTGAGCAGACGATTGTGCCATAGGTTGTGGAGTGGGAGGAGTTATGATTGGAGGACGATGTACTGAGGTGGTATGATGAGGTAGTGGAGATGGTGGTTGTTGCGGTGAAACAAGATGTGGGGATGACTATGGAGGAGGTGATGGTGGTATGGAATAGATGTCTCAACTGTAGGAGGAATGACTGGAGGATCTGCAACTTTCTTCCTCAACTTAATTCTGAACTTTCCGGCAGATGATTCTGGTTTCTTTGCTGCGGTATATTTAACCCTTTTTGCAGCCGGTTTCCTTGCAGGCTTAACAACCGAGAACTCTTCCTCTGAATCAGATGGTTCATACGGATCATCATCTTCTCCTGTCTCTTTTCTTTTTTGAGCTTCATCTTTCTTTCTGTCCTCCTCTATTCTCTTTCACTCTTTCTTTTCTTTTTCCTTCCTTTGAGCGTCCAACCTATCTCTTATTACTGCTAGAGGGTGGTCCTTCATCGTCACCATCTCCCCCGTCAGCCCCTCCAATAACCTGTCGTTCAATATCCGCAGTGATCTCTTCAAGCGTTTCCTCAACATGCTCAGCAGACTGCACTGGTTCAGTTACTTGTACTTCTTCCACATCAGGTTCATCAATCAAACATGTGCTGACTTTCGCTTTCTTCTTTCTTTAAGGAGCCGAGTATGATGATTCAGTAGACTTCTTTCTTTTAGATCTAGACTTTGAAGTATCACCAGTCTCTTGTCTCTTATATGACCCTTTACTCTTCTTTCCATCATCCTTAACGTACCAACTACTATGCTTCTCTTCAAAATCCTCTAACTTTTTCAGCTCATCTTTATCATCACAACTTCCTTTGTTTCTCCACTTTCCTGATGGTGGAGGCTTGTAATCTTTATTGATAAGGCGCCAAACAGTGGTTTGTAGGCAGGCTCTCTTCCTTTCTTCATGTAAGAGCTGATATTGTGTAGATCGGATGCAGTCATGTGTTCCAATTCCAACAAATCATCTTTCTTCTTTTCGAGATCAGGATGTAAGTGATCTAACATCATCTGTAAGAAACTGCCAGAAACGGTCTTTCCCCAAATTAATCACCATCTGTTAAAAAACAAGCTTGCTGAAGTTGTATGGCAAGTTAAGCGCAAGAGCAGCTATGATACACATCTGGTAGTCAATCAGATCATCCCAACCACCTTTTCTGTGACTAATGAACGGACGACACAGTGAGCGAGAAATCGATATGGCCTCCCAAGGTTGTTGATCTTGAATGGGGCTGCATTCACATAACCATTGTACCCCCATGCGATAAGCATCCTTTTACCATTCTCTCTAAGTAGCCTGTTGGATAATGACTCTGATCGTTGATGTCTAAAACGGTTCTGATCAGGTCTTCAGTGATAGCAATCTTAATATCTTTATTTCCAACTTTAACTGCTGATACTATTGCTCTTGGCTCCTTGGTAGTCTAGCAGCTTTCCAAAATCTCTCAACGTGTGACTGATATACGTCGTGTTTCTTTGTAAGAGCGTTGAAGATCGGTAAGCGCTTCAAGAATTCGTAAATATCTGAAATGCTGCAAACTTCGGCTCATTTTCAGCTAGTAGTCACATGAATTATGCAATGGGCCAAAATCAGGTTTCTTATCCTGCAATGACAGAAAGTACAAGAAAATTAGGAAACATTTTCTAACACTGAAACTTCTGATTTTTCGTACGAAACAGACACATTTCGCACGAAAATTGTTACATAATTTTTGCACGAAATAACTTTAGATAAGAATATTTGTTAGACAAGATTTCGTACGAAACCAGCTATTTCGTATGAAAATTAGGATTCGCATGAAAATTCTCCTATTCGAACCAAAGTTATTCCAAGTTGAAACCGACATTAAACTTGTGATTTTTATGAAGTTGAACGGTTATCTTAGGACTAAAAGGGTTGATTTTAACATTTATGAGATCAATTTTAACTTTTACTGGCTCAATTATCCTAAAACTACGTTTTAAGTCCAAAAAGTACAAAATACGTCAAATTGACGGTCCAATCTAGATAGTATACCTTCACCATTATGAGAGGTGTGCGTATCAACCCCCTAATGCGAAAATCTTGGTCAGAAAGTGAGTAGAGTCAGAAATCGCCCAGAGAGAACTTTGAAATCACACAGAACACAAATGATATTTCGTACGAATTCAACTACTGTTATATATAGGCTTCAGATTTCGTACAGAAATTGTGTTGTCAATTTCGTACGAAATCTATACACTATTTTCGTATGAAAATTCTTTATTCGTGCGAATTCTGCTCCACTCTCCTTGACCTTCCTCCTTTTTCGTGTGTTTTTAGTTTTAAGCAACCACTCAGTTGACCAAGTCCAAGTTAATGACCTTGGTTAACCGCTATATGACCCAAAAACTGACTCTTTCTGTAGATTTTAAGTTTCAAACTAATGAACTTTTTATCGTTTCAGAACAAATTCTCTTTTCAGATTAGCTCCCAGCCCATAATCTCTCAGCTTTCCTTCAACATTCTTTCGCTTTGGACTCTGATGACCAGTTCTCTATCACCGGTAGTAAAAAAACTAAGATAGAAAAGAAAATCTTTTTGGATTTTTGGGTTTTTTCTGAAAAGTAGATAATTTAAGGTTTATATACAAACGTTTTTACATACATATTTTTGCGAGTTTGTGTTAAAGGATCATATCAGTTTATTGAGACACATCACCAATACCTTTGACCTTGTTTTTAGACTTTAAGCTCTTAAACAGATTTACTTAGATTGTCAATATACTGATCCACATAAACCTCTACACATTTCTAAACTGCTTCAAGATACGTTAGGTAATCTTTAGAAACATGGCCTAATTTGTGTTTCCTGCCTCAGAATATACTCCCACATCGAGAATCCCTATATTTCATCTCACATGTTAATATATCTAACTGATATCTGTAAAGGGGTGAATGCGAGACCTTGAGAGCTCAGGTTAGTACTTCCGTACAGAGAAAGAGATGAAGGCTCGACTTTAGGTTGTAACACCCCAAATCGTGTAAAACAACACGCGGCAGAAACACTTGGGGAGTCACGTTAACAGATTGTCTCAACAACACATGGTATTTGAAGTTCCATTTTATTTGAATATTGAACATAGATTACATTGTCATAAATGTCTTAGAAATTTTTAAACAACGAAACAACAAGCATGCATAATTATTGTCTTTCTTGTTATTAAGGCACTAGGTCCATGTCTGATCCTACAAGAGCACACATCAGTATAATCTAGCATCTTTCCCTTAAACATATGTGAAAACGAGTCATCAAAAATATGCAGGCGAGTACATAGGTTTTGTGAACATGTCAAGTCCATGGCTTTGTATATATTGCAATATAAATAACCCGACTACGAGAGTCGTAAGTGAAACTTGTTTGAAAGCATTTGATATTGCAATAGTTATTCAACTAAAACAAATTGTTAAAAGTTATAAAATCTAGTAGCCATGAACCTTTACTCGAAAACATTTGTTTTGTAAATCCAACTTGTAAATCGTCTTGAAATAACTTGTATGATTTATATCTTTAATCGAAAATCGTTGTGTGACATTGTTTGAAATCATTTGTTCGTCGTTCATCGTTCCTCGTAATAAACCATTTGTTCATCGTTCATCGTTCATTGTTCATTGTTCATCGTTCTTTGTTTCTTGTTATAAAACAATTGTTGCTTATTATAATTGTGAAAACTTTTGGTCGTTCTTTAATGAGTACATTCAAACCTTTGTTGACTCGATTATACCCCAAGGGTATCTTTAATAGATCCTAAAAGATCTATTTAACAAGACTTGCAAATCAACGAATGATTTGTTAGTCATAAACAGTTTCTGTCGTTCCCAAACTACCCACCAAATCCAGTGAATAGCCTAGTAATGGGATTGTCAATCCTATGGTACCATAACTTACTAATGGGCGGCATAACAATGTTAATGAATGTCATTCGTATCTTGGATAACGCACCAACAAGTTGTATCACATTATAAAAACCACATTGTTATATAAACCAGAGTATTTATACTTCGAAAGCTTGAAAACAATTAGCACATATGAATCACCCCACAACATTTGTAAACATAAAAGAGGGGAGCGATGTACTCGCCTGGGATTTGCGGATAAGCCTTGTATAAGTGTATGATTAACGTCCGAAGATCAAGGAATCAAGTGTGTGTCCTAATGAATCGGATAACCAGTAAATATCGGAACTTGAAATCAGAGGATTTGGATAGAATGGCACCTTATAAACCAAATGAGTATTGGGAGTCGTATGACATGGTCTAATAAGTTAACATTCTGAGTTAGAGAGATTTTTATGTGCTTTTGACCCGTTATGACCCGTTAAGGTAGTTTAAGCCACTTTAACGCGTCATTTGCGTAACAACGCATTCGGATGGTTAGATATGTGTTATGATAAGTCTTTAATGCCTAAATATGTTTGAAAATATTATTTGATCAGAATACTTGTCAAAATTTATGTTCCATATACTTAAAGTTGATTTATTTGCGAAAAGGACATTTTGGTCATTATTGAAGAACATAATAACTAATTATCATAACACTATCCGAATGGCATGACCCATAGGTATAACCTCAGAGGGTTATTTCCTTTATATTTATGGTCACAAATTTATATTTGGTCGGATCCGAAGATCAATCAAACGGGTCAGATTCGAAAGTCAAAGCGGTGGTCAAACCGTTCAACTTTCGACTCTAAACAGGCACTAAAATAAGAGTGACGATTTAGACATGTTTTGACATGTATAAATAAGCTTATAAAAGTATTTTGGCATCAAAACAACCTATTTTGATACCCGAAAATAGATCCGTTGCAAAATGCACAAAAATCGCATTTTGACCGAGACTTTGATTTGTCAAAATGACTAGGAAAGATGGAAATCAGTAGGTATGATCAATAGTGATCATAACCATCTTGATTATCATCATATTGCAAGGTTTAATTGGATTTTAAGTTGATCATTTCATGAGCAATTCTAAAAGTAAAACAAAAGTCAAACTTTGTGACTTTTAATCCAATTAAACTACATGAATTGAACAAATCATGATAGAGAACACTTACAACACCAAAGGGATGTCAAGAAAACTCAGAGATTGATCATCAAGGTGTTGCAACTTCAGTTGATAGCATAAATGAGTGATCAAAAGTTTCAAAATTGAAGAACACATGGGTATTTATAGAATTCTTGATGATCTAGGAGCAAGACAAGTGTCCATGAGTCACCATAGAGTTGGATTAGTGTTCCCTTACATGTCAAATGCAGAAACAAGGGTGGCAAGTTCGTTTGGTGAGTCAAAAATGAAGTTATTCAGCTGCTGCTATGTTTCTAGTGAGCTGGACACCCCTTACGGACCGTAAGGGCTTTGGGCTTATGGTCCGTAAGCCCTTTAGCTGGCAGAAACTTTCAAAACTTGGCAAAACAAGCCCCTGAACTTGTTTTTGACACGTTTTGGCACTTTTAACACACCTGTTAACCTTATTTCAAAGCTTTATAAGGACAATAAAGTATAGGGACTTGAAATATGTCCAAAAATGTTCCAGAGGTCGGTTCGTTTGGTCGTACGGTTGCGGTTTTCGGTTAATTACGATGAAAAGTTTAACGAACGCGTGTATGACCGTAAATGCGTAACGAATGACATTTTTGCATCCCAATCACTAAAATATGATATTTTTTATTATTAAAAATTTTTTGGATGTCGTAATATGTTCCGGATGGTGTTATACGTAAAAAGGCATAGTTTCGTAGAATTTGCAAAATAGCCCCTGAAGTTACAAAAGTGTGTTTTTGCCATACCGAAGCCCTCAAAACTTATTTCTAAGCTATGTAAAGGGTATTTATGGTATGTTAAGCTTGTGACCTTGTTCCGGAGCGTACGTCGCTATAACAATCGGCAGACTTTCGCAGTTTGTCGTAAATAGTCCCTGTGATCGAATAAACTTGTTTTTGACATACCAAACCCTTCAAATATTTCTGAGTTATGCAAACGTTATTTAAGGTATGTTTATCTTACGTAACTATTCCGGAACATACGTTGTATTAAATTGGTTTCGTTTTGCGTAATAGCTTATGTATAACCTCCAGAAAAGCCTAGAGGAGTTGAAATTGTACACGGACTAAAATGTATAAATGTCACAGGTAATTACACAATTCTTAGGAATGAAACACAAGATTTCATTATATTCGGAATTGCTCGGTATTGTTTGATGCTTGACGAGGCTCAGATGTCACAGTCTCCCCTACTTTAGGAAATTTTGTCCCGAAATTTAATTTAGAGGAAACTTGTGAAAACATATGTGAGGGTATCGCTTCAAGTGATCCTTCGTTCCTGGAGAAAAATCTCTAGAAAGCGTTTGGACTCCAGCGAACTTTGTTTATTGTACTCGTTTGTTGTCCATGGTGACGAGTTGAGATTCGAAAATCTTAACCTCATTCCAATAGGTAGGTGCATGACACCTTTGATTGTACTGAGCCTCAGAAAAGATTCTTGTAAATGTCATAGTGGTATCTTTTTGTCGCAGCATACCATAAAAAGAGCGTGCACTTGAAAGAAAGGAGTCGGATTTCGAATAATGACCGGAATATTGTTTATAAAGGTTTCCCATGAAGACTAGTATTAGAAACTTGTGTATGCTCGAAATTGGAGTCAGATAGTGTATGATAGAACAACATTGGTCAAGTTCCAGAGCTTCTAGTAACTTAAATAACGCCACGCTTGCAATGTAGTAAGGAACACTTATATATAGGAAGTACCAGCGGTGTATCCACCATGCCCTTATTACAGTGTTCCATTTCGTTATTCTTATTACTATAGGTTCTCACACATGACAAACTTGCTTGGTTTTCTATGCAAGGGAATTTATAATTATGTAAGCATCCATAATTACTCAATTTGTTGCACAATCCGCAGAGTTTATTTTGTGATGTGTAGGGGAAAAATCATATGAGTAAACATGGAATGACTTGTCTAGACCACTTCGGGATCTCTTTAATTAGATCAACGCATGATCTCTTTAAATAGACCACCAAAGAATCTCTTTAACTAGATCTTCACATGATCTCTTTAACTAGACTAACGGACAATCTCTTTAATTAGATCAACACATGATCTCTTTAACTAGATTGACGAGCAACATCTTTAACTGGGCCTGAAAGACCTCTTTAACTAAGCCCTGAAAGACTTCTTTAACTAGGCCCTGAAAGACCTCTTTAACTAAGCCCTGAAAGACTTCTTTAACTAAGCCTTGAAAGACTTCTTTAACTAAACCCTAAAGGTTTCTTTAACTAGACCCTGAAAGGCCTCTTTAACTAGACCCTGAAAGGCCTCTTTAACTAAACCCTAAAAGGTTTTTTTAACTTTGTATCGAATTAGGAATAGTACTTTGGAATCCAAGGGCTTAACTATTTGCATAGAATAACCCCTTCAAGGATTTAAGATAGTACTTTCGGATATCCTTCTAAGAATCTATCATATGAAGATATGGAAGATTCTACAAGGATTTGGATAACGAACATTTGAATCAACTTAACACATAAACACATAATCACATAATTGTCAATTTGGTCATTAACTTGTTATTAACTTGTCATCAATTTGTACATAAGTAGTTAAAGTACACTAGGAATCCAATTAAGGAGTTCATTTAGTACTTTAAGCATTCGCAAGAATCTAACTATGAAGATAGAAAGATCTTGTAAGGATTTCGTTTGGCCTTATTGAATCATAACATATGTATTGAAGTGCAAAAAATTCCAATTAAGGGCTTTGATATTGCACTTTAAACATCCGCAAGGATCTAACTATGACGATAGGAAGATCCTAATAGGATTTGGGATTCATGTAGCAAAAGTATTTTGAAACCTTGTATTAGGTATACGAGGTCAACATACGAAGTTGGAATGTCCATGATATCAATGTGCTAGCATGCTCAGACAACATACATAGCAAAAATGTAACGACAATCAATGTGCTCATATGCTAAGTCAACATATGCCGCAAAAAGTTTCTTTGAAAATCATGCATGAATTTGTTTTTGAAATCATATGTATAATGTTTTCGAAATTATGCATTAGATATATTAGGTAAATATTCCTTTTTTAAATTGATTTGAAACCACATGAAAAATCCTTGAATTAATGTATAGAGTTTTTGAAAATACGTATTTTGGAATCTGCACTTCGTATATTAAGTAAATATGATATGTTAAATAGCTTTTAGAATCTTATGAAATATATTTGAAATCATGAAATTTTGAAATAAGTATATTGTTTTTGAAATTATGTACCATGCAAAGTGTTATAAAAAATTCAGAGGGTTGTGGTATAAATATATTGCATAAGACCATTTAAGGAATCATGGAAGTATCCTTAGGTATCCAATCAAGGATTTAATGTGATACTTTGAGTATTCGTTAAGAGTTGTAACTTGTACCTTGTACATTGTTTCTTAAAAGAAACAGGTACCTAGGATTTTTGTGGAGATCGCGGGCGATCGCAAGATGAAGGAAACTACAAGAGTTGTTTGATTCGCAAGGAATCATGTTATTGGTATTGGTATTGTAGGGGAGGAACAAACATATATAATCGCATTTATAAATAAAATGGAATCAACCAAATTTATTTATAGACAATCAAAGTGTTTTCAAGGTTCTTGGTAAACAAAAGAGAAACAGATAAAAACCTAATTGTTCATAGTTGCATCATTGTTGGCTTGAGTCTTGTTAATATGTTCATCCAAGAGCGGGATTTGCATTTACAAGTCTCGGGCAGTTGTTTCTAAAATGACCCATCTCGCCACAGTTGTAGCAAGAACCTGGTGGAAAGTTAGCTCGAGCTGATCGACAGACGTTTGCAAATGACCAAGTCGCCCACACGTAGTGCATTGACGACATTGTAGGTGAGCCTGATGATGAGCATTGCACCTGCTGCATATGGGTGCTGTACCAGCATAAGGTTCCCTCGCAAGGGGTTGTGCTGGTTGATTGGGGGCAGCTTGATTGTTTAGAGCAACTACAGTGAAATTTTGTGAAGCCTTGCGCTTCTTTGACTTCTTAGAGGATTCAGTCTTGTTTTCTTTTGGTTTTTCATAGGTAGTTTTGTCAGATGGTTTCTTGTCGCCTTTGCGGAAAAGTTTACCCTTTTTGATTTGGGACCCAGTCAGGGTAGCAGATAGTTCGAAAGCCTGTCGAACGGTGGTATGGTTGCTACCAGTAACAATATCCTGAACGGGGTCAGGCAGGCCATCAATGTACTTTTCAATCGCCTTATCCAAGGGCGTAACCATTGTAGGACACAACAATCTTAACTCCTCATACCGGTCGGTGTAATCTCGGTGTTATCCACTATCTTGCTTAAGATCGTGAAACTCATTCTCAAGTGCCCTTTGTTCATGACGAGGACAAAATTCCTTCATCATCAAAGCTCGAAGCTCTCCCCAAGTTTGTGCCAATGCCATATCAGCACTCCTATCTCTCATTATACCATTCCACCACGTAAGAGCTCTTTTCTTGAATACACTCGATGCGAACTCAACTTTTCGCTCATTTGGACATTGAACAAAACAAAACGTGCTTTCGAGACTCTCAAACCATTGAAGAAGTCCTGTAGCTCCCTCAGACCCAGTGAACTGAAGTGGTTTAGCCGAATAGAATTGTTTGTAGCTGCACGGAGCTAGTGCATTGTTGTTATTGTTGTTTGCTTGATTTAATTGAGTCACTAGGTTCGGGAGGATTGCAGCCATTTGCTGAGCGATAAGTGCAGCCATTTCGGCATTTTTAGTTGTATCACGTCGAGGAGGCATTCTAAAAAAGAAACATGAAAGAAGATATATGAGATTGACTTTTGGAAGAGAATCAATAGAGGCATCAATATATTGAAGAAACATATGGATGATGGTCACTGTTTTGTTTCTCAAAACACACAAATGACGCACAGTGACTGATCAAAGTAAATAGGTCTTATAATGTATCGCGAAGACATGATTTAGCCTATAAGTGGACACTCACCCCAAGAGTTCCCAGGTAAGAATGACTGGTCCGATTAAGTGGATTTGTACAAACACTCTAGCCTTAGACAAAAAATTTGGGGTATAGGCACCCACACTTCCAGATTGCATGTGTTCACATTATTAAAACCCAAAATTTGACGAGAGTTTGAAACTTTTGAAGGCAATAAGCCCAAGAACAAACCATCTAAGGATAGATGATTTCTTGTGAGATTTTAGAAAATTTTTGACATTCAAAGGATGTGATATGCTTTGTTTTTTATAATTACCTAAGGATAGGTGATGGTAATGTTTTAAGAATCTAAACACAAGTAAACTTGCGTTGGGCTCCTAGGAAGGTTATAGTCTAGGTCAAAGCATTACTAATAACCTAATTCCCTATAACCAGTGCTCTGATACCAACCTGTAACACCCCAAATCGCGTAAAACAACACGCGGCAAAAACACTTGGGGAGTCACGTTTACAGATTGTCTCAACAACTCATGGTATTTGAAGTTTCATTTTATTTGAATATTGAACATATATTACATTGTCATAAATGTCTTAGAAATTTTTAAACAACGAAACAACAAGCATGCATAATTATTGTCTTTCTTGTTATTAAGGTACTAGGTCCATGTCCGATCCTACATGAGCACGCATCAGTATAATCTAGCATCTTTCCCTGAAACATATGTGAAAATGAGTCAGCAAAAATATGCCGGCGAGTACATAGGTTTTGTGAACATGTCAAGTCCATGGCTTTGTATATATGGCAATATAAATAACCCCACTACTAGAGTCATAAGTAAAACCTTGTTTTGAAAGCATTTGATATTGCAATAGTTATTCAACTAAAACAAATTGTTAAAAGTTATAAAATCTAGTAGCCATGAACCTTGACTTGAAAACATTTGTTTTGTAAATCAAACTTGTAAATCGTCTTGAAATAACTTGTATGGTTTATATCTTTAATCAAAAATCGTTGTGTGACATTGTTTGAAATCATTTGTTCGTCGTTCATCGTTCCTCGTAATAAACCATTTGTTCATCGTTCATTGTTCATTGTTCATCGTTCTTTGTTTCATGTTATAAACCAATCGTTCCTTGTTATAATTGTGAAAACTTTTGGTCATTCTTTAGTGAGTACATTCAAACCTTTGTTGACTCGACTATACCCCAAGGGTATCTTTAATAGATCCTAAATGATCTCTTTAACAAGACTGGCAAATCAACGAATGATTTGTTAGTCATAAACAGTTTCTGTAGTTCCCCAAACTACCCACCAAATCCAGTGAATAGCCTAGTGACGGGATTGTCAATCCTATGGTACTATAACTTACTACTGGGCGGCATAACAATGTTAATGAATGTCATTCGTATCTTGGATAACGCACCAACAAGTTGTATCACATTATTGAAACCACATTGTTATATAAACCATAGTATTTATACGTTGAAAACTTGAAAACAATTAGCACATATGAATAACCCCAAAACATTTGTAAACATAAAAGAGGGGAGCGATGTACTCGCCTGGGATTTGCGGATAAGCCTTGTACAAGTGTATGATCAATGTCCGAAGATCAAGGAATCAAGTGTGTGTCCTAACGAATTGGATAACAAGTAAATATCGGAACTTGAAATCAGAGGATTTGGATAGAATGGCACCTTATAAACCAAATGAGTATTGGGACTTGTATGACATGGTTTAATAAGTTAACATTCTGAGTTGGAAAGATTTTTATGTGCATTTGACCCGTTATGACCCGTTAAGGTAGTTTAAGCCACTTTAACGCGTCATTTGTGTAACAACGCATTCGGATGGTTAGATATGTGTTATTATAAGTCTTTAATGCCTTGAAAATGTTATTTGATCAGAATACTTGTCAAAATTTATGTTCTATATACTTAAAGTTGATTTATTTGCGAAAATGGCATTTTGGTCATTATTGAAGAACTTAATAACTAATTATAATAACACTATCCGAATGACATGACCAATAGGTATAATCTCAGAGGGTTATTTCCTTTATATTTATGGTCATAAATTTATATTTGGTCGGATCCGAAGATCAATCAAACGGGTCAGATTCGAAAGTCAAAGCGGTGGTCAAACCGTTCAACTTTCGACTCTAAACAAGCACTAAAATAAGAGTGACGATTTAGACATGTTTTGACATGTCTAAATAAGCTTATAAAAGTATTTTGGCATCAAAACAACCTATTTTGATACCCGAAAATAGATCCGTTGCAAAATGCGCAAAAATCGCATTTTGACCGAGACTTTGATTTGTCAAAATGACTAGGAAAGATGGAAATCAGTAGGTATGATCAATAGGGATCATAACCATCTTGATTATCATCATATTGCAAGGTTCAATTAGATTTTAAGTTGATGATTTCATGATCAATTTAGGAAGTCAAACAAAAGTCAAACTTTGTGACTTTTAATCCAATTAAACTACATGAATTGAACAAAGCATGATAGAGAACACTTAACACCAAAGGGATGTTATGAAAACTCAGAGATTGATCATCAAGGTGTTGCAACTTCAGTTGATAGAAGAAATGAGTGATCAAAAGTTTCAAAATTGAAGAACACATGGGTATTTATAGAATTCTTGATGATCTAGGAGCAAGACAAGTGTCCATGAGCCACCATAGAGTTGGATTAGTGTCCCCTTACATGTCAAATGCAAAAACAAGGGTGGCAAGTTCGTGTGGTGAGTCAAAAATGAAGTTATTCAGCTGCTGCCATGTTCCTGGTGAGCTGGTCCCCTTACGGACTGTAAGGGCTTTGGGCTTACGGTCTGTAAGCCCTTTAGCTGGCAGAAACTTTCAAAAATTGGCAAAACGGGCCCCTGAACTTGTTTTTGACACGTTTTGGCACTTTTAACACCCGTTAACCTTATTTCAAAGCTTTATAAGGATAATAAAGTATAGGGACTTAAAATATGTCCAAAAATGTTCCAGAGGTCGGTTCGTTTGGTCGTATGGTTGCGGTTTTCGGTTAATTACGATGAAAAGTTTAACGAACGCGTGTATGACCGTAAATGCGTAACGAATGACATTTTTGCATCCCAATCACTAAAATATGATATTTTTAATGATTAAAATTTTTTTTGATGTCCGAATATGTTCCGGATGGTGTTATACGCAAAAAGGCATAGTTTCGCAGAATTTGCAAAATAGCCCCTGAAGGTACAAAAGTGTGTTTTTGCCATACCGAAGCCCTCAAAACTTATTTTTAAGCTATGTAAAGGGTATTTATGGTATGTTAAGCTTGTGACCTTGTTCCGGAGCATACGTAGCTATGAGAATCGGCAGATTTTCGTAGTTTGTCATAAATAGTCCCTGTGATCGAATACACTTGTTTTTGACATACAAACCCTTCAAAACTTATTTCTAAGTTATGAAAAGGTTATTTATGGTTTGTTTAGCTTACGTAACTATTCCGAAACATACGTTGTATTAAATTGGTTTCGTTTTGCGTAATAGTATATGTATAACCTCTAGAAAAGCCTAGAGGAGTTGAAATTGTACATGGACTAAAATGTATAAATGTCACATGTAATTACACAATTCTCAGGAATGAAACACAATATTTCATTAGCTTCGGAATTTTTCGGTATTGTTTGATGCTTGACGAGGCTCAGATGTCACATAGGTGGTGTTCCTCTTGGGAATCTTTTGTAATTTTTGTACTACAGAATGTCGTATCTTTTTATGACATTTTCATCATTTTTTTATGCAGCTTTGGGGGTGAATAATGCGAAAGTATTATACAAGTTCTAGGCCATTGCTGACGCAAAATCAGAAGAACTTGTATAATACCCCAGATATCAAGTAAATATAAAGATCTAGTATCTCAGAATCTGGCATTCTCTCAAATGAAATTTCGGAGTACCAAGTCCATATATCCGAGAGATGTTAAGCCACAGATTTACCAGTTTATCTTTTAACGTTTATATCTTGAAAACAGTTTACTGAACATGCGAAGCCTACTGGCACACCCTTAGTAGGACCTGTTTAGACACATTTTTCAACAATACATTTCTTTAACGTACTGTGATAGTCCACTAATGTACTATCATCTCCTCTTATACACAAAACTCTTTTTGCCTTTTTTAATGTTTTTGTATTTTTCAAGGTTTTTCAAATTTTTTGTACTTTTCAAAATTTTCAATGTTTTTGTATTTTCCACAACTTTTTCTCCCCCTAAAATCAGAATACATATTTTTGGATTTTTGTTTTTAAGAAAGCAGGAAAGATATTTACAGAAAAACGTGTGACATACCGATGAGGATCACATCACAACATCGTCATCCTTAAAATCAACCTCATGAACATCCCCTGATGTCAGATTCTTTAAACCATTTAATTTTAAAAGATTTTGAAATCTAGCTCTGTCAAAAGCTTTGGTGTAAAAATATACTTTCTGGTCATCAGTGTGGATTTTCTCAATTCAGACCAACCTTTTCTCGTGACAATCACGGATAAAGTGGTATCAAATCTCAATATGTTTAGTGCGTGAGTGTTGACAAGGATTGATAGTGATATCAATAGCTGCCTTGTTATCTACATATATGGGCGTATCAAGAAATTGCAGTCCGAAGTCTCTCATCTTTTATTGTATCCACAAAATTTGGGACAACAACTGGATGCTGAATCGTATTCAGCTTCACAAGTAGAGAGAGCGACCGCGGTTTGTTTCTTGCATTGCCACGTTACCAAACGGGTTCCTAAGAACTGGCAACCAACCGTTGTAGATTTAATATTCAACTTGCAGTAACTAAAATCAGAGTCAGAGTAACCCGCGAGACTGAAGTCGACATAACGTGGATACCACAAGCCGGTGCTTGGGCATCCTTTCAGGTATCGCATGATACTTTTGACGATCAGCAGATGTGATTCCTTTGGGTTGGACTGATATCGGGGATGTTCATGAGGTTCATTTTGAGGATCGGCTCCTACTCGTGAGCTACCAGACTAACTTGCTTAGCTAACAGAGGCGGAATTCATTGTTAACTAAGTTGAACAAACAAACGATAAGATCGAAGATACTGTTTAACACGTTTGCTTCTTTGTATTCATAAGCTTGAAGAAATACATTCTCAATTGGACAGGGCTTCGCCACTTGACCTCAAAAACAGCTAACTTTCTCTAACACCCAAGTCCCCTATTTATAGGCAACATGCAAAACACAAGAGACTTGGGTTTCGTACGAAACATCATTTCGTACGAAAACTGGCAACTAGATTTCGTACGAAAATAGCATCATTTCGTACGAAATCAATTATAATCTCACAAAATATAATATTTGACATTTACGAAGCCCTATGTACATGGCCAACTCATCCTAGACGTAGGCAATAGACATTATGCACGAATAATATGAAGAAGAAGAAGAAGAAGAAGAAGAAAAGTCTATCAAATGGCCAAAGCCATGTTGAAGACAAAGCACTAATATAGAAGGCCGAATATTTGTTTAGGCCAGGACAGATGTTTAGGTCAAGCCAATAGAGGTTTAAAGAACAATCGTTTCAATGTAACCGTGTATTTTTAAATAGATGTTAGTGGACTTAAAACAATTTTTAAATTCCATCAGACGTGTCTAACATCTATGGAATCTTTTTTGTTAGGAATGTTAGATGTCGATATTAGGGTGATGTCAACCCTGATCGCCAATAAATGTTTGTACTTTGTAATAGATGTCACTTGTGAGTGATTAGGCTGAGGGGGAGTGTGTATAATCATATCTGTAATTGTTATCTTTTAATTATCAATAGAAAACAATATGACATCTTTCTAGCCTTGTGTTTATCTTTAATTTCTGTTGCATTCATAATTATTATCCATAATTCATCTCTATTTTACCAACATTGCACTATTTCATTACATAGAACAAACACAAGTTAGAATTCAGATCCTAACAATTGGTATCAGAGCTTGGTCATATTAAACTTGATTTCACAATCAGTTTAATACAAAAAGATCATTTCACATAATTGATAACCAACTGTTCGTTTTATCGAATTACTAAGTCAAAGTATCAAATTCACATAGTTTTTGAACGATACTTTGTCTTTCACAAAGATCAAAAGGATGTCACAAAACAATCACGATCCCCACAACACTAGTTTCAGTAACAAAACACAGGATGTTGGAAGTCCGTTATATTTGGACCACTTATTCCAATGGTACCAAATACTGAAAATATGAATGTTCAAGAGCCAAAGAAACTAGAAAACTCTTTCAAGCAAGATTATCAAAAGTTTGAGTTAGATGCAAAGGGATTCAGTATTGTTGTTATGGCTCTACCAAATGATAACTATCTCGGTCTATTACAATATAATAGCACAAAAGAATTGTGAGATGCTTTAAAATAACAATTCGGTGGGACAAAGGATGTGATTTAAAACAAACGAGAAATTATCAAACAACAGTATGAGACCTTCAACCATGTTAATGGGGAGACCGTAACACAATAGTTTGAAAGGTTTACCTGTTTGATAAGTGAATTAAAATTGGTTAACAAAAAAATTTTTAATTCCACTTTGATTAATAGGTTTCTTAGGTCACTTCTTGAAAAGTGGGACAAAATTGCTATTGTTATAAAAAGCACACCAGGGTTCAAGGACATGACCTTGACTTAACTTCATCCTAAGCTCTTAACCTTTGAAAGAGAGATTGTCCAAAAGAAAAAGCTCCAGGAAACTGGAAAAGTGTCTGATGACTATCTCTTTGGCAACCCATGCCTTTTGACTCAAGAAGATTCATCATCAGGAACATTAAATTATTAGGATTATGATCATTACATTGACATATCTACTAGGATAAAGTCTAATAAATACTCTACAAACTTTTCTTTTACAACAAATTGTAACGGTCAAAATCCTCATAACATGGCTTTTGTTCTTGATGATTTACAAGACATTGATCCCACTGACTTAGAGGCGATGGATATGTGCACCAATCGGCCGTACTTAGTGTTAGAACAAATAAGTTCTACAAAAGAATTGGTAGGATGTTTCCGAGATTAAATGGCAGGTCAAGGGTTGGGCTGGATAAATCCAAGATAAAATGTTTCAAGTGTAATAGATTGGGCCATTTTGCTAGGGAGTGTTGGAGTCAAACAAGTAGTTCTGCACCAATGATAACCTATCCAAATGAAAGACCCCAATCTAGTAGTCAACAACACTTTTATCAAAATTCCCAAATACCCATGGACCAAATGTTCAAAACACTACACATTTACACAAGCAATGAGCCATGTCCCTGTGCAATATGTTCAAGCACCTATCCCTCAAGTCTAATATGTTCAAGTACCAGTTCCACAAGTTCAAGCCCCTCCAACTACTTCAACCCCTGCACCTGTAGAGGTAAAACAACAAAGTTTCTTCACACAAGGCTTAGTTGACTGGAGCAGTTTGCCTGAGGACTTAACTGATGAAGATTTTGCTCTCATTGAATAACTAATGATGAACCTGTGAATTTTTTATTTATAGCACTTAAAACTATTGCAGAAGAATCTGAACCCAAAAAAGAGATAACTGATGGTGAAGATCAAACTGTTGATGTTGAGAATCAAGTAAACCTAGTACAAACACTTGTTTGTGAAAAGGCTGATGAAGAAAGTATGAAATAACATGATCCCTTGAAATCCACTGTTAGGATCTGAGTTTGATTTACTTGTAGTTTTTGTTTCAAATAATGGAAATATGATTGAATTGTAAAGTAAATGCAGCGGAATAAGATGGAAAACTTTTACTACAAGTAAAGGTCGCTTGTTTTCATCATCATCATGCTTTCAAGTTTATAAGCTTTGCATGTGATTCACAAACTCCCCCTCAGCCAATTACAACACTTTGATAGGACATAAAACTCAGAGAAGATGATTGGTGAATGATCTTTTTAATAGACAAATTTAACTGTTACAAAGCTTCACCAATTTATACTAACTATCTAACCACTGAGCATCTTTTAATGACGTCAGGGTTGATAGTGACATTTAACAACTAAATAACTAACTGAAAACATTGTTCTCTAACGTCTGATAGTGCAAAGCACTGTTACATTGATTATTAAACTAATATAAGTAAAACACTGATCTCTATCCTCTGCTTCTTATCTTCTGGCAGACCTTAGGCATTTTGTTGTAGCAGATGATGTAAAGGTAGCAGATCTTAGGAAGACAGAGTTTAGGTGATCAGTTGTTGTAAGCTCTGATAGTTGGACCAAACCGCAGATAATGTATTTGGCTTTGTATCATCTGTTCCTTTGTATAGGGTTCAATCCCAACAATCTCCCCTGGAACAGATGATGCTAAAACACTTATTTATTCTTAGCCTTTATTCCTCAACAGAAATTCTCTGATTTGTCCTTTAAATTGCAATTCAAAATTCAGAGACATTTCATTATCATCATCCTTTTCGAGTACCAGATCCATAAGATCTTGGAGGTCTTCTTCACAAAGCTCATATGCAACCTCCATTCTCATCTTGGTAGCATCGCCATTAGACTTGAGCAAAGTCAATTTGTGGGAGTTTTTGTTAACTTTCCGCTTTAGAATTTTTGGGTCTGATGGCTTTATAGGATGGTACTTTATTGTTGAGGTTGGTGGAGTAGATTCATGAGCCATCTTTGAAAGATCTGCTGCAAGCTTTTGACTGGCATCATCAGAATGATAATCAATCATACACTGGATCCCTTCTTTGATGTTCATACACTCTTTTATCTTCTTCAGTCATCTCTTCTTGCCTTTTTAATTGATTTAAGGTAAGCGTGGAAGGGACAGATGATGAGACAGACTTTTTAGAGTGTTGAGCTTTATGAATCACATCCTCTGATGAGTAATCATGCTTTGGAGGCATGCTTGGATCTTTCTTCCTTCTTTCTTCCAACATCTTGTAAGTGTCAATCACTCTCAACTCTCCCCATTTGATGACCTGATTTCTTGAACCATAATTGTTTTGGATCAATCCTTCCTTCATTCTTTTGATTTTCAAAGCTCTGTCAGGCAAAACTTTCTTGTATTTCTTCCAATTTGGAGGAGTTGGCTTTTTGTGAGGATCTTTCAGCATTTCTTGCATTCTTTCTATTTCTTCTCTTAGATCACTCACAGACTAATCCTTGAACTATTCCCTGGTAGCTTTGTACTTCTTGTTTGTCATGATGTATTCAATGTAATCTTGTTTTAAACTCTGATCTTCCATTTCAGACAGCTTCTTGCACAAGTCTTTAACATAATCTTCCAAAACTCTGACTTTGCTCAGCTGGTACTGCATATAGTTCTGCACATCTCTATCACTTTTACCTGATGTCTCTCTCTTGGCTATATCCTCTGCTTGTTTAGCTTTTAAGTTTTAAATATTCATCAATGTTTACTGGTCTAGGATAACCTTCCAGAGATTGGATTAGTCTTTTCTCAAGATCTTCTTCAGAATAGAAAGACTTATTTCTTCTTTTACAGTTGGTAAATCAAGAGGAAATTTTACTGCTGGAGGAACTACCTTTAATGGTTGATCAGTTGTTTGAATGGAAGATTGTTGAACAGATGTTGTGGAGGTCAGAGATTGTGATGACAATGGAAGTGGAGCAGGAATGATCTCATCTTCATTTATGACCTTTTTGACCTTTCTCCTTTTGAACCTGAGTGCAAGTGATGATGGATGATCAGGAATTCTTGTTGGTGTAGGTATTGGTTGGGTGGATGTAGGAAAAATGATCATGGCAGAGGATAGGTTAAATCTGCTATAACCTCTGCTGTGTTAACAGATGTTGACACAACAGGTGTTGTAACATCTGTTGTGGTGGAAGTTGATTTTGTTGTTGGAGGAGGTATACGAGATTTTGTGGGAGCGGAGGTTTCAATGGTTGGAGCAGCCACAGATTTAGTTTTAGAAGGTGTGGGTGTTGGTTGCCTGGTTTTTCTAACTGGTCTCTTCTTTGTGGAATTACCAACCGCTTCTTTTTCTCTTTGTTGAGCTATCTTTTTCTCAACCAACGCTTTGCTCTAATCCCTTACCCTCATCTTGTTCTTCATCCTTTCCCTGGCCAAGAACTTTTCTGTTTCATCAATCTTTTGATATCCATCTGGCTTAGGGATTTCCACTGTTGGTTGTGCATCCTTTTCAAGTCTTTACACTTCTTTCTGTAAAGGTTTCTCCCCCTTTTGCCATCATCAGTATTTACCAAGATAACTGTAGGAGGAGTGGTACCAGTGGTTTGAACAATGTGAGCCTTGATTGCCTTAATATCTGCAACTGTATCCATATATCTGGCATCAACCATGTTTCTCATCTCTTACATTTGATGTTTGTGTTGAAGATCAGCAAAGTATCTTTGTTGTTGAAACAGAGGGTCTAAGGCTTGTTTGAGCTCATCAATGGTTATGACAGAGGGTTGGCTCTTAGTAGCTATCATCTGCTTTAATAAATCTTTAATTTCAAGCACAGAAGAATCAATGTTAGAAACTCTCTCCGTCAAATCTTGATATTTTAGCTCATCACCGAATTTAATAGGATCATCTGAACCCCTACCAAAAATGGTAGTTGTATCTAAATCATCATGAACAGGGTTTTCAACACCTGTTTCAAACTTAGATGCCCCTTGATCTTGGTACTGGGGACTTCCCACTGGAACAGAGGTTACCTGGGTAGCCTCAACACTGGTTGCCTTCAACAGAGTCTTATATATGTAACCACTATCCAATTGAAAACTTGGTAGTTTAGCAATTGTAGTAGTTGCTCTTGTTGAACTATCACCAAGGGTTACATGTAACCTAAGGGATGTATCCTCTTTACTTGCTGATGGGCTAGCAATGAGTAAGGAATCCGACCTAGTCACTTGTTGGTGTATATTCTCATTAATAGGTTGGTGAGAAGAACTGGTTAATGTATGTTCCAACTCTATTGCATTCAGTAAAGGCAACATTGCAGGTGGTAGTGATTTGGTTGGTGAAGGGTGTGGTATAAAAAGAGACATTTCCCTGGGAGATGGGAGGTGGAAGATAGAACCAAGTGATCCTAGAGCTTCATAATTTGGTTCCCTGTGTTTACAACCTTTTCCTTTTGTGAGGAAGAAGGAGGAGTTTCAAAGCCATGTTGAGATCTTTCTAACATCTGCTGTGAAGAAGTAGCAGCAGTGTTTTGTGGTGACTTTTGTGTTGTCATTGGGTTAACCTCTGGGATATCTTCCAGAGGACCCTTTTTGGGTTTGGTGGGCTTTTTGGTAATTTTGGATGGTTTCTTTTTGAGATTTTTGGTGTGGGTTTTAGGGCAGTGGTTTGAGTGCCCTGATCATCAAGAGCAGTGGGCTTAGTAGCAAGAGGTTGAGATTGAACATTTTGTTCAGGTAAAACTTGCTCTTCCTCTTCTACTTGTGTTTTTGAAACTTTGTCTTGATTTGTAATCCTTGTGAAAGTTTCATGAGTTAGGCTGCCTGGGTTAGTAACCGCGCCTTGTTTAACATCATTCTCAGGTAACTGATTATGAAGATAAACACTCAAAAATCTTGGATGTATCAAGAAAGCTTTTCTTTCCTTAATGTTATTGAAATTTGTCACAATGTCATTGAATAGTATCTGGGAAAAGTTAAAATTTGATCCAGTTAAAATAGCATAGCCCAGATACTGGATATTCAATGGTATCTCGTTAAAACTAGTTGTTTTTGCTGAGAGACAAGTTAAAAGTGTATGGAAAAAGAATCTCATCTCAGCAGGAAAGTTGGGTTTATAGATAGTCATACCTTTGAGTTACCCAATATAACCCCTTTCCAAAAACTCTGCTTGTATCTCATTTATTGGAAATAACACAAGATGTGCCATGTCATTCAATGCGAACACTTGAGAAATGGATTGTGGACTGATTTGCATCAGTGTTTTGCCCACTCTTGATATGATAGTATAAGGAACACCCTCAGATGTGGAGTGAACCTCTGCGTTTGCCCAAAATTGCCTTTGTGACACTAGATAAATGGGGGCTTTGACAGTTAACATGTGCCTGAATTTCGATTCTTCCAAGATTTGTATCATCGGATGATATCTTGTATTTGAATCGGTTCTCTCAAACATTACAGTGTAATTGTGAGGAGTTTTGATGATGAGGGTGAATGGTGGTGGTTCTGGTTTAGATTTCACTTTGGATTTCACTTTGGGTGCCATGATTGAGAGAGAATTGTTTTGAGAATTTTTTAAATTCAACACGAAAAAGGTGGAAACTCTGTTATGGATAAAACAGGGTTTTATAGGGTTTTGAAAAAGTTATGATGACGTGGCATCTGATGCAAATGACTGTCGAATAACGTCTGTCCACGTGTATCCTCTGTTTGACAATGGAAGACAGTTGTTTGGAAAACACTGTTTGAAGATATGGGCAGTGGATAGACTTTATTTAAACGAACAGATTTAATGCTATTAGTGGTTTGAAATAGACTTTCAGGATTTATTGAAAAATTCAATTTTCAACTATTTTTAAGGATGGAATTTTGATTTTCTGAAAACATTTTGATGCTATTTACACATGGATCACTAGAAAAACTATTTTTAGTCCATGTTTAGCATTCCAATTCTAGAGATCAAACTTTCAAAGGTAGATGTATCCAAAGCTTTTGTTAGAACATCTGCCAGTTGATCCTTAGTATGGACATGTTGTAAAGAAATCAAACCTTTTTCATAGCAATCCCTCACAAAGTGATGTCTGA
The DNA here is from genome assembly GCA_947069175.1 of Scalesia atractyloides. Classification (NCBI taxonomy): domain Eukaryota; kingdom Viridiplantae; phylum Streptophyta; class Magnoliopsida; order Asterales; family Asteraceae; genus Scalesia; species Scalesia atractyloides. The sequence goes on along the minus strand of CAMTDV010000005.1, from coordinate 67,721,344 downwards.
TGTCAATGTGTTTTGTTGTGGAGTGAGAGACAGGATTTTTGATGATATTTTCTGCTGCTTGACTATCAATTTTGAGAGGAGTCTTTAAAGCAGTGATACCAAAATCCAAAAGTTGATTTTGAAGCCATAAGATTTGAGCAGTGCAACTTTCCGCAACAATATATTCAGCTTCAGCAATGGATGTGGAGACTGCAACTTGCTTTTTGCTCTGCCAAGACACTAGGCAATCACCTAGGAATTGGACACCTCCTGATGTAGACTTCCTTGTTGTCTTGCATCCAGCAAAGTCACTATCTGAGTAACCTTAAATCTCAATGTTCCCATTATCAGGATACCAGATTCCAAGTATGGGAGCACCTTTTATGTATCTGAATATTCTTTTTACAGCAATAAGATCAGTCTTTCTAGGTAATGACTGTGATCTGGCACAGACACATGTAGCAAACATGATGTCTGGCCTTGATGCAGTTAGGTACAGTAAAAACACAATCATGCTTCTCTAAAGTGTTTGATCAACAAGGTCATCTTTACCATCAATAGTGACTAGCTTGGAAGTTGCCATGGGTGTGCTGCAAGGTTTACAATCATCCATATCAAACTTTTTAAGTAGTTCTTTGACATACTTATTTTGATGGATGAAAGTGCCATTGTGCATTTGTTTGACTTGTAAACAAAGAAAACATTGCAACTCACCCATTGCACTCATCTCAAACTCTGTTGCCATGAGTTTTCTGAACTCTTCACACATGGCAGTGCATGTGGATCCAAAAATGATGTCATCTACATAAATTTGGACAAGCATCAAATCTTTTCCTCTCCATTTGAAAAAAAACAAAGTTTTATCAATTTTACCTCTTTGAAAACCTATAGATAAGAGAAAAGTGGACAGAGTTTCATACCAGGCTCTTGGTGCTTGTTTTAGACCATACAATGCTTTGTTTAACCAGTAAACATGATCAGGATGAAATGCGTCTTCAAATCCAGGAGGTTGACACACATACACTTCTTCCTTGATCTTTCTATACAAGAATGCACTTTTGATGTCCATTTGAAACACTAAGATGTTGTGGTTAGCAGGAAAAGCTAAGAACAGTCTGATGGCTTCTAACCTAGCTACTGGAGCAAAGGTTTCATCATAGTCAATGTCTTCTTCCCGTCTGTAGCCTTGAACCACGATCCTTGCTTTGTTCTTGACAACAATACCCCTTTAATTTGTTTTGTTCTTGAAGACCCACTTTGTGCCAATTGGACCGACATCCTTAGGCAATGGTACAAGTTCCCAAACTTGTTATCTTTTAAACTGAAGGAGCTCCTCTTGCATAGCTTCTACCCAACTATTGTCTTTTAGTGCCTCTTGGTACTTGACAGGTTGTGTGAGTGATAGAAAGCCAGCAAATAGGCAAATGTTTTGGGATTGGCTTCTTGTGAGCACACCCTCAATTATGTTGCCAATAACTTGATCCAATGGATGGCTTTTGAGGAAAATCAAATCACCTTGATGTGGAACAATTGCATTTTGAGGTGAAGCGTGCAAATGTGTATCATCTGAGCTAACCTCTGCTAGTGAATTTGATGGTCCAGCCACTGATTAGAATGGAGGTGGTGGTATGGGTGGTAATGATGTGAGTGTTTGTTGATTTTTATCCATATTTGATGGATTTTTATCAACAATGTTTTGATTTTGAGAGCAAGCAGAGGTTTGAGTATTGACCACTGTTGAACCAGCAGAGCTTTCACCATTATTTCTAACATTTGCTCCTCTGCTTGAAGGATTGATCTTGAAGTTTGGAAGTATGCAATCATATCCTTGCTCTTGTGTGGATGCTTGTGGTGTACCGGGTTAGTCTTGACAGACACATCTTCAAATGTAAATTTATCTAAATCAAACAATTCAGCAGGATTTGCTGGGATTTTCAAAGATGGGAGTTCATTGAACTTCACATTTAGAGTTTCTTCAACACACTTTGTCCTAATGTTAAAAACTCTGTAGGCTTTGGCAATGGTTGAGTATCCCAGAAAATAACCACAATCAACTTTGGTTGTAAACTTAGAGATCGAATCTTTTAAGTTCAAAATGAAACAAGGACAGCCAAAAACTTTGAAATATGAGATCAGAGGTTTGATTTTGTAAAGCAATTCATAGGCAGTCTTTTGATGCCTTGGGTTAAGCAAAACTCTGTTCTGAACATAGCAAGCAGTGTTTACAGCCTCTGCCAAAAAAGACAAGGGTAAACCAGAGTCTGCTAGCATAGTTCTTGCAGATTAAACCAAAGTTCTGTTTTTCCTTTCAACAACCCCATTTTGTTCTGGAGTTCTTAGGACACTAAATTCCTAGCAATCCCTTTTGACTCACAGAAGGCATCCAACTCCTTGTTTTTAAACTCTGTCCCATTATTACTTCTAAATATTTTTACTGGAAGGTCATATTGCTTTTCAACTTGTTTGAGAAAATTTTGCAATATACCAGCAGTTTCATCCTTGGAGTGAAGAAAGAATGTCCATGTAAACCTTGAAAAATCATCAACTATGACTAAGCAAAATCTTTTCTTCATTTAACTCATGATTTTTACAGGTTCAAACAAATCCATGTGCAGTAATTGCAAGCATTGGGTTGTTTTGGGCTCCTCAATTGACTTGTAAGAACTTTTATGTTGCTTACCTTTTAAACAGGAAACACAATGTTCTTCACAAGTAAATTTTTTTTGTGGCAAACCTCTGACAAGACAGTTTTTAGAGAGTTTGGTGATTGTCTTCAGATTTGTATGCCCAAATCTTCTGTGCCATAACTCTGTCGCTTTGCTGGAAGCAACTGAGAACAGGCATGCATTAGACATAGGGTTATCTTTCAACATATCAACCACATACACATTGCCGCTCCTATGAGCAACAAGTTGTGCTTTGCTCTCATCAATGATTTGATCAATCTTTTTGACAACCTCTGGTCCTATAATTTGACATGTTTTCTTTGTAAAGAAGGATCCATATCCTTTTTCACTCATTTGTGAGACACTCAAAAGATTGAATTTTAAATTGTCAATTAAGTTAACATTTTCAAATTTGAGATTCCCAGCCTGAACACACCCTGACCCCAACACCTTCCCTTTTGAATTGTTACCAAAAGATATATCACCCCCTCCATGAGCCAAGAAATCCCTGAGAAGGGCTCTACATCCTGTCATGTGCTTGGAGCCTCCACTATCTACATACCATAAACTATCAAGGCAAGTAGAAGCTCCCTGCACATAGGTAAACAGTTAGTTTAGATGAGATTCCAAAGCCAGAATGGCTTTGGATGGCGTTACAGATTGTCCATTCTCAAATCCAGGAACATGGTCAGTGGTTTGAGTTTTGCTTTGTATCCACTATTGTGAACCATTTCTTGTCAGATGTTGGTAACCATGAGGACATCTGTTCACTTTGGGCTTTGAAGGTTTTTTGTAACCTTCATAACTCATAGGAACCTTTTGATAAACAGGTTGTCCATATCCTCTTGGGTACTTGTTTGCAGGTGGAGCATCTATCACTTGTACTTCTCTGGGAACAGAGGTTTTGTTCAATGCTTTTGTGACAGATGTTTCAATAAGTTCTAAGATCTGCTTAGATTTATTTCTAACAGAGCTTGAACTTTCTTTCTCAAGCACTTTTGCCTTGATCTCTTTTACCTTTTGATCATGGGTTTGAAGATAGACATACTCATGAGTTAAATGATTGGTTTTACCACACACAAAACATTTTGAATCATTTGGGATCACATGTGTTCTGTTTATGTCATATGCTTTTAAAAGCAAACAGTTTTCAGTGACATGATTATGTTTGATCTTTTCTCTTTTCTTTTTATCTGATTTCTTCTTAGCAGATGTTGTAACATCTACTGGAAGATCTTTGATGAGAATGATTCTAGCCTTTGGTGCTTTGACACCTTCAATGGTTGAGAAGTCCACTGGCTTGAAATTTTCCAGAATATCACATTCATCAGACCATGTGGGTTTGAATTGGTATTTGTTTCTAAGGTTTTCATTCACCTGCTTAATGTTAGCAAAAGCTATTATACATTTTTCTGAACAGAGATCCTTAAGGATCTAAGGTGATACCTTGGAAGCAGCCATAAGAGCAAAATCACAATCTTCTTAACACACCTTTGTATCCCATGGGTCAGATAGAGAAGTTTTTTCTTCATCAACAGTGTTTTGTGAAACCATTGGTGTAACCACTGCTTCATCACAACTTTGAACCTTATCAGTTTTTGACACTTGTTCCTCAGACTCATCACCTTCAGCTACAATCTATAAGGCCATTAAACAAATATTTTCATTTTCAAAATCATTTTTAGCCATTAGAGCAAAGTTTTCATCTGTTAAATCCTCAGGCAAACTACTCCAGTCAACAAAGCCTTGTGTAAAGAAACTCTATTGTTTAACCTCTGTAGGAGCAGTGCTTTGAGTAGTTTGAGTAACATATGGAGCTTGTTGCACATGCACTTGAGGTGGTGCTTGGACATACCGAATCTGTGGAGCAGGTGTTTGGATATAATGGACAGGAACAGTGGTAGCAGGATGTGCAAAATGAGCACTGTTTTGCATTTGTGGTGCAGGGGTATAATGGGAATCATGAGCAGTGCTTTGAGGTCTAGGGCCTGGTGAGTCACAATTGGAGCTGCAGTTTGAGATCTGCATTCCCTGGCAAAGTGTCCTAACCTATTGCACTTATAACATTTAATTTTTGATTTATCCAACCCCACTTTTAAACCTCCATGCAATCCAGGAAACTTTCTACCAGTCCTTTTATAAAATTTACTTGCTCTAACACTCAAAAGTGCGAGCTGATGTAAAATATCCATTTCTTCCAGATCAGTGGGTTCAAAATGTTGTAAGTCATTCATTTCAAAAAAACATATTGTCAGAGTTTTGGCTTTCCCCATTTGCAGCAATAGCAAAAATTGGGTGTGTAAGGATCAGATGTAAAATTATTTCCAGAAGTAATATCAATATAATGATCATAACTCTGATCCTTCCCACTGCAAGAACCCTCTTCATGACTACAGAGAGCAGTGTTACCCAAGGTATAGTCATCAATTGCTTTCCCAGACTCTTGTAACTTCTTTTTCTGGTTCAACTCTCTCATAAGTGAGAAGTTGACCATGAAGTTGAGTGAGGGTCATCTCTTTAAACCCAACAGATGTTCGTGTGGCGTAAGCTACAGTCTCTCATTTCTCTGGTAACGATCTTAAGAAACGACTATTGACAGTCGAATTAGAAAATTCCACGTTAACCAGTTTCAATTCACTGATGAGACAGCTAAAATGTTCGAACTGTTGTGTTAACGACTCACCTTTTATGTGACAAAACGTTTCATACTGTTGATTAAGAACTTCTCTATTATTTTCAATCACTTCTTCAGTTCCACCGAATTATTCTTTTAGTGCATCCCACAACTCTTTTGCACTATGCAGTGGAGCAGTCCAGCATAGATTTCGTTGGGTAGCGCGGAAGCAACAATGCTAAATGCTTTTGCATCCAACTCTATTTTCTGGAAATCCTGCTCCTAGTAGTTTTCAGGATTTTTGGGCACTTGAGTGTTGGGATCCTCTATGCTTGGAACCAATGGAATATGTGGTCCAAACACAACGGATCGCCAACATCCGGTGTTTTGCTGAGCTAAGATGTGACCCATCCGACGTTGCCATATAAAATATTCATTACGTTTCAACATCGGTGGTTTGAACATAGATCCAATGTTGGAATCTGATGTGTTTTAAGACATTTCTGCTTGTTTACAACAGATTTGTGTTTTAAAGACTTTGAACGTAATAAATCTCTGTTTTCAAGTAAAGCTATCAAACTAATTAGCAAGGAGAGCTGATCTTTCAAATCAAATTTTGATTGAACCTGATACCAATTGTTAGGATCTGAGTTTGATTTACTTATAGTTTTTGTTTCAAATAATGGAAATATGATTGAATTGTAAAGTAAATGCAGCGGAATAAAATGGAAAACTTTTACTACAAGTAAAGGTCGTTTGTTTTCATCATCATCCTGCTTTCAAGTTTATAAGCTTTGTATGTGATTCACAAACTCCCCCTCAGCCAATTACAACACTTTGATAGTACAGAAAACTCAGAGAAGATGATTGGTGAATGATCTTTTCAATAGACAAATTTAATTGTTACAAAGCTTCACCAATTTATACTAACTATCTAACCACTGAGCATCTTTTGATGACCTCAGGGTTGATAGTGACATTTAACAACTAAATAACTAACTGAAAACATTGTTCTCTAACGTCTGATAGTGTAAAACACTGTTACATTGATTATTAAACTAATATAAGTAAAACACTGATCTCTATCCTCTGCTTCTTATCTTCTGGCAGGCCTTTGGCATTTTGTTGTAGCAGATGATGTAAAGGTAGCAGACCTTAGGAAGACAGAGTTTAGGTGATCAGTTGTTGTAAGCTCTAATAGTTGGACCAAACCACAGATAATGTATTTTGCTTTGTATCATATGTTCCTTTGTATAGGGTTCAATCCCAACATCCCCTGATTGTGATAGTGATTGTGCATTGATAGCTGCTACTAAGGTATCTCCTCAAGCTCTAAAAGAATTATGTTCTGACAAATGTAGTATTGCATTTGCTAACGTTAGAGAGGTGAATGAAAATCTCAGGAAGAAAGTCTTAGAAAGTGAAAATCAGCTTGAAAAAGTAATCAAAGAGTTTAAAACTAAAATCACTTTAAAAGACCAATAAATTAGCAGACTCAAACATGAAGCAACTATTACCAAAGACCAACTTCAGACCATGATAGGAATATATCAAGGCTGCAAAAAGGAGCTCGAGTACACCCAAATCAATTGTGAAAATGGGTGGAATCATGTGTTGGATTTGAGATGCTTCTCAATCAGCAAACAAAAAGTAATGTGAAGTTTAGAATAGGGTTCAAAGAATCAAACAACAAATGTTCCAAAGAAATTGATAACATTGTCTCTGAAATGGTTGACGTAATACCAACAAATTTAGCTGGTCAAGAAGTTAAGATCACTTATCCAAATGGGAAAAAGATTATTCTTGAAAAACCATGAGACCCTTCACCAAGTTATGAGAAAGAAAAATATGAATTTAAACCAACTTGGTCTGATGATGTGATGTTCTTGAAAATTATTGATGGTTTAAAAGCACCCATGGCAAAAATCATTCCTATTACTAACTCACAAACAAATGATCAAACATTTGTTTCAAAAAAGAGTGACAAAAGTAATAAGAAAGATAAGATTAGAAATCTGTTATGTGTATTTTGTGAAAAAAATATCATGTGACTAAAGATTGTTTTCTTTTAAAGCATATGATATAAAATGAGGAAGCAATCTTTGTGAATCAAAGCTAGAGTGTACCATACGTGGTAAGAGAAACCATGTGACTCAAAAATGTTACTATCTTAAACCTTATTTCATCAAAAGAAATAAGGTTAAAGACATAACATTTGTCAGTCAAGGAGTTGGTCCTTTTATAAGAAAACCATAACCAATTCCTGAAAAATTTGAATCTGTTCAAACACCAGTTACAAAGGCATTGAATCAAAACCCTACCCTACGGAAGGTCAAGTCACTAATGCGCTACCATCAAACAAATATCCAAAAGGGTATTGACAATCACCTTGTCACAGAAGACCCTATAGGTATGAAGACCATGTCAAAATGCCTAAAAATGTAGGTACAACAAGCATCCTCATGGATATAATCAAATCATTGGAAATGGTCAAACATTTGTTGACTCAAGTGCTAACATTCAAGCACTTGCAAAAAGTCAACAACAACTAATGAAAATGGTTCAAAAACTAATCATCACAAAATTTGTGTTCTTTTTGGTACCGTGTGAAAAAAAAATATTCGTGAGTTTTAAAGTTTGGGGGTTGGATACAGGAGCTTTATTGAGCATTTGTGTAGTTGTCTGTGCATACCAATTGTTTGATGTTATGCCAAAGAAAACATGCATACAAAGTTTTTCATTTTATCGTGATATATAAAAATATTGCCCCAAATTACGCCTAAACAAAAAAAATGAAGTTAGGATGATCTAATAAGTGTTGATGACATATTTACACCTATAGTTGTTAGGTAATTGAATTGCTATGGTTGTCGGGAAAAAAGGGTCTCGTTTGATGTGTGAATTCAAATATTAGCTTCACTCACTCAGATGAGAACAATATGTTTCCAAATATTTTTGTTTATAATAAAAATATTCTTAGTACATTTTTGCTTGCATTCGTAGTTGTTATTATAGTTGCATTTACTATTATAATACTTCTAATAAACATTTCAATATTTGATAGGCCATTATTGGTGTTCAATATTTGATTGGCCATTTTTGGTGTAAAGGTTCATCGATTTTAATATTTTACAAGCCATTATTGGTGTTCAATATTTGACAGGCCATTATTGGTGTAAAGGTTGATATACCGACTCTACATGGAAAGACAAGCAAAAGTAAGTTTTTCTCCGTATTAATCTCTTAATTTTTTACTCTCTATTGATTTTCTCTTCTATTCTACAAGAGAGAACAAAAAGACTTTGTGAAGATTCATTTAAAGTCCTTTATAAATAATATGATTTTGTGCAGAAGGTTCTTTTAGTATATATATTATCCATTTTAAAACATGTTATTAAAGTTCTATTTTGATTGTGTCGATCAGAGAAAAACACGGGAAGCACGGGTCGTGACCCAAATCGGGTGTCTGATGCTCTATTTTCGATGTTTGCATCATGTTGATGGCTAAGAGTAGTGATTTCAGGCGTTGGTAGTGGTAGCCGGCGGAGGGACACTCCCTAGCCTCCGGTCAGTGACGAATAACGTTGATGACGGGTTAAGTGGTGCAACTAGGGGCTGTTGTGGAGCATATTTGTGGACCAATTTACACAACATGTTTTCAAATACTTATTAATGTTTTATTCCTTATTAAAATAGGCCGCATTTGTATGTCGAAATGGATAATGAAGTTGGTGTCACAACCCCCGACCTTACCCTGGATGGAAGCCGTGAGCAGATACAAGTGGTAACAGTGTTTATTAAAATTACCGCAGTTAAAATTTCATCAGGACTGGGTGTCAAGAAAAATATCAGAGTTTTCAAACACCGTAGTTTCATTTCATAAACTGTGGGATGAAACTCGTATTTACATAAAGGAATTTCACAGGGAAACCCTTTTACAAAAAAAAAACATTTTATTCAGGTTACATAGCCACTTATTTAAGCTTGAGTGCCTCTTAGCACTTTTCCTTCTATTCTCAGTAAATCACCTGAAGCACGTTTTTTAAAAATATTTGATTTCAATTTTTACAAAAAGACACTTTGTTATAATTACAATATTAAGGGTGTTTACATTTGTTTATATCTTTCAATAACTCAAACCAGTACCTGTCACACGCCAGTTTCGGTGACTATGGTCATATTACTATTGGACCTCAATTATCCAATAGCAAAGCTTATCAAGTAGTGTATACAAAACCCCACATACCGGCAATAATTTAAGACTACAAAAACTTAATCACTGTAAATACAACTTGGAAAACAATTAGGGTTTTGCAAATCACTTGAGTAAAAGAGAATGACTCACATTGCAGAATTGGAGTTTTTTAGTTACTGCTTCCTGGTTTAAGTCATGGGTTCCTAATTAAACACACAATGCAACACGTATTAGTGTATTAACCCAATTCAAACTTTAACAATAATCACAAGATCAAAACCTTAACACATTTAACAAAGTATAGCCTTATTCATGCACTACTTTGACATCCGTTGATTAGTTTCAGATCAATCGGACAAGGTATCGTACCAATGATTAAGGTCAGTACACTTCTCACGGAGCAGAGTTTCGAGGTTTAGGGGTTTGGGTATTTGAACGACAATTTAAGAGAGAAAGAAGTATCGATTTTCGATCGAAACTGGTACACTGAAATTGTCCCATACCGGACCGGCCTTTATATAGCCCAGGTGGGTTTTTCCCGCGTGTCGCGGGAGGAGACAGGGAATCTCCAGCGTGGCGCCTGGGAGGTCAGCCTAGCCTAGGCTTCCACGTGTCTAGCATAGGTCTGACACGTGGCGCGATGTTGTAACACGTGTCCCCGACCGCCTTTTTTTCGTTCAATCGCCCGTTTTTCTATATTTTTGTGTCGGTTCTTATCGTGTATGCTCGGGTCTTGATCCTAAATGGTTTGGTTCTTAATTGTGAGTTTATTAAGGGTGTTTTTGTGTGGGTTGGTTCGTCAACTGCCAAGTATTCTTAACTACTAAGTTTTCTGGTTGATTATTACAACTTTCGTCGCGCGCACTTGGGGTTTTGATTACGGTTTTCGGAATATTTTTTTGAGGATTGTTAGAGTTGGATGGTTCCTTTTGTGTAACAAAGTGTTTGTGATTAGAATTAGAAAATGGTACTTAGACAATTAAACTATGTTTGCTTTTAATATGTTACTAATTTAACGCTGTGTATAGGTGCCCGTTTGTATGTCTAAATAAATAGATGTCACGTCAAACATATGAAAGTAACGTCTAAAAAGATAAACGAAAAGAATTTAGAGTAAATTGCGGTTTTCGTCCTTCTGGTTTAGTACTTATTGCTATATTTTACAAAATCCGAATATCTTACAATTTATATACAAAGGTTTCTATTTTATTGCGGTTTTGGTTCACCACACTAATTCCATCCAACTTATTGTTAAATCTTGGTCACATGAGGGGCATGTGCTGAACATTTTGATAATTAACTATTCAAATAAAGCTCTAATTTCGTAAACAAATTCTAAGCGTTTTAAGATTAAAATCAAAGTTCAAACACTAAGTGTTTTGAGATTGCACATCCAACATTGTATTTACTTAATCATTGAACTCTAAAAATTATCATTATTAATCTCATTTATATATCTAACAGAACCTTCATTCTAGCAGCTTCGAGCTTTTAGGTTTAATAGCAAAGCTCCATTGATTAAAAAACAAAAAAAAATCCTTTTTACATGTTTTTTTTCTTTTCCTTTCTAAATCATTACATCATATAAATTATCTTTTGATACACTCTAACCTTGAAATTCACAAAACCACAAAGATACAAAAAGCACTAACAACAACAATCCAGTTTGTATATCGTTTGGTACCAAGCTTAAATAAAAACTAATGATCATGATAACTAATATAGAAAGCTAAAGTAGTGGATATTACCAGCAACGGTGGACGATGGCCGTCCATATAGGACCTCGAAGAGTAACATTTTTCTTATTTCAATTTTCTTTCGATATCTCATACTTTTTTGTGTGCAATCTTAATAATTATTCTTCAATTATCAGTTTTTTAAATTGCATGACTTAGTGTTTGACCTTTGATTTTAATCTCAAAACACTTGGAATTTGTTCTCAGATTTACAGTTCACATCAAAATATTAGAGCTACATTTGAATGGTTAAGTATCAAAATGCCTAGCACATGCATGTCATGTGACCAGGAATTAACCATAAGTTGGATGAAGTTATTGTGGTGGGCCAAAACCGCAATAAACTAGAAACCTTTGTATGTAAATTGTAAGACATTTAGATTTTGTAAAATATAACAATACGCATTAAACCACAGGGACTAAAATCGTAATTTACTCAAGAATTATTTATTTTTATCAAATTAGTTAGCATTGTCTATTGAAAAGTTTTATTTAGGAAATCTTGGACCGGACTTTTTTTTAACAAAATATGGTTAGAACCCAGGCATACTAAAACCTATGAGTTTTAAACCTAAAACTCCAAAGATGTGACTTTGATAAAAAAAATTGACGACGAAAGTAGCGATTTTTTATAAAAATATTTAAAAAAAAAGAAAATTATTGTGTGTTTTTTAGATTTTTTAGGTATTTTTTGTTGTGTTCACATTGATTCTCGCGGTTCTCGCAATAAAGGATGGTTCCTAACGGATCATTCTCCTATATATACATATATATAGTTCCGCTCGTGATCACTAATTAATCAAGTTAGATGAATTTATTTGTTCGTTGCCCAAAGTGTAACTCTTATATAATCCGTACATCTAAATCCAACAGATAGAACACTCTTTAACAAATTAGACAATGTTGTTAAAATTGATCTTCTTGCTTGAGAGAATTCCTAAAATTCTAAGAGTATGGCTATTCTAATCTTATCCTAAAGCAAGATAGCTACAACATCTTCTTTTAAGATAACACGAACTTTTCTTGTTCTCTTTGATAGGTATCTTGTTATCTTAATTAGTGAGATATCTTTTCATGATTTAGTTACGTATTTGTTAAATCATAGCCTAATATTTTTAAAGATGGTTATTCTTGTTATCTTAATTAGAGAGATATCTTCTCATGATTTAGTTATGTATTTGTTAAATCATGCCTAATATTTTTAAAGATGGTTGTTCTTGTTATCTTAATTAATGAAATATCTTCTCATGATTTAATTATGTATTTGTCAAATCATTGCCTAGTATTTTTAAAGATCGTTATTCTTGTGGTTGGTGTGGATTAAACGTACCATGGCCCTCCGACTAGTCGCCGATTAATCGCTAGTCGGACCTCTAGTGATTAATTTTTCGTTAATCAGTCCATTAATCGCTAGTCGGACCTAGTCGGCCCTAGTCGGTCGGAAAAATCTGAAAAAATCAGGAAAAATCGGAAAAAGCAGAAAAATAAAAAAAAAACAGAAAAAAATCGAAAAAAAGCACATATTCCGGCCAAAACCTCCCAGATTCCGGTCAAAACTTGTCTACTTAAAAAAATTACGTCTAAAAATATGTGTATATATGTATAAAACTTAAAATTATACATAAAAAGTCTGATCCGAGTAATCCTGATTAATCCCGAGTAATCCCGATTAATCGCTAGTCCTCACCCCACCGGCCGACTAGCGCCTAGCGAGTTCTACAACCATGATTAAAATAATAAAGGAGATAGGTTTCGGTCATGACCACACTCTTAGGGTATTAGTTTTGGATGATGGATTAGAGGTGGGTGACATGACGCCTATGTGGAGGGTCATGATGGTTATGAGAGTTATGACCACACCCTTTAGCCTAATGCATTCACAGGTAAACACATTAACCTAAAAAAATAAAAATATAATGACAGGCAGCTACAACATTAGATAACAATTCCACTTTTTATTTACTCACTTCAACAAATTGATTGGTTTCATGACAAATTGATGCATAACAATACTTAAGTAACAAAGTTATAAATTACTTCAACACAAAATCAAACAAAAAAACTCCACATGACTACATGGAATCTCAATTAGACCTATTATCAAACATGTAGTGTGTATGATTGAACAAAGCAAGTTTTAATAAACAAATTCATGTGAACAAAGCCCCAAAATCACAATATATAAACAAGATTAATGTCATTTAACTACACATAAAAAACCCAACCTTGGTCACATAAATAACCCCATGCCATATTCAAAATATAAAACATTTTAAAATTTTTAAAATAGTTAAACATATCATCTTTGATAATTTATCCTTAGCAAAAGCTTAGAACTTCTTAACGAAACCCGACTTCACCACCCTTCTATTTATCCTTGGCTACATTCAGGTTACTTAAGTGTGTTTGTTGAAATGATGTAACTATGAGATACATAATTTTTATTTCTTCTATACGACACACACACATATATATATGTATGTCTTAAAATCCAAATATCTTAGGCCATGTTTAGGATTCTATTTAGAACCTCCTTATTAACTTATTAACTTTTCCAAAAAAAAGCCATTTTAAAAAGTTAATAAGAAGGTTTTAAATGGAATCCCAAACATGACCTTAACGTGCTTATTTTCAAGCTTATCATTCAAAGATGAATAAGGTAGACAATTGGTGGGTCAAAATGGAGAATGATGTTATCAATTACGACATCTTTAGTTTAGCGACTATTATTTTGTATGTTTTAGTGATTTAGTAGGTTTTCCAAGCAAGAGGTGGCTTTTTTGGAGAACAAGGCTCAGGGGCTATATATAGAATATTAGACATCACTAGTAGGGTGTGCATTTTGGGAGCCACCACCCTGGGGGAGCTCACCCGGGGTGGAACACTATCTTGTATTTGTTATTCATATTCAATGAAAAGATCTATCTTTCAATCTTGTGTTTGTCTATCTTTCTATTGATTATTTGTTTGTTATTGGCAGGAAATCACCCGTCTCGTATTTTATACCGAACCGAGACTAAAACCGGATCGTTTGGACCTATCATTTGGTATCAAAGCCTCGGTGGCTCGTTTCAGCTCGGTTTGTTCGGATCTTCACCAGAGACGTAAAACAAGCACAAATCCATGTGTTTGATGATTGTCCAGATCTTCCACGTGTTTATTGGATTGAATTCTCATATGAACTTGCTTGGGAAGTAATATGAAGTGCTGAAAAGAAAAACCAGCGTCTTTATTCTTAGTGGTTTTGGTTCTAATGACATTATGAGAGAGAAAGATTATGAATAAAGAGAGAGAGAGAGTAGGTTGACGGAAAAGACGGGCGGCCATGGCCTTCGGCCAGCCACCATTCTCGGGTGACATCATTTACGGGTGTTAGAATCCGTTTAGATTGCCGACGAGTTTGGATTGTTCTCATTCAGAAGTCGTGATTATTCTCTAGTTTATTTCGGGTGAGTTCTTTCTAGATTATCTATTTGGTATAACTCGAAATCATTTTACTTCTGCGTCTTATCTGAGCAATAGTCGGTTTTCAAGTTGTTAGCTATGAATGACAGCAAAACTACAAATACTCCGTTCGCTGCTCAAACTGAACTAACTCTAGATCCTCAAGGAAAACCAGTGAACAAGTCCTTCTACCGCTCAATGATAGGCTCTTTGATGTACTTAACAGCAAGTAGGCCTGACATTATGTGGGCAGTCTGCATTTGTGCACGCTTTCAGACGAATCCCAAAGAATCTCATGAGATAGCTGTCAAAAGAATCTTCCGTTATCTGAAAGGAACACCGAAGATTGGGCTTTGGTATCCTAAAGATAGTAATTTTGATTTAATTGCTTATTCTGATAGTGATCATGCAGGTTGCAAGGTTGATCGAAAATCCGTCTCAGGAGGTTGCCAATTCTTAGGAAATCGTCTGATATCGTGGCAAAGAAAGAAGCAGACAACATTGTCCACCTCTACTGCTCAAGCTGAATACACGGCTGCTTATAGTTGCTGCTCACAAGTCCTTTGGATACAAAATCAGTTACTGGATTATGGAATCAACCTTATGAAGACTCCTATATTCATCGACGACGAAGCATGTCTGGGAATTGTGAAGAATCCAATCCATCACTCGAGAACGAAACACATCGAAATTCGTATTCATGCGATTCGAGATGCGTACGAAAAGGGGTACATTCAAGTGGTGCCAGTGGATACCACGCAACAGAAAGCCGACATCTTCACGAAAGCCTTTGATAAAACCCTTTTCAACCAGTTGGTAACCTGGTTGGAAATGGTTAATTTTCTTGAGTGGAAATGAAATTTATCAGCATGACCAATTGTATATATAGTTAAAAAACGCTCTTTCAAATAAATGAGTATCGTAAAATTGTGCCCAACAAAAAGATTTTCTGCAAATTAAAATTTCGTTTTCAAGCAATGGGTGCCCGAAAATAAAATTTTAAAGGGGGAAGATTTTCCAGAAAATAAAATGAAAATCAAATAAATGTGTTTGATCTCATGTTTGACACCTGCTTTGAGAAATGATAAAAAACTGCTATCACGTTTACTGGTCTTTGAAACAGAAAAAGCAAAATCAAGTCACTATGCAAAGAAGATCGGGGTACCAAGCAACAACATGTAAGTAGATTCGCAATACTCTCGAGTAAACTACGATTAGGCATCAAATGATAAAGATTAAACAAGAATTCTGGATACCCACAATATTGTGCTTCCTGTGGGTAACACATTGCGGCATATGGCTTAATGGTCTTAAATCTTTCGTTGATAGATTGCCAAAGTTTGAGATTACGGGTCTTTATATCGTTTGTTGTTCAGGTATATCATGATCGCTCTTCTGTTGCATCAAGAAATATGCAGACCTAGACACGATTATGATATCTTATCTAAAAAGAGTCCAAGAGGGCCATAACCCTAAAATTGAAAACGCTCAAATTAAACGAGCAAATCAAAAGAAATCGTACCACAATGAGGTATCTGCCTAACCCTGGTCAGGACCGCAACTGGTCTCTTTGGCTGCGCGAAAGTGCACACTTGTTCACCATTGCGCTGACCTTGTATTTTTCAAACGAATGAACTCAGTATACTCACCTGTTATGATGAATCTTTGCGCATACCTTGATCGCGGGGGTATGTCCTGATGTGGGACTCACGGGCACAGTATTCTACTCATCTAGCTGGAGTGGGGGCCATTGCAATTTTTGTCAATATTACCACAACATGATAAAACGCAAATCGAAAGAATGTTGAAAGAAGGATGCATGGATTTAAGTGGACAAACATACTGACAGTTTTTCTTGTGCCTCAATCATTCAAAATTCTAAAACATATGACTGACAAAGTATTAACAATATGATCTTTTGCAAGACTGTCACAGAGTGTTAAACAAAGCTTCCCGTTGTGAATAGCCTAATTTCAGTGTCCAAATTGGCAAAATTTTCACTGTTTAATCTCATCTTACCTAAAAAGGGCATGATTTTTGAGAAAGTTTAAGATTTTCGAGCGTGTTTGTTTTGAGTTTCTTAAACTTGAAGAATACATTGAAAATTTTCAACGCGGCATAATTATCTTACCAGCGTAATTAATAATTACGCTGGTAGATATTTTTTGTATATAAACTCATTTTTTTACCGTTTCCATGTTTAAACTCTTTCTCTAAACCAAAATACTCACATTCTATTGAATCAAGAAAAAGTTCTCCTTTCTCAATGATTCGACATACATTTCGGTATGATTATATGCTAGTTGTGTTTTAAATCATGTCATCATTCACACGAAGTTTCGCTTTATCTAAACAGGGAATCAATGTGCGTTTTGAAAGGTTTTGGTTGTTGGGTTTTTGAAGGGTTTATGAAGAACTCTTGAATATAGCGAAATTAACATGAATCCAGCGTAATTAATATGAATGCAGTGTTTTTGTCGAAAGACCAGAGATTAGCGAAGTTAAGTCTTGAACGCGAGTTCAAGCAACCAATGAAATTAATTAATTACGCCGGTAGTACAGCGTAGATAAGCTTCTACGCTGATCAAGAACTCAGCGAACAAAGAATTAACTATGCTAACATCTTCCAGCGTAAATAATCAACGAATTTAATATAATTCCAACGTAAATAACCAGCGTAGTTTCCAACATTTTTATTAATAATTTATTTTCAATTTAATCTTTGTAAATAATTCTAACATTTTAACATATATCTGTATCTCTTGGATCCCACTTGGTTCATTTTCATGGTTACAGAAATGGTGAAAGAAGTGTTCTGGGATCCAACCATGAAACATAACCAGCCCGTTGCACTTGATAACATCATAAAGGATTTTGAAGATGTGATGGATTGGTTATCCCGTAGCAAAATCAGCTATGCAGTTCAGACAAATCCAGACATCTACACCATACACATTGAGGAATTCTAGAAGTCTGCAAAAGTCTCAACTGCCAATCAAGTCAGACGAATTACCTCAACAGTTCGAAAGAAGAAAATCATTGTAACTGAAGAAAGAATTCGAAAAGTTCCGAGTCTTGGTGACTCCTCAAGAGATCCTCTAAGGTTGAGCAAAGACGATATTCTCGACGGTTTTTGAGGAATGGGTTATCAGGGAGACTTCAGAGGAAAGAATAAGATAAAAAGGAATGGGCTAACTAGAGACTGGAGATACATCCTCGACGGTTTGCAGTAAGTATTGCTCATCGAAAGGGAGGCTACGATGGTTTAAATCTTGAATGGTCAGCAGCAATGTTCAATCTATGTATAAACCAACCGTTCAATATCTCAGGTCTGATCTTTTGTTGCATGGTTGACAACGTCAACAAAGGTCCATGGGCAATGTATCCCCGATTCATACAACTACTGATAAATGACAATCACAGAGATCTACCACATGATGGGTACCGATACATGTTTTCATTGCCAAAAGGAATGAAATTTCCTGAACTAAAGACTGAGCAATGGGTGATGCTTCACAATCACCTATATAGAGCCGAAAGACTCCCTGTGGTGCAGGCCGCCTACAACAAGTATAGAGAGGAAGTGAGGCTAGCAAGAGAATGACAAGAAAAACAAGCTACTGATGAAGAAGTTGAAATTGAAGAAGTTGAAATTGAAGAAGAAGCTCCATTGGTCCGAAAAAGGAAAGACAAAGGAAAGAAGAAAGCTGAAGAAGAACCCTCCAAAAAGAAGAGTAAGAAAGACACTTCGGAGTGAGCGTTTGATGGAAGATAGTATTCGAGCTAGAATGTCTGTTGGTGCATATGTATGTTGCCTTCGTCATTACACGAGAACGAGTCTGGGATAAACGAGAGTTTCTGAAGACCGAACAAGACAAAGTAGATATCTAAGAGGGAGTCTATTGGTGCATAACGTTTATATATTAGCCTTGTATCGAGTCTATATAGAATAGAATTGATTAGGCTAGCAATACGGAGTATTTATGTGAAATAGGGTCAAGTTCACCCATGAAGAACTTGGATTGTCAACTTCGGCCAAACTTGCTAAAGCAAGTTCGGGCGAACTCATGTCTTCCATGAGCGAACTTCACTGCCTAGAAATACCTAGCTTGTCTAATTCATTTGTAACTTTGTCAAATCAGAGGCGAAGCTCTATCGGATCCAGATCTCGAATGTATTGAACTTTAGATCAATGAAAACAACTATTAAACGAGTAATTCTTGTTATTTGGTTAACTTGTCATTAGTTTCCGCCTAATCAGACAATAGATAACAAATTTAGGTTCCCGTGCTAATCGTGGACGTTTCTACAAGTGGTATATGAGCTTGGATACCTGAATTTGTTGAAATCAAGACAAGAATCTCTCTATTTCATCTCCATTCTTCTATTTTTCTTAACTTTTGAACATAAATGAAGAATTCACGTACAAATTCTGTTCAATTTTGAAAATGACATGTTAAATACATCATAGATAAACCCCTGAGAGTTTGGAGACTAAAATCAAACAAATTGATGTCAAAATGTTGCAAAAACCAAGTTTGACAAACTCATTTTCTTCGAACTTGTTAGCCAAGTTCGACCGAACTTAAGGTAAAAAGTTACTTTTTAGTAAGTTTTTACCAAGTTCGCTCGAACTTGAGGTATTTTTGAAGGAATTTAGGCTAAGTTCGCTCGAAGTTTCTACAATTTCAATGATATTCTATCAAGTTCGGCCGAACTTGATAAATCTCAAGGATTTTAGCTAAGTTCGCCCGAACTTGCTTAATTCTCATCAAACTCTTTCTGCAAGTTCACTCGACGTTGATCAGGGAAGTTTTTCAAGTCAAGTAATAAGTTCGACTGAACTTATCTGTTTCTTGATAATTTTCACAAGTTCGCTCAAAATCAAAAATCTTTGAAATTCTTTATCCAAGTTCGACCGAACTTGGGTTAAAACTGAAAATTTTCATCTTTCAACTACAACTTCGACCGAACTTGTAGTTAGTTCTAATATTTTTCAAAGTGTTTTAAGCGTACGTGTCTCAATTTTCAAAATGGAAGATTTTCATAACGCGTTTGCCGCTGGAGTAGCACAAGCCTCAACGTCAAATTCAATTGCGGTTAACCAGATGAACCTCGATAATGAAATGGGTACTACTCAGAAACCACCGAAGTTGATGAGTATGGATGAGTTCGAGGGATGGAAAGAAAAGTTTGTTACTTGGATTCAAGCGAATCAATTCAATAGCTAGGTTGCGATTGAAGATGGTTATACATGGCCCAAAGATGAACGTGATCAAGATCTTCCACTGAACAAGTTTTCAGCGATTGACAAAGAGAAATATGTTGCTGAAAAGAAGATGATCAGCTTGATACAACAATCTGTCAAAGAAGATATTTTGATATTATTACCAGAATATGATACTTCTCAAGAATTATGGAATTCTCTTTGCGAGAAATTCAAAGGAAGTGATGAAATGATCAAAAGCAAAAAGGCTTTGATAAAGAAAGAATTTGAGATCTTCACGGTGATCAAAGAGAGAACAATGAAGCAAATGATTGATAGATATTGTCACCTCATGGTCCAGATGCGAAGACATGATATCAAGAGAACTAACAAGGAGAAAATTGAGAAGCTGGCCGATGCACTTCCAGAAGGAGAATGGACATCGTATCTGATGATTTTAAAGAATAGTCCATCTTGGAGACATTTTAAGTAGTCATCTTTCATTGACAAACTTGAAGGTCATGAAATGGAATTTATGAAGATTGCAAAATCCAAAAACACTAATGTTGTTCAGGATGTCGGAGTTTATTACAAAGGTGGAGTTCCAGATACTCCAATTCAAAGTCCAAAAATCCAAACGGAATTTAGTGAAAACATGATTACATCAGATCAATCGTCACCCAAAATCAGTATTCTCCAAACACTGGTTATTCATATGTTGGTTCAAATTCTTCTTCTCAAAGTCAATCTCATCAGACAAGCCAATCTACTTCTAATTCAAATGTTTTCCAATGCTACATAGCAGTTGATTTAAAGAATGTGTTTTCTGAAAAAGTTGCAAAACAGCACATAACACTTCTTGCTACAGTTCTGGAATCGTATGAAAGTCTTGTTGCTGGAAAGATCGGAAATCCTGAAATGACAGCTGAGGATTACGATCAGGTAGATGAGGAAGAGTTGGAACTGATGGACATCAAATTGTCCTTAGAATCGATTATCCGAAGAGTTTCAAAATTTGTAGCACTCACTGGAAGGGATATTGGTAATTCAAACAATTAACTTGGTTTCGACAAAACGAAAGTTACTTGTTTCAGATGTCGACAAAAAGGGCACTTCAAACGTGAATGCCATAACCAAGAAGCTAGTGGAAACCAAAACCCTTTTGGAACCGGTAACGAATATTACAAGACAGCGCTGCAATACAAATTATATCCGAATAGAACACAAGTTGAAGTTGAAGATAAACCTGCAAAGAAAGCCGAACAAGCTCTTGTTGCCAATCATGAAGACGATGGTTTCGATTGGAACAAATACATTGGAAAGAAGACTGGTGTTGCTATGATGGCAGAAGTTGTGAATGAATCTGAGACATCATTTGTGGATGCTGCTATCGAAAATGCTATTCAAGAAGCATTAATGCAGAGAACTGAGGAAGAAGCTGTCCTGGAGGATGTAGTTCTGGAAAGATACATACAACAAACAGAGGAAGAAGGAATAGCTTACCTTGAGATGCAAAAACAAGAAGAGTTGAAAGCAGAAGCCGAAAAGGTAAAAGTAGAGGTAAGAATGTCTGAAAAGGAAGTTGTGAAAGTTGTGGAGGTTGAAAAACCTTGCACAAAGTGCGCAAGTCCTTGTGAACCATGTGTGGATAAAGTCAAAGTCATAAGAGAATTGACTGAACATAATGAAAACTTTCGTTATGATTACAGAACCATAAAAGAAGCTTATGACAAAATATCAGGCAAATATAAACATGTTGAAAAAGCTAACAGTGAACTCAACGCTAATGTCACCATGTTAAATGCCACAATTATTGAAAAACAAAAGGCAATTAACATGTACAATAATACAATTGCTGAGACAAAGCGTGAGTTTCACGAAATGAAAATTGAAACAAAAAGAGTCAGACAATTACTAAAAAGTTACACCACAAACGCATATGCCATTGATCACATTCTTCCTACGATCAAGTCGGAGGATAATGTTGATAACTCAAAGCGTAAAGTTTACGAAAATGTTCCTCCACCATTTCTTGCAAGTTACTGTTGCAAGAAAGATGATGATATTGAAAAGGCATTTAATCTTTTACTTCTTTCAGAAAAGAAAGATAAATTGCCTGAAAACATTGATGTAGACTTTACGAAATCAAACGATGACAATGAATCGGTGGTAAAAGATGTGGTAAAGAATGTTTTGGGAAATGATTCTGATAACGAAAGCTTTAAAAGCGCCAACTCGAGTTCAAATAGTTCTGGTTCACAATCTGAAAGTGACGATACATCATCAGATCTAAGTGATGATCCTAACGTTGTCATGTACAAGGTTAAGGAATCTGATAGATTATATTTCAATGATAGCTTTACGATTCAGAATGTGAAAGAAGATCAAATCGATAAACTGTTTAAACTTATGGAAGCTTCATCAGATGATCTCGAAAAAAATGAAAAGAAGTTTTATTCTAAACCGAAACAGAATTTTAACAATTACCATAGAAACGATGATGATTTTCCTGAGAACAGGAGAGCAGGTTTAGGTTTGGAAGAAGCTGAAGATGAACCGAAGAAGAATCAGAAGTCAACGTTCCAGGAATACAAAGGTAAGAACATAAAGTTTGTGTACGAAACGAGCACGGTTCGAGAAGAAAGCTCGATCGGTAAGAAGTCAAACGATGATTTCAAGAAAGAAAAGGAACTTCGGGACAAGGCTAAGTCCGCAAGTGGAGTAAAACCCACTAGTGGACAGGTTCATGACACTCGGACTTGCTTCAAATGCAATGAAGTTGTTCACATTGCTGGCAAGTGTCTAAAGTCTAAGACTCTGTATCCCCGAAGAAAAGAAGTTTCAAAAGAGGTAAAACAAAAGCAATCTGATAATGGTCAAATCAGAATATTAAAAAGAAATGTTAACTTAAAAGAAATGAAACGTAATGTTGAATCCAATCTTGAAATAAAACCTAAAAATGAATCAAAATTTGAAAATTCAAGTTTTCAAAAAGGAGAGACTTCAAAGTCAAACAATGATTCTAGGTTTTATATCAAGAAAGCTAGAGTTAATTCTCAAGCTTGGATTGCTAAAAGGAAATCACCTGAAAAAGTGAAGGTTGTTTGTGATAAAACCGAAAATATCAAATCAATCAAGAAAGATAAAAGTAAAGTTGATTGTGAGTTTGAAGGTTGTGAGGTTGAATATGCTTATCAAAGAGCATACGAAAGTGATTACAAAGAGGTGTATGAGGAGTTATATCCACAACCCAAGACCAAGAAGGCTTGGGTTGAACTTTTTAACTAAATCATTGCATGTGCAGGAGTTCCAAGATCCAGATTATCAAAGTTGATTCGGGATTGAGGAGCTTCATAATATTTAACTTATCTAGAATGTTAAAATCTTTGTCATTTTGAGGGGAGTAGTTAAGAAGAAAAAAAAAATTTTAAAAGAAAAAAAGTCAAAATTATGAAAATCCACACCGTTGAACAAAAAAACTGATTTCAAAGTTCTTACATGTTCAAACTGCTTTTACAAGTGGTAAATGAGTTTAATGATTGTTTGTAAAACAATTTCAGATACAGGATTGAGAAAAAGGATCGGACGACGAGGTCACGGGATCCACATTGGTTTGTTACATTTTTTTCGAATATAATTTGTTAATATCTAAAATCCAAAAATATCTTTTTGATTTTAGGGGAGTAAGAAAATTAAAAAATTTGTTGAAAAATCAAAAACATATGAAAAGGCTGAAAAAATTCAAAAAATATTGAAAAAATTCAAAAAGTACAAAAACATCGAAAAAGACAAAAAGAATTTGTTGTAAAAAAGGAAATGATAGTACATCAGTGGACTATCACAATATGCAAAAGAATTGTAAAGTTTAAAAGTGATAAACAAGTCTTACTGTGGATGTGTCGATAGGCTTTACACGTTCAGTAAATTGTTTCCGGGATATAAACTAAATTTTACAACTGCTTAATCTCGTGGATTTACATATCTCGGATATATGGACTTAGTACTCCGAAATTTCGATTGAATTGTTGCCTGATTCTGAGATACGAGGTCTTTATAGATGATTGATATCTGGGGTATTATACAAGTTCTTCTGATTTTGCGGAAGCAATAGCCTAGAACTTCTATAATGCTTTTTGCTAAAAACCCCAAATAGCATGCAAAACTTGAAAAGAATCGAAAGATCTAATCATTTGCAATGCTGAAAAGATTCCTTAAGTGGAACACACCTGAAAGACGAGCTTTCATCTCTTTGACTGTATGGTAGTGCTAACATGAGCTCTCAAGGCCTCGCATAACCCAAATACATATATCAATTACGCTATACTCACCTGTAAGATGAAATCTAGGGAATCTGGATTCAGGAGTATATTCAAGAGGTGGGAACCATAGTTAAGTCAAGTTTCATAATTCTTACCTAACATATCTTAGAACAATTGAGAAACGTGATGAAGTTTAAGAGACAAACATATCGACAATCTAGGTAAACAAGTTTAGAACTTAAAGTTTCAAAAAGGTCAACGGTACTGGTGATATGTCTCAATAAAACTGATATGATCCTTAGATGCAAATTCACAAAAATGTGTCTGTAAATATGTTTCTACATAGTTTACTTTACTTGTTAAAAGTTCTGTAAATACTTTACTTACTTTTTTAAATTCAAAAAGATTTTCAACGAGCCAATGTTGGAGAACGGATCATCAAAGTCTGGTAAGAAAAAGTTCATTAATTTAATTCTTTAAAATTGAAGATAATATCAGTGGTTCACAACGGGTTTAGCCAAGGTCATTAACTTGGACTTGGTTGACATATTTGGTTAATCAAGGTCATTAACTTGGACTTGATCAACTAAGTGGATTTTCACAAATCAAATGATAAAAATGGGAAAGTTGAAGGTTTTAAACGTAAAATGTTTCAAGGTCATTAATTTGAACTTGAAATAACTGAAAAATGAAGATTAAAATTTGAAATACAAGTTTTGTACAGGTGGTATGTAATTCAAGTGATACAAAATTTCAAAGTTAGAATCTGAAATGGTTATTTGAATACCCAAGAACTTTGAAACAGGAAGTAAAGTTTTAGGGAGAGCAGGATGAAACATGATTGAAGATACAACTCAAAGCTAGGGGGATCACAGCTCACAGCAAGGGGGAGCTGAGATTAAAGTTTTATCAAGTTAAATTGAAGAAAAGAGAACGTTTGAAGATCATAAAGTTTAATGCTTATTCAAGGATAAAGATAAAGACTCAAGAACTTATTTGAAGTATGATGATTACGAGACATTCAAAGAAGACTATGTCACTTGAAGATGATTACTGTCAAAGATGTCTATGAAAGAAGATGACTGCGGCAACATCCAAGGGGAGTCTGTTGGTGCATATGTCTGTTGCCTTCGTCATTACACGAGAACGAGTCTTGGATAAACGAGAGTTTCTGAAGACCGAACAAGACAAAGTAGATATCCAAGAGGGAGTCTATTGGTGCATAACGTTTATATATTAGTCTTGTATCGAGTCTGTATATAATAGAATTGATTAGGCTAGCAATATGGAGTATTTATGTGAAATAGGATCAAGTTTGCCCATGAAGAACTTGGATTGTCAAGTTCGGGCGAACTCATGTCTTCCATGAGCGAACTTCACTGCCTATAAATACCTAGCTTGTCTAATTCATTTGTAACTTTGTCAAATCAGAGGTGAAGCTCTGTCATATCCGGATCTCGAATATATTGAACTTTAGATCAATGAAAACAACTATTAAACGAGTAATTCTTGTTATTTGGTTAACTTGTCATTAGTTTCCGCCTAATCGGACAATAGATAACAAATTTAGGTTCCCGTGCTAATCGTGGAAGTTCCTACAATGTCTCAAGAAGAGATAAAACAAAAGCAAGCTATTCATGCAGTAATGGAAGCACAAAAGCATGAACGACGATTAAAGAGAAGGGAAATGACTGAATCTAAAACTCCGGTAGTGGTGCATGAAGAACAAGAAAATTTAGATCGCTTTGTTGAGAGTTTAATTAGTGATCCAGCTGAGACCGGTCCAAGCAAGTCACCTGTGTAAAAGAAACGAATGGCTGATGAAGGAACTTCAAAAGATGTACCACCAAAACCCAGCAAACCAACTTCTGCTACTCCACCACGAGTTCCGTCAAGGCCACGTCCTTTCCAGGATCTTTTCGATCGTCTCTCAAAAGACATCGGAAAGTATTTAAACCTTAAAAAAAGGTTATCATAATTGCAAATAACCTCTTCATTTACCATAGGACCCATTTTAAACAATATAAAAAGATGATGATTAGTTTAATTGAAAACATCAGCAATTCAGTTTTAAAAGACTGTTAGTCAAAAAATAAACTAAAACCAACACCACCAACAATACTCTAGATGGCAAACAGAAGCTTCTACCACTGGGCAGACACCAGCGCTGTTAAAACACAATTCTCTCTATGGTCGCTCAAAGAAAATAGAGCAAATGAAGAACTAAACAGAAAACTCGGCATCATCAGTGAAAACAGTTACAAGCAAACCCGGAACAACATCGGATTGCTGGATGAAGTCCTGCACTCTCCTCCATCAGACTTTAAGAACAACGTAGAAGACTTTATCACAAAACTCCTGAAACAGGATCAGAAGATCTGCGACATGCTAGCCGATCTGCAAAACAAAAGAAAGAATGAAATTGCGTGGAAGAAAGCGATAGTCGTCGAAATCCTAGGAAGTGTTAACCCTATATTTTACGCATATTCTTAAATTTGAGTATTTAATCTTTCTTTATATTTTATAAAATCAGTATCCATATTAACATATTGTTAAATTTGAGTGTTAATAAAAATTATCAACACTTGTTACTTCATAATCAATTTAAATAAGTATAACTACAGTAAGCAAAATAACCTACAAACCTAACATACAACTAACTATCAACAGATCAAGTGAAACAAACACTAAGCATCCTGTATATAATTAATTAATCATGAAGCATATTAAACGAGCAAAAAGTAATAGTATTGGCTTTACATCTAGCATTAGATCTTTAGCAGCCGTTTTATAAAGCTAATAGATAGAGCATGTTTCTTTCGATCAGCCATTAAAGCCTGATAAAGTGGTACAACAACCGATTAGAGATTAGTTGATAGAACGATACACATAGAATCCAAATTTGTGATAAGTGATCGCAGAATACAAACCTTGTACTTCAAATTTGTGATTGTAATCGAAGAATTTAGATAAGTCCCCAAAGTAATAAGTCATGTTCTTCCAAATTTAGTGAACTTGCAAATTGACTAAATTTCCACTATTAATTATTTCAATTTGAATCATATAACTGCATATTATTTGATTCTTTATTCTTTTTTTACTTTCAGTTTGCAAATAAACAAAACATGTTAGCCAAAACACAACACTGTAAAACATCATATAAAAACTTCCAATAAACCCTAATAAACATCATGTATAAAACATCATATAATAAACCCAGTTTTGGCGTAGTGCTAATAAACGTTATGTATAAAACTACCCTAATCAATTTAAGCAATCCTTATGATTTCTCAAACATTACGACATATCCCAATCATCTTTAAGAATCTTCTAAGTTTGAAAGCCATGGGGTATAATGTTAACAATTGAGTGGCGTTCATGTAGTATCAGCATTGAGACATAATGAAATTCTTTACACGGTACAAATACATCTAATCTGTGACGAATTACTCGAAACTTGTCTGCTTTTAAAGTTTCCTGCATCAATTTTATATCAAAACCTAAAGACATATAGTAATCAATTGTTTTCTCTAAACAAACAAAACATACAAACACCTAATAAAGTAGTTTACACAGTAGATATATATATTTTAATCTGTGACAATTTACTTGAAAACGTCTCTACTCTTACGGTTTACTAAATCAAATTTATCTTGAAATCAAAAGAAACATACGAAACATATACATTTATAAAACATTTTCAACTAACCAAAACAAACGGTACATATGAAAACCTAATAAAGTACTTTCCACAGTACATATATATATATATATATATATACATACATAATACGTAACATATTACACGAAAACTTATCTTCTCTTAGATTTTCCAACATCAACTTTATCTCAAAATCAAAAGGCAGATAATCAATTAACTCAAACAAATTATAAAAACCTAACAGGCTATCAAAATCAACAAAATATACCTCAGCTTAAAAGGAGATTTTTCGAAAGAACCTTCTTGCCATCTGAAGGCAGAACTACATGCCTACAAAGAAACATACCTATAATCAAAATCAGTTATCAAAAAGTAAAATCAACATAAATTATGAAAGTAGTACTGACTTGAAGAAGTCTTTGAAGGTCCAGCAAACACAAACTTGCTTTTGTTCTACATGACAATGATTGCACTTTGTCCAATTTCTTTGTGTTATCGCTATCAACAATCTTTTTTCCGTTGGCTTCTAGTTTTTACGCCAACGCCATTCTATAATAAAGTTCAAACCAAGCAATTATTAGAAATTAAAAATAAAAAATAAAAACAAAGAGAAACTTCTACCTGTTCTATTTACATTTTGCTGGTTCTCAATCAGAAATTAGAACAAACATATTAAAAAATTACATGATAGAGTTGTTGACTCTTGCTTCTCCAATTTATGTCATCCTAAGACCACCGAAAAGGTAAACAAAGTATAGAATCATCAATAAATAGCATACTTCTAATTGACTTATAAAACAAATAATCCTGAAGAAGCTTATAAAAACATACCTAGAGGATACATTCCATCCACCTAATCAATAATCGAGAGAAACTTCTTCGCGCTAATCGCCGATATCTCATCCTTCTTATCTATTTCACAACCAAAACAACTCATAAACAATCAAATCTCCAAACACTATTAAAACCACAAAGTAGTTAAATATATCAAACCATTAAACAACAAAAAGTACCGCGAATAAAGTTCTGAATCGATAAATAACCATCACGAAGAACTCTGCGCCCGCTAAGGTTTTCATCAACGGACTAATCGGTAACTTTACTCTCCTTGTTCTCCAATTTAAGCGGCATATCAACGTTTTGGGACATTGTTAAAGTTCCCACCATCCTACAAAATCAATAACATAACGATCAAACTTTCAAACATTCACTTCTAACATTGATAAATTATAATAATTAATTAACTCAAACAAATTATAAAAACCTAACAGACTATCAAAATCAACAAAATATACCGCAGCTTAAAAGGGAGATTCCTCGAAAGAAACTTCTTGCCATCTGAAGGCAGAACTACACGCCTACAAAGAAACATACCTATAATCAAAACCAGTTATAAATAGTAAAATCAACATAAATTATGAAAGTAGAACTCACTTGAAGAAGTCTTTGAAGGTCCATTCTAAGTAAATTGCTTTCATATTAGAAATTCCTGCATAAAATTTCAAAAAACAATTAGTTGAGTAATGACACCCAACCTTTTCAGTCTTAGGCGTTGTTTCTTCAACCTTAATTTTGATTTTTTTCATAATCAGGTTTATTTTGGACTTTCTCAAGTTTCAGAAAGTCCCATAAACTTTCAATTTTCACTGATTGTGTAACTTCTTTTTCTTTCACCAACCATGTTTGATTTTTCTGAAAAGCTTTCTTGAAATACAATGTAGAAACTTTTTGTTCATTACTATTCGAGGATTCACCTGTTTCAAAATTTGAAAATTTAGTAATAACTGGTTTCACCTTGTTTGTATTTCTGTACATTGTTTCCAAACCTGAGTTGGTACTTTCAAATCCTCAGAATTTTTCTTATCAAAATGAATAGGTTTAGGATTAAATTGTGGACATTTTCTAGCAATGTGTCCAATTACTCTACAGTTTTGACACATCCTCTTATCATACCGATCCTTTATAACAAACCATACACTTAAATCATAACATTGATTTGAAGTGTTGTAGCCAACTTTCCTGTTTCTTCTATAAACTTGATTTGACTTTGAAGGACTGTGGTCCAACCTGTACCACTTATTTTCAAATTTTTGTAAGTTTTGATTTTCAAATTTTTTTTGAATTTTTATAATAGTTGGATGATCGTACCGATGAACTTTTATTTTTCTTTTGAAACTTTTTAAAATTTTTAAAACTTTGTTTTTCCTTTTGTTTCGTTCTTCATTCTGCTTAGAAGGTTTTTGCGTTGAGCATTCACCTTTTTAGTAGATTGTAGAACAGTTTCTTGAAAATTTTCTTTTAGTTTTAAAAATATTCTATTTTTATCATTTTTATCACTTTCATCATCGATATCATCACAATCCTCAATATGACATCGTCATAATTTGTGACATTGTTACTTATTGGAATTACCTTTTTATTCTCATTGATTAGTTTTGGACATATATGGTCTAACATTACTGTCGAGGTCACAAAACCTGTCAATTTCTTTTCCAAGTCAACAATTTTATTTTTAGCAATCTCAGCATCTTGTTCAAATTTTCTGATTTTTCAAGATGCGAATTTATTATAATTTGTTTTTCAAAATCATTTTTATTTAAAACGGATTTTTCATTTTCTAAAATTTTTATTCTATTTTCAAAAATCTTTTCATTTTCTTTTAACTTTTTATTTTCTAATGTCAAACTCTCTAGAGTGGTCAAGAGTTTGGCATTATCTGCCAGATAATCACTAAAATCTTCATCATAGACTGGGCAGATTGGTTTAGAACTTGAAGACACATTTGTGGATGTACTTGAAACTTGTTCTTCACAGTTCTTCGCCATTATTCTTCTTTCTCTCATTTAAATTTTGTGCTTCCAGATCGTTTCCTTCACTGAGTATACCTGCAGAAGATTGATAAACTTCAGGATTATTAAAACTTTGACAAGCATTTTCATTTTCAGATTTAATCTCAGACTCACATTCCTTCTTTAGTTTTAAAACTTTCAGGTTTTCAATTACAGGAATATGATCACAAATTTCGCTCATAAATTCATAAAGATGATTGATGTCAAATCTAAGTTTTTTTTTTTGTTCTTTCATGAAATCATCCCATTCTGATGGTAATGAATCTTCCAATTTCGAAAACTGATCTTCAATACGGATGTGCCACCTGTAATTACATCGATTTAAATGATTAACCATGACACAAAAACGTTTTACTAGCTCAATTACAGATTCATCCTTTTTGCATTTAAACATTTCGAATCTTTTATACTAAATAGTCCAAATTTTACGAGGATCCAAATCAGAAGGCAACTTTTCCCAATCATTCATCTTTTCAAAATCAATATCTTCCATTTCCGACAAAAAATTTGTTTTCAAAAACGTTATGCAAAAATTTGACTTTTTACTCGTCAATTTTAACGTATCGGTTTGCTAAAAACGTCTAAAAATTTTCCGAAAACCGTTTTTACCAGATTATAGCTTTAAAATTGTCTCGTAGATACGAACTCAACGATGTATAATCGTCTCGTTGACCTTTTTAGAAACCGTTGTTCAACTTCGGACGAACTTGGTGACTGATTATAACCAAACTTCTGAGAAACAATTTCAACAAGTTCGGGCGAACTTGTTTCAAAACTCAATGAAAACAATTGTAACAAGTTCGGGCGAACTTGTTTCAACTATTTTCACTCAAAGTTGGCAACTTCGTCCGAAGTTATCAAAAATTACTTGTAAAGCACTGCACAACTTTGAGCGAAGTTGTTAAATCACACAAAATATATGATTTTGAGACAACTTCGGGCGAACTTATTTAAGAAGTTCAGACACGATGTGATTCCAAAACTTGGGTTTTTTATAAATTTCGACATGATTTCGATCGTTTTTAGCTCTGATCTTTTCAAGGGTTTTAGTCTGATGGATTTTACGTATACTTGAAAATCAGTCCATTTTATCCGTCAAATGTCCAAGAAAACTCAAAATAGAAAGAAATGAGTAGAAAATGAGATGTTCTATGTCAAATGTCTTCAAATTAGGCCAATCCTGCTTTGATACCACTTGTATGTCCGATGTACGGATCGTTCAGGTCCTAATTTGGCAAACCTAAGGTAAACGTGCGGAATCCATTTGCATAGGCGACATTGTAGACTTGTTTGTTACTGTTTAACACCGTTTCATTGATTAGTAAACATTACAAATCCTGGGAAAACTTGGACAGAGCTTCGCCGTCCAGTACACAAAATCTCTGAATGTTACAAATGAGAAACCAAGACTCACTATATATAGGCATGACAAGTTCGCTTGAAAAGTGTCATGGAAAAGTTCGGGCGAACTTATCCCAAGACATACATAAACTTAACGTTTCGCTCCTAAATACAAACTCGATATTATACGATGACGTAGGCAACAGACATATGCATCAACAAAATTGAACTTCATTAAGCCAAAATTCACACTTGGAGAATTTGGCGTAAAGACGGTTTCCTTGGAGAAGTTCGAGAACTAAACGAAGATGTTGTGGGTGTTCGGCTCTCGACTTCGAGTAAATGAGGATATCATCTATAAAAACAATGACGAAATGATCCAAGAAGGCTTTGCACACACGGTTCATCAAATCCATGAATACCGCAGGTGCGTTTGTGAGAGCAAAAGGCATAACCACGAATTCATAATGGCCATAGCAAGTACGAAAAGCGGTTTTCAGAATGTCTTGCTCATGTACACGTAGCTGGTGGTATCCGGAACGTAAATCAATCTTTGAAAAAAAGTAGCACCTTGGAGTTGGTCAAATAAATCATCGATTTGAGGAAGAGGGTAGCGGTTCTTAATTGTAAGCTTTTTAAGTTCCCTATAGTCGATGCACATTCGGAACAATCCATCCTTCTTTTTCACAAAAAGGACGGGTGCGCCCCAAGGTGATGTGCTCGGGCATATAAAGCCTTTATCAAGAAGTTCTTGAAGTTGGCTAGATAGCTCGCGCATTTCGGATGGTGCAAGGCGATAGGGAGCTTTAGCGACAGGTGTCGCACCGGGAGCTAGATCAATACGGAACTCGACATCACGAGTAGGGGGTAAACCGGGTAAGTCATCAGGAAAAACTTTAGGGAATTCACAAACAACAGGTATGTCTTTCAAGGTGTTCTTTTCCTTCTCCAGGTTCACGATATGGGCTAGGAAAGCGATGCACAGCTTGCGCGAATGCTTGTTCGCTTGGGTACACGACAAAAGCATCAACTTCTTTGAGGGTTTTTCGCCGTAAACATGTAGCTGATCACCGTTTGGAAGGGGAAAATGAATCATTTTACCGAAACAGACGACTTCAGCACGATTCTCGCGAAGAAAATCCATGCCTATTATGACATCAAAACTACCTAATTGTATAGGTATGAGATCGATCGAGAAGATGTGATTGTTGAGTTCGAGAGTACAATCACATAGAACGGAGTTAACGGTAACGGTTCTTCCGGTGGCCATTTCGACGTCGAAGGTACTTGGGAGGTTAGAGCGTTTACATTTAAAAGCTTTTCGAATTCTAACGATACAAAACAGTTATCGGCTGCAGTATCAAATAAGCAAGAAGCATATATACCATTAATAAGGAACGTACCATTGACAACATTGTTGTCATTCTGAGCCTGGCGGTGATTGATGTTGAAAGCTCTTCCACACACAGCCTGTGCTTGTTGCTGCTACGGTGGCTGTGGTAGATGTTGCTGAGGCCGCTACTGCTGCTGCGGTTCTTGTTTCACAACACGATTACGACAGCCATTGCTGAAGTGGTTTGGATCACCACATGTGCAGCACGCACGTGCTTGTACTACTGGTGCTTGCGGAGCTTGATTGACTGGCATAGCATTGAGAGGAGCTGTTCGGTGCTGCGAGGGCGGGAGGAGCTTGCTGACATGGACCAGTGCGGCAGTGCGCCGTAAAGTGCCCATAGATGTTGCAATTGGCACAAAAGCGACAGTTTCCTCCAACCGCATGACGGTATGTGCACTCAGAGCACAGAGGGTGAGGTCCAGTGTACGCACGCTTAGCAGTTGGTGCATTGGGAGTAGCAGTTTGGCGAGACTGGGAGTTCGGTGCTGGAACTACTGTGCAGTTCTTGTTGTTTCCCTTTCGCTTGCGATTCTAGTGATTTGACTTGGAGGCTTGAGATGGTGTGATGTCGACGCTTGGCTCGGTAGTAGCTTGGCTAAGATTCTTTGTCAGGACCTTGAAAGCGCCAGCCAAGACTCGCTTGTCGTTGATCTCGGCTGCGAGTTGGTAAGTCTCTTCGATGGTAGTTGGTCTTGCTGCGTGAAAAAAGTCGGCGACACAGTCGGGGAGAGTATGGAGATACTTCTTGATAGCTTTCTCGGGGACCTTCGTTGTCACCACCAACTTGTTTGATATTATAGAACTCATTTTCCAGCTTCTGAATTTCGTGCGGTGGGCAGAACTCCTTAATCATGAGTTCCTTAAGTTCTTCCCACGCAAGAGAGAAAGCTTCGTCATTACCGCGCCTGTTGCGCTCGACAGTCCACCAGTCAAGTGCCCTTGACTGAAAGACTCCAGTGGCGTTAACGGTGCGGAGATTTTCAGGACATCCGCTTTGCCTGAAAGTGACTTCGATCGAGTCGAACCAGTGAAACATCTCGATTGGCCCGTATTCACCTGTGAATGATGCAGGACCGCAGGCTTTGAACTGCTTGAAACTGAACCAAGATTTCGGGGCATCTCCCTTAGAGTCCACAGATGAATTGCTGCTAACATCCTGGATCTCACTGACAATCTGGGGAATTACCTTGGCCATCTGCTTGGCCACAAGTGAGGCAATTCGCTTGTCGGCATTGTTGCGTTGAGCGGTACAGCGAGTGTGAGATCCCATGGATGCCATTTGCGAATGTGAGATTCTATAGAATGGCACATAGGAAAATTAGACGAGATTCGGTTATAATGGGTTTTGTTTAAAAGTTTACGTTTTACACCATATGCTTATTATTATTATTCACATAAGGCACAAAATCACGTAATCACATAACACATAATCACATAATCACATAAGCACATATTTTGCACGTATTCACCTTCCATTAAATCATGTGTAGCGCGTATGAGATGCGAGTAGTATAAGCATAAATAGCGAGAAATACCGCGTATGAGGATACTAGCGTAAGAGGGTTGAGCGTTTTAGTTTGGTTTGTGATTAATTAGCGTTTTAGATTACAAAAGCTGCGCGAGTTGTGCGTATTTTCGTAAACGAAAAACTATAAAACGAGAAATCGATAAAGCGTAAAATTTACAAATTTAAACACATAAATAGTAATAAAACTAGATGATGCGTAAATCAGCAATTGCAGGCTTAAAACAAATGGTGCGTCCCGGGTTTTAAGACAGCGACTACCCAAAGTAGTTCGACCATTCCTTTGAGTTCGGGCACACGCTTTGGCCTAGTAGGTGAATGCTCTCACCGCCTCGCGGCTAACGGCATTACCCTTCCGGTTACTACGTATCCCGAGTCATCGAAACAGTTGAGACTTTGGTGAGATTGAAAATCGAGGAGTGGAATTAGTTATTAAGATGCAGGTTTCACCCCTAACTTAACAACTTCGTTCCATGTTCGTGGTTTTCACCGAGCGCGTAAGGAGTTCCACTAAAATAGAGGGGGAGATTGTCGTTAAGATATGGATATCACTCCTAACTTAACGAAAGAATCTCGTGCAGTAAATAGTACGCGTAGTGAGTGATCTTATCGAGAGTTATTGGTTTTCACACCTAATCCCGACACAATCACTCGTTTGTGTTATACGAGCGTTTTCAAGCGTGTACATTGTGTTAGCCTTAGGAAAGGCATGTAAGTGTTTAAGATAAGTAGTTTAAGTATTTAAGTCGAAGAGCGGTCTAACTTGGTACTTAGACTATAGACTAGGTCGAACATGGCAATTCTACCTAATTCCCTATAGTTATGGCTCTAATATCAATCTGTCACACCCTAACCGATGGCGGAATCATCGGGCCGCGACATTAAGCGAACAGATTGCTTAAGAATTTCCACAACGACTATTAATATGACAATATTTAATAACATCCAATTTCCCATACAATCGAACTAAATATTCATATCAAAGTCGCACGGAATACATCATTCTCAAACAATACCATTCGACAACTAGGTTTTTATTACAAGTTTCTAAAGATAATCCTAAGTCCATTTGCGACGTAATACTAATCCATCAACCTATCACATACGTTAAATAAAAGTCAATACAACAAGTAAAGGTGAGTACACGGGTTTAATAGCATAATAATAGCGATAAAGCGTTTACGCATAACCAGCATGTGACACGTAGAGAGGCGAATCTAAGTATGCTAACAACAATGATACAAGCTAACCAACACGACTGCGAGGTGGAGTATGTACGATACGTGTTCACAATAGCGAACACGCACGTAAAGTTAATATGCGAGCCTTAACAACCCCCGAACCAATCGGGTGCTGAGTCCAAACTATAGTACTATTGTTGCTAAGGGTGGTCTGCAAGTCCTCATTATTTACAGATAGCAAACAAACATTCAGCAATTCACGTATAACATGCGAGAGCGGTTAGCGTTAAAGAGTTTAGCGTTGTGTGTAGCATGTTCTAATATAGAGAACATATGTAATACCCAAAAGTGCGTTTTAAGTGAAAAAGGGTTCAAGTATACTCACAGTTTGTGCTTAGCAAGTAAACACAATTTGCTATGGATTGAAGGGAGCGCCGCAACAGCTTGTAAGCAAGAACATAAGTGCATCAGTCTTCCATGGTGCTGAATCAGTTGAATGGAGAAGTTGTTCGGGAAATAGACCAGTTCGTGTGAACTTGGCCAATTCATGCGTACTTGACTGTTTCGTGTCCAAAATCGAGTGT
Organism: Scalesia atractyloides; assembly: GCA_947069175.1. Lineage (NCBI taxonomy): Eukaryota > Viridiplantae > Streptophyta > Magnoliopsida > Asterales > Asteraceae > Scalesia > Scalesia atractyloides. The sequence goes on along the minus strand of CAMTDV010000005.1, from coordinate 67,684,708 downwards.
TTTCGCGTCTTTCGTCGAGGAAATCGAGTGTCAATCCTTCCAACCTTGAGCTACTAAGCGAAACCAACGTTGGGGAGGTCTTTTTAGAACAGTTAGCCACTTAAGGGAACTTGGACTGGTTCGTACGAAGTAGTACTTCGTACGGAATAGTCCGGTTCGCAAAAGTTGGCTGTTTTGGTCTTCGTGCTTCCGGATCTAAGTTTTTGCTTGAAACAGATGTGATTTCGAATCCATTTCAAGTATATTTCTGACAATGCCTCGTTCCACTACTTAGTGAACGAAACACACGTCGATTAGTCCGTTTCTAGTGTAAAAATTAATGCTTTAAACAGTTTTCTCAGATCTAACACTTGGTGAGTCAAAAAAATCAAGATCTCTAACTTGGGAAGCCAAGGCTAAGCCCAAAATACTTGTTTAAGTGTAGATCTAAGTTAAAAATAAGAAGATTTATGGAAAAAGATGAAGGTTTTCATAAATAGAGAAGTTTTGATGAAATCGAAGATAAACTCGTGTAAATCATTGTGTAAATCATCTTGGTTTGCTTGAAAATAGTTGTCTTCTTACTTGGAAATCAGAGAGAGTGCCACAGGAGAGGTTTGGTGCAAAGTGGCAGCAAGTGTGAGAGCATGGGGGTGCTGGAGTATTTATAGGAGAGGGTGGATATGGCATCAGTTCGTGCGAACTTGCCAGTTTCGGCTTGATGTTTTCATTCGTTTTCGTCATTTTAAGCGTTTTAGCAAGGTATTTAGCGTTGTGATGAAAACTCAAGCATTTAAGCGAGTTTTAAGTGAGCGAGCGAGAGCGAGAGCACGTAATAACCATACAAAACACACGTAACACATAACACACACAATGCAAAGTAAATAACATAAAGTAACACGATTGAGTTTGCGATGCGATGAGCATTGCTAGTAGTTTAAGCGAGTAAATGTGATGTATATAAGCGACATAATAGTGTGTTTTCCAAAATAATTTAACCATCATAATTAATCTCGATTACAAAACGATACGGAAACGAGAATAACGGTAATAATATGGATTCAGATAACAATCCGAAAGATCGCGTTATTACATAATGGATTTTAATAATCCTAACTATTAGCCGTTGGCCGGCATTGGTCCCAACTTCAAACATAACCAGTGGTGGTCCCACCTTTTCATATATTGTAAACTAATGGACCTTTAGTATCAGAACTTTAATTTCTTTTTCCCCTTATCATTTTCAGTTTAGTAAAGGTCCATTTATTTACAATATGTGAAAAGGTGGGACCACCACTGGTTATTTTTGAGGTTGGGACCGTTGATGGAAAATGACTAATAGTTGGGATTATTAAAATCCATTATTCCGGAGAACAATGGAAGAAGATGAAAAGAATTATACATCCCGAGATGCTTTCTCCGCGAATACACAAATGGCTCCAAGCTAAACTTGACAAAGAAGCCGATTTATTACTTATTTAACCAAATCGAGAAACAAGATACCCTAGTTCTTGGAAGCATAGTAAACATTGTAAAAGTAAACCAACATTTCATAGAAACACATTGAGGAATATGATTTTCGGAAATGATTCTTTAGGCAAGGAATGGAAGATGGAGGGCCGGGTAAGGAAGAAGCTGAAGTTGTGGCTGCACTTTTTACCTTCCTGAAGTATCTTTATGTATTTTGGATCACCGATTATTTCCCATGGTTAAGGGGGAAGACTGACTTTGATAGCCATGAAAATTGGCTCGTATGTTTGTGGGCTTTAGGGTAATATATCAATTGTTTAATTTTTATCTTATGTGACAACACGAACCTTCCCTTCCCATTCCATTTCAAGCTGTAACTATACGAATCTTGATTACCATGGCATTATACATATGTATGTATGTATGTATAATGGATTGTTTGTATTTATGCGTGTAAATCTTTGAAAGATTGTGAATGTTAATTGAGTATGTGTATATATGAATATTATGTAAATAAATACAATAATCAAAATCCCTTTGTGTGATATGGAAAATGGTGACCGCACACTCATGCGTGATTGTTAAAAGTATACATAAGTTATTTGATTGTTAGGCATTGGTCGCACACTACATTTATATACATATGGATGTTGTGTGTGACTGGTAGATATAAATAAGTTTGGCCGCACGCTAGCAATGGTCTGCACACCATGACTACCAGTTATTATTTGTTAGGATCTGAGTTTGAATTAGTTGTGACTGTTTGATAAATGATGATGAAAGAAGATAAAAACAAAGTGAATTGTAGCAGAAATAAAGCTTTGTATCAGAACTAATGGAATATTGCTTTGATCAACATGCTTTCAAACTTATAAGTTTTGCATGTGAATCATAACTCCCCCTCAGCCCAATGATAGTTTGTTGGTACAGAATGTAAGAGAGATGATTGGAAGGAAATGCGAAATGATCTTTTGATAGATAGACAGAACAGTACAACGCACTGTTCTATTTATAGTACATGTCTAACCTCTGAGTATCTTTGCTGATGTCAGGGTTGATAGTGACAGCTAACAATCTAATAACTAACTACTAAACACCGATAACCTAACCTCTGCTTATACTCAAACACTGTTACATTGATTATAATAAGATAAACTAAACTCTGATGCAATTCACTGTTGGTCTTCAGCAGAGCTTTGAATACCTTTGTCGTTTAGCTTCAACAGATGCTTGTTGGCAGGGCTTTGGCAATATCAGATGTTATTCATCAGAGCTTGTAAACTCTGATGTTCAGGATCAATTGGTGTAGCATGTTTTGGCTTTCTATCATCTGTTCCTTTGCAAAAAGGGTTCAATCCCAACATTATTTGACTATCCACACAATAAAGGTCGTACACCACTATGCGCCTTTACTTCTAGCCGCACACCTCCTTTGGTGTTGGGCCCAAAGATTCTTGGACTGCACACTGTCAGACACGGCCCGTTTCATTATGTATATATACATAGCTACCAAAACCTTAGGACATTTCCCCAATCATTGTTGACGACAACTTTCTCTAAATATTCTCCCTCTCTCTATGACCAACATTCTTTCCCTTTTGATCGAAGATTGACAGCAACTTTTCATTCCATTCTTGAAGATCTTTATTTCTTATACACTCTCTTCTATTTTCAGGTTTGCAGGACTATATTTCTTTATATTTGTGCTTCTTCACATAGTTGTCACTAAATAGGTTGTGTGATGATTTATGTTAAGCCATTCTTTTGATTCTTGAAATATATGTTTGATGATAACTTGTGATAATATGATAAGGCTAGAATGAGCTAGGGTTCTTGTATGAGTTCGTTTAGAATGGTGTGTATGATTTATGATAGGATGTTCACTACTTGTTTGAGTAATTTTGTGTGACATAAATGTGCATAGATCTAAATGGGTGAGTTGGTAATGTATAATTTTGATTTCGATTGAGCTGTTGTTTGCAAACAATGGCTTCTTAATGTTAGATATAGTGAAATGTTTGTTCAAGAAATGGTTAATCATAATTTGCTTGAAAGAGGTTCTGTTAAGATAGGAGATCTAAATCCATTTAATGAATGTTAGATGTTCATGAAAAAGTCAAATGAATTTGTCTGATGAGATAGTGATTGACTCTGATTTATACGATCAAATGATATTAGGTTTCATGAAAGACATGTAAAAGTTGTAAATTTGGAATGATTGTTGTTGTTCAGTGAACCGTAGAATACTGTTGAACACCGTAATCTATGGCAGGATTTAATTAAACCGCACACTCAATAATGTACAACCTAGTCAGCATAATGTACAAGTTTTCACAGCACAGCGTACACTCAAAAGTCTGATTTGCCGCACACTCTTTTTTGGTACAAATCACTATGTCACAGAGTACACCACCCCTCATGCATGACCGCACACTTGGCAAGTGGGCCGCACACTCACTTGGGCCTTATACCAAGTTGGGTCGTACACTCATAATGGGTAGCACACACTTATACTGTTTCATCTATGAACTTTGTTGAATATCGGTGTTTACGTATTTGATTGGTATAACGTACGATGGATGTTGTTTATATACTACCTATTAAATACGTGTATAAAATAAGTGAAATACTTGTATATGAACCTAATAAATATTGGTAACCATAATAGGGCGTGGTTGACCAACTTTAAAACAAGTAATCAAACTACCGAGCAAAGCAAAGGTGAGTTCACACATTTACTAAAAGCATGTATTCCCGGTGGTTGGGAACGAAGCACATTTTCCCTGGTTTGGGGTTGCCTAGTATTCCGGGGAGGAATACTACTAAATACTATTTTATAATTCATGTCTTTAGCGTACTAAACGCAACTCTATCACGAAGTCCCCACTTACTATACTGATCAATCACCTGGCCTGTGAACAGGATATTAGTTGATATCTCTATTAGGTTTCACTAACCTCACACCATGCCGGGGAGGACGGGCGTGAACTAGTATGCCTTGGCAACCGTCAATGATGATAGACATTGACAAATGGGGCAACAACGAAACAACAGTCGCAAGTGTATGGTATTACGCAGTTTCGTAGCTTATAAATGGGGTAGCTCTCCATAACATGATTATAAATGGGTAATTTAACAACTTATGTTTTTGGAAATAAAACTAGAAAACCATGAACTCGCCGACTTTATGTTGACACCCTACTGCATGCTTTGCAGGTCCTTAGGTACAGCTCAGGAGCTTGCAGTAGAGGAGTGTAGTGGTTGCGTTGAACCTTTGTTGGGTTCTTAATAAAATCCATGAACTTATAAACTATTGTTTGGATTATTGAACCTTATGCTTCCGTTGTTAACTTATTTATTGCTTTTGAACTTGAACTTAGTCACTAGTCATATTGTTATTGATGAACTTACTTTACTATACTTAATGTTCAATATGATTGGTGTCATGATCCTGGTCGGTCACACGCCTCGCGGTAATACTTCGCACGTGGAAATTGAGGGTGTGATAGATTGGTATCAGAGCCATTGGTTATAGTGAACTCGGTTTTAAAAAGAAAAGTCTTTTTGAGAAAAACGAGACTATAACCTGATTTACATTAAACAGACCGCAACAACACTACACTCCAAGTGCAATGCTCAACAAGCTGGAATCGATAGCTCGTGCATGTGTTTACTTGTTACTTACTTGATATATATTTGATGATATATGTAAGGGTATGCTTATTATACGTATATAAATACTAAGATACGTACATGTGTGTCATGGTCAAACTTTCTCCTATTATTCTCACATCACTACGGTGTCGTTCTTATTCTGTGTTTTGTGGATATGAAGAAAATGAGTAGACGCAGAAGACACAATATCAACATGACTCAGCACTAACTAATGGAGCTAATTAGCGCACGGGTTGCAGAGGCTTTGGTAGCCTACCCCGGAGGTCAACATGCACCCATTCAACCTCGAGTTTGCACTTTCAAAGCTTTCATGGATTGCAAACCTCACTCTTTCAATGGCACCGAAGGAGCGGTAGGCCTTCTTCACTGGATCGAGAAGGTCGAGTCTGTGTTCGAGATGTGAGAATGCCCTTCTAAGAATCGAGTGAAGTACGCTACTGGCACTCTTGAAGGAAACGTGCTCTCCTGGTGAAACACGCAAGTTCAAATGCTCGGATTGGCGGATGCCAATGCCACTCCCTGGAACCAATTCAAGGATCTGATCAAGGAAGAGTACTGTGACCAGGATGACATTCAGAAACTTGAGGTGGAGTACTTCAGTTTGAAGATGGTTGGATCAGAGATCGAGGTGTACACAAAAAGGTCCAACGACTTGGCTGCTCTATGTCCTAACATGTCACAGCCTGCTTACAAATGAATTAAGCTCTATCCCAAGGGTTTAGTTCCCGAAATCCAAAGCTTGGTAACTTCAGCTAATCTCCCCACAATTCTGCAAGTCATCCATTTGGCACACCATCTTACCAACCAAGGAGTTAAACAGGGCAAGCTGCCTAAGCGAAACAATGCTGCTACTGATACTTCTGGTGATAACAAGCGCAAGCGGGATAGCAACCAAGGCAAGGGTTCCAACTCTTCACAACCTCAAGCTCAGTAGAGGAAGTTCGAAGATAACAAGAGTCCCAATCATCAAGCTCCGACCAACCAAAACCAGGGTGGTTACCAAGGAAACCGACCCAAGTGCAACAAATGCAATCTGCATCACAACAGGCAATGTGAGAAGAACCGTTGTCAGCGGTGCAACAAACAAGGGCATGTGGCTAAGGATTGTAGCAGCCCGTACCCAGTGAGACAAAACTAGCAGCAGCAACAGCAACGGGGTAACAATCGATGCTTTCAATGCGGAGCTGAAGAGCACATCAGGAAGAACTTCCCTCAAGTTAATCAAAACCATGACAACAACAACCAAGGCACTGGGAACAACAACAACAACAATGGTGCAAGAGGAAGAGCTTTTGTGATCGGCGTAGGTGAGGAAAGGAACGATCCCAACGTCATGACGGGGAAGTTCCTACTTGATGGTCACTTTGTTTCCATACTTTTTTTGATTCTGGAGCCGATGCTAGTTATGTGTCCTTAAGTGTTAGTATAATGCTTAAGTATACCCAAACTCTCTTGAACCCCAAACGCGTCGTCAAGCTAGCTAATGGTGGAAATATCGAGGCTACTCACATCATCAACGGTTGTAAACTTGTGTTATTCGGTCAGGCGTTCACTATCAATCTCATCCCCGACGTTCTCGGAAGCTTTGACGTTATCATCGGGATGGATTGGCTATCTCAACATCGAGCGGAATTACTATGCCAAGAGAAAATCATCTGCATCCCCCGTTCGGTTGGCAAACCCCTTGTTATCCAAGGCAAAAGGAGTGGTGCTGTTGTAGGCATCATCTCATTCTTAAAGGCCCAGAAGTGTTTGCGAAAAGGTCATACCACAATTCTAGCTCGCGTCACCGATGCCCAAGCTAAAGAAAAGAAGATTGAAGATATTCCCGTCGTTTGCGACTTTCCCGAGGTATTTCCTAATGAATTACCTGGTCTCCCACCTCACCGTCAAATTGAATTTCAAATCGAGCTAACCCCTGGAGCGACACCTATAGCTTGTACACCTTACAGACTAGCCCCAACCAAACTGGAAGAATTGTCCAAGCAATTGCAAGAGCTACTAGATAAGGGTTTTATTCGCCCTAGCTCATCACCCTGGGGAGCCCTAGTACTATTTGTCAAGAAGAAGGATGGCACTTTTCGTATGTGCATCGATTATCGCGAACTGAACAAAGTAACTGCCAACAACCGCTACCCACTTCCACGCATCGACGATCTATTCGATCAGCTGCAAAGATCGAGTTTCTATTCCAAGATTGATCTGAGATCAGGCTATCACCAGCTGAGAGTCCGAGACGAAGACATCTCCAAAACAACATTCAGGACTCGTTACGGCCATTACAAGTTTTTTGTTATGCCATTTGGGTTGACTAATGCACCTGCGATTTTCATGGATATCATGAATCGAGTGAGCAAACCTTATCTTGATAAGTTCGTAATCGCATTCATCGACGTCATCCTAATCTACTCAAAGAATCAAGAGGAACACGAGCAACACCTACGCCTTATTCTGGAACTCCTGCGAAACGAGCAACTCTATGCCAAGTTCTTGAAATGCGACTTTTGGCTTTGTGAAGTCCATTTCCTTGGACATGTAGTCAATGAAGCTGGGATTCACGTTGATTCAACTAAGTTCGACTCTGTCAAGAACTAGCCTGCACCTAGAACTCCGACCGAAATCCGCCTATTCTTAGGTCTGGCGGGTTACTATAATAGATTCATCGAGGGTTTCTTGAAGATTGCTCAACCCCTTACAACTCTAATCCAAAAGGGTATCACCTATAAGTGGGGTGATGCTCAGGAGTCCGCATTTTAGCAGCTGAAGCAAAAGCTTTGTAGTGCGCCCATCCTATCATTACTTGAAGGCACCAATCCAAGGACTCGGTTGCATGTTGATGCAACGCGAGAAGGTCATTGCCTACTCATCACGCCAACTCAAAGTTCACGAAAAGAACTACACTACCCACAACTTAGAGCTGGGAGCAGTAGTGTTCGCACTCAAGATATGGAACATTACTTGTACGGTACTAAATGCACGATTTACATATCATCACAAGAGTGTCCAGCACATATTGGATCAGAAGGAGTTGAACATGCGACAACGTCGGTGGATCGAACTCCTAAACGATTACGAGTGCGCGATCAAATACCATCCGGGCAAGGCAAACGTTGTAGCCGACGCCCTCAGCCGAAAGGAGACAAAACCTAAGCGTGTTCGTGCGCTTCAGCTTACCATTCATTCGAACCTTCCTGAGCAGATTCGCAACCCACAAGTTGAAGCACTAAAGGAGGAGAACCTTCTAGCTGAGTCCATGTGGGGCATGGAAAAGCAACTTGAACTCAAGGACGACAACATCAACTACTTTATGGAACGTATATGGGTTCCATCCTATGAAAACCTCTGAGAGCTTGTGATGGACGAAGCACACAAGTCTCGCTACTCGATACATCGTGGTTCCGAGAAAATGTATCACGACCTCAAGGCCTTATACTGGTGGCCTAGCATGAAAGCGATCATCTTGAAGTACGTTAGCAAGTGCTTGACCTGTGCTAGGGACCCCTGATCGCAACCCCGAACTTGTACGGCATGAACCAACATGAAAAATGAATAAAACTCAACCTAGCCTCCCAGGCGACACGCGGGGGATACCCCTATATCTCTCGTGACACGCAAGAGAGACTAGGGACACGTGTGCCTTAAGCACGACGTCTAGCGGGGCTATACATGCAACGTAGCCTGTCTAGGCGAAATAGGCTGCCCAGGCAACACGCAAGGGAGTCCTCGTGACCTGTCATGATGCGCGGGAGGGACCAGAGTGGACCTATAAATGCAGCTTCGTGTGACATTAAAATTTCAACAAGTCTGAAAACTTTTTCGACTCTGTTCAAATTCACATTCGGAATTGGAAATTTAGAATCAGAATATAGTTGATCAGATCCACGCATTTTGTACATTAAAATATTTGGATCATCATTTGAACTATGTTCTGATTTACGAATATAGTTATCATGAAAGTTTTCGTCACATTCAGGGTGTGAACTTGAAGTTTCTTTATCAAACTTTGGTTGATTATTTTCATTACCCAAAACATCTTCAACCATATTTTTAGCCACATCTGATTCAATATCACCACCATCAGACTTTGAATATGTCACATCTATGTTGTCTTTCTGTTCAGTTCTTACTGTTTTTAGTTTCAAGTTCAGTGCCTTTTCCACCCCCATCAGATTTCTTTCTATAATAACTATTCCACATCGGGGATGGAACTTTGTCTTGATAACCATACACATCTTCCCCATTTTCATCTTTTCCCGTTGGTTTAGGAAGAATGTGATCTAAAACATAAGATGATGTTGAATAACTGATCAACTTTTTATCAACCCGTTCCGTCTCTATCTTCATTGCTTCTAGCTCCTGTTTTAATTTAGCAATCATGTCAATATGAATATTTATAGCCATCTATTTGTCATGACCGTTGCCTTGAGCATCGAAAGCTTAACATTATCTTCTCTGCTTGCGTCAAGGTATTAGTTGATAGGTTTGCTTAGTTTATCATAAGCTTCTTTCGTTTCTTTGAAATCGCTTGCTAGGTTATCAGTGTGACATTTAAGTTCTCTATACCTCTCTTCTTTTTCTAGACACAACTTACATGGTTCTAAACATTTTGTGCACTGTCTTTCTATCTCAACTTTCTCACATTTTTTACTTTTTATTCACTTCTTCAACCACAAATTCCTGATTAACTTTAGAAATTTCATCTTCCTCGTTTAACCGATCTATCACTAATTTCTCAGCAATCATTTCTTCTTCACATTGTATGTTCTAATGATCTCTTTGTTCACTGAAGAAACCTGCACCTTCAAAAGAATTATAAACTTCAGGAGACATAAATGATTGAAAAGGATTTTGAATAATTTTTTCCTCAGTATAATAGCAATGATCAGAATCTTCTGGAATTTCATCAAAATTAATCTCAACATAAACTTCATCATTTGCTTCTTCAACAATCACTTCTTCTTCAAACGGTTCTGGTTCCTCGATAATTTCAGCCAAAAATGCATGACCTTCGTTTTTTCAAAATATATTTATTCCAGTTAAAACCTTCGTCTTCTTGTGTAGCTACTAGAGCTTTATCTTTGGATCTTGCAGAACCCTTTTCTAATTGAAAAAGTCTTGACTGATTCTGAGGTAGTTGAGAAGTTCTGTGATACATTGCCTGTTTAAAATAATCATCAAATGGATTTTGATGATTTCCATGAAATTCTCTATTTGGACAGTCTCTTTTGAAATGGCCCTTTTCCTTACAGTTTAAGCACATCACTTTGGATATATCAAATCCCAGTTTTGAATCGGAACCAATGAGACATTTCCTCCCAATAATTTAAAAAAAATTGTGCTCTTCAGACTATGCAAGCCATACACCATTTAATATCAGTCAGTTCTAACTCCTCCGGATCAATTTGATCATAATCCAAGTTTTTTCATTTCTGGATTTTTTATTCTTCCTGCAACTAAGCTCTCAAAAGGTTCCAATAGTGAAGCAAGTAAACCCATGTGCTGTTTAGCCATATGTTCGGTGAAATCTTGAGCATTCTGAAGATTTATAGCAATGTTGGACTACACGATATGAGGATTGGAGTTGTTCTGGCTGTTGTTGTTTTTGAGCTTTGTGGTGACTGAGGGCTTTGTATTGGAGTATTTGGTTCAAAACTCGAATAAGATGAGAAACCACTTCCACTGTTTGAAGTAACTATTGAATAACTAGATGAACTTTCTGCACTGTAAGCAGTTTGAATCATTGGGCTTTGAATGTTGGATATCGGACTTCCTTTGAAGTATAGGTTCACTTCTTGTTGAGTATTTGCACTTTTTGTCTTACCCATTTTTCGCATTTCTAGCTCATACCCTTCAAGTTTTTCAATGAACTTACTCAAATTCATACTACCACTATATTCTGAGCTATTTTTCAAAATTGTTAAGTAAGAAGACCATTCTCCCTACGACAATGTGTCGGCTAACTTATCAGCCCATTCTTCATCTTTTTTTCGTAAACCTAGACATCTCATTTCCACGACCAAATGACAATATCTTTCAATAACTTGTTTCACCGTTTCTCCTCTAAAGGATGTGAAGATGTCAAATTCTTTCTTAAGTAGCGTCGTTTTACTTTTTATCATTTGTGTGCTACCTTGAAACTTTACATTCAAAGCATTCCAGATTGACTGAGCATCTCCCTGATGTTGTAACAGAGTGAAGATGTCTTCTTTTATGGCCTGTTGCAAAATATTCATCATCTTCTTTTCCCTCACAAATTTATCTTTCTCTCCGTAAGTAAGCTGAGTTAACGTCTTTTGTAATCCATTCTCTCCAGCGGGTGCAATATACTTCTCCTCGATGGCATACCAACAATCAAAATAATTTGTTTAAACCCAATTCACAAACCGTTCATTCAAAGTTCCATAATCTTCTAGATTCATTAATTTAGGCGGCTTCTGCATCGTCCCCATCAAATTATCTAAGTTTATATTTTGAGCAATTGACACAGAGGTTGAGCTTGGTGCGAAGGTAATCTTTCTATGCGAGGGTATCACTTCGTGCAAACTAAAGAACAAAAACATCACTTTAGGTCTAAGTTCGTGTGAAGGTAAAACAATCTGATGTCTGAGATTTATCTTTGTGCAAAGATAGAAACACAACTTTGATAGAATTTCACTTCGTACGAAGGTAAATTTAACTTCGTGCGAAGTGGATTTCAAAATTTCACGTTTTTCGTTGATCTTATCATAATTATGGTTGATTTTAGGTCCAATTCTTTCAAGGGTTTGTTAGAAGTAGATTTTACGTATTCCTTGAAAAATCAGTCCATTTCGATCATTAAATCTTTAAAAAATTATAAAAAATGAAAAAAGAGAAGTCTTCAATGGTTGAATCTTGTTGATTGTCTTCAAATTAGGACTCCAAGATCTAATACCACTTGTGAGGATCTGCTCGTCCAATAAGCTCTGGTCCTAATTTGTTTATCCTAGTCCAAAACACGCGGAATTCATTTTGGATTAGTGACAATAGTTCAAGATTACTTTTCAACTTTACTGTTTCATTAATGTTTAAACGTTTATAGCCTGAGACAAATCCGACAGGGCTTAATCTTATCGTTCATCAAAAACTGTTACATACAAATGACCACACAAACATATATATAGACATCCAAGTTCACGCGGACTTGACATACTACCTTCTTATGAAGTGAATCACATACGTACGAATATGAAGAAACCTACTTTCATACGAAGTGTCCATTTCGTACAAAGTGAAATATACAAATATAAAATCTAACATTAAGATCCTATTACAGATTCGATATGATTCGATGACGTAAGCAACAGGCATATGCATCAACAGATGGTGCATAAGAAAGGTGAAGGAGATGAGATGTGTTGCAAGATGAACGAGTTCTCAATTTATAAAGGGGCGATGAATGTTCTCGTTGATCAAGTTGGCAAGTTGTTATGAAATTTTGTAGGTGTGGTCTAATATCAAGTTTTCATGATAATATATTTACATATACATATTAAAGATAATGTACTCATTGCCTGAAAAATTTCAAATCCATACGCATATCCATATATTTGTGTATTGTTATAATTATTTATACCTTTTAGTTAATATATTTATTTATCGAAAAGGGTTTAATTTTTTATTTTTATTTTTAGTTTTTTGGTTATTACAATCTTCGTCCAAGAAAGCAATAATGTTGTGCTTTAAATCCTTATCCTTGATGTTTACAGCACGCACCATCTGCAATCAACATACAACAAATATAAATCCAACACTTATAATTTTCAAACTTTCAAAAAAATATTCTAACACATGAACAAGCACATGACATATGGAACGCATGACTAATTTGAGCGTAGGACCCATTAAAGCATATGAGACTTCCTGAGCGTACAAAACATTGTACACGGAGCAACATTATGAACTTATAACTATTTTGAACGCATGAAACCTATACGCGTATGAGCTTATACACGTTGACTGAATACCATGTTCATTCGCATGAGTCATATGCACATATGACTCATGCATTTAAACATGATATCAGTTGTGTTGAAAAGCAAATACTTCTATTCTAATTGTTTTAACACTAATCAAAGGCTCAAGCACATTCATATATTATCGATTAATAATAGCCCCTAATTAATTTCATCATCAAACATTCTATTTTATCATAATTTTAGATCTAGGGTTGTAGTTTCATCATTCATTTAATTTCAGTTGATTTAGACAATGATAACGCTTGTATGATAGGTCAAAATGATCGTATTAACCATTTTTACATCATACTTATGTTCACTTTATCATGCAAAGACTAAAACTATCCAGATCTGAACTTTCAATGAATATCATTACCTCAAATCTAAGATTTTACCTTGATATAAGTAGATGTTGTGTAAATCAACAACCCTTATATTTTTAGTTTCAATTTCAAAAGAATGGCCTTAGATTCTTTGATTTTGAAAAGCTACAAATAGTAACAAGTGACTTGAATGCAGGACCAGTTCAACAATATATGCCCATCATATATGGCCTACGCGCAAATGACTCCTGCGCGTGGGAGCCCTTTTCTGATTTTTCAGTTGATTCAACTTTCACACACGTTTGTTTAACCAAATCCAAGTTAATGACCTTGGTTAACGTTTCAGTCTGCAACAATCTGATGATTTCAAAATTTTGTTAAATCAAGTCCAAATTAATGACCTTGATTTCACATTATATCAACACATTCAAACCAAACCTTTCAAATTTGCAGTTTAGCCCTCAGCCAGTTGTGCAAAAGACCCAACCATCAGTTTAGGTGAAGATTAGTATTTCAACATCGGTTATAAAAAATAAGTTCAAATGTAAAATCTTTTTGCTTTTACAAGAATCGTAAGCTAAATCAAATTTAAAATCATTTTGCTTTTGAATATTAACTATTTACAGGCAATCTTTTTGTGAGTATTGTGCTAGAGGATCATATCAGTTTCTTTGAGCCATATTAGTTGCACCGTTAAGCTTTTATACATACATAGTTCAAACAATTCACGTCGATTATCAGTCGTGTGTATCCACTTAAACTCAAACATGTTTATATTTCAGGTAATTTTTAATATGATACTGATTACGTAATTTTATAACATATTAACCAATAGTTCCCACCACACACAAGAATATCACAATCTATAAAAAGAACATTATAACAAAAGTTTCATTATTAATTAACAAAGGTTCCAAAATATGAAAAAACAATGAAGAATATTGTGCAACAATAAGCATGTAAAATGTTGTTAATGATATGGTTTCTATATAAAATTATAAACATATGCTGGCATTTTAAAATCCATCACTACCTATAAAAAATTATAACAAAGTACAATTTGATAAAGGGCTCAAATTCATGGGTGGTAACACAAGAACCAACATATTGCACGATCTTTTATCTATTTCCGACCCTTTTAAGCAGCTTTTCACGAAACCTAGGCGAATTTCGACTAATATTCTCTGCATCTATAAACTCTAAACTTCTAGTGGAATTCAAGTAGCCAAGCAATGTCCAGCAAAACATATGAGATGTAACTACATCTACTAAACTATGAAACCTATTGATTATCGACCTCATAGATTGAAATTATGGTTCCTTTATATAAGAATATTAGGGGTTTATACCTTCCAAGAAAAAGATCAAAGTTTCTGATACAAAAGCTTCAAGATTTGAACCCTCATTCTGTATAACACATATAAAAGATCAATATGTTTTGCAAAACACATATTAAAGATCGATATAAAAGCCTAAAAGTCTGACTCCACAAATTACAAAATAGTTTTACAATGTAATTAAACTTTGAGTTTAATATATAAGCCAATAGACAAAATAAAAATTAATGTAAAAGTCCCACATACAAACTCAATATATCCCAATACTAGTACCTTGCCTACTGATCTCGGTAATATTAGTTTTGACATAGGACTTAGTAAAGAAACTAAAACTTAAATCCCACAATTAAAACAAATCTTCAAATTCAGCAACCTAAATACTGACAGATGAAATTGAAAAGATCATATACTTAGAAAGATAGATGTAACCAATAGAAATCGTCAATGAAAAACAAATGTAACTGAAAGGAAACCGGGAAAAAGACATTTACAGATGGAGTCGAATGGAATTTCCCACAAAGGAGATTAATACCAATAAATCAAAAGGATAAAGAAGCTGCCCTGTGTGTAAGTGCACTATCCATGTGGCCATAGATAGAAATCTAATTGTACGTGTAATGTCAAATGTCTTGAGTCTGTAATATACCAGACAAAGGTTTCGCTAGGTTGTGTTAGGATTGTATAGGTCAGGTTAGGATTCGGTACGACATGATATGGCTAGAGATTGAGCTTGAACAAGAATGATGTCATCATGATTACATGATGACATCACAAGGTATTACTACAATATCAAAGTTATACATACACGTATGTATGTACGAAGTGCATGCATAAGACAATTCGCACGAGGTGCATGACCTCGTACAAAACGACTTCGCACAAGCAAACATTCAAGTTCATACGATGTGCATGCATGCCTATATATAGCAACAGAGAACTTCGAACAAAGATAGAACTCAACTTCGCACAAGAGCTAACATCTACAAGTTCTTCGGTTGGATCTAGATCGAGTCGTTTTGTACCGTAGACATCAAAATTTTATCCGGTTTACGTTGAATCGTAATAAATAGTGATTATTTATGTTTCGTGTATCGATTACGGTTTGGTTTAACGGATTCCGCATGTTAAACCGGATTATACGCAGAGTTTGTGTTCTTCGGTGAACCGATCTGGTCCTACAACTGGTATCAGTGCTACGAAAGTTCTGCATGTAATTGTTTGAGAATTGGACAAGTTTCGCTCTATTTCGATCAAGTTTCGATTCATTTTGGTGTGTTGTTTGAAGATTTCGTTTTGATTCAGTGAATTCTGATGATTTTATATTGAATCTCTTAACTTTTCGATTAATTCCGGACTGATTTCGGTTGAATTTGGTGATTTTTGGATCAAAATCTGTTCATTTTAAACAGTGTTGTTGTTTTCGGTTTAATCGTTGTTTGATTCGGACTGTTTTGAGGTGTTTCGAACGAGTTTCGATCTGATTATGACGAGATCAGGTGTGTTTCGTTATATCAAAGAATTAAAAGTGGTTACAAACTGAAAAGAAATTTAAAAATATACAAGCGATTTTAGTAGAAAATACAAAGTAATTCATCAAAAACTCGAAAATTAACCAAACAATTTTGAGTTCCGCATCTGATTTGAAATCAAAAGTATTGTTTCTGTTGTTGTTATTTATCGTTGAATCTACAGCTAGATAGATCAATAAAAGAAGTTTAGAGTTGTGTCAGATGGGTTTTTAATCGGCAGGTTGATTGAAAGAGAAAATTTTAAGATTGTATTGTGTTGAGATAGAAGCTTGCTGATGTTGTTACGGTTAGATATGAATCAGTGTTCATGTATGTAGATACTAGTTGCAGGTGTTGAACGGAGAAGAAGAAGTTTTGAGTTACTGTGAATTGGTGCAGGGTTAAATAAAGAGGGTGCCAGTGAAATATATTTGCAACAAGTTGCAGTGTTGTTAAAAAGGTTTTATTAGGGTTTTTTACATAAAGAAACAAAGATTGACAGCTTTAGATTAAAAATGACAGATTATAGTGTTGGGAAATATACTAATTTGATGGTCTTCATAATTTAATGAAAGGTTGATAGAAATAGTGACAGTTATATTTTCTTAAAAATTGGTTTTCAAGAAAGTATTCTACAATCTAATGAAAATGTGAATGTTAACGCAAAAACCTTCTAAGCAGAATGGAGAACAAAAACAAAATTCTAAAAATTCTAAAAAATTTCAAAACAAAATTAAAAGTTCATCGGTACGATCATCCAATCATTATAAAAAATCACAAAAAATGGAAATCTAAACTCACAAAAATTTGATGATAAGTGGTGTAGGTCGGACCACAGTGCTCAATAGTCAAATCAAGCTTACAAGAGAAGATGGGATGAAAATACTTCAGAGACAAATCATTACTATGATAGAAAACGGAGAAATGATGAGTACTACAAGTCAAATCAATGTTATGATTTAAGTTTATGGTTTAAAAAATGAAGGGTGCGATAACAGAATGTTTTATAACTGTGGATTAATCGGACACATTGTTGTGTATTGCATGAGACCAAGAAAAGAATAGAGACCTAGAAACGACATGCGAAGATGCTTTAACTATCAAACAAAAGGCCATTTAGTCAAAGATTGTCCCATAAGCTTGAGGAGAGGAATATCGGATAAATCTCAGGGGGAGTACAAGAAAGTTGTGAAAGAGATAATGAAGACAGAAGAAAAGCCCAAAGAACGAAAAGTAAAGCTATCACAAGGGCAGAAAGACAGATTGAGGAAAAAGAGAAAGAAAGCAAGAGAATATTTGGAAAAGATTTTGTCTTCAGAATGCAAGTTTTGGAGAATCGTTTCATAACACTCAAAGTTGCAAACCTTCAAGTGAAACGTGTTCATCAGATACAAATCTGAAGACAGAAGAGAAAACGATAGAAAAGAAAATTGTTTATCAAACAGTTGCAAAACCAAAGCAAGTTTGGAAAGCTAAGATTTTCCATGATTCAGAAGAAATTTTGAAACGGTTTGGTGACAAACGAGATTGTGAATGGACTAAAGTTTCTTATGTTAATGAATCTGGTTAACCCAAGTCCAATACAGATTGGGTTCCAATTCAAAACTAATTGAAGTTTGTTTGAATGTGTAGGAAAACCAAGCTTCAAGCAAACGTCTATTCAGAAGCAGTGGTGTTCGTGCAGTGCAAATGAGTTGAAATGATTGGTGTTCCACACAAACAGAATGGTAGTCTCGCGTTCACATTCATAAAAAGTCGTTAAACGGTTAAAATGGAACGATTTTGAAAAGATGTTTTCAGTTTTAGGGGGAGAAAAATTTTAAAATTGTCAAAATCCAAAATAAAAAATTTCTGTAAAATTGAAAAACAACATTTCTAAACCATTTCAGATAGATAAAAATTTTCAAAAAGCCAAAAACAATAGAAAATCTCAAAATGTCAAAAATATTGAAAAATGAAAATGAGATTACTTATGCAAAAAGAGGAGATGATAGTACATCAGTGGACTATTAGTGCATGCTAAAGATATGTATTTTATTTAAAATGGTTAAACAATCTCACCAAAGAAGTGTCCTTAGGCTCAGCTAGACTGTAGTTTTGCGAAAACGATACAAACTTAAATAGAAAAAGCCTAGTTCTAGTGGGAAATACAATTGAAAGCATAGTACTTAGTTTTATCCTTCGTGACTGTGTACCTACTCGGTAATCGTTAAATGCTGAAAAGCATAAAAACCAGTCAGTTTGTGAATTTTCACAACTTACTAAAAAAACTCACTGTGATAGTGTATTTCATTTTGCAAAGATTTAAACTTGTTTTATTTCTTTATTTTGTTTAAGCATTGGACATCCTCTATGTATACGAAAGTATCGAACTGGATGTTAGTGCCTGAACATTTCTGCTTTATTTTACTTGGTGTTTCTTTTAAATCTTGGATCACCTCAGCGTATATGTGAATATCGAACTGGTGATTAAGATCTAAACAATTTCAACTTGTTTTTATATCTTATTTTGTTTAAACATTGGACTTTCGCTGCGTATCGAAAGATCGACCTGATTCTTAATGTTTAACATTATGCGTTATTTTCACAAGTTTCATATTTATTAAATTCAAATTAAAATTCAAATATCCAACAAAATTTCATACAAACACAAATAATAATCTAAATGCTTGTTCCAACGAAATAACTTGATTATTCTTCTAGGCCATCCTAGGTGTTTCTTTCCTCAACTTGATCACCTGTATCATGCGTAAAACAGAGGAAATTTTGGGTCAACAAAAGTTGGCGAGTGAACCTTGATAAAACATTTAAGTAAATCAATTTTATCGTTGTTTAAATAAGATTGTGCATAATCACATGTGAACAAATGTATAATGTAACAAATCACAAACCACATTGAATGAATATATGAAATGAATGATGATGACTCTGAGATCAAGGCTCAATCGAACGGAGCCGATCTAGTGAGGCACCTGATGCTCAACCCGTATCCCACAAGTAACTGATGGGCCTAATGAAATGAGTGCACTGAAATGATAAAATGTATCCACATATAAACCACACTACAAACAATACACATTTGATCATGAAATGATATTAGCACAAGTGTTAAATAAAATAAAGAAATGATACGACACATGATACACCCCAAAAATGATTAAAACGGGGAATTTGTAGAGATTCACTCACATTTGGTGCGTATTCTTGAGTGGTAATGAGAGCGCACGAGTTGCGAATTTAACCGACGAAGACGTACTAACCTATAATAATAACGTGATAACTCGGTAAATAAACTTTTATTAGGTTATAATCTTTTGTTTAGGTTTATTTTTGTGAGTTTTAATGATATATTAACCCTTGGAAAAATATATATTTTTAATTGATTTAAATTAATAAGCCAAAATAAAGAAAACATTAAAGCAAAATAAGAATAAAATAAAAGAAAAGAAAATAATATATAAAAAGAATCTATCAAACTGACAGGCTTGTCAGTCAACTGGTTTATTCGATTTTAAGTATGCGTGTGGTGAGGCTCGAACTCGTGACCTCTCGGTTGCGTGCACGCAGCTCTTCCAACTGAGCTACGTGTCTAACCTGAAAGAATCTGGATTTTAATTATACTTATACACATTTTAGGTTCTATCAAATTTAATTAAATTTAAAAAGGTTTATACTGGTTTGAACCGGACGCATACAACCAGTCTCAAACCTGCGACCTCTGTTATGATTTGCACCCAGCCCATCCAACTGGGCTGGGTGTCTAACCCGGAAATATAACAAATTGTATTACATAAAAACACATACTCGACTTCATCTTCTTCCCTTGAACGAACCAGAATACGATCTCAATTTTAATTTCAATTTGAATTCGGTTATTATACTGAAGTGCTTAGCATATGTATATAAAAGAAGAATAAAGTGCAGGAAACCGTTACCGGTTAGCAGGGATCTTCCGGCGAGTCGAATCCGGTGACGGACTGCGACTGCTGGTGAAGGGGGGGGGGGTTTCCGACGGCTTGGTGGTTCTCCGGTTGAACAAAACTTTCCGACAACTAGGATTTTAGAGAGGAAACAGAAGGAATGAGCGAGTTTTGGCTGAGGGAATCGACTAGTATTTATAGGGATGTTTTGAGGCTCGGTTACCATGATCTCGAGTTGATTGCCAGCGATCAATCAAAGGAATTTACCAAAATAAAGGCTCGGACAGCAGTGACCGCGTAGATTTCCGAGATTTCCGGCGAGGGGGAATCCGCAGGTGTTGCAGGTTCCTCTTAGCGTGGATATATAAGGAAAAAGATTCTAAACATAGCACCATTAGTGTGTGCAGCGTAGTGGTGTAGGTGGTGTGTGTTTTACCCGGGGAACCCGGGTTCAATTCCCGGTTCGACCTATCTCTTTTAATTATTTTTTTTTATTAAACCTTCTTTAATTATTTACTAATTATGAATATTTATTATTTAATTATATTATCTTATTTTAAACATTGATTATTATTATTATATATGTATTATTGTAAACAAACAAAATAATAACACGACGTAATATAAAATATACTTCGATTGATAAACTGGGGCGGGTTTTCGAAACTCGATTTACACCCAGGCGTAAAAATAACTTGCATTAGTCAAAACTACCACCTCGAATTTTTTTAATTTTTTTTACAGAGGTGTTTATAATATTTTCATCTATGTTTGTGCAAAAAAATTTTGGCCCAACTCACCACGGATCAAAAAGTTCTCGCAGTGTAACTCGTGGTGGTTCTTATTTTAACCCATCCCTATATACATATATATATATATACATATATATGTATGTATATAGGGATGGGTTAAAATGAGAACCACCACGAGTATATATATGTATATAGGGATAGGTTAAAATAAGAACCACTACGAGTTGTGAGAACTGCGAGAACTTTTTGATCCATGGTGAGTGGGGCCAAAATTCTTTTGCACAAACGTAGATGAAAATATTATAAAAACATCTGTAAAAAAAGTTAAAAAAATTGTCGAGGCGGTAGTTTTGATTGATACAAGTTTCTGTTACGCCTTGGTGTAAATTTTGCAAAAAGTTAAATTTTACGCCTCATATAAATGTGGGTATGCGGGTTTTTTTACCGAAATAAGTGACTTTTTTATGACTTCTAAGAAAAAAAATTGAAAAAACCTTTAGGATGACCCAGTTCTCACGGTTCTCACAACTCAAGTGGTTCTCATCTTAACCCATACATACATACATACATAGGGGATGGATCATGAGAAACTAGTTTAAATGAGAAAACCCAAAAACTAACTAAAAAAGCCAAAAAAAACATATCAATTTTTTTTATAAAAAATCGCTATATATATTATATAAAAAAACTTTTTTTAAAAATAAAAATAAAAAAACATATAACGCACATGTGCAACATATACATATAATGCACATGTGTAGTACATATATGGTGCACATGTGCAGTACAAGTTTTTTTTTTTTTGAAAAAAAAATTATACATAAAAAGCAGCGATTTTTTATAAAAAAAAATTGTAAAAAAAAATATGTTTTTATGCTTTTTTGGCGTTTTTAGTTAGTTTTCTAGTTTTCTCACATTTAAGTAGTTTTCTCATGATCCTCTCCCTACATTTATATATATATATATATATATATATGTATATATATATATATGTATATATATATATATGTGGGAAAGTATAAAATAAAAACTCACTTGAATTGAAAAACTCAAGAAACCCTCGTAAAAACCCTATGTAACATTTATATTTTTTTTATAAAAAATAAGGGATGTAATATATATATATTAGAACATTTAAAAAAATCTGATTGACGCCTTTTACATTTTCTTATAAAAAAATAAAAATATTACATAGGGTGTTCTTGAGTTTTTTTCAACTCAAGTGAGTTTTCTTCCTATACTTCACCTATATATATATATATATAACTTGGCTTATTTTGGTAAATTTTGAATATGTGGGATCATATAATAATAATAATAATAATAAAAGTAAAACGCCACAATCATTCCAGAGGTTTGGTCATTTTTTCACTTCAGTCCAAAAATGAAAGTTTTTGTAATTAGACCTCTAAGGTTTCATTTTTTTGTCATTTCCATTTAAAGCACTAACTTAGTTAAAATTGAAAGTAAACTGCAGCTTTACACCCTAACATTTACATAGAATATCAACTTTACCCCTTATTTTTAAAATCAACCTATTTTACACCCTAAGTTTTCCTGATAGAATCAATCTTCGGCCCTCTGTTATCTTTGCGAATAAATGAGTGTTACCTCCTGGGGTATTTATTTACTATACTACATTTATAAGATGGGGGAATAGTGCCAGGCAGCTGTCTGGCACTCTCTCATTAGACCAACAGTTTATTATTTTATATCGATTGTTAAATTATTATTTTGCCCATGCTTAAAATTACGGTTTTGCCCCAGCTAAAAATAAAATATGCTTTTGTCCTCAGCTCAGAGCTACGATTTTGCCCTCGATTCAAAATTATGATTTCGCCCTCAGCTCAAAATTACCTTTTCGCCCCCTAGTTCAAAATAAAATTATGTTTTCGACCCCAGCTAAAAATTACGATTTTGCCCTCTGTTAAAAATACATGATTTCTCCCCGTTAAAAAAATTATGATTTCGCCCTCAGTTTATAATTACGTTTTTGCCCCAGTTAAAAATAAAATTATGCTTTTGCACGAAACTCAAAATTACGATTTTGCCCTCGGTGAAAAGTAAAATTGTGGTTTTGCCTCCAACTTAAAATTACGATTGTGCCCTTAGTTCAAATTTATATTACGCTGTTACCCCAAGTTCAGAAATACAAATTTGCCCCTGCGCCTTGCGCAAATTTACAATTTTGCCCCTGGTTTAAATTTATAGTATCGCCATCACTTTAGCTTTTGGCAAATTACGATTTTAACCCAGTCAAAAAATACAAGAGTTAACTACCATTTTCGTCTCCGTGGTTTGTTCACTTTTGGCATTTCAGTCCAATTTCAAAAATGCGTCATTTTCCTCCCTGGCATACTGGAAACGTGTTGTTTCGGTCCAAAAATTAAAACTCAGTTAAGTCAGACAAGTTTATTGAAGAGTATTTTTGTCTTTTCATTGGTCAGACATAATAATGTTAAAATAAAAGCAATATAAAAGGACAAAAATACACTTTATTAAACCCGTCTGATTTAACTGGGTTTTAATATTTCGACTGAAACGACACGTTTCCAGTATATCAGGGAGGAAAATGGCGCATTTTTTAAAATTAGACTGAAATGACAAAAGTGAACAAACCACGTGGACGAAAATGGCAGTTAACACAAAATACAACTTTCCCTCAGTTAAAATTACAATATTGCCATTGTTTTAGTCTTTTTTTTATCAAAACTATAAAAGTGTTTTTTTTAATTGGTTGACTCGATTTAATTGTTTTTCATGTCAATGAGCTACCTAACACTCGTTCATTATTCGGTCATCGCCCCGCAACGCAGGCGGGGCATCAATTAGTTTTGATACATTCACCCAAAGACAAGATTTCATCCTGGTTTTTATTTCTTTTGTTCATTATTAACCTTAGTTTAACCTAAAACTTCATTGATTAATCCTACCTTTGGAGGTTAAGTGTTTTTTTTTAAATAGAGTATTAAAAAATTATTATAAATAACATATATCCACACACATTTATATATTTACACACTTTTTATCTTCTTTTTTACCTTTTAATAAAATAATAGTAATAAATGAATGATGTTTAGTAAGACGGGAGAGACAGGTGGTGCTGATGTTTGGTATGATGGGTCGACGATGTGAGATGAGGTACGAACATCAACATAGACGGTGTGGTAGTGGAGTCAGCAGTGGTGGTGGAGGTGGAGAAGAGAGAATGATAGAAGAGAAAGAGTGTGTGTATACAGTGGCAGAGCTTGAACGGAAACTCAGTGGGGGTCGAACTCCAAAATCCAAATCGATGGGTGCCGAACTCTTAAAGAGAGTATAATATTTTACACTACAAAAAATCATAAATTTTCTGTAAAATATCAATATGAGCAAAAAATTGATGGGGCCGCGCTACCTCTAGCCCCAATAAAGCTTCGCCAATGTGTGCGTATATATAAAATTATAAATGTGTGTATCTATATAGTGTATATATGGTTCATTTATTATTTTTTATTTATAAAGCTAAAAAGGAAAAATAAAAAAATAAGTGTGTATATACAAATGTGTGTGTACGTATATATATTATATTTATAATTATTATTTTTACTTAAAGATAAAAAGAAAATTAAAAAATAAAAGATAAATGGGTAAATTGCCTAATCGTCATTGAGGTTTGGGAATTACTAAAATTGTCGATGACTGGATTAACGATATATTTTATCTCAGTTAATGATTTGGATGGAAATGATAACAAACATGAAACCTTATGGGTCCATTTACAAAACGTTTCATTTTTAGACTGAAGAAGTAAAAGTGACCAAACCTCAGGGATGATTTTAACATCTTACTCTATCAATAATAATAATAATAATAATAATAATAATAATAATAATAATCTATGCTATCTCTAGGTGTTCTTCGGGTTGTTTTTTCAGCCCTTGGTTTATCGGTTCGGGGTTCTTAAGGTTTTTTGCTAGGAAAAACCCGATAACTAATCAATTTAAAGTTTGGGTTTGCAAAGTTCGTGTTAATTTGGGTCGAGTTGTTCAGTACGTGGGTTCTCATTGTATGGATATACATGTGGATATCAATTTTAAAATTTAAAGATTATTAAGTAACAGATCCACATCAAACAGGTTATAGATTATTGTTTGATATCGATTATAGGATCCGTAATACGACTATGTTATCATTGATTTTGAGATATATTATAAAATAACTCACGGGGAAGGTTTATTTGATAATAAAATTAAATTAAAAAGAAAAAGAACAAATGGTACAATTATAAAACATTTAATAGTTTTTCTTACATTTCATTTATTATTATCTTTGACTAATTAATTAGTAATAAAAACTATCATACTCCACACTAACTTTTCTTTTTTGCCTACACATATCAAATTTTATCCTACACTTTTGGAAATTTATCATACACATATTGAAATTTAATACTACACAACTCATAATTTATTCTACACAGCTCGGAATTTATCCTACATTTTGAATTTTTTTTTCATTTTTTGAAAAAATATATTTTTTAAAGTAAGTTACAAATTTAATGTAATTATTTATTAAAAAGGAAGACTACCAATTATTAATCTATCTAAGTTTACCAATATACCCTTGCACTAATATTAAATACAAAAATTAAATGAAGTATAATGAAGGATTCTTATTGGTTAAAATTTCTTCTTTTTTATTCTTACAAAAAATTTCTTCTTATTTGAACTCTCCACAATAACCCATTAAGTTAAGTATATGAATAAATATCAAAACATACGAGACATATGCCATGTAGAAATTTCTCTTATGTTTGTATTATTTTATATATGACAATTTCAGTTGTAAACAAACCGAAAGTTTTCGTTTAATAAATGAACAAACATGAACAAGAAATTTTGTTTGATTTGTTATATGAACGGACATGAACAGAGGTCTTATTCATTGGACTGTGTTCGTAAACGTTCGGTAACTTATTCGTGAACACTCGTTCATGTTTGCTTGTTATTGTTGTTCCTTAAAGATAGTTGTACTTTTATTTTATCTAAACTTATTATACTTTAAAATTTTTATTTATTTGAATTACCTTACCAATTAAAATAGGAAATCTTATTCCCACTCTGTTTATGCATCACCATTCCCCTTTTCTTCCTCAATATTTACATCGACCCCCATTCTATGATTATGGCTTTAAGTTCCAGTGTTGCTCCCTCCGCCATTCCCCTCTAGCCCATCGCTTTCCTTGATTTTATTTGTGTGTGAAAATGTTTATTTCCTTAATGAACGAACATGAACTTATAATCTCGTTCGATAAGTGCTTATGAACCGTTCATGAACAAATTTATTTCCTTAACAAACGGACACGAACAAAGTCCGGTTCTGTATGGTTCGTTTACAACCCTAATGACAATGTAATTTCCCCTTCATACATCAGTTTAATATTATTATTGTTCCGATTAAAAGCATATAAAAGCAAATCAAATATACGATTGTAGAATAAATGATAAGAGATATATATGGATTAATTACTAAAAATTATATATTAAAGTTAAATTATAATTATAAGGTTTAAAGAGAGGGTCTCACGTGGCATCAACTATAATAATTTATTACAAGTTAGGTTATAATCTCGTGTACTACACAATTTAATAAATCAGGGAAAGGGAAAGCGCTGTTTATAATCCCATAGGTTATAATCATACGGGCATGTTTGGCTAAGCTTTTTGAAACAACTTATTGACTTATTGGCTTTTCAAAAAACTAATAAGTCAAAATAATGTTTGGGTAATTGAAAATGACTTTTTAAAACAACTTTTTGTATATGAAGAAAAAGTCAGTTTTGAAAATCTAGTACTTTTTGGAAATTCATATAACTTTTCAACTTATTGGTTATTACCACCCCATAAGCTAATCCAAACATTTTTTTTTAAAAACTCCTTTAAAAAAGTAATAAGTCAATCTAAAAGTCCCTTTTGAGTTAAATAAGTTTAGCCAAACAAACCCGTAATGTTTTATAATTAGTAATAAAAAAGTTATTTTCTTAACCAACATATGCTTGCATGGTTGAATAAACTAGCGTGTTAAAAAAATATAATGTAATTTGTTAACAATATAATAGTCAAAACATGTATTTAAAGATATAAATATTAACATCACAGTTATAAATTTTGTTATGTTAATTTTTAAATCATTATTTCTTAGGATTGGTATTCACTTTGATTTTTTTTAACTATCTACTTTTTTTATTTAACATATTATATTTTTATCATTCTTATCATCCAATCACGTTAAATATTTGAAAATGTTAGAAATCACTCATAAAAATAATTATTATCATTATTCTTTGTTTTTAAATATTTTAACAAACATAATTTTGAACTTGGTGAAGGTTTTAACTAAAAAGTATTAGCTTATTTAAAAAAATTAAATTAATTTCAAATTAAATTAATTTGGTTACATATATATTATCTTTAATTAAAAAATTAGTATTGATAAATAATTTAGAAAGAGAGACAGGAAAACAAAAAAACTAGAGGACTCCAATAAAATAAGTCACTCATAGTTTTATTTTATAGAATAGTATAAATAGATAGATTATATTTAAAAAACTTAAAAACCTTTATAACATTAATATTTATATATCTACATTTATATAATAAATAGAATTTTTGAAACACATGCCACTCTTGAAAATACTAGTATTTTCAAGAGTGGAAGTTGTTTATGTCCGTGCGTGTAATCTAGGTGATCATGTGGTAGTCTGTGTCTTAAAACACGAGTATGAAATGCATATGGTGTTATTAATATGGTCTATTACATCAATATGGACATATATTACTAAGTTGGAAGTTTGTATGCTTAACCGTTGACATTCTGAAAAGTGTACGAATATGTGAATAACATGGTTTGACTTATAAATAAGATTGTAGAATTAAGCAATAATCACGTGATATGTGTTAGACCAATAATGTGTTATGTATGATGAGGAATTGAGTTGTGTGGATGTTGAACTATTCATGCCTTATGCATGTTAAGTATTGACTAATGAAAGTAAATGTAACTAAGATTCGAAAATGAATATGATATGAATAAACATGCATACTAACCATGATATGGACATGATGACATGAAAGGATAGGAACCACATTAACATAGACTCGGGCATGGAAGGTTAACGGGTCAAAAGGAGGCAAGGAAGCAAGCGGAACACGGACGCTCGAGGTAAGTGATTCCCGACCTTAACTCCATGTATGTTAATGAATGTATATATATAAATATATACAAGTGCATTGGAATCATGGAAGGGTGATTACATATTAATGGAATCAAGGTATGGAATGTAGTAACGGATCTAGCGTAGTATAACTATATTTGAATCCATATAACGGGAAGTTAAGGGCCAAACGGCGTCAACCAGCATTGTGGTAGTTCATATGACGGGTTAATTAGTTAGGTTTTTGGCTTAAAGAGCCAGTTCACTCTTTAGAGAAATTCAAATGAGTTATGGTTTTGGCTTAAAGAGCCAGCTGACTCTTTAGAAAAATTCAAATGAGTTAGGTTTTGGCTTAAAGTATGTCACAATGTTCATAACAAAAAGAAATTAAAAGGTTCGTATTTTCCGATGCGTCTTTTAGTTAAAATGTGTTAAGGTATTACAACAAGACGCCCCCGTGATGCACCTGTTTCACATTCGTGATAGTGTGAAACACCGCGACATGAGGTGTTTTTCGTGGTGTGATGAACGTTGTCATGATACCCATCGCGACGTGAAGAAACCATTTTAAAGGGTCATATGACCATTACAACCTTAAAAAAAAATATTAATGCCCACTCTTCTTAAATCCAATCTTCTTCCATTTTTCACACACACTCACTTCACAAATTTCCTCTGAAATCTATAAATATTTCTATTTAGTTTTCTAGTAAGTTTTGAAAAATACAATAGGAGGGTATGGAGCGTCCGGGTACATTTCCACCCGACTATTCTAGTTCGTCCGATTCAATGGGTTCTACTCTTGAATTGTTTGCAAAGGTTTATGAAGCCGCAGGACTTGAAGATACGGGACAATAAAAAAAATGCGTCGTGATCGAGTAACGACAAAGAAGTTCTAATAAATGATTACTTTGTCAAAAATTCAAAGTATAATGCCGAGACGTTTAGAGCGACGTTCCTTTTATCGACATATATATATATATATATATATATATATTGTGAGAGATATTGAAGCTCAATTTGAATGGTTTCAAGAAGGCTACGACGGTAGGGGAAAAAATTTCTCGGCGATTCAAAAATGCACATCTCGTCAACTTGCCACCGGTAACGTTCCTGACGAGTGTGATCAATATTTAGCTATCTATTCTAGGACTTTTAGGGGGTGTTTGTTTTTTGTTAAAAGTACTTTCTAACCTATTATGTCTGCCCCACGCAGACCACGCGCAGATGTTTAAGTTTGTAGCGTGTTTGTTTTTTGGAAGAGAATTCATTAAAAAAGGTCTTCTAAACCTCTTCCTCTCGCAGACCTGGACTCACATCTTCAAGACTCATCTCCCTCTCTTAAAACACCACATCTAGTCACAAAACCCTAGCACCCATCTCTACTTCACTTCTCTAGCCGACACCACCTCCTCCGCCTCTACCTCCACCTCCGCCACCCCACTTTCACCCATCTCCATCCGTCGAACCCGCTCCGGCCAACACGTTCACTCATCTCCAGCCGTCGAACCTGCTCCATTTTCTTGTGTTGTTGTTGCGAGAAATCAGCTGAAACACGCTACACAATCAATATGTTGAACTGTTAGGGTTTTGAATTGTACGATTTTGTGAGATATTGAGAACTTACTATTGTATTGATTGTTGTTGAATGATTAGTATTGTTCGTGTAAAGATCTGTGTGTACTTATTGTTAGAAAGTTTGAAATTGTGATGTTAGGTATGGGGGATTGGTTGTTTTTTCATAGGGCTTTTGGATAGATGGTGCATATGTTGATTTATTGTGAATTAGGTATCATGTTTTGGTACATTTATAAGGATATTGATGATTTGATTATAGACTGTTGTTTGTTAAGTTGTAGTTAGTTGACAATATGTTGATTTAACAGTTTGTAAAAGTAAAAAAAAATAATCAGTCTTCTTCTTGCAGACTGCAGGGGTTAGGTCCAGCTCTTCTGCCACAGATGTCTGTCGATGTGGTCTGCAGACTGCAGACGTTTTACTTCTGAAAAAACAAACAACACCTTAATAAATCTCTTGAATATATTTTGCAATGAGGGCACACAATATCACCATACTACATTATGGACACTTCGACACAGGTACCCGTTGACGAGGAAATTCAATTGGAGTTGTGGAGTGAAGACGCTAACTTTTGACTACGACAAGATCTAACGGAACATGTTGGTTGTTTAGATATCTAATCACCCAATTCCAACAAAGAGTAGTTATTTTATTTGTAGGTTTTAAGTATGAGTATTTAATTTTCTTGGTTGTTTTTTTATTTAACACTAGTTTAAGAACCCGCGAGCTTCGTGGGTGGACTAAAATCCAAATGTATAACTTAAATTTGTTGAAATAATCCTTTGAAATAAATAAACGTTCAAGTAATAATGAAATTAGTAAACTACAATGAGACAAATAATTTAACCTCTCGAGATAGATGATGCGAAGTGTGTAACATTACGTGTATCAAAGAAAATGGATAGCGAATTTGAAGTCAACGCATCATTATTTTTGTTGCATGGTAGGTTAATATGTAAATGTGTTTATGAATACCCATGTTTTGTATTAGGTTAACATTGTATTGTTTCCTACTTGTCAAATAAGATAACATAGTTGGTTGATTGAATGTGAAAAAGTGAGATTTCAAATAGTAATCGGGTATGATAGAAAAAATTAGTGATGATTGTGATTGATGATGTATCTACCCTCATACGTACATACATATTAAAAAAGTTGGATACTGACATATTTAATGAATGTGTGGTGTTAACACATATAAGACTTAGTTACAGGTAAACTTTCTTTGAGCATTCATAAGCCAAGAAAGACTTGAATGAAAACTTGTAAGCTTTTTATCAGTATTAAATCAGAAAGCTATAGTGAGTTTTCTTTAGTGGAGTATGCTTCGGAGATTGGACCACCCAAATCGGTGTTTAACGTTTCTCATAACTTGTAAGACACGTTACCATAACTTTTAACACAAGTTACCATAGTTACTTTATAAAAGTATATCCTATGTTCCATATTTGCCCCCAGATTTTAGAAAGGAAGTTTATATTGTTTTATATAAATATCAGTCATAGATATTGGAAGGGGAGGGCAAAATGAATACGGCACCAATGGTAAAAGCTTTTGTATGTATAATATGTACAATTAAGGGGTGAATCACAAGAATAGAACCCTAGGTACCAGATTGTAGCCTTTATTTGTAGATGTACTGCTCCTTCATAACAATAGATCATCAGAAACCAACAATTAAGTACATAGTCAGAAAGTACCAATTTTACTATTTACAATATAATTAATTACTGTCCTTTAAAAAACAAAATTTAGCACGTGCAATTTCTGTATTATGATACTTATTGTATGAGATACTATATTATCCAATGGATATTACATTTTGGGTTAAATACACCGGAGGGTTAGATGGTGTGTGGGGAGGAATTCTGAACAGGGTCTGTAATTTCGTGGGCATATGTTTTAAAAAAGAATTCCAAATATATATGTTAAATTTTTTAAACTAGTAAACTTATACCAATTTCAAGTAAGGCTCAATTACAAATTGTTAAGGCATAAGGATCTGTTTTTTGAACTCAAACATGGTACTAGAATTTTCAGAGACGTAACTAGTTAAACATAACAATTATTAATAATAATACTAATAACAATTTTTTTGTATTATGATAAGCGTCGTATGAGATACTATATTATTCACACTTGTAGTTTTTCACGACTCCAACGCATAAATGTTACAATACTTTTATGGATGTGAGCAAACAAATTTTGAATTTTGAGAACATTAATTACATACATAAATATAACTACTTGATCGTATATGGTAGATACTGGAGTATGAGTTTAGCCTATGGTTAAAACTAAGTCACATGGAATACATGTATTATCATGTAGGATTAAATGTGAAGGTACGAATTAATGGACATGCAGAAAAAAATATCTTTTAATTTATTTTATTTTTCTTTTATCTTCTATTTTTTTTGTGTGTGTGTGTTGAGGTTGTTTGAAATTATGAAAATCATCTTTGATTTTTTATATAGCTATCGTGTGTACATAATTTTATTGTTTCAATAAGCGTTTTAATTTTTAATTTTTTTGTGTGTTTAGAGGTTGTTTGAAATTATGAAAATCATCTCTAATTTTTTTTATATAGCTATCAGATTCGTGTGTACTTTTGCTGTTTCGATAAGCGTTTTAATTTCGTTTTACTTTCTCTTTTATGAAAAAAAAAAAGAAGCATAGTGGTTTAATACTTTAATAGATGTTTCAAACGAGTCTTGTGTGCATTAGATGTTTCAGATTTTTGTTTTGCGAAATTGCCTCTCATTTCGAATGGCGTGACTTTACGTAGTTTTTTGGGCACTCATTCTTCGACATTAACCGAAAGATGATAGTTTCATGTATGCTTTATATTTTATAGACAAGATTACATAACTTTTCATGATTTGAATGCGTTAATGATAAACACACAAACCTTATTGATCAAAGGAACTACCTCAAAACTTTGGTCAATATCTCAAAAGTGGAAAACCTTAGCTTGGTTGGTTATATAGATACCATCCAACTTGGTCAACAAGAATACATAAATTAGAGATAGATACTAATTCCTAAATTAACGAGATAGTAGCCATAATTGTTATCTCTAATTTTGAACCCAATGATAACCAGCTCCACATGCTTGAGATTGGCCCATTCAGTCCATAAGCTTGGACTCAGGAGTTAATCCATCGGCCAACAATCACCCCCTTAATGCCTGAGTCGGAATCAAGAGGTCTTCGGAACCCAACGTGTCTCGCATCTCTTTGAACTTCAACCTACCAAGTGCTTAGTATATCAGCTCGTTGTTCCGTACCACTAATATGCTCAACAGTTACTTCGTCTCCAACAATGCATTCTCTAGCCATGCATTCTTGAATGAAGTGGTAAAGGGTCTTGGTATGTTTCGTACGACCATGGAACACTGGATTTTTCGTGTGATCTATTGTGGAAGTATTGTCCACCCTCAAAACAACCTTTTGACGATCTCTTCTAGTTACTTCACTAACCAACTCCCTTAGTCACACGGCCGAGCTTACCGCCATGTATTTAGCTTCACAAGAAGATAAAGAAACATTGTTTTGTTTCTGAGAACACAAATTAATGGGCGAAGACCCGAAAAAAATACGTGAACCGTTGTGCTCCGACCATCCTCATCAATGTTATGACTACTATCACAATGCTTGCCCTTTATTGGTTCACATTTAATTCCGCCCTTTATTGGTTCACATTTAATTCCATAGCCGATAATTTCTTTCACATACCTTAGAATTTGCTTGATGGCCCTTGAATGGGACACCTTTGGGTTTTGCATATACCAATTAGCTACTCCGACTGAGTACGCTAAATCTGGTTGGGTTTTAAGTAAATATGGTAAACACTCAAAGTCTTTCGACATTCAATTGGATTAACATCTTCTCCTATTCGGCACTTGGCAACTTTAAATTCGGATCCATACGAATATGTGCGAGATTACAATTTTCCATCACAGGTTGCTTGAACACCTTTCGAGTATACGATTCTTGCTTGATTTGAATCCCATTACTGTCTTTTGAAACATCTATCCCAAGATAATAAGATAAAAAACCCCAAGTCACTCACCTCAAATTCATCGTCGTTATCATCATCATCAACATCATACTTGGTAAATCCCTCCAATAGCAAAGCTAAGGTAGGGTCTGAGAGGGTAGATGTAAACAACCTTACCTATACCCCGTAGGAATAAAGAGGATGCTTCTTGTGAGACCCTCGACTCGATTATAGTTTTGTATTAAGCCTTGGACCTACGACACATAACACTCAAACAATCGGCACAGAGATCGATTGGTGCATGTACCCTATGTCTTTAAGCTATCAACGCCACCACATGATTCATGATTAACCATTTGACGCTTTTAACGTTATTTTCATGAAATTAGTAAAATAAAGTTAAAGTTAGTACCATTTCACTTTTTCCCCTCGAGCGCCCACACATATATACATTATATGTGCACACGGTAAGCAAGGAAGAATTGTTGTTCCATTTTCTTCTTGAACCATGTGATTTTCACGTACACAACTTGCCCCTGAATACACCTTTCATACCTAAGTCTCTTCAAGGTTCCATCAAGCTTGAGATTCCATGCCTGATGAGCCTATTAAAGACCATAAAGAACTTTTGATAACTGATAAACGTTACCTACAATGCCTTTCATCACATTACTGTTGGGATGAGAGATAAACTCAGGCTCCTCTAAATCACCATGTTGATTTAACATCAGGGTGATGAACTTGCCATCCTTCCTGAGCGGCTAAAACAAGTTGCATTCGAACAGTCTCTAACTGAGCCACCAGAGCAAATACCTCATTCTAATCAACCCTATGCTGTTGCACGTAACCTTTAGCAACCAGTCATGCTTTATACTTCACAATGTCCCCTGTCGTGTTTTGCTTCGAATTATAAACCCATTTAAGTCCATCAGGTTTATGATTCCTCGCAAGATCCGTTAAGGTCCAAGTATAATTTTTCTTGATAGACACTCTCTCAACATCCATAGCCAAAATAATAGTAATAAAGTTTCATTTTCATCATTTTTGTTTCGATTCATACCATCCTTGTAAAACGGTATGAAAATCAACACAGTTTAACAAAGAAGCAACAAAACAGTGACAAAACTTTTATTGATTACCCAAACCAGAAAAACACCTCCCAAACCCTAGATCTTACAATGAGTAAGATCTTAGAACAATACAAACTCAGATGATGAACTGATTACAATAAGTTGATCTAGAACAACTACAACTACAAGATCTCACAAGAGATCAAACAGATCACACAGGATCTCAATAACAACAAGTAAACCCTAATCATACAAAATGAAGACTTTCACTCATTATATACTCTGGTCAAAAGATTCTTTCATTCCAGCCCATCATTTATTCAGCTTTCACACTCTAGTCCCCAGAACTTTCCAATGCTACCTTTCACTTTATGATTTGTACACTTAACACCCTCATCAATATAACAATATAACTAAATATGTAACAACTTTATAACACAATGTCAATGTTGCAACATGAATTATTATAACAATGCAAGAATTATTTTTACATGCCTCCTTAATTTATGTGGCAAATATGTCAAGGATTTCCAATTCTTCACAAAAAGATTGATGTTGATTTGCACTCAACCCCTTTGTGAGGATATCTTCAACTTGAACATATGTATGAACTTTTTCAGGTTCAATAATACATGCTCCAATTTTCTCCCTTAAAAATGTAGATCAATCTCAAAATGTTTGGTTCTTTCATGAAATACAGGATTTTGAGATATAGATATTGCAGCTTTACTATCATAAAATAATTTAACTGGTAGACTATTCTCAATTTTTAACTTAGACAAAAAAATAAAAATCCACATAATGTCAGAGGTAGTTGAGCACATTGCTCTATACTCAACTTTTGCTGTAGACCTAGAGGTGACACTTTGTTTCTTACTCTTCCAAAATACAAGTGTTCCTCCTAAGAATATAACAAAACCAGTAACAGGCCATCTGGTTTTAAGACATTTTTCCCAGTCAGAGTCAACAAACCATGACAAAAGCATATTTTAGACTTTCTAAAACTTATACCACTTCCTGGTGCCGTTTTAAGTATCTCAACAACCTCAACGCAATACTGAGGTGGGACTGACAAGGACTATGCATGTATTGACTCAGAAACTGAACAACATAACTTATATCAGGTCTGGTTAAAGACAGGTAAATCAACTTCCCTATCAACTTTTGAAACCCATTAATATTTTCCAAAAAAGTTTTTTCTTTAACACACTTATTAGTAACAACAAAAAATTGTTCTATTGGTGTTGTAATAGGTTTACATCCCAAATAACCGAACCCATTTAACAGTTCAAGATAGTATTTACACTGTGACAAACGTATACAACTATCAGAATATAAATCTTGAATACCTAGGAAATATCTAAGTATTCCCGGATCTTTAATCTGAAAATTGTCACTTAAATATTTTTTGATTCTATCTATCTATCTCACTCTTATTATCTCTTGTCACAAATATGTCATCAACATAAAAACCAAAACAATAAACAAGTCTTTATTTGACAAGAAAAACATAGAATGATCACACAAACTCTGAACAAACCCCATGGAAATTAACACAGTGGTTAATTTCTCATTCCACTGCCTTGTGGCTTGTTTAAGACCATACAAAGATTTTACCAACTTACACACTTTAGTGTTATCTTTTGAAAATAACCATAAGGTAAAGTCATAAAAACATATTCATTTAATGCTCCATACAATAAAGCATTGTTTATATTTAACTGATATATAAAGGCCAGTTATTGTTAACAGCAAGTTTAAGCACAAGTCTAACAGTTACCATTTTTACAACTGGTGAAAATGTTTCACCAAAGTGAACACCTTCTCTTTGGTTAAACCCTTTGGCCGCTAACCTAGCCTTATACCTTTCCACTTCCCCATTTGCCTTATACTTGATTTTATACAGCTACTTACAACATATAGGTTTTCTACCTTTAGGAACATCTACTAACACCCATGTATTATTCCTATAAAGAACTTTCATTTCATTATTCATGACCTCTATCCACCTATCATCTTTAACGGCCTCATCATACGAAGTAGGTTCACCAAATTTATTTAAAGAGGCAACTGAACACATATTATCATACGAAAAATGAGCATAACTAACAACCTTTTCAATTTCATACTTTAATTTACCCTCAACAATTCATCAAATATTTTAGGCATAGAAACATTTCTAGAAGAGCTTCTAACATTTTGAGTACCCTAAGATGGGTTGATGTCAACATTTGACCCTAAAGTGTCTTCTGCCCCGCCATTGTTACCATGACCACTATTGCCCACCTGATTCGGTTGTTGAACATGATCAACACTAGAATCAGAGGCTGGTGTAGAGGGTGGCAGTGCCTACTGATCATCACTAACATGATCACGAGCACCATTTGTACCCTCTTCATCATTGGGTATGTGAGGAACTTCAGATGAAAGATTTTAAAAAAAACTAATATGATTTAGATTTTTTCACAAACAGTTTCTTGATTATCAAAGGACTTAATCTTAAAAGGGTACACATTCTTATAAAACTTCACATCTCTAGAAAAAAATATCTTTTTTACTATCCAAACTCCACAGTTTATGCCCTTTTATATATTTGAATAACCAAGAAAACTTATCAGATTCAGTTAGAATAGTACTAAAACACAAATGTCTAAAAGTCCTTAACTGTGACAAAGATGGTCTAAATCCAAACATCATTTCAAAAAGACTCCAACCATTTAACACATAAGAGGGTAACCTGTTAATTAGATACACAACAGTTAGAATACAGTCATACCAAAATATCAAAGGCAAACCACCCTGAAACATCAGGGCCCTAGCTGTATTTAAAAGATGCCTATGTTTCCTCTCCACCATGTGACACCCGGTTATTTTGAGCCTGTACTAAAGTGACACGTGTTATGAATAAATAAAAGAATTTTTTTTATTGAAATTGATGTTATTTGATGTTATTTGATGTGATAATAAATTTAAAATTTATTAGAAGTTATGTTGGCAATTTTAAGATAAACACTTATCGCGTAACGGTTAAAATGAGAAACGAATGTCGGTGACCGCCCGATTAATGTTAAAATCCTAAAAATAGTCCATTATGATTAAATAGTATTTTTAATCATGTTCGTGGGGAAAAATAAATTAAAACGCTTAAAAGCCCTATTTTTGCGAATTTAAGCGCGTACTGCACAACACAGCGTGCCTACTGCCAAATACGGGCAACGCAACCAGTCTAGGAAAATAAAATATTGTTCAGCAATATTTTGGTGAGTTTATTTTTATAGAGTATTAAAAATAATTTAAAACGCCTTAAAACGTGATTAAAATGCTAGATAAAATACCCGCTAGCTAGTCAGTTAAGTACCTGTTTTTGTGTAAATATATAGTATATGTATGTATGTATATGTGAATATTCATGGTACATGTGTGGGAGGAACAAGTGGCGGCCAACCCATTTCCAAGATGCATGCATGCACCACTTGTCCATAAACATTCTCAAGTTATGACATAATGCTACACATGTCACCTATGCACAAAAGTTTGACACCAATCAACCTTTTTCTCTTTCTTGAAACCGTCTACCACACCCACACACTATTTTCATCCATTTTTAATTTCAATTTTTGAAGAACTCACACTAAAACCTCCATGTTTAGTGGATTCTTAGCAATTTTGAAGCCTTATGGTGGAAATTTAAGCTCTTTGAAGGATTTGCTAAAGAATATTCATATAAAACCTATCATTAATTATGATGTTCATCAAGGGTATAAACCTTTATCTTTCTTGATCTTGATTTTGTTTATAAATTTTGATTTACAAAAGATTGTTTCTCAAAAACTTGGAATTTTTGACATACTTGAAATCTAAACAAGAAAATGGTTTTAATCAAACAAAAATGGATGTGTTAAGTGTATGTGTGTGAGCCGTACGTGTGTGTGTAAGTGGTTATTTGGTTGTGTTTTGATTTTAATTGATTCTTGAAAAATGGATGCATGCATGAACAAAAATGTGTCATATGAAAGTCTTGTGATTTGAAGAGAGTATATGAAAAGTGAAAATTTGGAAGTTATATGTGTGTATATATGTCGTGTATGTATATGTGTAGCCATGGGTGTATGTATATATAGATTAGAGGTTGAGTTTTGACTTTGTTGATTGATTCTTGTTTGATTAGATTCTTGAAAGGTTCATGCATGTATGCTTGAAAGTGATTTACATGAAAATGACTTGTGATTAAAGTGGATTGAAGAAAAATTCATGTTTGGATGTATGTGTATATATATATAGTCGTGTGTGTGTATATACATATGTATTAGAAATGAAGCTTTGACTTTTAAATGTTTTTGATTGATATGAATCTAAAAAGGTCAATGCATGCATGATCAAAAGGTGATTTATAAAAGTTCATATGATTAAAAGATGGACATGATAAAGTGAGTTTTTGGATGTATATATACACATGTGTGTGTAGTGAATATATATATATGTATATGTACATGAGGGATTTTGTTAGTTAGTGTATAAATGAAAAAAATGTTGCTAGCATTTCAGTCAAATGATTAGATGATGAACATGTCTTTGATTATTTAAAATAATTACATGTCATATGCATTTAAGTTCATGTAAAATGATGAAGATATGATATGTGTGCATTAGATGCTTGTACATAAGCATGCATGGTGGTTAAATGATCATAAGTTGATGAACATGAAATGATATGATGAAAGTGAGTTAAATTAGATTATAAACACGATAAATAAAGTTATTTAGTGTGTTATAATGGCATGAAACTTTGTCATATGTTTACTAGCTTTACATGTTGGATAGGAGGCTTAGAAAGTTGTAAAATGGATGAAATGATGTGATTTGTGTGTCTTATGTAAGACCTGCACTATCATGAGTATAACCGTCATTTTATTCAGTAAATAACATGCATTATGTTAAAATACCAAGTCGTTACGATTTTGGATGCTTATGGTAAAGTTCGGTACAAAACTATGCGTTAAAAACGGTAAAGTCGTCTTTTTAAGTGATTTTTGGAAAAACTGTTTTAGATCAATAAGTTTACTGATATTGTTACATAAATATAAGTATATTAAATTATATTAGTTATCTTTGGTGTTTGGTTAGTCATACGTGACTTCCGACGCCCGAAAACGATGTCGAAAACGCTAAATACGCATATTTCAATGTACACAAAAATAGATTGTTCAAGAGTGAACTTTGTGCAATATGATATGAAAATGTGAGAATATGTGATGTGATATACTAAGTGATAACATGATAGTAGGGATTTTGACTATGCATGTACACTTGTGCGGTTAAAAACGGTAATATCTATGAAAACGCGTTAGATGTGTAACTTGTTGTCAAGCATGAAATGGTACATAGGCTAACTTGATGAGTTATTACATGTATGAATGCTTTAAAAATGATAAAATATATAAGTTCACGAGATACGTG
Organism: Scalesia atractyloides; assembly: GCA_947069175.1. Lineage (NCBI taxonomy): Eukaryota > Viridiplantae > Streptophyta > Magnoliopsida > Asterales > Asteraceae > Scalesia > Scalesia atractyloides. The sequence continues at coordinate 67,644,463 of CAMTDV010000005.1, read as the reverse complement.
TATTACGATACGTGATTATGTATGTATATATATTACGACGCGCAAATCGTAGATATATTGCTTATAAACGGGTGTAAAAATGGATGTAACATAATGAGGGTCACCACTAAAATTGATCAAGTCACAAAATCTTAAATATATATATATATATATATATATATATATATATATATATATGAACACATATATATAAATGCGCCAACATAATAAAAAATAACGACTTTTCGAGAAAAATCTGAAAGTTAAGTGAAAATTCTAAGTATTGGAGAAACTTAGGGTTTTTGTAGAATATTGATTGATAAAACATTCCTACGTATAATAGGACGTCTAGAATCAAAATGTGGGATAGAGTGAATACAAAAACGCACCCAAAGGTAAGTGTCACTAAACCCCTCTTTTGTTGTTTTATAGCTATTGTGGGAAAGAACACGCCTTTAAAGGATAAGTATACTCTTTTGTATAAAATATACATTTGATTAAACTATGAATATATTTTCATGGAAATATATGGTTTTGATATAAATATTAAGTTTCGGGGAGAAACGGTTTTGATATAGATATATGTTTCGGGGAGAAACGGGATCTGATTAATGATATATGCGTTTCGGGGATGAAATGGGGATTATTACGGTGTTTTGGGGATAAAACGACCGTGTAGATTTAAAAATGCTTAAATCTAAAGTTGGGACGAGTTTTCTCGGTCTAAAGAGAGTAAGTATCGGTATTGGCTTACGTTTCAGTGGGGATGCGGGAAATTCGTACAACACATATTGTATTAATTTTATCATTTTAGTAGGATATATGTATTGTACGTGAGGCAGGCGTTATATAAGAGACCCATTGCGTGCCGTTTAATCATTAATATTGTATGCGTGGAATTGTTGATAGATCTATCGGGTTGACCACCTCGTCGTGACCGGTGGCTCCGTGTCAAGTCAAGCGACGAATTTATGTTTTGTATTGTCTAGCTTTGATTATACCTTCATTGTAAATATGTAGCTCGTAACGTCTTGCAAACTTACGAATCTGAACACTTGATGCTAGAAATTTAATATGTAAACCTTGGGAACAAGTTGGGATATCATTATGGTTTAAGAAACGCTTGTGATGACTGACCCTTGGATTTTATAAAGGAAATTAAATTGACTTTCTAAAATTTATATGGATGTTTTATTTATAAACACATAATATGAAAGTTTTCCTTAGATTAAAATTAATTATAATTTGAAATATACGTGAACTCACCCTCCTTTGTGTTAACACTTGGTTTTAACGTGTTCTTTAGGTACATGAGTTCGGCTTCGGGAATCTTTGGCGTATCTTGTGGTTGTGATGCATGCTTTAATTAATAATGTTTTGGACAAATTTTAAAACTGATTTTGGACCATGTTGTGTTAAGATCCATTAGGATCAAGACAACTTAACTATGTTATGGTTGTGTTATGATTAAATTTTAAACTATGTTTAATTAAGTTAAATGTCCAAAAATTAATGATGCATCGTCCACTAAGATATTTATGGGCACCAACTTCCGTCACCATTACGTTTGTATTTCCGCAGCGACGTTTTTGGTGTGTTACATACCACACCATTTTGTTGTGGTGTAAAAGAATAAGAGGTTTGATGTAAATTACTTTTAGATTTACAAAACATGTTCATTTGATTATTCACAATTTCAGTCCCATTATCACTTCTAAAATCTTAATTTTCTTCTTAAACTGAGTGAAAACAAGTTCATAAAAATCTTTTAAGTTTTCAAACACTTCAGTTTTATTTGATAAAAAATAACACCATACAGTTCTTAGATAATCATCCACAACTGTTAGAAAATACTTAAAACCCTCATAACTTGTGACTTTGTATGGACCCCACAAATCCAAATGTACTAAGTCACCAACAGATTTAGTTTTGTGTTCACTCATTGGAAATGGAACTCTAACTTATTTTGCCTTATGACATACCCTGCAGGGACCATGATCACTAGAACTTATGTTAAGATTTTGTTTTAACACAGCTAAGACCTGATTAGAAGGATGCCCTATCCTACTATGCTATGTGAATGACTTCACATAACCATTAAAACAAGCATCAACTGTCACACCCGGTCGTAGCGGAAGCGCGAGGTGTGATCAGAGCGATAATCATTGCATTCAATAAAGTAAACAACTAATTTAAAAGAAAGATGCTCATCCATATTATTAATTTAAAACATGTTCACAAACTACATATTGTTTCAAAGGAAATACCAACTACAACTTTGTTTACATTGTTAGAAATTTATAACACAAGTTTACAACTCATAATTTATAAAACAACTAAGACTTTACATTCCATGTTTTGTGTCACACCCCGACCCGCAGCGGAAAAGGTGATCGGGGCATGATTGGGTTATCATCAAAGCTCATGACATTTATTATAACGTTTCATATTTATTATTACAATTTAAAGGGAAAGATACATTCATAATTACATCATGTTCTACACATCATTCTAGACTTCATTATTTTCTTCTAAGGCATTTCCTATGTTTTCCTTGCTTCATCCTGTTCACCTGTATCATGTGTAAAAATGGTTTTTGGATCAACAAAAAGTTGGCGAGTGAATCCTATGAAAAACATTTGTACAAGTTTATTGAATTGATAAAATAAAGTGCGTACCCACATATGAGTAAATATGGATGTAAACTTATTCACAAAACACTTAATATTAAATAATGCACAACATACAATAATAGATTGTTTTGAGGGACGCGTTGCTCAACTCGTCTCCCACGAGGAACTGATGGGCCTAATGAATGATTTGCATACAATCTTGACAATATGAAATATATAACTACAAACAACATTTACATTCTAAGTTTAAGTCATAATATGGTATGGCACGAGTTTAAATAACGAATTAGTTTTAGTGACACATGATACACCCCAAAACGTGTAATTAAAAAGGGGAGTTGTAAGATTCACTCACATTGGGTGCGTTCGGTTGATGATGTTGAATGCGCACGAAGTTTGATTTAACCACGAGTGAAACTAACCTAGATAATAACATAATGGTTTGGTAAATAAGCGGATTTTATTAATCAACTTTAGTAGGATTATTGGATATATTTTTGTGAGTTTAAGGCTATTTTCTAACTTTAAAAATGTTATTTTTAAGTATTTTTAATTGATTTCTAAATAAAATAAATAAATAAAATAATAAAAAAATGTTGACTTTTTGACCGTTGACCTGTTGACCATTGACCTGTTGACCGGTTTGATTGTGTTATTATGTGCGCTGAGTGAGGTTCGAACTCGTAACCTCCCGTATGCGTGCACGCAGCTCTACCAACTGAGCTACGTGTCTAACCCGAAATATTTCTGTTTTTAATTATATTTATATACTAATTGAATTAATCCGAAAATCATTTATTTTAAAAACGATTTTAATGCATGACTCGGTGCTCTCCACAGGTCTCGAACCCGGGACCTGTGGGTTAGTTTGGCACACAGTCCACCGCTGGACTGTGTGTCTAACTTGGTAAAAAGTCTGGTTTTTATTATACTTATATACAAACTAGTTAAATTCATTTCTGTCCTTATATAAAAAGTTTGATAATTGCCAGAACCGGTGCGGTAGCCTAGACTCGAACCCGCGACGTATGATTTAAACGCGCACACAGTGCACCACTGGACTGTGTGTCTATCTTTGTTATTATTCCGGTTTTCCTTAATCTTAAAATCTGTTTGCGAGTGAATCCGGTTCAGTTTTAAAAAGGAACATTTTTATTACGACGAGTGTGCGTGTGACAAGAATCGAACTCGAGACGTATGCGTGTTTATTTGCACACAGTCCACCGCTGGACTGTGTGTCTAACCCGAGATATAACTTGATTTAAATTAAATATGTTTATAACCGAAGATTTCATCTTCTTCGTTAAACTTAACCAGAATCGATGTCCGACTGTTTTGACAAAAATAATCAGTTTCTTTAGTAAGTTGTGATTAGATACATGTGAGATTAATAAAAAAGAGAGAGATTAGGTGTAAGATATACCGAACAGAGATCCTCTGTTTCGCCGGTGAAATTTCCGATGATAGCAGGTTATCCCGGCGACGTGTGTCTTGCGGCAGAGGGTCTTCAGGAAGCTTGAGGTGAGTGTGGGTGACTTCGGTATGAGCTCTAGGTGTTCTGTTTTTAGTGTAAGGCACAGAGGTGAAGGGGTTCGGTTTTCCGGCGAGTTGCAGAAAGTTTCCGGCGAGTGAAATTTCGTCGAGAATGGGTGTGATTGTGAGCGAAAAGTTTATCAGAAGTTAAAGGGTGTATTTATAGGGCAGAACATCGATGAATTTAGTCCGATTACCGTCTGGATTCGTCGGTCAAATATTTTCCGGCGGTTATGACTGATGTCGCGGACTGGACATCGGTTATAACCGATGTTAAGGTTAATGCTTCGGTTAAATCAGAAGAAACCGTCCAATCTCGGCGAAATCGTCGGGATTTCCGACGACTGCGATTTGGGCGCGTCAGTTTTGTATTCGAGTTTGTGTATTTGAATTAATTGTTTCTAATAATGAACAAGAAACATAAGTGGCGGAGTGGTTTGATGGATGCGAGTTAATTCGTTGCTGTATCTGGTTGACCCGGGTTCGAAACCCGGCTTCAGCCTTTTATTTTTATTTCATTATTTTTAATACTTTTTCAAATGTAACATTTATATTCTAATATACTTATTAATTATGTATCGTTTAAAATTAATTTGGGCATTAAATACGCAACGAAATTTTTAACTGATTGTTCGGTTAATAAACGGAGCGGGTTCGGTAAATCCAGTTTTTTACGGATGTTACATTTTGCACGAGGGTGCGACATGTGAATCAAAGTCTACCAAACGTGGATGACATCTTATTGCTTGACTTCTTAACATCACGGACTCATTTCTTTAATGTTGTCCACTAGTTACCTGAAATACATGTTAAGTTTGAAAACGTCAACAAAAGTTGGTGAATCATGTGTTTAGTTTAAAATCAAATGAATCTTTAAAACATTTTAAATATTGTATTGAAAGTCCGGTATGTAAAGCCTTAACGAAATCGTTGATCATTAATGGTTTGTAAGGACACTAATATGTGTGCTGACATAGGAGGTAACCAAACCTTAGACGATAAATTGTGCCTGTGACACTCATTTTATAGACAAAAGCACTTAACAAACTCTGTTGTGCCGATAAGAGTGGGGCTCGCCAAAACCCAATAGATCTATCCCTTTCGTTCCTCGGCACTTGGATATAGATTAATGGCCCCTTGATACAATCCTATCGCACATTATCTTATGCTTGTTTCATTAACTAGCTTAACCATACCAATTGTAACATGTATCCTTCCCCGAGAGTTTAAAACTATAAAATGTTTAAATAAAAGGGGAAACATGGACTCACTGATTTGCGTCTTGTGCAAATCTCTAGATAATATCTAGTTCTACATTCATGATGTAACCTACAAGTGTTCTAATCTCGTAAGACACTTAGGCTTACATTTGTTTTTGTACAAGTAGTTCATCTTGAATTTTAATTAGACATGTATACATTTATATCATTGTTTGTTAATATATATTTCATATATGTTTTGTTTTCTTTTAGTTTGAATGGGCGTAGCCCAAAAGATAAGTGTAAAGGCCTAATCCATTTGATTTTTATGTATGGGCCTTGCCCAACTAAATTATATGTGTGAGCCAACCCATTTGATTTATAAAAGTGGGCCTAGCCCAATTTAATTTTTAAAAGAAGGCCTAGCCTATTTAGTTATGTAAATAGGCTTAACCTATTTGATTATCTAAATGGGCCTAACCCAAATTTTAAAGGTTACTTGTACTTTTATAAAACTAAGTTTATAAAAACTATAACTAATTTTATATAACTTACTTTTGTTATATAAACTCTAGTATATATATATATATATATATATATATATATATATATATATATATATATATATCATATATATATATCGCGTGTCTGTTCGTATGTCCGTTTTCGTTCATTTCGTCCATTTCGTTCGTGTCGTCCATTTCGTCCGTGTCGTCCGTTTCGTTCGTGTCATCCGTTTCGTTCGAATTGTCCATTTTGTCCGATAAGTTTGTTTAGTCCAAGTTTTGTACATATGTATATATACATACACACATATATATAAATATATACACACACACACATGTATATATATATATAGGGGAAGGTTCATTGGAGAACACTAAAAAATGGGGAACAGTGGGGAACCGACTCAAATGAACTCCGATTGGACTCATTCCAGCGGCGTTGGAACCGGCTCGTCGAACCCTAACTATGATCTCTTAACCCTAAACCCTAAATCCTAACCCCTAAACCCTAAAGCTAAAAAATAAGGCTAAAACCTAAGCTAAATCGTAAAATCTAAGCTATAAACCCTAAAAGCTAAACCCTAAAGGCTAAACCCTAAAACACTAAACCCTAAAGCTAAATCCTAAATACTAATGATTAACCCTAAAACTTAACCCTAAAGCTAAATCCTAAGGCTAAACCCTAATATAAGACCTTAAATTCAAACCCTAATATATTTAGGGTTTACGGGTTAGGATTCAAGGTTTAGGGTTAAAAGACCCTAGTTAGGGTTCGACGAGCCGGTTCCAACGCCGCTGGAATGAGTCCAATCGGAGTTCGTTTGAGGCGGTTCCCCACTGTTCCCCACTTTTTTAGTGTTCCCTAATGAACCTCACAATATATATATATAATTTATGTTTTTATTTTTTTTAAATATATATTTTAGTATGCACTACCACATTAACTAAATACATATAATTTATACACAAAATATATACACACAATTTGGTGATTCTAAATATATATATATATATATATATATATTCCTAAAATATATATTTAACCATTTTTAGTTTTAAGAACATCTAGTGATTTTTAACTTAAACTTTTTCACCCAAAAACTTGTATAATCATGATTAAAGTTTCTAATCATTTTAATCAAAATAAACATTGGTTAAATACACTTTAATCATGATTAAATTTTATAAAAAAATTGCCATAGTTTCCCCTAAACTATGGACTTTTCCCATGTTTTATAACATGATTTTATATACTTTTCAACTCAACAATTTTCCAATCTTTCATAAAAAAATCTAAACTTGAAATCTCAACAAGAAGTATTAAGAACTTATATGTAATCTTGTATAGTTTAAAAATCACGTTTTAAAGTGTGTTCATCTTTACTTTTCTTTAACAAGTTCATGTAAACTTTTAATTTATACAAAAGCTTATGCAAACTTGTTTACATATTTTCAAGACTTTATTTTTGTAACATGATTTTTATGTAAATCTATGTATTACTTGTATTAAAACATTTTTAAAAAAGATTACAAGTTAATAATATTCATGTTAATAGATCTTACTAGATCTAAACATGCACGTGTTTAGACCATACTTTTAAACATGATTTTGCAAGATCTTAGTATCTATATAATTATAACTTCAAAAATCATCAAGAATAACATATAATCATTTTAGTTTGTTTAGTTTTAGTTAAGGTTTCATGTGATTTTTTAGATAAGCTTCAAGATGATTACTTGTACATTTATGTTTAAACATAAATCACAAAAGTTTAAGTACAAGATCTAGATCTTACAATTAGCTTTTGAACAAGATGATGAATCAAGAAAAAGATGATAAAAAGATGAAGATCCAAAGCTTTAAGTCTTGAGAAATGCTTCAAATAACTTCCAACAATTTGCAAATGTCTTTTATCATCACGAAGGAGCCATGCTTGTAATAAATTGAATGTTTATGAAGATAAAAAGATGGTGTTTGTAGGACCGATCCTTGATGCTAAGGAACTTAAATTTGATATCTAACGTCCATAATAGCGGAAATATTACATCGTGTTTACCAATAGACAAGAATTAATCAGCTTAACATCAGGTTTATTGATCAAACGTCAAGAGTACAAGCTGACAGAGCTTTGCCTCCAAAATGCCAAAGTTACAAATGAGGAGCACTAGCTAGCTATTTATAGAACATCAAGTCCGCTCATGGAAGACCCAAGTTCGCCCGAACTTGCTACTGCAAGTTCGGCCGGACTTGTCTATACATGACAAGTTATGAGCGAACTTGACTAAAACAAATATAAATACTTCGAATAGCTAGCCTATTAAGCTCTATTCTATACAAACTCGATATAAGACTAAGACATAGACATTATACACCAACAGACTCCCCCTTGGATATAGTCTTCGTCTTGTATCAGTCTTCAAAACTCTGTCTTCATATAAACGTTAACGCACTCGACCGAAGAAGTTCTTAAACGGCTTCTTTCGTCGTTCTTGCTTAGGATCCGGCGTCTGGTCTGTAGGAGGCACTTTGTTCATATGCTGAAATTTCTTAATACTTGCCTTTCTTATTCTCTCATGAATTGCTTCGAGACGCTTCTCCTCTTTTGAAAACTCTACTCTTTCTAGATCTCTCCACTTTGTTTGCCACATTACCTGAATTAACTTCGTGTGCATAGCAAACGTTAACAACTTTCTGAAACTGCATCGCTTGTACCTTTTCACATTCTTCAAATACTATCTTGCTGTAGAAAGGCATTTAATATATTCTCTCGGGCAGTTAACCATCCACATAGGATCAAGAATCCTGATTGTCCTCCATAACCCCCTCATACCCTGAGAACCAACTATTTCAACTCGTTCCTTCGTCATATCCAAATGTTCTTCAAACTTCAAAACAATAACTGCTTCACAAGTCGATGGATCTATCTGCCACCACTTGAACAATGGATAGAAGTTCTGCTCAATCGGCATCAACGTCATGTTTCTCATTGCCCTTGGTCGCTTCATTATCAACGTGATGTCTTTTTCACCCGTCTTTTTGTTTGTCTTGATTCTACGACCAGGAATAAATGGCTTCCAATATCTGAATCCTTTCACCGCTTCAAACTTTATCAATTTCCACAACAATTGATCAATCACCTTCATGTGGTATGTAACGTTAACTGTCTGAACTAACTCTTCCACATCCCAATAAGGTAATGTCTTGAAATCAGCAAGGTATTTGAAGTATTGCACTCCAAATTCCCTCTTGATTGCATAAACGTTCAGCTCCTTGAACCAACCCCAACTCAAGATATCTCCCAAAGAACGTCTTTGTCTCTGGTAAAGAATGCTAGAGGACGTCGAATCTTACATTCGCGAGGCATCTCTTTAAACCAGGACTTCTTCGCTTGAGCAATTTCTTCTTTAGTCATTGGCTTTGGGACTTTACCTTCTCTCAAAGATTCTTCAATCTTTTCTTTCAGCATGTCTTCGTCGAGTTGCTTGTATATCTCCTCAAAAGTAGGAAAACTTTCAAAATTAGAACCGACATACTTCCCAGTTTGGTCTGTTTCGTCATCAGAAGACCAATCCTCAACGATCATTCTGTTGTATTCATCCGCCTCAAATCTTCTCACATACTGATACTCATTCGGCTCAAATGTGTTAACATTCAACACGTTTTCTTCGAAATCAAACTCTAGATCTACAGCATCAACTTCAACTAACTTTGCAAGATGTTGGTGCATAATGTCTTTGTCTTAGTCTATTATCGAGTCTGTATTGTATAGAGCTGAATAGGCTAAGTTATGAATTATATATGAAATGTTTGTAGCCAAGTTCGCCCATAATCATGTATTGTATGCATGTTCGGCCGAACTTGCATAGGCAAGTTCGGGCGAACTTGTATCTACTTGGGCCGAACTTGTTTTGCTATAAATACCTAGCTTGTGTGTCTTATTTGTAACTTTGGCAATGTAGAGGCGAAGCTCTGTCAGTCTGTATTTTGAACGTTTGATCTATAAAACTGACGTTTAACTGATTAATTCTTGTCTATTGGTAACACGACGTAATATTTCCGCTATTATGGATGTTAGATATCAAATTTAGGTTCCTAAGCATCGAGGATCGGTCCTACAAGTGGTATCAGAGCTAGAACAGCCTGATTTGATAGTATTAAGATAAGAACACTTCTATTTCTACTCCATTCTTCTTTTTTCTTAACTTTTGATCACAAAATGAAGAATTCATGGTCAAAATCTTTTGAATTTTGAATATATCATGTAAAATACAACAAAGATAAACCCTTGAAAGATTGGAGACCAAATTCAACCGAATTCATGTCGAAATTTTGAAAAAACCATGTTTTTGAAAATTTTCTAGAACGAACCTGTTGGCCATGTTCGGCCGAACTTGCCCTAAAACATCACTTTTCAAGTGATTTTTTAGTAAGTTCGCCCGAACCTAGGTGATTTTTGAGGAAATTTAGTCAAGTTCGCTCGAAGTTACGAAAGTTTCACTGATTTTACATCAAGTTTGACCGAACTTGTGTAATATCTAAGAGATTTTTAGTAAGTTCGCCCGAACTTACATAAGCATTTCATCAAAATTCTGTTGATAAGTTCGCTTTAAGTCTGTGTGTTTTCTCAACGATTGTCAAGTTCGACCGAAGTAGTCACAATTTTTTCAAAGCAATTCTAACAAGTTCGACCAAACTTGTTAAAAATCCAAGAATTCTTCATTAGTTACTACAAGTTCGACCGAACTTGTAGTAGGACTAACTGTTTTCAAAGTTTTTGAAAAATTTTCAGCGTACACGTTTCGTGATTCACAATGGAAGATCAACTAAGAGCTTATATGTCCGGAGCTAGTTCGTCAAATGACAACGTGATTAATCAAATTAATCTTGATAACGAAATGGGAACGACCGTCAAACCGCCCAAGCTGATGAGCATGGACGAATACGAAGCATGGAAAGAGAAATTTACCTACTGGGTTCAAGCCATGCACTTTGCTGGCTGGGTGTCAATTGAAAGAGGCTATAGTATTCCGGTAGATGAACATCAACAAGTTCTTGAGAACTACAACTACTCGACAGCTCAGAGAGACGAATACATTGCTGAGAAAAAGATGATCAGTCTCATCCAACAGTCAGTCAAAGAAGATATTCTGATCTTACTACCAGAGTATACTACAGCAAGAGAGCTTTGGTTGTCGTTACAGAAGAAATACCAAGGTAGTGCTGAAATGATCAAAAGCAAGAAGGCTCTCATTCCGAAAGAGTTTGATATCTTCAGCATGCTAAAGAATGAGACCATTAAGCAAATGATTGAGCATTTCTGTCATCTCAAAGTGCAAATGCGTAGACACGGTCTTGAGAAGATGGAACAAGAATACATCGACAAACTTGCTGACGCACTACCAGAGGGTGAATGGACTACGTATTTGATGGTTCTGAAGAATAGTGATAAGTGTGATTTCTTCAAGTTGTGAACCTTTATCGATAAACTGGAAGGCCACAAAATGGAGCTTCTGAAGATAGCGAAGTCAAAGAACGCAAATGTTGTTCAAGACATTGGTTTGTACTACAAAACCCGAATGCAAGATAACATTTCGAGTCCAAAAATTGGAACTGCTTTTAGTGAAAACATGAATGCTTCTCCACAGAACCAGAATCATTCACAGCCTCAGTATGACCAAAGTCCACAAAGTTCTTACTCGAGCACTGCTTCAAATTCAACATTCCAAAGTCAAGCAAATCAGAACCAACAGCAAAGTTCTGATCCGAATGTTTACAAATGAAACATCGTAGTGAATTTGAACAATATTGTTTCAGAAGAAGTTGCAAAACAACATATGTCACTACTCGCTACCGTCTTAGAGTCTTATGAATGTCTTGTTGCCGGTAAGATTGGAAATCCTGAGATGACCGCAGAAGATTATGATAAGGTAGACGAGGAAGAACTCGAACTAATGGACATCAAATGGTCCTTAGCTTCGATCATCAGGAGAGTGAGAAAGTTCGTTGCACTCACGGGCCGTGACATAGGAAACTCCAGCAACAAATTGGGTTTTGACAAATCCAAAGTCTCGTGCTTTAGATGTCGACAGAAGGGACATTTTAAAAGAGAGTGTAAGAACACCGAGGCAACCGGAAATCAAAGTCCTTTCGGAGGAGGGAATGAATATTACAAGAGGGCACTTCAATATAAACCTTTCCCAAAAAACTCAAGTTGAGATCCAAGAAAAGCCAAACAGTAGTACCACGAAGAAAGCCATGGTTGCATCCACAGAAAAAGATGGTTTTGATTGGAACTCTTATATTGGGAAAAAGACCGGAGTTGCTTTGATGGCGGAGATTGTTGAAGATACTTCTGCAGAGGAAGCAGCGGCAGCAACAGAAGCAGCAGCCTTCGAATAAGCTATTCTGGAACAATACTTGCATCAACAGCAGGAAGAAGAGGAATATATTCATATGCAGAGACAAAGAATTTTATCCTCTAATTCTTGTGATAGTTTTGCATGTCACTTTGATGGAAGCACGAAAGAACAAATGGTTGAGGAGAAAAAGATTGATGAAGTGATTATTGATGTCACTCAAGAAATGAAAGTCGAAGACCTCAAGGACATGACAGATAAAGCTTTAATGGCGAATCTAACCAAGGTAGGTCCAGAGGTAAAGATTGTCGAGAAAGAAGTTGTCAAAGTACAAGTTGTAGAGATTGAGAAACCTTGTATAAAATGTACTAAACCTTGTGTCGAATGTGCCAAAAAATCAAAGATCATCGCTGAAAACAATGTGCATAACGATTTGTTGAAATATGATTATCGCACAATGAAAGAAGCGTATGACAAAATGAAAAATGATTACGGCAGACTCGACAGAAATAACATCGAACAACATGATAATATAAGAATGTTGAGTGGTACAGTAATGGATAAACAAAGAGCAATTAACATTTATATAAACACCATTGCTGAAATCAAACAACAACTTCAAGATATGACAATCGAAACTGAAAGAGTTCGACAATTGTTAAGAAGTTATACCACCAACGCGTATGTTATAGATCACATTCTTCCAACAATCTCAACGGAAGAAAAACCTAAAAAGAAAGCGGGCAAAGAATATAGCAATGTTCCTCCACCCCTTTGCGAAAAATACTGTGTTAAATCTGTAGACGGGATGGACAAGGCACTCAATGTTGAATTACTTTCTGAAAAAAAAAACGAGTTGCCAGAGAACATTGATATAGTCTATGCTAAATCTGATGATGATAACAACGATGTGGTTAACAAAGTAGTTGAAAATGTTTTAAGTGATTCTGATGACGACAGCTTCAAAAGCGCCAACTCGAGTTCAAAGAATTCCAATTCACAATCTGAAAATGACGATAAGTCATCAGAAGATGGTTTAAGTGATGATCCTAATATTGTAATGTACAAAATTAAGGATTCAGATAGACTATACTTTGATGATAGCTTCCCGATTCAAAATGTGAATGAAGAATTGCTTGATAAATTCTTTAAACTCGTGGAAGTCACATCAGAGGAATTGGTAATCAATGAACGAAAATTCTATTCCAAACCTAAAAGAAACAACTACCAAAGAAACGGTGGTGATCATCCAGAAAGCCGGAGAGCGGGGTTGGGTTAGAAGAAGAAACTGATGAATCTGTAAAGAAATCGGTCACCATTTCATGAATATAAAAACAAAAACATGAAATTTGTATATGGGACGAATACAGTTCATGAGGAGAATTTGATTGGTAAGCAATCAAATGATGAGTTTAAAAAGGAGAAAGAAATTCAAAATAAAGCCAAGGTTACAAGTGGTGTCAAAACTTCAAGTAGGGTAAAATCACCGGTTAAAGGACATCCACTTGATAATCGGACATGTTTCAAGTGCAATGAAATTGGTCATATGGCACGACATTGACCGAAATCAAAACCGGCTTATCCTCGAAGAAGAGATTCTAATGTTGTTAAACCAAAGCAACCAGTGTTTGCAAAACCTGTAAAGATTTTGAAACGAAATGAATCAAAACCAGAAGTTAAACCAAAGTCTGAAAAGACTTTTGAAAATTCCATTTTCGAAAAAGGTGAAACTTCTAGGTCTAATGAAAACAAGTTTTACATCAAAAAGGCTAATATCAAATCTCAAACCTGGATTGCCAAGAAAAGGTCAACAACATCTGGTGTTGTTAAATCTGAGCTAGTAAAGACTAACAACACAAAAGAATCAAAGTCTAAAATCACTAAGTCTGAGCAGCTAAAGACTAGTGAGAATGTGAAAGAAATTAAAACAGAAATCAAGATCGATAATGTCAAATCTGTAAAAGATAAGAAAAAAGTGAAATTTTCAAACATTAACATTCTTGAAACAGATGATGAATCTGATTTTGATGATGTTGATGAGTTTGAATATGCTTTTGATGATGGTTATCCAGTAAAACCCACGACCAAAAAGGTTTGGGTAGAGCTTTTCACCTAATTTCTGAATTTTGCAGGGGCTCCAAAGATCCGTACTTTCAAAGTGGATTTTGGATAGTGGAGCGTCCACGCACATGACGGGAATGAAGGCATTGCTATTCGACATTAAAGTTATCAACGGTGGATATGTTGGATTTGCAGGAAATCAAGGTGGAACAATAGTCGCCGAGGGAAAACTATCCAATGGCGTAGTTTCTTTTGATCGCGTGAACTATATTGCAGAGCTTGAGAACAATCTTCTGAGTATATCGCAGATTTGTGACAAGAAATTTACAGTCCATTTCAACGACAAGGAGTGTATTATCTTGAAGCCGGGTTTCAAAATACCAGATGAGTGGATTCTGATGCGAGCACCTCGAGAGAATGATTTTTATGTTCTTGATATGGGTGTTGCTACCACTTCATCACAATCGGCACAATGTTTTGTATCAAAGACTACTGAAAAAGATTCTATTCTTTGGAATCGTAAGATGGGACATATTCATTTGTGAAAAATGAATCTTGGTTCATAATGATCTTGTAGAAGGCGTAAATCTTCAAAGTTTTCAGATGTCTGATCATTGCTTAGAATGCAAGAAGGGAAAGCAGATCAAGAAATCGCATCTGAAGAAAATTCTAAACTCAATCAAGTTGCCATTAGAACGTCTCCACATGGATTTATTTGGTCCTGTAAATGTTCGAAGCATATCAGGAGACTTATATTGCTTGGTCGTGACAGATGACTATTCGAGATATTCATGGGTATTCTTTCAAGAATCAAAAAACAAAACGTTCGAGAACTTGTTTATTCTATTCAAGAAACTAGAGAACATTTATCATCTACCGGTCAGACGAATTAGAAGTGACAACGGCACAGAGTTTAAGAATAACAAAATGAAGGAATTCTGCAATGCAAAAGGGATTCTGCACGATTTTAGTGCTCCCTATACTCCACAGCAAAACGGAGTAGCTGAACGGAAGAACCTAACTTTGATTGAAACTGCGAGAACCATGCTTGCAGATTCTAAACTTCCTATCAACTTCTGGAGTGAAGCAGTTGTTGCGGCTTGCTACACGCTAAAAAGGGTTCTCACTGTCAAACCAACAAAGAAAACATGTTTTGAGATGATAAACTGACGGAAGCCAAATTTGAAGTTCTTAGAACCATTCGATGCTCCGTGTACCGTAATAGACCAAGATGGCAAATTCGGAGCTAAATCTCTAGAAGGTTTCTTTGTCGGATATGCGAGTCCATTGAGAAGAGTATATGTTCCTTCATTGCGAAAGGTTATTGAAGCACAACACGTGGATTGTTTCAACTACACGGATCCTATTCAAAGGAAAGGTGACGCGTGGCTGTTTAACTATCAAGACCTTTGGAAGTCTTTTGACTTGCCCAAAGAACCGACTGATGAAGAAGTTGCAACGTTATATTATCTTCACCAGTCAGCGAATCAAGAACAAATTGTTCGACCAATTGTGGTTAATCAACCCACGTTGGATCCATCTTCTTCTGGCGCAAGTTCAAACAATAGTGGTGTTCCGACTGAAAATGTTTCTGAAACATTTTCAACACCTACTACTCTTCCACGAATGCCTAACACCTACTACTCTTCCACGAATGCCTCTACTGAACCAATGAATACAACAACGGAGCCCAGTATGCCTCAGATTCAAGATTCTGATTCAGATGAAGCACCAACATTTGATGCTGATGGGGAATCATCTTCTTCAGATGAAGAAGTGGAGCAGATAACAAGTCTTCTTAATCAATCTGCAGTCCCGAACAACAGAAATGAAGCTTCATCAAGCTCTCCAAACATTGAATTGGTTGTTGATCTCAATATCACGAATCAGCAAAACTCAGTAGATGTTCCAAGTGAAGAATTGCCGCGATCATATTCTTATCATCCGTCAACAAATATTATCGGAGAACTTCAAACTGGCGTTAGAACTCGAGGGCAAATTAATAAAGCACTCAGTTGTTTCTACACACACGTTGCTACAACCCAGAACTAGTGTTTCTATTCATGTTTCATCTATCAGATTGAGCCTAAGACAGTTAATGAAGCTTTAGCCGATGAAAACTGGGTACAAGCAATGCAAGAAGAATTATTGCAGTTTGAGAAGTTGGGTGTGTGGAAGCTTGAAGACCTACCAGAAAATCAAAAAACGATTGATACAAAATGGGTCTTTAAGTGTAAACGTGATGGTAGAGGGGTTATTGTTCGTAACAAAGCTAGGCTTGTTGTCAACGGATTTCACCAGCAGGAAGGGATAGACTACACGGAAGTCTATGTACCAGTGGCTCGATTGGAATCTATTCGAATTTTTCTAGCTTTCGCATCATGGAAAGGATCTAAGGTCTATCAATTGGATGTCAAATCAGCTTTTCTGTATGGCAAATTAAGCGAGAAGGTGTACGTTGGACAACCACCGGGGTTTGTCGATCCACTTAACAAGAAGAAAGCGTACCTACTGGATAAAGCTCTTTATGGTCTACACCAAGCCCTGAGAGCTTGGTACGAGACGTTATCGCAACATCTCGTCGGAAACGACTTTATCAGAGGAACTGTGCATAGTACTCTTTCCACCAGAGAAGTTGATGGCCATCTGATTATAGTTCAAATCTACGTTGACGACATCATCTTTGGATCTACAAACGATAGTCTCTGCAAAGAGTTTGAGGGAATCATGAAAAAGAAATTCGAAATGTCCTCGATGGGCGAAATGAAGTTCTTTCTTGGTTTGCAAGTAGATAAGCTTCCGGATGGTATTTCATTCATCAGACTAAGTATGTTCACGACATCTTGAAGAAGTTTGGAATGGAAAGCTTGAAGCCTCTTTCTACGCCTCTTGCTCTCAATCACGATATTGCGTTGACGAGACTGGAGCCAAAGTTGACGAGACGTTATACAGATCGATGATTGGATCGCTGATGTATCTAACGACATCACGCCCAGATATTATGTATCCAACCTGCCTATGCGCCAGATATCAGTCAAGCCCGAGGATCTTACATATGCAGATCGTGAAACGTATCTTCAGATATCTGAAAGGATGCCCAAGCACCGGCTTGTGGTACCCGAAGAACTACAATTTCGACCTCACAGGCTATGCTGATTCCGATTTTGGTGTAGATAAGTTGAATTCAAAATCAACTACAACGGGACGCCAGTTCTTCGGAACAAGAATGGTAACCTGGCAGTGTAAGAAACAGACTACGGTCGCTCTCTCTACCTGTGAAGCTGAGTATATCTCGGCCTCCAGCTGTTGTTCACAGATTCTGTGGATTCAACATCAGATGAGAGACTATGGTCTGCAATTTCTAGACACTCCGCTGTATGTTGATAACAAGGTAACCATCGATATAACTAAAAATCCGGTTCATCACTCACGCACAAAACACATTGAAATTCATTATCATTTCATTCTTGATTGATTCGAAAAGAAATTGGTACGAATAGAAAAAATCCACACCGACGAACAAAAGGCTGATTTTTATACCAAACCATTTTCTTTGTCACGGTTTAAATACTTGTTGAGAATTAACGGTATGAAAAATTTGCTGACAGGTGCGGACGCTGAGGTTGAATACGGATCGGACGACGAGTTCGCGTGATCC
Organism: Scalesia atractyloides; assembly: GCA_947069175.1. Taxonomy (NCBI): domain Eukaryota; kingdom Viridiplantae; phylum Streptophyta; class Magnoliopsida; order Asterales; family Asteraceae; genus Scalesia; species Scalesia atractyloides. The sequence goes on along the minus strand of CAMTDV010000005.1, from coordinate 67,626,537 downwards.
ACATTGGTTTGTAAACATCTTTCTAGTTTAGATTTTTATTAAAAACTAAAATCCAAAAAGATGTTTTTGATTTTAGGGGGAGAAATGTTAAGGAAAATACAAAAACATTCGAAAATTTTAAAATCCAAAAACATATAAAAATTCAAAATAAACAAAAACATTGAAAAAGACAAAAAGAATTCAGTGTCAAAAAAGGAAATGATAGTAAATCAGTGGACTATTATAGTATGCTAAAGAAATGTAAAGTTTAAAAGTGATAAACGAGTCTTACTATGGATGAGTCGATAGGCTTAACACGTTCAGTAAATTGTTTTCGAGATATAAACTAAATTTTACAACTGCTTAATCTTGTGGATTAACATATCTTGGATATATGGACTTAGTACTCCGAAATTTTGTTTGAAAGATTGCATGATTCTGAGATACGAGGTCTTTATAGATAGTTGATATCTGGGGTATTGTACAAGTTCTTCTGATTTTGCGGAAGCAATGGCCTAGAACTTCTATAATATTTTTGCTTTAAACCCCAAATTGCATGCAATATTGAAAAATATCGAAAGATATAATCATATGCAATGCTGAAAAGATTCCTTAAGTGGAACACACCTTAAAGTCGAGCCTTCATCTCTTTGTATGTACGGTAGTACTAACCTGATCTCGCAAGGTCTCGCACAACCCAGATACAGATATCAATTATGCTATATTCACCTGTAAGATGAAATCTAGGGAATCTGGATACGGGAGTATATTCAAGAAGTGGGAACCATAGATTAGTCAAGTTTCATGAATTTTACCTTAACATATCTTGAAACAGTTGAGAAATGTGGTAAAGTTTAAGTGGACAAATATATCGACAATCTAGGTAAACGAGTTTAAAACTTAAAGTCATTTAAAAGACAACGGTACTGGTGATATGTCTCAATCAACTGATATGTACCTTAGACACGGATTCACAAAAATATGTCTATAAATATGTTTGTACATAGTTTACATTGCTTATTTCATTGTATTTCAGCTTTACAGATTAAAATCAAAAAGATTTTTGGTGTGTTTTAGCATAAACTTATAAAAATTCAAAAAGATTTTATTTCTACATTTGTTTTCAGCAAACCAACGTTGGAGAACGGATCTTCGAAGTCTGGTAAGATGCTAGAACTGGTGGGAATCTCTTTGACAACGGGTTGGGAGCTAATCTGTTAATCTAAAAAGTCAAAACGATGAAAAGTTCATTAATTTGAAACTTTGTTTTTGAAAATATCAACAGTTTGTTCATAACGGGTCAAACCGGGGTCATTAACTTGGACTCGGCAGACAAATCGGTTAACCAAGGTCATTAACTTGGACTTGGTCAACTGAGTGGATTTTCATAAATGGTAAAAAGTTGGAAAGTTCAGGGTTAAAAATGAAAAATTTGAAAAAAGTTAAAATTTTGAGGTTTGGCAAGTTCGGCCGAACTTGCTAAATAATTCAAGTTTAACAAACAGCAAGTTCGACCGAACTTGCAGATGATTGTTTGTTGTTTCAAATAATAAGTTCGCTCGAACTTCTCTGGGCCTTCATGATGGGCTTAGCAAGTTCGCCCGAACTTGACATGGTATAAATACCATTCAAGTTCGGTCGAACTCATTTACTTGTTATCAGAAAATAAAGAGCGAACTTAGGCGATTGAAATAATTTGTGTGAAATTGGCATTTGTATACCGTTATTCTGTCCAATTGAAGTTTGTTTTTGGTGATTTGCACACCAATCACAATGGCAGAGGTATAAAATTGTGATAAAACCATGGATTGAACTGTTAAACAAACATAACCAGATCTAAAACTTAAAATCTGATAGATTTAGGTGTTGTTGGACAAAATTGATCATAGATTCTGAATCTACACCTAAAGTCGACCGTATAACTTGTTTTGATTGATCTGAAACGAACGTTTGAATGTCTGAACATTGTTTGGTCTGATGAAGAAGACGACAAGTTTGGCCGAACTTGTTGTCAAGTTCGACCGGACGTGTCCAAAATATGCTTAAATGATTTAGTTTCATATTCGACCGAACTTGATTAATGAAATGATTTAATTCTTCATCTTCGACTGAACTTGGATCTTAATAAAACTAAAATGTTGATAACATAAGTTTGCCCGAACTTGTTCTTTAATAAGGAACATGTGTTTTTATACATGTTCGGCCGAACTTAGTTAAAATTGAATGATAAAAATTGTTGTAAGTTCGCCCGAACTTGAATTTGAAAATGTTGAACATGTTTATCACATGTTCGGGCGAACTTGATCAAATCAGAATGTTGCAGGCACAGATTCTAGCGCGTGTTTATCTCAGTTGAGTTTTCCAAAACTCACAATACATGCATTACGCTCGACAAGTCTATTTGTCCATCGCTGAAAGAATATGACAGTATTTTGAACTTTCTCGAAGATAGTCATATTCGCCATGCAATTACTGAGCGCACCGTATCATATCATTCTCATAGGCAATCTCTTCTACAGTACAGGTTGGTGATGAGCTAAAGCCGATCATAGTAACCGAAGGTGATATTCGAAGGATTTTGGAACTTAAAGACAAAGAAGACGATCTGATTCATTTAGATGAAAAGATGGTTCGCGGTTGCTTTTTTCGCATGGGATACAAAGGAAGCGTAAACAAACCGACGCTGAAGAAAGGGGAAGTGCCTAACCCCTACAAGCTTCTTATTCATGCGTTGATTCATACACTTAGCCATCGCAATGCCGGTTTGGATGATGTACATGATTATTTGGCTAGTATGGCAATGACGCTGATTTTGAAAAAGCCGTTCAACGTTTTGAAGTTAGTGTTTACTCACATGTCGAAGAACATGGATGATTTGAGATTGTGTCTTTATCCGAGATTTATTCAGATGTTGATTGATGAAAAGTATGCCAACATTGCTCGAGATTCGAATGACGTTCTTTATCTAGTTCATTTCGATGAAACTACAGTGAAGAAGCTTATCAAGTTCCAGAAACAAGCTTCAGCTCCTATTGCCAAGCCAGTATTCGGAGCTATAAAAGATTCAGATTATGTATCGCCACCTGGAAACAAATGAAGAAAAGAAGGTAGCGACGATGAGAAAGAGCTTGAAGCTGAACAAGAATGGTTTTAAAGAATTCAAACCAAAGGCAAGGAGTGAATGGTTTTTGAAGGCTGAAGCTGATAAGCTGAAAAAGAAGCGAGGATCAAAGAAAGTTGAAACTTTGCTTGTTGATGAGGAGGAGACTGAAAATGTTGAGGCAGTGGCTGGATCTAATGCTGCAGTTGTTAATGAGAGTCAAGAAACTGTTAAGTCGACTCAAGAAGAGGTAATTTCTGCTACGTCCGAAAATGAAGAATCTGAAAGAGCCTGAAAAGACAGAAGCAGAAATTAGAGCAGAAAAAGAAAGGAAATTGGATGCAGACTTTGATCCAAATGCTGGAAAAGAATCTGACGAGGAGAGACCTAAGAAAAAGGCGAAGCGTACAAAGTCTCCTGCAATTGAAATATCAAAGAAGACTACAGGGTCATCGCATACAAAATGAAATAGAAAAGCTAAGAAAGCTCAGAAAGCGGTGAGCAAGAGATACAAGAGCAAGGTGCAAAGCACAGAAGCCACACAAGAACCTTCTGGTGCTCAGGAGAAAAGAGTCACACAAGAACCTCCTCCACAAGAACATCCTGTTATCGTTCATGTCGAAGCTGGAAGGCAAGGAGTTACACAAGAACCTCCTGTGTCTGAAGTTTTTGAAGTTCCGATCGCTGAATCGCCTAGTGCTCCAAAGACTTTTGTTCCTGAAAGTTCTACACCGAAGAAGTCTACACCGAAAGCTGCAACACCAAAAGATTCAACACCAAAGACGCCAAGGGGAAGTATGTTTGGTTATATGCCACACGGTCCAATAGTCTTGAAGACTTGGATGAATTTTTCCCAGAGACTAATGCTGAAATGTTAGAAAAATGTGTGAAGGTATTGGAAGATAAAGTTGCACATATTGAGATTGAAAAGGCTGAGCTTGTAAAGAAGGTGAATCAAAGCGAAGTCGAAAAAGAAATTCTTGACGATAAAGTAAAGGTGCTTGAGAATGAACGTGAGTATTACAAGGCATTGATAGAAAGTTTGCTGGATGCAAATGAAAAACTACAGAAAAAGATTGAAGAATTGAAGAAAATTCAAGCTTTCAATGATAGAAGATTCATTAGATCACAAAATGTGTTCTCCGACAATCTGAATATTGATTTTATCGCTGAATACGATCGTCTGGATCGTCAAGAAGTCAAGGAACATGCTGAGAGAGAATTGGCTGAGAGTGGTAAAGGAAAGCAAGTTGAGGGTGAAGCCCCTAAATCTACTGCTGAGAAATCTTCCGATGTCCCCGAGAAGCCTACTAAAGATGTTTCAAAAGCTTCTGAGTCTGATATCCAAAAGGTTGACGAATCTGTCAAGCATTCTGATCCTACCATTGTTATTGAAGAAAAGACAATGAAGAAGCCGAAAAGGAAGATAAGAATGACGAAGAGGAAGAAGGTTATGAAGATTGGAATGTTGGGGATGATGATGATTTTGATCAAGGCGATGATGATTTTGATCAAGGTGGTACAGGTTTAAAGATCAATGATGAATTTGATTTTTCTGATCTGATAAATGATGAATCGAATAAGCTGGAAGACAAAAGCCAGGGGGAGTCAGGGCAAAAAGGGCCTTCAGATGATATTGATTTGTTGGATGTTGATCGTTTTGCGAAGCCTGTGACTGCAGTACCTACGAAGCCTTTAATACTGATGTTGGAACACAATGTTGAAGAAGGTGAGTTTGCACATAACTACACGAAAGAAGATCTGGCGAAACTGGTTGAAACTGAAGCTGAGAATTTAGAGTTTGATTTTGAAGAGGTCATGAATGTTAACACATTTGAGCCCAATGAGTATCATTATGAGAGAAGATTTGAAGCCGATGAGTACAATTGTGTGATTGTGGAAGATTGGTCCTCAGATGATGAAACAGAAAAGAAAGCTAAGTATGTTGGTCAGGATTCAGAAAGTTTTCCTACATTTGAAGAGATATATAAACAACTGAATGAAGATATGTTGAAAGACAGAATTGCTGAAGAGCTATGTGAAGGAAAGATTCCTAAACCAATTACCAAAGAAGAGATAGCTGAAGCGAGAAAGTCCTGGTTCAAGGAGATGCCTCATGAACGTAAGTTTCGACGTCCACTAGCATTCTTCACCAGAGATAAAAATGTTTCTTTGGGGGATATACTTAGTTGGGGTTGGTTTAAAGAGATAAACGTATATGCAATCAAAAGAGAGTTTGGAGTGCAATACTTCGAATATCTTGCTAATTTAAAGACATTGCCGTATTGGGATATGGAAGAGCTGGTACAAACAGTGAATGTTACTTATCATATGAAGACAGTTGATCAGTTGTTGTGGAAGATGATTAAGTACGAAGCTGATAAAGGTTGGAATCACTGGAAGCCATTTATTCCGAGATGAAGGGTTAAGATCAATAAGGTTACAGGAGAAAAGGACATAACGTTAATCATGAAACATCCTAGAGCCATGAGGAATATGCCACTTATGCCGATCGAACAGAACTTCTATCCTTTATTCAAGTGGTGGCAGATTGATCCAGCTACTTGTTGTGTTAAAGTTTGAAGATCACTTGGATATTGCTAAAGAACGAGTTGAGGTAATGGGTCATCAGGGTATGAGAGGATTGTGGAGGACGATAAGGATTCTAGATCCTATGTGGTTGGTAAACTGCTCGAGAGAAGATATAAAATGCCTTTTCTATAGCAAGATTGTTTTTGAAGAAAGAGAAAAGGTACAGGCGATGCAGTATCAGAAAGTTGTCAACGTTTGCTATGCACGTAATGTAAATTCTGGTAAAATGTTGCAAACAAAGTGGAGGGATCTGGAGAGAGTTGAATTTCTAAAGGAAGAAACCAGAAGTGAGGCGATCAAAGAAAAGATGGAAAAAGCGGTAAGGCAAAGTTCCTCAGAATGGCTAACTTTAAAAAACCACCGCCAACTGATCAGACGCCAGATCCGAAACAAGAGAGACGAAAGAAGCCGTACAAGAACTTCTTTGGTCGGGTACGATAATGTATATATGAAGACAGAGTTTTGAAGACTGATAAAAGACGAAGAAGATATCCAAGGGGGAGTCTGTTGGTGCATGATGTCTATGTCTTAGTCTATTATCGAGTCTGTATTATATAGAGCTAAATAGGCTAGGTTATGAAGTATTTATGAAATGTTTGTAGCCAAGTTCGCCCATAATCATGTATTGTATGCATGTTCGGCCGAACTTGCATAGGCAGGTTCGGGCGAACTTGTATCTACTTGGGCCGAACTTGTTGTGCTAAAAATACCTAGCTTGTGTGTCTCATTTGTAACTTTGGCATTGTAGAGGCGAAGCTCTGTCAGTCTGTATTCTGAACGTTTGATCTATAAAACTGACGTTTAACTGATTAATTCTTGTCTATTGGTAACACGACGTAATATTTCCGCTATTATAGATGTTAGATATCAAATTTAGGTTCCTAAGCATCGAGGATCGGTCCTACACAAGATCTTCCTTAGTATAGTTGTGTATAAACTCGCCTTCCTCCACGTTATGTTCAAGCATTAACAACAAAGGTTTTGTGGGTACTGCAGCAACTGGCTTAACAAATCTTTTAACATTCAACAGATCAATCTCATCAGTTGGCCCTTTTTGCCTTGACTCCCCCTTACTTTTATCATCCATCTTGTTCGATTCATCATTCATAAGATCAGAGAAATCAAAATCATCAGTAACTTTTGCTTCAGCAATTTTCATTCCAACACCACCCTGATCATCATCATCGTCATCATCTGCAACATTCCAATCTTCATATTCCGAATCATTTTTCTCTTCATCATCATCTTTATCCTCCTTTTCAGCTTCTTCATCGTCCTTTTTAGAAGCAACTATAGGATCAGAAGGCTTGACAGATTCGTCAACCTTTGGAATATCGGACTTAGAAGCTATAACAACATTTTCTTCAACTAGTTTCTCTGCAGTCTCAGAAGATTTAGGAGCTTCACCTTCAACTCCTGTACCTTTACCACTCGCAGCTAACTCTTTTTCAGATCGTTCTTTAGCTTCTTTTTGATCCAGACGATCATATTGATGAAATCAATCCCCAGAGAGCTAGATAAAACTTTCTGCATCCTGGAAAATCTTCGATCATTTAGTGCTTGGATTGACCTTAGATCTGAAATCTCTATTTGAAGCTTTTCATTTGCATCTTGCAAACTCTCCATCAATGCCTTGAAATATTCTCGTTCATTCTCTAACACTTTCACTTTGTCGTCTAATATCTCTTTCTCTACAGAGCTTTGATTCACTTTTTTTACTAACTCTGCTTCTTGAACTCATCGTTTGATTGTTTACCAATCAAACTTTCCTCATGAACCGTGTTCCCCATATACAAAATTCATGTTTTTATTCTTATATTCATGAAATAGTGACACTTTCTTTTTAGGTTTATCTGATTCCTCTAATCCCAACCCAGCTCTCTAGTTTTCCGGATGGTCACCATCATTCCTTCGGTAGCAATTTCTTTTAGGTTTGGAATAAAATTTCTTTTCATTGATCTCCAGATCATCTGATGTGACTTCCACGAGTTTAAAGAATTTGTCTAACAATTCTTCCTTCACGTTTTGAATCGGAAAAACTGTCATCAAAGTATAATCTATCAGATTCCTTAATCTTGTACATTACAACATTAGGATCATCACATAGATCATTCTCCGATGATGTATCGTCATCTTCGGACTGAATCAGAATTCTTTGAACTCGAGTCGGCGCTTTTAAAGCTACCTTCATCAGAATCGTTCAAAACATTTTCAACAACTTTTTTAACCACAGCATTGTCATCATTTGTTTTAGTATAGATTACATCAATGTTCTCTGGCAACTCAGTTTTCTTTTCAGATAATAACTCAATATTGAGTGCCTTAACCATCCCATCAGCGGATTTGCGACAATACTTCTCGCATAGGGGTGGAGGAACATTACTGTACTCTTTACCAATTTTCTTTTTAGGTTTCTCTTCCGATGTAATTGTCGGAAGGATGTGATCAATGACATATGCGTTACGGGTGTAACTTCTCAAAAGTTGTTGAACACGCTCTGTTTCAATTTTCATGTACTGGAGTTGTTGCTTAGTTTCAACAATGGTGTTAATATAGATATTAATCGCTTTTTGGTTATCCATTACTGTTCCTTTCAACATCCTTATTGTATCATGTTGTTCAATATTATTTCTATCAAGCCTTCCATAATCATTTTTCATTTTATCATACGCTTCCTTCATTGTGCGATAATCGTATTTCAAAAGTTCATTATGCACATTGTTTTTAGCGATGATCTTTGATTTTTCGGCACACTCAGAACATGGTTCAGTACATTTTGTACAAGGTTTCTCAACTTCAACAACTTGTACATTGACACTTTCATTTACCTCTGGACCTACCTTGGTTAGATTTTCCATTAACGCTTTGTTGGCAATATCCTTGAGGTTTTCGGCATTCACTTCTTGAGTAACATCAATGACTACTTCATCAGTTGATTTCTTCTCGGGAACTTGTTCCTGAAAACTTCCATCAAAATGACCTGCAAAATTATCACACGAATTACGAGATAAAATTCCTTACTTCTGCAAGTGGATATACTCCTCTTCTTCACGTTGTTGTTGTAGATATTGTTCTAGCAGAATATTCTCCATAGCCGCAGCTTCTTCTGCAGAAGTATCTTCAACAATTTCAGCCATTAATGCAACTCTGGTCTTTTTACCGATGTTGGAATTCCAGTCGAAACCGTCATCTTTGTTTGATGCAACCATAGCTTTCTCAGTGTTGCTACTATTTGGTTTCTCTTGGATTTCAACCCGAGTCTTCTTCGGGAAAGGCGTGTACTGAAGTGACTTCTTGTAATACTTGTTGCCTCCTCCGAATGGACTTTGATTTCCTGTTGCTTCAGGGTTTTTGCACTATCTCTTAAAATGTCCCTTTTGGAGACATCTGAAGCACGTCACTTTTGTCTTGTCGAAACCTAGTTTATTGCTAGAATTTCCGATGTCTCGGCCTGTTAACGCAACAAACTTGGTAACCCTTTGGATATTCGAAGCTAAACTCCTCTTAATATCCATCAACTCGAGTTCTTCTTCATCCACTTTGTCATAATCTTCTGCCGTCATTTCGGGATTTCCAATTTTACCGGCTACAAGACTTTCGTATGACTCCAGAACAGTGGCAAGAAGCGACATATGCTGTTTAGCGACTTGTTCCAAAACAACATTGTTCAAATTCACTGCGATGTTGCACTTGTATACATTCGAATCAACATTTGTTTGTTGATTCTGATTTGCTTGACTTTGATAAGATGAATTTGAACCAGTGCTTTAAAACGAACTTTGTAGACTCTGATCATAATGAGGCTGTGATTGGTTCTGATTCTTTGGAGAATTGTTCGAAGAGTTCAAACTTGCGTTGAATGCTGTCTGAATCTTTGGGGTTGAAATATTATCTTGCATTCCATTCTTGTAGTACAAACAAACGTCTTGAACTACATTAGCGTTCTTTGACTTTGCAATCTTCAAGAGTTCCATTTCATGACCTTCGAGTTTATCGATAAATGTTGATAGCTTGAAGAATTCCCATTATCGCTTTCCTTCAGAACCATTCGATAAGTAGTCCACTCTCCATCTGCTAGAGCATCTGGACTTTAAGATGACAGAAGCGTTCAATCATCTGCTTCATGGTCTCACCCGTCAGCATGTTGAAGATATCGAACTCATCTCCGCGCTTCTTGATACTTCTTCTGAAGAGAAAGCAAGAGATCTCTTGCAGTTGTGTATTCCGGTAGCAAGACGAGAATATCTTCTTTAACAGATTGTTGGATAAGACTGATCATCTTTTTTCTTAGCAATGTATTCTTCTTTCTGTACAGTCGTGTAATTGTACTTTTCCAACACTTGCTGGTGTTCATCCACTGGAACAGTGTAACCTCTTTCAATCGACACCCAGCCTGCAAAGTGCATGGCTTGAACCCAATATGAAAATTTCTCTTTCCATGCTTCATACTCGTCCATGCTCATTAGCTTGGGCGGTTTAACAGTCGTGCCCTTTTCGTTATCAAGATAGACTTGATGGATCACGTTGGCATTTAACGAACTAGCTCCAGACATAAAAGCTCTTTGAATATCATCCATCATGAATAACGAGACGTGTACGCTGAAAATACTCAAAAACTTTTGAAAATGTTAGTTCTACTACAAGTTCGGTCGAACTTGTAGTTGAAATGAAGAACTCTTTGAAATTATCACAAGTTCGGTCGAACTTGTGATTTGATTTGCAAATTTCTTTATACTGAACTTCGGTCGAACTCATGACTATTTAAAAAATAAACCAGAGTGAACTTCGAGCAAACTTGTCAAGTAAATTTGATGAGAAACTAGTAAGTTCGAGCGAACTTAGCTAAAAAATTCTTGAATTTTATCAAGTTCGATCGAACTTGACAAAAAATCAATAGATTTCTAGTAACTTCGAGCGAACTTATCTCTAATTCCTTAAAAAATGCCTCAAGTTCGAGCGAACTTGGTAAAAAATAACTGAAAAAGTAAGTTTTTAGCACAAGTTCGGCCGAACTTGGCTAACAAGTTCGATCAACTTGGTTTTGTCAAACATGGTTTTTTCAAAATTTTGACGTCAATTTGGTTGAATTTGGTCTCCAATCTTTCAAGGGTTTATCTTTTTCGTATTTTACATGATATATTCAAAATTGAAAAGATTTTGACCGTGAATTCTTCATTTTTGATGAAAAAGTTAAGAAAAATAGAAGAATGGAGATGAAATAGAAGTGTTCTTGTCTTGATACTATCAAATCAGACTGTTCTAGCTCTGGTACCACTTGTAGGACCGATCCTCGATGCTAAGGAACCTAAATTGGATATCTAACGTCCATAATAGCGGAAATATTACGTCGTGTTTACCAATAGACAGGAATTAATCAGTTTAACATCAGTTTTATTGGTCAAATGTCAAGAGTACAAACTGACAGAGCTTCGCCTCCAAAATGCCAAAGTTACAAATGAGGAGCACTAGCTAGCTATTTATAAAACATCAAGTCCGCTACTGCAAGTTCGGCCGGACTTGCTACTGCAAGTGCGGCCGGACTTGTCTATACATGACAAGTTATGAGCGAACTTGACTAAAACAAATATAAATACTTCGAACAGCTAGCCTATTCAGCTCTGTTCTATACAGACTCGATATAAGACTAAGACATAGACATTATGCACCAACAGTGTTCTTGAAGATTATGAAGGTATGAAGATATGAATGATGAAGATGAAGAAAGGGAAAAGTGAGTGGAAGGAGAAGTGATTTGTGTTGTTATAATTCTTCATGTGTTAGTCATCCATTAGCAAGCTTATATGGTTTATAACTCAACAAAGTAGATTAGTGGGGGAGGGCCACCTTGGTCTTCTTATTTATATTATTATTATTATTATTATTCTTTTTTTTATATAATGTGTTATATTTTATAAAATTTTATGACCTTTGATATTTCGGGTATTGTGTTTTTATAATATAAATGTATAAATGGTAAGTTATATAATGTTCGGTATGCAAAAACATGTTACTAGTTCACTAGATTAGTCGTTTCTTGTTTGGATAACGAATTTGGCTCGTGTTTCGTTATCAGGAAAATTACCGGCAAATTATACCATTTATACGAAAATGTTTACATATCCATCTTCAAGATATTTTTTATGTCCAAAACTTCTTAACTAGTTCGTTAGACTAGTATCATTGTTATTTTGGTTATAGTTTTTGTACCGGTTTTGTTATCAGGTAGTTACCAAATTAGTTGTATAGCTTTAGACGATAATGTTTATAAAGGAATTTTGTCTTGTTTTCAATACCCTATATATGGTTAATGATAAATAATATTTATTTTTGGATTTTGGACATTGCTGAATTGTTCTGCGATGTGCTGCACACTTCTGCAGAATTGTTGAATTCTTCTGTGAACGACCCAATTAAGTGTTTATACAATTTTTTTTTTGGAAAGTATTAATTGTAAGTTATTTCCAACTTATGTTATTATGTAATATTTGTTGCGGACATATTTCCGAGTCTTGTTTTTGTCGTGTCAGGCTGTACCACGACTAGTCTTGGCATGAACTATGTGTTCGCATTTCTACTAGTTTGTCTAGGACATAGTTTATATTGTTTCACAATGCAGCGAACTTGTTATCCTTTCACAATATAATTGTGTATAATTCCTATACTTTTAAGACTTAATAAATTAAAATAAAGTCAAGTATGCCAAAATAATTAATATAATAATTGTTTAAGTTGTACGAAGTTACCGGTATTTTGCCGAGTATCACATTCTCCCCCTATTAAAGAAAATTTCATCCCAAAACCCTAAACCCGAGTGTCACTTCGTCGTTTACTTAGCAATTTTTCTCAAGAACTCTCTTTGTACGAAGAAGATTATGAATAAATAATTGTTCTCTTCAGATGAAGTGAACTATATATAGGGTACAGTTTCATCTACGTATGCGGATAGATATCTATCTTCATGCAAAGATAAGATATCTATCTACGTGCGAAGATAACCCTAACTTTTCAAATCTTTCAATTTTTCGAACATTTAACCAGTTTTAACGACCCACTCAACTGACCAAGTCCAAGTTAATGACCCTTGTTTACTGATTTGTCTACCAAGTTCAAGTTAATGACCTTGGTTGAACACTTTATGAACAAACTAATGTTTTTTTTTGTCAATTTCAAGTTTCAAATTAATGAAATTTTTATCATCTCAAAACATTTTCTCATTTCAGATAAGCTCCCATCCCGTTGTTCTCAAGATTTCATTCAACAAACAGCAGCTTTGGATTTTGAAGATCAACTCTCCATCATCGGCAGTCGAAAATGAGATGAAAACTAAAATCTTTTTGATTTTTCCAAAGTTTATGCTAAAACACACTGAAAATCTTTTTGGGTTTTTTCTGAAATGAAATAGCTATGTGCAAACATATTTACAGACATATTTTTGTGAGTTTGTGTAAGAGGATCATATCAGTTTTTGAGATTTATCTCTAGTACCGTTGATCGGATAAAACTTTAAGTTCTAAACAAATTCACTTAGATTGTCAGTATACTTGTCCACTTAAAACTCTACACATTTCTCAACTGTTTCAAGATACGGTAAATAGATGTCTTAGAACTTGACTTAACAGTGTTTCCCACCTCAGAATATACCCCCGTATCAAGATTCCCTGGATTTCATCTTACAAGTGAATATAACTAACTGATATCTGTATCTGGGTTGTTGCAAGGCCTTGAGAGCTCAGGTTAGTACCACCGTACAGGCAAAGAGCTGAAGGCTCGACTTAAAAGTGATGTTCCATAATTGGAATCTTTTGACTACAATTGTTGGATCTTTCGATTCCTACAATTTGACGCAGCTTTAGGTTTCAAAAGCAAAAGTATTCTACAAGTTCTAGGCCATTGCTGACATAAAATCAGAAGAACTTGTATAATACCCCAGATATCAATTATTTATAAAGACATAGTTTTCTCAGAATCTGGCAATCTCTCAAACGAAATTTCGGTGTACTAAGACCATATATCCGAGAAATGTTAATCCACTATTAAGAGGATTCGTTATGTTTATATCTCGAAAACAATTTACTGAACGTGTGAAGGCTACTGGCACATCATCAGTGAGACTCGTTTAAACACTATTTAAACTACATTTCTTTAATATACCGTGATAGTGCACTGATGTACATATTTCCCACCCTATCAAAAACATATTTTTGGATTTTTGGGTTTAAAGAAAGAAATATTGACCGACCGATGAGGATTACTTCTCATTGCCATCCATCTCGGTTTCAACCTCTTTGTCCCCCCTGATGTCAAATCTTTCATCCCGTTTATTTCAGAAAATATTTAAACCTAGTTTGATCAAACGGTTTTGTATAAAAGTCAGCTCTCTATTCATCAGTGTGGATCTTTTGAATACGAATCAACTTTTTCTCATGACAATCACGGATAAAGTGATGTCGTATTTCAATGTGTTTAGTTGTAGAGTGTCGAACTAGATTTTTGTTATGTCCATGGCCGCTTTATTATCTACATAAGTTGGCGTATCAAGAAACTGCAATCCCTAGTCTCTCATTTGTTGTTGTATCCACAAGATTTAGGAAAAACAACTAGAAGCTGAAACGTATTCTGCTTCGCAAGTAGAGAGCGACTGTGGATTGCTTCTTGCATTGCCACGTTACTAAACGAGTTCTGAAGAACTAGCATCCAACCATTGTAGATTTGGAATTTAGTTTGCAGCAGCGAAATTTCGAGTCAGAATAGCCTTCCAGCTTGAAATCGTCAGTACGCGGGTACCTCAAGCCTAAACTTGGACAACCCTTCAAATATCGTAAGATCCTCTTGACAATTATCAGGTGAGATACTCTGGGACTTGACTGGTAGCGTGCGCATAGACAAGTTAGGTACATGATATCCAGTCGTGATGCATCGATCTTCTCAGCAGTTAGGTCTGAATTGATTCCATGATTCTAAGCCAATGGGTAGATATTGGTGATGCATGTAGATTCCATCAGGCAATTGATCAACCAGAAGTCCCGTAGATAACTTCATCTCCCCCATAGAACTCATCTCAAACTTCTTCTTCATGACCTTCTCAAACTCTCTGCATAATGCATCATTTGTCGAACCGAATATTATGTCTCCACATAGATTTGCACAATAGGATGTGTCTGTCCACTTCCCTATGAAGAGGGTGCTACCTCGAATAAAACCGTTGTCTAAGAGATGCTGTGACATCATCTCGTACCAGGCTCTCAGGGCCTGATGTAAACCGTACAACGCCTTATTGAGCAAGTAGACTTTTCCTTTATAAATCGGATCGACGAACCCTGGTGGTTGGCCGACATAAACTTCCCCTTTCAGCTTGTCGTACAGGAATGGGATTTAATATCTAATTGGTACACTTTAAATCCCTTCCAAGATGTGAATGCGAGGAAGATACGGATAACTTCCAATCTTGCTACGAGTGCATAAACTTCAGTGAAATTTATTCCCCCTTGTTGATGAAATCATTGACCAACAAGTCGAGCTTTGTTAGGCACGATAACTCCACGATCATCTCTTTTGCACTTGAAGACCCACTTTTTGTTAATCTTCTTGTGGTCGTCCGGTAGATCTACTAGCTTCAAAACTCCAAGTTTCTCAAACTGTGAGAGTTCTTCCTTCGTTATGTTCACCCAAATCTCCTCAGTTAGAACTTCCTTGTACGTTTTTAGTTCTACCTATGAGATAAAGCATTTAAATGAGAATTCATTTTGTAAATGAGCAACTTAGAATAGAAACAACTTAAGCCCTTTGAAATTTGGTGTCTGGTTGTAACACCGCTCTGCAAATCTCCAACTATTGACTCAGGTAGGTGGTTAGACAATGTCCTCGACATAACTTCATCAGATACGCTCACTTCGTGTTCTAGATTTGTCACATTCTGTTCAACGTCTTGACTAAAAGCAGTAGCTTCTTTCTGAGCACTCGTTCCTTCAGCTTAGTTGTTTAGTAAACTTTCAATCTAAATTTCACCTTCATCAGAAGTAGATCCACTACCATAAGTTGACTCAGAATCAAAATCGTCTGATTGATCAAAAGTAGGAGCTGATTCATTCACTTCTGGTGAGACTACGGGTTCTTGATGTTGTGTTCTTGGACCTGCTTTAGCATCGTTTGTGCCAACGTATTTTTGTGTTACAACAACTGGTCTAGGAACATGTTCTTGTGAAAACGATTGTTTTTGCTATTAAAGCACAGCAAGTTCCTCCTCAGTCGGTTCAGCTTGCAGTTCAAAGGAATTCCAAAGACTCTTATAGTTAAACAGCCAAGGTCACCAACTTTCTGTGCCGTAGACGTGTATCTTTGACAATCTAGGTGCTAAGCCTCAATAACCTGGTTTAAGCTAGGAAGATAAACTCGCTTAAGTGGACTGGCATATACCACGAAAAACCCATCTAGAGACTTAGCTCCGAATTTACCATCCGGGTCGATAATCGCCAGAGATCCAAACGGCTCTAAAAACTTCAGATCTGGCTTTCGTTGGTTAAGTAACTCAAAACACTTCTTCTTGTGCGCCTTGACCATCAATACTCGATTAAGCGTGTAACATGAAGAGGCAACCTCTTCCTTCCAAAAGCATATAAGCAATTTTGAGTCGGCGAGCATGATGCGTGTTGTTTCAATGAGAGTTCTATTCTTTCGTTCAGCTACCCCATTTTGATGTGGGGTGTATGGTGCGCTAAATTCATGAAAAATTCCTTTGTCATTATAGAACTCCAACATCCTGTTATTTTTTAATTTTGTACCATTGTCACTACGGATTCGTCTTATCGGTAAGCGGTACAGATTCTTTAACTTTCTGAAAAGAATCATTAAACTATCAAATGTTTCATCCTTTCTTTTCAGAAATAGAACCCATGAAAATATTGAGTAGTCATTAGTCACAACGAGGCAATATAGATCACAAAAAATACTACGAACGTTAACTGACCCAAACAAATCCATATGCAACCTCTCTAGTGGCAGCTTGATTGAATTCAGGAGTTTTCTTGGATGAGACTTCCTATGTTGCTTGCCTTTCTTGTGGCTAATACAATCATCATTCAAGTGGAAACTCTTTAAATTTACATCATCCACAAGATTGTTGTGCACTAGAAACTTCATCTTTAGTAAATGTATATGCCCCATCTTTCGATAACACAGAATCGACTCCTTTTCTGTTTCCTTTGAAACAAAACACTGAGCAGTTTTCATTGTAGTGGATGCAACAATTATGTCAAAGACATAGAGATCGTTATCCCGGGGAGCGCACATGAGGATCCACTCTTCATGTATCTTGAAACCAGGCTTCAGAATGAGGCACTCGTTATTGATAAAATGTGTTGTAAACTTCTTGTCACAGATCTGAGAGATACTTAGTAAGTTGTTCTCCAATTCTGCTATGTAGTTGACCTTGTGCAATGATACCACACCATTCGCTAGAATTTCTTCACCTACAATACGACCTCCCTGATTTCCTACAAACCCGACGTAGCCTCCTCGGATAGATTTGACGTCATATAGGAGAGCTAACATCCCCGTCATCTGTCGGGATGCTCTGCTGTCCATGATCCACTTGGAAAGTACGGATTTTAGGAGCCCCTTCACATTCACATAAACAATTACTTGAATAACGAGACCTAATCCTTATCTAACTTGGTGGGTTTACAAAGTTAGATTTATAAGAACTTTCATTCTTTTTTGACCAACATTCTGTTAAACTGTTTGTTCAACATTTTTATCAACTTATTTATCGGTCACAGATGGAACAAAAGTTTTGATTTCTTTTGAAGATTCCTATTGTTTAATCAATCCTAGTTTGATTTTTGAAAATTACATTTTTGGGTGTAAAATTTTGAATCCTTTTGTTCCATTTTTTTGAAGATTCACCATCCTTTTCATTTGAAACTTTAAGATTTGCTGATTTCACTTCGTTCTTAGATTTATTTTTTCATTTTAAAATTTGAGTAGGAACAAACATTGGGGATTTATGTTTTACATCTTCTGAAGGTTTCTTGACATTGTAAACAAGTTTCGAGATCTTTTGTGGACATCGACTAACGATATGCCCAACCTGATTGCATCGAAAGCACGTCCTCCTGTGTGTTACAACAATGGATTTCTCAACCTGTTTACGTTGCTTTTGTTGTTTGAAAAATTCTTCATTTGATTGTTTGCAAGACAAACTTTCTTTTTCACTTTCTGAAGTTGTTCCAGAATCAAAAACCATTTTATTTGTGTATTTTGAATTTCCAAACCGGTTATTGTTTCTCTTACCATATCCCGAACCATGTCTCCCTTGATAGTTATTTCTCTTTTGATTGTTAGAATAGGAGCCTTTAGGTTTAGAATAGTAAGATCTGTTTTGTTTAAAATTTGATCATTTTTTTATCTTTTGTTATGTTTAAAGAATTAGAAATTTCAACTTCCATCATCTTAAACACTTTGTCAATTTTTTCTATGTTTAAGTTCTGAATCGAAAACCCATCATCAGAGTATAGCTTGTCCAAACCATGATATTTATGTCACACAATCATTGTAAAACTCTGAACAATTTCATAATCAATGAAACCTTGTGTTTTATTTCCAATATTTGTATAAATTTATGACATTCGTGCATTTTCAGTCTTTGCTAAATTTCGACCTTTCAAACCATTTTGGAAGTGAAATCCGGTACGCAAACGTAATCAGTTTAATGTGACGTACATCCGGAACAAGGACAAAAGCTAAACATACCTCAAATATCCTTTACATAACTTAAAAATAAGTTTTGAAGGGTTTGTATGGCAAAAACATGCTTATTCAAGCTTAGGGACTATTTGCGACAAACTGCGAAAGTCCGTTGGTCCATATTCTAAGTATGAACCACATATACAAATCCAAATATTTTTGTAATCAATAAAATATTGTTTTTTATTGATGAGAAGGCAAAAAATTTCAATCGTTGTACAATTTTCGGTCGTTTTCGTGTTCGTTAAAGTGTTTTACGTAATTATACGAAACGCGTAACCGTACAACTGAATGAACCGACATCCATGACATTTCCAGGAAAAATCCAAGTTACCTATTCCTTAACACCTTTATAAAGCCTAAAAAATTGGTTGAAAGTGATAAAACACGACAAAACAAGTCCAGGGGCCAAACCTGCTATTTTTGGAAACTTTGTGCCAGCTCAAGTGCTTACGGACCATAAGCGTAAAGCCATACAGTTCGTAAGGAACCCTTAGCACAGCAGTTTCTTGGCTGCAACTTGGCAGCTTCTTGTGCAAAGCCTTGGAGCCCAAGAACTCGAAATTGCCAGCTTTTAACCTGCAATTGACAAGTGTTTAAGCCTCTCTAAGGTCATGCCAACACATGGGACACTTGTAATGATCTTATGGACCTCTAAACACTATAAATAGCAAGCCATTTTCACCAAAATTCCTGCTCATTTCCATCTTTTTTCTCCCATTCTCTTGGAGCTTGTTTCCAGCTTTTGGAGGCCTCCAACTCTGAGTTCTTATAGTGTTCCCAACACAAGTAACTACTCTTCCTTAGTTTTGTTCATTATTTTAGCTTATTTTGAGCTAAAAGTCAAACAATTGACTTTCTGTTTGATTTTCAGTTCTGACCATTTTTGGTCAAGTCAAAGTTCAATCAACGTGATCGTAATAACGAAGGTTATAATCCCTAGCGATTTCACCTTCTGATTACCACATTTACTAGTCGAAGTGACGAGTCAAAGTTTCGGTCAAAGATGCGCATTATGTGCATTTTACGACAGAACAATTTTCGGGTATCAAACACTAAGTTTTGATACAAAAAAAGTTTTGCAACTTAGTTAGACATGTTTTGACATGTTTAACTCATCACTTTTAGTTTAGCTCTATTAGGTCGTAAGGCGAGCGGTCTTGACCACCGCTTTGATTTTCGAATCCGACCCGTTTGGTCGATCTTAGGATTCGACCAAACACATGTAAGTGACCGTAGTTGCATAGGGAATTACCTACTGAGGTTATACCTTATGGTCACATATTTTGGTTAGTATTATGATAAGTCGTTCTTATGTTTCATAAAAATGACCAAAATGCCCTTTTTGCGCATAAATTCATTTTAAGCATCTGTAATTAATTTTTGACATATAAACTGATGTTATAACATTTTCAAAAATGTGTGGGCATTTAAGACTTATCATAGAACTTGTTTAACCATCCAAACACGCATTTATGCAAATGACACGTTAAAGTAGCATAAACCACCTTAACAAGTCATAACGGGTCAAAAGCACTTAGGATCACTTTCAAATCAGAATGTTAAGTTTATTAAATCATACCATATGAGTTCCAACACTCATTTGATTTATAAAACTTCATTATATCCGATCCACCGATTAAAGTTCCGACTTATTAACAAAGTTATCTGATATTAGGAGCCACTTGAATCCTTGATCCTCCAACTTTGTTTGATCTTTTATACAAGATTTATATGCAATCCCAAGCGAGTACATAGTCCCCGATTTTACGTTTTTAAAATGTTTTGGGGTGATTCATATGTGCCTATCGCTACTTTCTCATTTTCATTACATTATACATGTTTTGCTTATTTAGTACATATAGTACATGATTTCAAAAACATTTTTATTTCGTATGTTGACCTAGCATACCTAGTACATGGTTTTCAAGCATTGTTCGTATGTTGACCTACATACCTAGTACGATACAGAATGTTTTCAAAGACATTTTGCTTCGTATGTTGACCGAGCATACCTAGTACATGGTTTTCAAAGACATTTTGCTTCGTATGTTGACCTAGCATACCTAGTACATGGTTTTTAAAGACGTTTTGCTTCGTATGTTGACCTAGCATACCTAGTACATGGTTTCAAAACATTTTCACGACATGTTTACATTGTTCTAGACATTTTGGTACGTTGAACTCGACAATGATACATTCCTTAACATTGATCTCGCTGACCGGTAGTATGTAATGGTACCATAGGATTGACAAATCCCATTCTTGCTTCCTAGGTTTGTTTGGAAGTGACCTTAGGGAATGACATAATCTGGTGAATATTGATAAACCTTTGACCTGATAAGGGTTTATCCGACAGTCAACAAGGATTGAATGTATTCGCCAACAATCCATGTTATATGTTTACACAATGAAAGCAATGATTTTATAAAACAAAACCTTTGATTAAACACAACCTTTGTTCATTCAGAAACATTGTTTTATACATGACATTTTAGTTATACATTACATCTGATTATACATGACATTGGTTTACACATACATTGGTTTATACAAGACATCACACTGGTTTAAACAAGACATTTCATTGGTTGGTTTGTGGTGTGTGATTTAAATAACGAGGCATGTGTAATATGATAAAAGCATGGTGGATACGCCGTTGGTACTTCCTGCATATAAGTGCTTTTATTATCTTACACATCGTAGGATTATCTAAACCACTTCAAACAAAATACAAGACACGACATATTTTATACAAGTCATGACCTTTTTATACAAGACACGACATATTTTATACGAGACATGACATTTTATACAAGACATAACATATTTTGGTTATTAAGTTAACTTGCATCATTTCTTTTAAATCATTTGATCTTCATATGTTTTTCGTAAAAGAAAACATTTAATAATGGTTCATGGATACTTTTGTATTAGTTAAACATTTCTTTAACACTCAAATCCATGAATCATCATCACAAAACCTATGTTACTCACAGGAATTTTTATTATGACGTTTTATTTTCATATATGTTTCAGGCGCAAATGTGTGATGAATTAAGCATGTTTCACATAGAGCGGACTTGGGCCTTAGCGACTTCAAAAATTTGAAAGACAATTATTGTACTTTGATGTTTTATTTCTAAGACAATGTAATTTAACAATTCAACAATACAAAACTTTAAGTACCATGGTTGTGAAACAATAGTTCTGTTACGTGACTCCCTGACGTTTCCGCCGCGGTTTGTTGTTTTACATGGTCGGAGTGTGACACGAACCGCACATTTTATACATTACAATGTTCGGATCATCATTCAAACTATTATATGATTTTGTGATATAATTTTTGTAAAAACAGTCGTCATTTTCAGAACGCGAGCTTGAGCTTTTTTGTTTTTCTTGATTAGATTTAGCACTCTCAAATTCAATGTTTTCACTATCATTTTTGGACTTAGAGTAGGTTACATCAAGGTTTTTGGCAGCTCATCTTTATTTTTAGTTCTTAGTTTCAAATTGAGCACCTTTTCCACCCCGTCAGGCTTTTTCTTTGAATAAATGTTCCACATCGGGGGTGGAAATTGATTATAACTAGACCTTTGTCCTGATGACTGTACACATTCTATCCATCTTATTCTTTCTCTGCTCGTTTAAGGTACATATGAAGCTGTTGAATAACTGACTAGTTTTTTATCAACCCGTTTTGCCTCTATCTTAATGGTTTCTAACTCTTGTTTTAGTTTAGGGATTGTGTCAATATGAATATTTATTGCCATTTGTTTATCCATGACCGTCACTTTTAACATTGAAAGTGTAGCATTATCTTCCCTAGTAGCATCACGGTATTGATTAATTGTTCTGCTCAGTTTATCATAAGCCTTTTTATTATATTTTAAATCGCTAGATAGGTTATCAGTGTGTTTCTTTAATTCTTTATAATTTTTATCCTTTTCAAAACAAATTTGCATGGCTCTTAGCATTTCGTGCAGTGTTTTTCTGTTTCCACCTTCTCATTCTTACTTTCTTCTCTGACTGACTCAACCATAACTTCCCGAACACCTTAGAGACTACCTCCTTTAGTTGTGCCATCATCGCTTTATCAGCTATTTCTTTAAGGTTTTTAGCGTTCATCTCTTTGGATACGTCTATGACTTCATTTACAGTCTGCTTCAGTTCTTCTTCACATTGCACATTTTGATAACTTCTCTTCTCTCCAAAGAAACTTGCAAAAGAGCTATAAACATCAGAGGTATGATTGATTTGAAATGTCCTTTTAAGCAATCGGATCATAATGCTCATCATCTGGGTTTCATCAAAAGTAGCTTCCACACAATCTTCACTTGAAACTTTTCAACTACTTCTTCCATTGCTGGTTTAGGTTCCTCAATGATTTATGCGAGAAGTGCAAGACTTTCGGTCTTCGAAATGTAGTTATTCCAGTTAAAGCCCTCATCTTCCTGAGTAACCACAAGAGCCTTATCTTTAGACTTTGTCGAACCATCCTCTATTTGGGTAAGCCTTGACGTATTCTGAGGTTGCTGAGAAATTCGGTGATAAATTTCCTTCTTGTAATAATCATCACCGAATGGATTTTGAGTTCCATGAACCTCTCTGTTTGGACATTTCCTTTTAAAGTGTCCCTTCTCTCTGCACTTGAAGCAAGTAACTTTTGATTTATCAAATCCCAGTTTCGTATCCAGACCTCCAAGACTACTTCTCCCAGTTATTTCCATAAATCTTTAAGCTTGTCCAACAATACTAGCCATACACCACTTAATATCAATGAGCTCTAACTCCCCTGGATCAATTTGATCGTAATTATCCTTTGTCATATTCGGATTACCGATCTTTCCCGTGACCATGCTCTCGTATGACTCCAAGAGAAGCAAGTAGTGACATGTGTTGTTTGGTTGTCGTCTCTGTGAAGTCTTGAGCATGCTGAAGGTTTACTGCCATGTTGCACTGAAGGATATGTTGATTATAGTTGTTGTGGCTGTTCGGGTTGTTTTGGTTGTTATAGTAATTTAAGCTTTCGGATGATTGAGAACTCTGAGAATTTGGCTCAACATTCGGATATGAAAAACCACTTCCATTATTTAAGTTGTTTGAAGAAATACCCGATGAATTATCAGCACTGAAAGCAGTCTGGATCTTCGGGCTTTGTGTGTTAGACACACTACTTCCTTTGAAGTAAAGATTCATGTCACACCCTCAATTTCCACTTGCGGAGTTTTACCGCGAGGCGTGTGAACAAACCAGAATCTGAAACACTAGTATGTCGAACGACTCTATATGATTTGGTAATACGTTTTCAAAAATCATTTGTCATAGATTTTATATTGTCTTGATTAGTTACCAATATTTAGCAGAAGCATCAGTTTTTAAAGTTTGAGCGGAAGCATAAATAAGTAGTGAAGCGGGCGCCACACAAAACGCCAAAACAAATGAAAAACCCCAAAACAATAATTATAAATAAGACTCGATAAAAGATGTCTTGTTCAATGCATGTGCGTGCACCTAGAGCTCCTAGCGTCCTGAGAAACATGTAAAGAAACAAGTGTCAACATTAAAGATGAGTGAGTTCACAGGTTTTCATAAATTCGTTTGTTCGGTTATAGTTTGTATTCCCCGTTATCCCTAACCCGGGATAACGTGTTGGCTCCATTATTCCAATCCCGGAATAATAAGTTGTTGCTTCCATTATCCTCAACCCGGGATAATATAGTTGTTGTTTCCATTATTCCAAACCCGGAATAATAAGTTGTTGTTTCCATTATCCCCAACCCGGGATAATATAGTTGTTTCCATTATCCCCAACCCGGGATAATATAGTTGTTTCGTAATTAAGTTCAATGTTAACATATATAGGTAGCTAGCCTAAAGTCATGTCACGTAAGAGTTCGCGATCGAAGCTGACTGTTGTGCCTCCGTGTTGCCAGGCCTATCACTGACCATGGCGAAGTTAGGCCGAATAATTCACCCGTTGACCATACCCGGTCGGCTAGCGCGACTAGCTCGGATGGGGCTTGTCGGGCCCAGTAGTACTACTTATAACTCCCCCGCTATTAAACCCAATACTAACGATCCGAGAGATTGACGAGGACTTAAGTGATAAAGCTGCTTAGTGACCATAACATTACATTAACATTAACTTAGTTACCGAATAGTTATGTGACGTTAAATTCGTATAACGTAAAGAGATTGAGTTTGAAGAGTGTATACATGTTTCTCCCCCTGTTGTTTAAAAACCGGATAAAGTTAGGGGCCGTGAACTCACCTTTATTTGCTCGGTTAGTGTAGCAAAGAAGTTATAAGAGATGGGACCGCTAGTTGCGTCCTAACAAACCAATTAATTCCAAGTCAGTGTGTGAACACACCAATACAAATTCTACACGTAATTTACGCACAAAGTGATACACACAAACAACATATCTAACACTCAAACATGCATGCAAGTATCCTCATGTGAACCTAGTGATCAAAACAACTTATCATGAACATAAACCAATCCATGCCACAATTTGGTGCACACAATCACAAGTTATCAAATTTCAGCTTAACACTCATAATTCAGCTGTTTTCTAGGGTTTTTATAAAATAGTTCCAACGTTCCAAAAATTCCAATATTTTTACAGTAGGTGACATTTATACTGTAGAAGTTTATATAAATTTTCCAAGTCCTAAATCTTTACCAATTAACCATAAATATTAATACACTAGGCTGCAGTCAGATTTATCGCTTTCTGACTGCAGTCCACGGAAGAATTTATTTAAAAATCACCGATCGTCCAATTAACAAAATTCCAGTTGGAATTGCCCGGAAATTTTCATACCTAGTTGCTGTACAAAATTCAGGATTTTCACAGCTTTAGTTACTGAACTTATTTGGCCCTTTAAAAATATCAAACGACTTCAGAAAATTATGAATCCAGCGCCATTAGATTCGTTATTCAAATCTCTACGTTCTAGACATCAGAAAATCCGTTTTTCGACAACTAACGACCGAGTTACAGCCAGATGAAGTCGGCTGTAACTACTACTCAGCAACTGTTTCAGCATATCATTATCATAGACTTGCATCAGCCGTTCATACGATTAACCTAGGCGATCAAGAACCGATTTCTAATCATAGATCACTACTAATAACATATCCATGCAAACCCTAGTTCATACTTCTAGTTTTTTATAAACAAAACACAGCCTATAATATTCAGCTTTCAAACAACATCACTTGCAATCTAGTATTAACAAATCCACAAACAATCATTCATCTCATTCAATCATGCAAATCCGTGAACAACAAAGTTAAAAACATGTATTCCGAATATGATATGATAAATTCAAATCTTTTAACGATAAGGTAAACGAACCGTGAGTACTATAAGGGATCGGTGATCAAAGATTGCTGGCAACCGAGAGGATGATGATGGAGTAGGCTGTTTTGTTGATCGAATAGAGGTGAACAAGGGCTGATCTCGCGACTGAATGGAGGTGAACAAGGGCTGTTTGCGGTTGAATGGAATGAACGATCGGCTGTTCGCGATCAATGGAGCAAGAGAAGGCAGCCGACGGCTGTTTTGCTTGTTAGGGTTTTGGAGTTATTGAATGAAACATGCATGGGTGTGTGTATATATAGCGCAAAAGAGATGAGGGTTGCGGTTAGGCTTGAGCTTGTGGCCGAGGGACTTGGGTTGGTTTTTGGTTTGGGTTTGATCTTGCGGTTTTGGCTTGATCTCGGTTTGGGTTTGCGGTTTGGGTTGCACACGGCCGAGAATAGTTTGAGTCCTAAACTTGGTTAATTCCTAGAGTCACAAGGAATCAAAGTTGGTTCGTGTCGCGGTTCGGTTCGTGCACATATTTATTATATATACATATATTTTGTAACTAAAACAATTCACGTAATCACACATCACGTATTCATTAACTCGTACATGTTTAATACATAGCATTCACTCGACAAGTATTGCGTTTAAGTTATCCGAAAAACCCGGGATGTCATAATTCACATCTTGTTGAATATTGAACTCTTCATTTTCGCCATCTTTCGAAGATCTAACTCATGCCTTTCCAGTTTTTCAATAAATCTTCCAAACTCATACAACTGTTTTCTTGACTGTTGTTCAAAATCTTTAAGTAAGTTGACCATTCACCCTCCGGTAATGCGTCAGCTAACTTGTCAACTAGCTCCTCATTCTTTCTGAATACCCAACCTCTTCATTTCTAGAACAGGTGGCAATATCTCTCAATGAGCTGTTTCACTGATTCACCTTTTATTGTAGAGAAAATGTCAAATTCCTTTTTGATCAAGGCCTTTTTTTCTTTTAATCATTTGCACATTACCTTGGAATTTCACTTTCAGCGCGTTCTAGATTGATTGCGCATCATCTTGATGTTGTAACAGTGTGAAAATATCTTCCATTATTGCATGTTGTAGAATGTTGAGCATATTCTTTTCTCTCCCAAATTTATCTCTTTCTGTTTGAGTAAGTTGCATTACACTTTTCTCGAGACCATTTTCTCCAAGAGGTGGTATATATCTCTCTTCAATTGCATACCAACATTCTAGATAATTCGCCAAAACCCAGTTCTCGAAACGTTCATGTTAGCCATTATAATCTTCTAAGTTCATCAACTTTGGCGGTTTTGTCATTGTACACATCTCATTATCAAGGTTTAGATTTTGAACAACTAATGAGGAATTGGTGGTAGCGAACGCATTGTAGAAACCGTTCTCCATTTCATCGAAAATTTTGAACAAAGAATGTTTGGTATGAAGATAACCTTGTGTGAAATAGGTCTTGTACGAACTAGATTCTGAAAAACACAAATTGGTTAAGTTCGTACGAGGATAAAATCATATTTTTTAGATTTAACTACGTATGAAGGTAAAATGTTGAGTTTGAAAGATTTATCTTCGTGCGAAGGTAGTACTTCGTACAAGCAAAATGACTTCGTACGAAGATGGTTTTCAAGATTTCACATTTGTCGTTGATTTTATCATGATTCTGATTGATTTTAGAGCAAATTCTTTCAAGGGTTTATTACAAGTAGATTTTACGTATTCCTCAAAAAAATCAGTCCATTTCTGTGACACTCGGCTATTTTGAGTTTGTACCGCACGTATCATGAATAAGTAAAGGTAATATTTTATTGAATTTGGTGCTATTATATGGTATTAGATGTGTCGGTAAATCTAAACTTTGTTAAAAACTATGTCGGCAATAATAAGATAAACGGTTAACACGTAACGAACAAAATGCGAAACGAACGTCGGTGACTGCCGGATTAATGTTAAAATCCTAAGAATATTCCATTATGATTAAAATGCTATTTTAATCATATCCGTCTAGAAAAAATTAATTAAAACGCTTAAAAACTCTATTTTGCGAGTTTAAGCGCGAACTACGCAATACCGTGCGTATACTATAAATACAAATGATGTAGCCGCACTAGGAAAATAAAATATTGTTCAGCAATATTATGGTGAGTTTATTTTTATAGAATGATAAAAAAAATTTAAACGCCTTAAAACGGGATTAAAATGCGAGATAAAATCGCAGTAGCCAGTTAAATACCTTTTTTAACTAATATATATGTGTGTGTATGGAGTGTGTGTGGGGGGTGTAGGCGGCGGCTAGGAATGCCCACCGTTTTCCTTCTTGTGCCATGTGTTGGATCTAGGAAAGAGAACAATGATTAAAACCCAAGTATCCTTCCATAAATTGCAAATTCCAACACAAAACTCCTCATTTCTTCCACTCTCTCTTTAAAAACCGTACATACATACACACACATCCATTTTTGAAATTCAAACACTTTGTTGAAGATTCAAGACCATTTTAAGGTTATTCCAACTTGGTTTGAAAATCCAAGAGTGGTATCAAGGTGATTTCAAGGAAGAATAAGCTCCATGTCATCAAACTTTATCAAAAATCCACCAAAATCTTGAAGGTATAAACTTACTTTTAAAACCATGTTCTTGATTCTTGGTGATGATGATGATAGTGGAAGGTTTCTCTTGATCTTGGAATTAATCACAAACTTGAAACTAATAACAAGTGGGTTTTTAAACAAAATAAAAATGGATGCATGTGTATATTGTGTGGCCGTGAGTGTGTGTATATATGAATTAGAGGATGTGTTTTGATTTTGGTTGATTCTTGATTGGCATGATTCTTGAAAAGTGATTGCATGCATGATTAAAAAGTTTTTATAAAGATGAACATATAAAAAGTGAAATCTTGGAAGTATATGTATATATAAATGTGTGTTTTGTATATATATGTATATGCATGCACATATGGGTTTTTGTTTAAAGGTTCATAAATGTTTATGCATGCAATCATAGGATGAAGATTAGATGAAGATGATGATGTCTTGGATTATGAATATGTATTAAATACACATTAGATGCATTTAAGTTCTTAAATGATGATAATGATATGATAATCATGCACTAGATACTTGTAGATGAGTATGCATGATGGTTAAATGATCATTAGATATTGGTACTGTGCCTATTGTCGATAAACCAGATAGAGGTATCCCTATGATTGGAGGATCTTTTGGGATAGCACCAATGGTGGACGCCAATGTTGTCACGGTTCGACCTTTAGAGCCATTGGTAGTCCCACCCACTGCTACAGTTGAGCCTACGTTTGAGATCCCTCTGCCAGTCACATCTGAGTCGTCTGTTCCATAGTCCGAGTTACGAGTCTCTACTACACCTCTACTAGTTTATGCTTATTGTAGGAAGAGAGTTTGACCCGCTGGAGATATAGCATCGACTTCTAGAGCTGCTACTGAGTTTGCTTTGAATAAGCAGAAAGGGATTTGGGTTGACTGATATTCTCATTGTAGTCGTCATATCGCTACCTTACGCGGAGACTTAGCAATGACCAAGGGCAAGATGCAAGATCTTAAAGGCCAGATGGATGCTATGAGGATATCTGGGAGTTAGATGAGATTGTTAGGGATCAGATGTACCAGAGGATTGTGGAGCTCGAGGAGCTAGTTAGGAAAGTTTTGGAGTTTCTGGGTTTTAAGTGATTGTTAGATGTTTGTTTTCTTGTCTCGTCTCTTTTGGTAACCCTATATTAGGCTTGCATGCCAATTAGATATTTTAGGAGAAAATTCGGTGAACTTGTTGATGGTGTTTGATTATATTCACACCAAATTTTGTAGTTTTGTGAACTACAACAAGCGATGTAATTTCATGATAAAATATCAATATAATGGGTTTTTGGATTAAATTATTCTCATTAATATGTGGTTAAGATTACATGTGTATTGTTTAATCCACTAGTATTTAATGATTGAGTTATTTAAACATTGTCTTATGTTGTTATGGTTGTTACAATAATAAAAACGACAATATGCCACCAAAGTGAGACAGGTCCCTCTGCTGACGGTACTGGATTACCTACCACACCTGAGGAATTGGCACATCTTATCGCTCATCACATTAATTCTGCCTTGGAATAGCGCGAAGCTAACCAAACTATAGGGCAAGGACGTGGAAGCGGTGCTAACACGGATGCACATGATTTTGGTGGAGCGCCGATTAGATCCCCTCAAGGTAGCATAACGATGGGAAAAGTTTTAGTAGTTCTTGTGTTATGATATATTCTAAGAGAAATCTTGATTTTTCATTAACCTTGTGAACAATGTGTGATATCTGTAACGATCCGATCATGTAATGATTTCTGAATAATGTATCAATCAATGAAATTTTATGTTTTATTTGTGAATATTGTTTATTTATTTATTTATTTGCACACATTTGATTCTTGCACAATTTCGAACTCTTAAATGGTTTCTGTAAGCGAAACCGTAAACCAATACGCAAACGAAACTACTTTAACACGAAATACACTCTGTAACAATGACATAAGCCAAACATACCTTAAATACCCTTTACATAACTTAGAAATATGTTTTGAAGGGTTTGGTATGTCAAAAACAAGCCTATTCGATCATAGGGACTATTTACGACAAAATTCGAAAGTCTGCCGATTCTTGTAGCGATGCACACTCCGGAACAAGGTCATAAGCTAAACATAAACTAAATACCCTTAACATAGCTTAGAAATAAGTTTCGAGGGCTTCGGTATGGCAAAATCACGCTTTTGTAACTTCAGGAGCTATTTTGCAAATTCTGCGAAACTATGTCATTTCGCGTATTTCGCTATCCGGAACGTGTACGGACATCCAAAAATTTTTTTAATCATTAAAATCTTGTATATTATTGATTGGAATGCAAAAATATCATTCGTTACGCGTTTACAGTCACGCACGCGTTCGTTAGGATTTTCGTCGTAATTAACCAAAAACCGCAATCGTACGACCAAACGAACCAACCTATGAGATATTTTTGAGCACATTTCAAGTTCCCTATACTTTATTGTCCTTTTAAATCTTGAAAACGGGGTTAACGGGTGTTAAAAGTGCCAAAACGCGTTAAAAACAAGTTAAGGGGCCATTTCTGCCAATTCTGAAACTTCAGCCCCTGCGAGGGCCTTACGGACCGTAAGGCAAAACCCCATATGGTCCGTTAGGGTCCCCTAACTCCTCAGAATTGTTAAATCAAGGTGGCAGCCTCTTGTTAATTCACTTGTTGATTCAGCAAATGAACTTGCCACCCTCTTCTCTGCATTTAACATGTGTATTGACACTAATCCACTTAAGGGATGACTCATGGACACATGTAATGCTCATATTAATCCAATTCAACTATAAATAGCTATGGGTTTTAGCCATTTGAACTTTTAAAACCTTCATCCTTGCTCCAATCTGCCATAATCTGAAGTTTGCAACCACCTTGGAGCTTTCCTCTGAGATTCCTTGGCTGCTCTAAGTATTTGTAAGTGTTTCAATCAAGTGTTGTTCAATTCTTGTAGCATAATTGAGCTAAAAATCAATAGTTTGACTTCTTTTGACTTTTAGTTTTGATCATAAATTTGTCAAAAAAATCCAATTGAACTTGTTAATGTGGTCATAATCATGATGGTTATAGTCCTTAGTGATCTTGCCTACTGATTTCCACATTTACTAGTCATTTTGACAAGTCAAAGTTTTGGTCAATGATGCGATAAATGTGCATTTCATGATGGAACTAATTTCGGGTGTCAAAACAGTTTGTTTTGGTATCAAAACTCTTTTACAACTTAGTTAGACATATCAAAACATGTCTAACTCGTCACTTTTAGTATGGTGCTTGTCTAGGATCGTTTGTTGAACGGTTTTGACCACTGCTTTTACTTTCTATTAGATCATCTCCACGTAAGCTCGGGAACCTAGATTGTATCTAATGTCCATAATTGGCAGAAACAATATGACATGATTACCAAATAAACAAGATTTACGATTTAAACATTGTTTTATTGATCAATATGTTCAAATACATTCAGATCCTGATCCGGCAGAGCTTTGCCGTCAGTGTTCCAAAATCACAAAAGCTACAAATGAAATCACCAAGGCACCTATTTATAGGTTTACAAGTTCGCTAGAGAGTGATCAAGTTCGGGCGAACTTGACTTGATCATGTTCGGCCGAACTTGATCTTACATGCATGATTCAAGCGAACTTCTACCTATATTACATAAATAACCCTCTATTTCAATTCTAATCATACCAAAACTATACAGACCCGATCCAAGACTAAGACATAGACATAATGCACTAACAGACTCCCCCTTGGATATCGTCTTCGTCTTGATCAGTCTTCACAGCTCTATCTCTGCCTTACATGCCCAAAGAAGTTTTTGATTGGCTTTTTGCGACGTTCTTGTGATGGAATCGGCGTTTGATCTGTAAGTGGCACTTTAGTCATAAACTGAAACCTTCTAAGCCTTGCCTCCTTACCCATCTCGTGTATTCGTTCAATCCTCGTTTCTTCCTTCAAAAACTCATGGCGTTCAAGTTCTCTTCAAGTTGATTCCCACATCCTACAAGAGTTCACCTCGTGTGCATAGCATACATTGACAACCCTCTGATGCATCGCCTGCTCTTTTCACGATCCTCAAAAACAATCTTGCTGTAGAATAGACATTTAATATCCTCCCTCGAACAGTTCACTAGCCACATCGGGTCTAGTATCCTTATCGTTCTCCAAAGCCATCTCAAACCTTCAACCCCAAATATTTCAACCCTTTCCTTTGTAATATCCAGATGATCTTCAAATCGTAGAACGATCATAGCTTCGCAAGTCGTTGGATCAATCTGCCACTATTTGAATAAAGGATAGAAATTCTGTTCGATCGGCATCAAAGGCATGTTTCTCATTGCTCTCGGGCGTTTCATGATCAACGTGATGTCTTTAACCCCAGTTTTTTTGTCTGTTTTGATACGGCGCTTGGGAATAAACGGCTTCCAATATCTGAAACCCTGTGCCGCTTCAAACTTGATCATTTTCCAAAGTAACTGATCAATGAACTTAATGTGGTACGTGACATTTCTTGTTTGAACTAGCTCCTCAATATCCCAGTAAGGAAGTGTCTTGAAATCTGCCATATATCTGAAGTATTGAACTCCAAATTCCCTTTTTATGGCGTAAACATTCAGCTCTTTGAACCACCCCCAACTTAATATATCACCTAATGACATATCTTTATCTCTGGTAAAGAATGCTAGTGGACGTCGAAACTTTCTTTCACGTGGCATCTCTTTAAACCAGGACTTTTTTCGCTTGCGCAATCTCTTTTTTGGTCATCGGTTCAAGGATCTTACCATCACGTAAAGATTCTTCTATCTTTTCTTTCAACATATCCTCATTTAGCTGTTCGTACATCTCCTCGCAAGTAGGAAAACTATTTTGTATTAGGACCGACATACTTCTCAGCTTCATCTTTTTCGTCATCAGAGGACCAATCTTCCACTATAACTTTATTGTATTCATCTGCCTCATATCTACGTTTGTAATGATAATCGTTAGGCTCAAACGTATTCATATTCACTACTTGTTCTCGAAATCAAAATCAAATGAATCTGCATCAACATCGATCAACTTTACCAAGTCTTCTTTAGAATAATTGTGCACGAATCACCTTCTTCGACATTGTGCTCAAGCATGAGAATCAGAGGCTTAATAGGAACTGTAGCAACAGGTTGTGCAGAAGTAATAGCATCAGACATTTCAATATCATCTACTTGCCCCCCCGTCTGCTCCCCCTGAGTTTGATCATCTACTCTGTTTTCTTCATCATTCAGCAATGATGTGAAATCAAACTCATCATTCACTTTTGCATCGACTACTTTCAGACCGACTCAACCCTTATCATTACCATCATTGCCATCATCATTATCTGAGTCGTCTTTAGTATCGTCAACGTTATCTTCATCATCTTGATCCTTATCTTCTGCTTCATCATCGTCTTTCTTTTCTGATTCTGTTTCTGGAACACTCAGACTTCAAAGCTATTACAGACTCTAACTCTTTCACAGATTCTGTGATCTCAGGCATGCTTTCAATTACATTTTTACCCCTGCCCTGTTCAGCCAACTCTATTTCAGCTTTCTCTTTGGCTTCCTGTAAATCCATTCATGCATATTCTTCGTTGAAATCAATCCCCAAACTATTAGATAAGACTTTATGAAGTCTGTTGAATCGTTGATCGTTCATCTCACGCTCTGATCGAAGCTCTGCAATCTCTTTATTCAAACGTTCATTGGCTTCTTGTAAGCTTTCAACTAAAACTTTAAGATATCCTCGATCACCTTTAAGAAATTTAACGTTGTTAGACAATATCTCTTTCTCATCTTCGCTTTGTTTCACCAGCTTCTCTAACTCAACTTTTTCTAACTCATTCTTTGCTACCCTATCTTCCAGAATCTTTACACGCTTTTCTAGAACATCAACATCTGTTTCTAGAAATCATCTAGATCCTGAAGATCCACCGGCACATTCGGAATATCTCCAAATATCTTTGACTTTGGAGTTTTTGGCGTTGATTTAGGGGTAGCCGCCTTTGGTGTAGACTTCTTCGGAGTTGAGCCTTCATGTTGAGAAGTTGTTGGAGGATCCAAAGATTGAATAACTGGAACTTCTAACAATACAGTCTCAGGAGATTCTTGTGTAACTCCTGGACGTTCTGCTTCAGTTGTAATAATAACAGGAGGTTCTTGTGTGACTCCTTTCTCCTGTGCACCAGAAGGTTCTTGTGTAACTTCTGTGCTCTTTGACTTTCCAGCGTAAAGATGACTCTTAGCTTTCTTAGTTTTCTTTCCTTTTGCTTTAGGAGACCCTGTAGCCGTCTTTGATAGATCAGTTACAGAAGACTTTACACGCTTGACTTTCTTCTTTGGTCTCTCTTCATCAGATTCTTTCTCTTGTTCAGGCTTGCAATCAGCATCACCTTCTTTAACTTTCTCTGTAAGTGATTCAGCTTTAGCTATCTTTATGGCAATCTCCAGAGAATCATCACTATCATTCTCTTCATCTTTATCTGAAGTTGCAGAAATCACATCGTCTTCCTGCATTGTCTTTTCAGCTTCCTGGCTCTCTATCACCACATTCTTAGTACTAGGACCAACTTCTGTTTGAACATTCACAGGCTCATCTTCATCCATAAGCATAGTCTCAACTTTCTTCGGCTTTCGCGAGCCTTTCTTTTTCTCCTGCACCACTACCTTCTTTAAAAACCAATCGCTTCTCTTTTCTTTAAATGAAGACAACCATTCGAGTTCAGCATTACGTTCTTTCTTGTCGTCGCTATCATCTTTTACCCATTTATACTCAGGTGGTGCGACGTAGTTCTCTGAAGCAATAGCACCGAATAATGGCTTAGCAACTGGTGCTGATGACTGTTTCTCAAAAGTAATGAGCTTCTTCACTGTCGTATCATCAAGATGGCTCAAATATGCAATGTCGTTCTGATCTTTTGCAATTTTCTTGAACTGATCTTCTATCAACATTTGAACAAACCTCGGATATACCACAAGCCTTTTGGATCCCATGTTGTTCTTCATGTGTGTAAATACCAGCTTCGAGTAATTAAACTTCTTGTTCAAGATCAATGTTGTGGCCATACATGCCATATAATCCTGTACGTCATCCAATCTAGCTTTTCGGTGACTAAAAGTGTGTATAATCACGTGCATTAAGAACTTGTACGGATTAGGAACAGAGCCTTTCTTCAATGTAGATTCGTTGACGTGCCCCTTGTACCCCATACGGCAAAAGCAACCTCGTACCATACGTTCGTCTAGCATCATAGGATCTTAGCTGCATCGTTGAATTCCAAAACTTTTCTAATGTCAGCTTTTGTAATAGTGATCTCTTTATCCTCATTCTCTTCTCGAACAACAGACTTTATAGCAGAATCATCCTCATTCATCGTTGCAGACATCCAGAATCTGTTAACATGCGACCTATAGACCACTGTCATCCCCGTTATCGCTTTGGGAATAGGAATTCGTTGCATAAACGCAAGAATACTATCGAATGCTCCGAGAGACAGACATATCTCCTTATCCAGTGTGATGCACGTGATGTGAAACTTGTTGAATGAGAGCTCAATATTCTGCAAACATGTAAATCGAGACACAATTAGACGACAATTTTCAATTTTGCAAAATTCCATCAAGTTCGGGCAAACTTGATTGTCAAATTGACATTTCATTAAATCAAGTTCGGGCGAACTTATCCAATGAACAACATTAACAACTTACAAGTCCGGGCGAACTTGAATTTCATTTTTTTAAACATTTTCTACAAGTTCGGGCGAACTTGTTTCAGGATTAATCAAAACATTTATACAGATTTTCATGTAAGTTCGGGCAGACTTGTAGATTGTCTTATTAAGAACTCTTAAAGACAAGTTCGGCCGAACTTAGACAAGTTCGGGCGAACTTGTCTTCGTCCTAACACAAACCTGCAACAATGATATTCATGCAATTCTGATCAAAATCAAGAACATATATGTGATCATTTTTATATTATTAACATGTTTTATTTCTAAATTTGTTCAATTAATGTCCATAACATGTCCAATGTTCAATCTTAGATCTGAAATCATTCAAACACCTACAATCCATGGTCCAATCTCGAATCACCTACCATATTCAGGATCAGTGATGTGCAAATCACCACAAATCACTAATAATTCGGGCAGCACTTCGTCTCTTGATTGCCAATTTTACAAATCGCCTCTAAACTCTCTCAAGTTCGCTCAAGAAAAATAAGATCAGTAATGAAGTTCGGCCGGACTTGTCTGCTATTTATAGACTACAAGTTCAGGCGAACTTATATATTCAATCAATTAAGACTAAACCTAAGTTCGAGCGGACTTGTTATCTGTTAAACATTTTGAACAAAGTACAAGTTCGGTCAAACTTACTTATAAGTTCAGGCGAACTTAAGAATATTCAAAAACTTAAATTATTCAAATTTTTCAATCAAGACCTTGAACTTTCCAGATTTTACCAGTTTTAACAATCCACTCAGTTGACCAAATCCAATCTAATGACCTTGGTTCACTGATTTGTCTGCCGAGTCCAAGTTAATGACCTCGGTTTGACCAGTTATGAACAAACTGTTGAATTTTTCAAAATCAAAGTTTCAAATTAATGAACTTTTCATCGTTTTGGCTTATCAGTTTTTACAAATTAGCTCCCAACCCGTTGTCCAATAGATTCCCACCAGTTTAGCACCTTACCAGACTTCGAAGATCCGTTCTCCAACATTGGTTTGCTGAAAACACTGTAGAAACTAAATATTTTTGTATTTTTTGTAAGTTTATGCTAAAACACACTGAAAATCTTTTTGGTTTTAATCTGTAAAGCAGATAAACTATGTACAGAACAAAGTAAACTATGTACAAACATATTTACAGACATATTATTGTGAATTCGTGTCTAAGGATCATATCAGTTGATTGAGACATATCACCAGTACCGTTGACCTTTATATGACTTTAAGTTTGAAACTCGTTTACCTAGATTGTCGATATATTTGTCCACTTAAACTTCGACACATTTCTCAATTGTTCCAAGATATGTTAGGTATGAACTATGAAACTTGACTTAACTGT
Organism: Scalesia atractyloides; assembly: GCA_947069175.1. Lineage (NCBI taxonomy): Eukaryota > Viridiplantae > Streptophyta > Magnoliopsida > Asterales > Asteraceae > Scalesia > Scalesia atractyloides. The sequence goes on along the minus strand of CAMTDV010000005.1, from coordinate 67,589,100 downwards.
GTTACCCACTTCATGAATATACTCCCGAATCCAGATTCCCTAGATTTCATCTTACAGGTGAATATAGCGTAATTGATATCTATCTTTGGGTTGTGCGAGGCCTTGAGAGCTTAGGTTAGTACTACCGTACAAACAAAGAGATGAAGGCTCGACTTTAAGGTGTGTTCCAATTAATGAATCTTTTAAGCACTGCAATTGATTAGATCTTTTGATACTTTTGTAGTTTTTAGGGGTTTATAGCGAAAGTATTATAGAAGTTCTTGGCTATTGCTTCCGCAAAATCAGAAGAACTTGTATAATACCCCAGATATCAATCATCTATAAAGACCTCGTATCTCAGAATCAGGCAATCTTTCAAACGAAATTTCGGAGTACTAAGTCCATATATCCAAGACGTGTTAATCCACAAAATTAAGCAGTTATAAAATTTAGTTTATATCTCAGAAACACTTTACTGAACGTGTAAAGCCTATCGACACATCCACAGTAAAACTTGTTTATCACTTTTTAAACTTTACATTTCCTTAGCATACTGTGATAGTCCACTGATGTACTATCATTTCCTTTTGTGACACCGAATTCTTTTTGTCTTTTTCAATGTTTTTGTACTTTTTGATTTTTCATATGTTTTTGTATTTTCTCAAAATTTTCTCCCCCTAAAATCAAAAACAATTTTTGTATTTTAGTTTTTAAGAAATACTAATCTAAAAGATAGACAAACCAATGTGGATCACGTGAACTCGTCGTCCGATCCATATTCAACCTCAGCTTCCGCACCTGTCAACAAATTTCTAATACCGTTAAGCCTCATGAGATATTTAAATCTTGTTAAAGGAAATGATTGGTATAAAAATCAGCCTTTTGTTCATCGGTGTGGATTTTTTCTATTCACACCAACTTCTTTTCGTTGCAGTCACGAATGAATAACGAATTTCAATGTGTTTAGTGCGTGAGTGATGAACAAGATTTTTTGTGATATCGATCGCTGCCTTATTATCTACAAATAAAGGCATATCAAGAAATTGTAGACCGTAATCCCTCATTTGTTGTTGAATCCAGAGGATTTGAGAACAACAGCTAGAAGCAGAAATGTATTCTTCCTCACAGGTAGAGAGAGACCGTGGTCTGTTTCTTGCATTGCCACGTTACCAAACGAGTTCCGAAGAACTAGCAACCCGCAGTCGTATATTTAGAGTTCAACTTGTCCACCCCGAAGTCTGAGTCAGTGTGTCCAGTAAGATCAAAATTGTTGTTCTTTGGATACCACAAGCTGGTGCTTGGACATCCCTGTAAGTATCGAGAAATTCGCTTGACTATCTACATGTGTGACACTCGAGGACTGGACTGGTATCTCGCGCATAGGCAGGTAGGATACATGATATCTGGGTGCGATGCTGTTAGATACATCAGAGATCCTATCATCGATCGATACAGTGTGTCATCAACTTTGGTTCTAGTCTCGTCAATGCAATCCCATGATTCAGTGCCAGCGGAGTCGAAAGCGGCTTCGAGCTATCCATTTCAAACTTCTTGAGAATGTCGTGAACATACTTTTTCTGATGAATGAATATGCCGTATGGTAATTGATCGACCTATAATCCGAGAAAAAAATTCATTTCACCCATGGAGGACATCTCGAATTTCTTCTTCAAGATCTTTTCGAACTCTTTGCAAAGACTATCATCCGTTGAATCGAAGATGATATCATCCACATAGATTTGTACAATGATAAGACTATTTCCAACTTCTTTGGTAAACAATGTACTGTCCACTGTTCCTCTCGTAAAGCCAATTCCAACGAGATGTGTGATAACGTCTCGTACCAAGCTCTCGGAGCTTGGTGTAAACCGTATAAGGCTTTGTCTAGGAGATAAGCTTTGTTCTTGTTCAGCGGATCAACGAACCCCGGTGGTTGGCCGATGTACACTTGTTCGCGTAGTTTACGATAGAGAAACGCGGATTTTAGATCAAACTGGTACACCTTAAGTACTTTCCAAGGTGCAAATACTAGGAAAATGCGGATTGACTCTAATCGTGCAACCGGTGCATATACTTCCGTGTAATCAATACCCTCTTGCTGGTGGAAACCTTTGACAACCAACCGAGCTTTGTTTCTGACAATCACACCCCGATCATCTCTTTTACACTTGAAGACCCACTTTGTATCTATAGCTTTTTGTTTCGGTGGTAAGTCTACAAGCCTCCAAACTCCCAATTTCTCGAACTGTAATAGTTCCTCTTGCATTGCTATTACCCAGTTCACGTCACCCAAGGCTTCATTGACAGTTTTTGGCTCTATTTGAGAAATGAAACATGAGTAGTAGCAGTAGTCTTGAGTAGGAGCAACTCGGGTGTAGAAAAACCTAGTGCTTTGTTTATTTGGCTTCTTGTACGCACACCAGTTTGTAGTTCACCAATGATATTCGACGAAGGATGATAAGAATATGCTCATGGCATTTCTTTGCTTGGAACATCAACTGAGCTTTGCTGATTTGAAACGTTAAGATAAACGATTGATTCAACATTAGGAGCACTTGATGAAGCTTCATTTTGATTGCGCGGGCTAGCAGATAGATTCAACATGTTGGATATCTGCTCAACTTCTTCATCCGATGAGGATTCACCATCAGCATCAAATGTTTGCGCTTCATCAGAGTCAGAATTCTGATTCTGAGGCATATTTGGCACAGTTGTTGCATTTTTTGGTTCAGAGGAATCATTTGATGAGTTATAGACGGTGTTGCTTCTCCTTCAGAAACATTTCCAACTTGAACACCGTTATTACTTGGACCTGCTCCAGAAGACGAAGCATCCAACGTGGGTTGATTAACCACAATTGGTCTAGTGATTTGTTCTTGATTTGCCGATTGTTGAAGATAATATGGCGCTGCAACTTCTTCTTCTTCAGACGGTTCTTCTGGCAAGTCAAATGATTTCCATAGATCTTGATAGTTGAACAACCACGCGTCACCTTTCCTCTGAATCGGCATTGTATACCGGAAACAATCGACGTGTTGTGCTTCAATTACTTTCCTTAATGAGGGAACATATACTCTTCTTAGCGGACTGGCATACCCGACAAAGAAACCTTCAAGCGATTTGGCCCCGAATTTACCATCTTGATCAATAACAGTACATGGCGCTCCGAATGGCTCTAAATATTTCAAATTAGGTTTCCTTCGGTTAATCATCTCAAAACATGTCTTCTTAGTTGGTTTGACAGTTAAGACCGTGTTTAGTGTGTAGCAAGCCGCTGCAACTGCCTCACTCCAGAAGCTGACAGGAAGTTTAGAATCCGCAAGCATAGTTCTTGCTGTTTCAATTAAGGTACGATTCTTCCTCTCAGCTACTCCGTTTTGTTGCGGAGTATAAGGTGCACTGAATTCGTGCAGAATTCCCTTGGCGTTGCAAAATTCTTTCATCTTATTATTCTTGAATTCCATGTCGTTGTCACTGTAAATTCGTCTAACAGGCAAATGATAAAGATTCTCGAGTTTCTTGAAAAGAATTACCAAATTATCAAACGTTTCATTCTTTAATTCTTGGAAGAAAACCCATGAATAACGTGAATAGTCATCTGTGACTACTAAGCAATATAAGTCTCCTGAAATACTTTGTACGTTCTCTAGACCAAAGAGATCCATATGAAGACGTTTTAGCGGCAGCTTAATTGAATTCAGAATCTTCTTCGGATGTGTCTTTTTGATCTGCTTCCCCTTTTTACATTCTAAGCAGTGATCAGTCATATGAAAGCTCCGAAGATTCACACCCTCAACCAATCATTATGGACCAGAAAATTCATTTTCCTTGAATGAATGTGCCCTATCTTTTGATGCCAAAGAATAGAATCTTTCTCCGTAGCTTTCGTTACAAAACATTATGCCGATTTTGATGATGTCGTTGCGTTGCCCATATCTAAAACATAGAGATCGTTTTCACGCGGGGCTCACATCAGAATCCAATCATCAGGTATTTTAAAACCCGACTTTAATATCATGCACTCTTTGTCGTTGAAATGGACCGTGAACTGTTTGTCACAAATCCGCGATATGCTTAGAGGATTATTCTCAAGCTCAGCAATGTAGTTCACACGATCAAACGAAACAACTCCATTTGAGATTTTTCCTTCTGCGACTATCCTTCCACCTTGATTACCGGCAAAACTAACATATCCACCGTTTATAGCTTTTATGTCCAACAGAAGAGCTTTCATCCCAGTCATATGTCTTGACGCTCCACTATCCAGAATCCACTTTGAAAGAACGGATCTCTGGAGCCCCTGCACATATTAAAATTTAGTCAAAAAGCACGACCAAAACCTTCTTGGTCTTGGGTTAGGGATAAAAAGCTTGGTAATCATCCTCATAATCTCCATCTGAGCCTCCACTATCATTTACATTTTCAAAATTCACTTTCTTTTTACCTTTTGTTGAATTGACAGTATCAGTTTTGGTCTCAGATTTGATTCTTTCTTGTTATCAGTCTTAACAAGCTCAGTCTTGATAACCTCAGATGTTGTTGAGTTTTTCTTAGCAATCCAGGCTTGTAATTTTATGTTTGCCTTTTTGATATAAAACTTTGTTTCGTGTGCCTTGGAAGTTTCACCTTTTTCGAAAATTGAGTTTTCAAATTTCTTTTCAGTTTTAGGTTTAACTTCAGGTTTTGATTCATTTCTTTTCAAAATCATGACAGGTTTTACAAACTATGGTTGCTTTGGTTTTACAACATCTGAACTTTCTTTTCTTTGGAGATAGGCCGGTTTTGACTTCGGACACTTGCTTGGAATGTGACCAACTTCATTGCACTTGAAACAAGTCCGATCATCATGTGAATATCCACTAGTGGATTTTACACCACTTGTGACTTTGACCTTATCTCGAAATTCCTTTTGTTTCTTAAACTCATCGTTTGATTGCTTCCCAATCAAACTTTCCTCTTGAACCGTGCTCGTCCCATACACGAATTTCATGTTTTTATCTTTGTATTCATGACATGGTGACTTTTTCTTAACCGGTTCTTCTTCCACATCCAAACCCAACCCAGCTCTTCTATGTTTAGGAAAATCTCCCCCGTTCCTTCGATAGATGTTTCTTTTAGGTTTGGAGTAAAACTTCGTTTCATTGATTTCTAAATCTTCTGATGAAACTTCCACGAGTTTGAAAAATTTGTCAAACTGATATTCCTTCACATTCCGGATCGGAAAACTATCGTCGAAGTATAGTCTATCAGAATCCTTAACTTTGTACATGACAACATTAGGATCATCACTTAGACTATAATCCGATGATTTATCGTCATCTTCGGACTGTGAATCAGAATTATTCGAACTCGAGTCGGCGCTTTCATAGCTGCCATCATCAGATTCACTCAAGACATTATCAACAACTTGCTTAACCACAGCTTCACCATCATCACGCGTGTAGGTTATATCAATGTTCTCAGGCAACTCATTTTTCTTTTCGGTTAAAAGTTCAATGTTGAGTGCCTTGTCCATCCCCTCAGCCTTTTTTGCGACAATACTTTTCGCATAGGGGTGGTGGAACATTGCTATAGTATCCACGTTTCTTACCTTTGGCTTTCTGTACATTTTCTTCCGATTGAATTGTCGGAAGAATGTGATCGATGACATAGGCATTCGTGATATAGCTCTTAAGGAGCTGTCGAACCCTTTCGGTTTCGATTGTCATGTCTTGAAGTTCTTGTTTTACTATAGCAATTGTGTTAATGTAAACATTAATAGCTTTTTGTTTTTCCATTAATGTAGCTTTTAACATTCTGATTGAATCATCTTGTTCAATGTTATTTCTATCCAACCTGCTGTAATCATATTTCATTTTGTCATATGCTTCATTCATTGTGCGATAATCGTATTTGAAATTATTATTATGCACATTGAGTTCAGCTATGATCTGTAATTTTTTAGCAAATTGAACACACGGTTCAGCACATTTCGTACAAGGTTTTTCAACCTCAACGACTTTTTCTACCACCTTTTCCATAACCTTTACCTCTTGACCTACCTTCGTCAGATTTTCCATCATAGCCTTGTTGGCAATCTCAGTGAGGTTTTCTACGTTTACTTCTTTGTTCACATTAATAACTTCTTCAATTTCGAGCTTCTACGCAGCAACATTTTCTAAAGACATTGTTTCACCGAAACAACCTGCAAAACTAGTAGAAATATTAGGGGAAAAGATACCCTGCATCTTTGTATGCTGATAAATTTCCTCCATTTCAGCTTGTTGCATGTATTCCTCTAGTAATGCACTCTCCATGGCAGCATCTTCAGCAGATGTGTCTTCAACAATCTCAGCCATAAAAGCAACTCCGGTCTTTCCGGTGATATAAGAATTCCAGTCAAAGCCATCATCTTTGTTCGAAGCGACCATTGCTTTTTTAGTGTTGTTGTTGTTTGGTTTGTCTTGGATTTCAACTTGTGTCTTCTTTGGGAAAGGCTTGTACTGAAGTGACTTCTTGTAATACTCATTGCCACCTCCAAATGGACTTTGATTCCCCGTTGCTTCATGATTTTTACATTCCGTCTTGAAGTGCCCTTTCTGTCGGCATCTGAAGCACGTGACCTTCGTTTTGTCAAAACCCAATTTGTTGCTTGAGTTCCCGATATCTCTGCCAGTAAATGCCACAAACTTTGTAACCCTTCGGCGATCATTTTAGGATTGCCATTTTCCCGGCCACCAAGCATTCATACGATTCCAACATTGTGGCGAGAAGTGACATGTGTTGTTTGGCCACTTGCTCAGAAACAACATTGTTTAATTGACAGCAATGTTGCACTTATACACATTTGGATCAGAATTCGTTTGTTGATTCTGATTTACTTGACTTTGATATGAGGAATTTGATCCAGTACTTCAAAATGAAGGACTTTGCGGACTTTGATCATATTTTGGATATGATTGGCTTTGATTCTGTGGCGAATGGTTCGAAGAATTCAGATTCACGCTAAAAGCGGTTTGGATCTTTGGACCAATAATATTATCTTGACTTCCAGACTTGTAATACAGCCCTACATCCTGAGTCACATTAGCATTCTTCGTTTTAGCTATCTTCAACAGCTCCATTTCATGCCCCTCCAGTTTGTCGATAAACATGGACAGTTTAAAGAACTGCCAGCTATGACTTTCTTTAAGAACCATAAGATATGTCATGCATTCTCCCTCAGGCAATGCATCAGCCAACTTATCGATGTATTCTTCTTCTCTCTTCTCAAGCCCGTGTCTCTTCATAATCATTTTCAGATGACAAAATCTTTCAATCATCTGTTTTATCGTTTCGCCTTTTAACATCGTGAAAATATCGAATTCTTTCATGATCAACGCTTTTTTGCTTTTGACCATTTTGGCGCTTCCCTGATACTTCTTCTACAAGAATGTCCATAACTCTTGTGAATTTTTGGCTTCAGGTTACAACACGAGAATATCTTCTTTCACAGATTGTTGGAATAATCTTATCATTCGTTTCTCGGCAACATAAGCATCTTTCTGCAGAGTAGAGAACTTGCTGATATCAATATCGTTATTGTTCTCATCAACAGGCCATGTGTAACCAGTCTGGATGGCAACTCAGCTGTAGAAATACATTGCTTGGACCCAGTTAGAAAACTTCTCCTTTCAACCCTCGTACTCATCCATATTCATGAGTTTCGGCGGTTTAACGGACGTGCCCATTTCATTGTCGATATTTACTTGGTTCACCATCTGAGCATTTGACGTTGTTGCAGTCATGAAAGCTGTATGCAAATCTTCCATCTTGAAAAATGACGAATTTTATTGAAAAACACAAGTTCACAAACTTCAAAAACTTATCAGTAAACTGACAAGTTCGGGCGAACTTGCAGTTGATGAGAAATCAGATTGATTAACACAAGTTCGGGCGAACTTGTGGTTGAACTTTTGAAAAATTTCTCCATGTTTAAGTTCGGGCGAACTTATGAGTGATTTTCAAGAAAATTAGTTAAGTTCGGGCAAACTTATGCTAAAATATCAACAAATTTTATACAAGTTCGGGCGAACTTGATAAAATTGGAGATTTGTTCGAGCGGACTTGTGGTTGAAACTATGAAAATCTATCAAGTGCGGGCGAACTTGATTAAAATTCAATGAATTTTAGTCAAGTTCGGGCGAACTTGATCTCAAGTCCGGCCATAATAAGTTTGTAAAACATGATTTTTTGAACTTTTTGATACCAATTCGTTTGAATTTGATGTCCAAACTCTCAGGGGTTTGTTATTAGTGCTTTTTACCTGACATACTCAAATATTAGCAACTTTTGTCCATGAATTCATGATTTTCTTTGAAAAATGAAAGAAAAATGGTAGAAAGGGGTAGAATAAGAGTAGATTTTGCTATGATTCACCAATCTAGGTATCGTAGCTCTGATACCACTTGTTAGATCGTCTCCACGTAAGCTCAGGAACCTAGATTGTATCTAATGTCCATAATTGGCGGAAACAATATGACATGATTACCAAATAGACAAGATTTACTATTTAAACATTGTTTTATTGGTCAATATGTTCAAATACATTCAGATCCCGATCCGGCAGAGCTTCGCCGTCAGTGTGCCAAAATTACAAAAGCTACAAATGAAATCACCAAGGCACCTATTTATAGGTTTACAAGTTCGCTGGAGAGGGATCAAGTTCGGGCGAACTTGACTTGATCAAGTTCGGCCGGACTTGATCTTACATGCATGATTCAGGCGAACTTGTAACTATATTACATAAATAACCCTCTATTTCAAGTCTAATCACACAAAACTATACAGACTCGATCCAAGACTAAGACATAGACATAATGCACTAACACTTTCGAATCCGACCCGTTTGGTTGATCATTAAACCCAACCAAATACATATTTGTGACCATAATTGAATAGGGAATAACCCTCTGAGGTTATATCTAATGGTCATATCATTTGGTTAGTGTTATGATAATTAGTTGTTATGATCTTCAATGATGACCAAAATGCACTTTTTGCAATAAATCTACTATAAGCATATGTAACATAATTTTGACATGTAATCTGATCAAATAACTTTTTCAAACATATTTAAGCATTAAAGACTTATCATAACACATATCTAACCATCCGAACAAGTATTTACGCAAATGACGCGTTAAAGTGGCTTAAACTACCTTAACGGGTCATAACGGGTCAAAAGCACTTAGGAACCTTTCCAACTCATATTGTTAACTTATTAAACCTTTTCATATGATTTCCAATACTCATTTGGTTTATAAGGTCTCATTTTATCCAAATCCTCCGATTTCAAGTCCTGATATTTACATAGTTATCCGTTTTTAGGACACGCTTGATTTCTCGGATCATTGAGCTTTAGTTTTCTTTTGATTTAAGATTTCTTTGCAATCCCAAGTGAGAACATAGTTCCCCTCTTTTATGTTTTGCAAATATTTTGGGGTGATCCATATGTGCTAAATGTTTTTCAAGCTTTCAAAATACAAATACGATGGTTTATATAAACAATATGATTTCAATAATGTGAACGAACTTGTTTGTGCGTTATATCCATAACAAGAATGACAATCATTAACAATGGCCAAGCCGACCAGTAGTAAGTTACGGCGCCTAGGACTGACAATCCCGTTACCAAAATTCCCGGGGTTTGTGGGGAAGTTTGGGAAGTGACTGAAATTGTATTTGTAACAAACCCTTTGGTGGTTTGTTATACGATTAAGAGACCCCATGGGTGGTCTCGAACAAGTCAACAAAGGTTTGAATGTATTCACGAAACGACCAAAAGTTTTCACAACTAAAATAAGGAACGATGAACGATTGGTTTATTACAAGGAACGATGAACGATTGGTTTGTAACAAGGTACGATGAACGATTGGTTTAAGACAAGGAGAATGAAAAATGGACGATTGGTTATGATAAGTGATTTAGATAACGGAACGTGTGTAATGTGATAAAAGCTTGGTGGATACGTCGTCGGTACTTCCTATATATAAGTGCTTTTATCATATTACATACGTGGTGTTATTTGCATCACTTGGGCAAATGTTTCCAAACAATGACACGCAATGATTTTCAATTAAAGATATAAACCACACAAGTTATTTCAAGACAATTTACAACCCGGATTTACAAAATAAATGATTTCGAGTCAAGGTTCATGGCTACTAGATTTTACAAACTTTTAACCTCATGTTTTAATCGATTATCTCCAATATCAAACATTTTTAAAACAAGAAGGTTTTCACTTACGAATCTAGTAGTCGAATTATATATTGCAATATATACAAAGCCATGGACTTGACACACTCACAAAACCTATGTATTCGCCGGCTTTCATGCTGACTTGTTTTCACATATGTTTCAGGGCACAATGCTTGATGGTACTGATGCATGCTCACGTAGGAATGGACTTGGATTTTAGTGCCTTAAAACAAGAAAGACAATTTCAATGCTTGTTTTGTGTGTTTAGTTTGTTTTAAAGTTCTACGACAATATAACAATGTAATCAATGTTTAATATTCAATAAAATGAAACTTCAATTACCATGTGTTGTTTTAACAATCTGTTAACCTAACTCCCCGACGTTTCCGCCGCGATTTGTTGTTTATACGATGTCGGGGTGTTACAGATTGGTATTAGAGCACTGGTTATAGGGAATTAGGTTATTAGTAATGCTTTGACCTAGACTATAACCTTCCTAGGATCCTAACACGAGTTTTCTTGCGTTAGAAAAAAATACAATACAATCATCTATCCTTAGGTGATTACCGAAACAAATCCACAAAATTTCAAATCCGTTTTTGAAAATCAATCATCTATCCTTAGATGATTTGTTTATGGCGTAAGCCTTCAAAGTTTTCAAAATCTCGTCAATGTTTGGGTTTTAATAATGTGAACACGTGCAATCTGGAAGGGTGGGTGCCTGTACCCTGAGTTTTCTGTCTAGGCTAGAGTGTTCTTACAAATCCACTTAATCGGACCAGTCACTCTTACCTGGGAACTCCTGGGGTGAGTGTTTACTTATAGGCTAAAGCATGTCTTCGCGATACATTATAAGACCCATTTACTTTGATTAGTAATTGTGTGTCATTTGATTGTCTTGAGAGACAAAAGATTGACCACCATCCTTGTTTCGTCGATATTTTTGATGCCTCTATTGATTTTTCTGAATGTCAATCTCACATATCTTCCTTCATGTTTTCTTTTAGAATGCCTCCTCGACGTGATACGACTCAAAATGCCGAAATGGCTGCACTTATCGCTCAGCAAATGGCTGCAATCCTCCCAAACCTAGTGACTCAATTAAATCAATCGAACAACAATAACAACAATAACAACAATGCACCAGCTCCGTGCAACTACAAACAATTCTGTTCGGCTAAATCACTTCAGTTCACTCGGTCTGAGGGAGCTACAGGACTTCTACAATGGTTTGAGAGTCTCGAAAGCACGTTCCGTTTTGTTCAATGTCCAAATGAGCGAAAGGTCGAGTTTGCATCTAGTGTATTCAAGAAAAGAGCTTTGACATGGTTGTATGGTATTATGAGGGATAGATGTGCCGAAATGGCCTTAGCTCAAACTTGGGAAGAGCTCAGGGCTCTAATGATGAAGGAATTCTGCCCGCGTCATGAACAATGGGCACTAGAAAATGAATTCCACGATCTTAAGCAAGATAGTGGTGAGAGTCATGCTTATACCGACCGATACGAGGAGTTGAGTTTACTTTGCCCTTCCATGGTGACGCCTTTGGTAAGGCGATCGAGAAGTATATCGACGGTTTACCTGATCCAATGCAAGATATCGTCATTGGTAGCAACCCTACCACCGTTCAACAAGCTATTGAGTTAGCTGTAACCTTAACCGATTCACAAGTCAGGAAAGGTAACCTTCATCGCAAGGCCGATAAGAAATCCTCTGCTAAGTCAACTCAAGAGAAACCAAAGGGAAACAAAGCTGAGCCTTCCAAACGATCAAAGAAGCATAAGGCTTCTCAAAACTTTGTTGTGACTACCCAACCCAACCAAGCTCCCCAAAACCAACCTGTTTAAATTCCTGCAAAGAAACCTTATGCGGGAACTGCACCGCTTTGCAACTGATGTAATGGTCACCATCAAGTTCAGATACCGTGTCGACAAAGTACTACCTGTGGAAAACTTGGTCACCTGGCGAATATTTGTCGCTTTAACCCAAACCCAGCTACACAGAACCCAGTTCAACCACAAGCAAATCCCGCTCGACCTCACTTTCTGCCTGGTTCATGTTTAATTGTGGCGAGATGGAGAAACAACTGCCCAAGGCTAGCAAATGCAAATCCAGCTCACGGACGAGCTTTTAATATGAATGCCAACGAAGCCCATGCTGATAACAAAGTCGTAAATTTTACGTTCTTTGTTAACAATTGTCCTGCTTCAATTCTTTTTTATTCGGGCGCCGATAGAAGTTTTGTGTCATTAGCCTTTGAATCTATGCGTTCGATGCCGAGAACTAGACTAGGAAAGCCATTGCTAGTAGAAGTCGCTAGTGGTGAACCTCTTGTGCTCGATCATGTTATTCGAAATTGCTAGTTAAACCTCAACAATCATTTGTTTTCTATCGACCTTACACCAATGCAACTCGGAAGTTTCGATGTTATTATAGGAATGGATTGGTTAACCAAACATCGTGCCGAACTTATTTGTTTTGACAAGATAGTTCGTATACCGCTTCCTTCTGGCGAAACCTTGGAAATTCATGGAGAAAAACCCACTAGTAACTTTAAACTCATGACTTGTAACCAAGCCCAAAAATAATTAAGAAAGAATTATGTGGCGTTCTTGGCACATTACGTAGAGGAGAAAGTAAAGAACAAGAGTATTCAAGATATTCCTGTTATCTGAAACTATCCTGAGGTTTTTCCCGAAGATATACCTGGTTTACCCCTGGCACGTCAAGTTGAATTCCATAATGATCTTGTACCTGGTGCCAACCCAATAGCCAAATCTCCTTACCATCTTGCACCGTCAGAAATGCAAGAGTTATCGAAACAACTACAAGAGTTATCGGACAAAGGTTTCATTCCTCCAAGCTATTCTCCGTGGGGTGCTCCTGTCTTAATTGTGAAAAAGAAGGATGGATCCTTCCGTATGTGTATCGAATATCGTGAGCTCAACAAACTCACGATCAAGAATCGATATCCCCTACCTTGAATTGATGATCTTTTTGATCAATTACAAGGTGCTACCCGTTTCTCCAAGATCGATCTACGTTCTGGGTATCATCAGCTTCGTGTTCACGAGGAAGATATTCCTAAGACTGCTTTCCGCACTCGATACGGCCATTATGAGTTCACCATTATGCCTTTCGGTTTGACAAATGCTCCAGTTGTATTTATGGAATTAATGAATCGGGTTTGTAAACCTTATCTAGATAAGTTCATCATTGTTTTCATCGACGACATTCTCATTTATTCTAAGTCTTGAGCCGAGCATGAACAACATCTCCGTTTAACAATGGAACTTCTAGAGAAAGAACAACTATATGCCAAATTCTCCAAGTGTGAATTTTGGTTGACAGAAGTTCTTAGTTTGGGTCACATTGTCAATGAGCAAGGTATACATGTGGATCCTTCTAAAATCGTTGCGATTAAGGATTGGAAAACACCCACTACTCCCACAGAAGTTCACTCATTTCTTGGTCTTGCTGGTTGTGACATCCCGGTTTTTCAGACATCTTAAACGCACTACTTCACGGTTATTCGTTCCTACGCTAAATTGATTCGGAGACTTAAATTGCACGCTCGAAATAATTACGATAATTTCGTGAACTTGTCAAATGAATTACGTGCTATGTGTATTAAGCGTTTATAAGTTGGTGAGTTATTATGTGATGTTCCGATTTCGTGATTTGTTTTAGTTATAAAATATAGATATAGTAAATAGATAAATGAATCGAACCGAGCCGCGAAACGAGTAGACCTCACTTCCTTGCGACTCAAGTAGTTAACCGAAACTTGAGGACCAAGTTATAGACCCAAACCGACCCACCCAAACCCCTTGCGGCCGCGAGCACCCAACCCGCAAACCCTTCCTTTTTTCTTGACCTCTTGCGCTATATAAACACATACATGCATGTGCATTGTTTCAAAAACAAAAACACACAAACCCTAATAAAAAACACAGCCGACGGCAGCCTTGCTACATCCCTCTCGATCGCGACAGCCTCCCTACACTTCTCTTTTCGATCGCAATTTCCCTTGATCATCCGAATCGGCTCCCATCTCGCTTACGGTTCGTTAATCTCCATTGTTAAAGGTTAGTTGAGTTTTATGTTATTTCGCTAATCATACTAGGGTTTATGAACTATGGATCATGTGTGTATGTAATGGTAGAAAGTGTTATGATGTTAGTCGATTAATTATGCTAGTTTGCGATTATGATGATTAGTGGAATAAAAAATCATTAGGCTGCGTTTTGTGTGATAAAAACCATATAATATGATTAGGGTTTGCATGGGTATGGTGTATATGATGATATATGATTGGAAAAATCTGTTCTTGATCGTTTATATTTAACATACCGATTGTTTAAACGTGTTATATTGCGATAAAATGCTGAAAACAGGATGCTGAATGGTGTTTACAGCCAACTTCCACTGGCTGTAACTTGGTTATTATTTATCAAAAAACGGATTTTCTGAAGTCTAAAATGTAGATTTCTTAAAAACGCTTCTAATGGCGCTGGATTCATATTTTTCTGAAGTCGTTTGATATTTTTAAGTGGCCAATTAAATTCAGTAACTGAAGCTGTGAAAATTCTGAAAATTTGTTAGTTGTTTATCGAGTCGGATCTAATAATCTGTAGAGAGTCGAATCATGAAATTTTGTACAGCAACTAGATATGGAAATTTCCGGGAAACTCCAACTGGAATTTTGTTAATTGGAAGAACAGTGATTTTTAAATAAATTCTCCCGTGGACTGCAGTCAGAAAGCGACGAATCTGACTGCAGCCTAGTATATTAATATTTATGAATAATTGGTAAAGAGTTAGGACTTGAAAAATTTATATAAAATTCTACAGTATAGTTGACACCTTCTGTAAAATAATTGTAATTTTTGGAATGTTGGAACTATTTTATAAAAATCCTCGAAAACAGCCTAATTATGAGTATATACGCTGAAACTTGATAACTTGCGAATGTGTGTACCAAAGTGTTGTATGGATTGATTTGTGTTCATGATAGGTTGGTTTGATCACTATATTGGTATGATGATACTTGCATACATGATTTGAGTTTTAGGAATTGTCATTGTATGTACCGCATTGTGTGTTAGTATGTGTAGGACTTGTATTGGTGTGTTCACACACTAACTTTAAATCAATTGACTTGTTAGGACGCAATTAACGGTCCCATCATTTGCTACATCTGTGTTACACTAACCGAGCAACTAAAGGTGAGTTCACGGCCCCTAATTTTATCCGGTTTTAAACAACAGGGGGAGAAACATGTATACACTCTACAACTCTATCTCTTTACGTTATACGAAATTAACGTCATTAAACTATTCGGTAACTAAGTTAATGTTAATGTACGTTATGGTCACTAAGCAGCTATATCACACAAGTCCTCGACAATCTCTCGGATCGTTAGTATTGGGTTAGATAGCGGGGAAATTATAAGTAGTACTACTGGGCCCGACAAGCCCCACCCGAGCTAGTCGCGCTAGCCGAGCGGGTATGGTCAACGGGTGAATAATTTGGCCTAACTTCGCCATGGTCAGTGATAGGCCTGGCAACACGGAGGCACAACAGTCAGCTTCGATCACGAACACTTACGTGACATAACTTTAGGCTAGCTACCTACATGTTAACATTGAACTTAATTACGTATCAACAATATTATTCCGGGTTAGGGATAATGGAACCAACAACGTTATTATTCCGGGTTAGGAATAATGGAACGTCATTATTATTCCGGGTAAGGAATAATGGAACCATCAGTATTATTCCGGGTTAGGAATAATGGAACTAAATCGTTATCCCGGGTTAGGGATAACGGGGGAAACAAACTTATAACCGAACAAATGAACTTATGAAAACCTGTGAACTCACTCTTCTTTAATGTTGACACTTGTTTCTTTACATGTTTCTCAGGACGCTAGGAGCTCTAGGTGCACTCACTTGCATTGATCAAGACATCTTTTTATCGAGTCTCATTTACAAACATTTATTTGGGTTTTTCTTTAGTTTTGGCGTTTGTATTGGCGCCCGTTCCTTTACTTTATTTTTATGCTTCCGCTCAAATTTAGAAACTAATGCTTCCGCTAAACATTGAAACCAAACTAAGGCAATCTAAAATTAACTATGAATGGTTAAACAAATGATTTTGGAAAACGTATTAACAAATCATATAGAGTCGTTCGACGTTACTAGTGTCTCAGATTCTGGTTTGTTCACACGCCTCGCGGTAAAACTCCGCAAGTGGAAATTGAGGGTGTGACACTGGTTACTATCGATGCTTTATTACGAACTTCTCAAAGATCGCGGTTCCCCCTCACTGCTTTGACTCAAAAGAATAAGCCTTTTGAGTGGGGACCTAAACAAGAGGAAGCTTTCCAAACTTTGAAACAGAAACTCTGTGATGCTCCTATTTTGTCTTTACCCGATTGCAATGATGATTTTGTGGTTTATTGTGACGCGTCGAATTTAGGCCTTGGTTGCGTTCTGATGCAACGAGATAAAGTTATAGCCTACGCGTCGAGACAACTGAAGGTCCATGAGAAGAATTATACAACTCATGATCTTGAGCTGGGTGTTGTTTTCTTTGCTCTCAGAATTTGGAGACACTGTCTTTATGGCACGAAGTGTGTGGTTTTCACGGACCACGAAAGTCTCCAACACATATTCAATCAAAAGGAGCTAAATATGAGATAACGACGCTGGGTCGAACTCCTAAACGATTACGACTACCAAATTCGCTACCATCCTGGTCAGGCGAATGTTGTAGCTGACGTGCTTAGTCGTAAGGAACTTGTCAGGCTTCATTGTGTTTGAGTTCAATCTGATATCCAAACACGTGTTCTTGCAGCCCAACACACTTGTGTAACCCAAGGTTTGTTAAAAGACGAACTACCTCATCAACTCGAACTGCAACTCGAAACGAAAAATGATGGATTAGTATACTACATGAATCATTTGTGGGTTCCAAATCAACACAATCTACGCACTCTATTGATGGACAAAACTCATAAGTCTCGATATTCGGTTCATCCTGGTGCTACAAAAATGTACAAGGATCTCCATACCCAGTATTGGTGGCCGAGCATGAAAAATGCCATTGCCTTGTATGTATCTAAATGCCTTACTTGTCTAAAAGTCAAGGCCGAGCATCAACATCCATCTGGTTTATTGGAAAAACCAGAAATACCGGTCTGGAAATGGGAGAACATTGCGATGGATCTCATTACTAAACTACCACGCACATTTAGAGGTCATGATGCACACTTTATAGCAATCCGCGAGGATTTTTCTACTGACAAACTTGCCAAGATCTTTGTCAATGAGATTGTATCTCGTCATAGTGTTCCTTTGGACATCATATCTGACAGAGATGCTAGGTTCTCATCTCATTTCTGGAAGACTATGCAATATGCTATGGGACCAAACTCAATCTGAGCACTGCTTATCATCCTCAAATGGATTGACAATCTGAGAGGACAATTCAAACATTGGAGGATATGCTTAGAGCTTGTGTGATCGACTTTGGTGGTAATTGGGATTCGCATCTACCATTGATCAAATTCTCTTACAACAATAGTTATCATGCCAGCATCAACATGGCGCCTTTCAAAGCTTTATACGGTCGAAAATGTCGTTCACCTGTCTGTTGGAATGAAGTTGGAGAGCCGTAGTTTACTGGACCTGAACTCATTCACGACACAACCTAAAAAGTTAAGAAATTTGCGATAACCTTCTGACAGCCAGAAGCCGTCAAAAGAGTTACGCGGACAAGAGACACAAGCCCTTGGAATTTCAAGTTGGTGATCACGTTCTACTCAAGGTATCCCCTTGGAAAGGAGTGGTCAGATTTGGGAAGAAAGGAAAACTTGCACCACGATATGTTGGACCATTTAAGATCGTTGAAAGAATCGGAAAGGTGGCCTACCGACTTGAGCTACCACCTAAACTCGGGAATATTCACCCAACTTTCCACGTGTCCAATCTGAAGAAGTGTTTATCCGACGCAAATCTTCACATCCCACTCGACGAAATTCACGTTGATAATACAATGCATTTTGTCGAGAAACGGTGGAGAAATTAGAACGTGAAGTCAAGAAACTCAAGCGAAGACGAATTCTGATAGTCAAATTTCGATGGGAATCCAAACATGGCCCAGAGTTTACTTGGGAACGAGAGGATCAAATGAAAGCAAAGTACCCACACTTATTCTCACGAGTTTCCTCTAATTAAATATTGGGACTAAATTTCCTGAAGTAGGGGAGACTGTGATATCTGTGACAATCCGATCATGTAACAATTTCCGAATAATGTATCAATCAATGAAATTTTATGTTTTATTTGTGAATATTGTTTATTTATTTATTTCTTTGCACACATTTGATTCTTGCACAATTTCGAACTCTTAAATGGTTTCTGTAAGTGAAACCGTAACTGATACGCAAAAGAAACTAGTTTAACATGACATACACTCTAGAAAAATGACACAAGCCAAACATACCTTAAATAACCTTTATATAACTTAAAAATAAGTTGTGAAGGGTTTGCTATGTCGAAAACAAGCCTATTCGATTATAGGGACTATTTACGACAAAATACAAAAGTATGTCGATTCTTGTAGCGATGCACACTCCGAAACAAGGTCATAAGCTAAAAATATCCTAAATACCCTTAACATAGCTAAGAATTAAGTTTCGAGAGCTTCGGTATGGCAAAATCACGCTTTTGTAACTTCCGGGGCTATTTTGCAAATTCTGCGAAACTATGTCTTTTCGCGTATTTCACTATCCGAAACGTGTACGGACATCCGATATTTTTGCAATAATTAAAATCTTGTATATTAGTGATTGGAATGCAAAAATATCATTCATTACGCGTTTACGGTCACGCACGCGTTCGTTACTATTTTCGTCGTAATTAACCGAAAACCGCAACCGTACGACCAAACGAACCGACCTATGATTTATTTTTGAGCACATTTCAAGTTCCCTATACTTTATTGTCCTTATAAAGCTTGAAAATGGGTTAACGAGTGTTAAAAGTGCCAAAATGCGTCAAAAACAAGTTCAGGGGCCATTTCTGCCAATTCTGAAACTTCAGCCCCTGCAAGGGCCTTACGGACCGTAAGGAAAAACCCCATACAGTACGTAAGGGGTCCCCAGCTCATCAGAATTGTTAAATAAAGGTGGCAACCTCTTGTTAATTCACTTGTTGATTCAGCAAACGAACTTGCCACCCTCTTCTCTACATTTAACATGTGTATTTACACTAATCCGCTTAAGGGATGACTCATGGACACATGTAATGCTCATATTAATCCAATTCAACTATAAATAGCTATGGGTTTTAGCCATTTGAACTTTTACAACCTTCATCCTTGCTCCAATCTGTCATAATCTGAAGTTTGCAATCACCTTGGAGCTTTCCTCTGAGATTCCTTGGCTGCTCTAAGTACTTGTAAGTGTTTCAATCAAGTCTTGTTCAATTCTTGTAGCATAATTGAGCTAAAAATCAAACAGTTTGACTTTCAGTTTTGACCATAAATTTGTCAAAAAAACCAATTGAACTTGTTAATGTGGTCATAATCATGATGGTTATGGTCCTTAGTAATCTTGCCTATTGATTTCCACATTTACTAGTCATTTTGACAAGTCAAAGTTTTGGTCAATGATGCAATAAATGTGAATTTCATGACGGAACTAATTTTGGGTGTCACACCCCGACTCGCAGCGGAAGACAAATGCAGGGTACGACAGACACGTGGTAATTCTCCATAGTTTAAAAACATGATATCATAAATAGGGAGAACCTCGGTTACAACATACTATCAGTATCATATTACACACCATAAGTTTCAGTACAGTATTACGAGATATCACAGTTTTTATTCTGCTACCGTTCACTACTAAAGCCATCCTTACACACATTTCTTACTCTTGCTTCGCTTTACCTGAAATGCATGTTAGTTTTAAAAAGGTCAGCTAAACGCTGCGTGAGTTCCACTGATTTAATTGCTGTGTAACAATATGTGTTAACAAGTTTAATTGCACTGGTCAGAACCATAATGACGGTCATGGTCATAGTCACAGGTTTATCACCACAAACACCTTCCGTTAGTAAGATCCTGTTACAACAAACACCTGCAGCTCGCCGAACCTTGTTACAACAAACACCTGCAGCTCACCGATCCGTGTCATAACTGACAACTGCAGCTTGCCGAACCGTGTTATAACAAGCACCTGCAGCTCGCCGAATCGTGTCATAACAGACACCTCCAGCTTGCCGAACCGTGTGTTATAAAATTTACATCATCAAATGTTGGTGCAATTAACACAGTTTTGCAACATGCAAATCACCTCAGAAAACAACAAAATCATTCAAAAGTGGGGAAGTGATAACTCACTCCCAATTTGGTGTAATCAACACAGTTTGTAACATGCATTCCACCCTAAGTAAAACAATAAAACCATTCAAAACGGGGTAGTGAAACTCACAGTGTAAATAGGGGTCTTAACACAAGAGTCGTCGAATATCTGGATCAACTTTAATAACACACATGCAAGCATGGATTCAAATCAGTATCTAAGTTGGTAATGGTCATAACTTGGATCTGGTCAGGAGTTTTTACTCAGGATTGAGTCTATAGGACACTGGTATGGTGATGGACATCAGGGTAGTATTAGTTTTCAGTTTGGCTTCCGTGGACCGATTCGCGTGCCAGCCAATAGTCAGTAGTTTAACGTGTTCGGTTAATGGTACGGGAATACCAGTAGTACCAACACGTGGTTATTCAAAAATGATTAACTTTCCATTAAGGGAGTTTGAGTGTTCGGGGGGTCTAAGTTGCCCAATTTTGAGTTTCCATTTTTACCGTCGGGAATTCTCCCGAACTGCCTTAGGACACACCTAGGGTGTCCAATTTACCCGGGAATCTCCCGGGATACTCCCGGTCTTCCAATTATAGTATTTGTCGGGTTGGGTCAGTTCCCAGTCTGGCAGGTTCGTTATACGGTAAACTGCCGAAAATGATTTAAAAAACTTATTTTTAATCCAAATAAATTCCATTTAATCTAAAATTAGAATAAGAATCTATTAAAATTTATATAACTCTGTAAAAATCAGTAGATCATGAGATAAATTTCTAGGAATTTATTTTGGTAAAATTCTTATTTAAATATATTATTTATAAACCCTTTTTTAACCACATAATTAAGATAATTAACTTTCAGAAGTTCAAACACTCCAAAAACATTCCTGAACCTTCTATACATGTCCAGGAATATCTCCAAAAATTTTGAGAATTTTCCGATTTCATTTAGGTTCGTTTCCGGCTACCGAAATCTCCCAAAAACACGGATTTTTAACCCACAACAAAACTCAACCAATAGACTCCGAATTTTCCCAGATCATTCCGCATATGTTCCTTGGTGTTTCTGTAAAGGTTAGTGATTTATTGAATCCGTTTGATATTTTTCCCAAAATTCTTTCGGTAAAACAGTTAAAAATTCACCAAAAATGGTAGAAATTTCAAAAATTCGAAAATTTTACTTGGACCTTCCTGACAATTCCCTACATCACCATCCCAAATTTCAGCTCAATCCAAGCTACACGGAGCAAGTTATAGGCAAAACAATTTTCTGCGTAGCCTAGATTCAGTTTTCGGATGATATACCTAGCGATTCTTCTGTTTCCAAGCGTTTATCTTGATCCCAGAAGTGTGTAAAGGCTATATTCAGTACCTACAAACCAATTATAATCCAAATATGCTAGAACTTAGATCAATCAAGCTTTAATTCATTGTTTTTCGGTTAATCGAATAGTTAAGCGATTTTTGTCGCATAAGAGTTGATTAGGGTATCAAACCACATTGATTAACTACCATGGCTGCCATATAACACCAGTGATATATGTGGTGTTCATATTCAGACGTAAAATTTATTTAAAACTCCAAAATTCATGGATTAAAAAAGCGTTTTTTCGGCTAGAAATCGCGTTTAATCAAGAAACCAAGCTTGAAACCTTAATGATTTGAGTTAATACCTTTGATTTGAGTTGGTTTATGGGTGAATTCAACTGATGAAGAAGGTTGGAGAGCATATTTTTGAGGGATTTTTGGAAGTATTTTGATTAAAAATAAAAGAAAAAGAAAAAAAATACTTTTATAACCATGTGGGGGGGGGGGGGGGGGGTGGCGGCATAGAGGTGGGCCCCTAGGGCCACCTCGTGCTTCCTTTTACGTGCGTGAAGATGATGTTTATCGTACAGATAAGCATGGGTTCGTTTCAGGTCCGGCGCGCGTTCTCGATTTGCGTGACGGACTCCGTTTTACACGTACTTAGTGTCAAAAGACTCGTTTTAAAAATTATGCATAACCGTCTAAAAATCCGAACCCAGTTACGTTTTGATCATAAAAGTCTCGTTTGACGTTAGTTTAAGTGTTTTTAAGCTTGATCGATTGTTCCTTGCACATTCGGTTGCCTTATGTTGTGCCCGGAACGAATGCGGTTCCCCAACCGGGAGATACTTCGTTTTGCGTGCCCGAGCTTTGATTATTTTTAACCTTATAGCATAGTCTATGGCACAAATCTAAGTTATTCCTGGAACTCAGAATCTTAAATAAGGCTGCCGATAAACTAATATTCAAACTAAAAGGTCTAATGCGCTGTTAAACGTCAAGTCTCCGTTTAACACGTTGTTCAAGGCTAAGGGCACCAACCACGCATCGTTGGTCCTTAGTAGTGTCATGTCAACCATGACGTGCTCTCGGATTCCTCCGAGATATAACATATATCATTTGGCACAACACACAAGTCATGAAATTTCACAAGGTTTACGCACAATTATATTTTTAGTCATTCTTTAAGTTTAGGACCAATTAAGGTGTACCTGGTTTCGTCATGGGTATCACAGTCTCCCCTGGTTAAGAAATTTTGTCCCTGAGATTTACTTTGTCATGCTAGGGAAGAGGTGAGGGTATTTTCTACGGAATTCATCTTTCCGTTCCCAGGTATATTCGGGTGC
Source organism: Scalesia atractyloides (assembly GCA_947069175.1). Lineage (NCBI taxonomy): Eukaryota > Viridiplantae > Streptophyta > Magnoliopsida > Asterales > Asteraceae > Scalesia > Scalesia atractyloides. The sequence continues at coordinate 67,565,867 of CAMTDV010000005.1, read as the reverse complement.
TTGTTTAGAGTTCCGCCGGACTTTAACAAGTGAAATTTTGTTATGCCTTAATTGCTTAACCCTACCATCCACTATTTCCACCGGCTCTTCCACATAATGGAGTATACTGTCAACATGTATTTCTTCCAAAGGTACCTGGGTAGCTTCGCCTGACAGACATTTTTTCAGGTTTGATACATGGAAGACATCATGAATGGCACAAAGTTCGGTTGGTAACTTCAACTGATACGCTACTGGACCTACCTTGGCTAGGATCTCGTAGGGCCCAATGTAGCGCGTGACTAGCTTTCCTGACTTTCCAAATCGGATAACGCCCTTCCACAGCGATACCTTTAACAACACTCGTTCATCTACTTTGAACGATAATGGTTTTCTACGCACATCAGCCCAACTCTTTTGCCGACTCTGGGCGGCTTTCAGACGGTTCCGAATCTGATGGACCTTATCGGTCATTTCCAGAACTAGTTTAGATCCCGTCAGTTGGGTGTCGCCCACTTCGGCCCAACAAAGTGGTGATCGGCACTTTCGACCATAGAGTGCCTCGTACGGGGCTGCTTGAATGCTACTATGGTAACTGTTGTTATATGAAAATTCCACTAATGGAAGATGCTTGTCCCAACTTCCTCCGAAGTCCAGGACACAAGCACGAAGCAAGTCCTCTAGTGTCTGAATCGTGCGTTCCGATTGGCCATCGGTTTGGAGATGATAAGCAGTGCTCAGATCGATGTGCGTCCCCAAAGCCTCTTGTAGTTTCTGCCAGTATCGCGAAGTAAAGTGGCTGTCTCAGTCGGAAATAATAGCAATCGGGACACCATGTCTAGCTACTATTTCATTAGTGTAGATTTCGGCCAACTGATCGGTCTTTTAGGTAGTGAGGATCGGAATAAAATGCGCGGATTTGGTCAATCGATCTACGATTACCCAGATCGCATCATGACCACGAGGCGTTTTCGGGAGAAGAGTCACGGAATCCATCGTGATTTGTTCCCCCTTCCACTGAGGTATCTCGGGTTGTTGCAACATCCCCGAGGGTTTCTGACAAGTCAAGCATTGGCTCACATATTCGGCCACGTCCTTTTTCATTCCGGCCACCAATAAAACTCTTTCAGGCCATGGTACATCTTATCTGTACTGGGATGAATCGAATATTTTGATTTATGAGCCTCGTCCATTATTAATTGTCTCAGCTCGGCTCTCGCAGGAATCCACACTCGGTTCTTAAAGTACAATACTTCGTCCGATTTTCTTACAACATTTTTCTCGTTCCCGTGCAATCCTTCACAAGGTAACTGGCTTTCCTTCAAGGCTTGCATCTGCGCGTTCCGAATTTGATCTATCAAACTTGTTTGCATGATCATTCCCAAGGCTCTTACTCGAAGAGGCTTAATTCGATCCTTCCTACTTAGCGCATCTGCCCAACATTAGCTTTTCCCGGATGGTACTTTATTTCACAATCATAATCATTTAACAACTCCACCCATCTGCGTTGCTTCATGTTTAAGTCTTTTTGATCGAAAATATGTTGGAGGCTTTTGTGATCGGTATATATAGTACACTTGGTATCATATAAATAATGTCTCCAAATCTTTAACGCGAATATAACTGCTCCTAGTTCCAGGTCATGGGTCGTGTGGTTCTTTTCGTGCACCTTTAGTTGCCTAGAAGCGTACGTGATAACTTTATTCCTTTGCATAAGGACACATCCAAGTCCTTGTCGTGATGCGTCGCAATACACGACAAAGTCGTCATTGCCTTTGGGTAACGTCAAGATTGGGGCCTCACATGACTTTTTCTTTAACAGCTGGAACGCTGTTTCTTGGTCTTCACCCTAGTCGTACTTTCTATCCTTTTGCGTCAATGCGGTTAACGATTGTGCGATACTAGAGAAGTTTTCGATAAAGTGGCCGTAGTATCCTGCCAATCCCAAGAATTGGCGTATTTCTTTTGGGGATTTCGGCGCTGGCCAGTTTTTGATTGCTTCAATCTTGCTTGGATCCTCATGAATTCCATGTTGATCCACCACATGCCCTAGAAATTGTACGTCTTGTAACCAAAAGTCGCACTTAGATAACTTAGCGTATAGTTGTTTGGTCCATAGTATCTCCAAGATAACACGCAAATGATGCTCGTGCTCGTCCTTGCTCTTGGATTAGATCAAGATATCGTCGATGAAGGCGATGACAAATTTGTCAAGGTATGGCTTACATACCCTGTTCCTAAGGTCCATGAATACCGAAGGTGCGTTAGTTAACCCAAAGGGCATAACCAGGAATTCGTAGTGGCCGTAACGAGTTTGGTCTTTGGAATATCGTCCTCTTGGACCTTCACTTGATGGTAACCTGACCGAAGATCTATCTTAGAAAAGTATCGGGCTCCTTGCAACTGATCAAAGAGATCATCGATTCTCGGATGAGGATAACGATTCTTAAAAGTGACTTTATTCAATTCCCTGTAGTCGATGCACATTCGGAAGCTATCGTCCTTCTTCTTTACAAATATAACTGGGGCTCCCCTGCGGGAATAACTAGGATGGATAAAACCACGATCGAGTAACTCCTGCAACTGCGTCGATAACTCTTGCATCTTGGACGGTGCAAGACGATATGGAGCCTTGGCAACGGGTGCCGTTCCCGGTATTAAGTCTATACGAAACTCGACCTGCCGATTAGGCGGCAATCCGGGCAGTTCTTCCGGGAACACATCAGGGTACTCACATACTACTGGAATGTCTTCAATACGTTTCTCGGCTGGCTCCTCCGATATGACGCTAGCTAAGAACATGTCACATCCCTGTCGTATACATTTCAATGCCTTAAGGTGAGAAATAAGGTTCAACGTGGCGCCTAACTTCTCTCCTTGCACCATAACTACATCCGTGGGGGATAAAGGAATCTTCACCACCTATTGTTCGCATAACACGTCCGCACGATGGTTGGACAACCAGTCCATTCCTACGACAATATCAAAACTACCCAACTAAACTGGTAAAAGGTCAATGGTAAACTGGTAACCGTTAAAGGTTATAGAGCAATTAACAATAAGTTGGTGACTGGTAATTGGTTTCCCGCTGGCAAGTTCAACGGTATAGGGGTGTTTTAGGTCAACAGCAGGCATATTCAAGAGTGGCAAAAATGCAATCGACACATAATTTATATCGGCTCCCGTATCAAATAATACTGAAGCAAATTGATTAGAAAAGAGGAACGTACCTGAAACCACGTTGGGATCCTAGCGTGCGTCACTAGGTCCCATGACAAAGGTGTCACACCCCGACCCGCAGCGGAATAAGAGTCGGGGCATAATTGGGTTATCACCAAAGCTCATGATATTTACTAATATGTTTCATATTTATTTAAGTCAAAATTACATCCTCAATAATCAAACATGTTCATACAAATACAAAGAAAAATAATCAACTAAACAATCCAAGCTCTAAACCAGTTTATTCTTCTAAGCTAATCCTATGTGTTTCTTGCTGCGGCTGGATCACCTGTATCATGTGTAAAAATAGGGGTTTTTGGGTCAACATAAGTTGGCGAGTGAACCTTGTTAGATAAACATTTATTGTTGATTTCTAGTTATCTTTATCATGGAAAAATTGTGCAATAGTCATATGTGAGCAAATGTAAATAATCAAACAATAACAATAACAATCACAAACAATAACATACAATAACATATGAACTTGCATGAATATATAACATGAATGAAACTGTATATGTTGGCAACGTCACGTTCACGCTCATAATGTAATGGGGAACGGACGGCCTATGATGAATGTCTGTGCGATCAAGGCTCAATCAAACGGAGCGATCGTATGTTGGCAACGCCCGGTTCACGCTCATAATGTAATGGGGAACTGCTCAACGCTCATAATGTAATGGGGAGAGGCGGCCTATGATATTGCATGTACTGAAAATAATAAATTAAATCCAAACAATAACCACACAAACAGTTGATACAAGTTGAATACACATTTGTTCATGGATATGATGTATGCACAATGATTTAAATATAATAATTGGTAAGACACATGATACACCCCAAAAACGTGATTAAAACGGGGAATTTGTAGAGATTCACTCACATTGGGTGCGTTCGGTTGGAGATGATGAGATGCGCACGAGTTTGAAGGATTGATCAACGAGGATTAGCTAACCTAAATAATAACGGAAGGTATAGTAAATGAGTGGATTTTATTAATAATTTTAATAGGATTTTTAGATATATTTTTGTGAGTTTAAGGCTATTTCCTATCTTTAAAAACATTATTTTTAAGTATTTTTAATTGATTTTAAATCAAATTAAATAAATAAAAATATATAAAAAAATGTTGACTTTTGCGTTGACCATTGACCGTTGACTGTTTGACTGTGACTGTTGACTGTTTGACCGGTTCTATTGTGTGTATGTATGCGCCGGGCAGGACTCGAACCCGAGAACTCCCGTACGCGTGCACGCAGCTCTACCAACTGAGCTACGTGTCTGACCCGAAATAATTCTGTTTTTAATTATATTTATATACTATTTTAGTTTATTCAAAATTCTTTTATTTTCAAAAAGGGTTTTAATTATCGAACCGGAGTGTGCAACAGGTCTCGAACCCGGGACCTGTGGGTTAGTGTTGCACACAGTCCACCGCTGGACTGTGTGTCTAACCTGGTTAATATACCGATTTTTATTATACTTAACAACTACCGTGAGTTAATTCGGTTCAGTTAGAAAAATAAAACATCTTTATTACAGAGCATACGTGTGTGTCAAGGATCGAACTCGCGGCGTGTGATATATGTGCGCACACAGTCCACCGCTGGACTGTGTGTCTAACCCGAGATAATATCCAAATTATATTAAACTTATAAACAACCTAACTTCGTCTTCTTCATTACAAAATCACAGACTATGAATACTCTACTGATTCTTGATTAATTCGATTGACAAACATTCAAATGACTAAAATGAAATGGCAGAGAAGATTTCGGAAGTAAACATACCGGAGAAACGATTTATCTCAGAATTCCGGCGAAGGCGTCGGCTCTGTTTTTACGAATTTCGTCTGAGCGGACAGATTATCAATTTGATTAGCTAAATGCGGAATTGAAGCACTGAACAAGGATTACCAGAAGGTTTAAAAGACTATACCGTTTCACAGCGAGAATTGGGAACTTTCAGAAGTTTTCCGGCGAGAGTGAATTATCCGATTTCGTCGTCTGAAACTGATTCTGATTGAAGGGTTGGAGTTAACAAAAGCTTAACAACTGATAGACGATGAAAGAAATGAGAGACTTACTGATTTGATGGAAGACACGGTTTTCCGGCGAAAGTCCGGCGAGTTCAAATAGCTTTTCCGACGAACTGAAAGTGGTGCGAAAGTGAAATTGAAGGTCTGCAGATGTGTTTGAGTCGCGAGAGGGGACTATGATTGGAGTAATTCAGGAATTGCAGGTTTTTGGTTATTAAAACCGATCAACTCTTGAATTCAAGTCCATTCAAAAGCTAAATTGATTGGAGGTGTCGGTGTATCGGTTATTGACAGAAAACCGCGAACAATCAACCGTTTTTGGCCGTTTGGAGACCGATTTCGGTTACAGTTAGCGTAAACAGATCGATTCATGGTTGAACATAAGATTTAATTGTTTCCTAGAATTCACAGAAAACATCAAGTGGCGGAGTGGTTATATGTGTGTGTGTTAAGTCTCATGCTTACCCGGCTGACCCGGGTTCGAATCCCGGCAGCCGGTTTTCTTTTTTATTTATTTTATTTTTACTTTTTATCAATTATAACTTTTATATTCTAGTTTGTTTATTAATTATGCATCGTTTAAAATTTAAATTAACATAAATACGCAACGAAACATTTATAACTTGATGTTCGATTACAAACGAAGCGGGTTTGGAAAACCCGTTTTTGACAAATGTTAAAGTATCCCCTACTTTTAGGAATTTCGTCCCGAAATTTAAATAGTAGTAGTAGGAAAAAGATGCGGGTATTTTTCGTGCATTGAGTCTTCACGTTCCTAAGTAAACTCAGGTCCCCGTTTCGACTCCCAGCGTACCCTAACAATTGGAATGCGACTTCGTCTTAGACGTTTTTCTCCGAAGTCCATGATCTCTACTGGTCTTTCAATGAAATGCATAGATTCATCAATCTGAATATCTTCCAGAGGAATGTGGAGGTTCTCATCAGCGAGGCACTTCTTCAAGTTTGATACGTGGAATGTGGGATGAATTCTGTTGAGTTCTTCTGGTAGATCAAGCTTGTATGCTACAGGTCCTACTCTTTCAAGTATCTTGAAAGGTCCTACGTAGCGTGGTGCCAGCTTGCCTTTTTGACCAAAACGAACTACTCCCTTCCACGGTGATACTTTTAAAAGTACATGATCACCAATGTTAAACACCAAAGGCTTTCGTCGTTTATCTGCATAACTCTTTTGACGACTTTGAGCTGCTAGAAGATTGTTTCGAATTTGATGGATCTTGTCTGTGGTTTCTTTAATCAATTCTGGACCGGTGATTTGAGCTTCCCCAATTTCGTGCCAACATACTGGAGATCGGCACTTACGACAATATAAAGCTTCAAAAGGTGCCATGCCGATGCTTGAATGATAGCTGTTGTTGTACGAAAATTCAACTAATGGTAGATTAGCGTCCCAATTTCCCTTGAAGTCTATGACACATGCTCGAAGCATATCTTCAAGAGTTTGACTGGTGTGTTCAGATTGTCCATCAGTTTGAGGATGATAAGCGGTACTGAGGTCTAATCGTGTACCCAAAGCGGTTTGTACAGCTTGCCATGTTCGTGAAGTGAAACGACCATCATGATCTGAAATAATGCTTAACGGTACACCATGTCGGCTTACGATTTCGCTGATGTAGATACGAGCTAGCTTCTCGTTCTTGAAATCTTCGCGGATTGGAATAAAGTGAGCTGACTTTGTAAGACGATCAATGATTACCCATATAGTGTCATACCCACCAGAAGTGCGAGGTAACCCGGTAATGAAGTCCATGGTTATGTTTTCCCACTTCCATACAGGTATTTCAGGTTGGACCAGAAGTCCTGAGGGTCTTTGATGTTCAGCTTTTACCTTGGAATATGTAAAGCACTTGGAAACAAAAACAACAATATCCTTTTTCATTCCAGGCCACCAGTAGGTGTATTGAAAGGTCTTGATACATCTTGTCGGCTCCTGGGTGTATAGAGTATCGTGTTTTGTGTGCCTCATTCATAAGGAATTCACGAAGGTTGTTGTGGTCAGGAATCCATATGCGATCTAGATAGTACAGAATACCGTCAGATTTAGTTTTAATTTTAAGTTCAGCTCCACAGGACAGCTCCTTTCGTACGTCGTCTTCCGTTACTGAAACATGTTGGGCTTCTCGAATTTGATCTTTAATGTCAGTTATGATTTGCGAACATAGAAGACGAATGGAGTTCTCATAACCCTTTCGACTGAGTGCATCAGCCACCACATTTGCCTTGCCAGGGTGGTACCGAATTTCACAGTCGTAGTCATTTAGAAGTTCGACCCATCTTCGTTGCCTCATGTTTAACTCCTTTTGGTTGAAGATATGTTGAAGACTCTTGTGGTCAGTATATATTTCACACTTAGTACCGTAGAGATAATGTCTCCATATCTTAAGAGCGAACACGCGGCTCCAAGTTCTAGGTCATGGGTGGTGTAGTTCTTCTCATGAGTCTTGAGTAGTCTCGAAGCATAAGCTATAACCTTTCCTCTTTGCATTAGAACACAGCCTAGTCCTTGCCCTGATGCATCGCAATAAACTACGAAGTCATCACAACCTTCAGGAAGAGTGAGGATTGGTGCATCACAGAGTTTTTGTTTAAGGGTTTGGAAGGCTTCTTCTTGTTTGGGTCCCCATATGAAGGTTTTCCTTTATGAGTTAAAGCCGTGAGTGGTACAGCAATGCGAGAGAAGTTTGAAATGAAACGGTGATAATAACCAGCCAAACCAAGGAATGATCTTACTTCAGTTGGTGTACGTGGCGCTTGCCATTCTTGTACCACTTTGATTTTTGAGGGGTCGACATGTTCCCTTGTCATTAACAACATGTCCAAGGAAATGTACCTCTTTTAACCAGAATTCGCATTTGGAGAATTTGGCGTAGAGCTTTTCATTCTCTAAGAGTGTAAGGATGAGTCGAAGGTGCCGTTCATGATCAGACTTAGACTTTGAATAAATGAGAATGTCGTCGATGAAGACTATAAAAAAACGATCGAGATAGGGTTTGCAGACTCTGTTCATTAGATCCATGAAGACAGCTGGAGCGTTGGTTAAACCAAATGGCATGACCATGAATTCATAATGACCATAACGAGTTCGGAAGGCGGTCTTTGGGACGTCTTCTTCATGTACTCTAAGTTGATGATAACCAGAACGAAGGTCGATTTTTGAAAAACAGCTGGCGCCTTGAAGTTGGTCAAGAAGATCATCAATGCGAGGTAATGGATAGCGATTCTTGATCGTTAACTTGTTGAGTTCTCTGTAGTCGATGCACATGCGAAACGTTCCATCTTTCTTCTTCACAAAAAGGACAGGTGCACCCCAAGGCGAGGAGCTAGGACGTATGAATCCTTTGTCAGTCAACTCTTGCAATTGACTGGCTAGCTCTTGCATTTCAGAGGGGGCTAACCTATAAGGAGAATTTGCAACTGGTGTAGCACCAGGTATAAGATCAATACGGAATTCGACTTCTCTAACAGGAGGAAGTCCTGAAATGTCGTCTGGAAAAACTCGCGGGAAATCTTTTACTACTGGAATGTCTTCAAGTTTCTTCTCCATGGTTCCCTTTTTGATGACATGAGCTAAAAACGCGACATAATTCTTGCGAAGATATTTTTGGGCTTGAAGACAAGACATTAACCTGAGCCCTTTCGACGAGGTTTCTCCAAAGATTCGAAGAGTCTGACCGTTTGAAAGAAGAATACGTATAAACTTTTCGCGACATACAACTTCTGCCTGATGTTGACTGAGCCAGTCCATATCAATTATGATATCAAAACTTCCCAGCTTCATAGGAATAAGGTCAACTGAGAAGTCGTGGTCGTTTAAGGTGAGTGTACAGTTGCGTATAATAGAGTTTAATGAGACCGGTTTCCCGTCTGCAACTTCTACTGTTATGGATTCCACGAGCTTATCACGAATTTGGTTTAGGATGGGTTCAAACTCTAAGGACACAAAACTTTTATCCGCGCCAGTATCAAACAACATGGATGCATAACTACCGTTGATAAGAAACGTACCGTTAACCACATTGCTGTCAGCTCTAGCCTGATTAGCGTTGATGTTGAAAGCTCTTCCTCTTGCAGGTGGAGGAGCTTGGTTAGCTTGATTCACCGGATTGGCTTGGGCTTGAGCATGTATAATGTTCACCAAACGTGGACAAGTGTTTCTAAAGTGGCTTGGGTCTCCACAATTGTAGCAAGCCCGCATAGGTTGCACCATGGGATAGTTGGGTTGGTAGTATGATTGGGCTAAATGTTGGGTAGGTGGTAGTAGTAGGGGTTGTTGGGCTTGACCCATTATTTGTTGGTGGGTTTGGGTTGAAGGGTGGTGGCGATTCGTTCGCTGAGGTATGCGACAGGTTTGAACAGTATGACCTGCACGACCACAGCCGGTGCAATGTTGGCAGGGATGATCAGGAAAGTGATGGTATTGGCAACGGTTGCATTTTGGTAATGGGCCAGAGTATGGCCTTTTATATGGTGCAGGTGAGGGAGCAACTTGGGTAATGGGTGAAGCAGGGATAGGGTAATTGGTTTGTGTGACAGCGAAGTTTCTGGTGTTACGTTTCCTCTTGTTAGCAAACTTAGAGGAGGAGGTGGAATGGTTTGAAGTTTGGCCCTCCACGGGGGCTTTCTTTTTCTCCTCTTTAAATTTACCGTTGCAAATTCGATTCTCGGTCAGTTCAGTAGCTAGTTCCATAGCAGCTTCTAGTGTTGCTGGCGAAGTGCAGAGAACTGAATCTTCAATTTTCGAGGGAAGACCTTGAATATAATGCTCGACTAAATGGTAAACTGGGGTGAACAAGTTAGGGACCATTTGGTTCAACTCTAAGAACCTCTTGTTGTAGGAAGTATGATCTCCCTCCTTTTGCTTCAATGAATGAAATTCATCCTCTAACTTCTTAATCTCACTTCTAGGACCGAATCGTCTCGTCATGATTTCCCTTAACTCCTCCCACGTTAAGGCCATTGCATCTTCGATTCCCCTCATACCCTTTTCAGTATTCCACCAGGTAAGAGCTACCCCAAATAGTCTCCCGGTTGCGTATCGTACCTTGCGATCCTCGGGACAATCGCAGTTGAGGAAGGTGTTTTCTATTTCCTCAAACCAGTGGAGGAGAGCAGTGACACCTTCGGTCCCTTCAAATTTAGGAGGATCGCAAGACTTGAAATGTTTATATGAGCACTTTTTGGTAGGAGGGTTGCCGATGTTCTGGTCTTCTTGCTGGGGAGGATTGGTGGGATTGTGGTGAGAGCTTGTTGTACTTGACCACAATGTCAGGAAGCACTGCGGCCATTTGTTTTGCGATTTGAGTGGCCAAGCGTTCGTGAGACCTTCCTGATCTTCTACCCCCTCGTTGTTATCTAGCCGACATCTATAGGAACATACATAAGAAGATTGTGAGTTTATGGAGTCTTTTTAGGTGTCATGTGTCTTAAAGAAAATGAAAATAACATAAATATCAATAATGCAACTACATCCATAGGATGTCTTGGGTTTGCTCATGTTGGGCCTCAAATGTCCCCCATACCTTCACCTGTATAGTCATGTGGGCCCCCATGACTATTGGCTTGGTAGGATTCACATTAGTATTGGCGGTTTAACACTCGCATTACCCGAATAAAAACCATGAAATATGTTTACGAGATGTATGGTCGGAATGTGTCCAGGTGTAGACACAATGACAACTCAAAGTGGGGTTAGCTCACACGACGTTTGGTATAGCATGCTTTGGCCTAATAGGTACTTCGTACTCTCATCGTTAGTCCCCAGGTAGGCAAACTGGTCCTTTATTTTGGATTTATACGAATGCCAACCTAGACAGGACGTTCCGACTACCGGTACTTGTACCCTTCCGGTTACTACATGCCCGTCATGAGAACTCACTTTGATGTGAATTGGAAATACAAAAATCATTGTAAAAACAATCATGAAAATGATGTGATGTGTGCTTTCATGGATATGATATGTTATGAGAATATGATTCATGATAGGCATTATATAATAATATGTACTTATGAACATGCTTGCATAACATTGAATGTAACATTAAACATAAAACATATAAACATCATGAATTTTGCATGTAACACACAAAAATCTTAAAAATTTCTAATCAACTATAGTATAGGCTCTAAGGGTCTAATAACCTATCCTATATCCCTGTAGTCATGGCTCTGATACCAATCTGTCACACCCCGACCCGCAGCGGAATAAGAGTCGGGGCATAATTGGGTTATCACCAAAGCTCATGATATTTACTAATATGTTTCATATTTATTTAAGTCAAAATTACATCCTCAATAATCCAAACATGTTCATACAAATACAAAGAAAAATAATCCACTAAATAATCCAAGCTCTAAACCAGTTTATTCTTCTAAGCCAATCCTATGTGTTTCTTGCTGCGGCTGGATCACCTGTATCATGTGTAAAAATAGGGGTTTTTGGGTCAACATAAGTTGGCGAGTGAACCTTGTTAGATAAACATTTATTGTTGATTTCTTGTTATCTTTATCATGGAAAAATTGCGCAATAGTCATATGTGAGCAAATGTAAATAATCAAACAATAACAATAACAATCACAAACAATAACATACAATAACATATGAACTTGCATGAATATATAACATGAATGAAACTGTATATGTTGGCAACGTCACGTTCACGCTCATAATGTAATGGGGAATGGACGGCCTATGATGAATGTCTATGCGATCAAGGCTCAATCAAACGGAGCCGATCGTATGTTGGCAACGCCCGGTTCACGCTCATAATGTAATGGGGAACTGCTCAACGCTCATAATGTAATGGGGAGCGGCGGCCTATGATATTGCATGTACTGAATATAATAAATTAAATCCAAACAATAACCACACAAACAGTTGATACAAGTTGAATACACATTTGTTCATGGATATGATGTATGCACAATGATTTAAATATAATAATTGGTAAGACACATGATACACCCCAAAAACGTGATTAAAACGGGGAATTTGTAGAGATTCACTCACATTGGGTGCGTTCGGTTGGAGATGATGAGATGCGCACGAGTTTGAAGGATTGATCAACGAGGATTAACTAATCTAAAATAATAACGAAAGGTATAGTAAATGAGTAGATTTTATTAATAATTTTAATAGGATTTTTAGATATATTTTTGTGAGTTTAAGGCTATTTCCTATCTTTAAAAACATTATTTTTAAGTATTTTTAATTGATTTTAAATCAAATTAAATAAATAAAAATATATAAAAAAATGTTGACTTTTGCGTTGACCATTGACCGTTGACTGTTTGACTGTGACTGTTGACTGTTTGACCGGTTCTATTGTGTGTATGTATGCGCCGGGCAGGACTCGAACCCGAGACCTCCCGTACGCGTGCACGCAGCTCTACCAACAGAGCTACGGGTCTAACCCGAAATAATTATGTTTTTAATTATATTTATATACTATTTTAGTTTATTCAAAATTCTTTTATTTTCAAAAAGGATTTTAATTATCGAACCGGATTGTGCAACAGGTCTCGAACCCGGGACCTGTGGGTTAGTGTTGCACACAGTCCACCGCTGGACTGTGTGTCTAACCTGGTTAATATACCGATTTTTATTATACTTAACAACTACCGTGAGTTAATCCGGTTCAGTTAGAAAAATAAAATATCTTTATTACAGAGCATACGTGTGTGTCAAGGATCGAACTCGTGGCGTGTGATATATGTGCGCACACAGTCCACCGCTGGACTGTGTGTCTAACCCGAGATAATATCCAAATTATATTAAACTTATAAACAACCTAACTTCGTCTTCTTCATTACAAAATCACAGACTATGAATACTCTACTGATTCTTGATTAATTCGATTGACAAACATTCAAATGACTAAAATGAAATGGCAGAGAAGATTTCGGAAGTAAACATACCGGAGAAACGATTTATCTCAGAATTCCGGCGAAGGCGTCGGCTCTGTTTTTACGGATTTCGTCTGAGCGGACAGATTATCAATTTGATTAGCTAAATGCGGAATTGAAGCACTGAACAAGGATTACCAGAAGGTTTAAAAGACTATACCGTTTCACAGCGAGAATTGGGAACTTTCAGAAGTTTTCCGGCGAGAGTGAATTATCCGATTTCGTCGTCTGAAACTGATTCTGATTGAAGGGTTGGAGTTAACAAAAGCTTAACAACTGATAGACGATGAAAGAAATGAGAGACTTACTGATTTGATGGAAGGCATGGTTTTCCGGCGAAAGTCCGGCGAGTTCAAATAGCTTTTCTGACGAACTGAAAGTGGTGCGAAAGTGAAATTGAAGGTCTGCAGATGTGTTTGAGTCGCGAGAGGGGACTATGATTGGAGTAATTCAGGAATTGCAGGTTTTCGGTTATTAAAACCGATCAACTCTTAATTCAAGTCCATTCAAAGCTAAATTGATTGGAGGTGTCGGTGTATCGGTTATTGACAGAAAACCGCGAACAATCAACCGTTTTTGGACGTTTGGAGACCGATTTCGGTTACAGTTAGCGTAAACAGATCGATTCATGGTTGAACATAAGATTTAATTGTTTCCTAGAATTCACAGAAAACATCATGTGGCGGAGTGGTTATATGTGTGTGTGTTAAGTCTCATGCTTACCCGGCTGACCCGGGTTCGAATCCCGGCAGCCGGTTTTCTTTTTTATTTATTTTATTTTACTTTTTATCAATTATAACTTTTATATTCTAGTTTGTTTATTAATTATGCATCGTTTAAAATTTAAATTAACATAAATACGCAACGAAACATTTATAACTTGATATTCGATTACAAACGAAGCGGGTTTGGAAAACCCGTTTTTGACAAATGTTACAAAAGGCACGACCTCGGGCTGCATTCGAGGTAGATGCTTGGTTCTGAGTGTTCCTTCCTGCCATCTGCTGGGCTAACTTCGGACAACTTTTTCGAAAATCCTCCGTGCTGCCACATCCAAAGCACGCAGGGGAGAGGCAACCTGTGGGGCTGGTTGCTGAGGTAGCTGCTGAAGAGGTTGAGGCCTAGGAGATTGAAATCAGGTTGGTTTGGGATTTAGTTCCCTGGGCACCCTACAATCTCGAGCGAAATGCCCAGTTCCATGGCACCTTGAGCATATCACTGTTCGGCATTTACCAGTGTGGTGGAAAGCGCACTTATTGCACTTTGGGATGTTTCCTCTGTAACCATCAAAGTTACCTGCGGGGGGTAGTCATGGCATAGTTCTGGCTAGTGTTTCTCCCCCTCTTTGGCGCTGCTGCCCTTGCGCGACTATTCTCCGGGGCTTCCCGCTTGTTTCTGGCCGGCTCTCCCGGCATTGTTAGAATCTTACGCCTAACCATGTCATATGTAACGGTACCTGACCTTGCTACCACCTCGTGCATGGTTCGGTATTCCACCGAATTAATAATACTCCTCACTTTTGGGGCCAGCCCCCAGATATACCTTTTGATCCTCTTGGACTGTGGTCGGACCATGTCTGGCAAAATACGCGCCAGTTCATTAAAGCAGTTGGTATAACCTGCATGATCAGCACCTTGCATCTGCAGGTTCCAGAACTCGTGCTCAAGCTTCTGAATTTCATGAGTTGGGCAAAACCTTTCCCTCATCAAAATCTCGAGGTCATCCCAAGTCATAGCATTAATCGCGTCTTGTCCGTGAGTTTGAACAATCGTGTTCCAGCAGTTTAAAGCATGGTCAACAAAGGTATAGGTGGTATACCTAACTGCGCAATTACCAGGACAATTACTTATGTTCAGCACTGATTCCGACTTTTTGACCCATTTCACAAGCCTGTTGGGTCCCTCAGTACCATTGAATTCCATCGGTTTGCATTCCATGAAATGCTTATATGTGCAAACCGGCCTACCATTATTCTGATTATCGTTCTGACCTACCGGTCTGGGTTGCAGATTCGGTTGCGGGTTAGCATTAATACCGGCGCTAACCTGCGCCACAATCGTGGGAATAATAGCTTAGAGTTGTTGCGCTATCAGTTGCGCAATATCTGCCTCAGTCATCTGTGGTGCGCGTTTCGGGGCCATTCTATTATAAACAATAGATGTCTAGGTATCAATGTCACATATCCAGTTAACACATGAATCCACGGCACAAATAGTCAAACGCATCGTCATATATATATATATATATATATATATATATATATATATATATATATATATCTATATATATGGAATGTCATCATCATTCAAGTGTCAAAATTTGGACAGACTTAACCCATAAGGGCCAGTGCTTAGATGTGCTATCAAAAATGTGTCACACAGTGACGTACAGACTCGATGCAACAAAATTACTAACCAGGAAAACGTGAAAATACTATGACTGCATCACCACCTCGACATGGGTATCACCCTGGTAGGATGTACAAAAGATACACCATCTCTATCTATACCGAAAGAAAACCATACTAAGAACGCCACATCCACCATGCCAATCCTCCAAGACCTACGATCAACCCTACAATAGCACCAACACATCCGTATCCAACGCACGGAAATGATCCTGCTCATGGTGAACATACCCCATACCCTGCTGTAACGCGATGATCGTTTGCTGTAATACGATCAAGTAGTCTCCCATCAACCTCCGCTGCTGCTCATCCCCATCCCGTACCATCCGTAGTAATGAAATCTGCTTGAACAGAAATCCCATCAGGCTGCTCTCGGTGATGGGAGCAGGCACCTCCTGAGGAGGAACATGTATACCCCAGACAGGTGGAGAAGGCTCTCTAAATGGCTGGGAAGGGCCCCCTCGCTCATATGTGTGAAACGGGGAAGGGTCCTATAGGTACGGGTGTCAGACGAATAGGGGACCTATGTGGTGTGAACACGGGCACAGGCGTAAGTACCCTCTGACGAGCCGTCTGTCGGAGGCCAAAAGTGGGTATCTCAAGAGGGCTAGATGAGGAGGGTGAATAAGTACTCGAAGTGGAAGGAGTGTAAGGGTCAGGCGGTGTCTCGGGTGACGGTAAGCGAGGTGCTACCGGCTCCCACTCCTAATGCCCCGTGGCGGGAGTAGGGCTCCTAGGAATAGGTCCTACGGCTATGGCAACATCGGGGGTACGACTATGCTCCGAGGAGCTAGTCGGGTGGTATGATGGTGAATGGTAGGCGCTCGAGGCCTCCCCCTTGCGCCTAGTACGAGGTCTGGGTGGGTACGGACCACAACAATACCCAGAAGGATCTGGCGAGTAACTTGATGACAAGAGGAGTGTCAGCGGGTCCTCCTCAGGATCAGTCTCCATAAGTGAAGTTGACTGGTGAGTCGAACGATCAAACATGCTACCTGAAAAAGAAAACCACACACAATGCTGATTGGACTGACCCAAAATACCGAACTTAACATTCCACAAATATACACATAAACACGTATCGCACGCAGTTTCAATTTTTACGATTCATAAAAAATTACTTGCGGTTGGTGACGTTAGTAGACGGATTTCCATCCTATCTCAATGACGTTCCCAGAATCCCCAAGTAGGAGAAGATAAATTATGGTGTTCCGGACCACAATAATTTATTTACCCCACAAGGGTTTCCTGTTAATAGCCATACTACTTAGTTTCTAAAGGTTCTCAGCGTGTGGAGACTAACTTAGGATTATAGTCTAGGTTCTTTGGAGATACCTAGTTCGCTATAACCGAAGGCTCTGATACCATCTTCTGTCACACCCTGACTCGCAGCGGAAGACAAATGCAGGGTGCGGCAGACACGTGGTAATTCTCCATAGTTTAAAAACATGATATCATAAATAGGGAGAACCTCGGTTACAACATACTATCAGTTCATATTACACACCATAAGTTTCAGTACAGTACTACGAGCTTTCACAGTTCTTATTCTGCTACCGTTCACTACTAAAGCTATCCATATGCACATTTCTTACTCTTGCTTCGCTTTACCTGAAATGCATGTTAGTTTTAAAAAGGTCAGCTAAACGCTGCATGAGTTCCACTGATTTAATTGCTGTGTAACAATATGTGTTAACAAGTTTAATTGCACTGGTCACAATCACAATGACGGTCATGGTCATAGTCACAGGTTTATCACCACAAACACCTTCCGTTAGTAAGATCGTGTTACAACAAACACCTGCAACTCGCCAAACCGTGTTACAACAAACACCTGCACCTCGCCGATCCATGTCTTAACCGACACCTGCAGCTTGCCGAACCGTGTTATAACAAGCACCTGCAGCTCGCCGAACCGTGTCATAACTGACACCTGCAGCTTGCCGAACCGTGTGTTACAAAATTTGCATCATCACAAGTTGGTGCAATTAACACAGTTTTGCAACATGCAAATCAACTCAGAAAACAACAAAATCATTCAAAAGTGGGGAAGTGAAAACTCACTCTCAATTTGGTGTAATCAACACAGTTTGTAACATGCATTCCACCCCCAAGTAAAACAATAAAACCGTTAAAAATGGGGTAGTGAAACTCACAGTGTAAATAGGGGTCTTAACACAAGAGTCGTCGAATATCTGGATCAACTTTAATAACACACATGTAAGCATGGACTCAAATCAGTATCTAAGTTGGTAATGGTCATAACTTGGATCTGGTTAGGAGTTTTTACTCCGGATTGAGTCTATAGGATACTGGTATGATGATGGACATCAGGGTAGTATTAGTTTTCAGTTTGGCTTCTGGGCACCGATTCGCGTGCCAGCCATTAGTCAGTAGTTTAACGTGTTCGGTAAATGGTGCAGGAATACCAGTAGTGCCAACACATGGTTATTCAAAAATGATTAACTTTCCATTAAGGGAGTTTGAGTGTTCGGGGGGTCTAAGTTGCCCAATTTTGAGTTTCCATTTTTTCCGTCGGGAATTCTCCCGAACTGCCTTAGGACACACCCAGGGTGTCCAATTTATCCGGAAATCTCCTGGGATACTCCCGGTTCGGTCAGTTCCCAGTCCGGCAGGTTCGTTATACGGTAAACTGCCGAAAATGATTTAAATAACTTATTTTTAATCCAAATAAATTCCCAATTAATCCAGAATTTGAATAAAAATCTATAAAAATTTGTATGACTCTATAAAAATCAGTAGATGATGAGATAAATTTCTAGGAATTTATTTTGATAATATTCTTATTTAAACAAATTATTTATAAACCCTTTTTTAACCACATAATTAACATAAAATACTTTCAGAAGTTCAAAAATTCTGAAAAATTCCTGAACCTTCTATACATTTCTAGGAACATCTCCAAAAATTTTGAGAATTTTCCGATTTCATTTAGGTGCGTTTCCGGCTACCGAAAACTCCCAAAAACACGGATTTTTAACCCACAACAAAACTCAACCAATGGACTCCGAATTTTCCCAGATCATTCCCCATATGTTCTTTAGTGTCGCTGTAAAATTTGGTGATTTATTGAATCCGTTTGATATTTTTCCCAAAATTCTTTCGGTACAAATGTTAAAAATTCATAAAAAATCGTATAAAACGTGGACCTTCTGGACAATACCCTATATCACCATACCAATTTTCAGCTCAATCCGAGCTACACGGACCAAGTTATAGGCAAAACAATTTTCTGCCTAGCCTAGATTCGGTTTTAGGATGATATACCTATCGATTCTTCCGTTTCCAAGCGTTTATCTTGATCCCAGAAATGTGTGAAGGCTATATTCAGTACCTACAAACCAAGTATAATCCAAATATGCTAGAACTTAGATCAATCAAGCTTTAATTCATTGTTTTTCGGTTAATCGAATAGTTAAGCGATTTTTATCGCATAAGAGTTGATTATGGTATCAAACCCCATTGATTAGCAACCATGGCTGCCATATAACACCAGGCATATATGTGGTGTTCATATTCAACCATAAAATTTGTTTAAAACTCCAAAATTCATGGATTAAAAAAACGTTTTTTCGGCTAGAAATCGCGTTTAATCAAGAAACCAAGCTTGAAACCTTAATGATTTGAGTTAATACCTTTGATTTGAGTTGGTTTATGGGTGAATTCAACTGATGAAGAAGGTCGGAGAGCAAATTTTTGAGGGATTTTTGGAAGTATTTTGATTAAAAATAAAAGAAAAAGAAAAAAAAAATACTTTTATAACCATGTGGGGGGGTGGCGGCATAGAGGTGGGGCCCTAGGGCCACCTCGTGCTTCATTTTACGTGCGTTCGTTTTGCACGTACTTAGTGTCAAAAGACTCGGTTTTACAAATTATGCATAACCGTCCAAAAATCCGAACCCAGTTACGTTTTGATCATAAAAGTTTCGTTTGACGTTCGTTTAACTGTTTTTAAGCTTGATCGACCGTTCGTTGCACATTCGGTTGCCTTATGTTGTGCCCGGAACGAATGCGTTTCCCCAACCGGGAGCTGCTTCGTTTTGCGTGTCCGAGCTTTGATTTTTTTAAACCTTATGTCCCAGTCTATGGCACAAATCTAAGTTATTCGTGGAACTCGGAATCTTAAATAAGGCTACCGAGAAACTAATATTCAACGTCAAAGGTCTACTGCACTGTTAAACGTTAAGTCCCCGTTTAACACGTTGTTCAAGGCTAAGGGCACCAACCTCGCATCGTTAGTCCTTAGTAGTGTCATGTCAACCATGACGTGCTCTCAGATTCCTCCGAGATATAACATATATCGTTTGGCACAACACACAAGTCATGAAATTTAACAAGGTTTACGCACAATTATAGTTTTAGTCATGCTTTAAGTTTAGGACCAATTAAGGTGTACCTGGTTTCGTCATGGGTATCACATCAGGTGTCAAAACAGTTTGTTTTGGTATCAAAACTCTTTTACAACTTAGTTAGACATATCAAAACTGTTGGTGTATATGTATGTTGCCTATGTCATTATGTATCGAGTCTGAGTGAATAGGGCTTAATCTGTTAGAAACGAGGCGTATTTATGTGTGATATAGGCCAAGTTCGCTCGAGATGAGTATGATGATGTCAAGTTCGGCCGAACTTGACTAAGTCAAGTTCGCCCGAACTTACCCTCTTACAAGGGAACTTGCACAACTATAAATAGGTGCGTTGGTTATTTCATTTGTAACTTGGAGAGATTTTGGCACAGAGACGGCGAAGCTCTGTCGGATCCGGTTCTCGAATGTATTGAACTTTATATCAATGAAAACAACATTTAAATGAGTAATTCTTGTTATTTGGTTAACTTGTCATTAGTTTCCGCCTAATTGAACAATAGATAACAAATTTAGGTTCCCGTGCTAATCGTGGACGTTCCTTCAAGTGGTATCAGAGTCTGGATACCTAAATTTGTTGGAATCAAGACAAGAGTTTCTCTAGTTCATCTCCATTCTATCATTTTTCTTAACATCTTCACATATTTGATGATTTCATGGACAAAATCAGCTAAAAATTGAATATGTTATGTAAAATACATCATAGATAAACCCCTGAGAGTTTGGACATCAAATTCAATCGAATTGATATCAAAAAGTTGGAAAAACCATGTTTTGGAAACAAGTTCCAGCCGAACTTAACATCAAGTTCGACCAAACTTGAGTAAAATTTCACTGATTTTAATTAAGTTCGACCGAACTTGATAGATTTTTCAAGAGTTTGTGATAAGTTCGCTCGAACTTGAAGGAAATTCCAATATTTTTTATCAAGTTCGACTGAACTTGATCAAATTTCATTGAATTTTTGCCACAAGTTCCCCCGAACTTGAGAATCTTCTTGATAGATCACATAAGTTCGACCGAACTTACTTGTTTTCTCTTGAAACCTTCAAGTTCGCTGTAAACAATCTAGGATTGAAAATCTTCAGCTAAATTCGACCGAACTTAACTATTTGTGATAAAATTTGAAAAGTTGTTATCTAAGTTTAACCGAACTTATTAAAAACTGAAATCAAAAACTAATTTTCACACAAGTTCGATCGAACTTGTCTGTTTCTAATCAATTTTCGAGTGTTTTTGATTGTATTCTCAGATAAGTCTTTAGATTGTCAAAATGGAAGATTTTCACAACGTGTTTGTTTCACAAATGGCTTCTTCATCAAATGCTAATACTCTTACGGCGAATCAGATGAATATCGACAACGAAATGGGTACTACGTCGAAACCGCCAAAGCTAATGGGTATGGACGAATTTGAAGGGTGGAAGGAAAATTTGTGAATTGGATAAAAGTGAATCAATTCAATAGTTTGGTTGCAGTTGATGATGGGTACAAATGGCCAAAGGATGAACGTGATCAAGATATTCCACTGAACAAGTTTTCATCGACTGACAAAGAAAATTATGTTGCTGAGAAGAAAATGATTAGCTTGATACAACAATCAGTAAAAGAAGATATCTTGATTCTTTTACCAGAATATGAAACATCACAAGAATCATGGCACACTCTTTGTGACAAATTCAAAGAAAGTGATGAAATGATTAAAAGCAAAACGGCCTTGATTAAGAAAGTGTTCGAGATCGTCACGATGATTAAAGGTGAAACAATGAAGCATATGATTGATAGATACTATCACCTCATGGTCCAGATGCGGAGACATGATATCAAAAGATCTAATGAAGAGCAAATCGAGAAGTCGGCCGATGCACTTCCAGAAGGAGAATGGACAACATATCTTATGATTCTGAAGAATAGTCCATCTTGGAGACATTTCAAGTTGTCATCCTTCATCGACAAATTGGAAGGTCATGAAATGGAATTGATGAAAATTGCAAAGTCAAAGAATGCTAATGTTGTTCAAGATGTCAGTGTCTATTACAAAGGAGGTGTTCAAGATACTCTGATTCAAAGCCCGAAAATTCAAACAGCATTTAGTGCAAATACAAATTCTTCTCCAAATCAAAGTTCTCCGTATGCTGGTTATACTAGTGCTAGTTCTAGCTCGTCATTCCAAAATCAGACAAGTTAAGCCAGTTCTGATTCAAATGTTTTCCAGTGCAACATTGTCACACCCCGACCCGCAGCGGAATAAGAGTCGGGGCATAATTGGGTTATCACCAAAGCTCATGATATTTACTAATATGTTTCATATTTATTAAAGTCAAAATTACATTCCAAATAATCCAAACATGTCCATACAATACAAAGAAAATAACCAAACAAAATAATTCCAAGCTCTAAATCATTTTATTCTTCTAGTCCAATCCTATGTGTTTCTGGCTGCAGCTGGTTCACCTGTATCATGTGTAAAAATGGGGGTTTTTGGGTCAACATAAGTTGGTGAGTGAACCTTGTTAGATAAACATTTATAATTGATTTTCTTGTTATTTTATCAAGGAAAAATTGTGCAATAATCATAAGTGAGCAAATGTACAAAATCAAACAGTAACAATAACAACCACAAACTATAACATACAATAACATACCAACAGCATACCATAACATATCAACTTGCATAAATATATAACATGAATGAAACTGTGCGATCAAGGCTCAATCAAACGGAGCCGATCGTATTGCATGTACTGAAAATGATAAATGTCTGTGTGATCAAGGCTCAATTAAATGGAGCCGATCGTATGTTGGCACGCCAGGTTCACGCTCATAATGTAATGGGGAACATGCTCAACGCTCATAATGTAATGGGGAGCGGCGGCCTATGAAATTGCATGTACTGGAAATAATGAATTAAATCTAACAATAACCACACAAACAATTGAATCAAACTGAATACACATTTGTTCATGATATGATATAAGCACAATGATTTAAGTATAATAAGTGGAAAGACACATGATACACCCCAAAAACGTGATTAAAACGGGGAATTTGTTAAGATTCACTCACATTGGGTGCGTTTGGTGGGAGATGATGAGATGCGCACGAGTTGAAAAGATTGAGCAACGAGATTTAACTAACCTAAATAATAACGGAAAATATAGTAAATGAATGGATTTTATTAATGATTTTAATAGAATTTTTAGCTATATTTTTGTGAGTTTAAGGCTATTTCCTATCTTTAAAAACATTATTTTTAAGTATTTTTAATTGATTTTTAAATTAAATTAAATAATTTAAAATATAAAAATATGTTGACTTTTTGGGTTGACCGTTGACCGTTTGACTTGTTGACCGGTTTTATTGTGTAATGGTATGCGCCGGGTGTGGCTTGAACCCGAGACCTCCCGTACGCGTGCATGCAGCTCTACCAACTGAGCTACGTGTCTAACCCGAAATAATTCTGTTTTTAATTATACTTATATATTAACTCAGCTTATTCAAAATTCTTTTATTTTCAAAAACATTTTAAATCATCGAACCGGTGCCATGTACAGGTCTCGAACCCGGGACCTATGCTTTAACGCTACACACAGTCCACCGCTGGACTGTGTGTCTAACTTGGTTATTATACAGATTTTTATTATACTTAACAACTAACGTAGTTTATCCGGTTCAGTTAGAAAAATAAAACCTCTTTATAACAGAGTGGGTGCGTGTATCAGGGATCGAACTCGCGGCGTGTGCGTATTATTTGCACACAGTCCACCACTGGACTGTGTGTCTAACCCGTTTAAAATACCAATTTTAATTATTCTTATAATGTTTGCACAGTTCATCTTCTCCGTTAGTTTTTACAGACAGCCGATTACCCCTCTGTTTTCTTGTTTTAAAACGATTAACACATTCATAAGACTGAGATGAAATGACAAAGACTGTGTTGGAAACAAACATACCGGAGGAATAATTCAACTCAGAAGTCCGGCAGGGCGTCGGCTCTGTTTTTTATAAACTTCAACTGAGCAAGCAAATTATTCGTTTTGATTAGCTAAACGTGGAATTGAAGTGCTAAACAAACGTTAACAGAGTGTTTGAATGTCCTTACTGTTTCACAGATGGAAGTAAGGATTTCCAGAAGTTTTCCGGCGAACTGGAATTATCCGATAACAGCTTCTGAATTTGATTTCAATTGAAAGATTTGAGTTAGAAATAGCTTAACAATTGTTAGACCACGACGGTATTGAAAGACTTACCATTTTGATGAAGAATACGGTTTTCCGGCGAACTGCAGAAACTTTCCGACGAGTTCAAAAAGGTTCTCCGGTGGACTGAAAAGTGTGCGGAAATGTAATTGAGAGTTTGTAAAGTGTGTTTGCGTCGCGAGAGAGGACAGAGATTGATGTTATGCTGGAATTGAAAGTTTTCGGTTATAAAAACCGATTCTCTTCTAGAATTCAAGTTCATTCAAAGCAACTTGATTGAAAACGTCGGTGTAGCGGTTATAATCAGTAAACCGCGATCAACCAAACGTCTTTGGACATTTGACGACCGATTTCGGTTATAGATGGCGTAACCGGTTGCTTCATGGAAGACCATAAAATTTTATTGTTTCTTAATATTTACAGAAAACAACAAGTGGCGGAGTGGTGATGCGTGTGAGTGTTAAATCTTTGGAGTTACAACTCGGCTGACCCGGGTTCGAGTCCCGGCAGCCCCATTTCATTTTTAATTGTTTTATTTATATTTTTTATCAATTATAACTTTTATGGTTTAGTTTGTTTATTAATTATGTATCATTAAAAATTAAAATAAGCATAAATAGGCAACAAACATTTATAACTGAATATTCGATTACAAACGGAGCGGGTTTGATAAAACCCGTTTTCGACAAATGTTACAAACATAGCAGTTGATTTGAAGAATGTATTCCCTGAAAAGGTGGCCAAACAGCACATAGCACTTCTTGCTACTGTTCTTGAATCGTATGAAAGTCTTGTTGCTGGAACGATCGGTAATCCTGAAATGACTGCCGAGGATTATGAACAAGTGGACGAAGAAGAGTTGGAACTGATGGATATAAAGTGGAGTCTAGCATCTATCATCAGAAGAGTTACCAAGTTTGTGGCACTCACTGGAAGGGATATTAAAAATTCAAGCAACAAGCTTGGGTTTGACAAGTCAAAAGTCACATGCTTCAGGTGTCGACAAAAGGGACACTTCAAACGTGAATGGAACAATCAAGAAGCAGGTGGAAACCAAAATCCTTTCGGCAGCAGCAATGAGTACTACAAGAAAGCTCTTCAAAATCCAAAGAGAACACAAGTCGAAGTTGAAGATAAATCTGCAAAGAAAACTGAACAAGCTCTTGTTGTCACTCATGAAGAAGATGGTTTCGATTAGAACAGATACATGAGAAAGAAAACAGGTGTTGCCATGATAGCAGAGTCAGTGGATGAATCTGATACATCATATATTGATTCTATTCTAGAGAATGCTATTCTGGAAGGATATAGGTAGAGAGCTGAGGAAGAAGAGTTAGTTTACCTTGAGATGTAAAAACAAGAAGCGTTGAAATTAGAGGCATAAAAGGTAAAAGTTAAGGTAAGTGTGTCTGAAAAGGAAGTTGTGAAAGTTGTGGAGGTTGAAAAACCTTGCACAAAGTGCGCAAGTCCTTGTGAACCATGTCTTGATAAAGTCAAAGTCATAAGAGAATTGACTACAACGAAAACTTTCGTTATGATTACAGAACCATAAAAGAAGCTTATGACAAAATATCAAGCAAATATAAAAATATCGAAAAAGCTAATCGTGAACTCAGTGCTAATGTAAAAATGTTAAATGCTACAGTAATTGAAAAACAAAAAGCAATTAACATGTACATTAATACTATTGCCGAAACAAAGCGTGAGCTTCATGACATAAAGATAGAAACAGAAAGGGTAAGACAATTGTTGAAAAGTTACACTACAAACGCTTATGTCATTGATCACATTTTACCTACGATTAAGTCGGAGGAAAATGGTGATAAGTCAAAGCTTAAAGAATATGGAAGTGTTCCTCCACCACGTCTTGCAAGTTACTCCTGCAAGAAAGATGATGAGATTGAAAAGGAATTTAATCTTTTACTCTTATTAGAAATGAAAGATAAATTGCCTGAGAACATTGACGTAGACTTTACGAAATCAAATGATGACAATGAAGCGGTTGTAAAAGATGTGGTCAAAAATGTGTTAGGAAATGATTCTGATGAAGGTAGCTCTAAAAGCGCCAAATCAAGTTCAAAAAACTCGGAATCACAATCTGAAAATGACGATACATCATCAGAACATGATCTAAGTGATGATCCTAGTGTTGTCATGTAAAAGATTAAGGAATCTGATAGATTATACTTCGATGATAGTTTTCCGATTCGGAACGTGAAAGAGGATCAATTTGATAAATTTTTCAAACTTGTAGAAGTTTCATCAGATGATCTTGAGAAAAACGAGAAAAGATTTTACTCAAAACTCAAAAGGAATGCTAACAATTATCAAAAGTTTGGTGGTGATTTTCCTGATAACAGGAGAGCAGGATTGGATTTAGAGGAAAATGAAAAGGAACCAAGAAGGAACCAGAAGTCGCCATTTCATGAATACAAAGGTAAACACATGAAGTTTGTGTATGAGACGAATACGGTTCAGGAAGAAGGTATGATCGGTAAAAAATCAAATGATGAATTCAAGAAAGAAAAAGAACTTCGGGACAAGGCTAAAACCAAGTCCACAAGTGGAGTGAAACCCACTAGTGGACATGTTTTTGATAATCGAATTTGCTTTAAATGCACTACTGTTGGTCATATTGCTCGCAAGTGTCTAAATCTAAAGCATGTGTTTCCACGAAGAAAACCTGGGTCAAAAGATGAAAAGCAAAAACTACTAGAGATTGTGAAACTTGTCATAGAGTCAAATAGAAACTATGAATCTAAAGACGAAGTGAAACCTAAAACGAGTTCAAAGTTTGAAAACTCAATATTTGAAAAAGGAGAAACTTCAAAATTAAATGAAAACAAAGATTCTAGGTTCTATATTAAGAAAGCAAGAAGCAAGCTACAATCTTGGGTTGCTAAGAAAAAACTTTCATCATCAGAAAAATCAAAGTTTGTTGCTGACAACACTGAAAATGTTAAAATAACCGAGTCAGTAATCAAACTGACAAAGAAAGAAAAGGACAAAAAGTTTTCAGAATCGACATCGGGCGAAATGTTTGATGATGATTTTGAATATGATGATGATTTAGAAGATGTCTATGATGCTTATCATGTAAAACCCAAAACCAAAAAGGTTTGGGTTTCCTTATTCAAATAGTTACTTTGTGTGCAGGAGTTCCTAAAGATCCGCTTTGTCAAAGTCAAATCTGGATAGCGGAACTTCATGTTATTTAACTTATTAAGAAAGTTAAATTCTTAATCATTTTGAGAAAAGAATAAGTTAAAAAAGAAAAATTGTCAAAATCAAATTGTGAAAATCCACACCGTTGAACAAAACACTGATTTTATAACTATTTATGCTTTCATGTTAAAAGAAATTTTAATGGTTACGTTTGTTGAATAAATACAAATGCAGATGTTGGGAAATAGGAGCGGACGACGAGTTCTCGTGATCCACATTGGTTTGTTATTTTTAGTATAGTATTTCTTAAAAACCTAAAATCCAAAAATATGTTTTGATTTTAGAGGGAGTAAGAAAAATTTTAGAAAAAATAAAAAACATATGAAAAAGATGAAAATCCAAAAACATTGAAAAATTATAAAAAGTACAAAAACATCAAAAAAGACAAAAAGAATTTGGTTGTCAAAAAGAAAATGATAGTACATCAGTGGACTATCACAGTATGCTAAAGAATTGTAAAGTTTTAAAAAGTGATAAACAAGTCTTACTATGGATGTGTCGATAGGCTTAACACGTTCAGTAAATTGTTTCCGGGATATAAATTAAATTTTAGCAACTTCTTAATCTTGTGGATTAACGCATCTTGGATATATGGACTTAGTACTCCGAACTTTCGATTGATGGGTTGCCTGATTCTGAGATACGAGGTCTTTATAGATAGTTGATATTTGGGGTATTATACAAGTTCTTCTGATTTTGCGGAAGCAATAGCCTAGAACATCTATAATGCTTTTGCTAAAAACCCCAAATTAGCATGCAAAATTTGAAAAGAATCGAAAGATCTAATCATTTGCAATGCTTAAAAGATTCCTTAAGTGGAACACACCTCAAAGACGAGCCTTCATCTCTTTGTTTGTACGGTAGTACTAACCTGAGCTCTCAAGGTCTCGCATTAACCCAAAGACAGATATCAATTATGCTATATTCACCTGTAAGATGAAATCTAGGGAATCTGGATTCGGGAGTATATTCAAGAAGTGGGATACACAGTTAAGTCAAGTTTAATAAATCATACCTAACATATCTTGGAACAGTTGAGAAATGTGGTAAAGTTTGAGTGGACAAATATATCGACAATCTAAGTAAATGGGTTTAAAACTTAAAGTATCAAAGGTCAACAGTACTGGTGATATGTCTCAATCAATTGATATGATCCTTAGACACGAGTTCACAAAAATATGTCTGTAATATGTTTGTACATAGTTTACTTTCTTTAAATTGCTTTACAGATAAAAATCGTTTTAGCATAAACTTTCTAAAAATCAAAAAGATTTTGTTTTTCATTAGTTACTATAAGCCAATGATGGAGAATGGTTCTTCGAAGTCTGGTAAGATGCTCTAATGGTGAAAATCTTGATGACATCTGAAAAATCAAAAAATGATCAAAAGTGTTAAAAAGTTAATTAAGTTGAAACTTTAAAATTAAAGAAAAACATTGGTTAAATTACAACAGTTTCAAACCAAGGTCATTAATTTGGACTCGGTATATGAAATTGGTTAACCAAGGTCATTAACTTGGACTTGGTCAACCAAGTGGATTTCATATTTGAAAATTTTTTAAGAGAACAAAAGTCTTAAACGTTAAATATATTCAAGATCATTAAGTTGAACTTGAATCATCCAAAGTTTGTGAGAAGATTTAAAGTTTGAAATGTTGATGATACACAATTTCAAAGTAGTGAATCTAAAATGTTTATTTGAATGTCAGAAAGTATTTAGACAAGTATTAAAGATTGAGGGGGAGTTGATAAGCAAAGATTAAAGATACCGGAAAGTTTAAAGCAAGGGGGAGAGCTTAAATCAAAGGGGAGCATGATGATTAAAAAGTTTTATCAAGACAAAGCTCAAGAAAGAGGAAGAGGATATAAAGATCAAGACGTTAAAGTTTATTCAAGAACTAAAGATCGAAAGACTCAGAAGATTTTAAAAGTCAATTACTACGGCAACATCCAAAGGGGAGTCTGTTGGTGTATATGTCTGTTGCCTACATCACTATGTATCGAGTCTGAGTGAATAGGGCTTAATCTGTTAGAAACGAGGCGTATTTATGTGTTGGCCAAGTTCGCTCCAGATGAGTATGATGATGTCAAGTTCGGCCGAACTTGACTAAGTCAAGTTTGCCCGGACCCACCCTCTTACCAGCGAACTTGCACAACTATAAATAGGTGCCTTGGTTATTTCATTTGTAACTTGGAGAGATTTTGGCACAGAGACGGCGAAGCTCTGTCGGATCCGGGTCTTGAATGTATTGAACTTTAGATCAATGAAAACAACATTTAAATGAGTAATTCTTGTTATTTGGTTAACTTGTCATTAGTTTCCGCCTAATTGAACAATAGATAACACATTTAGGTTCCCGTGCTAATCGTGGACGTTCCTTCAAAAACATGTCTAACTCGTCACTTTTAGTATGGTGCTTGTCTAGGATCGTTTGTTGAACGGTTTTGACCACCGCTTTGGCTTTCGAATCCGACCCGTTTGGTTGATCTTCAAACCCAACCAAATAGACCATAGTTGAATAAGGAATAACCCTCTAAGGTTATATCTTATGGTCATATCATTTGGTTAGTGTTATGATAATTAGTTGTTATGATCTTCAATAATGACTAAAATGCCCTTTTTGCAAATAAATCAACTATAAGCATATGTAACATAAATTTTGACATGTCATCTGATCAAATAACATTTTCAAACATGTTTAAGCATTAAAGACTTATCATAACACATATCTAACCATCCGAACAAGTATTTACGCAAATGACGCGTTAAAGTGGCTTAAACTGCCTTAACGGGTCATAACGGGTCAAAAGCACTTAGGAACCTTTCCAACTCAGAATGGTTAACTTTATTAAACCTTTTCACATGATTTCCAATACTCATTTGGTTTATAAGGTCTCATTTATCCAAATCTTCCGATTTCAAGTCCCGATATTTACTTAGTTATCTGTTTTTAGGACACGCTTGATTTCTCGGATCATTAAGCTTTAGTTTTATTTTGATTCAAGATTTCTTTGCAATCCAAAGTGAGTACATAGTTTCCTCTTTTATGTTTTGCAAATATTTTGGGGTGATCCATATGTGCTAAAAGTTTTTCAAGCTTTCAAAATACAAATACGATGGTTTATATAAACAATATGATTTCAATAATGTGAACGAATTTGTTGGTGCGTTATATCCATAAAAAGAATGACATTCATTAACAATGGCCAAGCCGACCAGTAGTAAGTTATGGCGCCTAGGACTGACAATCCCGTTACCAAAATTCCCGAAGTTTGTGGGGAAGTTTGGGAAGCGACTGAAACTGTATTTATAACAAACCCTTTGGTGGCTTGTTATACGATTAAGAGACCCCATGGGTGGTCTTGAACAAGTCAACAAAGGTTTGAATGTATTCACGAAATGACCAAAAGTTTTCACAACTAAAACAAGGAACAATGAACGATTGGTTTGTAACAAGGAATGATGAACGATTAGTTTACGACAAGGACAATGAAATATGGAAGATTGGTTATGATAAGTGATTTAGATAACGAAACATGTGTAATGTGTTAAAAGCATGGTGGATACGCCGCTGATACTTCCTGTATATAAGTTCTTTTATCATATTACATACGTGGCGTTATTTGCATCACCTGGGCAAATGTTTTTAAACAATGAGACGCAACGATTTTCAATTAAATATATAAACCATACAAGTTATTTCAAGGCAATTTACAACCCGGATTTACAAAAAAAATGATTTTGAGTCAAGGTTCATGGCTACTAGATTTTACAAACTTTTAACCTCATGTTTTAATCGATTATCTTTTGCAATATCAAACATTTTTAAAACAAGGTTTTCACTTACGACTCTAGTAGTCGAATTATATATTGCAATATATACAAAGCCATGGACTTGACACACTCACAAAACCTATGTACTTGCCGGCTTTCATGCTGACTCATTTTCACATATGTTTCAGGGAACAATGCTTGATGGTACTGATGCATGCTCACGTAGGAATGGACTTGGATTTTAGTGCCTTAAAACAAGAAAGACAATTTCAATGCTTGTTTTGTGTGTTTAGGTTGTTTTAAAGTTCTACGATAATATAACAATGTAATCAATGTTTAATATTTAGTAAAACGAAACCTCAATTACCATGTGTTGTTGTAACAATCTGTTAACGTGACTTCCCGACGTTTCCGCCGTGACTTGTGTGACATCTGTGTATTTTAATCATCGTACTATCCCGAACAATTTTGTAATTTTATAACATCGTGTTTTATTCCAAGATTTGTTTTAATACTTATGACATTTCGTATTTTCAATCCTTGTTCAAATTCGACCTTTCAAATCACTTCTGGAAATGAAATCACAAACCGTTACACAAACGTAATCAGTTTAATGCGACATACACTCTGGATCAATGGTATAAGCTAAACGTCCCTAAATACCCTTTACATAACTTAGAAATAAGTTTTGAGGGCTTCGGTATGGCAAAAACATGCTTATGCAACTTCAGGGGCTATTTTGCAAATTCTGTGAAACTATGCCGTTACGTGTATTTCCTAATCCGGAACATGTACGAACATCCAAAAATTTTTGAAATCATTAAAATCTAGTATTTTAATGATTGGAATGCAAAATACCATTCGTTACGCGATTACGGTCATTTGCACGTTTGTTACGATTTTCGTCGTAATTAACCGAAAACCGCAACTGTACGATCGGAGGAACCGACACCCGGGACATTTTTGGACACATTTCAAGTTTCCTAAGCTTTGTCGTCTTTATAAAGCTTAAAATGAGGTTAACGGGTGTTAAAAGTGCCAAAACGCGACGAAACGAGTTCAGGGGCCTGTTCTGCCAACTTTTGAAAGTTGTTGTCAGCTAAGGGGCTTACGGACCGTAAGCCCATACCCCTTATGGTCTGTAAGGACCCCCCAACTCAGCAGTTTCATGGCAGCTTCTTGTTTAACCTCTTGATCACTAAGCAAACGAGATTGCCACACTCCTAGTTTCAACACCTCATTATACACTTGTAATGATCCTAGACCAAGTGCCTAACACTTGGAATGATCTTGTGCATCATCCACCAGTATAAATAGACCCTCATTTTCACTTCATAACTTTCTCATTTCCATCTTCTTTCTCCCATACTCTTGGAGCTTGCTTCCATCCTTTTGGAGGCCTCCTACTGAGTTCTTTGAGATCTTGGGTGTTCCTAAACACAAGTAAGATCTCATCCTTAGTCTTTTTATTTCTTTTAGCTATTTCAAGCTAAAAGTCAAACATTTGTTTGACTTTAGGCTTTGATCATTAATTGGTCAAGTCAAGGTCCAATTGGACTTTGCAACGTGATCGTAATCACGATGGTTATGATCCATAGCGATCATACCTACTGATTACCACGTTTCCTAGTCAAGGTGACGAGTCAAAGTTTCGGTCAATAACGCGCAAAGTGCGCATTATACGATGAAACTATTCTCGGGTATCAAAGCACTTTGTTTTGATACCAAATCAGTTTTATAAACTTAGTTAGACATGTTAAACATGTCTCACTCGTCACTTTTAGTTTAGTGCTTGTTTAGGATCGTAAGTCGAGCGGTCTTGACCACCGCTTTAACTTTCGAACCCGACCCATTTGGTCGATCTTAGGATCCGACCAAACTCATACTTGTGACCATAGTTGAATAGGGAATAACCCTCTGAGGTTATACCTTATGGTTACGTCTTTTGGTTAGTATTATGATAGGTCGTTATTATGCTCTTTATAAATGACCAAAATGCCCTTTTTGCACATAAATTCATTTTAAGCATATGTGACTAAAGTTTTGACATATAAACTGATATTACAACATTATTAAACATATTTGGGCATTCAAGACTTATCATAGGACATGTTTAACCATCCGATCACGCATTTACGCAAATGACACTTTAAAGTAGCGTAAACTACCTTAACGGGTCATTACAGGGCAAAAGCACTTAGGATCACTTCCAAATCAGAATGTTGAGTTTATTAAATCATACCATATGAGTTCCAACACTCATTTGATTTATAAGACATCATTCTATCCAATCTGCCGATTAAAGTCCCGACTTATTAACATAGTTATCCGATCTTAGGAACAATTTGATTCCTCGGACTCTTGCGCTTTATTATTTTTCTTGAACAAGGATACTTTTGCAACCTCAAGTGAGTACATAGTCCCCCTCTTTTACGTTTTGCAAAAGTTTTGGGGTGATACACATGTGTCTACTCGATACTTTCATGTTTTCATGCTTTCATGACATATACTTGCTATGTTCATTTAGTACATATATAGTACATGATTTCAATTATGTTTTGCTATGTATGTTGACTGAGCATGCTAGCACATTGATTTCAAAGACATCTTTTGCGGCATATGTTGACTTAGTATATGAGCACATTGATTTACATTACATTTTGCTATGTATGTTGACTGAGCATGCTAGCACATCGATTTTATGGACATTTCTACTTCGTATGTTGACTTAGCATACTTAGTACATGGTTTAAAACATTTTTGATGACATTGCTTACATTGACTAAGACATTTGGTTTATTTAACGGGACATAATACATTCATTAACATTGAGCACGTCGTCCGGTAGTATGTAATGGTACCATAGGAGTTGACAAATCCCGTTCCCCGCTTCCTAGGTTTGTTTGGAAGTAGGGAATGACAGAATCCGAATACATTTTTGATAAACCTTTGACTTGATAAGGGTTTATCCGACAGTCTCAAGGCTTGAATGTATGCGATAAACATAACTACATAAATGTTCATATCAAATAAAGCATTGGTTTTTGCAAAACATGACTTTTGATTTAAACTTTGGTTTATTCAAGACATTGTTTTGTACATGACATTTGGTTATACACGACATTACACGTGTGGTTTGAGTAAAGACTTTTTACTTGCCATACACGACATTTGTTAGACAAGACATTCTGGTGGTTATTTGATAAGTGATTTAAATAACGAGATGTGTGTAATATGATGAAAGCATGGTGGATACGCCGTTGGTACTTCCTATATATAAGTGCTTTCATGATATTACATATCGTAGCGTTATTTAAACCACTTCGACAAAGACAAAGACATGACAACTTTGGTACAAATAACATGTATTTTCACAAGACATTGTTTTACAAATGGCATATTTTATACAATTCATTTTCATCTGAATAATTACTTAACCATACATCCTTTTATTATATCATTTGATTTTCATATCGATTTTCATATGATTTTATAAAAGGAAACATTTTATAAGGTTCATGACTTCTTTTTGTCAAACTATTATTTAAACTTCAAGTCATGAATCCTCATCAACAAACCTATGTATCTCACAGGCATTTTTATGTTGACGTACCTATTTTCACATGTGTTTCAGGAGCTAATGCTTAAGGATGATTCATGCGACACTTAGGATGGACTTGGGCTTTAGTGACTTAAATCTAGCAAGACAAATAAAATTATGTTATGTTTCTGTTAATTCCAGACAATGTAAACAATTTGAACCAATAATACAAAACTTTAATTACCATGGTTGTTGAAACAATACTTCTATTACGACACTCCCCGGCGTTTCCGCCGCGGTTTGTTGTTTTACGCGGTCGGGGTGTGACAGAAAGATTGGTATCAGAGCCAATGGTTATGTGGAATTAGGTTATTAGTAATGCTTTGACCTAGACTATAACCTTTCTAGGACCCTAACACAAGTTATCTTGTGTTTAGATCTTAAAACAATACCATCACCTATCCTTAGGTGATTACTAAATACAAAGTATAATTCGTTTTAAAAGCCAAAACAAATCACCGGCGTTTTATGCCTTCCAAAGTTTTCAAAATCTCGTCAGAGTTTGGGTTTTGATAATGTGAACACATGCAATCTGGAAGGGTGGGTGCCTGTACCCTGAGTTTTCTGTCTAAGGCTAGAGTGTTCGTACAAATCCACTAAATCGGACCAGTCACTCTTACCTGGGAACTCTTGGGGTGAGTGTCCACCTATAGGCTAAAGCATGTCTTTGCGATACATTATAAAAACCCATTTACTTTGACTAGTCACTGTGTGTCGTTTGTTTGTTGCCAGTAAATGAACAAATGACCACCATCCTTTCATTTTGTCGATTTTTATGACATCTCATTTCCTGAACATTCATCTCACTCGTTTTCTCTCATGTTTTCCTCTTTTAGAATGCCTCCTCGACGAAACGTACCACCACCTAACACCGAACTGGCAACTATCATAGCACAACAGATGGCTGCTATGCTACCAAATCTCATTACTCAAATCAACCAAGCCAACAATAACAATGCACCTGCTGCGTGCAACTTTAAACAGTTTAACTCGGCTAAACCACTCAAGTTTAGTGGTTCTGAAGGAGCAACTGGGCTCCTACGGTTGTTTGAGAGTCTTGAGAATACTTTTCGCCATGTTCAGTGTCCTGATAATCGTAAGGTCGAGTTTGCATCGAGCGTGTTCCAAAAGATGGCGCTCACGTGGTGGAACGGAGTGGTGAGAGATAGGGGTGCAGATGTTGCTATGGGTCAGACTTGGGAGGAACTTAGAGCTCTAATGATGAAAGAGTTCTGCCCCCGTCATGAAAAGAGGGCCCTTGAGAATGAGTTCCATGACCTAAAGCAAGACAGCGGTGAGCACTGTGCGTATACCAATGGGTATGAGGAGTTGAGCCTATTATGGCCTGAGATGGTGACGCCTTTGGATAAGGCGATTGAAAAGTACATAGATGCTCTGCCAGATCCTGTCCAAGACATCGTCACTGGCAGTAACCCTACATCTGTCCATCTAGCCATTGAGCTAGCAGCAACCCTTACTGAATCACAAGTCAAAAAGGGTAAACTTCATCGAAAGGGTGATAAGAACTCATCTGTTAAGTCTGAGAAGCAAAAGGGTAACAAAGTTGAAACCTCCAAGAAGTCGAGGAAGCGCAAGGCTTCTAAAAACTTCGCTCTCGCTACACAACCTAACCAAACTGCTCCCAATCAGCCTGCTCAGCCACCGGCCAAGAAACAATATATTGACAATGCACCTTTGTGCAACAAGTGTAACAGTCACCATCAACCACATTTACAGTGCCGCATTTGCACTAACTGTGGGAAATCTGGTCATCTTGCCAACACTTGTCGTATTGCTCCTACCGCCCAAAACCCTGCTCAGCAGCCTGCACGACCTCACTATCCATCTGGTTCTTGCTACAATTGTGGGGATCTTACCCACTACAGAAACAATTGCCCGAAGTTGGCAAATGCAAACAAGGCTCGTGGACAAGCATTTAATATTAATGCTAACGAGGCGCGTGCCGACAATGAGTAGTCAACGGTACGTTCTTTGTTAACAACCATCCTTCTTCAATTCTTTTCAATTCAGGTGCCGATAAGAGTTTTGTATCCCTGGCTTTTGAACCTTTGCTTTCCATGCCTAGAACCAAACTAGGAATGCCCTTTACAGTCGAAATAGCTTGTGATGAACCCCTTGTTCTTGATTCTGTCATCCGTGATTGCCAATTGAACCTTAACCATCTTTTTCCCGTTGACCTCACGCCAATGCAACTTGGGAGCTTTGATGTCATAGTAGGGACGGACTGGTTATCTAAACATCATGAGGTGGTTTGGTTTGAAAAGATTGTTCGTATACCTCTCCCGTCTGGTGAAATCCTAGAGGTTCAATGAGAAAAACCCGTCAGTAGCCTTAAACTCATGACATGCACCCAAGCCCATAAATACCTACGAAAGAATTATGTTGCTTTCTTGGCACATATCATGGAGGAGAAAGGCAAGGGCAAATCTATTAAAGACATCGTTCGGGATTATGTTGAGGTGTTTCCTGACGAGTTACCTGGTTTACCCCTGACACGACATTTGGTTTGTCTAACGGGACATAATACATTCATTAACATTGATCACGCTGTCCGGTAGTATGTAATGGTACCATAGGACTTGACAAATCCCGTTCCCCGCTTCCTAGGTTTGTTTGGAAGTAGGGAATGACAAAATCCGAATACATTTTTGATAAACCTTTGACTTGATAAGGGTTTATCCGACAGTCTCAAGGCTTGAATGTATGGGATAAACATAACTACATAAATGTTCATATCAAATAAAGCATTGGTTTTTGCAAAACATGACTTTTGATTTAAACTTTGGTTTATTCAAGACATTGTTTTGTACATGACATTTGGTTATACACGACATTACACGTGGTTTGAGTAAAGACTTTTAACTTGCCATACACGACATTGTTAGACAAGACATTCTGGTGGTTATTTGATAAGTGATTTAAATAACGAGATGTGTGTAATTAGA
Organism: Scalesia atractyloides; assembly: GCA_947069175.1. Classification (NCBI taxonomy): domain Eukaryota; kingdom Viridiplantae; phylum Streptophyta; class Magnoliopsida; order Asterales; family Asteraceae; genus Scalesia; species Scalesia atractyloides. The sequence continues at coordinate 67,528,149 of CAMTDV010000005.1, read as the reverse complement.
TAAAAGCATGGTGGATACGCCGTTGGTACTTCCTATATATAAGTGCTTTCATGATATTACATATCGTAGCGTTATTTAAACCACTTCGACAAAGACAAAGACATGACACCTTTGGTACAAATAACATATATTTTTCACAGGACATTGTTTTACTAATGGCATATTTTATACAATTCATTTTCATCCGATTAATTACTTAACCATACATCCTTTTATTATATCATTTGATTTCATATTGATTTTCATATGATTTTATAAAATAAAACATTTTATAAGGTTCATGACTAGTTTTCGTCAAACTATTATTTAAACTTCAAGTCATGAATCCTCATCAACAAAACCTATGTATCTCACAGGCATTTTATGCTGACGTACCTATTTTCACATGTGTTTCAGGAGCTAATGCTTAAGGATGATTCATGCGACACTTAGGTCCGACTTGGGCTTTAGTGACTTAAAATCTAGCAAGACAAATAAAATTATGTTATGTTTCTGTTAATTCTAGACAATGTAAACAATTTGAACCAATAATACAAAACTTTAATTACCATGGTTGTTGAAACAATACTTCTGTTACGACACTCCCCGACGTTTCCGCGGCGGTTTGTTATTTTACGCGGCCAGGGTGTGACAATTTGTTGTTTATACGCGGTCGGGGTGTTACACAGTGCATGGATGTACGTACAAAACATTCCAGGGTTGTAACCCAAGATCATTTACTGGTGCTGAAGGACCCCTTGATATCATTAAATGGATTGAGAAGATGGAGTCTGTGATGGCGATCATCGGTTGTGCTGCTGATCAGAGGGTTAGGTATACGTCATGCTCATTTCATGATGAAACTTTATCCAGGTGGAACGCTCAAATTCAGATTTTGGGAGAAGACGTTTCCTACGATCTTATCTGGAATGAACTAAAAGAGATGCTTCTTAAGTTATACTGCCCTTTGTTGAAGGATCAGAATGCCAGATGTAGAGCATTTGAGCTAAATGCTGGGAAAGCTCATGATGATCCTGCAGTTGGTACGGATGCGTTCTTAATCAATAAACATTATGCGTTCGTACTATTTGATAGTGGAGCTGACTTGAGTTTTGTTTCGAAAAACTTTGAACCGTTTCTGTGTTCTCTAGCAAGTAAGCTAGATAAAAACTACTCGATAGAATTAGCAAATGGTAAATGGATAGAAACCAGTGAAGTAGTTCGTGTTTGTAGTATTCGGTTATGCGATCATAGTTTAGTATCGATTTATTACTAGTGTGCCTGCCATTAATGCTATGGACCTAAAATGATAAGAAGTTTGATTAGACAGAAAAGCAGAAGAAAGCTTTTCGGTTAAGAAAGGTTTTGTAGTGCACCTATTCTTTCCCTGCCTGAGGGAAATAACGGTTTTGTTGTATACTGCGATGCGTCACGTTTGGGTCTTAGTTGCGTGCTTATGGAAAAGGACAAAGTGATAGTCTATTCGTCCAGTCAACTGAAAGTGCATGAGAAGAACTACACAACTCATGATTTGGAGTTAGGAGCTGTTGTGTTTGCCTTGAAGATTTGGAGACATTATCTGTATAGCATAAAGTGTTTGACTTACACTGACCATAAGAGCCTCTAGCATATCTTTGACCAAAAGGAACTCAATATGAGACGACAGCGTTGGGTAGAGTTACTCAATGATTATGAGTGTGATATTCGCTATCACCCAGGTAAAGCAAACGTTGTTGCTGATGTGCTCAGTAGGAAAGAGCGGGAAAATCCTCTTCGGGAAAATCGCATCGCTCTCGCACTCTCGAATCGCTAAATCACACTATTATATCAACTATAACGCTTAACGCTTTAATTTAACGCTTAATATAACTATCTAATGTGAACGGAATAACCAAACGAACAGTTAATGCAAAATCATTCGAAAAACCTTTGAAAGCCATTGATTTCTGCACAAGATACGGACTTTTGATGATGTTTTGTTCATTTTCTAGCATGAAACGAAGCATCTATCATTCAAGATCCTAGATCTGGAAGCACAAGGATGTTTATGTTGGTTTACACAAGCCGGACTAATCCGAACGAACCCCGAGTTCGCACGGATTAGCCCACGCTTTTGTAAAACGGCTAAAACTGCTCTAAAAGACCTCTCTGACCCAAGTTTGATCAGTAGCACAGGGTTGGAGGGATGAACACTCGATTTACTTAGCAAACGACACGAAAACGCAAGATTTTGGACCCGAAAACGCCAAGTTCGCTCGAGAATCACCAGCTCACCAGGTCAAGTTCGACCGAACTTGTACCCATTTGGGTCAAGTTCGACCGAACTTGAGTGTTTCTTCACCAAAGTTCTTACAAGTTCGACCGAACTTGTCTAGTTTTTTAGGAAACTACACAAGTTCGACCGAACTTGCCTTTTTAGTAAGGTTATCTTACAAGTTCGCCCGAACTTGACAAGTTTCTCAAAGAAACTTATAAAGTTTGCCCGAACTTGGCTCTAAACTCTCGAAACCATACAAGTTCGCTCAACTTTTGTGTTTACACACAAGTTCGCCCGAACTTGTCTAGTGCCCAACCAAGACTTAACTGTTTCAGCTTTTCGGAGACTGATGCACCTCCGTTCACGTATGCAGGCTGATTCGGCGCTCTTCTCAACTCTCCTCAGACCCTGAACTCTTACCTAAACGCACCCATAGTGAGTATACTTGACCCATTTTCGCTTTAACACACTTTTTGGGTGTTACATACGTTCCTATATCGAAATCACTTCACAAATCAAACTGTTTATCACACGCGAATAATCTGATTATATATGCTCAATACGTGATACTAGAAACATGTGACTAGGACTTATTTTCGTTAACTTGCCTCCTTAGCTAGTATGGTACTATAGTTTGGCTTACACCCGACGGGGTCTAGTTAGGATGGACGCGCAAGCCTCCTCATGGTAGTTAGCATGAGAAATAAGCCTATGTTAATCTGTGTGAATTGTTTCGGTGTATCATAATGTGTAGTTAGATTATTTCGCGAGCGCTTTCTCGATTATGCTAGTAGTACTTAAACATGTATGCTCACCTTTACTTAATTGTATTGACTTGTATTTTAACGTATGTAACAGGATGAGGATTTGTAGTTTGGATGCTTGGATTTGGCTTGCGTAGTTTAGTTTTGTTTTATTTTGTTTAGTTCCAAGTGTAATAAATCTAGGGGAGATCGGATCAGATTTACTGTTTAAGGGATTTTGTTAATGTAATGATTGTTTAAGGGTATTATGAGTTTAATAGTATGGGATGTTAAATGTTGATTTATTATCTTTAAATAATTGTTATGGAATCTCTTCAGACATTCTGGTTCGCCTAGTGCCACTACCCCGATGATCCACCATCGGTTGGGGTGTGACAGATTGGTATCAGAGCGCCATAACTTTAGGATAATAGGTAGAATTGCCATGATTCGACCTAGTAGCATGTTTAAGTACCCGATTGACCTATCTTTGACTTAAATGTTAAACTATTTGCCATAAATGCTTAAATGTGCCTTTCCTAAGGCTAATACAATAATACACGCTTGGAAACACTCGCATCACACCAAACGAGTGATCAAGTCGAGAATAGGTGTGAAAACTGAGAACTCTCGACGAGATCATTCACTCCGTGCATTCTCTCGCACAAGATATCTTCTTTGAGTTAGGAGTGATATCCAAACCTCGACGAAAATCTCCGTTTCTAACTAGGAATGATGTTGTTAAGTTAGGGGTGAAACCCGAATCTTAATAACTAATTCCATGCTTCGATTTTCAACATCACCAAAGTCTCGGTTATGCCGATGATTTGGAACACGTATTAACTGGAAGGCTAAACGTCGTTAGTCGCTTGCGGTGAGAACGTTTATCTATTAGGCCAAAGCGTGGGTCCAAATGCAAAGGGTAGTCGAATCACTTTGGCATGTCAAATATCTCAAAACCCCAGACACTCCCAATTGATTTAAGCCTATATCGTCGATTTACGCATCATGGAGTTTATTATTATTTATGTGTTTCAAATTTTGAGAATTTCGCTTTATTCGATTTCTCGCTTTGATGATTTATCATATCATCGATTTCTCAATTTATCGCATTTACGCTCCATCGAATGTATGCACAACTCGCACAGCTCTCGAAATCTAAAACACTAAATTAATACACAAACCAAACTAATCGCCTAACTCGCTTACGCCTATGAGGACGTTTGCCTCATACGCGGTATTATCTCGCTTATCTCGCTATTATATATCGCTTATATCTCGCTTATACCTCGCATCCCGTATCACGCTATGCATTGTTTTTATTAGAAGGTGAATACGTGCAAATATGTGCTTCTGTGCTTACGTGCCTACGTTTTACGCGCTTACGTGTTTATGTGATTTTGTGGCTTGTATGAATTATAATAATAATAGATATATAAATATAACTCTATTATAATCGAATTTCATCTAATCTAAATCCTTCGTGTAGATGTCTTCTATGGGATCGCACACCCGAAGGAATCTCCAGGGCAGCAACGCCGACAAGCGCATCGCTACAATGGTAGCCAAGGAGATAGCTAAAGTCATCGCGCAAATTGTCTCAGAAATTCATACCGTAAGCAGCAACTCTTCAGTTGACTCCAAAGGAGATGCCCCAAAACCCCACTTTAGCTTTAAGCAGTTCAAAGCAAGTGGACCGCTTACTTTCTCAGGCACCGAAGGGCCGAGTGCCGTGTTCCACCGGTTTGACTCTATCGAGGTCACATTCCGCCAGAGTGGGTGTCCCGGGGCTCTGCGCACTGTCAATGCTACCGGCATGTTTCAATCAAGGGCTCTCGACTGGTGGACAGCCGAGCGCAACAGGCGTGGGAACGACGAAGCTTACTGACTCACTTGGGAGGAACTTAAGGAAATTATGATCAAGGAATCCTCCCTACGAGATCCAGAAGTTAGAGAATGAATTCTGGAATATCAAGCAAGATGGTCCCGATAACGCTGGTCTCACCGCTTCCTTTAAACAGTTGAGCATCATCTGTCCCGGTCAAGTGGATACGACCGAGAAGGCAATCAAGAAATACCTCAATGCTCTCTCCGATTGCGTCGCTGACTTTGTTCAAGCAACCGCCCTACTACTATCGAGGAGACCTACCAGCTAGCCGCGGAGATTAATGACAAACGAGTCCAGTCTGGATACTTTAAAAGCAGCAAGGTCGTAAACCAGGCAGTCACCGAATCAGCAGCTCCTACTACCGAACAGCCCCGAGAGCCAAAGAACAGTCGTCGTGGCCGCAAAAGGGAAAACCCGAGCAAGAACTTTGCTCTTACTACTCCAACGAACCCTTAGCCACTCCAGTCAGCAGCACCAAGTGCACCGCCAGCAAAGCATGCGTACACTGGTCCGCACCCTATGTGCCTTAAGTGCACATATAATCATGCCGTTGGTGGTAATTGCCGTTTTTGCACAAACTGCAACATCTACGACCACTTTACAGTCAGCTGCCGTAGTGGTACTCGTCAGCCAGCTCCTCAGGCTCCAACAGCTCCAGCTTTACCTGCTCCTCCTCAAGCCAACCAGCAGCAAGCTCCAAAGGCACGAGTGTGCTTCGTGTGTGGTGACCCGAACCACTTTGCTAATGTTTGCCCAAACCGCACCGTGAAACAAGAGCCGTAGCAGCAGCAGCCACCACCGCAGCCTCAGCAGTAACAACAAGCTGCGCGTGGGAGAGCCTTCAATCTCAATCACCGCTAGGCTCAGAATGACAACAATGTTGTCAATGGTAAGTTTCTCGTCAATGGTATTATGCTTCATGTTTATTTGATACTGGTGCAGATAATCGTTTTGTATCGTTAGAATTCAACAATGTTGTCAATGGTAAGTTACTCCCAATGACTTTTGATGTGGAAGTCGCCACCGGAAGAACCGTTATCGTTAATTCCATCTTACGTGTTGTAATCTCGATCTCAACAACCTTGTCTTCTCGATCAATCTCATACCTATGCAATTAGGTAGCTTCGATATCATAGTAGGCATGGATTTTCTTCGTGAGAATCATGCGGAAGTTGTATACTTCGATAAAATGATTCGTTTTCCTCTCCCTAACGGTGATCAACTCCATGTTTATGGTGAAACTCCCTCAAAGAAGTTGATGCTTTTGTCATGTACTCTAGCACACAAATGCTTGCAAAAGCGATGTGTTGCTTTCCTCGCCCATATCATGAACCCGGAGAAAGAAAAGAAGACTTATAAAGATGTTCCCGTTGTTTGTGAATTTCCTAAGGTCTTTCCTGACGATTTACCTGGTTTACCCCCTACTTGAGATGTTGAATTCCGCATCGATTTAGTTCCCGGAGCTACTCCAGTTGCTAAAGCTCCTTATCGCCTCGCACCCTCCAAAATGCGTGAGCTATCAAGCCAACTTCAAGAGCTTCTTGATAAAGGTTTCATACGCCCGAGCACTTCGCCATGGGGCGCACCCGTCCTCTTCGTGAAAAAGAAGGATGGATCGTTCCGAATGTGCATCGATTATCATGAACTTTACAAACTCACGATAAAGAACCGCTACCCTCTTCCTCGTATCGACGACTTATTTGATCAGCTTCAAAGTGCTACTTGTTTTTCTAAGATCGATCTTCATTTCGGTTATCATCAGTTACGCGCGTTGGAAGAAGACATTCCTAAAACCGCCTTTCGTACTCGCTATGGCCATTTCGAATTCGTGGTCATGCCTTTTGGTCTTACCAATGCACTCGCGGTTTTCATGGATTTAATGAACCGAGTGTGTAAGGCTTTCTTGGATCGTTTTGTCATTGTCTTCATCGATGATATTCTTATCTATTTGAAGTCGAGAGACGAACACGCTCGTCATCTCCGTTTAGTCCTCGAACTTCTTCAAGGAAATCACCTTTATGCTAAGTTCTCAAAATGTGAATTCTGGCTCGAAGAAGTCCAATTTCTCGGCCACATCATTAATAGTAAAGGAATTCACGTCGACCCTGCAAAGATTGAAGCTGTCAAGAGTTGGATTACACTGAAGAATGTTTGCGAAATGCGTTCATTCCTTGGATTGGCGGGTTACTATCGTCGATTCATCGCCGACTTCTCGAAAATCACCGTTCCGCTTAACGCATTGACTCATAAAGACAAACCTTTTGTTTGGGATTCCAAGCAAGAGGAAGCTTTTCAAACTCTCAAGTGTATGCTATGCAACGCTCCCGTTCTCGCTTTACCCTACGGAAATGACGATTTCGTTGTTACTGCGATTCCTCTAGTCTTGGTCTTGGTTGTGTTCTCATGCAACGAGACAAGGTTATCGCGTATGCATCTCGACAACTCAAGATCCACGAGAAGAACTACACAACCCACGATCTCGAACTCGGTGCAGTTGTTTTTGCATTAAAGATATGGCGACACTACCTTTACGGTACTAAGTGTACGGTCTTCACCGACCATAAGAGCTTACAACATATCTTTAATAAAAAAGAACTAAACATGCGACAACGACGATGGGTTGAACTTCTCAACGATTACGATTGCGAAATACGCTACCATCCAGGCAAAGTAAACGTCGTCACTGATGCTCTCAGTCAACGAAGCTATGTATATAGTATTCGTGACTCTTAAGCTTGTGCTAAACTTGAAACCCTCATCCGTGCCGCTCAATTCGCCTGCTTTAACGAGAATACCCTTCAAGACGAAATGAAGTGTGGTGCCGAAAATCAGCTTATATCTAAATCCGATGGTATTTATTACTATCTCGATCGTATTTGGATTCCTACTCGTGACAATATTCGTGAATTGCTTGTGACCGAAGCTCATAAATCTCGATATTCCATTCATCCCGGTGCCGACAAGATGTACCAGGACCTTCGCCCTAAGTACTGGTGACCGGGCATGAAGAAGGATATCGCCGTGTACGTCTCAAAGTGCTTAACTTGTTCGAAGGTTAAAGCTGAACATCAAAGGCCCTCTGGCTTACTTGAACAACCGAAATCCCTATGTGGAAGTGGGAGAGTATAGCTATGGACTTCGTTACTAAACTCTCGCGTACTTCATCTTGTCACGATAGCATTTGGGTTATCGTTGATCGTCTTACCAAATCCGCGCACTTTATTGCTATACGAGAAGACTTTAAGGTCGAACGGTTAGCCCGAATCTATACCGACGAAATTATATGTCGACACGGGACGCCTCGTGACATCATTTCTGACCGTGACGGTTGTTTTACCTCGCTTCTCTGGGAGACCTTTCAATCCACTCTCGGTACTACTCTCAATCTCAGTACCGCTTTTCACCCTCAAACCGACGGTCAGACTGAGCGCACGATTCGCACCCTCGAAGACATGCTTCGTGCGTGTATCATAGATTTTGGTGGTAACTGGGATACGCACTTACCTTTAATCGAATTCTCGTACAATAATAGTTATCATACCAGCATTCAAATGGCTCCTTTTGAGGCACTGTATGGAAGAAAATGTCGATCGCCTATTGCATGGCACGAGATCGGAGAAGCACAAATCACCGGTCCCGAGCTAATTCAAGAAACGACAGACAAGATCCTCCAGATCAGAGACAATCTCTTGAAAGCTTGGAGTCATCAAAAGAGTTATGCCGATAAACGTCGCAAGCCCCTACAGTTCGAAGTGGGAGATCATGTTCTCCTAAAGGTTGCACCTTGGAAGGGAGTGGTCCGATTCGGCAAGAAAGGAAAGCTAGCGCCTCGATACGTTGGACCCTTCAAGATTCTGGAAAGAATCGGTAAAGTAGCCTATCGTCTCGAATTACCGGAAGAACTCAATAATGTACATCCGGCTTTCCACGTGTCTAATCTCAAAAAGTGCTTAGCCGAAGAAAATCTGCATGTCCCTCTCGAAGATCTGCAAATCAACAAGAATCTCCATTTCGTGGAAAAGCCCGTGGAGATCATGGACCGAGAGACCAAGAAACTCTGACGCTCTCGCATCCCTATCGTGAAGGTCCGATGGGAAGGCAAATGCGGCGCCGAGTTCACTTGGGAATTGGAAAGTGATATGAAGGCCAAGTACCCGCATCTATTTGTTACAGCTACTGCCTAATTTTGAGACGAAATTCCCTAAAGTATGGGAGACTGTAACAACTCGAAAATTTGATTTTTATATTTTCTTTTGTTTTCTGTTTACCTATCCTTTGTAAATCCGAGATTCGGTTAATAATAAAGTTAATGTTACTTAATTATGGTGTTGTACGTTATTATCGCATCTAATCGCTTATTAAATCGCATCGCTAATCTCATCGCATCGCAAATCACAATTGTTTATGTGGTTTTATATTATTTATGTGTTATGTGTGTTTGTGGTTATGTTTGCAATCGCTACGCATCGCTCTCGCACTCTCGAATCGCTAAACCACACTATTTTATCAACTATAACGCTTAATGCTTTAATTTAACGCTTAATATAACTATCTAATGTGAACCGAATAACCAAACGAACACTTAACGCGAAATCGGCAAACGAAACTTGGTCACCAGGCCAAGTTCGGCCGAACTTGCCTACCACAAGTTCGCCCGAACTTGCCTGATAACCAGGAATCCTTTGTTTCTATCAAGTTCGTGCGAACTTGCATATACATATGCAAGTTCGGCCGAACTTAACCATTCCCTTTTGAAAAGCTCCCCAAGTTCGCGCGAACTTGTACACTTTTGTACAAGTTCGGCCGAACTTGTTGCCAGCTCTTGAGATTCTTGCCTCACCTATAAATACCCATGCTCCTCATTCATGCTCCCCTTGCTGACCAAGTTCGCTCAGAGCTCTCTCACTCCAAATCTCTCGTGTTCTAAGTAAGAATCAACCCGATTTTATTTCAACAACGTTTATCAACGATCTACAAAGGTTTACAACGATTTTAGTACAAGGCATAGCCTTCGTTTTTTATTAAAACTCATTCTTTTACGAAAACCATCATCTTTTTCTTCAAAAACTTCTGTTTTAAGGTTAGATCTACACCATACGAGTTCGTTTGGCGATGGTAGAGACTTCCCAAACAAGAGATCTGTAAGATCTCGGCTTGTAAGTGATAGATCTGAGAAAAACCTTTGAAAGCCATTGATTTCTACACAAGATACGGACTTTTGATGATGTTTAATTCATTTTCTGGTATGAAACGAAGCATCTATCATTCAAGATCCCAGATCTGGAAGCACAAGGACGTCTATGTAGGTTTAAACAAGCCGGAATAATCCGAACGAACCCCGAGTTCGCCCGGATTAGCCCACGCTTTTGTAAAACGGCTAAAACTGCTCTAAAAGACCTCTCTGACCCAGGTTTCCTCAGTTGCACAGGGTTGGAGGGATGAACACTCGATTTACTCATCAAACGACGGAAACACGTAAGATTTTGGACCCGAAAACACCAAGTACGCTCGAGAATCACCAGCTCACCAGGTCAAGTTCGACCAAACTTATATCCATTTGGGTCAAGTTCGACAGAACTTGAGTGTATCTTCACCAAAGTTCTTACAAGTTCGACCGAACTTGTCTAGTTTCTTAGGAAACTACACAAGTTCGACCGAACTTGCCTTTTTAGTAAGGTTATCTTGCAAGTCCGCTCGAACTTGACAAGTTTCTCAAAGAAACTCATCAAGTTCGACCGAACTTGGCTCTAAACTCTCCAAACCATATAAGTTCGCTCGAACTTGTGTGTTTACACACAAGTTCGCCCGAACTTGTCTACTGCCCAACCAAGACTTAACCGTTTCAGCTTTTCGGAGACTGATGCACTTCCGTTCGTGTATGCAGGCTGATCCGGTGCTCTTCTCGACTCTCCTCAGACCCCGAACTCTTACCTAAACGCACCCACAGTGAGTATACTTGACCAATTTTCACTTTAACGCACTTTTTGGGTGTTACATACGTTCCTATATCAAAATCACTTCACAAATCAAACTGTTTATCACATGCGAATAATCTGATTATATATGCTCAATACGTGATACTAGAAACATGTGACTAGGACTTATTTTCGTTAACTTGCCTTCTTAGCTAGTATGGTACTATAGTGTGGCTTACACCCGACGGGGTCTAGTTAGGATGGACGCGCAAGCCTTCTCACGGTAGTTAGCATGAGAAATAAGCCTATGTTAATCTGTGTGAATTGTTTCAGTGTATCATGATGTGTAGTTAGATTATTTCGCGAATGCTTTCTCGATTATGCTAGTAGTACTTAAAACTGTATGCTCACCTTAACTTAATTGTATTGACTTTTATTTTAACGTATGTAACAGGTGAGGAGTTGTAGCTTGGATGCTTGGATATGGCTTGCGTAGTTTAGTTTTGTTTTATTTTGTTTAGTTCCAAGTGTAATAAATCTAGGGGAGATCGGATCAGATTTACTGTTTAAGGGATTTTGTTAATGTAATGATTGTTTAAGGGTATTATGAGTTTAATAGTATGGGATGTTAAATGTTGATTTATTATCTTTAAATAATTGTTATGGAATCTCTTGAGACATTCTGGTACGCCTAGTGCCACTACCCCGATGATTCCACCATCGGTTGGGGTGTGACAGATTGGTATCAGAGCGCCATAACTTTAGGATAATAGGTAGAATTGCCATGATTCGACCTAGTAGCATGTTTAAGTACCCGATTGACCTATCTTTGACTTAAATGTTAAACCATTTGCCATAAATGCTTAAATGTGCCTTTCCTAAGGCTAATACAATAATACATGCTTGGAAACGCTAGCATCACACCAAACGAGTGATCAAGTCGAGAATAGGTGTGAAAATCGAGAACTCTCGACGAGATCATTCACTCTGCGCATTCTCTCGCACGAGATATCTTCTTTGAGTTAGGAGTGATATCCAAACCTCGATGAAAATCTCCGTTTCTAACTAGGAATGATGTTGTTAAGTTAGGGGTGAAACCCGCATCTTAAAACTAATTCCATGCTTCGATTTTCAATCTCTCCAAGTCTCGGTTATGCCGGTGATTTGGAACACGTATTAACTGGAAGGGTAAACGTCGTTAGCCGGTTGCGGTGAGAACGTTTATCTATTAGGCCAAAGCGTGGGTCCAAATGCAAAGGGTAGTCGAATCACTTTGGCGTGTCAAATGTCTCAAAACTCAGAACACTCCCAATTGATTTAAGCCTATACCGTCGATTTACGCATCATTGAGTTTATTATTATTTATGTGTTTCAAATTTTGAGAATTTTCGCTTTATTCGATTTCTCGCTTTGATGATTTATCATATCATCGATTTCTCGATTTATCGCATTTACGCTCCAGCAACCGGTTAAGAAAGATATCCTGATACTTTACCAGAATAAAAGACTGCGAAAGAATTATGGACATCTCTGGAGAATAAGTTTCAAGAGAGTGTAGTGGTTAAGAACTTTGAAGCTCTAGTTTCAAGTATATCCACAAATGAGTTTTCAAGTTCTAAACCAGTCTGCCCGGTCTATGATGTAGACAATTATCAGGCAGATAATGCCAAACTCTTGAGTAAGATTAAGAGTTTGACATTAGAAAATAAAAAGTTAAAAGAAAATGAAAAGAAGTTTGAAAACAAAATAAAAATTTTAGAAAATGAAAAATTACAAATGTTAATAGATTTTCAAAATGAAATAAAAAATTTTAAAAATGAAAAAAATGTTTTTGAAAAATTAAATATAAAAAATCAAAAAGCAATAAATTCTCATATTGAGATAATTGCTCAACTTGAAAAAGAAGTTGAGATTGTTAAAAATAAAGCTGTTGATTCAGAAAAGTTATTGAAAGGTTTTGTGACTTCCTCATTAAAGTTTGATCATATATGTCCAAAATCGATCAATGAAAATAAAAAGAAAATTCCAATAAGTAACATTGTTACAAATTATGACGATGTCATAATTGAAGATTGTGATGATAATACCGATGATAAAAGAGCGAAAAATGATAAACATGAAATATTTTTAAAACTAAAAGAAAAATTTCAAGAAACTGTTCTACAATCTACTGAAAAAGGTGAATGCTCAACGCAAAAACCTTCTAAGCAAAATGAAGAACAAAAACAAAGTTTTAAAAGTTTTCAAAACAAAAATAAAAGCTCATAGGAACAATCATCCAATCATTATAAAAATTCAAACAAATTTGAAAAACAAAACTCACAAAAATTTGAAAATAAGTGGTGCAGGTCAGACCACAGTGCTTCAACATCAAATCAAAGGAACAGGAGAAGCAGGAAAGATGGCTACCACACATCAAATCAATGTTATGATTTGAGTGTACGGTTTGATAGAAAAGATCGATATGAGAACAGGAAGTGTCATAAATGTGGAGTAACTGGACACATTGCTAGTAAATGTTTACAAATTAAACCTAATCCTACTCATATTGATAACAAAAATCTGGAATACCAACTCAGGATTTGAAACAATGTACAGAAACTACAAATAAAGAAAAACCAGTAATTACTAAGTTTTCAAATTTTGAAACTGGTGAATCCTCAAATAGTAGTGATTAAAAAGTTTGTACATTGTATTTCAAGAAAGCTTTAATGAAAAACTAAACATGGTTGGTGAAAGGAAAAGAATTTACACAATAAGTGAAAATTGAAAGTTTAGAGGACTTTCCAAAACTTGAGAAAATCCAAAATAAACCTGATTGTGTAAAGAAAATCAAAATTAAGGTTGAAGAAACAACGCCTAAGACTGCAAAGGCTTGGGTGTCGCTATTCAACTAATTGTTTGTGTCTTTGTGCAGAAACTTCCGAGATAATGGTAAATTACTGAGAATGGAGTTCCGTAGCACTCGTTGAAGATGGGACGGGTTATCAAGTTCTATATAAAGGTCTTATTAGATTTCTATAACGTTTACTTTATAATTTTTTAAAATTTTTGGAGAAAATTTTTTGAAAACACAATTTAATAACGTTTACTTGAAAATTTTACAAATTTTTGAAGAAAATTGGAAAAATTTCACAGAATCCTCACTATTGAATAGACAAAACCTAGGGATATAATTGTTATAAACACAGTGTCTAGATTTTTGTCATCATGCGGGGGAGAATGCTTAAAAGAAAATTTGTGAAGCAGTAATGAATGGAGAATTGAAGTGATTCTCATCAGTTGGTCAATGTTTTTCTTTAAATAAAAAATTCCAAAAATATGTTTTTGAATTTTAGGGGGAGAAATTTTTTTTAAAAAATCCAAAAACATATTAAAAGCAAAAAGTACAAAAACATTGAAAAAGGCAAAAGATTTTTGTGTTAAAAAGAAAATTATAGTACATTAGTGGACTATCACGGTATGCTAAGGATTTTTAAAAAATCCAAAAACATATTAAAAGCCAAAAGTACAAAAACATTGAAAAAGGCAAAAGAGTTTTGTGTTAAAAAGGAAATGATAGTACATCAGTGGACTATCACAGTATGCTAAGGATTTGTAAAGTTTAAAAGTTTAAAAAAGTCTAACTGTGGATGTGTCGATAGGCTTTACATGTTCAGTAAATTGTTTCCGTGATATAAACTAAATTTTACAACTGCTTAAACTTGTGGATTAACATCTCTCGGATATATGGACTTAGTACTCCGAAATTTCGTCTGAGGGATTGCCTGATTCTGAGATACGAGGTCTTTATAGATGGTTGACATCTGGGGTATTATACAAGTTCTTCTGATTTTGCATAAGCAATGGCCTAGAACTTCTACAATGCTTTTGCAAAAATCCCCTAAAACTGCATTCAATTAAAAATATCGAAAGATACTACAATTGCAGTACAAAAAGATTCCATTTTGGAACACTACCTTATAAGTCGAGCCTTCATCTCTTTGTCGGTACGTTGGTACTAACCTGAGCTCTCAAGGCCTCGCACAACCCAGATATAGATATCAATTACGCTATACTCAGTTGTAAGATGAAATCTAAGGAATCTTGATAAGGGAGTATATTTAAGAGGTGGGAACCATAGCTAAGTCAAGTTTCATAATTCTACCTAACATATCTTGGAACAATTAAGAAATGTGTTGAAGTTTAAGAGGACAAACATATCGACAACCTAGGTAAATTTGTTTAAAACTTAGTGTCATAAAAAGGTCAACGGTACTAGTGATATGTTTCAAAAACTGATATGATCCTTTAACACAAACTCAACAAAATATATTTGTAAACATGTTTGTACATACTTAGTGTTGATATTCATTTCATAAAAACAAAAAGATGTTATTATCTTTTAATTTCGACCACTGATGATGAAAAACTGATTTTCAAAATCTAGAGTTGTTGAACAAAATCTAAAAACTTTTGAAAATTTATCTGAAAAGTTTAAAAGTTCATTAAGTTGAAACTTACATTTGGATAAATGTGTCAGTTTAGTGTCAAAACGTTTAATCAAGATCATTAAGTTGAACTTGATACATGAATCAGATATTCAATGTCATTAATTTGGACTTGAATAACTGAGAGGGTTTAAAAACTGATGAGGAGATTAAAATTTGAAATGTTTGTGTTTAGAAATTTAAAAGTTTGAATCTGAAATATTTATTTGAATATTTGAGGAAGTTTGAAACAGGAAGTTGATTTTAAGGGGGAGCTGGATAAAACACGTTGATTGAAGATACAAGGAAGCTCAAAGCAAGGGGGAGCATGGTGATTAAAGTTTTATCAAGACAAGCTCGAGAAGAAAAGGGAAAAGGATTGTAGATGCTACGAAGATCAAGGAAGTTAAAGTTATTCAAGAAATAAAGATTAAGAGAACAGTAAAGACTCAGGAACTTACTTGAAGAATGATGACTACGGCAACATCCAAGGGGGAGTCTGTTGCATATGTCTGTTGCCTACGTCATCGTATAACGTCGAGTCTGTCTTTGGAGCGAAATGACGAAGTTTATGTATGTTTTAGGTCAAGTTCGCTTGAAATGTATGTGTTGTAGTCAAGTTCGGCCGAACTTAACTAAGCAAGTTCGCCCGAACTTGCACTCCCACCAGCGAACTTGACATGCTATAAATATGTGCTTTGACATTTCATTTGTAACATTCAGTGATTTTGGCACAGAGACGACGAAGCTCTGTCCAAGTGTTTCCAGGATTTGTAAAGTCTACTAATCAATGAAAC
The DNA here is from genome assembly GCA_947069175.1 of Scalesia atractyloides. NCBI lineage: Eukaryota > Viridiplantae > Streptophyta > Magnoliopsida > Asterales > Asteraceae > Scalesia > Scalesia atractyloides. Next base: position 67,512,101 of record CAMTDV010000005.1, on the reverse strand, counting down.
AGTGATTAAACATTAAAGAACTTGTCTCCAGTGTCGCCTATGCTAACGGATTCCGCACGTTTACATTAGGTTAGCCAAATTAGGACCGGAACGATTTGTACAACGGACCCTCAATATTTTTATGATAAGTATACGTATTTTAACTTATATTAAGTATCTTTGGTGTTTGGTTAGTCATACGTGACTTCCGACGCCCGAAAACGTTAAAATGTGCATATTTCAATGTACACGAAAATGGATTGTTTCAAGAGTGAACTTTGTGTAATATGATATGATACATGATTATAAGTGTATTAAATGTGATATGTTAAGTGATGACATGATAGTACGGATTAAAACTATACATGTACACTTGTACGATTAAAACGATAATTCCATTAAAAGTCGTGTTAAATATGTAACTTATTTATCGAGCATGAAAATGACACATAGGTTAACTTGATGAGTTATTTCATGTGTATATGCTTTAGAAATGATAAAATATATAAGTTGATGAGATACGTGTATTACACGATATATGATGATGTGCTCACGTTTATGTATATATATTACGAAGCGCAAATCGTAGATATATTGCTTATAAACGAGTGTAATAACGGATATAACATAATGAGGATCACCAACAAAATTGTTCAAGTCGCAAAATCTTAATATATATATAAAATATATATATATATATATATATATATATATATATATATATATATATGTAGTGTAGGGATCCTAAGAGAAGTCCATCCTATTTGAGAAACTTGAGAAGCATTCTGGACCACACATTTCTCTAAGCTTTTCGTAATATACACATATGTATATAGTCAATTTTAAAATATACATATGTGTATATAACAAAAAGCCTAGGAAAAATGTGTGGTCCAGAATACTTCTCAAGTTTCTCAATTAGACTAGTGCTTCACACATGATGCTAACCCTATGTGTATACATACATATATATATATATATATATATATATATATATATATATATATATATATATATGAGCACATATATATGTAAATTCGCCAACATAATCAAAAATAAAGATTTTGAGAAAATCTTAAAGTTGTGTGAAATTCTAAGTATTGGAGAAACTTAGGCATTTTGTGAAATATTGATTGATAATTCGTTCCTACTTAAATTAGGACGTGTAGCTGAATTTGTTGGATTGCGCTAATATAAACACGCACCCAAAGGAGAGTCTCACTGACCCCTCTTTTTATAGTTTTATATAAAGTTTTGGGAGAAGAACACGCCTTAAAAAGTATGAAATATTATTTTGTATAAAACATGCATTTGATTAAATTATAAGTATATTTTCATGGAAATATATGGTGTTGAATTGAATAAATATGTTTCGGGGAGAAATGGGTTTAATTATAAATATATTTTCAGATTGAAGAAGAGGTGATTTTGCTACCTCAGATCATGAAAAGGATTAGGCTGAAAAGAGTACCAAAGATGTTGCTAACATTGCGGATGACACTGAAAAACAAGCTTTCGGCAGTGATGCTGAAGCTAGTTCTGATGAGACTCCAATTGCTAGTGATGAATGTGACAACCGGTAAAATAATTGTAATTCCACTACAACTTAATAACTTAATTATACATTTAATTGTGTTTGCTACGACTTAATTAATGCATGATTAGGCCACGTAAAGTCTAGCAATCATAGGACATGGTTAAATATGTCAATTAATATCTTCACATTCGTCACGTCGCGAGAGTACAATAAACTATGTCCAAATATGTTGGCGAAGTGCTGAAAGCACTATTCACCTGAACACACTATTCATGCCAGCTAATTCTAAAAACTGTCAAAACGAGCAACGAATGGCATGGAAGTTTGTGATCATTAAAATACAATTAATAACCCTGTTAGGATCTAAGTTTGATTTACTTGTAGTTTTTGTTTCAAAAGATGGAAATATGATTGAAATGTAAAGTAAATGCAGCGGAATAGATGGAAAACTTTTACTACAAGTAAAGGTTGTTTGTTTTCATCATCATCTTGCTTTCAAGTTAATAAACTTTTCATATGATTCACAAACTCCCCCTCAGCCAATTACAACAGTTTGATATACAGAAAAACTCAGAGAAGATAATTGGTGAATGATCTTTTAATAGACGGTTTAAGTGTTACAACGATTCACCTATTTATACTAAACTATCTAACCACTGAGCATCTTTGATGACGTCAGGGTTGATAGTGACATTTAACAAACAAAGTAACTAACTAGAAACTCTGTTATCTATCATCTGATAGAGCAAAGCACTGTTACATTGATTATTTAATTAATAAAAGTAAAACACTGATCTCAATCCTCTGCTTCTTATCTTTTGGCAGACCTTTGGCATTTTGTTGTAGCAGATGATGTAAAGGTAGCAGACCTTAAGAAGACAGAGTTTAGGTGATCAGTTGTTGTAAACTCTTATAGTTGGACCAAACCTCGGATAATGTATTTTGCTTTGTCTCATATGTTCCTTTGCATAGGGTTCAATCCCAACAATCTCTCCCTGGAACAGACTTTTTAAGTAGTTCTTTGACATACTTATTTTGATGGATTAAAGTGCCATTGTGCATTTTTTTAACTTGTAAACCAAGAAAACATTGCAACTCACCCATTGCACTCATCTCAAACTCTGCTTCCATGAGTTTTCTAAACTCTTCACACATAGCAGTGCATGTAGATCCAAAAATGAAGTCATCCACTTAAATTTGGACAAGCATCAAGTCTTTTCCTTTCCATTTTAAAAACAAGGTTTTATCAATTTTACCTCTTGAAAAACCTATGGATAAGAGAAAAGTGGATAGAGTTTCATACCAGGCTCTTGGTACTTGTTTTTTACCATAAAATGCTTTGTTTAACCAGTAAACATAATCATGATGAAATGCATCTTCAATCCCAGGACATACACTTCTTCCTTGATCTTTCCATACAGTAATGCACTTTTGATGTCCATTTGAAACACTTTGATGTTGTGGTTAGCAGCAAAAGCTAAGAACAATCTGATGGCTTCTAACCTTGCTACAGGAGCAAAGGTTTCATCATAGTCAATGCATTCTTCCTGTCTGTAGCCTTAAACCACGAGCCTTGCTTTGTTCTTGACAACAATACCCCTTTCATCCGTTTTGTTTTTGAAGATCCACTTTGTGCCAATTGGACTGACATCCTTAGGCAGTGGTACAAGTTCCCAAACTTGTTGTCATTTAAAATGAAGAAGCTCCTCTGCATCGCTTCTACCAACTATTGTCATTTAGTGCCTCTTGGTACTTGACAGGTTGTGTGAGTGAAAGAAAGCCAGCAAACAGGCAAATGTTTTGGGATTGGCTTCTTGTGAGCACTCCCTCATTTATGTTGCTAATAACTTGATCCGATGGATGGCTTTTGAGGAAAATCAAATCACCTTGATATGGAACAATTTCATTTTGAGGTGAAGCTTGCAAATGTGTATCATCTAAGCTAACCTCTGCTGTTGAATTTGATGGTCCAGCCTCTGATTGGAATGGAGGTGGAGGTATGGGTGGCATGGTTGTGAATGGTTGTTGATTTGTATCCACATTGGATGGATTTTTATCAACAGTGTTTGGATTTTGAGATGAGGCCGAGGATTGAGTATTAACTACTATTGAACCAGTAGAGCTTGCATCATTGTTACTAGCATCTGCTCCTGTACTTGATGGACTGATCTTGAAAATTGAAAGTATGCAGTCATATCCTTGCTCTTGTGATGATGATTGTGGTGTACCTGCAGGGTGAATCTTGACAGACACATCTTCAAATGTAAATTTATTTAAATCAAACAATTCAGCAGGATTTGCTGGGATTTTCAAAGATGAGAGTTCATTGAACTTCACATTCAGAGTTTCTTCAACACACTTGTTCCTAGAGTTAAAAACTCTGTAGGCTTTAGTAGTATTTGAGTATCCCAGAAAATAACCACAATCAACTTTGGCTGCAAACTTAGAGATAGAATCTTTTAAGTTCAAAATAAAAAAAAGGACAGCCAAAAACTTTGAAATATGAGATCAAAGGTTTGATTTTGTAAAGCAATTCATAGGCAGTCTTTTGATGCCTGGGGTTAATCAAAACTTTGTTCTGAACATAGCAAGCAATGTTTACAGCCTCTACCAAAAAAGACAAGGGTAAACCAGAGTCTGCTAGCATAGTTCTTGCAGATTCAACTAAAGTTATGTTTTTCCTTTCAACCACCCAATTTTGTTCTAGAGTTCTTGGAACACTAAATTGCCTAGCAATCCCTTTTGACTCACAGAAGGTATCCAACTCATTCTTTCTAAATTTTGTCCCATTGTCACTCCTAAAAATTTTTACTGGTAGGAAATATTGCTTTTCAACTTGTTTAACAAAATTTTGCAATCCAGCAGTTTCATCCTTGGAGTGTAAGAAAAATGTCCATGTAAACCTTAAAACTCATCAACAATGACTAAACAAAATATTTTCTTCATTAAACTCATGATTTTTACACAGCCAAACAAATCCATGTGAAGCAGTTGCAAGCATTGGGTTGTTTTGGACTCTTCAATTGACTTGTAAGAACTTTTATGTTGTTTACCTTTTAAACAAGAAACACAATGTTCTTCACAAGTAAATTGCTTTTTTGGTAAACCTCTGACAAGACAATATTTAGAGAATGTGGTGATTGTTTTCAGATTCGTGTGTCCATGTCTCCTATGCCATAACTCTGTCTCTTTGCTAGAAGCAACTGAGAACAGGCATGCATTAGACATAGGATTATCTTTCAACATATCAACCATACACATTGTCACTCCTATGAGCAACAAGTTGTGCTTTACTCTCAGCAATGATTTGATCAATCTTTTTTTATCAATCTTTTTTACAACCTCTGGTCCTACAATTTGACATGTTTTCTTTGTAAAGAAGGATCCATATCCTTTGTCACTCATTTGTGAGACACTCAGAATATTGAATTTTAGATTGTCAATTAGGTTACATTTTCAAATTTGAGATTCCCAGCCTAAATACACCCTGACCCCAACACCTTCCCCTTTGAATTGTTACCAAAAGATATATCACCCCCTCCATGAGCTAAGAAATCCTTGAGAAAGGCTCTACATCCTGTCATATGCCTGGAGCCTCCACTACCTATATACCATAAACTATCAAGGCAAGTAGAAGCTCCCTTGGAAGCAGCTATAAGAGCACAATCACAATCATCTTCACACACATCTGTATCCCATGGTCAGATAGAGAGGTCTTTTCTTCATCAACAGTGTGTTGAGAAACCACTGGTGTAACCACTGCTTCATCACAACTTTGAACTTCATCAGATTTTAATTCTTGTTCCTTCAACTGTAGTTTCTATGGCCATTAAAAAATATATTTTCATTTTCAACATCATTTTCAGCCATTAGAGCAAATTTTTCATCATTTAAATCCTCAGGCAAACTACTCCAATCAACAAAGCCTTGTGTAAAGAAGCTCTGTTGGTTGCCCTCTGTCGGAGCAGTGGTTTGAGTAGTTTGGTGACATGTGGAGCTTGTTGCACATGCACTTGAGGTGGTGCTTAGACATACTGAATTTATGGAGCAGGTGTCTGGATATAATGGATAGGAACTGTGGTAGTAGGATGTGCATAATGTGCGGTATTTTGCATTTGTCGTGCAAGGGTATGATGGGAATAATGAGCAGTGCTTTGAGGTCTAGGGCCTGGGTGAGTCACAATTGGACCTGCAGTTTGAGATCTGCTTTCCCTGGCAAAGTGTCCTAACCTATTGCACTTATAACATTTGATTTTGGATTTATCCAACCCCACTTTCAACCCCCACTCAATCCAGGAAACTTCCTACCAGTCCTTTTATATAATTTACTTGCTCTAACACTCAAAAGTGCCAGCTGATGTAAAATATCCATTTCTTTCAAATCAATGGGCTCAAAATGTTGTAAGTCATTCATTTCAAAGGACATATTGTCAGAGTTTTGGCTTTCCCCGTTTACAGCAAAAGCAAAATTAGGTGTGTAAGGATCAGAAGTAAAATTGTTTCCAGAAGTTATATCAATATAATGATCATAACCCTGATCCTTTACACTGCCAGAACTCTTTTCATGACTATAAAGAGCAGTGTTACCCAAGGTATAGTCATCAGTTGTGTTCCCTGACTCTTGCAACTTCTTTTTATGGTTCAACTCTCTCTCATAAGTGAGAAGTCAACCATGAAGTTAAGTGAGGGTCATCTCTTTAAACCCAACAGATTTCCGAGTAACGTAAGCTACAATCTCCCATTTTTCTGGTAACGATCTTAAGAAACGACTATTGACAGTCGAATTAGGAAATTCCACATTAACCAGTTTCAATTCACTGATGAGACAGCTAAAACGTTCGAACTGTTGTGTTAACGACTCACCTTTTACGTGACAAAATGTCTCATACTGTTGACTCAAAACTTCTCTATTATTCTCTATCACCTCCTCAGTCCCACCGAACTGTTCTTTAGTGCATCCCACAACTCTTTTGCACTGTTGCAGTGGAGCAATCCAACATAGATTTTGTTGGGTAACGCGGAAGCAACAATGCTAAACGCTGTTGCATCCAACTCTATTTTCTGGAAATCCTGCTCAGAGTAGTTTTCAGGATTTTTTGGCACTTGCTTAGTGGGATCCTCTGTGCTGGGAACCAATGGAATATGTGGTCCATATACAACAGATCGCCAACAGCCAGTGTTTTGCTGAGCCAAGATGTGACCCATCCGACGATGCCATATGAAATATTCATTTCGTTTCAACATCGATGGTTTGAACATAGATCCAATGTTGGATTCTAACTTGTTTTGAGACATTTCTACTTGTTTACAACAAATTTGTGTTTTAAAAACTTTTAACGTGATAAAAATCTGTTTTCAAGTAAAACTAACAAACTGATTATCAACGAGAGCTGATCTTTCAAATCAAATTGAATTTAATCAAATTTTGATTGACCAAGCTCTGATACCAATTGTTAGGATCTGAGTTTGATTTACTTGTAGTTTTTGTTTCAAAAGATGGAAATATGATTGAAATGTAAAGTAAATGCAGCGAAATAGATGGAAAACTTTTACTACAAGTAAAGGTCGTTTGTTTTCATCATCATCATGCTTTCAAGTTAATAAACTTTGCATGTGATTCATAAACTCCCCCTCAGCCAATTACAACAGTTTGATAGTACAGAAAAACTCAGAGAAGATAATTGGTGAATGATCTTTTAATAGACGGTTTAAGTGTTACAACGATTCACCTATTTATACTAAATTATCTAACCACTGAGCATCTTTGATGACGTCAGGGTTGATAGTGAAATTTAACAAACAAAGTAACTAACTAGAAACTCATCGATCTATCATCTGATAGAGCAAAACACTGTTACATTGATTATTTAATTAATAAAAGTAAAACACTGATCTCTATCCTCTGCTTCTTATCTTTTGGCAGACCTTTGGCATTTTGTTGTAGCAGATGATGTAAAGGTAGCAGACCTTAGGAAGACAGAGTTTAGGTGATCAGTTGTTGTAAGCTCTGATGGTTGGACCAAACCTTGGATAGTGTATTTGGCTTTGTATCATATGTTCCTTTGCATAGGGTTCAATCCCAACAAACCCCTAACTAGGGGCACCAAATGATAAAACATATAAACTTTCCAAAAAAATGTATCTTTATAAAGTGTCCGACCTGCGCCAAAACTGTAACGAAAATAAACTGTGCGCAACATTAAAAATTCTGCATTTTAATATCCGTAGGACTTGTAAATAATACTTTACATCATAACTAAGCTTAGGAATATCAATGGGATACCCGAAACATAAACTCCCGGTGTTACACCGAAACTTTTACACATTACCCAAATTCGAGCCGCTAGGCGAATAAGTTATATTTCCACCATCCAATTTCCTAAACTAAAAAGCTAGCGAACTAGTTAGCTATATTTTGGCATCGTAAATGCCTAAATAAACGCCATAACATCGATGGTAAAATAAAACCATAGCTCCCGGTATTATATAGCATCTTTTATATAACACCCAATATCGAAACGACGAGCGAGCTAGTGGTGTTTGTACCATTCAAAATCGATACCCACTAAACTAATAAACTAGTTAGACTTTATTTACAACCCTAACCACCATTAACACCCTAATTAAACCTAGTTTGTTTAATTACCAAAATATCTATACATTAATAAAATGTCACATGTTTTATTTGTTTATATATATATATATAGGGAAAGGATCATGAGAAAACTATATACAAATGAGAAAACTAGAAAACTAACTTAAAAAGCAAAAAAAAAAACATAAAAAACATACAATTTTTTTTACAATTTTTTTTACATTTTTTTTATAAAAAATCACTGGTTTTTATGTATAAAAAACTTTTTTTTTTTCAAAAAAAAAAACTTGGGGACTGCACATGTGCACTATAGATGTACTACACATGTGCATTATATATTTATGTTGCACATGTGCATTATATGCTTTTTTTATTTTATTTTTTTAAAAGGTTTTTTTATATAATATATATAGCGAATTTTAATAAAAAATCAAAAAAATATATGTTTTTTTGGCTTTTTTAGTTAGTTTTTTTGTTTTCTCATTTAAACTAGTTTTCTCATGATCCATCTCCTATATATATATATATATATATATATATATATATATCATATCCACCAAAAAAATCGTTCCATGTGTGGCCTTTCCCCATAACCTACAATTTTGAAAATGATAGTGAAGATATTGCAAGGGCATGGCTAGTAGGATTACACAATCTTGACTTAAGGAAACTTTCAAATCTTTGTATAAGACTACTACATCATCTCATTCTATCACTTCTCAAAAAGAAAAAAAAAAGACAACCTCCTTCCACCTCCCTCAACATACGACACCACTACCACCACCTTAACCTTCTTTTTTTTTCACCCATAAACTCCACATTACAAGCCTAAAAATCTCATTACAAGATGATCTAAAAGGGGTGCAAGTATGGAGGAGCACTAGGAGACACTTTGGAGCTTCTACACCTTCATCATCTTACTTTTTAGTGTTACATAAGTTTGTGCAAAGTTGTAAGACCTTATACACTCATTTTTTTACACTTCATGTATTATGTAGATGACCATGTACAACTCGCCATCTTGAACATCTTACATAACAAATCCTAAAAACTCTAAATATAACTTAAAAGCTTAACAAAAATAAAGTATTTACATGTTGATTATATTAATTTTGTGAGCTAGTTAGTATGAACTTGATGGTTATGATAAAATATTTTGTTTAAATATTATGATCTTGTATGATCATGGTTAAAAGTGATAATATAAACATCAACATGTTTAGATCTAACAAAATCATCATCTTCATCACCCATGAACTTGAATAATAAGCTAGAAAAAAAATGTGTTTTTTTAAACAAGTATAACTCTTACAAGGAGTAAAAATTATGGTTGATTTTATATTGGTCTTAAAAGTAGCCTAAATATGTTGGTTAAATGGATGGACTAGGCTAAAATTCATAAGACAATATGTTAGTTTTAAAAGTCTTGTTAAATATAATTTTTAGAAGTTCATGTTAAAAATATATATATATAGTTCAAGGGGAAAATGAAGATGTATTGTGTTATTTGTATACATTCAAAATTTGAGTTTTGAAACTTGACATAAAGTTGATTATGGTTATAGACCTTAAACATGTATAAAATACGGTTTCAAAACGTTGAAGATGCCATAGTTTAGGGGAAACTATGGCGGAATTTTCTAAAATCTTAATCGCGATTAAAATGTGATTAACGGGGTGATTAGCATGGTTATTCGTGATTAGTAACCTTAATTTGATTAACAACCTTAATCATGATTAGACAAACCTTAATGGTAAGGATTAAGTCTTAACCATTCAAGAGTTTATCTAAACACTTCAAGATATTTTTTAAATAAAAGTGGGTAACAAAATTATAAGTGTAACAACAAATATAATTGTTGAGAAAATTATATATATATATATATATATATATATATATATATATTTAAATAACCTACTTGGTGTATAATACATGTGTATTTATTAGTAATAGGAAGAATACACACGAAATACCTAAATACCGTTCACTTGGGAAAATACACCGAATACATATACATGAACCACACATATATTATAACCACGAACGAACGACCGGACAAGGGATAAGCGGGCAAACGGACATCGCACGACTTAACTTACAACCATATGTACTAACATGACAAAAACGCTCTATCGAATGAAGCACGTCGTCATCAGCAACGACCACCCTAGCGTCACGACATGGAGCGTGTACATATCGCGGACGACTTTTGGTCACTCTCGATACGAAAGTATGTAGATTCGGTTACTACAACGAAACTCTAAAAATAATATATTTTTAGACATTGGAAATATAAATATATTTCAAAACTTATAATTCTGGAAAGTATAAAGAAAATAATCACTAAGTGTAAAAATATAATTATTCACTATACGAATATGTGTGAAATACGTACACAAATACACTTGGCAGAATTGCAAGAATACAAGGAACGTACATGTTCACGAATACGTATAATTACGACATAAATACCAATAATGAACTATACAAATACACGCATATATACGATATACATATACGTATATAATACACAAGTACATGGTGATGTGCTCAAATACACTTCTTGAAGTGTACTCTCACAAAGATACCGTACATGTACATCAACGTATATACGATGTTAAAAATAAATATTTTTAACACTTATATCTATAAAATGTATACATACATATTTGTGAAACAAATATACATTCTCAAACCGAACATATAATTTCAAGTGAACGAGGGTCACTAAACTTAAAATATATATTTGAAGAATATATATATCACACATAAGGAACATAAGCCGTGCGTGGCATGGAGACGCTAATGGGCTAGGCCCACTTATACCGTTTGGATCACAGAGACTCAAATGGGCTAGGCCTATTCTCACTTGTGCAAGGCACTAATACTCTCATGGGCTAGGCCAACTTATATTCGTGCGAGGCACGGAGACTCACGAAGGGCGAGGCCCGTTCGTACACCCTATGAATACAAATATATATATTTCGAAACAAATGCCAACATATTTAAAATACACAAGGGTTCCAAATACATAACAAATACAATAACGTTCAAGATGAGCAACGTGTACACATTTAACATAAACCCAAGTGTCTAATGAGTTAGAGCACTTGTATGTTGACTCACGCTTTTGGAACACCATTTTCTAGCACAATCTTTTCTCTTAAACGTTTTCGATTTTACAACTCTTGGGGGGAAATACATGTTTCGATGGCATGGTTTAGCTATGGAATGAAATATTAGATCAGGTTCGAATATGGTGAAACTTAAGTGCCATTAATCTTTTTAAGACCGTGGAACAAGAGTGGTAGATCTATCGGGTGTAGGCGAGCTCCACTCATGGGTCTTTGTGTGGCTACATGTAGTGATTTTGTTGTCCCAACCGGATGGACCGGAGGAAATCGTCTAGGGTTGAGTACTTCCTATGTCGTCATACATATTAATGTCCTTGCAAAACATTAATGATCAACAAGTTCATTGACGCTTTACATACCACATTTTCACACAACGATACTTCAAATGTTTTAAGACCATTTGTTATGAACTCAAAACACATGAACTCGCCAACTTTTGTTGATGTTTTCAAACTTACATGTATTTCAGGAAATTGAAGTTGATCTTGGTGTCGTTGGTCAAGTCGTTTCAAGCATAACAAGTGGTCGATGTCATCCATGTTTTGAAGGGTTTGGTCCGTATATCTCATCTTCAATGAGATATAGGATGCAAAGCCTTTGCTTTTAAAAACTAAGTTGAACTTGCCTTTTGTAAAACTTATAACTTATGATGTCTTGTATTTGAACAACTTATGACGCGTATTTTTTTTACTTATATCAATGGATGAACACCGTGTTTGTTTTAATCATATAGTTGTTTACTTATTTTGTATGCGATGAAAACTAATCAAGTTCATATCGCACGCTTCCGCTATCGACCGGGTGTGACAATAAAAATGTTTCAACAAGACTTGCACCAAGAACAACTTTTGATCACAGAGCAACAGCAACAGTAGAGAGAGCTGAGAAACGTAAACGAAAGACAACAAATGATAACGATAAAAATTATGAGCCATCGGAACCAGAAGAAACTATCAAGAAATCGACAAAGAAAACTAAAAGAATGAAAAGCAAAGCTTCTGATTTAAAGAAATCAACTGGTTCACCAACTGCAAAGAAACCGGGAAAAAAGTATTTGAAGAAGACCCCTACTAAAGAAGATCTGGTGGTTATAGAAAAAGAAACACCAACTGTTGAAGCTGAAGTTGAGGTAGAAAATGTGATTCTTATTCAAACAACTCCAACTATTTTACTACAACCACCATCACCTCATATACAACAACCACCATCACCACCAAGACAGACAACACCACCAAGAAAGCCAACACCACCTAGGCAACCACAGTCAATGCCTAGATCTTCTCAAAGATGACAACTTTTTCAGATAGGGCCTTCACAACATCCAACTGGTCCTACATTTGATTATTCTGATTATGTGTTTGAAGGACAACAATTTCCACACATTGAAATGATGGATTTCAACATCTTTGATGAATAAAATGAGAAAAGAATCAAAGAGCTGGAAGAAAAGGTGAAACCTTTAGAGGATGAGAATGTGCAACTGATGAGATGTTAGTAAGTGTTACATCATAGAATGATCGTCTTCATATAGTAACAAATGATCTTGAAGCAGAAAAGACTTTGAATGCTGCGAAAAAGTTTGATATGCTCTACAAAATGTCAGAAAAGAAATTTGGAATAAACTTTGATGCTGAATATGTTTTAATTGAAATTGAAGAGGCTAAACAAAGAGTGTTGGGATTGAACCTTTGGGAAGGAACAGATGATACAAAGTCAAAACACACCATCCGAGCTTTGATCCAACTATCAGAGGTTCTAAACCGCTGATGAGTATCTACTGCTTTCATTAAACTCATTGCTTCCTATCCTGTGACAGAAGAAACTCCCAACTGCTTATAGAAGATCACAAGAACAGAGGATAGCTAACAGTGCTTAGCGTAGAATTAGATAATCAATGTAACAGTGCTATGCACTGATAGTTTAGTCTAGCAGTGTTTGTAGTTAGTTACGTTTGTTAGATGTCACTATCAACCCTGACGTCATTGTAAGAAGATCAGTGGTTAGACATTTAGTATAAATAGACGCTCAATGTAACAGTTAACAATTGTCTTCTTAAAAAGATCAATTTCGCATATCTTCTTCATTTCTTACTATCAGACGATCGTTATTGGGCTAAGGGGAGTTTCTGAATCACATGCAATAGTTTAATTACTTGAAAGCATGATGGTGATGAAAACAAACGACCGATTGATTGTTGTAAAAGTTTTCCGTTAATCCGCCGCATTTATTTTCTGTTTTTAATCATTTTTAATTACTTGAAACAAAAACAGCAATCAATTCAAACTTAGATCCTGACAATTGGTATCAGAGCTTGGTCAATCGATTTTGATTTAAAAGTCAAATTGATTTGAACAGATAATGTCCTCGTTGCTAATTTCGTTTGATAAGTTTTGCTTGAATACAGAGTTTTATTACTACAAAAGTTTTTAAAACACAAATCTGTTGTAAACAAGAGAAATGGCACAAAACACACCGGAATCCAATATTGGATCCATGTTCAAACCACCTATGTTGAAACGAAATGAGTATTTTATTTGGCAACATAGGATGGGTCATATTCTCGCCCAACAGAACACCGGATGTTGGAGATCCGTTGTATTTGGACCACATGTCCCCATGGTTCCAAGTACAGAGGATCCCCACACTCAAGTCCTTAAAAACACGAAAATTACTTTGAACAGGATTTCCTCAAAATCGAATTGGATGCTAAGGCTTTTAGCATCGTTGCTTCAGCTTTGCCCAATGAGATATATGCGGGATTACTTCATTGTAATAGTGCTAAAGAGTTATGGGATGCTCTTAAAGAGCAATTCGGTGGTACTGAAGAGGTGATCGAGAATAACAGAGAGGTTTTAAATCAACAATATGAAACATTTTGCCACGTTAAGGGTGAGTCATTAACCCAACAGTTCGAACGATATAGCTGTCTCATCAGTGAGCTCAAATTGGTAAATGTGGAATTTCCAAATTCGACTGTCAATAGTCGTTTCTTGAGATCTTTACCTGAGAAATGGGAGACTGTAGCTTATGTCACTCGAACAGCTATTGGTTACAAGGAAATGACCTTGACACAACTTCATGGTCGACTCCTCACATATGAGAGGGAGTTGAACCTGAAAAAGAAGTTACAAGAGTCAGGGAAAATGACGGATTAATATACTCTAGGAAACACTGCTCTCTATAGTCATGAGGAGGGGTCTGGCAGTGGAAAGGAGCAGAGTTTTGATCATTACATTGACATAACTTCTGGAAACAATTTCAACTCTGATCCCTGTACACCCAATTTTGCCTTTGCTGCAAATTGTGAAAGCCAAACCTCTGACAATCTGAGTTTTGAGATGAATGACCTACAACACTTTGAACCCACAAATTTGGAAGAAATGGACATCCTACACCAGTTGGCACTGTTGAGTGTCAGGGCTAGTAAGTTTTACAAAAGAACTGGTAGGAGGTTTCCAGGGTTGCATGGGGAGGGGTTAAAAGTTGGGTTAGATAAATAAAAAATAAATGTTTCAAGTGCAATAAGATGGGACATTTTGCTAGGGAATGCAGAACTCAAACTGCAGGACCAATTGTTACCCATCCTGGCCCCAAACCTCAAAGCACTGTCCAATATTCCCAGTTTGCCCCTGCACAACAAATGCAAAACACTGCTCATTTTGCAACTCCTGTAACAACTGTCCCTATTCATTATGTCCAAACCTCTGCTCCATAGATTCAATATGTTCAAGCACCACCTCAAGTGCATGTGCAACAAGCTCCACATGTCACTCAAACTACGCAAACCACTACTACACCAGCAGAGGTTACACAACAAAGCTTCTTTACACAAGGTTTTGTTGACTGGAGTAGTTTGCCCGAAGATTTAACTGATGAAAACTTTGCTCTCATAGCCAAAAATGATTTTGAAAATGAAAACTTGTGTTTTATAGCTCTTGAGATCATAGTTGAAGGTGATGAGTCTGTGGAACAGGAGTCAAAATCTGATGTGGTTGAATGTTGTGGAGCAGTAGTTACACCTGTGGTTGAAATGAATGTTGTTGATGTTGAAAAAGACAATCTATCTAACCCATGGGACACAGATGTGTGTGAAGAAGAATGTGATTGTACTCTTATGGCTGCTTCGAAGGTATCACCTCAGATCCTCAAAGATATATGTTCTGAAAAATGCATTATTGCATTTGCAAACATCAAACAGGTGAATGAAAACCTGAGAAATAAAATTTTAGAAGATGAACTTAAGTTTGAAAAACTTGTTAAAGAGTTGAAAACAAAGTTAAGTGAAAAAGATTCTGAAATGAGTAGCCTAAGGCATGAATCAAGCATAACCAAAGATCAGCTCCAAACTATGGTAGAAAAATACCAAGTTTGCAAACAGGAGCTAGAATCTACCCAGATCACTGTGAAAAATGGGTAGAGTCTTGCAAAGGTTATGAGCTTATGCTTAATGCTCAAGTCAAGAGCAACATAAAGTTTGGTATAGGCTTTAGGGAATATGACCATACTTGTGAAAATGTTGCAAAAATTGACTCTGAGCTGTGTGAAATAGTCCCAACAAACTTGGCTGGTGAAGAAATTAAAATCATTGATAAAGAAGGAAACAAAAATGTTCTTGAAAAACCAGATGTTTTACCAAAAGAAAAAGAAATTGAAAAATATCAGTTTAAACCAACCTGGTTAGATGATGACTGTGATATTTTGGAAAACTTCAAGCCAATGGACTTTTCAACTCTTGATGGTATAAAAGCACCAAAAGGATTGGTGATCCCTATCAAAGATCTGCCAGTAGAGGTTACATCATCTGCTCTCAAAAAGTCTGATAGGAAAAGGAAAGAAAAGGTTAAACACTTGTTTTGTAAATTTTGTGAAAAGAGAAATCATGATACTGCAGACTGTTTTCTTTTGAAAGCTAATGATATAAACAAAACATGTGTTATACCTAAATCTCCTAGATGCACCATCTGCAACAAAACAAATCATCCAACTCAAGAGTGTGTCTATCTTAAAACCTATCATCAAAAGGTAAAGAGGTTAGAGAAAAAGCTCTAGAAAGAGAAAATTCAAATTATGCCAAACAGAAATTTAATTCATGTGAAACATCTGTCACCAAAGCTTTAAATCAAACCTCTGATCGCAGAGAAATTCAAGTAACAGATGCACCTTCATCAAACCAGTTTCCAAGAGGTAAAAGCCAGCCTAATTACCAAAAGGTTTCTATGACTTATGAGACTTACAAAAAGTCTTCTAAGCCAAGGGTAAATAGGCATCCTCATGGTTACCAATAGTTGATAGGAGGTAGCTCACAGCAGTGGTTACAAACGCCTGATCTAACCACTGCTCATCAATCTGAACTTGAGTCTAGATCATCTGATACCCCATCCAAAGCCATTTTCGCTTTGGAGATCCACCTGAACTAATTATTTCAAAATATGTGCAGGGAGCTTCTACTTGCCTTGACAGTCTTTGGTATGTAGATAGTGGAGGCTCCAGGCACATGAGAGGATGTAAAGCCCTGCTCAGAGATTTTAAAGCTCGTGGAGGGAGTGATATATCTTTTGGGAATAATTCAAAAGGGAAGGTGTAAGGGTCAGGATGTGTCTCAGCAGGAAAACTCAAGTTTGAAAATGTGAATCTCATTGACAATCTAAAATTCAACCTTTTAAGTGTCTCACAGATGAGTGATAAGGGTTATGGTTCCTTTTTCACAAAGAAAACTTGCCAAATAATAGGGCCATAGGTTGTCAAAAAGATTGATCAAATCATTGCAGAGAGCAAAGCACAGTTGACTGCTCATATAGTAGGAAATGTGAATGTGGTTGATATGGTAAAGGATAATCCTATGTCAAATGCATGCTTGTTCTCAGTTACCTCATGCAAAGAGACATAGCTATGGCATAAAAGGCTAGGAGACACAAATCTAAAAACCATCTCCACTCTCTCAAAACAAAGTCTGGTTAGAGGTTTGCCCCAAAAACAATTTACTTGTAAAGAGCATTGTGTTTCCTGTTTAAAAGGTAAACAACATAAAAGCTCTTACAAGTCAATTGAGGAGTCCAAAACAAGTCAGTGTTTACAGTTGCTTCATATGGACTTGTTTGGACATGTAAAAATCATGAGCTTAAAACACAAATGATATTGTCTGGTGGTAGTTGATGATTTTTCCAGGTTCACATGGACTTCCTTTTTACACTCTAAGGATGAAACAGCAAACATTTTGCAAAACTTTGTTAAACAAGTTGAAAAACAATTTGATCTTCCTATAAAAATCTTTAGGAGTGATAATGGGATAGAGTTTAGGAACAAGGAGTTGGATGCCTTCTGTGAGTCAAAAGGATTGTTAGACAATACAGCATCCCTAGAAATCCAGACCAAAATGGGGTTGTTGAAAGGAAAAACATAACCTTAATTGAATCAGCAAGGACCATGCTTACAGACTCAGGTTTACCCTTGTCCTTTTGGGCAGAGGCTGTAAACACTGCCTGCTATGTCCAGAACAGAGTTTTGATAAACCCTAGGCATCAAAAGACTGCCTATGAATTGCTTAAAGCCTATAGAGTTTTTAACTCTAGGACCAAGTGTGTTGAGGAAACTTTAAATGTGAAGTTCAATGAACTCTCATCTTTGAAAAACCCAGCAAATGAACCTACTGAATTGTTTGATTTGTCTAAATTTACATTTGAATATGTGTCTGTCAAGACTAACCCTGCATGTACCCACAATGATCATTTCAACAGCAAGGATATGATTGCATTCTTCCAAGTTTCAAAATCATTCCTACAGGCAGAGGAGCAGAGGTTAATAGAAATGGTGAAAACTCTGCCAGTTCAATAGTGGTTAATACTCAAACCTCTGCCAGCTCTCAACACCAAACATCTGTTGATAAAAGTCAACAACAAATGGACAAAAATCAACCCACTTTCACATCCATACCACCAATTCCTCCACCACTATTCCAATCAGAGGCTGGACCATCAAATTCACCAGCAGGGGTTAGCTCAGATGATACATATTTGCAAACTTCTCCTCAGAATGCCATTGTTCCATATCAAGGTGATTTGATTTTCCTCAAAAGTCATCCGTTGGATCAAGTTATTGCCAAAATCAATGAGGGTGTGCTCACAAGAAGCCAAGCCCAAAACATTTGTCTTTTTGTTGGTTTTCTATCACTCATACAGCCTGTCAAGTACCAAGAGGCACTGAAAGACAACAGCTGGGTAGAGGCCATGCAAGAAGAGCTCCTACAGTTCAAAAGACAACAAGTATGGGAACTTGTACCACTGCCAAAAGATGTGAATCCCATCGGCACAAAGTGGGTCTTCAAGAACAAAATTAATGAAAGGGGTATTGTTGTCAAGAACAAAGCAAGGCTCGTGGTTCAAGGCTACAAAAAGGAAGAAGGGATTGACTACGATGAAACTTTTGCTCCAGTAGCAAGGTTAGAAGCCATTCGCCTGTTCTTAGCTTTTGCTGCTAACCACAACATCAAGGTGTATCAAATGGACATCAAAAGTGCATTTCTGTATGAAAAGATCAAGGAAAGTATATATTTTTCAACAAACCTGGATTTGAGGATCACTTTCATCCTGATCATGTTTACAGGTTAAACAAAGCACTGTATGGTCTAAAACAAGCACCAAGAGCCTGGTATGAAACTCTATCCACTTTTCTCTTATCCATTGGTTTTACTAGAGGTAGGATTGACAAAACCCTATTTTAAAATGGAAAGAAAAAGATTTGATGCTTGTCCAAATTTATGTGGATGACATCATTTTTGGATCCACATGCACTACTATGTGTGAGGAGTTTAGAAAACTCATGGCAGCTGAGTTTGAAATGAGTGCAATGGGTGAGTTGCAATGTTTTCTTGGTTTACAAGTCAAACAAATGCAAAAAGTCACTTTCATTCATCAAAATAAGTATGTGAAAGAACTACTTAAGAAATTTGATGGATGATTGTAAACCTTGCAGCACACCCAGGGCAACATCCAAACTTGTCATTGTAGATGGCAAAGACGACCTTGTTGATCAAACTTTATACAGAAGCATGATTGGGTCTTTATTGTACCTAACTGCCTCAAGGCCAGACATTATGTTTGCTACTTGTGTTTGTGCCAGATCACAGTCATTGCCAAGAAAATCAGACCTTATTGCTGTAAAAAGGATATTCAGATACATAAAAGGTGCTCCCATACTTGGTATCTGGTATCCAGCTAATGGTAACATTGAGCTTGCACGATATTCTGATAGTGACTTTGCTGGATGTAAAACAACAAGGAATTCTACATCTGGGGGAGCCCAATTCTTAGGAGATTGCCTAGTGTCTTGGCAAAGCAAAAAGCAAGTTGCAGTATCCACATCCACTGCTGAAGCAAAATATATAGCAGCTGCAAGTTGCACTGCTCAAATTTTGTGGCTTCAAAATCAACTCCTGGATTTTGGTATGACTGCCTTAAGGACTCATGTCAAAATTGATAGTCAAGCAGCAGAAAACATCATCAAAAATCCAGTTTCACATTCAACCACCAAGCACATTGACATCAGACATCACTTTGTGAAAGGTCTGATTTCTTTACAACATGTCCATACCAAGTATCAACTAGCAGATGTGTTGACAAAAGCACTTGATGCTTCCACATTTGATAGTTAGATTTCTAGGCTTGGAATGCTAAACATGGATTAAAAACAAATTTTCTTGTGATCCATGTGTAAATAGCAATAAAATGTTTTTAGAAAATCATAAATTCATCCTTAAAAAAAGTTAAAATTGAATTTTTCAATAACTCCGTAAAGTCTGTTCAAAGCTCTGATAGCACAAAACACTGTTGTTTAGAAAAATCTATCCACTGATGCAAACCTCTGATAGTGTTTAAATTGGTCACAACCACTGGCAGTTTTGCTCTAACAGTGGTTAGCCAAACAACTGTTTTCCATTGTCAAACAGAGGTTACACGTGGACAGATGTTATTCGACAGATGTTGCATCAGGCGCCACGTCAAGTGCACTTTTTGAAAACCTTATAAAACCCTGTTCTATCCCCAAACAGAGGTTTCACTTTCCTTGTGCGATTTCAAATTTTTCAAAGTCCTTCTCTCAAAAATCTTCCAAAATCATGGCTCCTAAAACCAAATCGAAGAAGAAATCGACACAAGAACAACCCCTATTTATCCTAATCATCAAAACACCACATAACTACACTGCTATTCTCGAAGAAACCGACGCAAACACTCGCTATCATTCAATGATACGGATTCTGAAAGAATCAAAATTTAAGCACATGTTGGAAGTCAAAGCCCCAGTTTATATCGACTCTTTAAGAGATTTTTGGGCAAATGCTAAAGTAAACTCATCCACTGATGGTGTGCCCTATTCCATCACTTCCAAAGTTGGTGGCACAAAAATCCAAATAAGCCCAATCTATCTCCCATGTTTTCATGTTAAATGATATGCAACATCCGGTATCATTTCCTTTTAGGGATATGCAGCATGAGTTTGTTGAAAGAGGTTACACAGGGCAGTTGAAAGGTATGACAATCTTCCAACCAAATTTTCCTATAGAGACGAAATTCTTTTTTCACACATTACTTACCTGTGTCTCTGCAAAAACTACTGCTTTTAATGAGATCCCTTTAAACATGAAATATCTGGGTTTTGCAATCTTAACTAACTCTGATTTTAACCTTTCCCATGTATTATTCAATGATCTCATTCATAATTTTCTAAATATTGAAAAAGGAAAATCCTTTTTGATACATCCTCATTTCTTGAGTGTTTACTTGCAAGATCAGATCAAATCAAATGCAAGTAAACAAGGCGCCGTAACCAACCCTGGCCGCCTCAATCATGAAACCTTTACACGAATAACAAATCAGGACAAAGTTTCCAAAACAGAAGCAGAGGAGGCTGGGCCTATTTTACAAGAACAAAATGTTCAAGCTCAATCTTCGGCTGATAAGCCTACTGCTCTAGGTGATCAGGGCATCACAACCGCTGCCCTGAAACCCACACCTAAAATCTCCAAAAAGAAACCATCCAGAGCATCCCGAAAACCCACCAAACCCAAAAAGGGTCCTCTGGAAGATGAGATCCCAGAGGTCAACCCTGTGAAGGAACCAAAGTCACAAACCACTGCTGCTACTTCTTCACAGCAGATGGTAGAAAGATCTCAACCCGGCTTTAAAACTCCTCCTGCATCCTCACAAAAGGATCAGGTTGTAGGCACAGGGACACCAAAGCATGAAGCTCTAGGATCACTTGGTTCTATCTTCCACAACCCTTCTCCCAGGGCAATATCTCTTTCTACACAGCCACTCTCACCAATGACATCACTTCCACCAACAATGTTACCCTTGCTGAATGCAATAGATATTGAGCAGGCATTATCCAGCACTTCTCACCACCTCATCAATGAGAATATACTTCAACCTAAAGCTGGGTCTGACTTATTTCTAATTTCTAGCCCATCAGTAAATAAAGAGGCTACATCCCTTGGGTTTCCCAAGTTCTCAATTGGACAGTGGTTACATAGCTAAGTCCTTGTTGAAGGCAACCACTGCTGAGGCTACTAAGGTAACCTCTGTTCCAGTGGGAAGTCCCCAGAACCAAGACAAAGGGGTATCTAAGATTGAAGCAAGTGGCAAACCACATGCTCATGATATCTTAGATACAACTACCACATCTGGTAGGAGTTCAGATGATCCTATTAAGTTAGGTGATGAGCTAAAATACCAAGAATTGACGGAGAGGGTTACCAATGTTGAAACCACTGTTGATGAAATTAAAGATCTTTTGAAACAGTTGATCACTATTCAGAGTCAACCCCCTGTTCCAACCACTATTGAGCTAAAATCTGCAATAAATCCAATCTTTCAACAAGAAAACATTTCCTGGAGCAAAAACATAAACATCAGATGATGGAACTCAGGAATATGGTTGATGCAAGATACAATGATATTGCTGCAGATATTAAGGCAATCAAAGCCCACTTGCTTACCACTACTGGTAAATCTCCTCCCACTGTCATTTTTGTGAGTCCAGATGAAGCCAAAAGGGGGAGAAACCTTTGGGAAAAGAAAAGTTGAAGATGGATGATACAAAGGCAAGGCCTACAGTGAATATCCCTAAGCCAGATGGCTCAAAGAAACCTGACACAACTAAAGATATCCTGGCAACGGCAAAGATGTCTCATAAGAAGACTGTGTTTGATGAAGGCAATGTGCTGGTTGAGAAAAAGATTGATCAGCCGTTAGAAAAGGGAGAGACTGGTACCTCAACAAAGAGGAGATCTTCTACAAAAGCAAGACAGCCAGAATCCACACCTCTCAAAACTAAAGTTTCTACCAATCCAACCACAAAAACCTCTGTCATCACAAAATCAACCACATCTTCTGACACAACTCCCATATCCACCCCCAACAGATGTTACAGCAACTGTTGTGCCAACATATGTTGACACAGCAGAGGTTGTATCAGATGTTATCACAACCACTGCCATCCTCACCTTTCCCACTTCCACACAACAACTACCAACACCACCCAGAATTCCAAGCCATCCATCGTCACCACCAATCAGTTTTAAGAGGAGGAAGGTTACAAAGGTCATAAATGAAGAAAAGATCCTTTCTCCTATGCCTCTTGCATCTGCACCAATGTTAAACCTAACCTCTACTTTCCAAACTACAACATCTGCTCCTTCAAAAGAAGTGGTTCCTGCAGCTATAAAGTATCCTTTTAATTTGCCTGCAGTGAAGAAAGAAATCATATCTTTCTATGCTGAAGAAGATCCAGACAAAAGACATTTCTCATCTCTTGAAGGTTATCCAAAGCCTACAAATATTGATAAGTATATGGAACTCAAAGAAAGGCAGGCAGAGGATATTGCTAAGAAGTTGTCTAAAGGCAAAAATGATAGAGAAGTGCAGAACCAACTCCAGTTTCAGCTGAGCAAAGTCCAATCACTGGAAAGATTTTCAAAGAATCTATCAAATAAGATTTCTGAAGCAGATGATAAATTTTTGAAAGAAAGGTACATCTCTCACATCATGGAAACCAAGAAATATGTTGCAACTAGGGCACAGTTCAAAGATTGGTTTGTGAGTGAACTTCAAGAAGAAAATGCAAGAATATAAGAACAACTTAAAGATCCTCACAACAAACCTACATGCCCAGATTGGAACAAATACAAAAAGAATGTACCTGAAGAGACCCTGAAGCTCAGAAGAATGAAAGAAGAGCTAATTCAAAATCATTATGGGTCAAAGAACCAGGTAATGAGATGGGAGGAGTTAAGAGTGTTGGATACCTACAAGATGCTGGAAGCCAGAAGGAAAAAGGATCCATCAATGCCTCCTAAACCTGATTATACCAAAGAAGATGCTGCTCTTAGAGCCCAACTTTCTAAAAAGCCTAGCTCAACATCTGCCCAATCCACACTTGCCTTGTTAAAGCGAAAAAGGCAAGAGGAGATGTCAGAGAAGGTTGATAGAGAGTTTGAAGAAGTATTCATCAAAGAAGGCATCAAAAATATGATGGAATATCCAAAAGATGATAGAAGTACCAACTTGGCAGAAGATCTGACAAGAATAGCTCCTTTTCTAACCTCAGCAATAAAGGCACCTTCAAGAAAGCCTTCAGACCCAAAAATTCTAAAGTGGAAGGTCAACAAAGACACCCACGAATTGACTCTGCTCATGCCTGATGGTAAAGCCACTAAACTATCCATGGAAGCAGCTTATGGGCTTATAGTAGAAGACTTCCATGAACTACTAAGTTTAGAGCTTGAGAAGGATGCTGATGACTTAGAATCTCTTAACTTTGAACTACAATTCAAGGGTCAAATAAGAGAATTCTTTCTGAGGAATAAAGATCAAGAATAAGGTGTTTTTGGCATCATCTGTTTCAGGGGGAGATTGTTGGGATTGAACCTATGGAAAGGAACAGATGATACAAAGTCAAAAAACACCATCCAAGCTTTGATCCAACCATCAGAGGTTCTAAACCGCTAATGAGTATCTGTTGCTTTCATTAAACTCATTGCTTCATATCCTCTGACAGAAGAAACTTCCAACCGCTGATAGAAGATCACAAGAACAAAGGATAGCTAACAGTGCTTAGCGTAGTATTAGATTAATCAATGTAACAGTGCTATGCACTGATAGTTTAGTCTAGCAGTGTTTGTAGTTAGTTACGTTTGTTAGCTGTCACTATCAACCCTGACGTCATTGTAAGACGATCAGTGGTTAGACATTTAGTATAAATAGGCGCTCAAGGTAACAGTTAACAATTGTCTTCTTAAAAAGATCAATTTCGCATATCTTCTTCATTTCTTACTATCAAACGATCGTTATTGGGCTGAGGGGGAGTTTGTGAATCACATGCAATAGTTTAATTATTTGAAAGCATGATGGTGATGAAAAAAAATGACTGATGATTGTTGTAAAAGTTTTCCATTAATCCGCCGCATTTATTTTCTGTTTTCAATCATTTTTCATTACTTGAAACAAAAACAGCAATAAATTCAAACTTAGATCCTGACAAAGAGCTACCGAGAGGGCAAGAAGGGCTGAAGCTGAGCTGCAACTGCAGGCAAAGGCAAAGAAAAGATTGATGATATTTCAAGTATTGCGCCCGAACCAGAAAAAGAACCCAAAACCTTTGGTTAACTATGTTCTTATTGGTGATGTGATTGATGTTTCGTGCGTCTCAGAGAAACAGAAAAGATTAGAGAAAAAGAGAGCACAGGAGAAAGAGAAAGAGACTGAGAAGGAAACCGATGTTAAAGAAGATGATGAGGGAGTAGATGTTGATGGAGATGATGAAAAAGATGATGATGACAAGGGTGATGATGATAACACCCAGGGAGGCACAGGATTGGTGATTTACGAAGCTAAAGTGTTGAAGAGAGTGAGTTTGTTCACAGTTACACGAAAGAAGAGATTGCTCACATGATGGGAGTAGATGAAAGTTTGTTCGAGTTCGACTTTGAAGAAGAGCTTAACAACATTAACATTGGGAACCAGATGATTATGTGTATCGATATGTTGAAGAAGCTGATAATTATAATAATGTTGTCATGGAGGATGATTCTGACGCTGAAACAATGAAATATTCTGGTGATGAATAACTTGTTGAAGAGACAAGTTGAAGAAACTGTAAAGGATGTTAATCTTTCGAGGCGACTGAGCAGAGAAGAAATTCTAGAAGCCAAGAAAACATGGTTCAAAGAAATGCCTAAAGAAAGAAAGTTCCGACGAACTGTTAGCGTTTTTCACGAGAGATCAAGACAAGTCATTGGGAGATATTCTGAGTTGGGGTTGGCTACCCGAGTTGAATGTCTATGCAATCAAGAGAGAGTTTGGAGTTCAATACTTCTAATACTTATATGATGTACAAACTTTGCCATGGTGGGATGTCGAATAGTTGTGTAAAACCAAGTGCATTACTTATCAAATGAAGTTTCATGATCAGAAGTTATGGGAGCTTATCAGATTTGAAGCTACACATAGTTTTCTCAACTGGAAGCCGCATTTTCCAAAGAAGATTTTAAAGATCGACCCAGTTACGAAAGATAAAGACGTGACATTGATTCTGAAGCGGCTACATGCAATGAAAAATATGACGCTGATGAAAGTTGAACAAGATTTCAGAGAATTTTTCAAGTGGTGGCAGTATGATATTGAAACTAGTGAAGCTGTAATTATCTTGAAGTCAGATTGATTGTGGAGAGCTATATGGATTTTAGATCCAATGTGGTTAGTAAATTGTTCTGAGGAGGATATTGAATGTTTATTCTTTAACAAGATCTGCCATGAAGCAAAGGACAAAGTGCAAGCGATGCATTTTCAAGGTGTCATCAGCGTTGGCTATGCACATGGTATAAATTCAGGAAAGATGTGGAAATCTAAATGGAGAGAGTTGAAAGGAAAGGAGATCAAGAAAGAAATGAGAAAGAATTCCTGATAAAGTTCAGAAATGTTCTATTCGAAGATTTTAGTTTTTGAAGTGGGCTCCTACAACAAATCAAACGCCTATAACAAATGAAGAGAGACGGAAGCGGAGAAAGAATGTTTTAGGACGTTAAAGTTAACATTGTAAGTTTTTAAAGACTATAGACTGATCAAGACTACGGCAACATCCAAGGGAGAGTTTGTTGACACATAATATATATCGCCTACGTCTTTGAGTCATGTTTGTGTATGTAATAGGGCTTATCTGTTAGATTTTGATATGTAATTTGTTCACTTCGTACGAAGGTGAATGTTCAACTTTGTACGAAGGTAGATGTAGTTATATTCGTACGAAGATGAAGTTCACCCCGTACGAAGATAGTCAGTCAAGTCCGCTCGGAGTGGAAACGTCTATAAATAGGAGTGTGTGGTCATTGTGTCTGTATTGGTTTTTGCAAACGATACGGTGAAGCCATGTCGAAATATTTTCAAATGTGTAAAAGTTTATCAACTAATGAAACAGTGAATTTAAAAGTAATCTTGATATAAAGTCGCCTAATCTAAAATGAATTCCCCGCATATTGGACTAGGTTAATCAAGTTAGACTTGAGCTTACTTGATGAGAGCAGATACTCATAACTTGTGCTTTTGTGACTTTAATAGAAGACTTGGATTACAATTTCTCCGCTTTTATGTTTAACAATATGAAGAAGAACTTGGATGATGCTCGCAAGAAAAATATTTTCTTATTGTATCCTCAGTTTTTACAAATGATCTTAAATGTGAAATACCCTAAGTTGCTTAATGGTACAAACTTTCTAGACTTGAAGCCGATGGGTCCAAGTTGTTTTGTTGCGTGTCGAGTGTGATATGATTTTGTTAATATTTTGAGTCCATTTTACATATTACTCAAGTTTTAAATTTATAAAACAAGTTATTATACTAACACTAAACACACATTAGGGCAAGTGCACCCATCGCGAGCGTAGTATAGTTTTGGTAAGATACCGAGGTCGTCCAAGGACACAAGAGCTTTTAATACCGGTTTAGCGTCAATGTCTAATCGATACATTTTTTTATAAAAGTTTTGAAAGATAAAATTAAACATAAAAATGAATTACAAATAGACAAGAAAGAATCAGTTGGATCCAACTCCTCTTTTATGTACCCTTTGATGATTTTCGCACTTTCGGACTTTTTAAGAGATTCTCTTAGTTATAGTAGTAGGCCCCTCTTTTGAAGGTGACGTTACCCTCGGCCAAGTGGTTTGAGTCAGTAGGGATACAATCCCAAGAGGCCTATTAAAACAAAACTAAGTAAGTTATTAATGCGAAAAGTGTTAGGCCCCTCTTTTGAAGGTGACGTTACCCTCGGCCAAGTGGTTTGAGTCAGTAGGGATACAATCCCAAGAGGCCGGTTTAATGTTTTAATAGTAGTTTACATATGAGGGGTTCAATCTAGTCGCACTCACGCCATCCAATACCATTGGTCATTAAAGGAGGTCCTAGTAAGCTTGAACCAAGTCCTCGCAGGATCTATACACTAAACGAGACAAGTACTTTACCAAACCACCCTTCTAACCCCCTTTAAAATAGTTAACGTGCTTTAAATAGACCGTAATGACACGAATGAGAAAATCAAGGACATCATGAAGAAGGTTAAGAAAATTCACTTTCAACATAAGAAACTAGTTACTAAAGTCATTAATACATACCCAATTAAAAAGTGCCGAAAGATTAAAAATCAAAAGTAATACATAAAAGATTTGTCTTCACAAGTGATGTAAGAGATTAGCCAAGCATTTTGTTTGACAAGAACTATTACGATCAATCCTGGATTTCGAAACTACTACATACTCTAAAGATGGAAGATTGATGATAGTGGTGGGTGTTGGTGGTGTAGTGGTGGTGAGTGGTGGCAAAGTGAGAGAGAAGTAGTTTGCCAAGGGAAGCCTTTGAAGTGAACCAAGCACCCCTATTTATAGTCAAAACAGTACCCCGGCCACAGCCCCGTGTCTGCTGGGCACGACACGTGGCCGCTCCTTTCTTTCCCTTCATTTATTGTAGCTTGTTAGCAGATGGCCCCACATGGCGTGGCCTCTGGGCACAGCCCCGTGGTCAACTCTTTACTGTACTATCAAGATTCTCCAAATCTAAGAGTTGACCATGCCCCATGTCTGTGTGGGCACGGCCCCATGGTGGGCGTAGAAGCTTCTGTTTGTTTTATCTGTAAGTGCTAGGACTGAACACGGCCCATGGATGGCTGGGCACGGCCCTATGGTCAGCTTCTGTTTTCTTGTTTTTGCTTTTGGGATGCTGTCGAGGGGTTGTGTGACACCCGATTATTTTGAGCATGTACTAACGTGACACGTGTTATGAATAAATAAAAGGCAAAATTTATTGAATTTGATGTTACTTAAGGTTATTTGATGTGATAATAAATTTAAAATTTATTAGAAATTATGTTGGCAATTTTAAGATAAACGCTTATCGCGTAACGGTTAAAATGCGAAACGAACATCGGTGACCGCCCGATTAATGTTAAAATCCTAAAAATAGTCTGTTATCATTAAAATATTGTATTTAATCATGTTCATAAGGAAAAATAATTAAAACGCTTAGAAAATCTATTTTTCGAGTTCAAACGCGTACTGCGCAACACAGTGCGCATACTGCCAAATACGGCCAACGCGACAAGTCTAGTCAAATAAAATATTGTTCAGCAATATTTTGGCGAGTTTATTTTTATGGAATGTTAAAAATAATTTAAAACATCATAAAACGTAATTGAAACGCTAGATAAAATACCTGGTATCCAGTTAAATACTAGTTTTTAGCCTACATATGATATATATATATATATATATATATATATATATATATATATATATATATATATATATTGTGAAAGGCAAGGAGGTGGCGGCCTATGGGGCTCTCTCTATCCTCTCTTTTCCACTTGTTGGCCTAGGAATTCACTTGTGATAATTATGCCTTTATCAAATCTTTTCAAATCCTTCCATAATCCAAGAAACATATCACAAACAAATTTCTCTCTCTCTCTCTCTCTCTCTCTAAGCATAAGCCCGGCTGAACACCCCTTAACAACATCTTTTTTCAAATTTCCAACTTTGTTCCTCGAGATTCAAGCTCATTTCAAGGTGATCTCAAGTCTATTTGAAGGTTTAAAGGTGATTCTGAGGAGTTTCAAGCAAGAACCAAGCATCATCTCATCATTCTTATTCAAAAACACACTTAAATCTTGAGGTATAACATCTTATCTTTCAAACCTTGATTCATGGTGTGTGTGGCCGTATATATGTATAAGTGTATGTTAGAGCATGACTTTTGATTTTTGATTAAGTCTTGTTTGATAAGATGCTGAAATGTAATGTGCATGTAATCTTGGAAAGTTTTAAAAGGTTTTAATCATGTGAGTGGACATGTAAAAGTAAGTATTTAAAATCATGTGTGTGTATATATATGTGTCGTATATGTATGTATATATATGCATACATGTGCATTTTTGATGATAAATCTTAAATGTGTAAGAATATATATGTCTTGCATTTATGATAAGATGATTGGATGATGATCATGTAAAGATTAGTATGTCTTGGAATACTTGAAAATGAGTTCAATGCATGTCGGATATGTTTTAGTTCATACAAGATGATGATTTGAATTGAATGCATTAGATGTTTGTACTTAAGCATACATGTGGATATATGGTCATGAAATGATGAATAATTTATGGTATGATGAAGATGATTTATAATCAGGTCCTATACACTAAAAGTAATAATATTTGAAGTGTTAAAATAGCATGAAACTTTGTCATAAAGTTTACTAGCTTGCATGTTGTACATTGTGCTTAAAGAGTTGTAAAATATGTGAAATCGCATGATTTAAGAGGCTTACACAAAAAGTGCACTAATCAGATTATAACCATCATTTTAATCAGTAAATAACATGGATTATGTTAAAATATTAATTCGTTACGATTTGAGATGGTTATGGTAAGGTTTGATGCAAAACTATGCGGTAAACCGGTTAAAAAGCAGCTTTTTGATGGATTTTTATAAAACTGTTTGGGATTAGTAAGTAAACTGATATTTTAGTATAAATATAAGTATTTTAACTTATATTAAGTTTACTTGGTGTTAGGTTAGTCATACGTGACTTTCGACGCCCGAAAACATTACCGAATCACTAAAATATGCATTTTACAATGTACACTGGAATGGGTTGTTCACAGTGAACCTCATGTGCTTAAACGTGTTCTATGATTTAAATATGTGTATATTATAATATGTTAAGTGATGACATGATAACGGGAATTCAGACTATGCATGTACACTTGTGTGTTTAAAGCGGTAGAATCGATTAAATCATGTTAAATGTGTAACTTATTTGTCGAGCGTGAAAATTGATACATAGGTTAACTTAATAAGTTATTTCGTGTATACGTGCTTTAAAAATAATTAAGTGTATAAGTTAACAAGTTTTCACGTTTTATGATATTGAGTATTTGTGTATGTTTATGTATATATATTACGACGAGCAAATCGTAGATATATAGTACGTATAAACGGGAGTGTTAACGGATATAACATATTAAGGGTCACCAATAAATCGCTCAAGTCGCAAAATCTTAATATATATATATATATATATATTATATACGAACTCATATATATTAAAGTGCCAACATAATAAAAAATAATGACTTTTCGAGAAAATCTCAAAGTTGTGTGAAAATTCCAAGATTTGGAGAAACATAGGAATTTTGTGATATATTGTTTGATAAATCGTTCCTATGTATATTAGGACGTGTAGAAACAATTGTGGGATTGCGCTATTTATAATACGCACCCAAAGGTGAGTGTCACTAAACCTCTCTTTTTACTGCTTTGTATATGTTTTGGGGGAAGAACACACCTTAAAGGATAATTATACATTTTTAGTATAAAATATGCCTTAAAATAATTTTAATATATTTTCACGGAAGATATATGATTTTAAAATGATTATATATGTTTCGGGGAGAAACGGACTTTTGAATAATGTGAATATATGTTTTTGGGAGAAACGGGTGTTATTACAGTGTTTTGGAGAAAACGACCGTGTAGATTTAAAATTTGTTAAATCTAAAGTTGTGACGAATTCGCTTGGTCTCAAGAGTATAAGTACCGGTTATGGTTTACGTTTTGGTTGGGACTTCCGGGAAATTCATGCAACTCGTTATATTAAATTTATCATTTTACTAGGATATATATATTGTTTATAAGGTTGGCACCTTGGGTGACCCACTACAGGCACATAGCGTGAAATTAGCCATATAATCATTAATACTGATATGCGTGGAATTGTTGATAGATCTATCGGGTTGACCACCCCGTCGTGACCGGTAGCTTCGCGTCAAGTCAAGCGATGAATTTTGTATTCTGTTATTGTCTAGCGTTGATTATGTCCTCACTGTTAATATATAGTTCGTATTGTCTTGCAAAATACGAGTCTGAACACTTGATGCTATCAATTTAATATGTAAAACTCGGGAAGATGTTGTATATCGAAGGTTTTTGGAAAACGCTTCCGATGGCTGACCCTTGAATTTTTATATAGGAAATGAAAATGGCTTTCTCAATATTATTTGGATGATTTATTAATTAAACACATAATTTGAAAGTTTTCCTTGGATCAAATTGTTTTAAATTTGAATAGGTGAACTCACCCTCTTTTGTGTTGATACTTGATTTTAATGTGTTCTTCTGTTACATGAGTTCGGCTTCGGGAATCTTTGGTGTATATGTGGTTGTGATGCATGTTTTCTTTAATAACATTCTGGACAACTTTTAAAACTAAACTGGGACCATGTTTGTATTAAGATCCATAAAGATCGAGACAACTTAATTGTGTTATGGTTGTGACTTATGTTTAAAACTTAAACTCTATTTTAATTAAGTAATATGTGCAAAATTAACGACGCATCGTCCATTAAGATATTTATGGGCACCAACTTTCGTCACCATTACGTTTGTATTTCCGTTGCGACATTTTTGGGGTGTTACAGAAGTTGGTATCAGAGCCAATGGTTGTTAGCGAACTAGATGTTTTCGGCAGAAAACACTAGACTTCAACCGATGAAATTTTGAGATTAAATCCCAAAAATTCGCGAAGCCAATAATTTAAAATAAACATGGATTTTGATCATGTATGAAAACTAGTTTGAACTTATATGCATACATCGTAAAAACAACAAACCGCAGCGAAAACGTCTGGGAGTCATGTTACAAATTGCTTCAACAACAAATGGGCATCGTCATTCTTTATTTGATTCGGCTGTTTCTTTGTCTTTTTTGTGGTTTTCAAGTCGTAATTCTAAGGGTAAGGTTAGTTGGTCTTAGTGGTTAAAAAATCCGCTTCTGAACATATAATTGTTTTTGGGTGTTTCTATTAGTGGTTTGCAAATAGGGTGTTGTTTTTTTTATATAAGTTTGCCTTCTAAAGAAAACCAAGTTGTGAGAATTTGATCTTGATACATGGCGCCACCGATCCCAAATCATTACCACAACAAATTTTTGACAAAATAATGCATGTATCTGTTAGACGTGAAGGTCATATCGTATTCACCAATGTTACAGTTTGGGCCTTATGTGTTATTTTTCATTTGAACACACACTTACTCAGTACGTTTACCTTGTGTCACAGATGTCGCACTCACATGAGATCATAGAGATTCACGACTCAAATAGTGAGCATGAATACGAGATCTCACCAACCTCAGTCCTTCCAGAGATACCCCTCACTACCCCTCAGATCGTTGACATGGCCAAGTTTACCTCGTCATTTTACGCCGGCCCTCCTGCGTTTTCCAGCCAAGTCGATACTCGTTAGGCTCATACTAATAACGGGTGGATTAACGATGATGACTCTGTTCCACCTTCGATTTTTAAGATCAGACAGTCACCTGGTACAGTGCCTACTGTTGATGAGCTGGGTGGAGGTACCCCATTAATTGAAGGATCCTTTGAGATAGCTCCAGTGGTGGATGCCACTACTATTACGGTTCGGCCATTAGAGCCATCGGTAGTCCCGCCCATTCCCACTGCTAAGACTACTCCTAAGATCCCTCCGCCTGTTACTCAGAGTCGTCCGTTCTGCAGACCGAGTCACGAGTCTCCACTACACCTATGCTAGTCTATTTTCAACGAAGGAAGAGGACTCGACTTGCCAGAGACATCACCTCAACCTCTAGGGCTGCCATGGAGTCTACTTCGAAGAAGCATAAACGAGTATGGGTTGACTGGTGTTCTCATTGCGATTGTCAGATTGCAAACCTACGTGGCAAGTTGGAGACGATGAAGGGACAGCTGAAGGATTTAGAGGGTCAGATGGATTGGTTTGATGAGGAATAGGATTTGGATGACAGTGCTATGGATCAGATGCACTGGAGGATTGTAGAGCTTGAGGAACTAGTTAGGAAGCTTTTGGAGTTTGTGGGTTTGAAGTGATCTGTAGTTGTTGTTGTTGTTTGTTTCTTTTGGTAACCCTATTATGGCTTGCATGCCAATTTAGATATTTTAGGAGGAAATTCAGTAAGACTTGTCGATGGTGTTTGATTTATTCACACCAAATTTTGTTGATTTTGTACTACAAACAAGCGATGTAATTTCTAATCTAAAATATCAATGATATGGGTTTTTGGTTAAATTATTCTCATTATTATGTTTGATGCATGTGTATTGTTTAGTACACTATTATTTAATGATTGACATATTTAAACATTGTCTTATATTGTTATTATTATTTCAATAATATTAACGACAGTATGCCACCAAAATCGAGACATGGTCACTCTACTGACGGTTGCCTACCACCCCTGAGGAGTTGGTGCAGCTTATCGCTCAACATGTCAATACCGCCATGGAACAGCGCGAGGCTAACCAGACTATGGGACGAGGATGTGGACGAGATGATGCACATGGTTTCGGTAGAGCGCCAATTAGAGCCCCTCAAGGTAGTGTAATGATTGGAAAAAGTTTTTGTAGTTTCATACGTTATAATATAATCTACCAGTAATCTTGATTTTTCATTAATCTTGTGAACAGTGCAGGATGTACGTACAAAACATTCCAGGATTGTAACCTAAAATCATTTACCAGTGTTGAAGGCCCCCTTGATATCGTTAGATGGATCGAGAAGATGGAGTCTGGGATGGCAATCAGTGGTTGTGCCACTGATCAGTCGGTTAGGTATGCTTCATGTTCATTTCTTGATGAAGCTTTGTCCTGGTGGAATGCTCAAATTCAGATTTGGGAGAAGACGTTGCTTATAGTCTTACCTGGAACAAACTGAAAGAGATGCTTCTCAAGGAGTACTGCCCGCGTAGTGAGCTGCAGAAGAATGAGACTGATTTCTGGAATCTAACCATGGAAGGCTTGAATGTCAGAGCTTACACGTCTCGATCCAATGATCTGGCTAGGTTGGTTTCTCGGATGGTCACTCCTGAATTTGTTAAGATAGAAAGGTACATTTGGGGTTTGGCGCCACAGATCCGCAGTATGGTCACATCAACGAAACCCGCTACCTATCTGGTAGCTACTTCTCTGGAAAAATCTCTGACAGATGATGTGGTTCGTAAGAGTAGCCTTAACAAGAAGGATGAGACCGGTAAATTGTCGGTGAAAGATACTACAGACAAGAAATCCGATCGACGGGAGCACTCTGAGCGTAGGTCAGAAGGTTCACGGAAGCGAAATTCTGAGAGTTCGAAGAAGGATTCCGATGATAGGCGTGATAGGAAGCGTAGTTCTGGTAAAGCATTTGTAGCTAACACCAGCGGTTCAGGAAAATATTTGATCAAGGATAGCAAGAGCGGTTCAGTGAAAAGGACTCATGGTGATGAGCAAGGAAAATGTACCAGATGCGGACGATCTAAGCGGAATTATCCTCTGTTGAAAGGCCAGGTGTCAGAGGTAGAGCTTTTGAGCTGAATGCTGGGAAAGCACGTGATGATCCTGCAGTTGTTACCGGTACGTTTTTAATCAATAACCATTTTGCGTTCGTACTATTTGATACTGGAGCTGACTTGAGTTTTGTTTTGAAAAACTTTGAACCATTTTTGTGTTCTCAAGCAAATAAACTAGACAAAAAGTATTCAATCGAATTAACAAATGGTAAAATGATAGAAACTATGAAGTCATTCGTGGTTGTAGTATCCGGTTATGCGATCTTAGTTTTAGTATCAATTTGTTACCAGTAGAGCTCGGTAGTTTTGATGTAGTCGTTGGGATGGATTGGCTATCCAAGAACGAAGCTGAAATTGTTTGTTCAGAGAAATTAGTGCGTATACTCCATCCTGATGGTGAATTGTTAATGATTCATGGAGATCATCGGAAATCGAAAGTTGTTAGTGTTATGAAGATGCACAAGATGTTGCGTAAGTGTTATCATGTGTTCTTCGTTAACGTAGTTGATGCCAAGATTGAAGGTTGGTAGATCGACTAGATTCCTATAGTACGTGATTATCCAGAAGTTTTTCCTGAAGACTTGCCTGGATTACCCCCTACGAGACAGATCGAGTTTATAATTGATCTTGTTCCTGGTGCTGCACCGATTGCAAAATATCCTTATAGATTAGCGCCTTCGGAAATGAAAGAGTAGTCGAATCAGCTTCAAGAGCTTCTAGACGAAGGTTTCATTCACCCAAGATTTTCACCTAGGGGAGCACCTGTTTTATTTGTGAAGAAGAAGGATGGTTCCTTCAGGATGTGCATAGATTGTCGAGAGCTAAACAAGCTAACTATAAAGAATCAGTACCCACTACCAAGAATTGATGATCTATTTGATCAATTGCAAGGATCCAGTTTCTACTCGAAGATTAATTTGCGTTCAGGATATCATCAATTGAAGATTGTTGATGAAGATGTTCCAAAGACTGCTTTTAGAACACGATATGGCCATTATGAGTTTTTAGTCATGCCCTTCGGCTTAACTAAAGCGCCTGCAGTGTTCATGGACCCCATGAATAGGGTATGCAAACCCTATTGGGTAAATTTGTGATAGTATTCATTGATGATATACTTATCTATTCACGAACCAAAGAAGATCATGAGCAACATCTGCAGATTGTTTTGGAGCTGTTGAAGAACGAGAAGTTGTATGCCAAGTTCTCTAAATGTGAGTTTTGGATTCAAGAGGTTCATTTCCTCAGTAACGTCATAAACAAGAAAGGTATACATGTGGATCCGTCAAAGATAGAGGCAATTAAGAATTGGGAAGCGCCAAGGATTCCGTCAGAGGTGCGACAATTCTTAGGACTTGCTGGGTATTACAGAAGATTCATCGAGAATTTTTCCAGAATAGTGCAGCCATTGACGCTATTAACCCAGAAGGACA
Source organism: Scalesia atractyloides (assembly GCA_947069175.1). Taxonomy (NCBI): domain Eukaryota; kingdom Viridiplantae; phylum Streptophyta; class Magnoliopsida; order Asterales; family Asteraceae; genus Scalesia; species Scalesia atractyloides. The sequence continues at coordinate 67,475,513 of CAMTDV010000005.1, read as the reverse complement.
AGAAGTTTGATTGGATAGAGAAGCAGGAGAAAACTTTTCGGATGTTGAAGGAAAAGTTGTGTAGTGCACCTATTATTTCCCTTTCTGAGGGAAATGACGATTTTATTGTATACTGCTATGCGTCACGGTTGGGCCTTGGTTGCGTTCTTATACAGAAGGACAAGCTGAAAACCTAAGCGTCCAGACAACTGAAAGTGCATGAGAAGAAATACAGAACTCATGATTTGGAGTTAGGAGTTGTTGTGGTCGCTTTGAAGATTTGGAGAAATTATCTGTACGGCACGAAGTGTGCAATTTACACAGACCATAAGAGCCTCCAGCATATCTTCGATCAAAAGGAACTCAATATGAGACAATGACGTTGGGTGGAGTTACTCAATGATTACGAGTGTGATATTCATTATCACCTAGGTAAAGAAAACATTGTTGCTGATGCGCTCAATAGGAAAAAGCAGTAAAAGCCTCTGTGTGTTCGTGCTTTGGGTTTAACCATATAGACGAGTTTAACGGATCAAATTCGTAGCGCACAACGAGAAACTTTAAGAGATGAGAATCTGAGAAGAGAAGATTTGAGAGGTTTGGAATGTGAACTGATACCAAAAGCGGATGAAGTGATGTACTTCATGAACCAGATTTGGGTTCCTCTTAGAGGTAACCAACGTGAACTTGTTATGAACGAGGCTCATGTAACATTTGTCAAAAACGGGTTTCCAAAACCCGCTCCGTTTTGTAATCGAATATCAAGTTATAAATGTCACGTTGTGTATTTATGCTTACTTTGATTTTTAATGATACATAATTAATAAACAAACTAAACTATAAAAATTATTTTTGATAAAAAGTGAAAACAAAATAAATAAAAATAACATGTTGCTGCCGGGACTCGAACCCGGGTCAGCCGAATTATAAGTTCAAAGACTTAACACTCACACGTTTAACCACTCCGCCACTTGTTTGTTTTCTGTCATCTTTAGGAAACAAATAGATTTTATGGACTAAGGTAAATCAATCGATTTCACCAATTGTAACTGAAATCGGTTATCAAACACTCAAAGACGATCTGGATACTCGCGATTCAACGAGTATAACCGATAAACTGATGATTCCGATCAATGCTGCCGTGAATGTAACTTGAATTCGGAAGTGGATCGGTTTAATAACCGAAAACTTTCAATTCTCGGATTACTTCAATCTTAGACATCTCCTGCGACTCAAAATACTCTGCAAGACCTTCAATTACATTTCCGCAACCTTACAGTCCACCGGAGAAGCTTAAATCAACTCGCCGGAAAAATTCTGCAAGTCGCCGGAAAACCGAGACTCACATCCACACGGTAATTCCTTCGACTCTTTCTATTTCAATCATGTGATTAATCGGTCACTAACATAACTCCACCATCAGAATCAATCCTAGTCAACGTTTGTCGAAAATCCTACCTTCGCCGGAAAACTTCTAAAACTTTCGGAAACACACCGAGAACTGGTATGACCTTTCAAACTTCTGTTAAACTTTGATTAAGTGCCTCAACTTCACAAATAATCGAACAAAACTGTTAATTGATTTTAACAGCCAAAGTTCACTTCCAGAACCGACGGACCTCTGCCGGAATTCTGTGAACAACACTGATCGGTACATCTTTCTCCCCAAACTCTCTCCATTCTTTACCTTTAAATTACTTATAATGTTTGAAAATCGAATATGACATGAATCAGTCAAAAACAGTTGGACTTGGTTTTCTGGGTAAAATTAACGAAGAAGACGAAGACGCAGTATAACATAAGACTAATAATAATTGGTATTTTAAATGGGTTAGACACACAGTCCAGCGGTGGACTGTGTGCAAATAATACGCTTATGTCACGAGTTCGATCCCTGATACACGCAACCCCTATGTAATAAAATGCCTTTTTGATTAAAGCTGAACCGGGTTAACCCCATTAGTTGTTAAGTATAATAAAAACCGAGATATTAACCAGGTTAGACACACAGTCCAGCGGTGGACTGTGTGCAACACTAAGTCGCACGTCACGCGTTCGAGTCTGGTTAACGGCACCGGTTCGATGATTTAAAATCTTTTTCTAAAAACAAATGAATTTTGAATAAATCGAATTAGTATATAAATATAATTAAAAACAAGATTATTTCGGGTTAGACACGTAGCTCAGTTGGTAGAGCTGCGTGCACGCGTACGGGAGGTCTCGGGTTCGAGTCTCACCCAGCGCATACTTGCACACTGACCGAACCGGTCAACAGGTCAACAAGTCAACGGTCAACGGTCAACGCAAAAATAAACAATTTTTTTTATATTTTTTTATTTATTTAATTTAATTTAAAAATCAATTAAAAATACTTAAAAATAATATTTTTAAAGATAGAAAATAGCCTTAAACTCACAAAAAAATATATCTAAAAATTCCATTAAAATCCTTAATAAAATCAATTCATTTACTATATTTTCCGTTAATATTTAGGTTAGTTATTTCTCGTTGTTCCGCTCATCCAATTCGTGCGCATCTCACCATCTCCGATCCAACGCACCCAATGTGAGTGAATCTTTACAAATTCCCCGTTTTAATCACGTTTTTTGGGTGTATCATGTGTCTTGCTATATATTATATTTAAATCATTGTGCATACATCATATCATGAACATGTGTATTCAGCTTGCTTCAACTTTTGTGTAGTTATTGTTAGATTCAATTTATTATTTCAGTACATGCAATTTCATAGGCCGCCGCTCCCCATTACATTATGAGCGTTGAGCATGTTCCCCATTTCATTATGAGCGTGAACCTGGCGTGCCCACATACGATCGGCTCCGTTTGATTGAGCCTTGATCGCACAGACATTTTTCATTTTCAGTACATGCAATACGATCGGCTCCATTTGATTGAGCCTTGATCGCACAGTTTCATTCATGTTATTTATTGTATGATGTTGGTATGTTAATGTATGCTATCAGATGTTACTGTTTGTTATAGTTGTGAGTGCAATTGCTACTGCTTGATTATTTACATTTGCTCATTTATGATTATGCACAATTTTTTATTGATAAACTAACAAGGAAATCAATAATAAATGTTTATCTAACAAGGTTCACTCGCCAACTTATGTTGACCCAAAAACCCCCATTTTTACACATGATACAGGTGAACCAGTGGCAGCAAGAAACACTTAGGATTGGACTAGAAGAATAAAAGGATTTAGAGTTGGGATTGTTTTGTTTGGTTTATTTTCTTTGTATTGTATGGACATGTTTGGATATTTGGGAATGTAATTTTGACTTTAATAAATATGAAACATATTAGTAAATATCATGAGCTTTGGTGATAACCCAATTATGCCCCGACTCTTATTCCGCTGCGGGTCGGGGTGTGACAGCTCATAAGTCCAGATATTCAATTCACCCAGGTTCTAACAAGATGTATCAGGATATTAAGGAATTGTATTGGTGGCCGAATATGAAGAGAGATATTGCAGTGTATGTGAGTAAATGTATGACGTGCTCGAAGGTTAAGTCTGAGCATCAGAAGCTGTCTGGGCTTCTGCGGCAACAAGAGATTGGATGGAGTCAAGCTTGAAGGTTGCTTCGAATGTGGAGTGCGTGAAAATTGATACATAGGTTAACATAATAAGTTATTTCATGTATACATGCTTTAAAAATAATAAAGTGTATAAGTTAACAAGTTTTCGCGTGTTATGATATTGAGTAATTGTGTACGTTTATGTATATATATTACGACGCGCAAATCGTAGAGATATAGTACGTATAAACGGGAGTGTTAACGGATATAACATATTAATGGTCACCAATAAAATCGTTCAAGTCGCAAGATCTTAATATATACATATATATACACACACACACACACATATATATATATATATATATATATATGAACTCATATATATTAAAGTGCCAACATAATCAAAAATAATGACTTTTCGAGAAAATCTCAAATTTATATGAAAATTCCAAGATTTGGAGAAACCTAGGAATTTTGTGATATATTGTTTAATAAATCGTTCCTACGTATATTAGGACGTGTAGAAACAATTGTGGGATTGCGATATTTATAATACGCATTAAAGGTGAGTGTCACTAAACCCCTCTTTGTACTGCTTTGTATATGTTTTGGGGGAAGAACACACCTTAAAGGATAATTATACGTTTTTTTAGTATAAAATATGCCTTTAAATAATTTTAATATATTTTCATGGAAGATATATGATTTTAAAATGATAATATGTGTTTCGGGGAGAAATGGATTTTTGAATAATGTGAATATAGGTTTCGGGGAGAAGCGGGTGTTATTACGGTGTTTTAGAGAAAACGACCATGTAGATTTAAAATTGTTTAAATCTAAGTTGTGATGAATTCGCTCGATCTCAAGAGAGTAAGTACCGGTTATGGTTTACTTTTTGGTGGGGATTCGGGGAAATTCGTACAACTCGTTATATTAAATTTATCATTTTAGTAGGATATGTATTTTGTTCAAAAGGTTAGCACCTTGGGTGACCCACTGCGGGCACTAGCCCGAAATTAGCCATATAATGATTAATACTGATATGCGTGGAATTGTTGATCGATCTATCGGGTTGACTACCCCGTCGTGACCGGTAGTTAATATATGTATTATGTTATTGTCTATCGTTGAACATGTCCTTATTGTTAATATATAGTTCGTATTGTCTTGCAAACATACGAGTCTGAACACTTAATGCTATCAACTTAATATGTACAACTCGGGAAGATGTTGTGTATCGAAGTTTTTTGGAAAACGCTTGCGATGGTTGACCCTTGAATTTTTATAAAGCAAATGAAAGTAGCTTTCTTAATATTATTTGGATGTTTTATCAATTAAACACATAATTTGAAAATTTTCCTTGGATCAAATTGTTTTAAATTTGAATAGGTGAACTCACACTCCTTTGTGTTGACACTTGATTTTAATGTGTTCTTTTGGTACATGAGTTCGGCTTCGGGAATCTTTGGTGTATCTGTGGTTGTGATGCATGTTTTCTTTAATAATGTTCTGGACAACTTTTAAAACTAAACTGGGACCATGTTTGTATTAAGATCCATAAGGATCGAGACAACTTAACTGTGTTATGGTTGGGACTTGTGTTTAAAACTTAAACTATGTTTAAATTTAGTAATATGTCCAAAATTAACGATGCATCGTCCACTAAGATATTTATGGGCACAATCTTCCGTCACCATTACGTTTGTATTTCTGTTGCGACGTTTGGTGTTACAGGTCGGGCGTGTCACGATATTCCTTCTTCTTGTATTTTATGTTGGTTTTAGCTGCTACTTTGCTTCTTTTGTTCTTTTAAGCTCATTTGGTTAAAAGGAAAAAAGAAACGTGCTTTTTACAACATTATGTACGAAAAAGGGTTTGTTTTACGCCTTGTTTGATGCAATTTATATGTTGCATTTTGCATACATCAAATACCCCCACACTTGAATCTTTGCTTGTACTCAAGCAAAACTCTTTAAATGTGGCTTACACATCCAAATGGAATAGGTAGATAAGAATTTTTGTGGCTTGTCTTAGAGTGTCGGGAATCCAAGATCTTTATTTTATTTTGTTATTATTTTATTTACAGTCATATTCGTCATGATTTATTTGGAACAATAATTTAAGAAAAAAATATTTATTTAGGCATAGCATGAATTTTCAAAATTCTATTTAGTTATATACAAGTTAACACTCGATTCCGGCAAGGAATTTACTCCCACCATATGCTTGACAAGAGATCAAACCACCTCCTTTTTAACTATAAACCTTTGTAAATATTAAGAGGACTTTGAAAGGGGTAGGCTTGGGTTAAGGGTAGGTGTTTGTGGGTTATAGGTTAGTAAAATGGTGAAAAGCGTTAAAGCGTTGGTGTCGTAAAAACTCTTTATTTTGTGACATTTATTTTGAACAAAATATTTTCAAACAAGATTTTTGAAGAACATTAAGAAAAAAATATTTATTTAGGCATAACATGCATTTTTAAAATTCTATTTAATTATATACAAGTTCACACACCTCACAAGAGATCACTCAACACTCGGCCGAAGATGTATTTTTGTGATAACACTCGATTCAGACAAGGAATTTACTCCTACCATATGCTTGACAAAGATCAAACCTCCTCCTTTTTAACTATAAACCTTTGTAAATATTAAGAGGACTTTGAAAGGGGTAGGCTTGGGTTAAGGGTAGGTGTTTGTGGGTTATAAGTTAGTAAAATGGCGAAAAGCGTAAAAAGCGTTGGTGTAGTAAAAACTCTTTATTTTGTGACATTTATTTTGCACAAAATATTTTAAAACAATATTTTTGAAGAACGTGTTTGTTATTCAATATATAGGATAATGATCTGTTAGGAACCACCCTTTATTGTGAGAACTGCGAGAACCAGTGTGAACACAAACAGTAATACCTTGAAAAATCTAAAAAACACCCAAAATTTTCTTTTAAATATTTTTAATGAAAAATTCATTATATTTCGTTTACAATAAAAAAATTCAAAAAAAAATTGAGTGCTTTTTTTATTTTTTTTTATTTTGCAAAAAAATAGTGCTTTTTTTGATTTTTTTAGATTTTATTTTAAAAAAAATCGCTATATTTCGTTTCAAAAAAAAAAAAATTTTTTAGTAACAGTTATCCATGCACATGTGCATATGTATCATAACTTCGACAAATTCCGTAATACATTATCAGTAGTAGACAATTGTACTTCAATTTACAATACCATCCATAATACACTACTTTTTACATTACCAATATTCAAAATGCACATGTGCATCATTATGTATAACCATTATATAACGTGTTTTGGTACAAAAGGTTTGTGATTTTGAATGATGAAGTAGGCCCATAGACATATTTTTTGGTTAGTTATATCTAGTGGTTGATGGTTTGGTTATAGTTGTCACTTTACGATGTAATATATTGATTGGATAGTATAAATGGTGTTGATATACATGTAATAAAGAGAAAATATAGGTATTGGTATTGTATTATAGATGGTAGAAGGTATTATGGATGGTAGGAGGTAATGGAAGTGTATTATGAATGGTATGATAGATGAAAGAGAAAGTGTATTCAAAGTAATGTACCAAAACACCTTATTTCATGTTGATACATATAGATGCACATGTGCATTTCTAATATTCGTAACGTAAAAAGTAGCGTATTACACATGGTAGTGTAAATGAAAGTACAATAGTCTAATATTTGTAGCGTATTACGGAATTTGTCAAAGAAATGATACATATGCACATGTGCATGGTAGTGTATTATGGATGAAATAACAGATGAAAGAGAAAGTGTATTCAAAGTAGTGTACCAAAACACCTTATTTCATGTTGATACATATAGATGCACATGTGCATTTCTAATATTGGTAACGTAACGTGGAATTGTAAATCAAAGTACAATCATCCAATGTTAGTAGTGTATTACGGTATTTGTCAAAGAAATTATAAAAATGCACATGTGCATGGATAATTGCTACTCAAAAAAAATTTTAATTTTTTTTTATTGTTGTCGAAATATAGCAAAGTTTTCAAAAAAAAATTGGGTGTTTTTTAGATTTTTTTAGGTATTAGTGTTTGTGTTCACACTGGTTCTCGCGGTTCTCACCATAAAGGGTGGTTCCTAACGGATCCTTATCCTATATATATATATATATATATATATATATATATATAGGATGGATCATGAGAAAACCAAAAAACTAACTAAAAAAGCCAAAAAAAACATATCAAACTTTTTTTTGAATTTTTATATAAAAATTCGCTATATATATTATATAAAAAAACTTTAAAAAAAAGCATATAATGCACATGTGCAACATATACATATAATGCACATGTGCAACATATACATATAATGCACATGTATAGTACACATATAGTGCACATGTGCAGTACAATTTTATTTTTTTTAAAGTTTTTTTATACATAGTATGCAGCGATTTTTTATAAAAAATTGTATGTTTTTTATGCTTTTTTTTGGCTTTTTTAGTTAGTTTCCTAGCTTTTTACTAAAATAATTGGGTTTAAATAAAAAGGGTTTTGGTGGGTAATGGTTGATTGTTTTGTGGGTTTGGAAACGAAATGGTTTAGGCTCAAAGGGGTTAACTAGGAGAGTTTTTTGGTGGTGAGTAAAAAGAGAAAAGTAACGGTTTTGAATAAAATTTTGGTTAGCCTTAATGCCTCTATTATTTATTTACTTGGTTTAACTTGGTAAGGACCGGGAATGTATCGCCTTGGCAAGTTCTAGAGTCGTAAGAAACAAACGGCTATTCACACAAGTAATGAAAAATGAGCATTTAGTTAAAGATGTTTATATGTACGCTTAGTAAAGGCTCAAAACTCACTTGTCGTGGGAAATGGGTTTATAGTGTGACCATGTACGTATAATCAAATTTTAAAAAAGTTTGTTATGCCCTTTCTTTATAATTTTTCTATATTTGGTTCTTTTTATCACGACGCTATCGGTTGTAAAGTTGTAAAAACATAATTTTTTTTAGACTTCGTCATTCCAAATTAAACCAAGACAAGTAAAAAAATAAAAAATTTTGAAAAAGATTTGGGGTGATTAGCGGTTCCAATGTGAGTTTTGTGTAAGGCTTGTTATTAGGACTTACAAGATTCAAGGTTTTAACACCCCCCACCCCCACCCCCACCCCTACACACACACACACTTAAATTACATGTTGTCCTCGATGTGTCCAAAAATAAGTTTTTTGGTTGATTAGAATGTGTAAAAGTGGGTTAAAAACAAGTTTTTATGTTATTAGGCATCTGACCACGGCCCATGTTGAATGGGCACGACCTCATGGTCAGATTACCAGTAATAGAAAGTTATAGAAGGTTGATGTAACACCCCTGCCTCTCGTTATCACCAATATTGTCCGCTTTGCCCCCGATGGGTGGCCCATCCAGGAACTCACGGCTTTGTTTTTGGTTGCCCTGGTAGAGACTTCCGAGGAGGTCACCCATCCTAGTACTACTCCCACTTGAGCATGCTTAACTGTGGAGTTCTCCTCTCATCCACTAGCATTAAGCCCAAAACGCGTTGGTGATTTTAGAGGTAGGGCATTACTTATGAACCAGGAATCTCTCCTGTCCACGGACGATGTTGCGAGGTATGCCATTAGGTGTTATAATCACCCCCCCCCCCCCAAGGGACTCATCGTCCTCGATGAGGTTTTGCCCCAACATGTAGGAGGTTGCCATTATCCTCGATGAGGTTTTTTGCCCCACATTTGGGAGGTTGCAATTAGGTGTTACAATCACCCCCCTCTCCCTAAGGGACTCATCGTCCTCGATGAGGTTTTGCCCCAACATCCCGAACGGCACTGGAGTGGCCCTGATACCACTCTGTAACACCCATGCCCCTCGTTATCACCAATATTGTCTGCTTTGCCCCCGATGGGTGGCCTATCCAGGAACTCACGACTTTGTTTTTTGTTGCCCTGGTGGAGACTTCCCAGGAGGTCACCCATCCTAGTACTACTCCCACTTGAGCACGCTTAACTGTGGAGTTCTCCTCTCATCCACTAGCATTAAGCCCAAAACGCATTGGTGATTTTAGAGGTAGGGCATTACTTATGAACCAGGAATCTCTCCTGTTCACGAACGATGTTGGGAGGTATGCCATTAGGTGTTATAATCACCCCCTTAAGGGACTCATCGTCCTCGATGAGGTTTTGCCCCAACATGTAGGAGGTTGCCATTATCCTCAATGAGGTTTTTTGCCCCACATTTGGGAGGTTGCCATTAGGTGTTATAGTTGACTACAGGTCGTGCATGGTGGGCATGGCCCATGGTCAGGTACCTATTAGAAAATTTTTCTGCACAACCTCAGGCACGTGGGCGTGTTGGGTGGGCACGACCCCGTGCTGCACATGATGTAATGCTAGAAACTTGTTGGGAGGCTCCTATTTACGTGCATGTGGTCCCTTTTCTCAACGTCTCGTTTGCCATCTCAAATCTTTCTTTGAGTGTTTATTATTCTTGGTAATTTATAAACTAAAAAAATAAATTAAAAGTATTAACTAAGAACTAAATCTTAAACATGATTGTCCTTTCAAAATAAAAGAAGCCATATTTTTGAAAGCTGAACAAGTATGCTTAAGTAAACTACTGCTATTAATTTATAATCCATGGAATGCCTCCATAGTGCGCCACGTGTATAGGGGTCCTTGGCTAGACCCATTGTATCGGGTGGTCCTTGCTCATCTTTAATCAGAGGGTCGTCATTGCCGAATGGATATTTCATGGATTGGTCAAGACCGACATACCTTTTTGTCGGCCCCAAATTGAATTGGTAGGTTGTTTTAATTCCGGTTGGTCAAGGCTTGATGGGTTTTACAAAAGATTTTCCCAACACAAGTGGAGCATCATCAAGAATAATGAAGTCGGTTGGGACTACTGTTTGATTTGTTTGCACTAACACTTCCTCAATCACTCCCGTTGTTTTTTTATTATTTTCGATTAGAAAGAAAAATGGCGATTTGAAATGGAGAAAAATCACTAATATTAAATTTTTCGAAAATGTAGTTTGGCATTACATTAACACAAAGATCTTATCAATTGTAACGTTACTAATGAAAGTGTTTTGAAAAAAAAACATGAAACCGGTTTTATGTTCATTTAAAATCGCAGATCTTTTATTAGCGTAGTTTGATCGTTTGTTAATTTAACGTTAACTATTTCATCAATTTTAGTGTTAGTGTTTAACTCTTTTAAAAACTTAGCATGTGTAGGTACCAAACAATGATTTTCAAAAGAAGGTGACAAAAGGTTAATTTCTTGAAAATTTGACTCACTTTCAAGATTTCGTTTTCGGACGTACCTCTCTCGTCGTTTGGTTCATGCGTTATTTTTTCACTTATTTGTTCTTCCATTTTTACTTCTTCACTTATTACCTCCTTAGTACAAACAGCCTCTTCTCTTTCACGAGAATTTCTAAATTAGACGTTAGTTGGTGGTGTTTCATGTAGGTTGGACGGATAGGTGTGCCAATCAAAACTTGATTTTGGAAGTTTAAACCTTGGTTCCTCATAGTTAGTGTATGAGGTGGATGGTTGCAAGAGGCAACAATTTTGTACCCAGTGAGATTCACCGCAGATGGTACAATATTCTTCCTCGTAATCATCCTCTATGTAGTAGCAAATGCGATCTTCTGAGTAATAGTCCATTGATTTGGAAGATACTCAGAAGATTACAGAGCCTTGGGATTAGAAAAAAATTGTTACTGTAATAGAGGTTCACGACGGCCCCGTGTTGAGAAGACATCGCCCTGTGGTCAGTTTTGTATCTGGGCAATTTAGTTTGCTTACTGGGTAAATGCAGCACGGGGGCGTGACCATTGGGCACGGCCCCATGTTCAGCTTACTGTAACTCTAAAAATGTCTAACAAAAAATAAAACGGGCGTGCAGTTTTGAAAAACTGATTAGGCCGTCGATTTTAAGCTTTCTTAAAATCCTTGTGTCCCCCGGCAGCGGCGCCAAAACTTGGTGCGTGTTGAGCGTGATATGATTTTGTTAATATTTTGAGTTCATTTTATACATTATTCAAGTTTTAAATTTATAAAACACGATATTATACTAACACTAAACACACACTAGGGCAAGTGCACCCATCGCGAGCGTAGTATAGTGTTGGTAAGATACCGAGGTCGTCCAAGGACACAAGAGCTTTTAATACCGGTTTAACATCACCGTCTAATCGATACAATTTTTTTATAAAAGTTTTGAAAGATAAAATTAAACATAAAAATGAAAAGATAATAAAAATGAATTACAAATAGACAAGATAAAATCACTTGGATCCAACTCCTCTTTTATGTACCATTTAGTGATTTTCGCACTTTCGGACTTTTTAAGAGATACTCTTAGTTATTGTAGTAGGCCCCTCTTTTAAAGGCGACGTTACCCTCGGCCAAGTGGTTTGAGTCAGCATGGATACAATCCCAAGTGGCCGGAATATTGAAAGACAATTAAGTAAGTTATTAATGCGAAAAGTGGTAGGCCCCTCTTTTGAAGGTGACGTTACACTCGGCAAGTGGTTTGAGTCAGCAGGGATACAATCCCAAGTGGCCGGTTTAATGTTTTAATAGTAGTTTACATATGAGGGGTTCAAGCTATTCGCACCCCCGCCAACCAATACCATAGGGCATTGAAGGAAGTCATAGTAAGCTTGAACCAAGTCCTAGCAAGATCTATACACTGAACGAGACAAGAACTTTACCAAACCACCCTTCTAACCCTCTTCCAAGATAGACCGTGAAGACATGAATGAGCAAATTAATGACATCATGAAGAAATGGTTAAGAAAGTTCACTTTCAACATATGAAACTAGTTATTAAAGTCATTAATACATACCCAATTAAAAAGTGCCGAAAGATTAAAAATCAAAAGTAATACATAAAAAATTTGTCTTCACCAAGTGATGTAAGAGATTAGCCAAGCATGACGTTTGTTTAACAAGAACTCTTACGATCAATCTTGGGTCCCGAGACAACTACATACTCTAAAGATGGATGATGGTGGTGGGTGTTAGTGGTGTAGTGGTGGTGGAGTGGTGGCAAAGTGAGAGAGAAGTAGTTTGCCAAGGGATGCCTTTGAAGTGAACCGAGCACCCCTATTTATAGTCAAAACAGTACATGGCCACGGCCATGACCCCATGGCCGCTCCTTTCTCTCCCTTCATTTATTGCAGCTTGTCAGCAGAAAGCCCCACACGACCCCATGCTCAACTCTTTACTGTACTATCAAGATTCTTCAAATCTAAGAGTTGACCATGCCCCATGTCTGTGTGAGCATGACCCCGTGGTGGGCGTAGAAGCTTCTGTTTGTTTGTTTTTTGCAAGTGCTAGGACTGACCACGACCCATGTCTCGCTAGGCATGGTTCCATGGTCAGGTTCTGTTTTCTTGTTTTTGCTTTTGGGATGTTGCCGAGGGCTCTGGCGTTTCACGATATTCCGTTTTCTTGTATTTTATGTTGGTTTTAGCTGCTACTTTGATTCTTTTAAGCTCATTGGTCCTCTAAATTCAAAAGGAACAAAGAAACGTGTTTTTTTTCCAACATTAGTACCGAAAAGGGTTTGTTTTATGCCTTATTTGATGTAATTTATATGTTGCATTTTGCACACATCATGTTTCACTGCACTCACTTAAGTTCGACTGATTGCAAGGAAGAAGTTTCTGGGGAAGTTTCCTCTGCAGAAATATGGTAGATTTCCAGCTCTTGCAGATGAAGCAATGAGCCTGAACCATAAATAAATGTTACAGTAGCTAAGGAGCTTGCTGTTAAGTTTTTTGGGGAGAGTGTGAGAGAAGAGAATGTGGAAATTGATGATCTAGTGTCTGAGGATGAGAAGGCAGTACCCGAAGTTGAAATGGAACAAGAAACGTCTAGAACTTAAGAATCTATGAGGCAGTTGCCTGAGATTACTGATGAAAGTCTTGCCAAAAGATTACAAACTTTGCGGGGTAGTCTTGGAAATTCTCCTTCTTAGATACCCACTGCTACTGATGTGCAAGGTAATGAAGACGCGATGACCCAAGGCCATGTATATTAACTGAACCAACCCTTAGTGTTGTTGAAGAAAACTTTGTTGCTAATGTTGCCTAAGCTGAAGAAGTACCTCGTGTAGTTTTTGAACCAGTTACTTTACAAGAACCTATTTGTATTTTTGAAGCCAGAAGCTCAGGTGGTGGTAATTTGGAAGTTCCTGAGAGCTTAGGAATGGGTAGAGATAGTAGTAAAATACCCATCCTTGATGATTTCAGTGATGACGATGATGTGGATGTGGTCGGTCTAAGAAGAAAGGTTGTTGTGCTGAGCAAGATTCTCTTATGAAAGATGCAAAGATATTGTATCTGGAAGATCAAATGGAAAACAATGATAGCCGAATAGAACGGTTGGAGGGAGATGTCACAATGTTTATCTCATTATTTTATGATCTTAAATGTAAACTCGAGAAGAAATTTGGTGAGGAATTTATTAATGAAGGTGACAGAGAGCGATCTGAGTAAAGAAAAAAGCCAACTCTTGAAGAAAGGGCTCAACTTGATGCTGTGCGTGAAGCATCATTGCAACAATATCTAAATATTCCACATCCAAAGAAGAGAGCTCAGCCAATGAAGATGAAAATAGAGATAGTTTTTACAAATAATCTAAATGTCAATCCGTTGAACGAAAATTTGAATCCGATTGATCCAAGCAAGGTTCCTGATATATTTTTTACATATGTTGGTAAGAGCTTATATGATAAGCTTGGCAACAAGTCTGGCATTGTTAGCTGTAGATATGACATTGATAGAAACATGTGGATTGTTACCCGAGCTAACTAGGAGATTGAATGTTAAAAGACTCAAGCTGCTTTTGAGTCACTAATTAAGCCAGACTTTAGACATTGATCAGTGCTCCATACGCGGATTGCAAGACTGATGGACCTGGTTGGGCATTCTTTAGAAAGTTAGAGTACGTAATTAAATATAACTTATCTACGTTTGTGCAAAAAATATTAGCCCAACTCGCCCAGGATCAAAAAAATTTCGCGGTTCTCGCAACTCGTGGTGGTTCTCATTTGAACCGAATCATATATATATCTATACATACATATATATATATATATATAGATTGTTGGGATTGAACCCTTACAAAGGAACATATGATATAGAGCCAAAATACTATATCTACGGATTGGTCCTTCTATCAGAGTTTAGATCCTCTGATCGCCTAAACTCTGCCTTCTAAATTCTATTACCTATGCATCATCTGCTACACCAATTATCAAAGGTCTGACAGAAGAAAAGAAGCAGAGCTTGGTCATCAGAGTTTTAGTTTACTAGTTCTATTTTCAATGTAACAGTGCATTTGCACTATTAGATGTTCGGCATCAGTGTTTTGAGTTTGTTAGTTTATTGTTAGATGTCACTATCAACTCTGACGTCATCAAAAGATCCTCAGAGGTTAGATAGTTAGTATAAATAGTTGAGTCGATGTAACAGTACATTTTGTCTTGTTAAAAAGATCCTTGCACCAATCATCTTCTTCAATTTCGGTACTATCAAATTGTGTTGCAATAGGCTGAGGGGGAGTTTGTGAATCAAATCCAAAGTTTACAAACTTGAAAGCATGATGATGATGAAAACAAACGATTTTTACTTGTAGTAAAAGTTTTCCACTCTATTCCGTTGCATTTACTTTCAATTTCAATCATATTTCCATTTTTGAAACAAAAACTACAAGTAAATCAAACTCAGATCCTAACAATTGGTATCAGAGCTTGGTCAATCAAAATTTGATTAACATCAATTTGATTTGAAAGATCAGCTCTCCCTGCTAATCAGTTTGATAGTTTTACTTGAAAACAGAGTTTTATTACGTTCAAGTTTTTAAAACACAAATATGTGGTAAACAAGCAGAAATGTCTCAAAACACACAGGATTCCAACATTGGATCCATGTTTAAACCACCGATGTTGAAACGAAATGAATATTTCATATGGCAACGTCGGATGGGTCACATCCTAGCTCACCAAAACACCGGCTGTTAGCGATCTATTGTGTATGGACCACATATTCCAATGATTCCCAGCACAGAGGATCCCAATACTCAAGTGCCAAAAAGTCCCGAAAATGACTCTGAGCAAGACTTCCAGAAAATAGAGTTGGATGCAAAAGCGTTTAGCATTGTTGCTTTCGCGCTACCCAATGATATCTATGCTGGATTGCTCCACTACAACAGCGCAAAAGAGTTATGGGATGAACTAAAAGAACAGTTCGGTGGGACTGAGGAGATGATAGAGAATAATAGAGAAGTTTTAAATCAATAGCATGAGACGTTTTGTCACGTAAAATGTGAGTCGTTAAAACAACAGTTCGAACGTTTTAGTTGTCTTATTAGTGAATTGAAACTTGTTAATGTAGAATTTTCAAATTCGACTGTCAACAGTCGTTTCTTAAGATCATTACCAGAAAAATGAGAGACTGTAGCTTACATACTCGAACATCTATTGGGTTTAAAGAAATGACTCTCACTCAACTTCATGGTCGACTTCTCACTTATGAGAGATAGTTGAATCAGAAAAAGAAGTTACAATAGTTTGGGAAAACAACTTATGACTATACCCTGGGTAACACTGCTCTTTATAGTCATGAAGAGAGTTCTGGTAGTGGAAAGGATCAAGGTTATGATCATTATATTGATATAACATCTGGAACCAATTTTACCTCTGATCCTTACACACTCAATTTTTCTTTTGCTGCAAATGGGGAAAGCCAAAACTCTGACAATATGTCCTTTGAAATGAATGACTTACATTTTGAACCAACTGATTTGGAAGAAATTGACATTTTACACCAGTTGGCACTTTTAAGTGTTAGAGCAAGTAAATTTTACGAAACGACTGCTAAGAAGTTTCCAGGATTGCATGGGGTGTTAAAAGTGGGGTTGGATAAATCCAAAATCAAATGTTATAAGTGCAATAGGTTAAGACACTTTGCCAGGGAATGCAGATCTCAAACAGCAGGACCAATTGTGACTCACCCAGTGTAACATCTGCCAAAATCGGATCTTTGAAAATCCCGACTCGAGTTGTTAAACCGTATCTTTCTGAAATAAACAAAAAAATGTAATTATTTAATATTTTAATATTTCGTAAATTAAACTAACTAATATCATAATCATCGAGATTTAAAATATTAATTTTTATTAATATCTCGGTTCGTTTGTTAAGTTTTTATAAAGAAATGAATTAACAAAGTTAGCTTTACAAAAGAAATTAATTAACTTGGTTAGATTTTGTGGTTATATGAATCATGAACTTAAGGACCCAATCTGTAGAATTCGAGGGGTTAGTGTGCATTTTATTGAAACTTAAATTTGGAAATGAATAAAAAGGTCAAAATTGTGTTGAAGTGGGATTCGAACCCGACCAAATACGCTGGAACATCATCATGTCAACCAACTGTGCTACATGTTCTTTTTGATATTAAACTTAGGGGGAAGGGAATGGCTAAACACCTAAAGTGTTTAAACTTCAAAATCAACCAATGAGAGCGTGCTACGTCAACCCACCTAAAGTGTTTAAACTTTTGATCAAAAGTGTTGGCAATGGTTAGACACTTGATGAATTGGTAAACTTTTTTTGTTTTTTTGTTTTTAAATAAAACAACTAAAACATTAAAATTAATTACAAAAAACCATTACATTAAATTCTAACTTTAAAAAAACATAAAATTCTAAAAAATTACTTTGTCCCACATTGGTGTGGGAACAAACTAAGGAGTTATTTATAAGATTAAAATCTAACACTCTATTGAACTGTTTGTGCAATGTTTTACCACAAGTCCTACCCGCGCAGGGGGTGCAACCCAACAGGAATTTGGCTAGGCTCGTGCACGTCCTGCGGACACGAATGTAACTTTGAAAAACTGAGCATGCGTGCCATCGTTTTTGGGTTTTAAAAAAAGAATTAATGTTTTTTGTTTTTTCTTTATTATTTGGGTTTTAAAAATTTTTGCTTTTTTTTAAATTAATGACAAACCAACAACAACTGCAACCACTTCACCGAAGCGGCAAACCTTTACCGCCTGACCAAGTTTGCCGATCGGCAAAGGGTGTCGGTGGCAGTGTTACCGCGCGACAAACCCGTTTGCCGATCGAGTTTGTCGCCCACTCCCTTCCCCCCTTAGACTTTATTTCTTTTATACTAAACCTGAAACATGAAAAGGGAAGAAACAGAACAAAAGGGTGTTGTGGACTAGACTCGAACCCAGGATCGTTTGTTAATCAGTGAATGCACAAACCAACTGGGCTGTCATGCCTTATGTGTCAAACCTGAACCCGATAAGTGTATGCTCTTTAGAGACTCAAACCTATCATCTTCTTCACCAGGTTGAACTCACAAACGGGTTTTAACACAACCCGGTCGCAGCAGCCTTGTTACCCAACGTTTCAGCTCCTGATCGGTTTCGTTGAGATTGTTTCCTTGGCGAAATGATTCGTGCAATAATCAAACGCTCATTTATTACCTTAATCAATTCATTTTCATCTCAATTAAAATCACCATTAATACTTATTAAGCATATGATCGGGTTATGACGAAATCAGTGAAATTAGTTTATAAAATCCATACCTTTCGAATACTCTGAACTTTCTACACCAATCTCCACTGTTAAGATCGAGTTTCATCTATCATATCGCACGGATTTAACCGAAGAACAAGTCCAGGGCTCGTAACTTTCATCAACGATATCTCCTTTGATTTTTGTCCATTAGAAGTGATTCCAGAGCCTAAATTTATTTATTTTTCATGCTCTTCAAATTCCTATCATCGATTTCTGTATTTGAGGATTTTATGAATTTGAATTTAACTCCTTGATAAACTAGAGTTCTTGAGTTCTTGAAATTGGGGTTTTTGATCTAAGACACCTATTTTAGTGAAATTGAATTTACCCAACTGTTCTATATCATACTAGATTGGTTCATGTGAATTTTGGGAATTTCCGGACTTGTTATGGATATATTGTGAATTTTAGCGTATTAAATAAATTTATTAAGTAAGGGAAAAATACTAATTTATGAGAATATAATATTCCAAATAATATAATCTGAAATTTTTCTGTAATTAATCAGACGTGGAATTTTAACAATAAATTTCATATTTAATTACGTTACCGGGCATAACATGTAGATCTATTAAATTGGAAAACTAGTTATAGCATTGTTATAAAAAATGACTAAATTGTTATTACAGCAATAATATTTTGTTTTTAGTTTATGATTTGTCAAATGGTTAGAAATTGATGTATAGACCCATTATATATTTATTGCATAAAATAATATTTATTACAAAGGTCCCCAAATCAAGAACTCGAATCACTAGACCCATGATATCGTTCACTTTTAATCTAGAATATATTTGTTATATCATATTTAGGGCGATTTGGTCATTTGACTCGCCTCGTATGCTCGTGTGGTAATTCTCGTGGAACCTTTCTTCGCAACCAGTGTGTAGATTCAACTACTTTCCTCTTTTTGCCATTAACTCTTTTTGGGGTGTATCTCATGCTTGATTTCAAATTTATTATTTAAATTGATAACATGCTATTCGATGTGTTTCTATGTGTCACTTGTTGCTAATTTCTATTGTTTCTCTATACGTTCACCTATGTGTTACTCGCTTTGTGTCACAGGTTTCGCGTGGATCCACCTGGCTGACCGGTTCCCCACGGCCATGGGTCGAACTCGGTATCGCCATCATTGTTTTACAGATTCGCCTTTCGGGGCTTGAATCTCTATGTGTCTATGGTTACTAATATTATTATATTTGTGTTGCTTATGAGATATGTGTTGAATTCTTGTTATATTGAAAGACCTAGTTTCACATTTGATAATGCATGTTATAAAATAAAGTTTTCTTAAAATAACAAAACAAAAACGTTTTTAAATAAAAACCGAATCTATTCACCAACATGTTTGTTGACCCAAAACTCTTTTACGCGTGATACAGGTGCACAAGGGTGGGCGGATTTTGAGTTGAAGACATGTAGTATTGCCTTAGTAATAAACCGGCTATGAAATGTTGCTTTTGTTTACTTGATCTTGTAACTTGATATTAATATATGAAATCTATGTTATGTGTGACAAATCTAAAGTGGTGTCTTTAAATATTTAAAACTTATAATAGTGTCAAAATCTATGGGCAGTCAATCTGCCCCGTACCATTCCACTGCGGGTCGGGGTGTGACACCCAGGCCCTAGACCTCAAAGCACTGCTCATTATTCCCATTATACCCTTGTACCACAAATGCAACATACTGCAAACTTTGCACATCCTGCTACTAATGTCCCTGTCCATTATATCCAAACACATGTTCCACAGATTCAGTATGTTCAAGCACCACCTCAAGTAGATGTGCAATAAGCTCCACATGTCACACAAACTACTCAAACCACTGCTCTGGCAGAAGGAACCAACAAAGCTTCTTTATACAAGGTTTTGTTGATTGGAGTAGTTTGCCTAAGGATTTATCTGATGAAAACTTTGCTCTAATGGCTAAAAATGATTTTGCAAATGAAAATATTTGTTTAATGGCCTTAGAAACTATAGTTGAAGGTGTAGAGTTTGTGGAACAAGGGGCAAAATCTGATGAAGTTCAAAGTTGTGATGAAGCAGTGGTTACACCAGTGATTGATCAAAACATTGTTGATGAAGAAAAGATCTATCTATCTGACCCATGAGATACTGATGTGTGTGAAGATGATTGTGAGTGTACTTTTATGGCTGCTTCCAAGGTATCATCTCAGATACTAAAGGATCTCTCTTCTGAAAAATGTATAATAGTTTTTGCTAACATCAAACAGGTGAATGAAAACCTTAGGAACAAAATGTTAGAAAATGAACTTAATTTTGAAAAACTTGTCAAAGAGTTAAAATCAAAATTGTTTTCAAAAGATTCTGAGATAAGTAGCCTAAAGCATGAAGCTAGCATAACCAAGGACCAACTCCAAACTATGGTAGATAAATACTAAGTTTGCAACAAGGAGTTAGAGGATACCCAGATCACATGTGAAAAATGGGTAGAATCTTCAAAAGGTTTTGAAATTATGCTAGACAAAACAGATCAAGAGTAACATAAAATTTGGCATTGGTTTTGTAACTGAAGAAGAAGCCAAAGAAAATGTTACAAAAATTGATTCTGGAAAGGTCGAAGTAGTTCCAACAAATTTGGCTGGAAATGAGATAAAAATCACTGATAAAAATGGTAACAAAATTTCTCTGGAAAAACACGAAGGGTCTTCAACTTTTAAAGATTGAGAAATATCAATTCAAACCCACATGGTCATATGAATGTGATATTCTTGAAAATTTCAAGCCAATGGACTTCTCAACTCTTGAAGGTGTCAAGGCACCAAAGGCAAGAATCATTCCTATCAAAGATCTTCCAACAGAGGTTACAACATCTGCTGAGAAGAAATCAGATAAAAAGAAAAATGAAAAGATCAAACATCTATTTTGTGAATTTTTCAAAAAAAGAAACCATGTAGCTAACAAAACACATGTAATCCCAAATGATTCAAAATGTTTTATCTGTGGGAAAACAAATCATCTAACTCATGAGTGTGCTTATCTTCAAACCTATGATCAAAAGGTAAAGAGATCAAAGCAAAAGCTCTTGAGAAAGAAAGTTCAAGCTCTACTAGAAATAAATCTAAGCAGACCTTTGAACCTGTTGAAACATCTATCACAAAAGCATTAATCAAAACCTCGGTTCCCAGAGAGGTACAAGTGACAGATGCTCCACCTGCCAACAGGTATCCAAGGAGACATGGACAACCAGCTTATCAAAAGGTTCCTATGAGCTGTGAAGGTTACAAAAAACCTTCAAAGCCCAAAGTGAATAGATATCCTCATGGTTACCAACATCTGACAGGAAATTGTTCACAACAGTGGATACAAAGGCAAACTCAAACCACTGGCCATACTCGTGGATTTGAGAATGGACAATCTGTGAACCCATCCAAAGCCATTATGGCTTTGGAATCTCATTTGAACTAATTGTTTACTTGTGTGCAGGGAGCTTCTACTTGCCTTGATAGTTTATGGTATGTAGATAGTGGTGGCTCCAGGCACATGACAGGAGGTAGAGCCCTTCTCAAAGACTTCTTGGCTCATGGAGGGGGTGATATATCTATTGGTAACAATTCAAAAGGAAAGGTGTTGGGCTCAGGGTGTGTCCAGGCTGGGAATCCCAAATTTGAAAATGTTAATTTAATGGACAGTCTAAAATTCAATCTTCTGAGTGTCTCACAAATGAGTGACAAAGGATATGGATCCTTCTTCACAAAGAAAACTTGTCAAATTGTAGGACCAGAGGTTGTTAAAAAGATTAATCAGATTATTGCTGAGAGTAAAGCACAACTTGTTGCTCATAGGAGTAGCAATGTGTATGTGGTTGATATGTTGAAAGATAACCCCATGTCTAATGCATGCCTGTTCTCAGTTGCTTCCAGGAAAGAGACAGAGTTATGGCATAGAAGACTTGGGCATACAAATATGAAAACAATCACCACACTCTCTAAAAATTGTCTTGTCAGAGGTTTACCACATAAACAATTTACTTGTGAAGAACATTGTGTTTCCTGTTTAAAAGGCAAACAACATAAAAGTTCTTAAAAGTCAACTGAAGAGTCCAAAACAACCCAGTGTCTGCAACTGCTACACATGGATTTGTTTGGCCCTGTAAAAATCATGAGTTTGATGAAGAAAATATTTTGTTTAGTCATTGTTGATGATTTTTCAAGGTTTAGATGGACTTCTTTTTACACTCCAAAGATGAAACAACTGGTGTATTGCAAAATTTTGTCAAACAAGTTGAAAAGCAATATGACCTTCCTGTAAAAAATTTTAGGAGTGGTAATGGGACAGAGTTTAGAAATAAGGAGTTAGATGCCTTCTGTGAGTCAAAAGGGATTGCTAGACAATTCAGTGTCCCAAGGACTCCAGAACAAAATGGGGTAGTTGAAAGGAAAAATCGAACTCTAATTGAATCTGCAAGAACCATGCTAACAGACTCAGGTTTACCCTTGTCTTTTTGGGCAGAGGCGGTAAACACTGCTTGTTATGTTCAAAACAGAGTTTTGATAAACCCCAGGCATCAAAAGACTGCCTATGAACTGCTTTACAATATCAAACCTCTGATCTCATATTTCAAAGTTTTTGATTGTCCTTGTTTCATTTTGAACTTAAAAGATTCTATTTTTAAGTTTGCAGCCAAAGTTGACTGTGGTTATTTTCTGGGATACTCAACCACTGCCAAAGCCTACAGAGTGTTTAACTCTAGGACCAAGTGTGTTGCAGAAACTATGAATGTGAAGTTCAATGAACTTTCATCTTTGAAAATCCCAGCAAATCCTGCTGAATTGTTTGATCTGGATAAATTTACATTTGAAGATGTGTCTGTCAAGACTAACACTGCAGGTACATCACAGTCATCACCACAAGAGCAAGGATATGATTTGCATTCTTCCAAACTTCAGGATCCGTCCTTCAAGCAGAGGAGCAGATGTTAGTAACCATGGTGAAAGCTCTGCTGGTTCAACAGCGGTTAACTCTCAATCCTCTGCCTGCTCTCAAAACCAAAACACTATTGATAAAAATCCGTCAAATCTGGATAAAAATCAACAAACATTCACTACCATATCACCCATACCACCTCCATTCCAATCAGAGGCTGGACCATCAAATTCACCAATAGAGGATAGCTCAGATGATACACATTTACAAGCTTCACCTCAAAATGAACTTGTCCCATATCAAGGTGATTTGATCTTCCTCAAAAGCCATCCTTTGGATCAAGTTATTGGCAACATAAATGAGGGAGTGCTCACAAGAAGCCAATCCCAAAACATTTGCCTCTTTACTGGCTTTCTATCACTCATCCAACATGTCAAGTACCAAGAGGCACTGAAAGACAATAGTTGGGTAGAGGTTATGCAAGAGGAGCTCCTTCAGTTTAGAAGACAACAAGTTTGGGAACTTGTACCACTACCTAAGGATGTAAGTCCAATTGGCACAAAGTGGATCTTCAAGAACAAAACAGATGAAAGGGGTATTGTTGTCAAGAACAAAGCAAGGCTCGTGGTTCAAGGCTACAGACAGGAAGAAGGCATTGACTATGATGAAACCTTTGCTCTTGTAGCAAGGTTAGAAGCCATCAGACTGTTCTTAGCTTTTACTGCCTACCACAACATCAAAGTGTTTCAAATGGACATCAAAAGTGCATTCCAGTATGGAAAGATCAAGGAAAAAGTGTATGTGTGCCAACCTCCTGGATTTGAAGATGCATTTCATCCTGATCATGTGTACAGGTTAAACAAAGCATTATATGGTCTTAAACAAGAACCAAGAGCCTGGTATGAAACTCTATCCACTTTTCTCTTATCCATAGGTTTTTCAAGAGGTAAAATTGATAAAACATTTTTTTAAAATGGAAAGGAAAAGATTTGATGCTTGTCCAAATTTATGTGGATGACATCATTTTTGGATCCACATGCACTGCCATGTGTGAAGAGTTCAGAAAACTCATGGCAGCAGAGTTTGAAATGAGTGCAATGGGTGAGTTGCAGTGTTTCCTTGGTTTACAAGTCAAACAAATGCACAATGGCACTTTCATCCATCAAAATAAGTATGTCAAAGAATGACTTAAAATTTTGATATGGATGATTGTAAACCTTGCAGCACAACCATGGCAACTTCAAATCTGGTCACTGTTGTTGATAAAGATGACTTGGTTGATCAAACACTTTTTAGAAGTATGATTGGGTCTTTATTATACTTAACTGCTTCTAGGCCAGACATCATGTTTGCAACATGTGTTTGTGCCAGATCCCAGTCACTACCTATAAAGTCTGATCTTATTGCTGTCAAAAGGATATTCAGGTACATAAAAGGTGCTCCCACACTTGGTATCGGGTATCCTGCTAATGGAAATATTGAGCTTTCAGGTTACTCAGATAGTGATTTTGCTGGATGCAAGACAACAAGGAAGTCAATATCAGGATCCAATTCCTAGGTAATTGCCTATTGTCTTGGCAAAGTAAAAAAGCAAGTTGCAGTTTCCACATCCACTGCTGAGGCTGAATTGCTGCAAGTTGCACTACACAAATCCTGTGGCTTCAAAATCAACTTTTGGGTTTTGGTATCACTGCTTTAAAGACTCCTCTCAAAATTGACAGTCAAGCAGTAGAAAATATCATCAAAAATCCTGGCTCTCACTCCACAACAAAACACATTGACATCAGACATCACTTTATTAGGGATTGCTATAAAAAAGGTTTGATTTCTTTACAACATGCCCATACTAAGGATCAGCTAGCAGATGTTCTAACAAAAGCATTGGATACATCTACTTTTAAAAGCTTGATCTCTAGGATTGGAATGCTAAACATGGATTAAAAACAGTTTTTCTGGTGATCCATGTGTAAATAGCATAAAATGTTCTTAGAAAATGAAAATTTCATCCTTAAAAATAGCTTTAAATTGAATTTTTCAATAAATCCTTAACGTGTGTTTCAAACCACTGATAGCATCAAAACACTGGCCGTTTAGAAAAGTCTATCCACTGTTAAAAGTGTATCCTCTGATAGCTTCAAAAACACTGTTCACATCCACGGCCCATGTTGTTAAAAGTTATCTTCATAATCAGTTACCTGAAAATGTTGTTAAACAAGGCGCTGTTACACAACCATGCGGCCTAACTCATGAAACTTTTACTCGAATAACAATAAAGATAAAGTTTCCAAAACACAAGCAGAAGAGGCTGAGCAAACTTTACAAGAACAAAATGTTCGCTCTCAACCTCTGTTGTTGAGCCCACTACTTCTAGTGATCAGGGCATTACAACCACTGCCCTGAAACCCACACCAGCAATTTCCAAAAAGAAACCCAAGAAAAAATCCAAAAACCCTCCAAACCCAAAAAGGGCCATCTGGAAGATGAGATCCCAAAGGTTAACCCAGTGATAACACAAAAATCACTTGAAAACACTAATGCTACTTCTTCACAGCAGCTGTTAGAATCTCAACCTGGCTTTGAAACTCCTCCTTCTTCCTCACAAAAGGAAAAGGTTGTAACCACAGGGATACCAAATTATGAAGCTCTGGATCCACTTGGTTCTATCTTCCATAGACCATCTCCCAGGGCAATGTCTCTTTCTACACCTCAACCTTCACCAACAAAGTCACTACCACCTACCATAATGCCTTTGCTGAATGCAATTGAATTAGAACAGATATTAACCAGTTCTTCTCACCAACCTATCAATGAGAATATACTCCAACAAGTGACTGGGTCTCCTTCTTTATTCTTTGCTAACCCATTAGCAGCTAAAGAGGATACATCCCTTGGGTTACATGTAACCCTAGGTGATAGTTCATCAAGAGCAGCCACTACAATCGTTAAACTCCCAAATTTACCTTTAGACTGTGGTTACATCCCTAAGACTCTGATGAAGGCAACCACTGTGGAGGCTACTACGGTAACCTCTGATTATGTGGAAGTCACCAGTACCAAGAAAAAGGGGCATCTATGTTTGAAACAGGGGTTGAGACTCTTGTTTATGGTAACATAGATAAAACTACCGTTTCTAGTAAGAGTTCAGATGATCCTATTAAGTTTGGTGATGATCTAAAATATCAGGATTTGACGGAGAGAGTTATCAACATTGAAAGTTCTATTCAGGAAATCAAGGATTTACTGAAGCAGATGTTAGCTACAAAGAGCCAACCCTCTGTCCTATCCACTGATGATCTCAAAAAAGCCTTAGACCCTCTGTTTCAACAACAAAAATACTATGCTGATCTTCAACACAAACATCAAATGCAAGAGGTTAGAAACATGGTTGATGCCAGATATATGGATGCTGTTGCAAATATTAAGGCAATCAAGGCTCATCTCCTTCAAACCACTGGTACTCCTCTTCCTACAGTAATCTTGGTCAACACTGATGATGCCAAAAAGGGGGAGACACCTTTAAAGAAAGAAGTGCTAAAGGTTAATGATAAGGATGCACGTCCAACAGTGGTTATCCCTAAACCAGATGGTTCTAAAAAGATTGATGAAACAACTGATATCTTTACAAGGGAAAAGGAAAATACAAAGAAAAGGGTAAGGGTTGAGAGCAGAGCTTTGGTTGAGAAAAAGATAGCTCTGCAAAAAGAAAAAGAAAGTGTTGGTCCTTCATCAAAGAAAATGCATGTTATAAAAACAAGGAAATCAGCATCCATACCTTCTAAACATAAGACAATTGCTAATCCAACCACATCCTCTGCTCCCACAAAAACTCCTACACCTCCTTCTTCAAAAGCAGTTGATACACCAACCACAACAGATGTTACAACACCTGTTGTGTCAACATCTGTTGACACAGCAGAGGTTATAACAGATGTTAATCCAACTACTGCTGTGGTCATATTTTCAACTTCCACCATATCTCTACCCACACCCATAAGAATACCACAACCACAATCACCCAATCTCAAGTTCAAAAGGAGAAAAACCACAAATGTTATATTGATGACAAGATCATTCCTTCTCCTATACCTGTGTCATCTAAACCAGTGTCCACCACAGCAGTTCTCAAAACTCCTTCTTCTCAAATTACAAAAGTTTGCCACTCAATTCCCACTAGAGCTACACGCTATCAAATCAGAGATCAAATATTTCTTTTCAGAAGAAGATCCAGATAAAAGGGAATTCCCATCTCTGAAAGGTTATCCCAAACCAAGAAACTTAGAAGAATATAAGAGGCTTAAAGTCCAACAAGCAGAGGATATCACAAAAAGGGATACCAAGGGAAAGTCTGACAGAGTAACACAAAATTATTGGCAATATCAGTTGAGCAAAGTCAGAGGTTTAGAAGACTATGCAAGAGACTTGAGCAAACAACTGTCAGAGAGAGAAGATGAAAGCCTTAAAAAAGATTACATCAATCACATCATGGAAACCAAGTTATACAAGGCTACAAGGGCACAATTCAAAGACTGGTCTATGAGAGAGTTGGAAGAAGTAGTACAAAGAATGCAAGATATGTTGAAAGATCCTCACAAAAAGCCAACTCCTCCAGATTGGAATAAACACAAGAAACTGCCTGAAAAGAGCTTAAAGTTAAGAAGAATGAAGGAAGAGTTGATTGCTGCAAACTGTGGGTCAAAGAACCAAATCATGAGGTGGACAGAGGTTAAAGTGATTGAAACATACAAATGGCTTGAACAAAAAAGGAAAACTGATCCATCATTGCCAAAGAAGCCAGTGTATCCAGCAGAGGATACAGCTCAACAGACCCAACACTCTTCAAAACCATCTGAAACATCTACTTTATCTATTCATGCCTTAAATCAAAAAAAAGGCAAAAGGATATGTAAGAAGAAGATAAGAGAGTGTTTGAGCATATAACGGAAGGAACCCAAAATATGATTGATTTCCATACTGATAAAACAAGTCAAAAACTTGCAGAAGATCTTTCTCAGATGGCAAATAAATCAATTCTACCTACCTCAACAATAACATACAATCCTAGAAAGCCATCGATCCAAAAATTCTAAAGTGGAAAGTTGACAAAAACTCCCACGAATTGACTTTGCTCAAGTCTAATGGCGATGCTACCAAGATGAGAATGGAGGATGCATATAGGCTGTGTGTAGAAGACCTACAAGAACTTATGGATCGGGTACTTGAAAAGGATGATTATGAGAAATCTCTGTGTTTTGAATTGCAATTTAAAGGCCAGATCAGATATTTCCTGTTGAGATATAAACACCAAGAATAAAAGGTATTTTTGGCATCATCTGTTCCAGGGGGAGATTGTTGGGATTGAACCCTTACAAAGGAACTGATGATATAAAGCCAAAATACTCTATCCGCGGATTGGTCCTTCTATTAGAGTTTAGATCCTCTGATCGCCTAAACTCTGCCTTCTAAAGTCTGTTACCTATGCATCATCTGCTACACCAATTATCAAAGGTCTGACAGAAGAAAAGAAGCAGAGCTTGGTCATCAGAGTTTTAGTTTACTAGTTGTATTTTCAATGTAACAGTGCATTTGCACTACCAGATGTTAGGCATCAGTGTTCTGAGTTTGTTAGTTTATTGTTGGATGTCACTATCAACCCTGACGTCATCAAAAGATGCCCATATGTTAGATAGTTAGTATAAATAGTTGAGTCAATGTAACAGTACATTTTGTCTTGTTAAAAAGATCCTTGCACCAATCATCTTCTTCCATTTCTGTACTATCAAATTGTGTTGCAATATGCTGAGGGGGAGTTTGTGAATCGCATGCAAAGTTTACAAACTTGAAAGCATGATGATGATGAAAACGAACGACCTTTACTTGTAGTAAAAGTTTTCCATTCTATTCCGCTGCATTTACTTTCAATTTCAATCATATTTCCATTTTTGACACAAAAACTACAAGTAAATCAAACTCAGATCCTAAACACACACACACACACACACATATATATATATATATATATATTTGTATTTATGAATGAAAATACAATAAATATATATTTTTATATGGATTGGTATAGGGTGTGTGTGTGTGTATATATATATATATGCGTATATCTAGTTGTCTATTTATATCTACAAAAAAAATTTCAAAACAGGTCGAGTTTTGGTTGCCCATTTTGACCGATGTTACAGTACCGATTTCCAATCAAAGATGTGAACAATCTTAAATCTAACAAAATTACAACAAAATCAACTGTTTTTTGCTTCTAGACCCTAGCCGAAAACAAGTTCTATTAGGAATAATGTTAAATCCATAACACAATACATACAAATTTCCAATCTATAATCTGAAAAATCTTAAATCTGAAACAATCACAATGCTAAGCTCTGTTTTTTGCTTCTAAACACTAATCGAAAACGAATTCTATGAGAATTCAATAATGCTATCAAATCTAAGATAAAATGTGGGAATAATATTAAATCTATAGCACAATACATACCAATTTCCAATCTTCGTAGATATGATCGGAGCTTGAGTTATGAGCTGGAAGTTGCGAACATAGCAAGTTTTTGGTGACCATCGGTTGAGAAAGACAAAGAAAGTGACCAGCATCAGGCTAGGAGGCTAAATGTGCTCCTCAAGTTTCAAAATCCTAAAAGGACACATAGTAGAAGAGAAGAAACCTAGTTGCCATTGAACCACATGCCTAACGATAATCCACCACTTGTAGCCTAGTGGTAGGCTAAGTATTTAATGCGGTAAAATATCGGATATCGGTGCAGGACCGATATTTGAGATATTGGTTATCGCAGTGGGATATCGGTGGGATACCTGTAATTTTAATATCATGCTAAATTTTTATATATAGCAATTTATCACTAACATTTCAGTATACTCTACCATCATTAACAACTTAAGCTTTTGCAACTTGCGAAACACTAATAATTGTAGCAAGTAGGAACTGACTAAGATTTAAAACACTAACATTTAACAATAACAACTAACAATTAAGACATAAAACACTAATAGCAGCAATAAGAAGAAAGACGAATGGTAGAAATAAGAAGAAAGGTACTAGTATCGGGAAAATCGGTGATATATTGGTCAAATAAGGGTATAAAATCGATCGAATATCGGTCAGTATCGCTGATATTATCGATACTGATATTCTGACCGATATTTTGCACCGTTGTCTTGGTAGGGGACCGATAACTACATAGGTGGCAGGAAGGCTTGGGTCTCCAATGTAGACCCACCTTTAATCCCTACTTGTGTAACTTTGGTGATTAGGCAATAATGAATAAAGCCTTGCCTCCCTGCAAAGATGTCAGGTTCTATCAATAGCCCACCCGGTTTTCATCCCCCCATATGTTACACCAGACAGTGTTCAGCTCTTGTGGTGACACGTCTGTCAAGTGACAGTTGGCGGTTTGGTTTCCCGAGGGAACGTCCAAACCAAACTCTGTGGGCTCAGTTATGACAACATGGCCTGACTGAGTGAGGTAACGAGGCTCTTCAATTTGTGAAGTGCGATAACCTAACACAAGAAAGTCGCCGTTTCAGAAAAAAGTACATGCCTAATATATGAAGTCACAAACCACAAAGCTTAAAGTACATACCACAGCTGCTTGAGAAAACAAAAAAAATGCATACATTACAATATAGTCTACATTGGTTACTAATTAGTATATATATATAAATTTATAGAATAAATTAAAACCTAAATCATATTTATTTTGTATGGTTGGGTTGAGTATGGTTATCAATGTGTGGCTTTTTGCCTTTGCGAAAATAAATTACTTTAATTCCCTCTAGAGATGGGCATAATAACCGGTTACAAACCCGACCCGTGGAACCGACCTGGAACCGGTTCCGGTTCCTACCCGGCTAATAGTAGAACCGGTTCCGGGTTCAAAAACCTGGTGGTTCCAACCCGGTTCCACATTTTATAAATAAAATCGGTTCGTACCCGGTTCCTACCCGGACCCGGTGCGCACCCGGAACCCGGTTCCGGGTAGGACAAAAAACCCGATACGCCCATCTCTACCGTTAGCTTACACCTACAAGATATAAACCATCACAACCTCGTCGTTGCACGCCATTTTAATTGTGAAAGTTTGAAAATGTAAGTTATTGATATTGGGATGCAAGGAGGCAAGAAGACAAGGAACTTACAATCGGTTTCTAATAGTTTTGCATATTTTTTCATTGAATTGACCGAATGAATAGGTTTCTAATAGTCTTTGCAGTCTTTTCCATTTAATTGTAACATTAGGAACCGGTTCTTCTAAGGAACCGGAACCGGTTCCAACCCGACCCGAACCGGGTACACTCGGTTCTAGTTTTAATGGTTAAAACCCGGGTAGGAACCGGACCCGGTTACAACAAGAACCGGTTCCATTGACACACATTCAGGAACCGGGTCCGGTTAGGAACCGGGTCCGGTTAGGAACCGGTTCTGGGTATAAAAAGGAACCGATTATGCCCATCTCTAATTCCCTCCCACCAGTTAATACCCTTGTCACTACTGACGTAAACAAACACAATATTGAAACCAAACCTAGCCTAAGCCATGATCGTTTACATTTATCAGCACACAAATGTTTAACAAGCCACAAAAGTAGCACACCTATATATTACACACCTTTACGGTTCACATAATCATAAACCTAAAGACACACATTGTAACATGTGTCGGTGAGTCAGCCATGCTAGACCCAACTGACTTTATTCAAGCACACACATCCCCTCACGGCTTCACGTACCATGTTTCCCTTATATCTTAGAGAGAGGCTAGTTCCGTGGAGTCCCTGGACGATTGGCAAAATGATATGTGTGATGAGAATCTGTTCCAGCATCATTGTTGAAATTGTTTTAAGTTCGGTTGTTTTTCAATGCTAGATTTTGTTTCAGGTGAAATGCTTTTTATAGTTCTCACTTGCCAAGGATAATCTGAACCAGCCTCAGTTGTCCCGAAGATTAACATTAGGGCAAGAAATGGTATAAGCCAGTTGATCTTGATTGCCATTTTCTTGATCTATTTCCAAATTCCTGATAAAAAAACAAAAAGGGGATAAAGATTTTACATCTCACCTAAGTCAATTTAACAAGATTAATGATAATTAATTCAGTAACATTTCAATTATCCAAACATTGGAGAGCTACTAGGAAAATTATAACATGTTTAAACCTCTCCATGAAAACACCATGATTTGATAATATGTGGCCATGTACGTTTGTATACGGCATTGTATGTTACGTTATACTCCCGTACAAGGCATTGCATGGTACGTTTTATGCCTGTATAAGGAAACAAACATGATGGTGTATGCCCATAGAGGTAAGCAACTATTTAAAAATGTTACACTTCAGTATAATATATATATATATATATATATATATATATATATATATATATAACAAAAGTTTGTAACTTGTCTCGTATCTTACCAAAAAGGTTACAAAAGGTGTATCACCTGCTTCTATTACAAATATAACAAAAGTTCGTTTCACCTAGTTTGTAACTTGTCTCGTATCTTATATTAAATTCATATTTCATGAAAAGATTACTGCATGTGATCGATATTACATACTCCAGTTGAAAGAAATATGTAAAAATACTTCATTAACTTACTTATTTGTGTGGTCCAAGCGAATAACTATGTTTTTATACTTACTTTATCTAGAACAAAGTGCTATGTAGCAAGGATTTGGATACTGTATACACATATCCAGTATATATATAACAATAAACAAATTACTGGTAACGTTATTTTAGTTCAATCAGTCGTCCGGTATGCAGTATAAGTATATAAGATAACTACCAATATACAAATTATTTGGCGAATACATATTATTAAAACTTATGAATTTAGAAGAGTATTAGGTATTAACAAAAAGAAAGGGTTAGAATAACATACCACAAGATATTTTTCTTTTATCTGGAGAAAATGTCTTGATGAGTGGTTTCAATAACCCTGGATTATACAGGGGAAGGTATTTACTGTGTAGCTTATTTTTAATTTCTCATAATAAATGTAACTTTTTTTATAAATATCTCCTTCATAAAGTTACTACATGATAGTTTATAAAATCGAGAAAAAAAGTGAAATAGAAAACGCATACTTAACACCGTGGGGTATGGTGGGACGGGGGTCGACACGTGTCAATGGAGGGGCACCGCCGGTCACACCACAATTTGGTGGGTATGGTGGGGCGTGGCTAGGCCACGTGTATATTTATTTATTTTTCTTTTTTTATAAACAAACCTAAAAATATTATTAATAACCCCTAAAAATTACAAAATACATAAAAAAAAACATTAATATTAAACATAAACATACTAAAATTAAAAAAAAAAACCTACATAAAGAAAACCATTACAAATATTAAACATAAACATACTAAAACTTAAAAAAAAAAAAAAAAACCTAAAGGGTTAAATAAATATCGAAGAGGGCGAGCTTTTCGAACGGGCGCCTCTCCTTAGATCGGTACTCGATATTTGCCCCGCCACCCGGTCGTCATGGCTAATGTCCCCGCCCGGGACGCTTTCGTAGTAGGCCTTGAAGCGATCTAGTTTCGGGCGTAGTTCGCGCCACTTGTGTTGGCACGCGTTGAGGTTGTGGCGGTTGTTACCAGCGTTATGTTGATAACTTGCGAAAGCCGCTGGCCAGTATACCGGGTTTCGCCGGGTTGTCGAGCTTTCATGGAGTCCACGACGCCAGTTACGAGTGCGATCTCTTCTTCGTTAGTCCAGGAAGCCATGGGTGTCGGTTGTGAAGGATGGCGGTTTGGGGTAGCGAAGAGCACAGTCGGGGTGGGGTGTCGGTTGTGAAGGATGGTGGCTTGGCCAACCCAACAGTTGGTTTTTAAAATTCAACCGGTCAACCGCTTGGTCAACCCGCCTATAATGTTGGCCAATTAAAACCCACCACCTCAGCTGGGTAGCCCCGCCCAACGCCGGGTGCCAAAGCCCCGCCCAAGGGGCCATGCCATAAGCCATGCCCACCCGGGGTGGTAACACCGACGTTGCCCTCCGACCCACGCCCCAACCCCCGCCCCATACCCCACAGCCTAAGGGATTTATTGATAATGGCGTGATTATCTTTTGATAAATATCACCTTCATAAAGTTATTACATAATAGTTTAGAAAAAAGTGAAATAGAAAACGCATACTCAAGGGATTTATTGATAATGGCATGATGATCATCAAACTAGAGGTTGAAATAAAAAGACCGGGAATACTTACACAATGCACATAAACATAAACAAGTTCGGATTAGTATGGGTAAATAGTTTAGTTTGGATTAATGCATAGATAGGTTATCCACTCAAGCTCTTTTTATTCATCTGTAAGTATGGGTAAATAGTTCAGGCACATATTCTCTAAAAAATTCAACCTTTGACTTAAGCTCTTTTTATTAATTTGTATACTCTTCAGGCACATATTTTTAAAAAGAATCAACCTTTGAATAGGTACTTTAAATAAGGTAATATATTTATAAGTGAATAAGATAATTAAATGACTTAATGTTTCAAGATAAGTTTAATAATTACCATGTAAACACTTTAAGATAAAAGGTGACTACATATATCCAGTGCCAATGTCGGTCCTGAGGAATCATATACCATGTACAAGCTAAAAAAGTTGCCCAAACGAATTATATAAATTATTTTCTTAAACAACGATTCACATTATAGGCTTATAGTAATTAAAAAAACAAAATCATAGCATTAAAATTACAACAAGGATTCACATTATAGGCTTATAGCAATAAAAAAACAAAATCATAGCATTAAAATTACATACCCTATAATGTATGGCATATTTGCAGCCTATGTTCCACATCGTTCAAGTGTCCGAGTATTCGAGTTCAACCTGGCATATACCCACCCAATGAGTAAGCCGGCTACGGATATATTAAATAGCAAGATAAATTCAGATATTCAAAGAAAATGCAAATACTTTATGAATATTAATTCGTCTAAACGAGTCTTGGTTTTGAATAAACTTTATAAGTGTATTCTAAACAAAATTGTATAATTTATCAAAAAATTAAGAAAATAATGACGATTTTTTATGTTGAAAGAAAAATTATTTGTGTTCTTAAAGTGTAAATTACTGGATAAAAAAACTTCTTTAATCTTAAAACTGAAAAGATAGAAATCAAATAGATTATTAGCAAGCCTAAATTATATTAGAAATGAGGACATAGAAAGAAGTATGAGACCTCAGCGAGCACAAGCACACAAAATGCTTGAATCCAATTCTCCCAGCAAAGTAAAAAAAATGTTGTCAAGAGTGAGAATTGAACTCAATACCATTAAATGTATAAGTAATTACTAAACCAATGAACAAACACATCAACATGTTTTTGCTTTAGAATTAAATGCTACTTATCAAATACACTACTCGAAAAACTAAAGAAAAAACAAGAAAACGCAAAGGCTCGAACCAGATACCAAGAGTTTAAACTTAACGCGTAGACCATTGCACTGTATAATGTCTAAATTTATTATACAATATATATATAATATAGATACAAAATTTAAGGCCCTAAGGGAAAATGGGCCTCGGCCGGGGTTGGCTCGCCCACACCTAGAGTCGGCCCTGGCTATATTATTCATAAAAATCAACTATGAATTAATATTATGGAGTGTGGGGGGTTTGGGTTAGGGGCAATGCTCGACACGTAACAGATATAGGCTCTACCAGTCCACACCCAAAAAAGTGAAGTGTGGAAGCGGCATGGTCAGGCCAGCTTGAGGTGCCATATGGTTTTTTTAAGTTGACAATTATATAAAAAACACAACTTATATTAATTTAAAAAGAAATACATAAAAGATAATCCTAAAAAATTTAAAAAACCTACTTATTAAATCCAAAAAAATAAAAAGAAAACCTTCTTATTAAATCCTAATTAAATCCCAAAAAAATATAAAAAATACTTACTTATTAAATCCTAAAAGAAACTTAGTTATTAAATCCTAAAAAACCTATTTATTAAATCATAAAAAATTACAAAGTACGTTAAATATTAAAGTGGGAAACTCACTTAAAATCCGTATTCCCATCGTGCCTGTACTCGATCTTCGTGATTTTGACTCGATCGTCGTGGGTCAAGTCGCCCGCAGGACATGGTCGAAGCAAACTTTAAACCGATCCAACTTCTGTTTGAGCTCACGCCATTTGTGTTGACATGTGTTTAGGTTGTGACACGTGTTGCCGACGTGTTGTTGGTATTGCTGAAACGCTCGACCTCAATACGCGGTTTGACCGCATTGTAGAGTACATTGTGCGTCAACAATCAATGTCACTAGTGTTATTTCCTCCTCTTCGGTCCAATGCACCATGTTCTGTTTTTTTTTGTGGGTTTATGTAATTTGGGTTGGGTATTGGTTGAAGAAAAATGAGAAAATATGTAATTTGGATTGGGTATTTATAGAGAAAAATGTAACTTTTTTAAAAATTTGATTTACCATACCGGCTACCCCAACGGCTACATCAAACCAGCCAATCAAATTCAGCCATGTGACCCACCCCCACGCGAGGCTCAATCCCCACAACAAAAGGGCGACGCCATGCCAAACGCTTGCCCGTTTTGGTGTAGCTAGCGTTATAGCCAAACCACCGCCCCAACTCACGCCCAACACCCCACAGTCGAAGGAGTTAGCAAGTCAACACCTTAGACTATGTGTTACCATAGCGCCCCAATCTCAGATCCGGTGCCACATCAGCTTGTTGGCGCCCTACATACCACAACACGGTGGCGCGGTTGTTGGCGCGGGGCACAACACTTGGGCGAACCACGGCGTTGAGAAGAAGAGATTGAGGGGGTGGGTTCTTTTTGACCATGTATGGACCAATGAAATCACCTTGATTGATTTTCTTCAAGTGACGGCGACCACCGGTGGTGCCACCATCGTCTTCATCATCACCGATTGCAGAAAGGAGACGGATTCCAGATTTCAGGTGACGACGTCGGCGGCTTCAAAGATAAGATTTAGATTGCTGTTTAACTGGGATTTCAATTTGGAATTGTCGGCGGCTTCACAGAGTAGCTTTAGAATTTATGGTTTCATAGAGGAGCTTTTGAATATAAAATAAGTATATCTGAAACAGGTTCACGTATTTACAAATCAGTTAACTTTTTAACATTGGCACACTGCAATTCTTTTTTATATTCTTTTATTAATAATTAATAATTTATCCCTGTTACGTATTAAATATAGTATATTTTAGTTAACCTTTTTTATTTATGAAATTAGATTTATAAATGTTCAATATATTTGTAGTTTTAAGTTAATTGTTTTTACATAATTTATATTTATATATAAAATGAATATATATAAAATGAAATGATTATATAATCACCAACCAAGCCCCTCCCATTACACTCATTTTAAGTATTTCTGGTGAGAAAAAAGTGTACATACGTGTCAGTCACGTGGCAACACTTTTTTCTCAATAAAGCCTCTAACCAAGCCCTATAACAGATAGTCTTATAGCAAGAAGTGTTACTTTTAGACACCTATTACATGCACCCCTTCATCATACCAGTTTTAGTTTTCTACTGTGAGACTTCTTATGTGGGCTCTGTATTTCAGCTATAGAAATGAACGCTCTTTAATTTCTTTTGACAATTCTTGTGTTGGAGCATTCAAGGTAAATCTTGTTTTTTCTTTATGTTTGTGTAGGTGATAGATTATATGTAGATTCTCTATTTTGTATAATATTTGATTAAAGTTATGTGGTTTTTGTTTGATGTTTATGTATTGTTCTTGGTTAATCAATGTTAATAATGGTTTTTCTTTTATTGAAGTCTAAATCAGACTTAACAATTTTGATGAATATTCTACAATCGAGCTTATAGGTTGGTTGTCTGTTCTTCATATTTGTTGTTTATATATTATCTTTATTAATCCAAGTTAATAATATATATTTTTTTGTTTTTTTTTGTATTCAAACCCTAATCGGTGCCGCTACTTATGGATAATTCGATCAGTTCAAAGGTGTTTATTGTTTTTTTTTTCAATCCAATATTTATTGATATGTTTTTAGTATGATTTTTGATCTGTTTATGCTTGTATTCCAAGTTTTATAATAATATGATTCTAACGTAACAAAAGGTTTTGTGGTATGATATGTTCAATTGTTTACATGTATTTTTATAGATGATGGTATCTGTTATCAATATTTATTTTTTATTCTCCAATTTTTAGTTTGGAAAGACTCTAAAAGAAGTAAAAAAACGGATCTTATACATTCACTCAAGGTTTTTAATAATAACAACAATATTTATGTGTTAGATTGTTCAAATTTTCATCCATGTTTCTTAAAGATTGTTGTATGTTTTAACTATATTTTCTGTTTTGAAATGTACATTTTTTTTTAATTTTGGACAGATTCAAAAAATTAATAACAACATTATTATTTAGTTATCTATAATTTTGAAAATATGTTTATTTATAGCCGATTTATTTGATTATAAATAAGTTCAATCATTCTTTTATATCTATTTATCATTTATTTAATTTTCAAATTTTAGAAACTTACAACACCAACTTATATTCTTTGACTAATTTTGAATCTATAAGATCTAATTAATGAGTTAATTTAATTAAAGAACTAATAATAAGTTATTCATAGCCTTATTCTAAAATTGTGTATTTAAAACTTAATAAATTGTGTATTCAAGTTATTATACTTATAATGATTTCCATTTATACCATTCGCATTTTGTATTTAAAACTTAATTAGAATCCTAAAATAAGTTATTCATTGTCTTATACTAAAATTGTGTATAAATTTTTATTAACTAAATCGGATTACGATTTAGCAATACCATATTTAGTTATGTATATTTTTGAAATATAAAATATGTTTATTTATGACCGATTTCAAAATCAATTCAATCATTCTTTAATTTGTAATTATCATTTGTTAACTTCATAATTTAACAACCTTATAACCAAACTTATTTTATCTGTTTATTTTTAATAGTTTATTTTTAATATGAAAGACGTAATTATGATGGTAATATAATTATGGAGCAAATCAAGATCAATCAAGTTATTATTTTACTAACTTTTAATTTTAAAACATAGACAGACGTTCATTTGGTACCGTCAACATTTATAAAGGTACCATATTTAAATGAGTCATGTTATTAATACTTATTGAAGTTAACAAAATCGTTTTTATTGTTTGTTATATTAAATATTGATGATACTGAAATTTATTCCATTTAATGTAAGTATACGTGGTGTTTCTAACACAACTAATGTTAGGAGACTGTTCACTAAATCTGGTCTTAAAGAAATTAATTAATTTAAGATAAGGTATACATTTTTTTTGCATATACTTTTTTATGATACCTTTTAGTTGTAATTGGTTTGTTACGTTTTATTAGAAGAAAAAGGTCTTGGCTGTTGGACAATTTTTGATATTTTCTCTGATAAGATATGATATTATAATTGTTGTAACCATTGTAAAGCTCGTGTCGAGGAAACATTTAAAACAACTGACAAAGCGAATGGTTCAGGTGATGCTTGCTGATTTAAAATATTGAGCAATTGTAGAATGCTTACGTTGTAACTTTTGTTTTACCTGACAATCGCACCCCTTTATTAACATATTTTTAACTATTGTTATATAACTTTTGTTGTGTTTTGAGGGCTAGTTTATATAAATCTAGGATGCTACACTGATTTAAGAATATTAAACAATTGTAGGATGCTTTGGTTGTAACTTTTGTTGTGCTTGAGTAAATAGCTTGATTTTTGTAGCATCGTGTTACCAAAACCAACTTCCAAATAACATCTCCATGTCATTTAATCAGCTTTAATCAAATTCTATTTTAACAACATCTTATGTCAGGAAGTTGTCAATATAATGTCGGGATCGAAGGTTACGATACGCCTTGGCAAGGATCGAAGGTTACGATAGTTTTACGAACATGCAAGATACTCTTGGGAAATGATCTACCACCTAATGTTGTCTTTGACCTACCATTTCAAGCTCTAATTAGACTGGCTATCTTAGTATATATGCATAATTTTTGGTGAATAGTACTAGTATTTTATTATGGTTATTGTGAGAATGTGGAATTCTTTTAATATCTTTAGGTACATCTATGAAGAAAGTTAAATAATATAATTTTCTTTTTTAGACAGAAAATTAAAAAGAAAATGCAGCCAAAGAATCATAAGGTGATGGATGATGAAGTACATGTCAAAGGAAACGATGGAGAAGATACTAATAACAACAAAGTAGAAGGTAACGCACCGATCGTGACTTTGAATTCTTGCAGTTTTGAGAAAGATTTGAATAGAGGGTTGCAATAAACTCCGGTATAAAACTAGAGCTGGTAGAGGGGCAACAACTGATCCTCGAAGCCTCTATGCGAGGGTGAGTGTGGATGATCACTTTATAAATTTTCATTGTTTCCGCGAGTTAATTTTTGTGATCGCCTTAAGAAATGATGATGAATTTAACATTTGTTTTGTTTGATTTACCGAAAAGAATAGATAAATGGGAAACCAAAAGTACTTCAGAACAACTTGGTACCAATAGAACCAAGTTTGACATAAATACAATGCTTGAAGAAGCTATATAATATGTGAAATTCTTGCAGGTCAAATTTAGGTATATATGATTAATCAAGCTTCCATCTTTAAAGTATAAAGATTCTGATTTAACAAGGATTGATTAATGGATCTGAATTATGAATTTCTTAGGTGTTATGTTTATGAAGATTAAAGGAAACAATTAGGATAAAACTGTTTGTTTTTAAGGTTATTGTTTGTGTCTTCACTTGGGTACCTCGTGTTGAAAATTTGATGAATGGATATTTAGTCAATTATAATTTAATGAAATTATAATTATTAATAAACTCTTCGTATGGTGAATTAAAGACTAAACTCTTAAGTAGAGTTTTAATGTCTTTTAATTTTAGTCTTTATATCTCAAAGTAAGTCTCTAATTAAGTGTCTAATTAAGTGAGGCTTTTCACTCATCCTCAATTCTTGTATAATAGTAGGTTATGTGCCTTATTTGAGATATAGAAGATATTAGAAAAATACAAGAGAAGATACAAGAAAATTACATGAATATAAGGAGAGTTATTGAAAAGAAAAATACTTGAAAACCCATGTGTTGGGTACTTAGAGAGATATGTTTTCTCTATTCGATTTCATCACCATCACATCCTTATTTGTTCCATAAGTTCAAACACTACAATTATCCGGTGTAACCTCGGGCGCGTGGCAATCTCTGGCAGTACAGACTGCTTCGGCTGTTGTACCCTCGGAGACAGACGTGTCGTCTTTGGTAGAGGCGTGAAATCTGTTTTAAGGGAAGCGTGATGAACACGTGCCTCAACCAAAATCGTCAACATTTTAGTGTGCTCTTTATTGCAGTCAAAATATTTTTCAAGACTCAATATGATGAATACTCGAGTCTAAGATGCTATCAAGTGGGCGTGAAGGACCCATCTGAGATGCGGCTTGAATCAAGATTGGTATATATAATTATATTTTATATTCCTTTTATTTAGTTATTGCAACCAGTATTGTACTATGATATTTCCTACGAATAACGAGAGTCTCGTTATTATATATTTTGTAATTATATTTTATAAAAGGTGAACCTAGTTCCTACAAACTTAAAACAAATTTCATGAGATTGTTGCTACAATCTTAAAACCTTATTTATAAGGATTTGGGGTTCACGAAAAGATTTATAATAAAAAAAATTAGAGAGTAAGATCTTCTAAATATTTTTTTTTTGGGAAATATGTATGTAGTACAACTTGTTGTGTTTGGATTTATTGAGATTGAGATACAATCTTAAATCCTATACCGTGGTACAAAACGAATAGTTTTGATTCAATCGTTTGGTTTTTTAAACGATTTTGGAATCGTTAATTTTTCTAACCTTTGTGTTAGATCGGCTTTACTAATGCAAACCATATGTTTTTTGTAAACCTTAAATTCTCTAACTTGTGCGTTAGACCGGCTTTATTTTTTTTATAAATAATACGTTTTTGTAAACGTTTCATGTTCTAACTTGCTTGTTAGAAATGATCATATTATTTAAAGAATAAGTGTTAAAATAAGTTTATTTTATATAAACTAATAAGACTTATAATGTTTTTGTAATCATTTGTCTTCTAAGATGTGTGTTAGAAACGTTCATGGAAAACGTTAGTTTGGAAGCAATTTTTTAATTGTTTATTTTCTAACGTGTGTATTGGAAGTGACTT
This sequence comes from Scalesia atractyloides, assembly GCA_947069175.1. NCBI lineage: Eukaryota > Viridiplantae > Streptophyta > Magnoliopsida > Asterales > Asteraceae > Scalesia > Scalesia atractyloides. The sequence goes on along the minus strand of CAMTDV010000005.1, from coordinate 67,433,200 downwards.
TTATTTGAACCATATATGTGTCTATAGCAAGTCGAATTAACATTTTTTTGGAAATGTTAACGTGCGCGTTAGAATTTCTTTCATTTTAACATGATTGTTAAAAATGGTTAAAACACAAATGCTTTGAAATGTTTTATGTAAACATTTTATATAAGTAATTTGTTGTAGCATTGATTTTAATGAATATAAACACTTTGTTTTTAATGAATATAAACACTTGTGTTATGCTTTGTATGGTTTAGAATACAAGGTCATACATTGAAGTTGATTGGCTTCAAGAATTAAATCACCATAAAGTGATGGTGTTGTTGTATGAATTTAATGAAATTAAAATCATTTACTAGACTCATCATATGAAAGTTAAACTCTTAAGTAGAGTTTTATGTCAATTTATTAGTTTTTATTAGAGTTTATAACTCTAATAAAATCTCTAATTAAGTGAGACTCTTCTTCACCCATGTCTCTTGTATTAAAAGTAGGTTATTTGCCTAACTTGATGAGATTAGAAAACTACAAGAGTAAGAATTAAATCACCATAAAGTGATGGTGTAGTTGTATGGGAATTATCACGAACTTTAATTTGTGATTTCTAAATCCAAATGGTCATATTATATATATATATATATATAACGACTTAGATTTACGTGTGTTAGAAAATATGTATCACAAATATAAGGTTAGAGATTGTACATTGTGTAAGCCATAACGAATGAAAATGTTTTATGTAAACATTTTTTTAACAGGCGAACTTCACATCAGACGGCTAATTCACACCCGCAAGACGCAGGCCCGCCACCACTCATTACCAGGACTATGTTGTCTTAACCGGGCTCTCGCCTGGTCGAGAGGGGCGTTACGCTGTCCCCGAGAAAATTTCCAGCCCCTGCCACATGACAGGAGTTGCACCCTCCACAAGAGCCGACCCTCTGAAGTAAATGCACTGTAATAGAAAACTCGGGTGGGATCAAGGATCGAACCGGAGTCCTTCCCCATCATTTCCAATGCATCAACCAGCTGGGCTGGAATCATTTGCATGTAAACATTTAATTTCCTATGTGTGCATTAAAAACAATGAGAAATGGTTTATTTTATAAACCTTATCCTTGGAAAACGTTTTATGTAAGCGTTCGATTCTATAATGTGCCCGTTATAACATTTGTTTTCTAACATGCGTGTTAAAAAATGTTTAGTACATGCACAATAAGACTAAAAATATAAAATCGTTTGATATTTTGGGTTTTGATAAACTCTAATTGATATTATTAATATTGTACATTGCAAAACTCAGGAAATATTTTAAAATTATTTTTAAAACAAAGTTTTGCATAGTTTTTAGAATTCAAATGGTTTGTTACTCTTGTTAGAAGTAGCATTTGTTGAACAAAGTAACAATCTCGTGGATATTATTTGGTGGAAAACAATTTGGTGTTGTTGTGAACAAAATTAATTGTTCAAGTTTACTACATAAATGTAGCCTTTATAATAGCATGGTGTTGTTTTGAGCATAATTGTTCAAGTTTAAAGTTTCAAGATGAAATGGGGAACTTGTAGTTACAAGTTCATGGAGTCTTGTTGAGGGAGTACCTCAAGACATGCCATGGGACGATATCGTTGAGAAGATTTCGGTTAGAATATAAAGTGTTGAAGATAAAAGCATTTTGATATTTGATGTCTACATATCGTCTATGCTTCCGTTTAAATCTCAAAAGTGTTTGCCACTTAGGATTTAGTTTCCAATGTATTTTATTGTTTTGTGTTCAATATATTCGGATAACACATGCAATTTTTTACAAAGAAAAAATCACTAATATTTGTGACGTATAAATTATTTTTGTCGAAAGTAATTATAACGTCAACTATAAATTGTCTAACAGAATATGGTTTTAAAAGGATAGTACATGAAAATATTTGGATATAAACAACTTAAGAGTTGTTGCATTGACTAAAAGTCAAAGACGAGACATCAAATGTGTAACCACATCACGAGTGAGTAGTGAGTGTATTGAGATGAAATACACAAACGAGATTCATGTTGAACTACTTCGTTAGAAGTCATTGGAAAATTCACAAGTGTGAATTCTAACATATGAAGGAAAAAATACTATATGTTATTGTATACCTTTGATAAATCTTGCAAGATTTGTTCAGAGTGATTTATACGTAGATGCGTCTACCACTTGATTGTTGTTAGAACTATATGGAGATTTTACATTTGTTTGGGAGGGCATCCTAAATATACACATCTCCTAATGAATAATAATATATGTGTGCAAATTACTTATGGAAAAATTATGGATGCCATGTTTTTGAGTGTCGATTTAGTTGACTCTATCTCACACATAATAGTGATTGTAGACGACGCACATTCATCTTGTTGGTGATGAATGTGTTCGCCAAGTGACTTGGATTAAGACTTATGTTTAAGTCCTTTTGAGTCAATAGTAAAGCGTTGGAGATCAAAGGTAAACAAGTTATGTTCCTTAAGTGAATGATAAAAAAGATTAGCTATGTGCTATATACAATAATTTGTGAGATCTTCCTAAATATTGATGTTTTAGGATTATGAATAAGTCTCATTATTTTGTCTTAACCCTTACAAAGTGATTTTATGATATCCTTAGGGCTGTGAAGAATCAGAATGATGCATCTTCAGTTCACATCTAAAGTATTGTAGTCTAAAGCATGCTAGACTAGTACTTGGTTAATTATGGGTCTTGACAGATACCAATTAACTCTAAACATCAAATGTGTATGAACACAAAAAAACTTGTTTACAGACAAAGTTGAAGGTGAATTTTCATTCATTATAAGGAAAAGACGTGTAACTTTTGAAGAGTTTGTTCGAAAAGCTAATGCGGAGAACTCATTGTCTAGGCTTATTCTAGATGTTAAATTATAATTATTCTAAGTTGGTGACCAACTTATGACAATGGCATGTGCTGCTTTGGTCAGCTTGGAAGCTTATATAAGCTATGCAATATGAGTTGAATTCACTGATACAATGAGGTTGATCTTGTTCAATCATATGTATATAAATGTCGTCGTAAGTGAAGTTACAGAAATGTTGATCAAATGGCAAGAAATGTGGAGAAGGATCCATTTAGAAACAACCACCACTACCACCTGCTCAGATCGGACCACCACTCATCATCATGGATCTGGGTTTTCAGAATTAGGTTTTTGATTTGAAGTTTGTCAAGGGTTTTTGATTAGAGGTTTAGGGTTTTTTATTTGGGATTTTAGGTTATTGTTTCTTCGGTGATGTTAATGTTTCTCATGCGAGGTATACAAAATGACGAGGTTATTCTTTCTAGTGGTGGTTGATGGCGTATGCTAGTGGTGGTGGAGGTGGTTGTTGGCGGATGGTGATGGAGAGGAGCTGGGTGAATGAGTATGTGCAATGATGCGTATACATGTTATATAATATATAGGTGAGGTATAGAGAGAAAACTCATTTGAGTTGAAAAAACTCAAGAAAACCATATGTAACATTTTTATATTTTTTTAAAAAATAGGGAATGTAAGTTATATGTTAATGAACGTTTTGTAACAAAAAAAAAACAAAAAGCGCCGAATAGTTTTTTTTATTAGATTTTTTTTAAATTTCAGTGTTTACAAAAAAAATGTTAAAAACTGAATTTTTTATAAAAAAATCCACTTGCCGCTTTTTTTTGTTACAAAACGTTCATTACCATGTAACTTACATTCCCTATTTTTTTTAGAAAAAATAAATAAAAATGTTACATATATATTATATATATATATATATATATATTATGGGGAAGGATAAAATGAAAACCCACTTGGGTTGAGAAAACTCAAGAAAACCCTATGTAACATTTTTATTATATATATATATATATATATATAATATATTATATATATAGTGTGAGGTTCATTTGGGAACACTAAAAAAGTGGGGAACAGTAGAGAACCGACTCAAACGAACTCCGATTGGACTCATTCCAGCGGCGTTGGAACCGGCTCGTCGAACCCTAACTAGGATCTCTTAACCCTAAACTCTAAATCCTAACCCCTAAATCCTAACCCCTAAACCCTAAATATATTAGGGTTTTGATTTAGGGTCTTATATTGGGGTTTAGCCTTAGGGTTTAGTTTTAGGGTTAATCATTAATATTTGGGATTTAGCTTTAGGTTTTAGGGTTTTAGAGTTTAGCTTTTAGGGTTTATAGCTTAGATTTTACGATTTAGCTTAGGTTTTAGTCTTATTTTTTTAGCTTTAGGGTTTGGAGTTTAGGGGTTAGGATTTAGGGTTTAGGGTTAAGAGATTCTAGTTAGGGTTCAACGAGCCGGTTCCAACGCCGCTGGAATAAGTCCAATCAGAGTTCGTTTGAGTCGGTTCCCCACTTTTTTAGTGTTCCCCAATGAACCTTCCCCTATATATATATATAATAGTTATTATATATTAACATATTATTATTGTTGTTGTTGTTATTATTATTATTATATATAATAATACATAAATGAAAAAATTATAAAAAGAGTTTTAAATGAAAATGACAAAAACAAACATATACGTAATCTGACAAAAATATTCTGAGTTAACTGACCTTTTTTAATGGAGTTAGGGATTAGATAAAACTGACAAAAAAAATGAAAAAGTTAAGGACCCAGAAAATATTAATGTTTTAGGATTATGAATAAGTCTCATTATTTTGTCTTAACTCTTACAAAGTGATTTTATGATATCCTTAGGGTTGTGAAGAATCAGAATGATGCATCTTCAGTTCACATGCTAAAGTATTGTTGTATAAAGCATGCTAGACTAGTACTTGGTTAATTATGGGTCTTGACAGATACCAATTAACTCTAAACATCAAATGTGTATGAACACAAAACAATTTGTTTACAGACAAAGTTGAGGGTGAATTTTCATTCATTATAAGGAAAAGACATGTTTGAAGAGTTTGTTCGAAAAGCTAATGAGGAGAACTCATTGTCTAGGCTTATTCTAGATGTTAAATTATAAATATTCTAAGTCGGTGACCAACTTATGACAATGGCATGTGTTGCTTTGGTCAGCTCGGAAGCTTATGTAAGCTAATGCAATATGAGTTGAATTCACTGATACAATGAGGTTGATCTTGTTCAATCATATGTGTAAAAATGTCGTCGTAAGTGAAGTCACAAAAATGTTGATCAAATGGCAAGAAATATGGGGGAGGATCCATTTAGAAAGAACCACCACTACTACCTGCTCAGATCGGATCATCACTCATCGTCATGGATCTGGGTTTTCAGAATTAGGTTTTTGATTTGAAGGGTGCCAAGGCTTTTTGATTAGAGGATTAGGGTTTTTTTTTATTTGGGATTTTAGGTTATTGTTTCTCTTGCGAGGTATACAAAACGGCGAGGTTATTCTTTCTAGTGGTGGTTGATGGCGTATGTTAGTGGTGGTGGATGTGGTTGTTGGCGGATGGTGATGGAGAGGAGCGAATGAGTATGTGCAATAATGTGTATATATGTTATAATATATATATATATATATATTTATATAATAATAGTTATTATATATTAACATATTATTGTTGTTGTTGTTATTATTATATATAATAATACATAAACGAAAAAATATATAAAAAAGTTTTAAATGAAAATGGCAAAAACAAACATATACGTAATCTGACCAAAATATTCTGAGTTAACTGATCTTTTTTAATGGAGTTAGAGGATTAGATGAAACTGACAAAAAAAACTGAAAAAGTTAAGAACCCAGAAAATAAAAAACTACTTGGAATAAATTGACATTTTAGACTAAATCACAAGGACTAAAATAACAATTTACTCAAATATTTTTGATACAACGTAAAGTAAAATACATTATGATTGTATTCTGATGCAAAAGATTTACTTCGCTAGTAAAAGTAAGATATACATAGATTATAGGTCATGCACGTTTATTTTGGACGACGAGTGAATTAGTGGGAATACGTCATTAATTACAAATTATGCAATAAAGATATGAAAATACTTGGGAAGGGTGAGATGTCTGATATTCATTAGAGGAATATTGAATATAGATAAGTGCTCATGATTATAAATAAGAATATTACTAATTAAAATATTTACCACTTCAAAGAATTTTAAAATTTAATATTAGTATTATAAAAAAATTGCAATCATTTCTGATATGGGTACATATAATTAAGTGGGCATCTAGAAATTATTAGCAACACTCTTGAGTTCAATATTCATACAGGAATTGATCGGATGTTATATATAATATAACGACAAAAGATCAAATACAAATATTCTTATCATACAAAACGTACAAACAGGGTGAACAGGTAAAAGAAACGCGGTGACATTTTCATAATTATTTACTCGTAGAGTAATTATCAAAACTACCCTACAAATGATCCTGTAGGGTAATTTTGTAAAATGTTTTTGAAGGGTAATTTTGATCTTGAAGAGTAATTTTGTATAATATCATAATTACTCAATAAATGATCTTGTATGGTAATTTTAATCTTGTAAGGTAATTTTGTATAGTATCATAATTACTCTACAAATGATCTTACTTGCAGCAGAGTAATTTTGATACACTTGTATAGTAATTTTGATGCAGAGTAATTTTGATACACTTGTATAGTAATTTTGTTGCAAAGTAATTTTCATACTCTAGTAGAGTAATCTTGATAATTACCCTACAAAATTAAAATTACCCTACAAGACATTTGTAAAGTATTTTCTATAATCACCCTACAAGCAAATAACTACGAAAATGACACCGCGTTTTTTTTCTTATGACTTTTTCATGCCTTTCGTACGTTTTGTACGATAAAACAGTTTCTACGTGAACTTAACCCTTTAAAATTTGTTATATTATTTGTTCCCTCGTCTGACGTCCCTCCTTCTCGGTCACACGATTTCCCCCTCACCATGAAACATGGTGAAGATCAAGATAAACTCATAGTCATCGAAATCAAATCTAGTGTAACACACTACCAACACCCATGATTGATATCAAATCCTATGAAATAACATGGAAACTAACTAAAAGCTTCCAAAAACCAGTAACTGACCTAGGAATTTTTTCATGGGATGCACAAATATTTTAGATTTGTTTCGTTTGTATATCGCTATATATATAACATTTTATTCAGTCTGGTTCGGGTCAGGCCAGATCGGGTCGTACTAAAAAAAATAATCAAATTAAGTTTTATATAATCAACTACATCAAACTTCATAACCAATATATATAGGGTGGTTCTCTAATGCATTTTCATTTTTTTAATTTAGCTATAACATCTAGAGACAAATTTTTAAGAAAGTTTATTTTAATATAACAAATATATATTATCACTAAAATTTTCATCACCAAGTCGATAACTCAATAATCATCACATTATCACAATTTAACATGAATTTCACATAATTACGTTAGATTTAGTTATAACTCATAAGCATTCACTATTCTAATCACATTAACTACTCGTAGGATAAAGATATGTATAATAATATAATTTGAATATAATAGTAATAACCCTAATCTATTAATTTAATAAGAAAAATAAACTAATATATCATAATACAATCAATAAAAAAAATAAACAAATTAAGTGTAAAAATACATGAAAATAGATAATTCATTAAAGATCATTTTAAAATTCTTATATAAGTTAAATATTACGACTAACCGGTAAATAATCATAAAAAAAGGACTATAACAGATTCATGTGTGTATATATTGGGGTATTAGGTTTATAATAAAAAAGCCCCCTTCAGACAATTAGCCCTTAGGTTTAAAAAAGGCCAAATAATAGGAGAATTTTATTTGCACACTGCGGAATCTATCCCCACACCTTGACATTTTAATACGTATCGTATAGGTATCTATGATCCGTATTGTATAAAGTTAAGACATGGCAAACTTACAGGCTTAGGGGTTGTTTGGCGGCTGGCTTATACGGATCGTATTAGGGCTATACGATCCGTATTGAAGCCCTGAGTTTTTAAGGTTTGAATTTTGGTGTGTTGTGTTTGGATTTTGGTATTTTGGGTTGGCTATTGGTGTTTATTGTTGGTTATGTTTTAATGAGTTTTAAAATCTTTATTATTTTTTTATCGTTACATATGGTATTATAGTGTATCATGGCGTATCGATCACATTTTTAACTTTTTAATATTTTATAGTGACGGGTCGTATGATATCGTATCATCATTGCGTATCGTATTATAGCATATCGTGACGTATCATATCACATTCTTAACTTTTTTAATATTTTATAGTGATGTGTGGTATAATATCGTATAAACAATCACAAATATAATTTTTTTTATATTTTAAATAGTCAAAATAAGCAATCACAAATACAAATAAACCGAAACTGCAAATTTACCTACATAACAAGTTTCTATATATACATGACATCGTTCAAAATACATAACTAGTCAAAATACAAAAAAAGTACAACAATCTAAACCATTGGATTCGCATCCTGAGTCATGCCAGAGGGGCCCCGCCCCTGAGTGGTGCAAAACGGCTGCGTATCCAGTCCTGGGCGTGGCGGCAAGTCCGGCATTGGTATGCGAGTCACACCACGACCCACCATTTCTTGTATATCGCCCTGTATCACCCGCATCAAAAGGAGCTTAGTTCGGGCGTGGTGGGCGTCCATGCGCGCCTGTAGCCGGTCCTCCATCTGCTGTAACGCAAGCACCACAACTGGTGGCAACTAGTCATACAAGACCTGCTGGGGGGTACTGAGGCACCCCATGCGTCGACGGCGGCGAACTAAGCTCTTAGTCGATCTTCGCATAAATACAACAGTTATAACAAGACGGTAAATTTAACGCATTATACAAAATAAGTAAATAAGTGCTTACCTCGGCGTGAACGGCAGCCCCGTCATCGTCACCACCATCACCATGACCATCACCATCATCATCACTGTTATCATCACCATCAGTTCCATCTGCTGGCTGTGCAGGATCCTCATCCGCTGGTAACGCATCTGGTAGGGACAAAATTGGCGCCCTCGCCCTCGCGATCGCTAAAGCGCATGCCAATACCCACGCCGTTATCATGCATGACATGCATGCCGATCCGCGTCCAACGCGGCAAATGTGTCGGCTCGACCACGCCAAACTCCATGACCTGTGGTTCCTCACTCGGAACGAGGCCCAACGACACAACAATCTGAGTGATGGACGCCCCCACCGTACAACAAACCACGCTCCTGTCTGTGAAACGCCGCTGCAAACCAATCTGCGAGGCAGCGAGCGAGGGTGCATGACTGGAGCTATATAAGGTAGTACATATAGAATAGATACCCCTGATTGCACCACTCGCGACTCTGCGAGCGTGGTGCAATAGATGTGGCGATAAGCCTATGCAGGCGACGGTATAGGGGATCTGTAATGTGGATCACTATCCAGAATCTGGTAGGTGTCGTCCAGGGCATAGTGTGCAAGCCGCAAGCCGTCGGTATGTAGTGGGGTGTCCGTCTCCGGCAACATATAGAAGCCGGTGTGAGTGGAAAACTCACGCAGGGACATATCCAAGTACTGCCTGGCCAATCTAAAACTGACCTTAACCCATGGGTCCTCAGGGTCCTCAACCTCCTCAGGACGGTCGGCTGGTCTCGGAGCGAACATGAACGATGACAAAAACTCGATAACGAGCAAACAATAGGACGACAGATACGCCAACTGGACCATCCTATAACACGATAGGATTAGTATTTTATAAACAGAACAAATAAAACAAAATAATAGATAGTATACCTGTCCCACGGAGTCTCGTGGCCGATAAACTCTGGGGCTCTCGCCGCCTCCTTCACCTCCTCCAACGCCGTCCAATCGACGGCTGCATGGCCGCCAATCTCCATGCGGTGAAACTTCTCGCATCGCTGCGCCTCCTCTGTCCCGTGCTCAAATGCCAGATATGGGTGCTCTGGCAACGGGTCAACGTCGGGGGGCCCGCGCCCCAGACCACGACCCCTCCCTCCATGTCCACGATCCCTCCTGGCGCCTCTACAACCACCACCGCCGCCCCTCCCGCCACTACCCCAGCCTCGACCACCAGCAACAACGTTCATCTATAAAGTTTTCAAAATTTTAAAATTTTAAAATTATAAAGTTTAAAATTATTAAGGTTTTCAAATTTTCAAAATTTCAAAATTATAAAGTTTAAAATTAATAAAGTTTTCAAAATTTAAAAATTATCAAGTTTAAAATTTTTGAGGTTTTGAAATCTTCAAAATTATAAAGTTTAGAAATTTTTAAAGTTTTCAAAATTTCAAAATTATAAATTTTAAATTTTTAAGTTTTCAAAATTTAAATAGTATAAAGTTTTAAAATTTTAAAATATTTAAAGTTTTCAAATTTAAAAATGTTCAAAATTTAAAAAACTTCTCACAAATTTAAAAAGTTTATAAAGTTTTTAAATTTTCAAAAATTATAAAGTTTACAATTTTCTGTAAAAAAAATTTTTTGGGCCTATACGGATCGTATAGACCTAAAACGCATCGTATCGGTTAATAAACGGACAAGAAAAGGGATTCATTTTTGAACTGATACGCATCGTATAGCCCCATACGCATCGTATCGGTTCAAAAATCTTCAAAAAATATGAAAATCTTAAGACGATACGACGCGTATAGGGGCGATACGCATGGTATCGACCCAAAAGTCAGAATAAAAACAAGGTATACGGCCAAACATCGAAATTCAAACCTACACTAATATACGGTCTAAAATACTTTAAGAGGGTTCGATTAACATACGTGTATATGCCGATAGATCCATATAGATATCGTATTGCAAGCGTAGGTCCGTATTCCAAGCGTATACGACTTCGATCCGTATTGAGAGCGTATGTCTGTATGTGTGTGTTTTGGTTTGTATAATGATGTTAACCCCCTTGTGAATCAGGGGGTTATACTACACCAATACTTAATACGCATCGTATAGGACTATACGATGCGTATTTGAGGCCCTATACGACATAGGTTTGACCTATACGATGCGTATAGGTCAAAAAAATAATTAGCCATTTGTCGTTTCGATACGTATACGACCTGTATATTGACGTATTTTGCCATTACGTGTCACTTTATGAAGTACAAGCTCTATATGTGTCATTCCTGTGACTTTCGGTTACGCGGAGTGTCGTATTCTACGTTCAGGTGTAATTCAGTTTTGAAATCACATGTACTCTAACATGTCGTGTTCTATGTAAACGCGTCATACCATGTCATTAGTTTTCGTATTTTAACATATTTTGACGTATGTTGACGTATTTTAACGTATTCTAGCATAGTCTGACGTATTTTAGGATCCGTTAAACAAAAGTAAAACAAATGGAATACATTATACAAATAAATTATATATTAAAATTAGAAATGAATCAAGATAATGCACTGTCTTGTTAATATTAGGCTTCGTTATCATTTCATACCACGCTATGCGTTCCGTGTAGTCTTCCGTCCAAAGTGTTACTTCTTCGCCTCGATTTCTTACCCAGAGATAGTTCGGTGGTGGCATTGGATAGTCCCCATCAAGTTTGAGATGGATGAAATGACTATTGTTAATATATACTAGTGTAACCACCTGATGCGGGTAACGTCTGCGCTCTGGATGATAGAATGGGAATAAAGTCGAACAACCTCTCATGTCTAATATGTGAACAATCACACCAAACCTATGGGCAAGAAGGAGTCCTGCCTGAGGCATCTCCATCTGATGCTCAATGGGTGCTCTCCCAACTCTGGTAAAATTTATTCTCTTAGTTACGCTTTGTAGTCTCCCGCTAAATCACTGTCTAAAATGTACTTCCACATATCTTTGTTCGCACCCATCAACTCTTCAACTAGTTGGCTTTGAATAAACCCGAAGTAGTCTTGTTCCAACCTTAAACCCACAGCTATAACCCGAAACCCACAGCTATAACCCGAAACCCACAGTGTCCATCCGGCTTGACATCTTTTATTCTTGAAACGTGGGGGTGGGACACTTTTGGAATTTGTTTTTTTTAATCTGAGAACATATTCAAGTGTACCCTTATCAATGATTAACAGAAACCCACGGTCCTCGCAAGGCTCTTTTTTCGTGAAGCCGTTGAACGACTGCGTCGCATTAACGACCTTTGAGACTTTTGAGACAATGCAGATGTAGATGGTATTAGAGAATCTTGTGATTGTACAGAAGAGCTGTGTCGAGGAAGGTCACACCTACTTTGTTTGGAAGGCCCAACTGAGCTATGTCTAGCTGGTTGTTCTCTTCTTTTTTTGTTGGACCTTGGATGTTAGCCGCCCGCGAGTGTTTTTGTAAGGGAATGTACTTATAGGTTTACTTTTGTCTTGTATATGCTAGTTTGGATTGGTTTAGTAGGTTATGGGCTTGGTCGATGTTACATGTATGCGAATAGGGGTTTGGGCTTGGCCTAGTTGTATTAGGTCATACTATGTGTTAAAAATAGGATGCGCCTAGGTCTTTTTTGGTTGTTGATTCTTTGCAAAACTTGTGTACGTGTACCAGACGATCCCTTTGAGATCGTGTGCACTTTTGATCTAATACAATCAATTTCTTCTTTATTCTTCTACACTTTTCTTAGTTTTCCGCACTTTGATTAGTGTTTTGTGATATCCGATTGGAGTTCTTGGACTTACAATTGGTATCAGAGCCTAAAAAGTCTTTTGAAGGCTCAGTTTCATCGGATACTGCTTGAAGAACAAAGCTAATTGAAATTTGCGGATTCGAAGAAACATAAAAGGTTGATTTTCGTTCTATCTCTCTGTTTAATATACTTTTGCTCAACTGATTTTTCTATTTTAAGTGTGTTAGCAGGTTAATGTTTTGAAAGCTTGGCCGAAAAACATTAAAAATCCAGATTTCTCAAAGAACAAATTTATATAACTCTTGTTGATTGCATTAAAATTGTTGTTTGATCTGTTTTGGACGACTTGAAAAAGCGTTTGCAGGTTATTCGGGCATATTGTTGGAAAGAAATCAATCAAAAACTTTGATTTCAATCTCCTAAAATCTCGAAATTATGTTACATTGAAGCAATTGAGTTTCCAAAATAAGTTTTTGAAGTGTACGGGTCAAGGAATTTCAACTGTGCGGCATCAACTGTACGAGTTCATTGTGCGGATAAGTGTGCGACGCCTAGTGTGCGGGGTTGGATTATTTACTGTGGACTCATCTTTGGTGTACAGGCCCACTATCAAAGTGTGTGGCCCAAGAATTGCAGTGTGCGGTCCAATAAGAAGGTGTGCGGCTTACCAACTGGTATGCGGTTACTAAATTACTTAGGTTTATTGTTTTTGGGCTCACCCAAGTGTGCGGCCCAAAACTTGAGTGTACAACCCAATTTCTTATGGGTGTGCGGTCCAGTTAAGTGGTGTGTGACTTAAGAGACAGTGTGCGATCAATTGACCTGTGCGACCGTTTAAACTGTATAGACCTTGGACTGTGCGACCTGAACTGGACTGTTTTGACTCTTGGAATGTGTGACCTGATTAGAACCTTTTGACCATTCAATTATGGATCCATAATAACTGTTGAAAATCATAAAACTATTAAATTTAATCACTATTCAATTATTACTAATAGTTTTGTCTTTTCAGCAATGGAGTACACTAACCAAATGTCATTAAGTGAAAAAGTAACCAAGAACCAAGACTTGGACATTGTCATTGGAACTAGCAACAAGATTCCTAGGCTGCATTTGGGGGATTCGTTCTCTGAGTGGAAATTTTGTTTCATTCAATACATGAAGATGAAGGATCCCAAGGCATGGAGATCAATTTGCAGAGGTCCAGTTGTCATCACCTATGTGGTGACAGAGATGGATGATAAGGCTTTAGCTATGTTGCATTCTAGATTGGTTCCAGAAATTGATATTGGTATTCGTGAGTCAAAGTCTACCAAAGAATTGTGGGATGCCTCTCTGGCCATGTATGAAGGAAATGAAGTAATGAAGGAGAGCAAGAGGGAAATGTTGACTCAAAAGTTCAACATGTTCAATCATTTTCCCAGTGAATTACTTGAGAATCAGATTCAGAGATTCATTCCTCTTAGTAGCGAAATGAGAACACATGACATGATGATTCAAAACTTGGTGGTCAACAAGAAGCTACTAAATGCCCTTCCAAGACACTGGGATACAAATGTCACCCTCATCAAAAGAATCAAAGATCTAACACGTATGAGTCTTGCAGAAGTGATCTCGTTGCTCAAATCCTATGAAATAGATGACAAGCAGAGACTTTACAACCATACCTCGAGTTACAACAATGTTGCTCTTTCCTCAAACACCGAGTTGGTTTCGCAACACGGGACTGGATCTTTTCAGATGTTCTCTTCTAATGCACCCACCTACTCTTCTGCTCCCACTTACTCTGGTTACACGCTCGCAACCCAGTTCAACAAGTGAACCCAGTTCAATCTGCACCAACTCATGCTACATCCAGTACTACTTCAAACTTCACACCTCCCTTCACGGTTTCTAAGGAATTTGAAGATCATATGGCATTCATAGCGGGGGTAATTAATTGTTATAATGCTTTCGTTGCTGGAAAGTTGACTTCCAATCACATTGGGGCAGATGGGCTAAATGAAGTCCATCCTGATGACATCGAAGAGATGGACATCACCTGGCAAATGGCCAAGGCCGTGTTTCGTGCCAAGAAGTTCGTCAAGAGAACCGGCAGAAACAACTGAGAAGCGGCAAACAAGGAACTTGGATGGAACAAATCTAAGCTCAGATGTTTCCACTGCCATGAGCCAGGGCATTTTGCTCGTGAATGCCGACAACCAAGAAGAGAGAGATCAGACTCAAATGTAACCGTCACTGTCAGCTCAGCATCAAGACCGACACCTAATATTGTCTCTACTCTAAATGTGACCGTTACTCGCCCAGCTAACAATTCTACTTCAAATACATCTGCAAGAAACCAAAACACTGTCTCAGGATCAACTTCAGTTGCAGATCCAAACAATGCTTTGGTGGCTCAGGAAGGGGGAGGATTTGATTGGTCAAATCAGATGGCTGACCTACGACTCACTTAGGATAATGTGTTTCACACTCTCATGGCTCAGATGAACGATGTTACTCCCTCTGCCACTAAGGTGTGTGTAGATAATATTTGTTGTACTAATGGTTGTAGCGATAAAGTTAGTGGTTACAAAGAGCAGGCTGACTCACTCATTATGCAACTACAATTATCCAAATCTGATTTATATCAGATTAAAAAGAAAATTGGATATAAGGATATGGTAGAGGCGCAAAAGCATGATATCTGACAGTTGCAAAATGATCTGAGACAAGAAAAATGTAGGCCATATTCAAACTTAGGAGATAGCGCAAAAGCCCATAAAGGTCAAAATCTCAAGGCCCAATAAACTGAAATTAAGATAGAAAAACAGGACTTCAATAAAACATTTATAAAACTTGCTGATGCTTCAAAATATGCTGAGACTCTAAGTTTTGACAAAAATGCCAATGTTGATAAGCATTTTCAAGTATTAGATAATGATGATTATATTGAGTCAACAATTTCTCAAAAACCATCTGAACTGCAAAATCAAAGGAAGAGTCTCAAAACAAATCAACATGCTTTAGGTTTGCTATGATGAATGGTTTGGCTGAATTCATCAAAGAGTTTGAGTCTAGCAAACAAACTGAATCAACTACTTCGTTTGATTCTTCCTGTGACTCCTCAGGAACAGCTAATTGTGAAAATTCAGACTTAGTTGAATCTGCCGAATCTAGTAATGAATCATCTGAAGAAGTTGAATCAAAATAGACGGAAGTAGAATCATAATCCATAACAGAAGCTCTTGTTGAATCCAGTGATGAATCATCAACAGAAGCCTCTATTCAGCCATAGTATATTATTGATTTTGAAACTGCTGAGCAAACGGTGTCACTCAAAACTGAGAGCATTGCTTCGGATTCATCTGACATCGTTTGTGAGAGAATGAACGTTACTCACACCCGGTTACTTCATATGCAGAAGAAGTGATTGTTTAAGATTGGGTAGATGATGATGAGGACGATGGTGTTGAATTGCTTGATTTAAAAATAAAAATTCAGAAAACAATTAGTTTCTGAAAAGTTAATATTTCAATTTCTCATGATGCTTTGAATTGTGTGGGCTCTGTTTTTAAGAGTGATGGATGTTCAAATACTTGCTTCTATTCAGTTTCTGATTGCTTTAATTTAGTTGTTTTGCTAAATAAATTTGATGTGTCTAAGAATCTGTTGGTAAAACAAACTAAACAGGGTGGAGAAACAAAGTATATCCCACCTAAATCAAGGTTGAAAAATGTGTGTGATGATCATCTAGATACTAAAATTTCAAAAACACAAGAGGTAAATAAGCAATGTAGAAATCAAAGTAAGTTTGTTTCGTCAAGACCTCAGGATCCACACAGGTCTTCTAGTTCTGAAAAGGCTGATAAATCTCTAGCTAAACCTCATGTGAAATGTCAAATATGTTACACATGTGGTATTCCTGGTCACATTGCAAGAAACTGTCAGCATCGTCCAAAAAATCTCAATGAATGAGGGCATCAGAGGGCCCCAAAAAGGAACAACAGACGAACTAAACAAGGAAAGATTGAAAAATCTGAAGCTGCTAGGAGTTTGGATTCCAAGGTGAAGCCTTCTGATGAAGATTGGAACAAGGCTAAGTAACTGAACCATAAAAGTCACTTGAAATCTTCAAATTGAACATCGCAAAATACAAAACTTTTGAAAAATAACAAGCAAGTTTGGAGACCTAAAAGCGATGTTTAAACCTCTCCTTCCGAATTGTCGTGTTCTATAAATGGACCTATCTATCCTAAAAACATTATGGTCTGGATGCAAGTCACTTATGTGAATGAGAAGGGTTGGCCCATCGTCATTATGGCCCAAAGCTAATTTATCCGGAATAATGTGCAGGAACGGCTATGGATGGCTATCATTAGACTTTTGTTCATTGATATTGGTTGTTCCAGGCATATGACTGGCGACTTATCCCAACTAAGTGATCTTGAGGAATTCAACGGTGGATTTGTTGCTTTTGCGGGAGGAGAGGAAGGAAAGATCACCCAACAAGGCACAATAAAGAATGGTGATCTCTGTTTCAAGGAAGTAAACTACGTTCCTGAGTTGAAGCATAGCCTTCTGAGTGTCTCTCAAATTTGTGATAACGGCTACTCAACTCATTTCACCGACAAACACTGTCTAATTAAAAACTAGGAATCGTTATTTCTGAGGACTGGATTTTACTAAAATCTGACAGAGGGTTCACAGTCTATCAGATGGATGTGAAGACGACGTTTCTGTATGAAAAAGTGAAAGAGGAAATATATGTTGAATAGCCACCCGGTTTTGTAAATCCACTATATTAAGGACATGTCTACTAGCTTGACAAGGCACTGTATGGATTGCATCAAGCACCCTGTGCATGGTATGCTACTCTGACCGAACATTTGCTAGCAAATGAATACACTTGTGGAATCATCGATCAGACTCTTTTTATTCGTTAGGTGGGAGAAGACCAAATCCTATTGCAAATCTATGTGGATGACATCATCTTTAGGTCCACTAGTGATGCACTGTGCGAAGAGTTTGAAGAAGTCATGAAGAAGCAGTTTGAAATGAGTGCTTTGGGAGAAATGAATTTCTTTCTGGGTTTGCAAGTTTCTCATGACTCAACGGGTATTATGATTCATCAGGGAAAGTACATTGACTATATCATTGCAAACAGTCCTATGGCTGAGAGACCAGTTCTAATTGAAGATCTTGAAGGAGAAGCTGTTGATAAGACTTTTATACCAGTCCATGATTGGCTCGTCGATGAATTGACCGCCAGTAGACCAGATATTATGTTTTCCATGTGTCAGTGTGCACACTATCAGGCTACTCCTAAACTTTCTCACTTAAATGCTGTTAAGAGAATCTTTCGATATCTTAAGGCAAGCCTAGGCTTGGTCTTCTGTATCGAAGAGATTCCCCATTTGATTTATGTCCTTTCTCTGACAGTAATTTTGGAGGTGCAGGTAGGGATATGAAGTCCACATCCGCTGGATGCCAGTTCTTGGGAGATAGACTCATCTCCTGGCAATGCAAAAAGCAGCAAACTGTATCACTTTCAACTACAGGGGCGGAGTATGTAGCTGCTTCAACTTGTTGCTCCCAGGTGATATGGATCCAACACCAACTGGTGGACTACAGTTTGACTTTCTCTCACACTCCTATATTTTGTGACAATTATGCAGCTATTCAAATAGTGAAAAATCCTGTGTATTTTTCTAAAACTAAGTACATTGCCATCAAAATTCATTTTATTCGTGACTCATTCAACCAGTGACTCATTACAAAGGAACGAATTCCTACTAACGACAATGTCGCGCATCTGTTCATAAAACCGGTTGATCGAGCATGTTTCACTACTCTTCTTAAACTGCTCAAAATGGTCCAATTCGAGGATTGAACTTGGTCACACAAAAATATTTTTCTTCGTTTGTATATAAATTTGTTTCTTAAAATTGTTTTTCATTTGTTTCTTTTGTTTTCAATTTTAAGAAAAATTTAGGGGGATGTAATCTCTCAGAAAAATAAAAAAAACATTTGAAAATTTCAGAAAATTACAAAAACAGTTTTTCGTAAGTTTCTTGGTGTAACGCGGGAAATGAAATGAATTTTCACTATGTGGATTAAGGTTGACTCATGTTAGACCAATATTGAAATGGTCTGCCTCTAGAGCGATGTGCTGGTAGGCTTTATCCTGATGGCTGGAAACTTTGATTGGTTCTGTGCAAAACATTAAAATTTCATCATGACCTCAGGAAAGAACATCACTTGGAATTAGTACATTTCTATTTGAATGCTTGTGTGATGTCCTGATACACACAATTTTGTTCTAGTTCTGAAATCTTTTCTGACAAACTCGTGTATCTCCTCTGTTTTGCGTAAGCAAAGACCTGGAGGTGCTAGGCAACGTCAGCTTCTGCTGCATCCAGATACATGCTGACCTAGATGTACGTTGTAATCATATAGATCGATTACCAAAAAGAAACCCAAAAACCCTATATCAAATCGAAAAGTTCATCTGATCTGTATTTTATATCCATCTCTCTGCAAATGATCTATTCTATTCTTTTCTCAACCAAGTCCTAGTCAAGGTTTCAGAATCCTAGAACAGACTTGTGAAAATATGTGGTAGGGAAATTGCATGCATGATAGAGTGTACTGATGAGAATCCTAGAACAGACTTGTGAAAATGCATGATAGAGTGTACTGATGAGAATTCTAGGATTTGATTGTGATTTGTTTGGGTGTTCATATTAAATAAACCAAAACATGATAAATCAGTTAGAGACCATCATATGAAAAAGGCCGAAGGAGATATATTTAAGTGGACAAACATATTGGCAATCGTTTGGACCACCCAAAGTAAATTAGTGTTGATAAGTTTAGTCTGGCCTGAAACACCGTGATTTGATCCCGTGAGAAAAGAGCTTGCAAACAGATTTGTGTGTGTGTTTGATTATATTTAGTATGTGCATTATTTTATCATTATCAAAATGTGGACCTGTTCAAGATTTGAAAAAGACCGTGTTTTTCTCTAAATTTGTTTGCATTGAAATTGGAGTTTTATTTGGGTCTCGGGATTTGAGCTGGGCCAACTGCACACTCGGTGGGACCCACAAAATCCAAACATAGTTTGTGATGATGATTGGAGGGCCCACCGCACACTTGGTGGGCCCACTATCTTGAAAAGGGTTTTAGAGTATTAAATGAAAATGTGTTGTGACAGTTGCACATTTTTTCATGATCTTTCAAAATCAAACATACCTCGTCTCCTTTCATCATCGTCTTCATCAACTGAGTTAATCACAATGTCTTCTTCTAATGGAGTCTAAAGGTTAGTTGTTTGCTCCGTATGTTGGTAAGAAGATATCCAGAGCTGACTTGAAGAAGAAGCAGAAACGCCGGGAGAGTTTGAATTTTCAAGACAACATAAACCTAGGGAGATATTGTAAGGGCATGTACTTATAAGTTTACGTTGTCTTGTGTATGCTAGTTTGGATTAGTTTAGTAGGTTATGGGGTTGGTCGATGTTACATGTATGCGAATAGGGGTTTGGGCTTGGCCTAGTTGTATTAGGTCATCCTATTTATTATAAATAGGATGCACCTAGGTCTTGTTTTGGTTGTTGATTGTTTACAAAACTTGTGTATGTGTACTAGACGATCCTTTTGAGATCGTGTGTACTTTTGATCTAATACAATCGATTTCTTCTTCATTCTTCTACACTTTTCTTAGTTTTTCACACTTTGATTAGTGTATTGTGATATCTGACTAGAGTTCTTGCACTTACAGTTTTCTTATACGACAGTCGGTTTGTTGTCTCTCATGAATGGGTTCATCACTGCCTTGATCTTCGATATGATGCTTTTCTTCACTTGTGGGGGTTAGGTACACATTTTGTGTTCCACATCTTCGAATTCTTTTTCTACATCAACCTCTTCAGCATCAACAGTTGATGGAGTTGATGGATTCAGGTCAAGTTTTTTCTAGAAAATGTCTATATCATCAAGCTGAATAATGCGTTCTGCAAAACAAAAAAAGCATTACATAGGAATATAAATTAATACAATAAAACATTTTTATAAGTCTATAAGTACCTCTACTTTGCATTTTTTCCAAACGACTGGCACATAACAACCCACAACCCATGTACAGCTGGCAGCCACATGTTGATCCAAATGATCGCAACGTGCATAGTTTCCTTGTTAGCTCATTTTCTAGTAGGTTAAGAGCATGGATGGAAACTATACAAAATAGGTTGCAAAACATAGGAATCTCTTGGTGATGGTTCATTCGCTTGGTGTGACTTTCTTCCAAACATTTTTTTTATTTGCGTATACTGTTTTAGAACCAAGGTATCCACTTTTTTCACTAGGGTTTCCTTACTGCATTTAGGTGTAGTGAGTTGTTTCTTTAATGTAGCGTGTGTGCCTTCGACTCTATTTGTCGTAGTTTGGTAAAATGTTAGCGTTTGATTGGTCCATGCAGATACAAATTTATAGCGGGATGTGTTTAACCAGTTTTCCTACAGGTAATAAAATACGTCTAAAAATTATAAACATACTCAAATTATATATCTATTTAAATAAATGTATTAACTTAAGAGAAAACGTACGTTTACGTTGTTAATTGAGAAGGTGTCTATGAAGGTTGGTGAGGTTATAATCGTATAACCCCTCATTAGCAGAATCACACATAGTTTTCCACCGATGAACAAAAAGTTTCCAATCTGGTTCAGTAAATGAATTCTTGTAGTGCTTTACGATATTCTATAGGACGTGGAATCTTCAGAGATATCTGTGTGCGGCGGGGAATATTTTTTACACACGTTTATCAGTGCTTGGTCTCTATCTTGAAGAATTACACGCGGCTCCATACACTCGTGCAGCATGGACCTGATCCTCTCCAGGACCCAGGCGTACATTACCTCATGCCCGTTTGAAAGAAATGCATGCACAACAAAAAAGGTTTGGTTTGTCGAAGTCATACCCACAACTTGCAAAAATGGAGGATTGTACATATTAGTTTTATAGGTCGCGTCGACCATAAGCACATGCGGGAACGTCCGCCACATTTCAAAGGGACAGAAAAATATATTCTGAACGACATTGGTGGAAGGTTCCGCTTGTATGTAATACATCATCTTTTATTCCTGGAGGATTAGTTCCAGTCTCTGCATAGGAGTCATTTTTTATCGAACTTTGAGGCCCTAATCTTTGGCGAGCGTTGTGTATGTCCCTCAGAACACATCTGTTTTTAGGGTTCTGTTTGGTTACAGCTTTCCAGATTGTATGGGGTTGTATGTCTTGATCTGTCAGCTCTTGCACCAATCTAAACTTATTAGGAGTAAGTCTCCTGGCATACGCGTAACCCTCCAGATGTTCAGTAGGGCGTGGTTATGCTTCTCGTTAAAATTTTTGTGCAAATAATCTATCTGCCAAGCTCGACGACTTTGGTCGAGACGACCTATCACCATAAAAGGGCATGTACACTTTTTGCTCCAGGTTTTCCTAACCGTGGCCTTACTCTCATGCTCGCCACTATGACAACATTGGAGCCATGTCCGATGATTCTTGGCCCGTCTAGTAACAATAACGTATCCATTCGCTAAACCCCTTCTTTTTACCCGACCTTCCAATTCATTGCGGGATATAAAGTCCTAAGTGAAAAATATATATATCATTTATAATAATTTTTTAACAAAAAAATAAAATTTATCATACATTTTAAAAAATATTTTAAAAAAAGTTTAACAGAAAAAAATTAACATTTATAATATATTTTTAAAAATATAAAACACTTATAGTAATAATTTTAACAAAAATCGATATCATTCGTACCTGATTAGTTCTGTAAGAAACTTCAGGGTAAGCGGGTTGCTCGTCACGCAATGACTCTTGTGCATAAGAAGGGTCACCAATGTCTTGTTGTACGCCTGAGGTACCACTAATGAAAAAGTTATTGCCATAGTCTTCTTGTCCGTACGAGTCACCGTAACTCGCTTTATAATCCGGACACCCATATCCATGATCATCGCTAGGCACAATAACCTGAAAGAACCAACGGTTAAATGATAATGGCACATCTAAAACCAACAGGTAAAAGGTAATGGTAAATTTAACACCGAATATAAAAAAGTAAATAAATACTTACCTCGTTGAGGTCTGGCAACAACAATTGATTATCATGGGGACAAAAGTCGGAGATGACCTCGTCCGTGTGATCATCATTTCCTCTCCCATCGAAAGATTCAGGGACATCAGACTCCTCCTAATAGAAAAAGGTGTGCTAAGTATTTCATAAACAAAACAAGTTAAAAAATGCTAGGGGTGAGCATAAAACCGAAATAACCAAACCGTAACCGAAATAACCGAAAAAACCGAACCGAAATAACTGAAATAACCGAAAGGTCGGTTATATATATTTTTGATAACCGCATGTTGCGGTTCGGTTATGGTTATTATTAGTTTCATAACCGCAAATAACCGAACCGAACCGAATGTTTTAAACATGGCCGAATCCATAAGACCATAGGTTTTTAAGTTAATGTTTAAGTGTTTAACCATGACCCAATCCATATTTTTTCTAGTGAAGTGTTTAAGTATTTTAACCATGACCTAACCTCATTAAATTTAAAACTCTAGCCACTTTGTGTTCGTATGTATGCTTCCACATAACCCGTGGAAGTAAAATATAATTGATAATTCTACAAGCTTTAACTATGTATATTTATTTTTTGTGCATGATATTTGCATAACCCACACATTTAAAGCCTAACTTTATAAACGATAAAATAACCGACCTATAACCGAACCAAAACCGCATTAACCGCAAATAACCGATTAACCGAATCCGCATTAACCGAACCGAATGGTTATGATTTTTTGATAACCGAAGTGTGCGGTTATGGTTTCGGTTATAGGCAATAACCGAACCGAACCAAGACATTGTTGAATCTCGAATATAAAGAAAAGAACAAAAAGAAGGAATGTTTTTTGCGTCTTCGTCTTCTTCGTTTATAAAGACTAAGCAGAAAGTAAATTCACAGACCAATATGGGTCGTATAGGCCTATACGACCCGTATAGGGCTGACGTAATGTTCCTGCCGCTCGTACTTAATACGAATTCGTATAGGCCTATACGATCCGTATAGGGTGGCATGTGAACCTTATCTGTCAGAGTTGATAGACAACCTTGTACCAATACACATAGTATAGCCCTATATGATGCGTATTCGATAAGCATGTGAAGACAGTGTCAGCCTTTTAGTGACCTTGGAAATTGAATTAACCCAATACATGTCGTATAGGCATTAGGTTTAATTTTGTAAAGTGTGCCAATAATACGACCTCAATAGTATAGGTCAGGACAGGCCTTAGGTTTTAGATTCTTCTACCTGGAAAAATTGGTTGACCATCGCAACGGCTACAATGGCTGGAGACGGTGTTAGACAAAACAAAATCCGATCATTCCATCTTTAACACTTCTATATTCTCTCTTTAAAGGGTGATTTTTAAAAGTTTATGGGGGTACGATTATACAATTTTAAGGGGAGCGATCGGGATTTTACGCGGATATAACACTAAAGAGATTTTTTTTCAAAGTGGGCGGCCGTCCCCTGGGGCAACCTTAGGTCCGCCCCTGCCAAAAACTACTCTTCTATACTCATATTTTTGTACTATTCTTTATGTTATATGAAAGTATATATATGTGTAGGGGAGGAACTACTATTAAAACTCATTTCTTGAGAAAACTCAAGAAAACTCTGTTTAACAATTACTAAACCCTAATCCCTAAAAGTTAAATCCTAAATCCTAAAGGCTAGCGCCTACAAGTGTAAAAACTAAATGCTAAAATTATACCCTAAAAGCTAATCTCTAAACTCTAAAAATTAAACCATAAATCTAGAGTTCGGAAAAAATTGAACACTATTACCAGTCGTTTGCTAAAGTTTTCTTGAGTTTTCTCACGAAAGCAAAGTTTTTTCATGATGTTCTCCTTAAATATCCACCTAGTATGTTTAGACGTTGAACAAACCTGCAAATGAAATAATATTACAGAGCATTTTCTATAATTGTGTTGGGAATTTTTAGAACAAAAATAACCCACTTAAAGTTATATACATTTCAAAGCTAACATTAATGATTTTCAACTACAATCTTTAAGATTATAACAAACCTCTAGCGGACCTTCAAAGCTCCTAAGTGTATATTTATTGATATAATTTTCTTGTGGTGATCAAAAGCGGTGAATTTCTTGTCAAAGTCTGCCTTCTTAAGTAAACGTGCTTCAACTGCCACTAGTAGAGGGTGATTGGAACCTTTCTCCAAAACCTTTAACCAGAGGCCTAATGTTTATACTTGAAAAAATTAGAGCAAGAGTAAAAAAGAAAAGCAGTTATTATAATAACTTGGATGCGGCCACCTGTCTCCTACAGATTACAATCCCAAAAATCTTCCGACCGCGGACAAAATTTTACAGAAGAGTGCATTAGAAGAAATGAAAAAAGATAGTCCATTACTATTGATTTGACAAAGAAGTGTTCATAGTAAGCAAGTTACTTATAAACATGTCAATTCAATTATGTTTCATTAGATATACATGAATGTTTTCAGTTACGGTCTACAAAATCTATACTAAAGAAACCAGGTTTGGTGCTTTTAGTTAGTATAATTTACTAATGCATATCAACAAGAAATTGGCTTAAATTAGGTAAGACAAAGTTTACGAACCCGAAAGTTATATTGGAGTATAAACTTACAAGCATCATTATAACTAAGAATTGCAGGTCAATTCACAAAGTTAACATATGGTGGAGGTGGCAATTTTGACCCATTATACTAAGGGACGGTAAAATTTAGGTTGTGTTCAATCTCAAATAGGTCAAATAAAAAAGTTGTCTAGAAGTGGAATCGGTCAAATGAATGATCATATGGATCAAAAGAGCCTAAATTCTATCAAAACTTGCATACATCCTTATAGATCTTTTAGTTAAAGACAAGGATTAGTATTGTAGTTTTATTCAATCTATAAATCATTTATAAAATAGAAATAGGCCATAAAATGTGTTTGGGCCAGATCCAACTCGACCCGCACTAAAAATGACCTATTACCCAACCCAACAATATCTAAACATGACCAGTATCCAACATGATCAGCCCAACCATATGCCATCTCTAAGAGTGTGGCGCACACTCTAAACTAGCAGTATACCAGTCCGCTAGGACGGGTTTCAGAAAATTTCAACATTCAAACTATGTGTAGATTGAAGATCAAGATAACGTCATATCCAGACTTCGATTGGTAGGCACAAAAGTTGGTTAATTCCCGTACATGTTAACTCAAATATTGTTATTTAGTTGGAGCAATTAACTTCTTTGCTTCGTTATAAATAATCTGCTAAAAAACAAACAACAACGAAATAACTTCAAACATATAGTGACATATTTGAATTACAAATGCGTGAAAAAAGAAAATAGAACAATTGAAATTGTACCCATTTTTGTGCAACTTGTACCCGCGATGATTCCAATTAAGTTTTCTGCTATATGAAATATACCCGGACCAATAAGTTGTTGGTATATGAGTTATACCCAATGCTTATGAACATCTACGTACCCCTTGGCAAAAATTGTTTTCCCATATTTTTATTACCAACCTGTGAATATGCACATGCTATTCCACCTTCCACGTTTTAAACATCCGTAACTTTTTTTATACATCACTTGTTTTTTTTAAATATTCCATGAAATCAAGCGTCTTATGATCTTATAATCCCAAAAACCTTACGACTGAAGACAAAATTTTACAATAAAGTGCATTAAAAGAAAAGAAAAAAGATAAGCATGTGTTATTGATTTAATATAGAGGTGGTCATAGTAACCAATTTACTTATAAACATGTCAATTCAAATTATGTTTCATTAGAGATACTCAGAATGTTTTCGGTTTCCGTCTATAAAATCTATAGAAAACTAAGTGTTGAAAATATTGATAAAATATTCCGAAGTTAAAAACATTGCTAAATATCGGCACTTGTAAACTGTTGATTTAATACCAAAGAAACCAAATTTAATGCTTCTTAGTTAGCATAATTAACTACTGCGTATCAACAACAAATTGGCTTAAATTAGTTAACACAAAGTTTACGATCATGAAAATTATATTGAAGTATAAACTTACAAGAATCATTATAACTAAGAATTGCATGTCAAATCACATAGGTAACATACGGTGGAGGTGGCAATTTTAATCCATTATACTTAGGAATGAAATTTGGTTTCTGTTTAATCTCATATGGATTCAATAAAAAAGTTGTCTAGAATAGGAATCCGTCAAAAGAATGACCATATGGACCAAAAGTAGCCCAAAGTCTATCAAAACTAGCATACATCCTCATAGATCCTTTTTTATTCCAATCGAAAGTAACCCCAAAACCTTTTAAAATGTACACATCCTTGTAGATCTTTTTTAGTTAAAGAAAAGGATTAGTATTGTAGTTGTATTAAATCTATAAATCATTTATTAAATAGAAAAGGGCCATAAAAAGTGTCTGGTCTCAATCCAACTCGACCCGCACTAAAGATGACCTATTACCCAACCCAACCATATCTAAACATGACCAGTATCCAACATGATCAGCCCAACCATCTGCCATCTCTAAGAGTTTGCAACACATTCAAAATAACATTCACAATTTTGTGGTTGTGCAGATGCTTTCCAATTATTATTATATTACATTCTAAAAGTGCAGCCTTTCATGCATCAATATGGCAAACGAGTTTGTGCAAAGTAAGTTGTCCTTTATCATGATCTGTTCACAGAATACATAAACTCAATAAGGGATGGGTTTTGTGCTATGAAGAGTATTACTCTCTACAGTCAAGTAAAAATTTTAAGATACATAATGCATATAAATAATTCATCTAAAGCTTTCCTAACCACAAACTAGGAGATTCCAAATAATCTTTATTTATTTAGGTTCAGAAATAATATATCAAATCTAAAACAAAATCGAAGGGAGATTTAATTAAGTAATCTACTCATGAATAATCAATCTTGTTGTCTTGGCACTGTAATCTTCAAAGGTTAAAACTGCAGTATATTCCCATAATTTGCGATCAAAATGATCAAACATAATCAGGATATTAGTTACATAAAATTAACTATTTATGGTTCTACACATTCTCAGTATAAATTAATACTTATGTTTATTATTTATACAATAATAAAAAGAGCATATTACTTTGACTTCGTCCCATCGGAACTTATAAGCATGTGTGTTTCTGAATTATTGATCTATATGGTAACGTGTGAGATTGAGAGAATATGCAAATACAGATTACAAGAAGATTGATTTCACAATTAATCAAATTATCATAAACTTTTACCAGTTATGAAACCTTAAAATGTGAATTATTAAAGCAGCAAATAGAATTAGGATTTCTAATCAGTAGGGTTAAAGGAATGCAATGAAGAAAACAAAAGGGGATAAAGTACCTTCTCAGGGTGTTCTTTTTGTTGTGCTTAGAAAGCAAATGATGACAATGACAATATCGTGAGGCCGATGGAGTAGAGTTTATTTTGGTAATTAATAAAAATTGAACATACATGTTGCGACAAGATGAAGAATATGTTGTGATCGAATGAAGGAACCTATCGAAAATAGATTTTCGAGTTTTTACAGAGAGATTGTATGGGAAAGGGAACGAGATGGCGAGAAAAAATAGTATTAGGGTTAAAGGAAATGCAATGGGCAAGAAAACACATATAAAAGTGCTAAGAAAGTGACACATCGCAAAAAATATATACATTTATTATGTAATTTTGATATAGATGGATTATGAACGGCGTATTTGGTGAGTAGAAATTGACAATCGAAAGATATGCTTCTCGATGCTGCTAATAAATAAGTGAGCTGGTCAGAACCGAAAGTCAAACAGAAAGTAAAACTATTTAACTTTTGGCTCAAAATAGTCAAACTAAAATAACAAGATTAGGAAAGAACACTTACTTGTGTTCTAGGAAGTCTTTGAACTCACTAGGAGGCTTCTAATAAGCTGGAAACAAGCTCAAATGATGTGGGAGAAAGAAAGAAGGAATGAGCAAGGAATTGTGGTGAAGAATGCTTGCTATTTATAGTGTTTAGAATGCTCTAAGATCATGCCAAGTCCCCCTTGATGTGTCATGATCAAAGGAACATCATAACACATGTCAAATGGAGCTTAGAAGCTGGCAATTTCGTGAACTTGGGGAGCAATGCTTTGGAGGAGAAGATGACACATTTTCTGCTGATCTGGGCACCCCTTACGGACTATATGGGGGCACCTCTTACGGTCCGTAAGGCCCTGGCAGGGGCAAAAACTTTGAAAAATGTCAGATTTGGCCTCTGGACTTGTTTCGTCGCGTTTTGACACTTTTAACACATGTTAACCTAATTTTTAGGCTCTATAAGGATGTTAAAGCATATCTAACTTGAATTATGTCCAAAAATGTCATGGATGTCGGTTCGTTTGGTTTTATGGTTGCGTTTTTCGCTTAATTACGACGAAGGCTTAAACGAACACGAAAACGACCGAAAGTGCGCAACAATTGATATTTTTGCATTCTCATCAATAAAATACAAGATTTTATTGATTACAAAAATTTTTGGATGTCCATATAAGGTTCGTATTCAAAAATACGAGAATCGGCAGACTTTCGCAGTTTGTCGCAAATAGTCTTTGAGCTTAAATAAGCATGTTTTTGCCATACCGAACCCTTCAAAACTTATTTCTAAGTTATGTAAAGGGTATTTAGGGTATGTTTAGCTTATGTCCTTGTTCCAGAGTCTATGTCACATTAAACTAATTACGTTTGCGTAACAGTTTACGTATAACTTTCAGAAAAGTTTTGAGGTGTTGAAATTGTACAAGAGTTGAAAACGTGAAATTGTCATACGTATTTATACAAATCTCGTAATAAATCAAAATGTTTCATCAAATACAAAATTGTTCGGAATTGTATGGTGATTGAAAGACACAAATGTCACAATTATATCTAAGAACTGGAGGTCAATTCACAAAGTTAACATACGGTGGAGGTGGCAATTTTGATCCATTATACTTAGGAATGAAATTTGGGTTGTGTTTAATCCCATATAGATTCAATAAAAAAGTTGTCTAAAATAGGAATCAGTCAAATGAATGACCATATGGACCAAAAGTAGCCCAATGTCTATCAAAACTGGCATACATCCTCATAGATCCTTTTTTTTATTCCAATCGAAAGTAACCCCAAAACCTGTTAAAATGTATACATCCTTGTAAATCTTTTTTAGTTAAAGAAAAGGATTAGTATTGTAGTTGTATTCAATCTATAAATCATTTATTAAATAGAAAAAGGCCATAAAAATTGATCGAACATAATCAGGATATTAGTTACATAAAATTAACTATTTATGGTTCTACACATTCTCAGTATAAATTTATACTAATGTCTATTATTTATACAATAATAAAAAGAGCATATTACGTTGACTTCGTCCCATCACAACTTTTAAGCATAAACTTATTGATCCATATGGTCACGTGTGAGATTGAGCGTATGCAAATACAGATTGCAAGAAGATTAATTTCACACTTAATCAAATTATCATAAACTTTTACCAGTTATGAAACCCTAAAACGTGAATTATTAAAGCAGTAAATAGAATTAGGGTTTGTAATAAGTAGGATTAAAGGAATGTAATGAAGAAAAAAAGGGGATAAAGTACCTTTTCAGGGTATTCTTTCTGTTGTGCTTAGAAAGCAAATGATGACAATGGTGATATCGTGAGGCCCGTGGGGTAGAGTTTATTTTGGTGGAAAGTCTTCTCATCAATAAAAATTGAACATACATGTTGTGACAAAATGAGGAACATGTCGTGATCGAATGAAGGAACCTATCGAAAATAGATTTTTGAGTTTTTACAAAGAGATTGTATGAGAAAGGGAACGAGATGGCGAGAAAAATAATATTAGGGTTAAAGGAAATGCATTGGACAAGAAAACACAGATGGAAGTGCTAAGAAAGTGACACGTCGCAACATTTATTATGTAATTTTGATATAGATGGATTATGAACGGCGAATTTGGTGAGTAGAAATTGACAATTGAAAGATATGCTTCTCAATGCTGCTAATAAAGAAGTGAGCATTGATTTGGTATCCCCTTAAAAATGTTCAATTTGTATGACAAAACAATTTCATGAGAATTCCATTGAGCAATAGTCTTATTTTTTACCGATGATAATTTAAAGTTAATTTATTGTTGATCAAGCGGGTGCTAAGTTGAAGGAATTTAGAGAAAAAGATCTTAAACCGTGTTAGTCTTCTTGAAGTTGCCCTCAAGTATGATGGACTTAAAGTTGTTGGCACCTTATTACCTAGTAAAATTATCTAAAATACTCATGTTTTTGTATATTTGAAATAGCTCGGACTATTTTCCAATTGCATTAATTGCAAATAGTCATCTTAACTATTCTAATAATTGTAACATCTCTAAAAAAGATGTTTTTTTTAAACTGAAGTTGTTAAAGTCCTGTTAATGATCCACAATATCACAAGGTAAATTTGAAATTTGAAAATGATAGCTATTGAGAACAATACGGAACAATACATTAGGAAGTGTGAATTTTGACAATTTGATCACCAACTTTATTTCTAAGACTACTAGGAGAGTCTTATAATTTATTTAACTATGTAAATAAGTTACTTTGCTACAATATTTCTATTTTTTTATTGTTATAAGACTACAGGGTGTGGTTATGACCCTCATGATCAATATGAACCTCCACATCAGCGACATGTCATCTATTTCTAATCCATTATCCAAAACCACTACCCTAAGGGTGTGGTAATGACCTAAACCACTATTCTCTTATTTTTATTTATCTTATTTTTATTTATTTTGTGAAAAGGAAAGAAAAACATTGAATAAGGAAAGTAGGCTCATGGTTTCCATGGTTTAATCCATGGGATCATGGTGGATGAGACAAGGGGATGGTGTAGATTCATTAATGATCCTATGTGGAAATAATGTTCCAATCCATGACCCCCACACCCCATAGCCTAAATAAATGATTTTATTTAGATATATAACTTTCTATTTTTAGGGGCAATTTTTCTTAATTGCATAGACATCCGAAATCTTAAGTATGAACCTTTAGCTTAATTGTATTGGTTTATCTTGTTATCACGTGAAACGTGCAAAATATAAACACAAGCCAATGTAATATATTTCATAATAATTGTAACTCATTTAATAAATGTTTAATACACAACTATGTGTATGTTAAATGCACACCACTAGAAAACAGGTATCTCAGACGACTTTGGTTACCAATGAAAAATATATAAAAATAACTGTATCTAAGTTGTTCGTCAGTATTCTATCGCTAATTACATATGGATATTACTTTAGTGGTTTATGTCGACAAATGCCAACAGATTTTCATCGAGTGGCAGCCGGGGAGGGAAACTTTTACTTTGGGTGTTTTTGGGGAACCGTTGGAAATTAACTGCCAAGATCTTGAAAGTTAATCATGCTAGAGAATTTCAGTCGATGTCGTCGATTGTTAGTTTAGCGTCCGACTAATCCATCGGTCATCCTTAGTTTTTAAGTCAATAAATTACACTAAAGTGCAACAAAAACTAACAAAGCAACAACGTACAACTAATAAATCGTTTGGTTTTGTTCGATACTGGTAATAAAGATTTATTTCCTTTGTTTAAGGCTAAACCTTCTTGTTTTATACCGTTTTCATTTAGTTGGTAGGTAGAATGTTGAAAGTGATGGTCTCAGGATATAAATATAAAATGGTGGTATTAAAATCCCATTCTTTGTTGTGCTCCTATTGATGCATGGTAAATAATAATGTACTATCATTTATTCATATATGTAATGCGTATATATATTTGATGTTGATTTATGTATTTCTAACTTAACTATTAGAACTCATTCAGCTCCGCTGACTTTTTGAATGTATGTTAGATTGAATGCAAGTTTGTTGCTGAAGTATGCATGATTCTTGGCTAGCGTGGGGAGCTTCATGTGGAATGTGGTCAATATGGCATTCATATGACGTCTATTAGCGTCGAGTTAAACTGAATGATTTATTCATTGCTTTTAAAACTTGATGTTTTATTTAATTTTTTCGGTTGCATTATTTGAGAACACGTACAATCTTTTAAGCTATTTCATGTAATAATGTCCGGCTATTAGCCACCCCCGTTTGGGAGGCGACAACACCAAATGAAATAGTA
Source organism: Scalesia atractyloides (assembly GCA_947069175.1). Taxonomy (NCBI): domain Eukaryota; kingdom Viridiplantae; phylum Streptophyta; class Magnoliopsida; order Asterales; family Asteraceae; genus Scalesia; species Scalesia atractyloides. The sequence goes on along the minus strand of CAMTDV010000005.1, from coordinate 67,400,364 downwards.
TGATGTAGCCACGTCGAGAAACACCTGCGGGTCAATCTCATTTAGAAAACAATGAAATAGCTTCATAAGTTGTTTAAGATTCTCTACTATTAGCTCTTCTTTGCATACTAACAACTTAATTTTTTGTTGTATACCAAGAAGGGATGAAGTGAGCCTTCATAGACATCCTTTTTGTGTGGACAAACACGTGCAAGCAGGGGAAGCATCATGGCGTGAGTGGATTTTCAGAGTCCGAGGGCGAAACAATCTTTTTGGTAGGTTTTTTCGAAGAATGCAATACATAGTATTTTATATATTATAATTACTTATTATGTTTATGCATGATTCGTGTGATAATAGCTTGGAAAGTTATCTTTGTATTTTGTTTATGTTCAGTTTTTAATTTTGTGCATACGTGTTACATTTAATATTGGTGGCATGTACAACCAGGTGATACTAGTAAGCCATAAGCAACACCTGGTGGCGCTTAGCAGATGGCAAGCGCAACCTATCGATGTTAAAGTTTTGATCTTCTTTTCACATGCTATAAATAGGAGCTGGAATGTGTTTGTTAGTCCATAAAAGTTCTAGAAACCATTATAACACATAGTTCGAAGTAAAGTTCATGATCATAATGTATTTACTTGTTTCTGTTGTTTGTAGAATTTTTTGCATTATTAGTGGGTTTGAACCACATAAAAGCACCTTTAGGTGCCCACCAAAAATAAGAGTGTATCTAGGTAGTCTGCTGAATCAATAAGCAGACTTCAAAGAAAGTTTCTGACAAAAGCTGCAGACTCCTGGCCTAACCTGCAAACAGAATTCGAAGTCCGCTGAATCGAATTGAGGACTTCATAGCCCGCAGTATGGTTATGAGGACTTCATCATAGTCCGCTGAATCGAATTGAGGACTTCAAAGTCCGCTATTTCTTTCGAAGGTCTTCACCAAAACACGTTTAATGGATCCGCGGTCTTCAAAAGTCCGCTGTTTCTTTCAAAGGTCTTCACGAAAGCCCGTTAAATGGATTGAAGGACTTTAAAGGCCCGCTGTTTGATAATAAGGACTTCATGATTCACATGATAACCTCCTGCAAGTACCCATGTGACCTCTAACAAAAGGCTGAATAATGTGACCTCTAAAAAAATAGGAGTGCATGTGATTCTTTAATTTGAATTCAGGCTTTTTGTCTATAGCATGCAGCCTTGAATAATGTAAATATGCTCAGATGGGTGTATAAGTTTAAAATAAAATAGTGAAATAGTAGTTGCAGGGTAACATCTTATCAAGTTTTGCAGAGAAGTTATAGAACTTTGAATCCTGTAATAGTTGTCTAAATAGTGATGCGAAGAGTTAAATCAAATCAAAATTGCATGTATAATAGTTGTCGAAATAGTGATGCGAAGAGTTAAATCAAATCAAAATTGCATGTACACTGCAAGTAGTCTTATCATCCAAAATAATATAAAAACCATCCTCCATATATGTGGTCTTTAGGTTTGCAAAAAAATTCACAGATTGTAATTCCAAATACCCACAAGCAAATAATTGTTAAAATCAGAGTTTTAGAGTGGATTACCGAACAAGACTATTCATTCATAATTGTGTGTTATGGTCATTTAGATTACAAATGCAGGGGACCTTAAATGGTTTACAAGAGAAACATAAAAAAGGAAAACATTGCTGCGATTTGCTGTTGATTAGCTGGATGTCCGGCTGTTGATTAGCTGCCGCAGGATGTCCGGCTGTTGATTAGCTGCGATTTCCTCCAAGGTTTGACTTTCCTTTCTAACACTCCCCCTCAAGTTGAGTAGTGGGGTTTCCAATACACAACTTGTCTAAGTATTCGCCTAAGACTCTCCCACTGACAGCCTTTGTTAGTATGTCTGCTAATTGATCTTTTGATCGAACAAACGGTAGTTCAATTGTACCATCTTTCCAATTTTTCTTTGATGAAGTTCCTATCAACTTCTACGTGTTTAGTTCGATCATGTTGTACTGGATTTTCTGAAATCTGAATTGCAGCTTTATTATCACACATAATCTTACTCGTTTCTCTTGAAGGAAAGCCAATCTCAGCTAAGAGTCTTCGCATCCACATGGCTTCTGTTAGACCTCGAGCTATACCTCTAAATTCAGCCTCTGCACTTGAGAGAGCAACCACCTTTTGTTTTTACTTCTCCAAGTGACAAGATTCCCACCAACTAGAGCGAAGTAGCCTGCTGTTGACCTCCGACTTCCCTTATCTCCTGCCCAATCTGCATCAGTATAGATTTGAACATTTAGGTGTCCATGTGATTGAAACAGGACTCCATGACCCACTGTTCCTTTGAGATATCTAATAATTCTCCAAACTGCTTCCATATGGGACTCTTGAGGTTGGTGCATGAACTGACTTACTACCCCTACAGCATATGCAATATCTGGGCGAGTATGTGAGAGGTATATTAGTTTTCCCACCAGCCGTTGATATCTTTCTTTATTTGCTAACTTTGCTCCTTCCTCCATATAGAGCTTTTGGTTTACACTCATAGGAGTGTCTGCTGGTTTGCAATCTATCATTCCAATCTCTGCCAACAAGTCTAAGACATACTTCTTCTGACTAATGAAAATTCCTTGTTTTGACCTTAGCACTTCAATTCCGAGGAAAACTTCAGCCTGCCCAAATCTTTCATTTCAAATTCGGCAAACAAGTTTTCTTTTAGTTTTCCCATTTCTTCTTTATCGTTCCCTGTAATGATCATATCATCTACATAGATAATTAGGCAGGTTACGAATTTTCCTCTTTTTTGAGAAACAAAGTATGATCGGCATTACTTTGTTTATATCCAAATTTTTTCATAGCTACAGTAAATCTGCCAAACCAAGCCCGGGGAGATTGCTTCAAACCATACAGAGATTTCTTCAGACGGCAAACTTCTCCGGATTTGAAATCTTTTGTGAATCCCGGAGGAGCATCCATAAATACCTCTTCATCTAGATCCCCGTGTAGAAATGCATTTTTTACATCAAACTGTTGGAGTGGCCACCCTTCATTTGCGGCTATCGAAAAAAGAACCCTAATTGTGTTCATTTTTGCAACTGGGGAGAATGTTTCAGCGTAATCAATCCCATGTGTCTGGGTATACCCTTTTGCTACCAGTCGGGCTTTATATCTCTCAATTGTACCGTCTGGTTTATACTTAACCGTATAGACCCAACGACACCCCACGGATTTCTTTCCCAACGGAAGAGTACACTTTTCCCAAGTATTGTTCTTGATTAAAGCTTCCATTTCTGTTTTCATTGCTTCCTTCCAATGTTTAGACTTTAAAGCTTGATCCACGTTTACAGGAGTTTCTTCAGAATAAACAGATGAGATAAACGCTTTGGCTTCCTTAGTGAGATTTCCATTAGCTACATTAGCTATAGGATAACTAGACCTTCTTGGCTCTTTTCCAGGAGAATACCGTTTCGGAGGAACCCCTCTGTTTGTTCTAGGGGTAACACATATCTTGATGGTGATTCTTCTTGTATGGTTCATCTGCCTGTAAATTCTCAGCTTGTTCTGTGGCAGTTGTATGGTTAGAAGTATTGGTATCTTCGGAGTCATTAGAAACTCCAAAAGTATCACTAGACTGAATAGGGTGAGTATTACTTACCTCGGATACCAGGTTAGGAGGAACATTAGGGCCTTCAGTGGCACTGAAATTGAACTCTGGTGACTCTGTAGTTGGTACATAGGGAACATATTTCAACCAACTTAGTGTGTCTAAACATTCTTTCTCCCCCTGACCACTGAGTTGGGAATTGTAGTAATACTCGGTTTCAAGAAAGTCACAGTTTATTGTGGTGAACATATGACGTGTCTTTGGGTTATAACATCTGTATCCTTTTTTATTCATTCCATACCCAACAAAGACACATTTTTCAGCACAAGGGTCAAGTTTGGTTCGATCTGATTTAGGTATGTGAACAAAAGCGGTACATCCAAAGATTCGTGGTTGAAGAGTAAGGACTGAGGGTAGTTTGAAAAATTTTGAAAGGGTGTGTAATGGAGTGTTAAGTTTGAGGATTTTTGTTGGGAGTCGGTTGAGAAGATAGGTAGCGGTAGCAAGGGCTTCAGGCCAAAAATGTTTCGGGACCTGGGATTCAATTAGGAGGGCTCGTGTCATTTCCAGCAAAATGCGATTTTTCCTTTCGGCGACACCGTTTTGTTCTGGAGTGTTTGGACATGTAGTTTGGTGGATTATTCCCTTGTTTTGAAAAAACAATTTAAAGGAGGTATTAACAAATTCACCTTCGTTATCTGATCGGAAAATTTGGATGTTTGTTTGGATTGGGTTTGGATCATGGCGTAAAACATAGTGAATTTTTCAAAGACTTCGGATTTGTTTTTTAAAAAATAAACCCAGGTCATTCGGGTACAATCATCAACGAACATCACAAAGTAACGAAGGTTTTGCCCCCAAGAACGGGGGCAGGACCCCATACATCAGAATGGATTAATGAAAATGGCAAAGCAACCTTAGTATTATTGGGTTTAAAAGTTTTCCTGTGGCTTTTTGCTAAAGTGCATGTTTCACAATGTGACATAGAATTAACTGGAAATAGTTTTGGAAATAAAATATGTAAATAACTTGTAGAGGGATGACCTAATCTTCGGTGCCATAGCCATGCTTCTCGTTCCGATGTACCATGGGTTAACATCACAGCACCATTTTGAGTTACTTCGTCCACATAATATAACCCTTGACTTTCAGTGCCACGCCCAATGATCGCTCCCGTCCTGATATCCTGTAAAATACAAAACGTAGGGTACATTAGGACAATACAGTTGAGTTCTTTAGTGACGTGGCTAATGGAAAGCAGTTTATGTGACAATGAGGGAACATAAAGACAATTAGAGATTTTTATTGTGGGTGAAATCTCAATAGTCCCTCCGGATTTTACATCCATTATCCTTCCGTTCGCCGTTTGAATATGTGTTTTTTCTGGTTTAGTTGTTGAAATAATATCCGATGACTCATAAGTCATTGTGTCGGTTGCGCCACAATCGAATATCCATCGTTTTTGTTTTTCATGATGTTTTTGGGCCATATTAGCATTCCCATTATTTTCAGGGACCAAATGTGACATATTTACTTTTAGGTTATAAACCCACGGTTTATCCGCCCCAAACCCATCCGCCCCAAACCCATTCCTTTCTCCTTCATCTTCTCCACCATTACCTAACCCTTCGTCTTCTTCACCTGTTGCGTCGGCCATTCCGCCGAAACCAACCCTACTCCGGCTTCCATCTCCTGGAACCTCTCGGTTGCCGGTGCTGGGTGATTTTCCTTTCTCGTGAGCAGTAGCCTTTGTGCCCTTCTTATGACTGTCAGACCACCAATCAGGGTATCCGACGAGTCTGAAACATTGTTCCTTGGTATGCTTAGTCATGCCACAATGGTCACATTTGAGATGAGTTTTGTCATCTCTGCTTACAGATCCAGTTCTTCTTCCGTCAAACCGTCGGAGCCCTTTCGATGCAAGTCCTGCCCCTTCTATTTCTGTGGCAATAAGACCTGCTGCGATGCCCTGTGCGTCATTGAGAGGTGTTCCGAGAATGTTTCGGTGAGCGGCCTCCTTGCGAACAGTGGCATATGCGGCTTCTGCAGTCGGAAGTGGTTCCGACCGGAGTATTTCCCTCTTTATAGGGTCATACTTCCGGTCAAGGGCATTTAAGAACTGGAAGAGTTTTTGCTCAGTTCGGATTTTGGAGTATGTTTGAATATCCGTTGAACAAGTCATCGGATTCGGATCAATTCGGTCGATTTCTCCCCATACGCCTTGGAGGGTGATCCACAATTCTTCGAGAGAAGTATTGTTCTGTTTGATGTCATTCGCTTTGACATGAAGATTAAAGGTTTGGAGCTTGTCCCGTCCACTGCTATATGTAACTACCAAGGCATCCCACAACGATTTCGCTGTGGGAAAATCGGTGAGGTTACCCGCAAGAACAGGTTCGATATTCTGAATTAACCATGAAAAGACGATTAGGTCATCTTGCTCCCACTGTTCGTAGGTTTCATGATTTTGGTCTGGGGGATTTGTGGTTAAATGTTGCAGCAAGATTTTTGATTTTCCGCCTATGGCGACTCGAATCATTCGGGTCCATAGGGGATAGTTCTGGCCGTTTAGTTTCAGATTTATCTGTAAACTATCGGACATTTTGGGGCTTTTTGATTGGGAATTTTTGAGAAGGTTGGCTAGTTGTAAGGTGAGATCACTACTCGAGTTACCGTCTCCGGACATGGTGACTCGGTTGTGGCTCGGTTGTGTTTTGGGTAGATGATGAGCAGTCTAAATAACCCGCTCTGATACCATGTTAAAATCAGAGTTTCAGAGTGGATTACCGAACAAGACTATTCATTCATAATTGTGTGTTATGGTCATTTAGATTACAAATGCATGGGACCTTAAATGGTTTACAAGAGAAACATAGAAAAGGAAAACATTGCTGCGATTTGCTGTTGATTAGCTGGATGTCCGGCTGTTGATTAGCTGCCGCAGGATGTCCGGCTGTTGATTAGCTGCGATTTCCTCCAAGGTTTGACTTTCCTTTCTAACAATAATCAACACCTAAATCTCTCCACATTGTAAGCAAAGACTACATTTTCATCACTGATAAAATGAGTTATGAAACGATTCCCGGTCCTCTAAATAACGACGTGTTGTTTTTGCACAAGCAACACCGTGCGTTAGAGGTGTATAAAAACCCCGAAAATTATTGTTCACCAATAAATGTCAAGCGTTCAGATCGTTCGTTCTGGCAGCATCTGAAACGAAATCCTATTGGACCACGAGTCCAAGCCTACATACGTCAACCAGGGTTTGGTGGGATATTAGATAGTGGCTACCGTTACATAGACCATTCTCTAATAACGGCGTTGGTTGAACGTTGGAGGCCTGAGACCCACATGTTTCATCTCCCGATGGGAGAAGCAACTGTTACCCTACAAGATGTAAACGTCTTATGGGGCCTTCCAATAAAGGGGTTGGCAGTGTGTGGGGCTGAAAAGACGATTTCGTTTGATGAAGCGTCCTCCATGTGTCAAGAATATTTTGGGTTTAGGCCAGAGCATAACCAGGTAAAGGGTTAAATAGTGAATGCTACTCGTGTTCTGACAGAAATAAAGGCAAGATTTTCGGAAGATAACGCGACGGAGTGACAGTGCATTGTACGTGCACGTTTAATAATTTTTTATCTAATTGGTTGTACCATATTGCCAGATCATACGAACAACTGGTTTGGTCTCCAATTTTTACCATACATAATCGACTTAAGTGCCAGTGTTAGTTGCGGCAGTGCAGTTTTGTGGTATCTATACAGAAACCTTTGTACTGCCACAGCACCTAACGCTACAAGCATTACAGGCCCAGTATTCATTTTACAAGTGTGGGCTTGGGAGAGGGTTCGTTGTTTGGCACCAGAGCCCAACCCACAGTTTAACTACACGGCGCCGTTAGCTGCTCGGTATGCGTATAGACGATAAAATAAAATATCCTTTAAATTAAGTATTTACTAAAAAAACAATTTGGTTTTAATGCAGTTGGAAAGGGAGCCTTAAGCAAGGTCACATACCCACTCATTGCCTTAGAACTTATCGCTCTCAGCTCCAGTCTATCGAGGAGGGCATGGTATATGAATTATAGAGTAACACATGATTTATAGGTGGTTGTATTCTAACTTATTATGTTTAATGTTTGTAGTTTATATGGACACCATATGACCATATTATCGATGGACTTCCAGAAATTTGCACAAGTGGGAGGTCTAGTTGGAGGTGCACATGCCCTCTGGTATACTGGGAATGCGTAGAGCACCACTACCCGGAACGGGTTATGCGGCAGTTTGGCATGGTCCAATATGAACCCCCCAGTATAGCTATAAGCGTTGAAGAGCATGCCATGTTACATAAATTAAACCGCATTGGGAAGAGTAGGAGGGTATGGAACGAACAACACCATACATATCTTGATAGTATCGTGAGGAAAATGTTGCGGAGGGAAAACCCATCACTTCCCATTCTGTGGCTCAAGATTACATGCCTTGGTTCATGCAACATACGATGCTTTACTTGACAAACCCTAGGTATACATCACCTCCCATGGGTGGTTTTCAAGACGATGGTGCTCGGGTCCAAATGTTGGTATATATGTTTTTTAATAATAACACTTACCTGATGGGTTGTCTTTAAAATTATGCTCTAACAAAACTTTAATTTTTTATTTAGATGGACGTTATGGGCGTAACACAAAGGTCAAACAATTTGGAGTTAAGCCAAGCTGTCGCTCATGGGGCCATGGAAATGACAGGCAGACAAGGATATTCACAATATCCGAGTCTTCTGACAACATGCCCGATTGACCTAACCTCAAATCCTCATCCGCAAAGGTTACGCAGGCGACGACAACGTCAACATGGAGGTTCCAACCCAGACGGGGTTGGCACTTCGAATATGGACATGAATTTTGAAGTAGGGGGTCCATCCTTTTTGAACCAAAATCAAGACGCTGAAGCTGATATATGGGATATTCTTGGGCTAGACAATATGCCCGACGACAACAATCAGGTTGACAATCAAAATTTTCAGCTCGAGGATCCAGATTTTTGGAATGAAAACACATTCACCGACATTATCGTTGTGAATGTCAACATTAATGTCGGCACCCAACATGTTGAACCGGCGTATACAACGCCCGCCTCACAAATGATGACTTTTTTTCCTGAATCCCATACCAACTACAATTACTTTGCAGTAAACGAAAGTCAGGAAGAGCAACGTGCCCAATATTCGAATGTAACACCAACCCCCTTAGACTGGGGGTCAGATTTGAATTTATTTAATAATCAACCTCCATCCAACTAACCTCGTTGTAGAGTTACTCCTAAGAAATATAACATGGTTTTCTTAATTTATTGTATTTTTATTATATTGTGTTGTAAAAGTTATTATTTTGAGTTTCACTGTATCGTATTTATATTGTGTTACGTTATGTTCATTTTCCACATTGTTACATAAAAAGGCCCTAGGGGCGTTTCATTTATTACAAAATTGCATCAAATTTATTACAGACTAGGGGGCGAAAAACGTGCTGCGTAGAACTCAACTGCCATCTCTTGTCTGTACCTCGCGCAAGCCAGTTCGAGATCTCCGTCAACATTGAGTTGCTCGTCATTGACTAGCTTAGTCAACAACATACAAACTAAAACCCCAGAATTAGCTCCTGGGTTTTCCTTAGCATGCTGGCAAACTTCAGTATGTGTGACCATTGTTTTTTCCACGTACGGTCGTCCTGAATGTTCCTAGTAGGAAATCTGGTCCAGGAACAATTCGAATAAAGATTCAAATTTTATAAGGGTGGGGTAAACCCTAACTTGGATCAAATTTGATCCATCAGAAGTAGGTGAACCACACGATCCAGTGAAGTACAATGTAAGGTGAAGTGTCCGCATATCAACACGAACCATGAACCAGTCTCGTTTCTCAACACATATTGGTATATACAACTTAAAAAAATAGTAACAATTTAAATTAGTATATTTTAAAATTTTGATTATATTAAAAAAAATCAGTGATACCGTTTCAATGTCCCAAAATGGTGGATAATGTTCCTTCATTCCAATGGCAAAAGGTAAGGCACCATGGTTTGGATTCTGACCCAAAAGGTGTAGGAACTGCGGTGGCAGAATCGTCCATGGATAGAGCTGTTCCGGTTTTTTGATTTTTTTTATTAAAATCCATCTGAACCTCATTATTCTGGTAACCCAACCGCTGACATGCTAATAGGTGCACAGTCATATAACATACGAAAAAATAAAATTTTAATTTTGCAAAAACATATTATTAAGCTACTAACCAGTGGGGACAAGTAACCATAGTTCTCGTATCCAAGCAGGGCACCCCAAAATTCGGATCCGAGCTGTTTCCTTCGTAGGAATCCGCTATAACAGAATGAACAATCTCCATTTTCATAGAAGGCCATTACGTTTTTGACCAATACTTAGACTCCTCTGTTGGGTGATAATACCGACGTCTCTTTGTGGGGATCTTATACGGCGGTGTGTCAGGAACTTCCTCAAGCTCCAAGAACGAGTCTTCAGAGTCCCCCATGATAGTTTGATGCCAAATGAGTTAGGGATATGTTTCAATATTTATAGTGATGTAAGGCCATAGGGTCCACAAGCCACCCACCATCTAGATTATTGAATAGTAACATTAAATCTATTTTTCCTTCTCCCATGTTTTTCCTTTTTCCCTATAAATACCAATTGAAACCATTCCAACCATCCACATAACCATCCACCGTCATCTTTTACCTTATCAAACGTATCCACCCTCTGGTTCATTTTTCGATATGTTGTCTTTGCTGCAATTGATTTTACCCGCTGATGATATATATATAAAACTTGTTCCGGATTGGAGTTGTGCGAGAACTAAGTCAAAAGCAATGTATGTTGGAGGATTATTCTGGAGTTGTTTGAACATGATGTTTTTCTTAGTTTTAAAGTCGACAAATAGGATCATATGACATTTGAGTTTCCAGGATATGCTTCTAATCTGGAAGCTACAATGTTTTAATTAGATCCTATAGCAATGTTGGTTGATGTTGCAGTCTGATACCTGGTTTCTGTTTCCAAATCTTCGAACCCATCGTTGTTGTCTTCGCCAGCTACAAATTCAGATGAACAACCTACTGGTTCCGAAAAAAAAGCACCACATGCTGTTCTTGGGTTGTTTGCCCATCCCCTTCGTCGTCATCATCGGATAACTGGGTTTCCACAACACTACGTTGTGTAATGTTATGGAGAGGGTTTGTAAAGTTCATATGATGGGCGGGAGGATGTGACTCCCATTGAACATAGATCTCGGCAATGAAGTTACCGTCTGACACTCCGGATAAATAATGTTGCACTTCAACGCCATCTTCATTGAAAATCTTAGTTGTTTGAGATGCGCCTTGATACGTGTATCCTAATAACAATGAAAGGCTAACCGATTCTTTCTCAAGCTGAATATGATTACAGACTGACGCAACGAATTCGTCATAACACATTTTATGTCGTACAAAGAACGAGGTTGTAAGCATGGATTCGTCAAACATAACTACCCCGTTTACATAATTAAACACACCACCCCAGTAAAGTCTTACGAGATATGGCTGGAACGAATCCATGGTAAAAAAGTGGATTGGTAAGGAAATTTTTTGATTGTTGAGTTTGGGTTAGGGTTGATTGTAATCCACTAGGTATTTATAGAGGTAAGGACCTGCATATTTGGTGACCCCACCATCAAACCATCAAATGTCTTAAAACATTTGTAATATTACTTACATAATTTTAATTTATACATAAACACGGAATTTAATATATCACATACACCAAAATAACATTTTTATTAAACCAATACAACGATAATACACAACATTACTATAGAATCTACCGTTCAACAATTTGTTACATAAAAATAATTCGGTATCCTCCAGTAATATTACACAGCATTACTATAGGATCTACGAAAACGGAGTCAATCGCTTCTCCGTTAACCTAAATAGGGCAGAGAATGATCGCTTGAATACTCAACTGCAACAGTTGGGCAGCTGAATCTTATGAAGACTCAATAGCAGCGGTTCAGTTTTCATTATCGTATATGATAATAAAAAGAAGACTCAATAGCAGCAGTTCATCTCCTCGTAAATCCTTCTTTAACGCGTTGTCACAACAAAAAAATTACATGAGGAGAACTTCTGCCCACAGTGTCTATTTTGTTTGCAATCAGAACCATTGATGCCCAGAGTCTCTATTTTGTTTGGGATCACAACCCGACTAATACAAATTTGCTGAACTTTCATGTTGTTTAACTAATTTGCTAGGATTTACCCCACTATATATGCATCTAAAGTCCTCTGAATAGTTCAATTGGCTTTAACAGGTCCGTTAATTCATATTAAAAATTCTTCAATGGCCCATGTGATTCCATGAACCAAACCTTTCACACGAAGACATTGCAGGTGGGTTTTTGTATTAAAGTCATTATTATCAATTAGCTGACTTCGGAGTCCTTACAACCATTCAACGGACTTTGAAGTCCTCATTATCATTTAGAGGACTTTGGTGAAGTCCTTACAATCATTTATCGGACTTAAGTGAAGTCCTCCGAATGCATCAGCAGACTTTGATGGACTTTGAAGTCCTCAATTCGATTCAGCGGACTATGATGAAGTCCTCATAACCATACTGCGGGCTTTGAAGTCCTCAATTCGATTCAGCGGACTTCGAATTCTGTTTGCAGGTTAGGCCAGGAGTCTGCAGCTTTTGTCAGAAACTTTCTTTGAAGTCCGCTTATTGATTCAGCGGACTACCTAGATCCACTCTTATTTTTGGTGGGCACCTAAAGGTGCTTTTATGAGGTTCAAACCCACTAATAATGCAAAAAAATTCGTTGTTTGTATCAATGTTTACTCTAGTTCTTGACAGATCCGAGGAGACTATGGGACCTACACATTCTTTAGTGTACGTTAGTATGTTGCCATTCTTCGGTAGACGTTGGCATATTGTATACTTAAGCCATTCAGAGTGGATATCTTGTTTTTGGTACATACCAACAAATGCAAAAATGTTTTTTTTTCTAGGGATTATTATTTATTGAATTAAACTAAGGTAAGCTAAATTTTATTGAGGTTAAGAAGCAATAATCACAAACAAACACGGAGATATAATATAAGGTCGGTTATGAAAAGAAGAAACAAGCAATTGACATTGTTTTTGAGTTTCGTTGCTAAGTTGCTAGACTTAAACATACATAGACATCTGTTATCACTGACATGAAGCACGATCCAAATACTTATACCCTAATCGTCTAATCCTTGAATAGGGAAAGTTTACCACCTAGTGGGTTCCTGCCCGGGGGGCTCAGGTTCGAATCCCACTTCGATCGAGCTTTGGTCATGTATAGCCCCGACCGAGATGCTGTTAATAATAATAATAATAATAATAATAATAATAATAATAATAATAATAATAATAATAATAATAATAATAATAATAATAATAACTAGAGTATACTGGCCACGATTATAAGGTGGTGTACTATGATTAACACAAATCACATTAAACGTGAATACAAATCACACGCATATGATTAACTCAAGTTCAAATGCTTAAACATTATTATCATTCAACTAAGTGTTGTAAGTACAACTTGTTAAGAAGATGTTTGATATTAGTCTTTGATCGGTTAGCCATACCGATTGATTAACTAATTTAGAGAACATATCCAACTCATTCACATAACATTCCCCCAAATGGTCACATTCTTATAATTTAAGAAACAAAAATAGGATTTGTACTTAACATTGCATCCCAATCCCAAAGTGGGGATTAATTTTAAGAACTTCCCATTCTACATATATGTATAGATGAAGAATAGGATGTTGTAGTTTTTAATTGAATATAAATAAAGACGGGTAAGGAGATATATTAGTTAATTTAAAAGATGAATTAGCTTATTGGTAGATTTTAGTTACATTTAGCAATGTGGATTTGAAGCCAATATGCTCTTTACGATAACTGTGTTAGTGACTAATTTTTTTTTACAAAATGTATCATAACCCGTATGGAAATCGAAACAACCAAACGCTAATCACATGAATAAATGAACACATCAATCACGATTCGATTCAAAAGTTCCAAATACAAATATGTGCTTCAAAGTTCGACAAAAGTTTCCAAATAATATTCCCCATAGTGATCATCAGAAACGAACTCGTTGAGCATAACAAATACAGAAATTGTTGAACCTTCATTGTAAAATATATACGTATGGTTATTTATTTTTTATAACGTCAAACACACTCACTATTTTAAATCTACTCCTAAAACCCATATAATGCCCAGTTTGTAAGACTTAGATCCTTCGTTTAAATCAATTTAGGCAAATCAAGCATTTCTCTTGATTCTCTTGGTTCTCTTGGTTTTCCCTATCGTCGGCTGCCACAACCTACCTAAACCGGTTCAGACCCAAGCCAGTTCCTCCCCAAAACCAAGATCAAAGGACAAATCGGGTTAGAACCGGTTCAGTTGGCGGTCCAAATCGATTTGTGTACCTGTCACCCAACCAATTCTGTTTCCGGAAATCCCCTTTTGATTCAGCATTTGTTTTCTTCTCTGGCCCAGCCCACATAGTTTACTAAATCATCCCATAGTCCATTTTAACAGGCTTTTAGTGAAATTCAATAACGTCATTAATTACGGGATTTACGGCCCAAGCATTAAGTCGAGATAGTTTTTCATTATTCATCAAGAAGTTTATATCCAAACCATAGAATCTCAAGTTTTGTAGTTGGCCATCATTTATATCTGAACATAGAAATATTAATAATTATCGACCTCAAGTTAAAATGATTTGACAATAATAACATACAAGGGTCATTTACAGCGAACTTATCAAGAATGAAAGAACAACAAAATGTGCAATCAGCTGTTTGGGTACCATGCGAGTCCACTTACTTCCACCATTACTTCTTTAACCAAAGCATCACAGAAATAATGATGGCATGGCATCATGGATATTACAGAAATATTGATGGCATGGAAGTGGGAAATATTTTTATGAACAAGGAGGGGCTATCAATGGTGTAAGGTAGTGTTCATTTCATATTTATTATAGATTCTGAATGGAGTTGGAATCTAGATTACATTCCTTATGTTGTTCGTTTCAACAAAGAATGAATTGGAATTGAATCTCAATCGCCCGATTCACCTCTGATCCAAGCTAGTTATGTAATTTTACATATATCCACCACTTGTCGCCTAGTGGTAGGAAAGCTTGGGTTCTCCAATGGAGACACAAGTTCAATCCCTACTTGTGTCACTTTGGTGGATTAGGCAATGATGGATAGGGCCTAGCCTCCTTGCAAGGGTGTCAGGTTCTATCCTGATCCCACCTGGTTTTCATTCTACCGTGTGTCATGCTAGAGAGTCTTATGCTCTTGTGGTGGTACAACGTCTGTCAAGTGACAGCCGACAGTATGGTTTCCCAGGGGAACGCCTAAGCCAAACTCTAAAGACAGCTTGAGCCCGGTTAAAAACATAGTCTGGTGGAGTGGGGCAACGGGGCTCTCAAATTTAGAGAGTGCAGTAGGCGAATAAAATAAAGTCGTCGTTCTAAAAGAATATAATTTTACATATTTTATATTTTAGTTCTATTGATAATTATACCAACCAAACGCATTATAAGTTTCAAAGGAATTCTTCAAATTCTAATTGTATTACAATCTACGAAACCAACACTACTTTTTGCTAAACCTCAAGATGAATCAGAAACATCAATTTAGTTCTTGCAAAAATTATATTTTACAAAAAAATGGATACCTACTTCAATGTTCATATATTTTTTTTGAACGGTAAATTTGGATCACTGACGGATCACTGGAGTATCATCGTGCCTCCAGCGGAACCACCCGATCATATCCATCCCCACTAGGCATAATGCCTATACACCAATTCAGGAGGAAACCCAATAAATATAAGAAAACCCCCTTTGTGAGAATCGAACCCAGGATCTATTGGTCCCAAAGCCTTATCTCACCCCAGAATGCCACTAGGCTATAAAGCCATGGACACTTCAATGTTCATATAACTCGTGATATTCACCTTCACAACTAGAAGGGCCGAAACTATTGGAACATACTCAAGAGCTTCTAAGGCATTAAAGTCCCACCTAGGTCAAATGAAATAATGGACTTAGTTTTCGAATCTGGGTAATTTTCAGTACCGTGAAAAATAAGGGGGCGTTTGGTTTATCGGAATTCAATGGAATTTAAGAGAACTGTAATCTGAATTCCATATCTTAAGATATTAGGTTCACAAAATTTGATGGAATTGGAATTGGAATTAGGCATAAATACCTTTAAATTCCTTTAACTAAAGGAATTCAAAATCCTTCCTATATGTGAAGGAATTAAAGAAAATTCATTGGAATCTTCGACCGTTTCAACCCGGACGACCCGGATGGTTTCGACCCGCACCGTTTCAACTCGTACCGTTTCGATCTGAACCGTTTCAACTCGTATTGTTTCGATCCGAACTGTTTCGACCTGTACCGTTTCGACGATTACCGTTTTGACCCGAACTGTTTCGACCTGTACCGTTTCGAATCGAACTGTTTCGGGGTTGTGGGTGACGGGGTGATGGATTCCAATTCATTTGACAAATAAACACAACAAAAATGGAATTGAGATTCCAAATCCAACAATTTCCAATTCCAATTGGAATGTTTAAATTCCAAATCCAATTCGTTCACATTCCAATTCCTATATAAATTCAAATTCCAATTCCAAAACATTCCGCGAACCAAACGCCCCCCAAACGCCCCCTAAGGTTCACAGGAATTCAATGGAATGTAAGGGAATTGGAATCTATATTCCATCTCTTAAGATGTTTGGTTCACGGAATTCGATGGAATTGGAATCTCAATTCCAATCTTCATGTGTTTGGTTATAGTGGAATTGGAATTGGAATTAGGCATGAATTCCTTTAACTAAAGGAAAGGAATTCAAAATCATTCATATATGTGAAGGAATTAAAGAGAATTCATTGGAATCTTTGATCGTTTCGACCTGAACGGTTTCGACCCGCACCATTTCAACCCCTACCGTTCGGTCCGAACCGTTTCAACTCGTACTGTTTCGACGCGAACCGTTTTGACGATTACCGTTTCGACGCGAACCATTTCGACGAGTACCTTTTCGACGCGAACCGTTTTAACCCGAATCATTTCGACCCGTACCGTTTTGATGCATAACGTTACAGCGCAAACCGTTTCGACCGCACCGTTTCGACGTACCGTTTCGAAGCGAACCATTTCGGCCCGCACCGTTTTGCGTGAACGGTTTTGACCCGTAGTGTTTCGAATCGAACCGTTTTAACCCAAGCCATTTCGACGCGAACCATTCGTATTGAACCGTAGGGTTGTGGGTGACGGGGTGATGGATTCCAATTCATTTGACAACCAAACACAACAAAAATGGAACTGAGATTCCAATTCCAATCAGAATGTTTAAATTTCAAATCCAATTCCTCCAAATTCTAATTCCTATACAAATTCCAATTCCAATTACAAAACATTCCGCGAACCAAACGCTCCTTAAGAGTTGAATCTTTAAGGATTCTTCTACAACTAACATAGACGGGTTTTGCTAATCTCATTCATTTGATCGAAATCGACCACATTTAGAAATTTAAGGTAGATGCCAAAGAAAGGGGCTGACATTTTAATTAACTGTGTTCTTGGGATCTTCAGCATCATCAAATCATCAAAAACATCATCATCGTCAACTTATCACACTATCATCAAGTAAACGACAATAGCCAATATAGTATAGGCCATTTGGTTATGTGATTTTCCACAAACTAGGTTCCTCCTAGGAAGATCTCAGGTTCGATTCCTACTAAGTGCAAATTATGTAAATATGGGATAGCACCTCTGAGAGGGATTTGAACTTGCGGTGAGGGTTTTACACAACACATGCTCACCATTTGGAGTAAGCCGGATATCCCGTTGATCTCCTGTTCAAAAAAAAAGTAAAGGACAATAACATCATTAGACCAAAATTGGAGTATTGAAAGTAGAACATTGAAGATAAAAAACATGAAGGCCTGGAGACGATGTGTTGATGGACTTTTGTGATTGTCGCTTGTTCTTAATTATGTCTGTAATTGTACGGTCTTTATTTAACGCGTTTGTAAAGTTTTTGTCGAGTCGACCAAGTCAAGATATCCTCGTATCTTGACTCGGTGCGACGTTTACTTTGTTAATGATGTAATACAGCTGCAAGTGTGCAGTCTGTTAGATGTTTTGATGTTTGTATCTTGCTGATATAAGTGTTTTGTATGTTTCTGTTTACTTGCAGGCTTCCCAGGAAGGACCTACTCCTTCGTGGGATCACATCTTCACGAATAACATCTTTCGTCATATTGATCACCATGAAGAACCCTTCTTCGTGGTTGTTGTTTCTTAGGTCCTTCGTGGACCTCAATGTTGTTCGTGGCCCTTGCATGTCCTTCGTGATATGCAGGGTTGGCTTGTCTACATAAACAGAACATATGTTCCATAGTTCAGTAAGAGAGCACTTGGAGTCTGTATAAGCATTGCATGTATGTGTTTGTACTGGTTCTCTTCATTAATCAAGATAGTGAAGCTTTGTTACCTTGTGTTTGCTATACATTTAGTTTGGTTTGCATACACACTTGGATTCCGCACTTGTGTGTGTGTGTGTTAGACAACAAGGAAGTAGGTTTAATCTTGATCCTTCAAGTGGACCTACACGATGAAATCGCGAGGATGTGGAATGCTATCGCTAAATGGTCAGATTCGAATTTTCCAGCATCATAATATCATGGTGACATCATCTTATGATGACTCAATAAAGTTAAAGAAAGAAAAAAAAGTGGTGTTGGATGCTATTGTTATGCCTTCGTGGTGGGTGATTTGGCATTACTTAAATGATAGTACCTTTCAGAATAACAAGCAAATAAAGGAAGCGGTTTTGATTTTTTTTTAAAAGGCAAATAACGACGTGTCAACCACCGTGACATCAGGCGTTGTGACCAAGGTCGACTACTCGACTGCCGCCAGTCCCTTGGCTCTCCCCAGATGCGCGGAAACCCGACTTCTACCTGCCCGAAGACACGACAGTGGAATAATCGGTAAAACTTTGTCTCCCATCCAAGTCGAACCGGCGTCACCCGTATTCTCTCTTCACCTGGATGCCGCAGAAAATAATGAGGAGAGGGGGAATCGAACCTGGGTCACAGGAAACTCCAATTCTTTTCACAACCACTCCATCACTACCTATTGGCAAACGTTTTGATTCTATTGCTAATGTCACACCCCGACCCGCAGCGGAAATAAGAGTCGGGGCATAATTGGGTTATCACCAAAGCACATGACATTTACTATTATGTTTCATAATTAAATGAAATCAAAGTTACATTTCTCAAACATCCAAACATGTCCATTCATTACAAAAAAAATAACCAAACATAATAATCCAAATACTAAATCGTTTTATTTCTTCTAATCCAGGTCCTATGTGTTCCTAGCTGCTGCTGGTTCACCTGTATCATGTGTAAAATGGGAGGTTTTTGGGTCAACATAAGTTGGCGAGTGAACCTTATAGATATACATTTGATAATGATTTTCTGGTTAGTTTATCAATAAAATATTGTGTATAATCATAAAAGAGCACATGTATGAAATCAAACATTGGCAAACATCAGTTACAAATATAACATACATCAACAATCGATAGCATACATGAACATACCAACATCATATAATAATTAACATAAATGAACTGTGCGATCAAGGCTCAATCAAACGGAGCCGATCGTATTGCATGAACTGGAAATGTAAATTGAACTGTGCGCTCAAGGCTCAATCAAACGGAGCCGAACGTATTGCATGAACTGGAAATGTAAATTGAACTGTGCACTCAATGCTCAATCAAACGGAGTCGAGCGTATTGCATGTATTGAAATGTAAAATGAAATGACCGATCAAGGCTCAACCAAACGGAGCCGATCGTGCGGCACGCCCTGATCAACCGCATAATAAAATGGAGATCAAACTCAACCTCGATGGATGGGGAGCTACGGCCTCGGCAATTGCATGTACTGAAATAATAATTTGCAAACAATAATAACTACTTAACAGCAACAAACTAATACACATGTCATGATATGATATATGCACAATAACTTGGTTATAATATGTAAATGAACAAGACACATGATACACCCAAAAACGTGATTAAAACGGGGAATTTGAAGGGTTCACTCACATTGGGTACGTTGGATTGGAGATGGTGAGATGCGTACGATTTAGACGAGCGAGTCGACGAGGAATACTAACCTAAATAATAATGGAAAGATATATTAAATGGATAGATTTTATTAAGGATTTTAATGGGATTTTTAGATATATTTTTGTGAGTTTATGGCTATTTTCTATCTTTAAAAATGTTATTATTAAGTATTTTTAATTGATTTTTAAATTAAAATAAACAAATAAATATTTAAAAAAAATATTATTTTTTTTACTGTTTGACCGTTGACCGTTGACCGGTTCGGTCAGCGGTAAATGTTTGCGCCAAGCTGGATTCGAACCGGTGACCTTCCGTTCACGCGCACGTAGCTCTACCAGCTGAGCTACGTGACTAACCCGTTAGAAACCCAGTTTTAATTATATTTATATACTTATTCGAATTTACCGAAAATTCCTTTATTTTGCAAAACGTTTTAATCTCATGGACCGGTGCTTGTGAAGTGACTCGATCGCGCGACGTGAAGTTTATTTTGCACACAGTCCACCGCTGGACTGTGTGTCTAACCCGGTTATATTCTTGATTTATATTATACTTAACAACTACCCGCCCTAACCCGGTTAGTTCATGAATAAAAAGAAATGTTATTACGTAAAGCGTGTGTGTAGTAAGGATCGAACTCGGGACTTGTATATAAACTTTGCACACAGTCCACCACTGGACTGTGTGTCTAACCCGTTTATTATTCGAATTTTAATTACTCTTATCCCGTTTTTAAGTTCGTCTTCTTCATTACAATTACCGACTTTACTCAATCATCTGGTTCATGATTTAACTAATTACTAAACATGACGACTAGCTTGAATGTACAAAACCGAACAGTTTGGGGAAAGAATATACCAGACTTTAAGGAGTCCGGCGAGAACAGACAACTCTGTTTTTTGAACCTTCGGCTGAGAGGGTCTAACAACAGAATTAAGGGATTAGATTTGAAATTGAACCAGAGTACATGGATTATTAGCACGATTTAATGTGTTTACCGTTAACTAGCGAGTTTCCGGCAATTCCAGAATTTCTCCGGCGAACCCAGAAAATCCAGCAAAGTCTTCTGTGACTGATTTTGAGTGATGGATTAATGTTAGTAGAGTCCTAACAATAGATTGAAACCGCAAAGGAGGAAAATCTTACCGGTTTGTGTTGAACACGGTTTTCCGGCGAGTTCTGCAGAGAATTCCGGCGAACAGTTTTTGGTGCTCAAATGACTTGAAAACGCGACGAAAAGGAAATGGAGTGTTGTTGTGACAGTTCTGAATCGCACAGATGATTGGAACTTGAATTATTCGGAGTTTGATAACTTTTCGGTTTCAAAAACCGAAACTTTAAGTTCATTCAATTTAGACTTAATTAGAAACCGATATTCATCGGTTATAAGCTAGCTAATCGAGTTTGAACTGATTTGGCGATTCGGTTTACCGATTTCCGTTATGCAGAGGGCATTAACGGTTGATTGAGTTTGCGTATAAGATCCAATTGTTTTCCTAAAGTTAACAGAAAACACTTGATGGCGGAGTGGTTAAGGGACGGAATGATAAGTCTTGGCGACAGCTGACCCGGGTTCGAGTCCCGGCAGCTACAATTGATTTTTATTTATTTTATTTTAACTTTTTATCCAATTTAATTTTTATAGTTTAGTTTATTTATTAATTATGTAACGTTTAAACTCAAAATAACCATAAATAATTACTGTATTTTCATAACTTGGTATTTGATTACAAAACGGAGCGGGTTTTGGAGACCCGATTTATACAAATGTTACAGTATCCCCTACTTTTAGGAATTTCGTCCCGAAATTTAAACAGTTGAAGTAGTAGGGAAAAGATGAGGGTATTTTTCACGCATTGAGTCTTCACGTTCCCAAGTAAACTCAGGTCCCCGTTTCGACTCCCAGCGTACCCTAACAATAGGAATGCGACTTCGACGTAGACGCTTTTCTCCATAGTCCATAATCTCTACTGGTCTTTCAATAAAGTGCATGGATTCATCAATCTGAATATCCTCCAGTGGAATATGAAGATTCTCATCAGCGAGGCACTTCTTCAAGTTCGACACGTGGAATGTGGGATGAATCCTGTCGAGTTCTTCCGGTAGGTCAAGCTTGTATGCTACAGGACCTACTCTTTCGAGTATCTTGAAAGGTCCTACGTAACGTGGTGCTAGCTTTCCCTTTTGACCAAAACGAACTACTCCCTTCCACGGTGATACTTTTAAAAGCACATGATCACCAACGCTAAACTCCAAGGGCTTCCGTCGTTTATCTGCGTAACTCTTTTGACGACTTTGAGCCGCTAGAAGATTGTTTCGGATTTGATGAATCTTATCTGTGGTTTCTTGGATCAATCTGGACCAGTAATTTGTGCTTCCCCAATTTCGTGCCAACAAACAGGAGATCGACACTTCCGACCATATAAAGCTTCAAAAGGTGCCATGCCGATGCTAGAATGATAACTGTTGTTGTACGAAAATTCGACTAACGGTAGGTGGGCGTCCCAATTTCCCTTGAAGTCTATGACACATGCTCTAAGCATGTCCTCAAGGGTTTGAATGGTGCGCTCAGACTGTCCATCAGTTTGAGGATGATAGGCGGTACTGAGATCTAGTCGAGTGCCCATAGCGGATTGTACTGCTTGCCATGTTCGTGAGGTGAAACGGCCATCACGATCAGAAATAATACTTAATGGAACTCCATGTCGGCTGACGATTTCGTTGATATAAATACGAGCAAGCTTTTCGTTCTTGAAATCTTCTCGAATAGGAATAAAGTGAGCTGATTTTGTAAGTCGGTCTATAATCACCCATATAGTGTCATACCCACTAGAAGTGCGAGGTAACCCGGTAATGAAATCCATGGTTATATTTTCCCACTTCCAAACAGGTATTTCTGGTTGGACTAGAAGTCCTGAGGGTCTTTGGTGTTCAGCCTTTACTTTAGAACAAGTGAGACACTTGGAAACAAAAACGGCAATATCTTTCTTCATTCCAGGCCACCAATAGGTGCACCGTAGGTCTTGATACATCTTATCGGCTCCTGGGTGTATAGAATATTGCGTCTTATGGGCTTCATGCATGAGTGTTTCACGAAGATTGATGTGGTTAGGAATCCATATACGATCTAGGTAATACAAAATACCATCAGATTTAGTTTCAAGTTTTAGCTCGGCTCCACAGGACATCTCTTTTTGTACATCTTCCTCTGATATGGAAACGTGTTGAGCTTCTCGAATTTGATCCTTAATATTGGTTATAATTTGCGAACATAGGAGGTGAATGGAGTTCGCATAACCCTTTCGACTAAGTGCATCAGCCACCACATTTGCTTTACCAGGGTGGTATCTGATTTCACAGTCGTAATCATTTAGGAGTTCGACCCATCTTCGTTGCCTCATATTTAACTCTTTCTGATTGAAGATATGTTGAAGACTCTTGTGGTCAGTGTATATTTCACACTTCGTACCATAGAGATAATGTCTCCATATCTTAAGGGCGAATACAACGCTCCAAGTTCAAGGTCATGAGTGGTGTAGTTCTTTTCGTGTGTCTTGAGTTGCCTTGAGGCATAAGCTATGACTTTTCCTCTTTGCATGAGAACGCAACCTAATCCTTGCCCTGACGCGTCGCAATAGACCACAAAATCATCACAACCTTCAGGAAGAGTGAGGATTGGTGCATCACAAAGTTTTTGCTTGAGAGTTTGAAAAGCTTCTTCTTGCTTGGGCCCCCATACAAATGGTTTCCCTTTATGGGTTAAAGCCGTGAGTGGCACCGTAATGCGAGAGAAGTTTGAAATGAATCGACGATAGTAGCCAGCAAGTCCAAGAAAAGACCTTACTTCAGTTGGCATACGTGGAGCTTGCCATTCTTGAACTGCTTTGATCTTTGATGGGTCCACATGTATTCCTTTGTCATTGACTACATGCCCGAGAAATTGCACCTCTTTTAACCAGAATTCACATTTAGAGAACTTGGCATAAAGCTTTTCCTTTTCTAGAAGTGCAAGAACAAGTCGCAGATGATGCTCATGATCAGCTTTAGATTTTGAATAGATAAGAATATCGTCGATGAATACAATAACAAATCGATCAAGGTAAGGTTTGCAGACTCTATTCATTAGGTCCATCAAAACAGCTGGTGCGTTGGTTAATCCAAACGGCATAACCATGAATTCATAGTGACCATATCGAGTTCGAAAAGCAGTTTTAGGGACGTCTTCTTCATGCACTCTAAGCTGATGATAGCCAGATCGAAGGTCGATTTTCGAAAAGCAACTGGCACCTTGTAGTTGGTCAAGAAGGTCATCTATGCGAGGTAAAGGATATCGATTTTTGATAGTTAACTTGTTGAGCTCTCTGTAGTCGATGCACATGCGAAAAGATCCATCCTTCTTCTTTACAAAAAGTACAGGTGCACCCCAAGGCGATGAGCTGGGGCGTATAAATCCCTTGTCAGTCAACTCTTGCAATTGACTGGCTAGCTCTTGCATTTCAGAGGGGGCTAACCTATATGGAGATTTTGCCACTGGTGTAGCACCAGGTATAAGATCGATACGAAATTCGACATCTCTGATTGGAGGAAGTCCTGAAATGTCGTCAGGAAAAACTTGTGGAAAATCTTTTACAACAGGGATATCTTCAAGTTTCTTTTCTGAGGTCCCCTTCTTGATGATATGGGCTAAAAACGCGACATAATTCTTGCGAAGGTATTTTTGAGCTTGAAGACAAGACATTAAGTTGAGCCCTTTCGCCGAGGTTTCTCCAATAATTCGAAGAGTCTGACCGTTTGAAAGAGGAATACGAATAAATTTCTCACGACATACAACTTCCGCATGATGCTGACTGAGCCAATCCATACCGATTATGATGTCGAAACTTCCCAGCTTCATAGGAATAAGATCGACTGAGAAATCGTGGTTGTTTAGGGTGAGCGTACAGTTGCGTAAAATAGAGTCTAATGAACATGTTTTCCGTCCGCAACTTCCACCGTTATGGATTCCGCGAGCTTATCCCGATTTTTACTTAAGATAGGTTCAAATTCTAATGACACGAAACTTCTATCCGCACCAGTATCAAATAACATAGAGGCATATCTACCATTTATAAGAAACGTACCGTTGACAACATTGCCGTCAGCTCTGGCCTAGTTTGCGTTAATATTGAAAGCTCTTCCTCTAGCAGGTGGAGGAGCTTGGTTTGCTTGATTCACAGGGTTGGCTTGGGCCTGAGCATGAATGATATTGACCAGCCTTGGACATGTGTTCCTGAAATGACTTGGATCACCGCAATTGAAACAAGCCCGCATAGGTTGGCCCATAGGGTAGTTGGGTTGATAGTATGTTTGGGCTAAATGTTGAGTGGGTGGAAATGGTTGTTGTTGTTGGGCTTGACCCATTAATTGTTGGTGGGTTTGGGTTATAGGTTGGTGGCGGTTTGTTCGTTGAAGCGTGCGGCAGTTTTGAACAGTGTGTCCAGCGCGACCGCAGCCGGTACAGTATTGGCAAGGATAGTCAGGGGAGTGGTGATACTGACAACGTTACATTTTGGTAGTGGCCCTGTGTATGGTTTTCTGTATGGCGCGGGTGGAGGAGTGGCTTGAGTGATGGTTGCAGCAGGAACAAGGGTGTTGGTTTGGGTGACTGCAAAGTTCCTTGTGTTACGCTTCCTCTTGTTAGCAAATTTAGAGGAAGGAGTGTGGTGGTTTGAGGTTTGTCCCTCAGCAGGGGTTTTCTTCTTTTCCTCCTTGAACTTCCCATTGCGAATTCGGTTTTCGGTCAGTTCTGTTGCCAACTCCATGGCAGCTTCGAGTGTTACCGGTGAAACGCTGAGGACCGAATCTTGGATTTTCGAGGGAAGTCCTCGAATGTAATGTTCGATCAGACGGTAGGTTGGAGTGAATAAGTTTGGTACCATTTGGTTCAACTCCAAGAACCTTTTGTTGTAAGTAGAGTGATCACCATCTTTTTGCTTCAAGGCATGAAATTCATCTTCCAATTTCTTAATTTCACTTCTAGGACAGAATCGCCTAGTCATGATTTCCCTTAACTCCTCCCAAGTTAAGGCCATCGCATCTTCCGTTCCCCTCCTTCCTTTCTCGGTATTCCACCAAGTGAGAGCTACCCCAAGTAGTCTCCCGGTGGCATAACGAACTTTGCGATCCTCAGGACAATCGCAGTTTAAGAAAACGTTTTCCATCTCCTCGAACCAATGTAGGAGAGCAGTGACTCCCTCAGTCCCTTCGAATTTTGGGGGATCGCAGGACTTAAAATGTTTGTAGGAGCATTTGATGGTAGGAGGGTTGTTGATGATCTGGTCCTGTTGTTGAGGAGGGTTAGTAGGATTTGCAGCAAGGGCTTGTTGTACTTGTACTACGATGTCAGGTAATATCGTGGCCATTTGATTCGCGATATGAGTGGCCAAACGTTCCCGAGACTTTTCCGATTTCCTACTCCTTCGATGCGGTCTAGACGACATCTACAGGATCATAAAATGAGAAGATTGTGAGTTTATGGTATCTTTTTAGGTGTCATGTGTCTTTAGGAAAATGAAAATAACATAAATATCAATAATGCAACTACATCCAAAGGATGTCTTGGGTTCGCTCATGTTGGGCCTCAAATGTCCCCCATACCTTCACCTATATAGTCATGTGGGCCCCCATGGCTATTGGCTTGGTAGGATTCACACTAGTATTGGCAATTTAACACTCGCATCCCCCGAATGCTAACCACAAAATATGTTCATGAGATGTTTGGTCGGAACGTGTCCAGGTGTAGACACAATGACAACTCAAAGTGGGATTAGCTCTCACGACGTTTGGTATAGCATGCTTTGGCCTAATAGGTATTTCGTACTCTCATCGTTAGTCCCCAGGTAGGCAAACTGGTCCTTTATTTTGGATTATACGAATGCCAGCCTAGACAGGACGTTCCGACTACCGGTACTAGTACCCTTCCAGTTACTACATGCCCGTCATGAGAACTCACTTTGATGAGATTTGAAAACACGAAAATCGTTGTAAAATCAATCATGATGTGGTGTGTGCTTGCATGGATGTGATATATTATGATCATACGATTTCATGATAGGCATTATTTGATAATACATACTTATGAACATGCTTGAACAATATCAAATGTAACATTTAACATAAACATATAAACATCATGAAATTTGGCATATAACACACAAAATTCTTATAAGTTTCTAATCGACTATAGTATAGGCTCTAAGGGTCTAATAACCTATCCTATATCCCTATAGTCATGGCACTGATACCAATCTGTCACACCCCGACCCGCAGCGGAAATAAGAGTCGGGGCATAATTGGGTTATCACCAAAGCACATGACATTTACTATTATGTTTCATAATTAAATGAAATCAAAGTTACATTTCTCAAACATCCAAACATGTCCATTCATTACAAAGGAAAATAACCAAACATAATAATCCAAATACTAAATCGTTTTATTTCTTCTAATCCAGGTCCTATGTGTTCCTAGCTGCTGCTGGTTCACCTGTATCATGTGTAAAATGGGAGGTTTTGGGGTCAACATAAGTTGGCGAGTGAACCTTATAGATATACATTTGATAATGATTTTCTGGTTAGTTTATCAATAAAATATTGTGCATAATCATAAAAGAGCACATGTATGAAATCAAACATTGGCAAACATCAGTTACAAATATAACATACATCAACAATCGATAGCATACATGAACATACCAACATCATATAATAATTAACATAAATGAACTGTGCGATCAAGGCTCAATCAAACGGAGCCGATCGTATTGCATGAACTGGAAATGTAAATTGAACTGTGCGCTCAAGGCTCAATCAAACGGAGCCGAACGTATTGCATGAACTGGAAATGTAAATTGAACTGTGCACTCAAGGCTCAATCAAACGGAGCCGAGCGTATTGCATGTATTGAAATGTAAAATGAAATGACCGATCAAGGCTCAACCAAACGGAGCCGATCGTGCGGGCACGCCCTGATCAACCGCATAATAAAATGGGGATCAAACTCAACCTCGATGGATGGGGAGCTACGGCCTCGGCAATTGCATGTACTGAAATAATAATTTGCAAACAATAATAACTACTTAACAGCAACAAACTAATACACATGTCATGATATGATATATGCACAATAACTTGGTTATAATATGTAAATGAACAAGACACATGATACACCCCAAAAACATGATTAAAACGGGGAATTTGAAGGGTTCACTCACATTGGGTGCGTTGGATTGGAGATGGTGAGATGCGCACGATTTAGACGAGCGAGGTGATGAGGAATACTAACCTAAATAATAATGGAAAGATATATTAAATGGATAGATTTTATTAAGGATTTTAATGGGATTTTTAGATATATTTTTGTGAGTTTATGGCTATTTTCTATCTTTAAAAATGTTATTTTTAAGTATTTTTAATTGATTTTTAAATTAAAATAAACAAATAAATATTTAAGAAAAATATTATTTTTTTTACTGTTTGACCGTTGACCGTTGACCGGTTCGGTCAGCGGTAAATGTTTGCGCCAAGCGGGATTCGAACCGGTGACCTTCCGTTCACGCGCACGTAGCTCTACCAGCTGAGCTACGTGACTAACCCGTTAGAAACCCAGTTTTAATTATATTTATATACTTATTCGAATTTACCGAAAATTCCTTTATTTTGCAAAACGTTTTAATCTCATGGACCGGTGCTTGTGACGGGACTCGATCGCGCGACGTGAAGTTTATTTTGCACACAGTCCACCGCTGGACTGTGTGTCTAACCCGGTTATATTCTTGATTTATATTATACTTAACAACTACCCGCCCTAACCCGGTTAGTTCATGAATAAAAAGAAATGTTATTACGTAAAGCGTGTGTGTAGTAAGGATCGAACTCAGGACTTGTATATAAACTTTGCACACAGTCCACCGCTGGACTGTGTGTCTAACCCGTTTATTATTCGAATTTTAATTACTCTTATCCCGTTTTTAAGTTCGTCTTCTTCATTACAATTACCGACTTTACTCAATCATCTGGTTCATGATTTAACTAATTACTAAACATGACGACTAGCTTGAATGTACAAAACCGAACAGTTTGGGGAAAGAATATACCGGACAGGTTGTCTTCTTTAAGGAGTCCGGCGAGAACAGACAACTCTGTTTTTTGAACCTTCGGCTGAGAGGGTCTAACAACAGAATTAAGGGATTAGATTTGAAATTGAACCAGAGTACATGGATTATTAGCACGATTTAATGTGTTTACCGTTAACTAGCGAGTTTCCGGCAATTCCAGAATTTCTCCGGCGAACCCAGAAAATCCAGCAAAGTCTTCTGTGACTGATTTTGAGTGATGGATTAATGTTAGTAGAGTCCTAACAATAGATTGAAACCGCAAAGGAGGAAAATCTTACCGGTTTGTGTTGAACACGGTTTTCCGGCGAGTTCTGCAGAGAATTCCGGCGAACAGTTTTTGGTGCTCAAATGACTTGAAAACGCGACGAAAAGGAAATGGAGTGTTGTTGTGACAGTTCTGAATCGCACAGATGATTGGAACTTGAATTATTCAGAGTTTGATAACTTTTCGGTTTCAAAAACCGAAACTTTAAGTTCATTCAATTTAGACTTAATTAGAAACCGATATTCATCGGTTATAAGCTAGCTAATCGAGTTTGAACTGATTTGGCGATTCGGTTTACCGATTTCCGTTATGCAGAGGGCATTAACGGTTGATTGAGTTTGCGTATAAGATCCAATTGTTTTCCTAAAGTTAACAGAAAACACTTGATGGCGGAGTGGTTAAGGGACGGAATGATAAGTCTTGGCGACAGCTGACCCGGGTTCGAGTCCCGGCAGCTACAATTGATTTTTATTTATTTTATTTTAACTTTTTATCCAATTTAATTTTTATAGTTTAGTTTATTTATTAATTATGTAACGTTTAAACTCAAAATAACCATAAATAATTACTGTATTTTCATAACTTGGTATTTGATTACAAAACGGAGCGGGTTTTGGAGACCCGATTTATACAAATGTTACAGTATCCCCTACTTTTAGGAATTTCGTCCCGAAATTTAAACAGTTAAAGTAGTAGGGAAAAGATGAGGGTATTTTTCACGCATTGAGTCTTCACGTTCCCAAGTAAACTCAGGTCCCCGTTTCGACTCCCAGCGTACCCTAACAATAGGAATGCGACTTCGACGTAGACGCTTTTCTCCATAGTCCATAATCTCTACTGGTCTTTCAATAAAATGCATGGATTCATCAATCTGAATATCCTCCAGTGGAATATGAAGATTCTCATCAGCGAGGCACTTCTTCAAGTTCGACACGTGGAATGTGGGATGAATCCTGTCGAGTTCTTCCGGTAGGTCAAGCTTGTATGCTACAGGACCTACTCTTTCGAGTATCTTGAAAGGTCCTACGTAACGTGGTGCTAGCTTTCCCTTTTGACTAGACGCTAGTCGGCCGGTGGGGTGGGGACTAGCGATTAATCGGGATTACTCGGATCGGACTTTTATATATAATTTTAAGTTTTATACATATATACACATATTTATATACATAATTTTTTTAAGTGGACAAGTTTTAACCGGAATCTGGGAGGTTTTGGCCGGAATATGTGATTTTTTTCCGATTTTTTCGATTTTTTCTGCTTTTTTCCGATTTGTTGCCTACCGACTAGGCCGATTAGGGCCGACTAGGTACGACTAGGGCCGACTAGGTACGACTAGCGATTAATGGACTGATTAACGAAAAATTAATCAGTAGAGGGCTGACTAGCAATTAATCGGCGACTAGTTGCCGATTAATCGCGATTTTTACAAGACTGCTTACATGTTAAAGGGAGACATTTTTTAGCACTACTTACATGTTAAAGGGAGACATTTTCAGTGGAGGATCTAGAAGTTAAATTCAAAGGTATCCTATAAAACAAAACTGGACCTAGGGATATCCTAGTATTTGCTCATGGGTATATAGTACCTAAACAAAAACTTTTACACTAATTTCGTACTTCGCCTACAATGTTTAGGGGTGGTCCAGGGGGTACCCCTACTTACATGCTAGCTCCGCCCCTTCATTTGAAGTACTGAATATGAGAAAAGAGAACCACTAATGTGTTTCAAATTTCTAATAGTCAAAATCACTCCCTACTAATCATGAGATGTATGTGTAACATAAACATGGAGTGCCATGTGACTAATTTAAACGTTTGGGTGAGTACACATAGAGGAACTTTGATGCATTTATCATAAGTTCGTGTGATAAACTTACTAGACTATTTCTTATTAACCATTAAGTTAGTGTAGAATACATATTGGTGCATATGAATGTTCCAAAGCCTTTGCTTAGTGATACGTGTCAAGCTTACTAACAAAGATTTTAACTCTTAAAGCTTGGCAGCTCGCTAAATTAACAATTCCAAGCCTATCTATTACAATATATGCCAGTGTTGGTCTATTGGGGTTTGCAAGGGGAAGGGGGGGGGTCTTCGTTTCAGGTCCTACAAACAATAGGAATTAAAAGAAATTTGATGTTAAAAAAATCTATTACAATATACACCATCAAATCTAGCTACATAGATGTTTGACTAACAAACTCCTTTCAGCCGTTGTTTGAGGCTATTTTGATGTCTTGGAGGGTTGACATATCATTCTCATCAATGGATTCATAAATGCGTTTGAACCGGGGACAGATCTAGCATATGTTGAAGAGTTAACTTTCTTGGTGAAGTGCAAAGTTAGTACAATTGTTTTTTCTTCTTCGTAAATGGATACCCCTAAGAAAATAAAGATACATTTAGGTCCAGAAAGAGTGTTACAATGTCTTAAAATTTTTCTTTTAGATCCGCCACTTGTTTGATCAGGTGATGTTATAGTACAAGTAAAAAAGGTATACATAAAAAAATTCTAGTTTTAGGAAGCAATTGAGTTTTCATGGTGTTTTATTGGATTCGATTGATATCAAATCGTTTGTTACACTAGATTTAACTTCCATGACTACAACTCGATCTTGATCTTTCATCATGTTTCACGGTGAGGGATCATCAAAGGGGGCATGAGTGTTTGCATGAGTCATACCGTATAACGTGAGGAGGTACGTTCGACGGGGATCAAAAGTCATATAACAATTATGTCTAACGTCCAATCAAATACTGTATCTATATCGAAGGAAAGGTGTTTGCAAATGATTTCTATTAGAACATTTACTATATGAGTATATAAATATTATCAACTTGATGTTTACCAACAATTATGAATTGTCCACTTACGTACCCATTTCAGAGAGAATTGCAAGTTTTCCATATTATTATTTTGTAAAATTCTCTAAAGTGGTCAAAGTTTCCTAAGTAGTAACACTCTTCATCTTTATCATGATCATGCGTCTAAATAAATTTCCTAAGTAGTAACATTCTTCTTCTTAATCATGATCACTCATCTAAATTAGATATTCCACATATGATTTTTTTTCATTAGTGCTATATTATTAATTAATGACGTATGTAATTCCACTAATTCACTTTTTATCGTTCAAAACTAAATCTATGTAAATCTTACTTTTACCAGCGAAGTAAATCTTTCTCGTCAGAATTGAATCATAATGCATTTTACTTTCTTGTGTATTTTTTTTAACTGCCAAAAAATCAATCCCGAGTACTCCCGCGCACCCACTGGACAAATGGAGTACTCCGAGAGTAACCCGAGTCGTCCACCACCCCTTCCGGGGAAAACCCGGTAACCCACCCGCCCGTAGGCACGACGGTGAAATTACCGGTAAAACCCGTTTGACTCAAGGATCGAACTCAAGTTTTACTTTCTTTTGTATTAAAATAAATTATTAATTTGTTTTTTTTCCTGTTGAATGAAATTGTTATTAGAAATTGCAATTTATTTATCTTTAAAAAACATTTATATTATTGAGTAAATTACGATTTTGGCCCCGGTGGTTGTTTCATTTTAACCCTACGAGCCTAAAAAAGAATCTTTTAACATCTGAGTCCTCAACGTTATGTTTTCTAATCCTTTTGGCCCTTATCACTAACCTCATTCATAGACTTTGTTAGAAACTGGTCATGTGCTCCTCACATAAGAGGCATTTATGTCAATTCATCTACCCATTTATAAATCCTTTAGAAAAAAAACCCATTTGCATCAATCTAATCTTCTTCGTTTGAACATATCCCCTAAACCCTAATTCGAACCTTCATGACTGATGCGAACCTTAGAATATAATCTCCGAGTGTAAATTCACAAAGTACTAGGGGCATACAGTAAATAATCTCTGATTTCAAAATCACTGTTGTTTTTTTTCCGGCAAGACAATCAGGTCGTCAGCCCTAGAACTTTGAGTGTTAATAAAAAAATAGTTTTGTTAACCTCATAGAGAAGCCCTAACTTCCTTACGGTTACTGTGCATGAAAAGATCCAAAATTTTTGGGCTTAAGAGAACCAGAATTGGAATCAAAACTCTAGCTTCTCAGTTGATTTTGTTACCAATTTTTCATGGGTGGTTGTAACTCTTAACCCTTGAAGGATCCAAATTAGGAATTATAAGACTGTGGGGTGTGGGTTTGGGTTGTCTTCAACGGCAGCTTTCCCACCCCGGCTTGGTGTTGGACTGGGCTTTGCCCCTCTAGCGTGGGGCGGGGGGAGGGGGGGGAGGGCAGGGTGAGCTGGCTGTCCAATATGGCTGGCTTTGATAGGCCACGCCACATAACGCCCCTCCACACCCCACTTTTTTTAGGTTGGCCTGGTGGAGCCCACCTCCGCCACATGTCGTGCAAAGCCCCCAACCCAAGTCTCCTAGACCCCGCGCGGTCTAGCATTCTACTTAAGGATGATCACGAATAATAAATATGCAGAAGCAATTTTGTCAGAGAACAAACCCATAAGGGTGAAGGGAGTTGTTAAACATTTGAAAGTGGTAAACTTCAAAATCAACCAATGAGAGTGTGTCATGTCATTCAACCTTAAGAGTTTAAACTATGCTGAAAAGTGTTGACTATGGTTAGACACTTCATGGTAAACTTTAAAAAAAAACTAGCATATTTAATAATAAAATCATTAAAAAAGCAAATCTCGAGCGGCAAACGTTTACCGCCTACCATGGTGGCGGTGTTACCACGCGGTAAACCGCTTTGCCGAGTGGGTTTGCCGCCCACTCCCTTCACCCTAAAAGATATATAAAACTGATGTGTGTAAGAAGAGTCCATTTTCCGCTGTTTACTACATATCTTTCTGAATTTGTAGAATCATAAGTGGCCAAATTGATAGAGATAAGTGGCCAAATTTATTGATATCCTATAAATATGCCGTTAAGTTGAAGAAGATGATAAAAGGGTTTTTTGGTTGATTAAATGAGTTTTTAATGGTTATAATAGGTGAATGACATAAATGCTCCTCATGTGAGGGGCACATGGTGAGTTTTTAACTTAGTCTATGTATGGGGTTAGTGATAGGAGCCAAAAGGGTTAGAAAAAATGACATTGAGGTCTTAGATGTTAAAAGATTTTTTTAGGCTGATAGAGTTAAAGTGAAACAATCACAGGGGCCAAAATCGTAATTTACTCTATATTATTTATACAATATATTAGTTTCTTCGTAATTTACTCTATATTATTTATACAATATATTAGTTTCTTCTGTACCACAAAGAAATTCGGTACTAGACCGAAAATTAAAAGTAGAGGAGGATTACCTTCTCTTACACCCTTTTTCTCCTAATTTGGTTACATTTTTTACTCCAAAAGAAATAAAAAACCAAAAAAACAAAAAACAAAAACTAATGTGGGAATTGATAATGAGAAAACTAGTTTAAATGAGAAAACCAAAAAACTAACTAAAAAGCCTAAAAAACATATTAATTTTTTTTATTTTTTAATAAAAATCGCTATATCTAATATATAAAAAAACTTTTTTTCAAAATAATAATAATAATAATAATAATAATAATAATTGTATTGTATATGTGCATTAATACGAAAAAATCTAAACCTGATAACCCACCCCGCACCTACACCCCCCAAAAACCTAACCCCCCACCACACCTCCAAAATCCTAAATCCACACTCCCACCAAAATCCTAAACTCACCACCCTCACAATTTTTATTATTTTATGGATATGATAATTGTATACATAAGAAGTTGCGAGTTTTTATAAAAAACAATTGTAACAAAAAGAATTGGCATGTGTTTAAGCATTTTTAATTTTCTCATTTATATGTAGTTTTCTTATAATTCTCTTTATACTTGTAAGGAATAAGAAAACGAAAGACACGGAGTGACCTACTACGCCATGCAACTGGCAAAAGGGAAGAAAACTGACAAGCCGCCTCCTCTCCTCTTTTTATCACTTAAGTCATGTTTATACATAGTGAGTGACGACTATGTATTAAATAATAATTTCTAACAAGAATTTAGTCTCCTGCACTGTGGAGCGGGGGGGGGGGGGGGGGGGGGTTTAAAACTGTGCTATCAGAGGAGGGGACGTAAAAAAATAGAGTAACTTGAATTTATACCAACAGATAGAAGGCGTAAAACCGTTAACCCAACCATGACAAAAACTAGGAGAAAATTTATAACACTAAATGACTAAAAGTCAAGGGATTAAAATGATATTGTATAAAGTTTTTAGAAAGTACGGGTAAAAAGTAACTACTTTCAACATGAGGGAAATAAGTAAAAACATACATTAAACGAAAAAAAAGGTTGATGGATCATAATTGATCACCAAAGAAAGTACGATAATCAAACCTAAAAGTCACCAAAGATGGTTGTCCTTGACAATTGTCCACAACTATGATCGAATCCGCAAAAAACATTGTTGATGCATTTTGTGTTCGTCACTTGTCGAATAGGATTGAGCGTGTGTTAAATAGTGTATATGTTAGAATTAAACACACGACCAAAATAAGGAGCGTATAGTGAAAATGGGAACAAGTTCGCCCGAACTTGATATGTGAAGGACAAGTTCACCCGAACTTGTCATATGGTGGACAAGTTCACCCGAACTTGTCCTATACACACTTCGAGCGAACTTGTTGCCTATATATAGGTGTGTTGTTCATTTGTTACTTAAGTTTTTGCAATCCCTACGGGGAGGTGCTGCCGGATTCTCTCCAGGAACTCCGATAGCTGGACTTTAAGATGCATACTCTTTCGTTATGAATGAAGACTTCGCTGCATTCTGTTTCTACTCCATTCTTAATAACATTCTACCGAAACTGCTATATACGTTTACGCAATAA
Source organism: Scalesia atractyloides (assembly GCA_947069175.1). Lineage (NCBI taxonomy): Eukaryota > Viridiplantae > Streptophyta > Magnoliopsida > Asterales > Asteraceae > Scalesia > Scalesia atractyloides. Next base: position 67,364,225 of record CAMTDV010000005.1, on the reverse strand, counting down.
CTTCCGTCTAGAACCTCCTGATCACGGACCTTCAATTGGTATTAGAGCTACGGTTATCACCTACGCTCATGAATTTGCACATTTATGGACATTAGGAGGGGTTTTAGACGTAAATCATCAAATAAACATACAATCCATGGACAAAAATTAAAATTGAACGGATAGGATTGTTAGAAAAACATTTTCGACCAGATCTATGGTGGAATCATCTCGAAATTCGAAGAAATAAGGATTCTGGATCAAAAAATGTAAAAAAGGGCTGGTTCAAGTTCGCCCAAACTTGGTGTTGGCCAACCAAGTTCGTCCGAACTTGTATCTTGGAGATCAAGTTCGCCCGAACTTGTATCATATTGATCAAGTTCGCACGAACTTGTCTAGGGAGCCTAAAAAAAGGCATGGGAAAGTTTTGTTGATCGTATTGATGGGATGGGTGTCCAGAAAAAATTTGGCGATAGAAATTTTTTCGAGTTTTCGATGACAGACCGGGATGTTCGGGGACACCGTCTGGAGTTTCAGAGTACAGATTTGATTATACGATTGCAAAATTGTGAAGATACTGGGATAGTCACTGATACCGATGCAGAATGTTGATCATTTGGGTGTTGTGACTAGTAATGAGCCTAAACGTTAAATACTCATTTGTTGATTACTGAAAATTCCGAATTGAGGGGGAATTTCAGTGAAAATTTCAGTATGGTCAGAATTTGCAAAAATGAGAGGGAATAAAAATTTTATGATATATGAAGATTCCAGCATTTTTGAAATTCATGAGTGCTGCAATAGTATCCGAGTGGTTACCGATTGCAGATTATCGGGATATGCAGAGAATTGAGATTCATTAAGTATTTCAAATTGATGTCTAGTTTGAAAGCGGGTGGTTTCATAACTGGGTCTTGGAGGAGTTGTTTATCAGATTCTAAGGTCATGGTCGTGGATTGACACTTGAGTCGCGCGTATGGTTTGGAAGCACATACGACTGCCTATCTTTAACTCTGCTTTGCATATGAATTATTGACTGGACTAACCGCCAGAAGATAAAGATGCTCTGTAGTTTCAGTTGTTTACAGTTGCCCCGGGTTGTACGCGGTACCATGATTAAAGAAGATGATTTATGGGATCGGATCTTCCAAAGAAAGAAGTGTACCGGTTGCTGACGAAAAAGGCTATATATTTGGGATTCCGTGATCAAAGGAAGTTCCGATTTGTCAGACCATGATACAGATTGATGCTTAAGGGTTAGAATCCTGATCTCCGATGAATGAACAGTTAGTTGGATTAGCAGTCATGAGTACCAGTGAGAAACTGAGGACGTTCAAAACGTTCAGTGATGATCTTAGGAATTAACGACTAGCTCCGAAGTCGGATAGTTTCAAAATTACCAAGGAGATCTGAAGTTATTCAAGATATAACTGATGATAGCCTTTGGTGGCCATTATTTTTAGTCTTCAAGCAGATGAATCATTTTTCTCTTTGGACTAACCGTCGTCGGATGACGATGATTGCTGACTAAGTGGCGCTGATCTACCGGAGATAGCTATATATCTAGCATTGTGACTGAAGAGGAAGAATGTGATTTTGGTCACGGACGTATGTTTCTCAGATTCGATGTGTTACCAGATTTTTTGGTTTCCGATGAAGATTTGCTGATTGAGCAGATTACCGATTTGCTGATCAAATCTTTCTGAAGGGTGCTTAACTGCGATTACAGAAATCGGGATTTCAGATTTTCGAGGGTATTCATTGATTTGAAGTTTTCCTATGCGGTGATTCGAAGTTTCTATCAATTGCCGGTTGAGTTTTTGATATTTTAGGAGTGTGCGGAATAAACTCTCGATGCTCAACGCTTATTAAAAAACTGAACTCGGATGCGGTTATCGTCGAAATGGAGAAGCTGCTGCATTGATTAGCTTCGAGTTGGTGGTTATTCAAGAAAATTTGTCAGTCAAATAAATTAGAGGAGTCGGAAACCATGCAACTAAAGATCTGAACTGGAGTTTTCAGCGGTTTTTAAAGTTGATAATGCATACCCGGATCATCAATTAAGGGGGAACTTGTTGACGCGTCTCGACGACAATGACAGACACCTTGATTAACGTTGGAGGATATTCAAACACGGCTCATAGATTTGAAGATCAAGATCAAGCTTCGATAGTAACGAACAAGGGGGAATTTGTTGATGCATTTTGTGTTCGTCACTTGTCGAATAGGCTAGATTGAGCGTGTGTTGAATATTGTGTAGGTTAGAATTGAACACACGAGCAAAATACGGAGCGTATAGTAAAAAATGGGAACAGGTTCGCCCGAACTTAATATGTGAACGACAAGTTCGCCCGAACTTGTCATATGGTGGACAAGTTCGCCCGAACTTGTCCTATACACACTTCGAGCGAACTTGTTGCCTATATATAGGTGTGTTGTTCCTTTGTTACTTAAGTTTTTGCAATCCCTACGGGGAGGTGCTGCCGAATTCTCTCTAGGAACTCCGGCAGCTGGACTTAAAGATGTATACTCTTTCGGTATGAATGAAGACTTCCGCTGCATTCTGTTTCTACTCCATTCTTAATAACATTCTGCCGAAACTGCTATATACGTTTACGCACGAACTTCCGTCTAGAACTGCCTGATCACGGACCTTCAAACATAAAACAAAAACACGAATTTTTAACATTAAGTGATTTAGGTGAAGCTAAATGTAAATAATATCAATGTACCAAATTACAAAAAATCAAAGTTTTGTTGAAATATAAAAATTCTAAAATATATTATGCTTAAAAATACAAACTATTCAAAAATATTCATAAAAAGACAAAAAAACAATACTAAAGTACAACATGTTTTAAATTAATTATATATATAAAAATATTATGCTTAAAAATACAAACTATTCAAAAATATTCATAAAAAGACAAAAAAATAATACTAAAGTACAACATGTTTTGAATTAATTATATATATATATATATATATATATATATATATTAATTCAAAACATTATATTATGAGTAATGAATAATTTACAACATAAAACAAAAAAATGTTTATTCATAATTTCCCACAAGATACAGACATCAATGCCAATTTATCTTTTTAACCTTTAATTTTTTTTTGTAAAATATCAAAAAGCTTATTTTTTACTTAAAATACGAGTAACATAAACGAAACAGGTCAACCTCCTCTGAACTGTACCAACACTAATTAAGCTTTAGACATGGTTCAAAATCTTTTTAGATGCGGTGTTTGTGAACAACTACGTCTAATAATATGAGAAGTCACAAACACACATACAAAAGTCTGAGAATCATATGATAGCCCATAAAAGTTATTTTTCGGTCGCGAGCCATACTTTACCGCGTCTTTAGACCGTATATATATTCATCATTTCGTCCACTCACCCTCAATTCATATTCTTTAAAGCGCCACCCCTCATCTTCATCCCACACCCTCAACCTTTCACTCCTCAAAATCTACCATCTTCATCTCCACACACCCAAAATTATGCGTTTGATTTGGATAATTTCATAAAATATATGTGTAATTTCTTTCGTTGTCTCATCAATTGTAGTTTCAAATTCGAAAATCGACCGCATAAATAGATGTTGAAAAGTGATAGCATGACACAGGTGATTGCAACGAGGAGTGGGCAAAGTTTCGTACGATCTTGTTGTTTTGATTAGAAGAATTGGGAGTGTTATCTGCTAGGTATTTTTAACAATCCGACCTGAATGTTTATTGTTATGTTCTCAAGTTTTCAGTTAGGGCTTTGTTCGGACAGTTATTGTTTGTTTTTGGATGTGAAATTGGATGATAAGTCTTTTGTGGTTAAGTTAAGTTTGTTATTGGGGCACCAAAGGCACACACATACAATGGAAACTTGAACCTAAATCATATCGACGGTGGTAGTTGTTTAAGAGGCTTGGACGTCTCATCGGAGAAAATTTTTTTATTTCTGGCAACAATGTTTTCAGATACAGATGTGGTTTATAACCGCGTCTAACGACCCCACGTCTAGTGATAATATGATTTTAAGAAGTTGTGTTTAAGACATAGTCAAAACCGTGTCCTATGATCGAAACCATCGCGTCCGAATCTCTGTTTTTTACTATTGTAAGTTGACTTTGGATAACACAATATAGATAAATGTGTTCGCATGTCAATACTAACTACTACCCTTCTAAGCTAAATATGTTAGGTTTATATCATATAACATATTTGATATCACACTCCTACCTTGTTCTCTATCATAGAACTCCAAGTCAAAATCAGAACCCTTATCCAGCGGTAGAGTCAAGGATTTTCTTATAGCCCGTCAAAATTTTCAAGCCGGGTCGTATAATAAAAGGTAATACCAAACTAAAAGTTTCATTAAAATAAATAACCAAACCCTAAAAACCTAAACAATAAGCTAATAACAAAAAATCATTAACCTTAACCAAGTCTACAATCATATAAAGACACCTAACTATAGCCAAGTGTATAATCACATAAGCCAATCTACTTTCAAGCTAAAGCTTCAAGAATAATAAAAAATAAGAAAGAAAGCAACCTTTACTCATGTTTCAAGCTTTAATGGGTTTCCTTGTTGAGTTTCGACCATCGTTCAATCGACCGTAGTTCAAATGTTTAATCATCCCTCAATCCTCATAAGGGACTACAATTTTCGATAGTTGACAGTCAATCGACATTCAAATTTTCAACCATTTAGGTGGCTTTTTTATACTCTAGGTTAATAAATTGGCAGAATTTAGTAATGTGTTACTCAGTAAATAATGAAAATGAGCTTTTAATACATTAAAATTAATTACATTTTTCGTCCCTCTTACTTGTCAAAAATCACTATTTCAGTCCATTAGTTCAAAATTGCCAAAACAATCCTAGTGGTTTCACTTTCGTAACTATTACAGTCCTCCCTCACTAATGTCATCTAGTTATTCTGTTAGCTTATTTGAAATGAACATAAGGCCAATGTTATTACAATTACAAAATAAAGAGTTAATTACGCTTTTCGTCCTTGCAATTTGTTGAAATAACTTTTACAATCCATTTGTTTAAAAATTGTCAAAACAATACCAATACTTTCACAACCTCTACCTCAACTCACAAACAATGGCGGTTAACAGCTTCATCTATCTAATATCCTTTACTCTACTCTTCACTCTATCTGTTTCCTCAAATCTAGCCGGAAGATCACCTGCTCCTACTCCACACCCTCTCCACTTCATCCATCTTCAACATCCCCACACCACCACACACACATATTGAACGCTGATTACCCCCACCACCCATTATGCCGCCCACCGTCATCAAACTACCACCCACCCCTACCCCTACACCCATGGCATTCTTTTCAAACAATCATTGGCCAAATCCCTTTCTACTGATGAATTCTACAATTCCGACCACTACATAGGGCATCACCATACTTTATCTCCACCCCTCAAGTTTTAGGTAGGCTCAAGTTTTCTTACTGGCATCGATTGTGATAGGGAAAATTAAGTGTTGGCATTTCCATTGTGATGGGAAAAGTTAGGTGGTCGGCGATTTCGATTATGGTGTAACCGGTTGACGGAGACAGATCTGACACCGGTGGAGGTGATGGAGGAGATTCGATTGACAGTGATACAACGGAGGGGAGCGGTGGTGAAACTGAGTCATCAGAATAGAGTTGTGGAGCCGGAGTAAGTGATGTTCTGCCAGGATTTGAAGAAACGGAGAGAATGAAAAGTAAAGTGAAGGATAGTGGTACTGTTTTGCCGATATTTAAACTGATGGACTGTCATGGTAATTTTTAACAAATCACTGGGACGAAAAACATAACTAACTCTTTATTTATTTTATTTTAAATTTTAATAACAATGGTACTATGGTCATTTCAAATAAACTAACAGAATAACTTATTCTGGATTAACTTACTCTGGATGGCGTTAGTGTGTGTGAACTGTAATAGTTATGAAAGTGAAACCATTTGGACTGTTTTTGCAATTTTTAAACTAATGAACTGAAATAGTGATTTTTGACAAATTAAAGGGACGAAACATAATTAACTCAATTCATAAAATGGGCTATGCTAAAACTAGAAATAAGAAATTGAGTTTGATTACCAAACTATCATTTTTTTATTTGGTAAAACGTGTATAATTTTTATTTAGTAGAACAATGTGTATGTATATAATTTTATCATAAAACCACTATCGAAAAATACGATCAGTTTTTCTTTTATATAAACTAAATTTGTCAATCGTAAAAAAATATTGGTGTCTTGCAGAATTTGACTATGATATGTTGTACATGATACATCAAAAAGAATGGTGTCGGTTAAAACCGCCAAAGTGTATATAGCTCCACCAATAGGTTTAACTACACTACACATTAAGATATTTTTAGTTCTCTTATTCTTATTCTTCTATCCATTTTGACATCTATCAGATTGTAATTTGATCTTTTATTATAAATACAATACAATGTTTCTTTCTCTCACATAAAAATAGTTACTATTAAACATTTACTTTTTTTTATGTCTATGGTATAAATAATATTTCATGATGGTCAACTTTTTATTTGGGCTATGCTTAAACTAGAACTACGAAATTGAGTTTGATTACCAAACTATCATTTTTTTTATTTGGTAAAACGTGTATAATTTTTATTTAGTAGAACAATGTGTATGTATATAATTTTGTCATAAAACCACCATCGAAAAATAGGCTCAGTTTTTCTTTTATATAAACTAAATTTGTCAATCGTAAAAAAATACTGGTGTCTTGCAGAATTTGACTATGATATGTTGTACATGATACGTCAAAAAGAATGGTGTCGGTTGAAACCACCACAGTGTATATAGCTCCACCAATGGGTTTAACTAGACTACACATTAAGACATTTTTAGTTCTCTTATTCTTCCTTCTATCCATTTTGACATCTATCAGATTGTAATTTGATCTTTTATTATAAATACAGCGTTTCTTTCTCTCACATAAAAATAGTTACTATTAAACATTTACTCTTTTTTTATGTCTATGGTATAAATAATATTTCATGATGGTCAACTTTTTAGTAAACACTGTGTTACTATAAAAAGTCAAATAATGTTAATAATATGATACTCTTTTATTTATTTTATTGATTTATTTACTTAATACTAATGTTAATAATATGATACTCTTTTATTTATTTATTTTATTTATTTACTTAATACTAAATTGTAACGGAATGAACAGTAATCTTTTTTTCCATCCCTATACTATATGTATTTTTTTATTTAACTTTTCTTTTTTTTCATCCCTATACTATATATATCATTTAATTAATTTAACCCATTTAGGATTTTACTAATTTCATTTTTCTATAATAACGTGTGTTCGTAAATATTACGTTTCAGAAGCAAATATTACGTTTTGTCTATTGATATATTTAATTTTAAGGTTATTTAATTTTCAGTTTGTGTAAAAAACAAGGAAATGTTTTTTCGATAAATGGAAAATTGAAAATTTTGAAAAAATTGGAAAATAGAGTTTTAGTATTATCAGTCCAAGACTTAAGACTTTCAGCAATACCTAAAGCCCTCACAATCCATGGGTCCTCCTATAAATAGGATATTGAGTCATAGTTGGAACTAAGGTCGGAGAACTCGCTAGTCAGCTGGTGAGGTGGAGACTAGCGACTACTCGGGATTAATCAGATCGGGTTTTTTATATGTAATTTTCAATTTTATGTATACATATACACATTTTTATTGGTAAATATTTTAAGTAGCTAGGTTTTAACTCTTACTCAACTCATTTTTTTAAGTATACTAGATTAATTGTTGAAATTCACATGGTTTTGGCCGGAATATATAGGTTTTTTGCCGGAACCTGACCGGAATCGCCGATTTTTGACTGGCCGACTAGGTCCGACTAGGCCTGACTAGGCCGACTAGCGATTAATGGACTGATTAACGAAAAATTACTCAGTTACTGGCCGAATAGCGATTAATCGCCGACTATCACTTTCTAAAACTCTAAATACTAAAATCCTCTATCGAAACCCTATGTTATCTTGATCTACGTTCACGTTTGCTCGTCTTTTCAAGATTTTCTCCGTACATTATATTTGTTATTGTGTATTTCAGCATCAGCTACATTCTTCTTCTTCAATTTCTCACCATAGAGCGTTGGATCACCATATGTTTGTGAACCCTTTAACAAAAAAACCATAGATTTCTTAGGTTTTGTGCCCGATCTAGGTAAAATCACTATAAATATGTTAAAACTTGCATAATTTGTAATATAATCGTGTGCAATTTCTAGATCAGAGACTAAATTGAATGTGGATAAGCTTAACTGAACGTTTAGTATTTATTTTGTTATTAACCAATTGGGCTCCAACTTGTAAATAGGGTCCTAATGGTGATTAAATCCCATTAGGGATTTTAATCATGAACCCAAAGGGATAAGTAGTTTGTGGTGAAAGGTTTTCTAGATAATTCGTGGATTACAGTTCTTAGAATGATAAACTTAAAGAGAAAAACTCCTTGTTTGTGCATTTTGGGTATAATGAAATTGAATCCAAGGAAGATTAAAGTGAGCTGATCGTGTTATTATTGTTGGTTGATTGTTCATGATGTGTGAGACTCCCAAGAGAGGTTGTATGAGTTAGTGAAACCAATAACCCAGTATGTTAATTAAACCAATATCGGCATTCATTTATTATGTTTTCAATCGTTGTAAAATACATGTCGATATTCTTTTGGACATATCACGCATTTGTTTTTCTTGGTTTTCACTTTTCGTTGCTATAGTGAACGTAGGGCTGTAAACGAACCGAACGAACACGAACAAGACCATATTCGTGTTCGTTCGTTAAGGAAATTAACATGTTTGCGAACTGTTCACGAACGCATACCGAACATAAGTTTATGTTCGTGTTCGTTCGTTAAGGAAATTCAGTTGTTCGCGAACAATTTATGAACATTGGTCTCGAACACAAACGGACACAAGCAAATAAAAACGAATGCCAACGAATATTTAACTTGAAAATAAAAAATAAAAACATTGTTATTCTTAAACATTGGATGTAAGTAGTTGAATACAATCATAAATTGATAAATCAAAACACAGGAAGTCTACTACACCACCAAACGATGAATCAAGTTTAACTAACTTAGACATAATTGTCTCCAATAATGTCTTAGAATGTCCAAATTTTAGCTAACTTAGAAAAAAATATGGTTTTAAGTTTTCAATATGTTTAAATAAAAGGTTTATTATTATTATTTTTTAATATAATCAACCGAACACGAATGAACCGAACATATTACCGAACGTTCACGAACGCAATCGAACGAACGAGACTTGTGTTCGTGTTCGTTCGCTAAGCTAACCGAACGGAATTTTTTGTTCGTGTTCGTTCGCTAAGCTAATCGAACGAACATAAACGAACTTCCCACCGAACTGTTCGCTGAACGTTCGGTTCGTTTACACCCCTATGAACGATGATACTATAACGAACCAAATAGGTACCGATTTAATTACTGTTGCATAGGGCGGATAATGCTGCTAGTTTATGTATTTAAACAATCTAAAAGACATTATGATTTTTTTTCTAACAAATTCATTTTTTTAAGTGCATAACATTATATTAATATAATATTCTAAACTTAACAAATAAGTCGATGCTAGAGACATGTTTTAAACCAAAATTCTTTCTCATGTTTCATTAGAAAAGTAAACTAGTAATCGTAGATCTAGATTCATTTAAGTGTAAATTAAAAGTTTTGTCCTATATCTACATACCCTTTTCAACGGGTGTCCTTTGACACAAAACTTGACGAGTTATGTACTTAATGTTTTAAATTCTTGCACGGTATGTCATTTGAGCCAAACCAAGTTATTTTTTTGGTTAAGTATGATTATGTGCGCACATGAAGGCATTCTTGTCATGTCACCTCCCTAGGGACTATTATGTAAAACAACTTATATTAATGGACTATTTTTTAAAAAATAAACAAAGATGTATAAATCAAATAAAACTCCTTTCTCTTTCTCTTTCTAAACGCCCCCCCTCTCTCTCTTTCTACTACACACTCAAACCTTATCAAATCAAATCTGAGATGGTGATTGGTGGAGACGGTGGCTGTTTGTGATGGTGGATGTTGGGGTGGGTTGTGGATGGTGATGGTGGGTTAGAGGTGGTGGATGGTAATGGTGGAGACAGTGCTAGTTTGTGATGGTGGATTTGGTGGTGGGTGGTGGGGGGTAATGGTGGGTTTAGCGGTGGTGGATGGTGATGGTCGAGACAGTGGGCAGTTGTGGTGTTAAGGGGACACGGTTGGTGGGTGGGTGGTGGTTAGGTGGTTGTGGCGGCAATGGAGGTGGTGTTATGAGCGGTTGAATGTGGGTGGCGGGTGGCGTAGTTCTAGTGTTAGAAGCAGTAGTGGAGGTGGTGTTCCGGGCGATTGCAGGTTGTTGGTTTATGTAAGATCTGCTGATGATGAAAGCCAAAACCCAAGGGAACCATTATCCCTTCCTAAATAAATAAGTTAAAATACAGTCACAAGTCCAACATTTTCTTCTCCCTTGAAAGCTTCTCAAAACAACTGCCCCAACTACTACCTTCAAATATTAAAGTATAGAAGAACAAGTATTATATTGTCAAACTAGTGGTCAACAAGTCAAAATTTAAGTCAACCAAAGTCATAGACTAAAGACTAGAATATCAAGTCAACAAGTCAAAGCCAGAAGTTTTGGACTTCCCGAAGTGCTAGTTCTCAACTAGTAGTTCACTCTATCGGAAGCATTAGTTCAATGCAACAATGTAACTATCCAGCAATTTTGCTAACTACCGGTAGTTACATCATTTAATGAGTTGTTAAGGGTCGCTCTCATGATGACGTCACCAGCAGTTCACTACTCCTATGTATTGTTCTTCTTGTACATTGTAATACTTAACACTTAGATCCTGAGCGCATAAGAACTAAGTGAGAGAATGTTCACATGGTGAGGGGGAGTACATTTTGTACCTTATTCGAGGAATTCAATAAAATCATTTTGCAATCATTCTCAAATCAAGTTGTGTTAGATTGATTTGTTTGTTTATTACTGTTTGATAGAGTTTCTAATTTGATTAATTGTTTTATTAGAAAAACACACACTACATGCACTATTAGATCTAACAATTGGTATCAAAGCCAGTTTCACTGAATTGACACCAGTGTTGATTTAGAAGATAAACTAGCTCAAATTGATAATTGATTGAGTGATCAAATAACATTGAGAAGAATTAGACGAATCAGATAATTCAATTGTTTCTGATATTTTGTTTTCTGAGAATAATTCCCTAGAATTCAGAGAGATGTCAATCACTCTTGATTATCACAATACCGGATCATAAACAAGCCTTCGATGGTCATTCGTCATGAATTCAAGATAGGTCACCACTTGTCATAGCAGAACACTGGTTGCCAGAGATCAGTGGTATACGAATCTCAGGTTCCCTCTGTTCCGAGTATCGAACAACCGAATGTTAATATTCCGAAGAAACCCTCTGCTATGCCACAAGGAAGTTAACTTCATGAGGTTGTCAATTTCTAGGCAATTTCTTAGTTTTTTGGCAAAGTAAAAAGCATGTTGCAGTCTCAACATCAACAACAGAGGCTGAGTACATTGCTACTGCAAGTTGCACTACTCAACTTCTATGGCTTCAAAACCAGTTGCTGGATTTTGGTGTAACTACTTTAAAGACTTCTCTCGTGTTAGATAGTCAAGCAGCTAAAAACATCATTAAAAATCCAGTATCACATTCAACAACAAAGCACATTGACATCAGACATCACTTTGTAAGGGATTGCTATGAAAAATGTTTGATTTCTCTACATTATGTCCCAACTAAAGATCAACTAGCAGATGTTTTAACCAAAGTTTTGGATGCATCTACTTTTGAAAGTCTGATCTCTAGGATTGAGATGCTAAACATGGATTAATAGCAAATTTTTGTTTTCCATGTGTATATAGCATTAAAAAGTCTGTTCCAATAGCTAAAATTGATTTTTTTAATAATCCCAAAAGTCTGTTCCAAACCACTGTTTCTCAAAAGCCTCTGTTTGGCTTAAAAATCTATCCATTGTGATAAGTGTATCCTCTGTTCTCATTTGCCACTATTCACATCCACTGATTGGGCTCAAACCACTGTTTTTGCCTTATCCACTGATATCTATCCCCTGGTAGAGTAAAATCATCACTGTTCACAACCACTGCTGGTTTCCAACAGAGGTTTCCCAAACAACTGTCATCCATTAAAACAACAGAGTTTACACGTGGACACATGTTAGCCATCAGATCTTTGAAACAGTTGCCACATCAGCATTCACCTTTTCCCTTTATAAATATCATTGTTCCATCCAAACAGAGCTTTTACCTGCCGTCTCGAATTCAAAATTTTCAAAAACGGTTTTCATTATTCTCATATTCTTCACTTATTCTCAAAATCATCACTGATCATGGCTCTGAACATCAAACTACCACATAACTACCTCCCCTTCTTTTAGAAAAATGACAAGAACACTACATTCCATTCAATAATCGATGTTCTTACATCGTCAAAATACAAAACCATTGTGCTTGCATTTGCACCAATTTATGTGGATACCCTCCGACAGTTCTGGGCAAATGCCAAAGTTGAATCTCAAGAAAATAAGCAATATGCTATCACTTCCATGGTCAGAGGAACCCTTGTTCAAATTTCCCTATCTTCAATATCCACAACATTTGGTCTAAATGACCTAGAAGGTAAAACCTCTTTTGGCAAGCAAGAACTTCACACTGAGTTCATAGAGCGTGGGTATGATAGTCAATTGACTAGAATCACAATGTATAAACCTATCTTCCTTGCTAAAATAAGATATTTTTTCCATACCTTGCTTCTTTGTCTCTCAGCAAAGACCATAACATTTAATGTGATTATACAAAATATTCAATATCTGGGATATGCTATTTTAACAAACCGTGAATTCAATCTATCCTAGGTGTTGTTTATGGATTTGATAGCAAATTATAACAAAATTCCCAAAAAACAAAGCTTTTCTTCTTTATCCTAGACTATTGAGCTATCATTTGCAAAAACAAGTATCTGAAAAGGATTTTCAACAAGGTGTTGTTTTTAAATGAAAAGCTTTACAAACGAAAATTTTACAAGTCTAATAAAAAGTCAAAATTTTTGAAAACACAAGCAAAGGCGGATGAGCAAAATTTAGATGAGTCCACATCACAAACTTAAACCTCTGTTGCTGAGCCCACTGCTCCTAGTGAGCATGACACCATAACCGTTGTTGTGTAACCCACACCAGCAACATCCAAAAAGAAAACCATTCCATCCAAAAAGCCCACCGAAAACAAAAAACCCAAAAAGGTAACTCTGGAAGATGAGATCCCATAGGTTATACCTGTGACAACACATAAGTCACTTGAAACCACTGCTGTTACTTCCTCACAACAGTTGGAAAGATCTCAACCCAGCCTAACTCCTCTTGAATCCTCACAAAAGGATCAAGTTGAAAGCATAGGGACACCATCATATGATGCAGATATTTTACTTGAAAATTTGTTTAATAGCCCCTCTCCTAGGGCAAATTCTCTTTTTACTCCACAACCCTCTACTCCAATACCACCCACGTTTATACATTTGTTTGATGCTATTGTGTAAACTTATACACATATCAGTCCTTCTCATTCACCAGTTAAAGAGAGTACACTTCCGCAAATGACTGAGTTTGAGAAAATTCAATCAGCTAACCCACAAACAATTGAGGAGGTTACACCCCCTGAGTTACAAGTAACTCTTGGTGGTAGTTCAAGTGAAGCAGCTACTACAACTGATGGCACAACAGTGTCTCAGTTGGCCAGTAGTTACATCTATAAGTCTTCCTTGAAGGTAACAATTGTTGAGACTACAATTGTAACCTCTGTTCGAGTTGGAAGTCCCCTGTACCAAGAAAAATGGGCATTTGAATCTGATAACATGGAGTTTTCTCTTGTTGATGATCTAAATACAACTACCTCTGGTAGGGATTTAGATGATCCTATTAAATTAGGTGATGAATTAAGATACAAAGGATTGATGGAGAGAATGACATCCATGGAATCATCAATTGAAGAAATAGAAACCATGATAAAACAGATGTTACAAAATTCTCAATGCCAACCATCCACACAACAAATTGCCGATGAGCTATGGAAATCTGTGCAACCAATCATTCTAGCTCCAGGAAATTTGGCTGACATCCACCATGAAACTCACATGAAACTCATCAGGAATATGGTTGAGGCCAGATATAAAGTTACTCAAGCAGAAATCAAGGCCATAAGAGAACATCTGTTAAAGACTACTAGATCTGCCCCGGCAACAGTCCTTCTAGAAGAAGTAAAGGATGATGCCAAAAAGGGGGAGAAAGATAGATTGAGAAAATTGCAGCCTTCTTCACAAGCTAAACCAAAGGTGCAACTACAAGTCTGTTAAAACCACTGTTCCAAATCAAACCTCTGCTATAGCATCAGATGTCGGTTCAGGAAAAGGGATTGATGAGACCCTAAATAAACAGGCAGAAGAGATTGCTGAAGAACAGCAGAATAGACAAGATACACTAGCAAGCAAAGCTTCTAAGCTTATAGAAGAAGAGCAGGCCAGGAAGATGGAAAAAGAAGATATTGGCACTTCAAGAAAAAGACAGTCTTCTAGAAAAGTTAGACAGCCAATTGTCAACACTCCTAAAACCAATGCCGGTCCTACTCAAAGTGTATCCTCTGCTCAAACCAAACCCACATCATCACCAAAGAAACCAACACCACATACTCACCCTAGCAGATGCTAGTTCAACTGATGTACAAGCAGATGTTGGTACAACAGAGGTTCTAACAGATGTTATCCATTCCTCTGTTCTAATCACCATTCCAATTTTAACTCAACCATTGACCACACCACCAAGAATTCCAACATATCCACCCTCACCAAAGATCAAATTCCAATGCAAAAGAAAAACTTTTGTTATTGAAGATGAGGATGAAGAGATTCCATCACCAATCTCTTTATCATCAAAACCTATCACATCATCACCATCCTCATCACATTCATATAAATCCACTTCACTTCCACCCCCTTATCAACCACCATCTGTTATCCCATTGGCTGCAAGATTTCCACTGGAAATTCATGCTGTTCGAAGTGAAATTGAATCTTTCTTCACAGTAAAGGATACTTCACAACTTGAATTCCCATCTCTCTTTGGTTACAGAAAGCCAAGAAACTTAGATGAATATCTAAAGTTGAAAGCTAGACAAGCAGAGAGCATTGCTAAAGACTTGAGTACAGGGAAGGATGACTAGGCTACTCAAGGAATCTTGTCTCATGAGCTTAGCAAAGTTAGAAAAATTGAAGATTTTGCCAAAAATATGAGTAAGTCTATGTTAGAAAAGCCAGTCAATGCTGAGCTAGATGAAGAACTGAAACAAGATTATCTGGATCACATAATGCAACATAAGCCATACAAAGAAACAAGAGCACAATTCAAAGACTGGTCATCAAATTCTCTCAAAGAAGAAATTGATAGAATCCATGAAATACTCAAAGATCCTTCACACAAGTCAACTCCACCTGATTGGAAAAAGTACAAAAATGTTGATCAAGACAAGGCTTTGAAGCTCAAAAGAATGAGAGAAGAGCTAGTTGCTGCTAATTATGGCACTATAAGATCAGTTGCTAGATGATAAGAGTTCAGAGTTGTAGATACATACAAAAGACTGGAAGAGCTCAGCAAGAAAGATCCTCCAGTTCCAAGAAAGCTAGCATATCCAACAACAACTGTCCCTCAACATACCCAAACAATCAAAAAGCCTTCTTCAACCACTGTCTTATCCACACTTGCCTTAAATCAAGTAAAAAGGCAAAAGACAATGGCTGAGAATGATGAGCAACTGTTTGAATAACACAGAATTGAGGGAATTAAGAACCAACTGCTATACCACACAGATGCTGCAAGTGATAAACTCAGAGAAACCATCTCAAACCTTGTTAGCAGACCTTAATCACCTAACTCATTAGAAATAACTCTTCACTCAAGAAAACCACCTGGTTCAAAATTCTAAAATGGATGTCATCCTCAGACGCCCATGAATTGACTTTGCTCAGATCAGATGGTGAAGCTCAAAAGCCTAAGAATGGAGGATGCATATGGTGTAAATGCAGCTGATCTCCAAGATCTAATGAACCTTGAGCTTGAAAGGGATTTTGAAGACCTGATTTCTCTGGACTTTGAATTACAATTCAAAGAACAGATAAGGGAATTATTGATAAGGAATAAAGATTAGTTTTGGCATCATTTGTTGTAGGGGGAGATTGTTGGATCTTTTGAACCCTATAAAAGAACAGATGTTTGGAAAGCCAAAAATATGCTATTAACCATGGATCAAGAATAATAGAGTTTCAAAGTATTGCTCCTCCCAAAGACAAACATTTAACATCTATTCTCACTAAACTATGCTCTGGCTAAAGACTGCCTATAAAGAACTGCTGAAGTCAAAGCTCTGCTGGAAGCTAAAGTTTGCTAGAGATAAACTCTGAAGATCCAAAGAACTGCTGAAGACCAACAAAGTTAAATCTCAACAAAGGATATCTCCAACAGTTGTTTCCATCCATCTTTACTTGTATTTCAATGTAATAGTGTTTTAGACTAGTTGTTGTTTAGAGTTTGTTAGTATTATTAAATGTCACTATAAATAGAACAGCGCATGTACTGTTCTATTCATCACGATCACTTGATATTTTGTACGAACAAATCAGAGTGATCGAGCTGAGGGGGACTTTGTATATTTTCATGCATACGTGATTATAATTACAAAAGCATGTTGATGAAAACATTATCTTCATTGTTGTGAATCAAAGTTTTCCTTTCCGCTGCATTTATCTTTGATTTATCTTCTTCCATTACTTTCCATCTAAACTTTCACAACAATTAAAACTTAGATCCTAACAACAACCGGACCATCCTTGGACCCCAATGATGACGTTGATGGAGAGGGAGAAACCCAAGTGATTATATGCTTATATTATGGGTGTTGTTGCGTTTTAAGTGATTATATGCTTTTAATGTGATAACTACGAAAGATTGTGGTTTTGCAGGTTAATCGCTTAAATCGGTAGATTTAAAGTGCTTGGAGATGAAGTGGAACAGCCGAGGATGATAAACAAGACAAAAGATAGTGTTCGGGACTTGATTTAGCTTCAAGGATAGCTTAAAGGCATGGGAAATGCGAAAGAATAAAGTTCGGGGGCCTCTTGGTCATTGTGTGAAAGTTAAAATGGAAGAAGGGAAGTGTTGGAGAAACCCGCCGTAAGTTATGGTCAGTCAGCCGTAGGTTACGCTGGGCAAACAAAAGGAACCAACAAGTGCTGGTCGTCGTAGGTTACTGTAGGACTTAGACTGAAATGCGCGTTTTGACTTTTGGGACGTATAAAGCTATTTTTCAAACCCTAACACGTCATTCAAGCTCTAGGACGAATTTGTATGACCAAGGAGCACTTTTGGCACAATTCTTCACCATCTTCCATCATAGTTTCACCGAATCAAAGATCAAGAAAATGAATTCAACCACCATTCAAGCTTTTGAAGATCAATTCACAGAGATGAGAGGCTAATTTCCTAGTGGTTTTCTCCGGATGGAGGATTCTTGTAAGTAGACTAAGTTTATGTGTTTTTCATTGTGTTGAACTTGGTAATCTACGCATTCAATGCTTTTTACCATCTGATTCGATTAATTGAATTGTAACGACTGAATTTGCTTTAACCTTATCTTTAAGTCATTCAGTTCCTAAGAATTCTAGTAATTAGGATATATTTGATAGGGGTTAGGGTTGGTAATTTCAATTGATGTTCATGTGATAACCTTTCAATGTTTTGCAATCAGTAGTCCTTGGATAATCACAATCAATTAAACAAATTATGCAGTCATGTCTATGTGATTGTAGTAATCAAACACGTAATTGAAGTTTACTTTGAATCCAAAATCTGGAGGAACCATTGTTTTCTCCTATTGTTACAAACTTGTTTTAGTAATTCTTTGTTTAATCAAACAATCAAACAACCAAATTTACGTTTTTGCAATTAGGTTAAAAATCCTTAATCAACAAACACTTTCCACCATACTCCTCTGGATTCGATACCCTACTTAATCTAGCTATCTAGTTTATTTAGATTTTTGCATGACGCTCACGACAGTCATCAGGCGTCTTAGACCATCATTGTACCCCCAAAAAATGGAGACCGTTTGGAGTTGCTACAAGGAGTTCTCCTGATCTGGACCATCAACGTCGCTACACGGATTTCTCAGATATTTCCCGTGTAATAAAAACAAATCTCATTTGCTTCTGTCATAAACAATTTACTATACTTTCTAGAAATGATTGTTTTAACTTGCACATAGATTGAATTCCCCTTAAAAGTATAAACAACATAAAATGTCCACAATTAGAATTCGGCTTGTCCTGGAACTTATGACTATTCAATAAAGCAGTTGTTTTTTAAATGATTAATCAGTTTAAACATAGAATCCATACCATTGAACAATTCAATGACTTACGTTAGAGCACGTCATTACGTCAAAATTAACTTAGCACAAAATGTTAAAAATCCATAAAAACTCATGAATGATGAACCTAAAAAAGTGTTCCAAATCTCAGTTTATCTGAATCCAAAACATAGATTTGATAAAAAAATTAAAAGTCCCAGCACGAGTCTGTGTTCTTGCCCGGAAACACATAAATCAAAATCATAAACCCAAACCCAAATAGTTAGAAAACCAATACTTACATCATGGTAGCTCTTGACTTGAATATCTAACTTAGATCTCCTACTTTGAAGATCCTTCATTTAAAAAAAACACAACTAATAAAAAAATCAACAATAAAAAGAGAATTAATGACAAACTTTATATGAATTTCGGTTTCCCAAGATCCAGAATAACCAATTCTTAATATCTCATATAAAGGCTGTTAATTTAGCTCTAAATGGAATAATATTATCATCATAACATTATTTGAAATAATTATTTTAAAGGTTGATTACCTGAGCAGCTGCTCATTGGACCACCATGGTAGCATCCACTTTAGCATTTTCAAAACCTCCACTGCATGTATTTTTTATGCATCATTCTCATGTTAGTAGGCATTCTATCAAACATAATAAAAACAAATCTTAGATCTTGGATCATCATCACACCCGAAACAGCTTCGCGTACCACAATCAAGCCACCACCACCACCTGCCGTCGAACCACCACCCCTACCGTCACTTCGGGTAGCACTGTTGAAACCACTGTCGAGCCACTACCGCCCTACCGTGTTCCTTCTACAAATGTTATCGATCGTAGGCGAACAAGAGAGAAAGTGAGAGAAACCTTCAATGGTGTTTAACAAAGAGAGATATGATTGCTACAATTTGTGTGAACGAGAGATAGAGAGAGAGTTAGAGAAACGCTTTGAGAGTTTTTAGACCTGTGATTTGTTTAATGATAGAGAAAGGGTGATGTATAAAAAGTAGGATGATTTGATTGAATGGGTACTTTACCAGATTGCCATTGTTTGGGTTTGATAAAAGACTGAATTGCCCTTGGTTCATCACATGGGCAATATATGTATATATATGAGATAATCCAACTTAGGATATGTGGGTAGGACCAGTTGATAGAAAGGTTATATAATCCACCTAATTGTTATGAGTCTTGTGGGTTCTCGCCTTAAGAGCTATAACAACACCAAAACCATTAAGAGTATAAGAGGTACAATTATAAATTAAGACCTATAAGTATTCCGGTTAAATGTCACACAATTTGGCACCGGAAAAAGAATATGCATTCCATTCATCTACCAATTGAGCTAGATATGTAATAACAAAAGCCTATGTGTTACCCTCCGGGATGGTAACTCGGTGGACACGCCTCTTGGTTAAGTTATGAAAAAGTGAAAAAATATGTTGAAGCTTATGGTATTACCCTCTGGATGACGACTTGGTGGATATACCCTCTAAGTTAAACATTAGCAAAACATGTCTAAGCTCATAACCATCATCCATTAGCCATCGAAGTATAATCAGAATTACTTGAAGGTTTTTATACAAATGGTAGATAGATAATCTTTTAACCTTATAAGCTTGAAGTATGATTAGGTAGAGTTGTGGATTCTTGATTGTGAGACCCATAGATGAGCAATCCATTTCAACTTAATAAATCATGAACAAGGGCTTGGAAATCACCAGTTGGGTTTAGGTGGACACTATGCCTGCAATCGTAGTTAATGCGTTATTGGATTTGCTAACAAGTAATTGAATAAATTAAAAGCCAATTGTTTAATTGTGATTCCATTGCTGGTAATTTTTTTGGAAAGAAAAAAAGATAAGTGTGGAGATGTGATGTTTGGTAACAACACGTTGTAATTGCAGTAGTTTTGTAAATGTTTTAGTAGTTTATTGCGTTGTTTTGTATCGGTTTGTTGTATGGGTGCTAAATGACGAAAAATGAGCTTAAACGAAAAAAATTGGATTGCACGGGTCGAATGAGTGGCCAAAAACAGTTGGCTGAAAATGTTGCTCCCCCGCACCATGCGGTGAAGAAGTGTGATACGCTTCGATGCGCGAAAGAAGAAAATCAGGGGTCATATTTAGTGTTCCATCACGCCATGTGAGAGAAGGGAAAGCCTCATCCACGATGCGCGCGGGATGGCTGACTTGAAAAAATCTTCTTTTGTCCTAATATCACGTGTTGACGAAGTTATTCTACAACTATTGATCTTTCATGAATCCATAGCCGTGAAAAGGCGATTTTCGGGTATTGTTCACCCAAATCTCCTTCATGTTTTCTCGTGCTGATTCAAGATCTAAAGCTGTGATGAGTACAATGTGTGGATAAACCTCTAGAAGAACGATTGTTAGGTTTTTCATGAATACTTGTTTTTCTGATTATTGTAACTGATATATCTTGATAACTCATGTTGGATTTGATTAACGTTATTTATATTTGAATTACTTGTCTTTTATCATACGTGTTGGCGGTTTTCTTGCATCGTTAGCTGTCACACCCTCAATTTCCACTTGCGGAGTTTTACCGCGAGGCATGTGAACAAACCAGAATCTGAAACACTAGTACGTTGAACGACTCTATATGATTTGATAATACGTTTTCCAAAATCATTTGTTGTAGATTTTATATTGTCTAAATTAATTACCAATATTTAGCAGAGCATTAGTTTTTAAAGTTGAGCGGAAGCATAAAATAAATAGTGAAGCGGGCGCCAACACAAACGCCAAAACAAATGAAAAACCCCAAAACATATTTATAAATAAGACTCGATAAAAGATGTCTTGTTCAATGCATGTGCGTGCACCTAGAGCTCCTAGCGTCCTGAGAAACATGTAAAGAAACAAGTGTCAACATTAAAGATGAGTGAGTTCACAGGTTTTCATAAATTCGTTTGTTCGGTTATAGTTTGTTTTCTCCGTTATCCCTAACCCGGGATAACGTATTGGTTCCATTATTCCAACCCGGAATAATAAGTTGTTGCTTCCAATATTCCAAACCCGGAATATTAAGTTGTTGCTTCCAATATTCCAAACCCGGAATATTAAGTTGTTGCTTCCAATATTCCAAACCCGGAATATTAAGTTGTTGTTTCCATTATCCTCAACCCGGGATAATACAGTTGATTCGTAATTAAGTTCAATGTTAACATATATAGGTAGCTAGCCTAAAGTTATGTCACGTAAGTGTTCGCGATCGAAGCTGACTGTAGTGCCTCCGTGTTGCCAGGCCTATCACTGACCATGGCGAAGTTAGGCCGAATTATTCACCCGTTGACCATACCCGGTCGGCTAGCGCGACTAGCTCGGATGGGGCTTGTCGGGCCCAGTAGTACTACTTATAACTCCCCCGCTATTAAACCCAATACTAACGATCCGAGAGATTGACGAGGACTTAAGTGATAAAGCTGCTTAGTGACCATAACATTACATTAACATTAACTTAGTTACCGAATAGTTATGTGCCGTTAAATTCGTATAACGTAAAGAGATTGAGTTTGAAGAGTGTATACATGTTTCTCCCCCTGTTGTTTAAAAACCGGATAAAGTTAGGGGCCGTGAACTCACCTTTATTTGCTCGGTTAGTGTAGCAAAGAATTTATAAGAGATGGGACCGCTAGTTGCGTCCTAACAAACCAATTAATTCCAAGTCAGTGTGTGAACACACCAATACAAATTCTACACGTAATTTACGCACAGAGTGATACACACATACAACATATCTAACACTCAAACATGCATGCAAGTATCCTCATGTGAACCTAGTGATCAAAACAACTTATCATGAACATAAACCAATCCATGCCACAATTTGGTGCACACAATCACAAGTTATCAAATTTCAGCTTAACACTCATAATTCAGCTGTTTTCTAGGATTTTTATAAAATAGTTCCAACGTTCCAAAAATTCCAATATTTTTACAGAAGGTGCCATTTATATTGTAGAAATTTATATAAATTTACCAAGTCCTAAATCTTTACCATTTAACCATAAATATTAATATACTAGGCTGCAGTCAGATTTATCGTTTTCTGACTGCAGTCCACGGAAGAATTTATTTAAAAATCACTGATCGTTCAATTAACAAAATTCCAGTTGGAGTTGCCCGGAAATTTCCATACCTAGTTTCTGTACAAAATTCATGACTCAACTCTCTACTGATTTTAAAATCCAACTTGATAAACAACCAACAAAATTTCAGAATTTTCACAGCTTTAGTTACTGAACTTATTTGGCCCTTTAAAAATATCAAACGACTTCAGAAAATTATGAATCCAGCGCCATTAGATTCGTTATTCAAATCTCTACGTTCTAGACATCAGAAAATCCGTTTTTTCGACAACTAATGACCAAGTTACAGCCAGATGAAGTCGGCTGTAACTATTACTCAGCAACTGTTTCAGCATATCATTATTATAGACTCGCATCAGCCGTTCATACGATTAACCTAGGCGATCAAAAACCGATTTCTAATCATAGATCAATACTAATAACATATCCATGCAAACCCTAGTTCATAACCCTAGTTTTTTATAACAAAACATACTTGCAAACTTATGATTTCCGAAAACGATCATGCATATAAACACAATAAATCAGCCGATTACATTCAACACATATAATCTGAAACAAACTAATCACTTCATTCAAGCATATATATCCGAACATGATCTCGTAATCAAAGATAACCCTAACCTTGAATAACTAGGTAAACAAGCCGAGATTTGTACAAGAATGATCCGGCTGTTCCAACAAGATCACGACCGAAACTGACAGGAACTGGAAGGAGAGGCTGCTCGTGATCACAGGGAGTGCAAGGAGGCTGTTTTGTGATCGAATAGAGGTGAACAATGGTTGATCTTGCGACTGAATGGAGGTGAACAATCGGCTGCTCGCGATCGGGAGATGATGATGGCGATGACTGCTGCTGCTGCGACCGAGAGGAAAGAAAAGAACAAGGAAGGAAGCTATTTGCGATCACAAGGCTGCCGACGGCAGTTTTCTTTTAGGGTTTTGTGTTAGTGAATGAAACATGCATGTGGGTTTGTATATATAGGCGCAAGGAGATAAGTGGTTACGGTTTTAGTTGGAGCTCGTGGCCGAGAGACTAGGGCGGGTCGGTTTGATTTGGGTTTGATCTTGCGGTTTTGGGCTTGATCTTTGCGGCCGAATAGTTTTAGTTCAAGGTTTAGGTTTGATCTCGGTTTGGGTTTGCGGTTTCGGGTTTGATCCTTGTTTTTGGCCGAAGACTTGGGTTTAAAGTTTAAACTTTGTTAACTCCTAGAGTCACAATGAATCAAAGTTGGTTCGTGTCGCGGTTCGGTTCAGTTCGTGTACATATCTACCATAATTATTTTATAACTAAAACAATCACACAACACACATCACGTATTCATTTAACTCGTACACGTTTAATACTTAGCATATACTCTATTAGACAAGTGTTGCGTTTAAGTTATCCGAAAAACCCGGGATGTCACATTATCCCCATGTTGAAAGAATTTTCGTTCCGAAAATTGAGTAAACGCGGTTTAGAATGTAGCGTACATGTTTAGAGTGCCACGCACAAAGAGTTAGTTCGTTAATGATGGTACGCAACGTTACAAGAAGTTCCCAAGTGCCATACACAAAGATTTCCAAGTGCCATGCACAAGAATTTAGTCAACAATAGTACACGAAAGTATGAAAGTTTCCAGGTTGTCACATCATCCCCATGTTGAAAGAATTTTCGTCCCGAAAATTTAGTTACTGGTATCGTTAGTTTGCTGCTCAGTTGCGAAGAGGTGTGGGTATTTTCTTTCCATTTGGTCCTCTCTTTCCCACGTGAACTCCGGTCCACGCTTAGAGTCCCAACGAACCTTAACGATCGGAATCTTGCTGTGCCTTCGAGTCTTGATCTCACGATCCATGATCTCGATAGGCTTTTCCACGAAGTGTAGTTGTTCATCCACTTGGATCTCATCCAATGGAATGACTAGAGTTTCATCTGATAGACACTTCTTCAGATTTGACACGTGAAATACGTTGTGAACTCCACTGAGTTCGGCAGGAAGGTCTAGTTGATAAGCTACGGGTCCGATACGTTTCAAGATTACAAACGGGCCTACGTACCGTGGGTTAAGTTTGCCCCGTTTTCCAGAGCGGATTACACCCTTCCAGGGTGACACCTTTAGTAGGACGCGGTCGCCTACTTGAAATTCGAGCGGTTTGCGTCGTTGATCAGCGTAGCTTTTCTGTCGATCTCGTGCCGCCGCCATGCAGTTTGTGATTTGTACAATCTTTTCAGTGGTCTCAAGTATTAACTCAGGGCCTGTGAGTTGACTGTCACCGACTTCTGCCCAACAGACCGGTGATCTACATTTACGACCGTATAATGCCTCAAACGGTGCTGCCGAAATACTCGTATGATAGCTGTTGTTATATGAGAATTCTACTAGAGGCAGGTGGATTTCCCAACTATTTCCGAAGTCTACTACGCATGCTCTAAGCTTGTCTTCCAAGGTCTGTATGGTCCTTTCGCTTTGACCATCAGTCTGAGGGTGATAGGCTGTGCTCATATCCAAGCGTGTTCCCAACGCTTTCTGGAGTGACTGCCAGAAGTTTGACGTGAAGCGAGCATCTCTGTCTGAGATGATGGACGTTGGCACTCCGTGCCGAGAAACTACTTCCTTAATGTAGATGCGAGTCAGCTTCTCCATCTTATCTGTTTCTTTAATAGCTAGGAAGTGTGCGGACTTAGTTAAACGATCCACGATCACCCAGATGGTATCGCAACCACCCAAGGTTCGCGGGAGTTTAGTGATGAAATTCATTGAGATCTGATCCCATTTCCACACTGGGATTTCAGGTTGTTGGAGTAGCCCCGATGGCTTTTGATACTCCACCTTGACTTTTGCACAAGTCAAACATTTACTCACGTAGGTGGCTATATCGGCTTTCATGTTGGGCCACCAATACGCAGCTTTAAGGTCTTGATACGTCTTATCCGAACCCGGATGGACAGAGTATCGGGATTTGTGAGCTTCGTCCATGACTAGCTCTCTGAGGTTTCCGTAGAGAGGTACCCATATGCGATTCATGAAGTACCGGGCTCCATTGGGTTTTACTTCCCAATCGCGTTCCATTTTTCCCACCGATTCGGCTTTGATGTTTTCCTCCTTAACTGCTTCTAACTGGGCGTCGCGTATTTGTTCGGGTAGTCCCGAATGAATAGTGAGTTGTAATGCTCGTACACGACGTGGTTTCAAGTGTTCCTTCCTACTGAGGGCATCAGCTACCACGTTAGCTTTACCCGGGTGATACCGAATGGCACACTCATAATCGTTCAAGAGCTCGACCCAGCGACGCTGTCGCAAGTTCAACTCCTTCTGATCAAAGATGTGTTGGAGGCTCTTGTGGTCTGTAAAGATTATGCACTTCGTTCCATAGAGGTAGTGTCTCCAAATCTTAAGTGCAAAAAATACTGCTCCCAATTCCAGGTCATGCGTCGTGTAGTTTTTCTCGTGAACCTTTAGTTGTCGCGACGCATACGCGATGACTTTATCGCGTTGCATGAGTACGCATCCCAATCCCTGAATGGAAGCATCACAATATACTACAAAGTCATCTGTCCCTTCCGGCAAGGACAGAATGGGTGCACTGCAAAGTTTCTGCTTCAGCAATTGAAATGCTGCTTCTTGCTTGTCACCCCAAGCATACTTGATGCCTTTCTGGGTGAGGGTAGTAAGCGGTTGTGCGATCTTTGAAAATCCCTCGATGAATCGTCTGTAGTAACCAGCCAATCCCAAAAATTGGCGGATCTCCGTCAGTGTCTTAGGTGCTTCCCAGTTTTTGATGGCTTCAATCTTGGCAGGGTCTACGTGGATACCCTTTTCATTCACGGTATGCCCGAGAAACTGAACTTCCCGAATCCAGAAATCACACTTCGAAAGCTTGGCATATAGTTTTTCCTGTTGGAGTGATCCTAACAGTAATCGTAGATGTTCAGCATGTTCTTCTTCACTTTTGGAGTAGATGAGTATGTCATCGATGAACACAATGACAAACTTGTCGAGGTATGGTTTACACACGCGGTTCATGAGGTCCATGAACACCGCAGGTGCGTTGGTGAGACCGAAGGGCATGACCAAGAACTCATAATGGCCATACCGAGTACGAAATGCTGTCTTAGCGATATCCTCCTCCCTGACGCGTAGCTGGTGGTAACCAGACCGTAAATCAATCTTGGAGTAGTAGCTTGACCCTTGAAGTTGGTCGAAGAGATCGTCGATGCGAGGTAACGGGTATCGGTTCTTGACAGTAACCTTGTTGAGTTCCCTATAGTCGATGCACATGCGGAAAGTCCCGTCCTTTTTCTTGACAAAAAGGACTGGAGCTCCCCATGGCGAAACGCTTGGTCGGATAAATCCTTTTTCTAATAGCTCCTGAAGTTGGGTAGACAGCTCCTGCAGCTCGGCTGGAGCTAGGCGCTATGGAGCCTTGGCAATAGGGGTTGCATTGTTTGCCAATTCGATTTCAAACTCCAATTGTCGATGGGGTGGAAGACCAGGTAGCTCTTCTGGGAATACATCGGAAAAATCACGGACGACAGGGATGTCTTCCATACGTTTCTCTTCCTTAGGCTGTTCGGTAATCAGTGCGAGTAAAGCGAAGGAGTTCTTCCTCCGAAGATACTTTTGCGCTTGCATGTAAGAGATGATGTTGGTGACGGCGCTTGCCTTATCGCCTTGTACCGTCAGGATTTCGTCGTTAGAGAGCGGAATACGGATAGATTTTTTGAAGCAGAGAACTTCAGCCCGGACGTCGGATAGCCAGTCCATTCCGACTACCACGTCAAAACTACCCAGGGTAGTTGTCATCAGATCAATGGTAAAAGTGTGGCCCGCGAGTTTGAGTTGACAGCTGGATACGATTTGGGTCACATCTACAGATTTACCATCGGCTAATTCTATAACATAAGGGGTCTCTAATGGTTTAAGCGTGAGATTTAGGTTCTTCCTAAAAGACTCAGATATAAAGCTCCTATCCGCACCCGTATCAAAAAGCACAGAAGCAAAATGTTCATTAAGGGGAAACTTACCGGTGACCACGTTCGTGTCATTTCTGGCCTCTCCGCGACCCAATGTAATGCGCGACCTTTGGCACCTCCTGTGCCACCGTTCCCATTATTGTTGTTGTGGTTATTGTGGTTGTGGTTGTTTCCACCATTATTGTTGTTGTTACGCAACTGTGGGCAGTCTCTTCTGAAATGAGCAGTGCTACCACACTGATAACATCCCCAGTTAATACCCTGCTGCTGACCCTGGGGTTGATTTTGATTTTGTCGGGACATGATTTCCCCACGACAATCCTTTGCCGCATGTCCCACCTTGCCACATCGTTGGCAGCGATTCCCGGCACAAGGGCCGTGATGATGAAGATTACAGCGACTGCACTGCGGCTTTCGACCTACATAACCGCCTGCGTTCTGGTTATTGTTGTTGTTGTTGTTGGCGGGATGATTTTGGTGACCCCGGTGGCTGTTGAAATGATTGAACCGCTTCTGGTTCCCTTGCTGCGGCTGGGATGATGAAGACTGTCGAATAGTTGAGTCTTCAAACTTTCTTTTGTTATCCGGGGCAACTTCAGTTGTACCCCGTGCTGGCAACTTCTTCTGTTCCACCGCCTTATCGGTGAGTTTGTGAGCCAATCGGATTGCTTGATGTTCAGTTACAGGGTTACTAGCCATTACCATACCCTGAATTTCCGGAACCAGACCCCCAAGATAGAACTCGAGTCTTTTCTCCACAGTGTTGGCCAATTCGGGACACAGAAATACTAAGTCATGATGTTTTGCGGTGTAAGCTTCAATTTCCGCTCCCACCATCTTGTGGTTCCATAAGGCTTGCTCCAACTGTTGCACTCTGTCTCGTGGACAGTACTCCTCTTTGATTAGGGCCTTGAACTCGGCCCATGCCATTGCATTCGCAGCTATAAGTCCACGTGTTTGGACTTGTGCATTCCACCATGTCAGTGCCCCATCTTCCAGTGTTGAGGCTGCGTACTTGACCTTGTTGGCCTCTAGACAGTTGCACATTTCAAAAACGGATTCAGATTTTTCGATCCAGCGGACCAGTCCAATGGGTCCTTCCGCCCCGAGAATTTGCTGGGTTTCGCGTCGAGGAACATCTTGTAGGGGTTAAGACCCCTCCTGCTGCTGGTGGGTTTTGAACACCTGCCAGAGCAGCATTCACGTGTTCTTGGATCATTGCGGCTAATTCTTAAGGCGTCATGTTGAGATTTCCGCGACGTCCAGTTGCCATTTTAGATCTAAGTAGAAAATAAATAGACTGAAGGAAAATAAACAAAATAAACGAGACGTGTCAGTCGTCTACGTCTCCATCCCCCAAGTCACTGTTGTTGCTGTCATCCTGCGCGGGGTTTCCAGCTTCTACAGCTGGGTCCTCCTCCGGATCCTCCTCTGGATCCTCCTCTACCGGCACTGGAGGGGCCGGTGCTGGTGCAAGTGCTTGATTTTGCAGTTCCTGAATGTTCCAACTATTTTCCAGGACTCTGTCCTCAAGCCAGTCGGCTCTTATCTGCTCAGCACGCAGATCTCTGGCTATGGTGTTACGAGCTATCTTACTCGTATGATGCTCTTCCTCGAGCGAGTCGGTTTTACCAGTCAGTTGGCGGATCATCCATCCTTGTGCTAGGATGGTTTCCTGCATTCTTTCTATCTGTGCTTGTTGTTTATGTAATATGATTCTAAGTAGGTCAATTCCTACTTCTACAGGGTTAACCGGCTCAATCGGCACAGCAATGGTTGGGCGTAACGACGACTCCTCCCCCAGAGCGAGCCTTTTCCTCGCAGCTGAGCGCGTTTCCACGCCATAAGATGGTAAGGGTTCCACCATAGGTGCCTTTCCTGGCGCCCTTGGTTGCGTAAGTTTGTCGGATGATTATGAGGATGAGGATGATGACATTGCCTTTAGGTTGTGTAGTTAGTTACGAGTTGCATTCATTTCAATTATGCAGTCATATTTCACATAACATAGTTGTGGTACATAACATAACAAGATATAACAGTTCGGTGCCAAACTAAGTCTAGTGTCGTGAATTCAGCTATAGTTTAGGTCTACTTCTAATGCAAACCTGGTTCTCTATAGCTAGTGGCTCTGATACCAATCTGTCACACCCTCAATTTCCACTTGCGGAGTTTTACCGCGAGGCGTGTGAACAAACCAGAATCTGAAACACTAGTACGTCGAACGACTCTATATGATTTGATAATACGTTTTCCAAAATCATTTGTTGTAGATTTTATATTGTCTAAATTAATTACCAATATTTAGCAGAGCATTAGTTTTTAAAGTTGAGCGGAAGCATAAAATAAATAGTGAAGCGGGCGCCAACACAAACGCCAAAACAAATGAAAAACCCCAAAACAATATTTATAAATAAGACTCGATAAAAGATGTCTTGTTCAATGCATGTGCGTGCACCTAGAGCTCCTAGCGTCCTGAGAAACATGTAAAGAAACAAGTGTCAACATTAAAGATGAGTGAGTTCACAGGTTTTCATAAATTCGTTTGTTCGGTTATAGTTTGTTTTCTCCGTTATCCCTAACCCGGGATAACGTATTGGTTCCATTATTCCAACCCGGAATAATAAGTTGTTGCTTCCAATATTCCAAACCCGGAATATTAAGTTGTTGCTTCCAATTTCCAAACCCGGAATATTAAGTTGTTGTTTCCATTATCCTCAACCCGGGATAATACAGTTGATTCGTAATTAAGTTCAATGTTAACATATATAGGTAGCTAGCCTAAAGTTATGTCATGTAAGTGCTCGCGATCGAAGCTGACTGTTGTGCCTCCGTGTTGCCAGGCCTATCACTGACCATGGCGAAGTTAGGCCGAATTATTCACCCGTTGACCATACCCGGTCGGCTAGCGCGACTAGCTCGGATGGGGCTTGTCGGGCCCAGTAGTACTACTTATAACTCCCCCGCTATTAAACCCAATACTAACGATCCAAGAGATTGACGAGGACTTAAGTGATAAAGCTGCTTAGTGACCATAACATTACATTAACATTAACTTAGTTACCGAATAGTTATGTGCCATTAAATTCGTATAACGTAAAGAGATTGAGTTTGAAGAGTGTATACATGTTTCTCCCCCTGTTGTTTAAAAACCGGATAAAGTTAGGGGCCGTGAACTCACCTTTATTTGCTCGGTTAGTGTAGCAAAGAAGTTATAAGAGATGGGACCGCTAGTTGCGTCCTAACAAACCAATTAATTCCAAGTCAGTGTGTGAACACACCAATACAAATTCTACACGTAATTTACGCACAGAGTGATACACACATACAACATATCTAACACTCAAACATGCATGCAAGTATCCTCATGTGAACCTAGTGATCAAAACAACTTATCATGAACATAAACCAATCCATGCCACAATTTGGTGCACACAATCACAAGTTATCAAATTTCAGCTTAACACTCATAATTCAGCTGTTTTCTAGGATTTTTATAAAATAGTTCCAACGTTCCAAAAATTCCAATATTTTTACAGCAGGTGCCATTTATATTGTAGAAATTTATATAAATTTACCAAGTCCAAATCTTTACCATTTAACCATAAATATTAATATACTAGGCTGCAGTCAGATTTATCATTTTCTGACTGCAGTCCACGGAAGAATTTATTTAAAAATCACTGATCGTTCAATTAACAAAATTCCAGTTGGAGTTACCCGAAAATTTCCATACCTAGTTGCTGTACAAAATTCATGACTCAACTCTCTACTGATTTTAAAATCCAACTTGATAAACAACCAACAAAATTTCAGAATTTTCACAGCTTTAGTTATTGAACTTATTTGGCCCTTTAAAAATATCAAACGACTTCAGAAAATTATGAATCCAGCGTCATTAGATTCGTTATTCAAATCTCTACGTTCTAGACATCAGAAAATCCATTTTTCGACAACTAATGACCAAGTTACAGCCAGATGAAGTCGGCTGTAACTATTACTCAGCAACTGTTTCAGCATATCATTATTATAGACTCGCATCAGCCGTTCATACGATTAACCTAGGCGATCAAAAACCGATTTCTAATCATAGATCAATACTAATAACATATCCATACAAACCCTAGTTCATAACCCTAGTTTTTATAAACAAAACATACTTGCAAACTTATGATTTCCGAAAACGATCATGCATATAAACACAATAAATCAGCCGATTACATTCAACACATATAATCTGAAACAAACTAATCACTTCATTCAAGCATATATATCCGAACATGATCTCGTAATCAAAGATAACCCTAACCTTGAATAACTAGGTAAACAAGCCGAGATTTGTACAAGAATGATCCGGCTGTTCCAACAAGATCACGACCGAAACTGACAGGAACTGGAAGGAGAGGCTGCTCGTGATCACAGGGAGTGCAAGGAGACTGTTTTGTGATCGAATAGAGGTGAACAATGGTTGATCTTGCGACTGAATGGAGGTGAACAATCGGCTGCTCGCGATCGGGAGATGATGATGGCGATGACTGCTGCTGCTGCGACCGAGAGGAAAGAAAAGAACAAGGAAGGAAGCTGTTTGCGATCACAAGGCTGCCGACGGCAGTTTTCTTTTAGGGTTTTGTGTTAGTGAATGAAACATGCATGTGGGTTTGTATATATAGGCGCAAGGAGATAAGTGGTTACGGTTTTAGTTGGAGCTCGTGGCCGAGAGACTAGGGTGGGTCGGTTTGATTTGGGTTTGATCTTGCGGTTTTGGGCTTGATCTTTGCGGCCGAATAGTTTTAGTTCAAGGTTTAGGTTTGATCTCGGTTTGGGTTTGCGGTTTCGGGTTTGATCCTTGTTTTTGGCCGAAGACTTGGGTTTAAAGTTTAAACTTTGTTAACTCCTAGAGTCACAATGAATCAAAGTT
This sequence comes from Scalesia atractyloides, assembly GCA_947069175.1. Classification (NCBI taxonomy): domain Eukaryota; kingdom Viridiplantae; phylum Streptophyta; class Magnoliopsida; order Asterales; family Asteraceae; genus Scalesia; species Scalesia atractyloides. The sequence continues at coordinate 67,331,692 of CAMTDV010000005.1, read as the reverse complement.
GGTTCGTGTCGCGGTTCGGTTCAGTTCGTGTACATATCTACCATAATTATTTTATAACTAAAACAATCACACAACACACATCACGTATTCATTTAACTCGTACACGTTTAATACTTAGCATATACACTATTCGACAAGTGTTGCGTTTAAGTTATCCGAAAAACCCGGGATGTCACATTAGCGGGTTGGTAATTCGGCAGGTAGTTGGTATATCTTAACTGATCATTAGGTTGTAGAGTTATTAGTAATAACTGCCCTTAATCATTATTCAAGTTCATTAATATTGAGGCCATGTCTGTGTGGTGTTTGGATAAGTGAAACAGAATTCTGTGTTAAAATGGTAATCAGAATTTCGAGAGGGGGTACTTCTCTTTATTTAATTACACTTTCTCAATCAATTTCATACTTTCTTTTATATCAAACAAACCCCTAATTTTACTTGATAGCAATTGAATAGTTAAACTGCTAAACACCAAGCACAAATTCCCTATGGATACGGCCTTACTTACCTTTTTTTAAGTTACAGAATACTTGTTTTTATTAACCCACGACATCTACCTCAAAATGGTGCCACTACAGTATATGATGTGTACAAAATGCAACATATAAATTACAACAAACGAGGCATAAAACCAACCCTTTTTCAGAATTAATGTTGGGAAAAGCACGTTTCTTTATTCCGTTTTAATTATAGGACTAAAAGAGCTTAAAAGAACAAAAGAAGCAAATTAGCAGTTAAAACCAACATAAAATACAAAAAGAAGGAATAAGTGACATGCCCGGCCCCTCGGCAGCATCCAAAGAACAAAAACAAGAGAAAGAAAAGCCCACCACGGGGCTGTGTTCACCCAGACATGGGCTGTGGTCAACTAACAGATCCTATAGAAAAGATAAAAAGTAGAATCCATGCCAACACGGGGCCGTGTCCGGCAGGCATGGGGCGTGGTCAACGCTCAGATTCGTAGAATCTTCATAGTACAACAGTACTCTGACCACGGGGCTGTGCCCAGAAGACACGGGGTCGTGTGGGACCCTCTGCTGACAGCGGAAATTAATGAAGGAAGAGAATGAAGGGGTCACAGGGCCGTACCCAGCAGGCACCGGGCCGTTGTCTGGGCCCTGATCTCACTGTAGATAGAGGTGCTTGGTTCCCTTCAAAGGCATCCCTTGGCAAACCACTTCTCTCTCACTTTGCCACCATTCCACCACCACTACAACACCAACACCCACCACCATCATACATCTTTCAACTTTAGAGTGTGTAGTAGTCTCGGGATCCAAGATTGATCGTAAGAGTTCTTGTCAATCAAAGGCCATGTTTGGCTAATAATCTCTTACATCACTTGGTGAAAATAAACTTTTATGGATTACTTTTGATTTTTAATCTTTCAGATACTTTTTAATTGGGTTTGTAATACTGATTTTAATAACTACTTTCTTATGTTGAAAGTGAATTTTCCTAACCATTTCTTCATGATGTCATTGGTTTGCTCATTCGTGTCTTTACAATCTCTATAAAGTGCGTTAACTACTTGGAAGGGGGTTAGCAGGGTGGTTTGGTAAAGTTCTTGTCTCGTTCAATATATAGATCCTGCGAGGACTTGGTTCAAGCATACCAGGACCTCCTTCAATGCCCTATGGTATTGGATGGCGGGGGTGCGAATAGCTTTAACCCGTCATATGTAAACTACTATTAGAACATAAAACCGGCCTCTTGGGGTTGTATCCCTGCTGACTCAAACCACTTGGTCGAAAGTAACGTCACCTTCAAAAGAGGGGCCTACTACTTTTCACATTAATAACTTACTTAATTATCTTTCAATATTCCGATCTCTTGGGATTGTATCCCTGCCGCCTCAAACCACTAGATCGAGGGTAATGTCACCTTCAAAAGAGGGGTCTACTACTATAACTAAGATAATCTCTTAAAAAATCCGAAAGTGCAAAAATCATCAAAGGATATGTAAAAGAGGAGTTAGAGCCAAGTGATTCTTTCTTGTCTATTTTCATTTCCTTTTTATTTAGCTTTTTATATTTATTTTTATCTTTCAAACTTTTATAAAAAAATTGTATCGATTAGATGTTGACGCTAAACCGGTATTAAAAGCTCTTGTGTCCTTGGACGACCTCGGTATCTTACAAACACTATACTATGCTCGCGATGGGTGCACTTGCCCTAGTGTGTGTTTAGTGTTAGTATAATATCGTGTTTTATAAATTTAAAACTTGACTAATGTGTAAAATACTTAAAATATCAATAAAATTATAACACGCTTGACACGCAACAAGTTTTTGGTGCCGTTTCCAGGGACACAAGGATTTTAAGAAAGTTTAAAATCGACGGCCTAATTATTTTTAACCTTTTTCTTTTTAATTTTTAGGATTTTTTTCTCTTTTTCAGCAAATTCTGCGCATTCTGTGGGTTGCAGCATGGGCCGTGCTCGATCAGACACAGACCGTGCCCAGCTGTCTTACTGGCAATTTTTGTTTTCTGAGTTACAGAAGAGTGAACACAGAGCCCAGTAACTAGGATCCATAAAACATAAATTTTAACCCTCAACACGAACCGCGGTCAGTAACCACCGGGCCGTGGTAATCTATTTGATCAAAAAAACTTTTGTTTTAATCGTAGAACTCAGAACTCAACCGCAGGGCCTGAAATCTCTACGCGGTGCATGAGCTCCACTTCCGACAAAGACATAAAAGAACTTATAAACGAACCCGAACGCTTTATAAGAAAAAGACTAAAAGCCAAAAATCAAGAGAAAGCTTCTGGACAACAAATCCCAATGGCGGATCAACGTACCCTAATAGATTACCTATGGCCTATGGTCGGTAATCTTGGAGCCGCCTATAATCCATCGAACGTCGACGCTAACAACTTCGAGCTTCGGCCGCACTTGATCCAAATGCTCCAAAATTCCGCCACATTCCACGGTCTACCCGATGAAGATCCCTATTTACATATTACCAACTTTTTGGAAATTGTGACACCTTCCGGATCAACGGAGCATCAAACGACGCCATCCGACTCCGAATGTTCCAATTCTCACTAAAAGACCGAGCTAAGGCTTGCATAAACACCCACAAGTGGATCGGTTAACACTTAAGATAAGCTTGCCCAAAAATTTCTATACAAATATTTTCCGCCCTCTAAAACCGCTAAATTAATGACTGAAATAAATACTTATTCACAAGAGGACGGAGAATCTTTGTATGAAACTTGGGAAAGATTCAAGGAGCTATTGAGAAAATGCCCCCATCATAGTCTAGAAGTGTGGCAAAAAGTATCCACTATCTATAATGGACTTTTGCCACACACAAGACAAACACTTGACTCAAGCTTCGGGGGTCTCCTAAGTAATAGAGCTCACTCGAAATTTACAATCAAATTGAGGAAATTGGCCAAAACAATTTTCAATGGCACACCCCCCGAGGTTCAAAATCTATTGCCCCGGGAGCCCACAAAGTAGACGAAAACACCTCTTTGCAAGCCCAAATCGAGGCCTTACCTTCAAAAATAAATAAAAACTAGAAATATCAAAAACTACCTCGGTTAAGGCTTATGAAGGGTGCTGTGGGCCACACGAAAATTGGACTTATATGAAAGAAATGGAAAATCAAATGGAAATAGTAAACTACTTGGATAAACGATCTAGACCACCGGGACCCCCAACAAACACCTACACCCCGGGATGGCGAAACCATCCCGATTTTAGTTGGAGGGAACCGGGAAATGGTAGTAACCAACAAAATCAAAATCAAAGACCTAACTTTCAACAACCACCAAGAAACGAGCCACAAAATTTCCCTCAACAACAAAGAGGACGTGAAAGGCTTGAAGATCTCATCACTTGCCTTATCTCCGAAACCAACAAAAGGTACTCGGATCGGTTCCTACAAAAGGAATCCGACATTCGAAACATACAGGCTAGCATGCAAAATATTTAAAAACAAATAAGTCAACTAGCCCAAAGTTTCTCCGAAAGACCCAAGGCGCATTACCTAGCAATACCGAAACCAACCCAAAGGTGCAAGTAAACTTTATAACATTGAGAAACCGTAAAGTAGGTTCGGAGGAAAAACCCTTACCCCCTAACAAAAACACACAACCCGAACAACCAACAAATCCACCTTCAAACTATAAGGAAACAACCACCCAACAAACCACCGAACCAACCAAAAAACCCCCCGGTACCCTACCCCGGTTGCTTACTTCGCCAAAAGACCGATGAGCAATTCACCAAGTTCATAAACCTACTAAAAAAATTACATATCAATCTTCCATTTGTCGAAGTCCTTACTCAAATGCCAAAATACTCTAAGTTCATGAGAGACTTCCTCACCCACAAAAGAAAGATTGAAACAATACACCAGTTTAACTTGAGTGAAGAATGCTCAGCGGTACTCCTCAACAAACTCCCCTAAAAGAAAATCAACCCCGTAAGCTTCACAATCCCTTGCTCCATCGGGGGATCACCCATACGAAATGCATTAGCTGACCTTGGGGCTAGCATTAACCTAATGCCCACCTCCACATTTAACCGACTTGGCTAGGAAAGCCGAACCCCACAAAAATGAGCATTCAACTTGCCGATAGGTCGGTTAAATACTCTCAAGGTGTCATCGAAAATCTCTTAGTAAAGGTCGGAGAGTTTGTCTTTCTGGCCGACTTTGTTATACTAGATATGGAAGAAGACACCAAAGTCCCCCTCATATTGGGAAGACCATTCCTTGCCACCGCCCGAGCCATGGTATATATGAGCGATATGAAGCTAACATTGAGGGTGGGAGAAGAGGAGATGAAATTATGGGTGGGGCAAAGGATAGAAGATGACCCAGTCTACTACATAAATATCATAGACTCAATCTTGGATTACGCCTTCCATCGGTGCAACATGGGATGTGAGACATCCCGCTCGGGTAACATATGACCGACTTTGGGTCTGGCCAAAGACCCCAATAAACTGTGGCGCACCATGGAGGCATTCCGTGGAACTATCTGTAGTATAAATTTAGTTTAACTTTCATGTTTTCTAGTTTAGTTTTATATTTCAGGAATAAAACACGATCAAAAAGATAGAAACTGTCAAAGGGACGTAAAAACAACACCCCATTCACGTAAACAGGACCCTGCCAACAAATTTCCAGCATTACATCATGTACAGCACGGGGCCGTGCCCACCCAACACGCCCCCGTGCCCGAGGTTCTGCAGAAAAATTTTCTAACAGGTACCTGACCAATGGTCGTGCGCACCAGGCACGCCTCATGGTCAACCTTCTGTAGTTTTCTGTTACTAGCAATCTAACCACGGGGCCGTAGCAGGACAACACGGGTCCGTGGCCAGCTGCTCAGTAACATAAAAACTTGTTTTTTACCCCGCTTTTACACATTCTAATTAACCAAAAAACTTATTTTTGACACATTGAGGACAATGTGTAATTTAAGTGTGGGGGGGGGGGGATGCTAAAATCTAGAATTTTTTGAGTCCTAAAAACAAGCCTTACACAAAACTCACCTTGGCACCGCTAATCACCCCAAATGTTTTCAAAAAAATCATTTTCTTTACTTGTCTTTGTTTAATTTGGGAATAACAAGTTCTAAAAATTATGTTTTTACAAATTTACACCCGATAGCGTCGTGATAAAAAGAACCAAAGAAGAAAATTATAAAAAATGACAAATCCTTTTAAAATTTGATTATATATGCATGTTCACACTATAAAACCATTTCACAATAAGTGAGTTTTGAGCCTTTACCGAGCATACATATATACATTTTTAGTTAAATGCTCATTTTCTGTTACTTGTGGGAATAGCCCGCTTGATTCTTACGACTCTAGAACTTGCCAAGACGATACATTCTCAGACTTTACCGACTAAATCCAAGTAAGTAAATAATGGAGTTATTAGGACTAACCAATTTTTTTATTCAAAACCATTATTTTTCTATTTTTCATCCCCTCACCAAAAAACTCCCCTAGTTAACCCGTTTGAGCCTAAACCTTATCATTTCTAAACCCATAAAACATAAAATCACCCACTACCCACCAAAGACCTTTTTCGTTTAAAACAGTTTGTTATAGTACAAAGCTCGGTTGTCTTTAAAATTGTGACATAAAAAAATATATAGTTATTGAAAAAACCAAACAAGTTTTCAAAATCTTTTTTGAAAGTATATAGTTCAAATAAAATTTTACGACACCGACGCTTTTTACGCTTTTCACAATTTTATTAACTTTTAACCCAAAAACACATACCCTTAGCCCAAGCCAACCCTTTTAAAGTCCTCTTGATATTTACGAAGGTTTATAGTTAAAAAGGAGGATGTTTGATCTCTTGTCAAGCATATGATAGGAATAGTTCCATGTCGGGATCGAGTGTTATAAAATAAATACATTTTTGGCCGAGTGCTGAGTGATCTCTTGTAAGGTGTGTGAACTTGTATATAACTAAATAGAATTTTAAAAAGGTGTGTTGTGCCTAAATAAATATTTTATCTTAACAATTTTTCCAAAAAAATCATGACGAATAGGATAGTAAATAAAGTAAAAACAAAATAGAATAAAGATCTTGGATTCCCGACACTCTAGACAAGCCACCAAAACTTCTTCTCTACCTATTCCATTTGGGTGTGTAAGCCACAGTTAATAGTTTTGCTTGAGGACAAGCAAAGATTCAAGTGTGGGGGTATTCGATGTATACAAAATGCAACATATAAATTATATCAAACGAGGCATAAAATCAACCATTTTTCAGTACTAATGTTGGAAAAAGCACGTTTCTTTGTACCTTTTTAGTTTACACGACTAAAATAGCTTAAAAGATCAAAAGAAGCAAATTAGCAGTTAAAAGCAACACAAAATACTAAAAGAAGGAATAACGTGACATGCCCGGCACCTCAGCAGCATCCCAAGGACAAAATAAGAGAACCAGAAGCCTTCCACGGGGCCGTGTTCACCTAGACATGGGCCATGGTCAACTAACAGATCCTACAGAAAAGACAAAAAGCAGAATCCAAGCCAACATGGGGCCGTGTCCGGGGGCGTTGTCAACGCTCAGATTCGCAGAATCTTCATAGTACAACAGTACTCTGACCACGAGGTCGTGCCTAGAAGACACGGGGTCGTGTGGGACCCTCTGCTAACAGCTGCAATTAGTGAAGGAAGAGAATGAAGGGGCGACGGGGCCGTGCCCAGCGGGCATGGGGCCGTGGTCGGGGCTCTGATCCGACTATAAATAGAGGTGATTGGTTCCTTTCAAAGGCATCCCTTGGAAAACCACTTCTCTCTCACTTTGCCACCATTCCACCACCACTACAATACCAACACCCACCACTATCATCCATCTTTCATCTTTAGAGTGGGTAGTAGTCTCGGGATCCAAGATTGATCCTAAGAGTTCTTGTCAATCAAAGGCCATGTTTGGCTAATCTCTTACATCACTTGGTGAAGACAAACTTTTATGTATTACTTTTGATTTTTAATCTTTCGGCTACTTTTAAGTTGGGTTTGTATTAATGACTTTAATAAATAGTTTCTTATGTTGAAAGTAAATTTTCCTAACCATTTCTTCATGATGTCATTATTTACGATATATATAAAGTGCGTTAACTACTTGGAAGGGGGTTAGCAGGGTGGTTTGGTATAGGTCTTGTCCCGTTCAGTGTATAGATCCTTTGAGGACTTGGTTCAAGCATACTAGGACCTCCTTCAATGCCCTATGGTATTGGATGGCGGGGGTGCGAATAGCTTTAACCTGTCATATGTAAACTACTATTAGAACATAAAACCGGCCTCTTGGGATTGTATCCCTGCTGACTCAAACCACTTGGTCGAGAGTAAAGTCACCTTCAAAAGAGGGGCCTACTACTTTTCGCATTAATAACTTACTTTATTATCTTACAATATTCCGATCTCTTGGGATTGTATCCCTGCTGCCTCAAACCACTAGATCGAGGGTAATGTCACCTTCAAAAGAGGGGCCTACTACTATAACTAAGATAATCTCTTAAAAAGTCCGAAAGTGCGAAAATCATCAAAGGATACGTAAAAGAGGAGTTAGAGCCAAGTGATTCTTTCTTGTCTATTTTCATTTCCTTTTTATTTAGCTTTTTATATTTATTTTTATCTTTCAAAACCTTTATAAAAAATTTGTATCGATTAGATTCTGACGCTAAACCGGTATTAAAAGTTCTTGTGTCCTTGGACGACCTCGGTATCTTACCAACACTATACTATGCTCGCGAGGGGTGCACTTGCCCTAGTGTGTGTTTAGTGTTAGTATAATATCGTGTTTTATAAATTTAAAACTTGACTAATGTGTAAAACAGACTTAACGCAACAAGTTTTTGGCACCGTTTCCGGTGACACAAGGATTTTAAGAAAGTTTAATATCGACGGCCTAATTATTTTTAACCTTTTTCTTTTTTAATTTTCAGGATTTTTTCTCTTTTTCAGCAAATTCTGCGCATTCTGCGGGTTGTAGCATGGGCCGTGCTCGATCAGACACAGACCATGCCCAGCTGTCTTACTGGCAATTTTTGTTTTCTGAGTTACAGAAGAGTGAACACAGAGCCCAGTAACTAGGATCCAGAAAATATAAATTTTAACCCTCAACACGAACCGCGGTCAGTAACCACAGGGCCGTGGTAATCTATTTGATCAAAAAAACTTCTGTCTTAATCGTAGAACTCAGAACTCAACCGCAGGGCCTGAAATCTCTACGGTGCATGAGCTCCAGTTCCGACAAAGACATAAAAGAACCTATAAACGAACCCGAATGCTTTATAAGAAAAAGACTAAAAGCCAAAAATTAAGAGAAAGCTTCGGGACAACAAATCCCAATAGCGGATCAACGTACTCTAATAGATTACCTATGGCCTATGGTCGGTAATCTTGGAGCCGCCTATAATCCACCGAACGTCGACGCTAACAACTTCGAGCTTCGGCCGCACTTGATCCAAATGCTCCAAAATTCCGCCACATTCCACGGTCTACCCGATGAAGATCCCCGTTTACATATTACCAACTTTTTGGAAATTGTGACACCTTCCGGATCAACGGAGCATCGAATGTTCCAATTCTCACTAAAAGACCGAGCTAAGGCTTGTATAAACACCCCCAAGTGGATCGGTTAATATTTAGGATAAACTTGCCCAAAAATTTCTATACAAATATTTTCCGCCCTCTAAAACCGCTAAATTAATCACTGAAATAAATACTTATTCACAAGAGAACAGAGAATCTTTGTATGAAACTTGGGAAAGATTCAAGGAGCTATTGAGAAAATGCCCCCATCATGGTCTAGAAGTGTGGCAACAAGTATCCACTATCTATAAGGGACTTTTGCCACACACAAGACAAACACTTGACTCAAGCTTCGGGGGTCTCCTAAGTAATAGAGCTCACTCGAAATTTACAATCAAATTGAGGAAATTGGCCAAAACAATTTTCAATGGCACACCCCCCGAGGTTCAAAATCTATTGCCCCGGGAGCCCACAAAGTAGACGAAAACACCTCTTTGCAAGCCCAAATCGAGGCCTTATCTTCAAAAATAAAAAAAAAACTAGAAATATCAAAAACTTCCTTGGTTAAGGCTTATGAAGGGTGCTGTGGGCCACACGAAAATTGGAGTTGTATGAAAGAAATGGAAAATCAAACGGAAATGGTAAACTACTTGGATAATCGACCTAGACCACCGGGACCCCCAACAAACACCTACATCCCGGGATGGCAAAACCATCCCGATTTTAGTTGGAGGGAACCGGGAAATGGTAGTAACCAACAAAACCAAAATCAAAGACCTAACTTTCAACAACCACCAAGAAACGAGCCACAAAATTTCCCTCAACAACAAGGAGGACGTGAAAGGCTTGAAGATCTCATCACATGCCTTATCTCCGAAACCAACAAAAGGTACTCGGATCGGTTCCTACAAATGGAATCCGACATTCTAAACATACGGCTAGCATGCAAAATATTGAAAAACAAATAAGTCAACTAGACCAAAGTTTCTCCGAAAGACCCAAGGCGCATTACCTAGCAATACCGAAACCAACCCAAAGGCGCAAGTAAACTTTATAACATTGAGAAACCGTAAAGTAGGTTCGGAGGAAATACCCTTACCCCCTAACAAAAACACACAACCCGAACAACCAACAAATCCACCTTCAAACTATAAAGAAACAACCACGCAACAAACCACCGAACCAACAAAAAAACCCTCCGGTACCCTACCCCGGTTGCTTACTTCGCCAAAAGACCGATGAGCAATTCACCAAGTTCATAAACCTACTAAAAAAAATTACATATTAATCTTCCATTTGTCGAAGTCCTTACTCAAATGCCCAAATGCTCTAAGTTCATAAGAGACTTCCTCACCCACAAAAGAAAGATTGAAACAATACACCAGTTTAACTTGAGTGAAGAATGCTCAGCAGTACTCCTCAACAAACTCCCCCAAAAGAAAATCGACCCCGTAAGCTTCACAATCCCTTGCTCCATCGGGGGATCACCCATACGAAATGCATTAGCTTACCTTGGGGCTTTCATTAATCTATTGCCCACCTCCATGTTTAACCGAGTTGGCTAGGAAAGCCAAACCCCACAAAAATGAGCATACAACTTGCTGATAGGTCGGTTAAATACCCTCAAGGTGTCATCGAAAATCTCTTAGTAAAGGTCGGAGAGTTTGTCTTTCTAGCCGACTTTGTTGTACTAGATATGGAAGAAGACACCAAAGTCCCCCTCATATTGGGAAGTCCATTCCTTGCCACCGCCCGAGCCATGGTATATATGAGCGATATGAAGCTAACATTGAGGGTGAGAGAAGAGGAGATGAAATTCAGGGTGGGACAAAGGATAGAAGATGACCCAGTCAACTACATAAATATCATAGACTCAATCTTGGATTACGCCCTCTGTCGCTACAACACGGGATGTGAGATATCCCACTCGGGTAACATATGACCGACTTTGGGTCTGGCCAAAAACCCTAATAAACTGTGGCGCACCATGGAGGCATTCTGGGGAACTATCTGTAGTATAAATTTAGTTTAACTTTCATGTTTTAGAGTTTAGTTTAATATTTCAGGAATAAAACATGCTCAAAAAGATAGAAACTGTCAAAGGGACGTAAAAACAACACCCCATGCACGTAAACAGGACCCTATTGACAAATTTCCAGCATTACATCATGTGCAGCATGGGGCCGTGCCCACCCAACACGCCCCCGTGCCCGAGGTTCTGCAGAAAAATTTTCTAACAGGTACCTGACCACTGGTCGTGCCCACCAGGCACGCCTCGTGGTCAACCTTCTGTAATTTTCTGTTACTGGCAATCTAACCACGGGGCCGTGGCTGGACAACACGAGTCCGTGGCCAGCTGCTCAGTAACATAAAAACTTGTTTTTACCCCGCTTTTACACATTCTAATTAACCAAAAAACTTATTTTTGACACATTGAGGACAATGTGTAATTTAAGTGTGGGGGGGGGGGGTTGTTAAAACCTTGAATTTTGTGAGCTCTAAAAACAAGCCTTACACAAAACTCACCTTGGCACCGCTAATCACCCCAAATGTTTTCAAAAAAAAATCATTTTCTTTACTTGTCTTTGTTTATTTTGGGAATAACAAGTTCTAAAAATTATGTTTTTACAAATTTACACCCGATAGCATCGTGATAAAGAGAATCAAAGAAGAAAATTATAAAAAATGACAAATCCTTTAAAATTTGATTATATATGCATGTTCACACTATAAAACCATTTCCACAATAAGTGAGTTTTGAGCCTTTACCGAGCATACATATATACATTTTTAGTTAAATGCTCATTTTCTGTTACTTGTGGGAATAGCCCGCTTGATTCTTACGACTCTAGAACTTGCCAAGACGATACATTCCCGACTAAATCCAAGTAAGTAAATAATGGAGTTATTAGGACTAACCAATTTTTTTTTATTCAAAACCATTATTTTTCTATTTTTCATCCCCTCACCAAAAAACTCCCATAGTTAACCCTTTGAGCCTAAACCTTATCATATATAGTTATTGAAATAACCAAACAAGTTCTTCAAAATCTTGTTTGAAAGTATATAGTTCAAATAAAAAGTCACAGAAATAAAATTTTACGACATCGATGCTTTTTACGCTTTTCACAATTTTATTAACTTTTAACCCAAAAACACATACTCTTAGCCCAAGCCTAACCCTTTTAAAGTCCTCTTGATATTTACGAAGGTTTATAGTTAAAAAGGAGGATGTTTGATCTCTTGTCAAGCATATGATAGGAATAAGTTCCAATGTCGGGATCGAGTGTTATAAAATAAATACACTTTCGGCCGAGTGTTGAGTGATCTCTTGTAAGGTGTGTGAACTTGTATATAACTAAATAGAATTATAAAAAGGCGTGTTGTGCCTAAATAAATATTTTATCTTAACAATTTTTTCCAAATAAATCATGACGAATAGGATAGTGAATAAAGTAAAAACAAAATAGAATAAAGATCTTGGATTCCCGACACTCTAGACAAGCCACCGAAACTTCTTCTCTACCTATTCCATTTGGGTGTGTAAGCCACATTTAATAGTTTTACTTGAGGACAAGCAAAGATTCAAGTGTGGGGTATTCGATGTGTACAAAATGCAACATATAAATTAAATCAAACGAGGCATAAAATCAACCATTTTTCAGTGCTAATGTTGGAAAAAAGCACGTTTCTTTGTACCTTTTTAATTTACACGACTAAAAGAGCTTAAAAGAACAAAAGAAGCAAATTAGCAGTTAAAAACAACACAAAATACAAAAAGAAGGAATAACATGACAGGCCCGGCACCTCAGCAGCATCCCAAGGACAAAATAAGAGATCCTACAGAAAAGACAAAAAGCAGAATCCAAGCCAACATGGGGCCGTGTCCGGGGGCGTTGTCAACGCTCAGATTCGCAGAATCTTCATAGTACAACAGTACTCTGACCACGAGGTCGTGCCTAGAAGACACGGGGTCGTGTGGGACCCTCTGCTAACAGCTGCAATTAGTGAAGGAAGAGAATGAAGGGGCGACGGGGCCGTGCCCAGCGGGCATGGGGCCGTGGTCGGGGCTCTGATCCGACTATAAATAGAGGTGATTGGTTCCTTTCAAAGGCATCCCTTGGAAAACCACTTCTCTCTCACTTTGCCACCATTCCACCACCACTACAATACCAACACCCACCACTATCATCCATCTTTCATCTTTAGAGTGGGTAGTAGTCTCGGGATCCAAGATTGATCGTAAGAGTTCTTGTCAATCAAAGGCCATGTTTGGCTAATCTCTTACATCACTTGGTGAAGACAAACTTTTATGTATTACTTTTGATTTTTAATCTTTTGACAACTTTTTAATTGGGTTTGTATTAATGACTTTAATAACTAGTTTCTTATGTTGAAAGTAAATTTTCCTAACCATTTCTTCATGATGTCATTATTTACGGTATATATAATGTGCGTTAACTACTTGGAAGGGGGTTAGCAGGGTGGTTTGGTAAAGTTCTTATCTCGTTCAGTGTATAGATCCTGCGAGGACTTGGTTCAAGCATACTAGGACCTCCTTCAATGCCCTATGGTATTGGATGGCGGGGGTGCGAATAGCTTTAACCCGTCATATGTAAACTACTATTAGAACATAAAACCGGCCTCTTGGGATTGTATCCCTGCTGACTCAAACCACTTGGCCAAGAGTAACGTCACCTTCAAAAGAGGGGCCTGCTACTTTTTGTACTAATAACTTACTTAATTATCTTTCAATATTCCAATCTCTTGGGAGTGTATCCCTACTGACTTAAATCACTAGGTCGTGGGTAACGTCACCTTCAAAAAAAGGGTCTACTACTATAATTAAGATAATCTTTTAAAAAGTCCGAAAGTGCGAAAATTATCAAATGATACGTAAAAGAGGAGTTAGAGCCAGGTGATTCTTTTTTGTCTATTTGCATTTCCTTTTGATTTATCTCTTTTTGTTTATTTTTATCTTTCAAGACTTTTATCAAAAATTTGTATCTATTAGACCTTGACGCTAAACCGTTATTAAAAGCTCTTGTCTCCTTGGACGACCTCGGTATCTTACCAACACTATACTACGTTGCGATGGATGCACTTGCCCTAGTATGTGTTTAGTGTTAGTATAATATCGTGTTTGATAAATTTAAAACTTGACTAATGCGTAAAACGGACTTAAGAAATCATTAAGATTATAACACACTTGACACGGACTTAAAATATCTATAAAACCTGACGTAGGTCTACCTACATAGACACCCCATTAATCTCAGCTGATGACTAGCAGCTCGTGTTGGCGTGCATAACATGTCATATGTCCACTAACATAAACACTATGACTAGCATTAATATTCTCGACATCGCGTCTTTATATAAAATCCAGTTTCTCGTGTTGGCGTTCATAACATGTAACATGTTCTCAGTTTCTCGGGGAATTCAGCTCACAAAGTCTCTCTCAATCATCAATTTATTCTTCCCCTGTCAGAGAACTTTTGAGTTAACAAATCCTAAAGAACATATGTTGACTAAGTGTTCAACATGAGTCTTCCTCTTGTAGGTCTTCGAATTCCTGCACACACTTGTGGTTACAATGAACCCCTCAGCATCGCTACGCTCCCATCATAGTTATATCACTAACAACACTCGGAGGAAAAAAAAGTGTTTGGCATCTGTCACACCCTGATTTCCACGTGTAACCCAGTGGGCCCGGTTGGGGAATATCGTGACATAGTTGATAACATCATAACCAAATAAACACAGCACAGCAGAAGTCTTGGATTTAAATTACTATTACAAACCGAGTGTCCAAATTCAAAAATAAATTACTAGGCTTGTAATAAAAAGATTCACAAGCGGATCGAATAAATATGTACAAAGTATTTGTTCACCAGACTTAAGCAACCTAGGGACTTGCAAGATCCTCCATCGTCACTATAGCGCAACTCCCAATCTATTGCGTGTTGCCACCTGTAACTTGATCTTTTGAAAATACGTCAGTTTTCACTGGTAAATACTAATAACCGACTCATTTTAAAAATATTTATTAAAATGATTTTTGGTGCACTTGGCACATTTAATAAATAACTTGGGATAGTTCAAAATGACCTTGTTTACAGTTTTACATGTTTGTATATGGGGTCCGGTGCAGAAACCAAATAACCTGATTAATCAACACGCCACTTAAATAATCCACCAGCGGTATTTAATATTTTTATTAGCATTAGCGTCTGTCAGGTGTATGCCTACACCCCGCGCTTAAGGTCGTGGCCATTAGTAACTTAAATGAGCCAAGGATATCCCAGACATGGTCGAATTAACCCCCAATGTTTAAGTTATCAAACAATACAGAATAAAACGGGTTATAAGGATTTAGTAAATCACAATCCGATAACATGATCCCATACCCGACCAAGCGGTATTATTATACCGTGTCCCAGGCCCGTATAGGGAAAATATTAAAAGTATTTACCTGAGCAAATTCTTCAAATAGATAAATAACTTAGCCGAATATTCAAAAGTAAGGTTAGATGGCAATCTACCGGGAGGCTCTTAGTCTGGAAATGATGGTGTTTATAACCAATTAGAATGCTAGCGGGTCCTATCTACTTTGTAGACTCGAACCAGGTAGCTTAAAGATAATAACAGTACTAGATGCTAGATTAAGCGATGACCGGAATAGGATGTAGTTTAAACCCGACAAGCACGGAGACTTGTTTAATATGGGTAAACATGTTACATTCTGGATTTTGGAAATAAAATGATAAGGTTAAACCCGTTTCGGTTAAATTACGTAAACTAGTTACGTAGGCCGAACCGTACGCATATAAGCGAAACCGGGTAACCAGGTTAGTCTTATAGAAGTTCCATGTGTCATTATATTTAAAACATGTTGTAATATCAGTAGGATATCCACATGTAATATCGTCATTGGCAGAAGAGAGATATGAATCAAAGGATTCTTGATGGATATAAAGCATCCATCCAGAATGGATGAAGCGGTTTCAATGGTTTCGTCGGCAAGTTCTACCTCATACGTTATGTCTACAGTTCTTACGGGTAAGTTTAATAGTTTGCTAAACTTATGGTCAACAAACAACTTATCAGCCCCCGAATCAAATAGAACCCTAGCAAAGGTATCGTTGATGAGGAAAGTACCTATTATAACGTTGTTGTCATTGACAGCTTCTCGAGCACTCATCTGAAAGGCTTGAGCATTGGTTTTCTTAGCTCCACTAGATTTTGCATTTTCATCCTTTGCATTCTTGGAGCAGTTAGTCTTTATGTGGCCTTTCTCACCACAATTGAAGCATGTGGCATCCTTAATGTCCTTGCATTCCAGGGTCTTATGTCACGTTCTGTTACAAATTCCACAAGGCTTTGCCTTTGGGTCATACCTACACTGGCCTCCATGCCTTTTGTTGCAGATTTTACACACAGGTCTATCTCCAGACCTGTTCTGATTCCCGTGGGATCCAAACTTTCCTTTCTTCTTAAACCGTTGGGAGTTATCATCCTCCCTTTTTCTCTTTCCCTATGCTTCCTTTCCGGCCGACAACCGCCTCACATAATCTTGAGTGAGGGAGAGGGCTAGCTCAACAGTCGATTTATAAGTGCTAGGCTGAACAGCCTTACTAAGCTCCTAATCTCTAGAGCTAAAGCATTAATGAAGCACGCGATGCGCTTAGGTTCTGGCTTGACTAAATAAGGTACTAGCCGGGAGTATGAGTCGAAGTCGGTAACAAACTTCCGACAATCGAGGTTCTTCATTGTGAGAGCAAGGAAATCCATCTCAATCTTTTCCACCTCATGCGGTGGACAGTAAGTGTCCTTGACTAAGTCCACAAATTGGGACCATCCCAAGTTATACAGGTGGACCTTACCTGATGATTGCATTAATGCCTTCCACCAAATCAGGGCGCTACCCTTAAAAGATTGAGATACAAACTTCACAATGTCCTTATCAGCACAGCCGCTGATATCAACCACTGTCTCGATCTCATCGAGCCATCTTAGGGTCTCAATGGCCCCTTTCTCTCCATTGAAGTCTCGTGGCTTACACGAGACGAAGTACTTATATGAACAACCACCAGAGGGAGTGTTGGTTTTATTAGGAATTTCCTTTTTCTTAGCCTCACTCCTCACGCTTGAGGAATGTACCAAATCATCTTTCTTCTCAGAGGTGGGAGGTTTTGAGACAGCCTTTAATACCGTCTTAGAGTGAGTAGCACTCGACATGTTAAACTTTTCTAAGGCTTTTTCCATAGCCTTGCTTAAGGCTGCATCTATGCAAGCCTGGAACTCATCCTCATTCATGACTATATTTGTCCTATTCGGATCATCATCATTATGATGGCTGCTAGCACCGTCTGAATGAGCCATAACGCTTCGGTACTATATGGTGAATTAAGATTCTTATGGGTTAGCCATGGTATGATTAAACCATTTAGGCTTTCGCATTACAACGAACGCTTTACATATAACTTAGGTCCATAGGGACCATGAAAGATCTTTTGGAATTTATGGCGGAGCGATAAAATTCGAATTAAAATCGAGGCTCGCCAAAAAGAGGTAACAAGATTGCATAAGCAAATCAAAATTTTGAAAATTTCATTAAAACAGTAGGGATTACATAATTGCCTCTAAAGAGGTCTTAGTACAAAATTTAGTCCGTGCAGGGACTATAATAAGAAAAACATACCCATGCTGGGGTTTAAAAGAAATAACAATGTCCACGCAGGGACTTTTTGAATTTAAATTACATAAATGGAAATACAAATTCTACTCATCCTTCCTCCCCTTTACGGCTTTATAAAGCTTCTTGATAAATCTGTCGTTTTCTTCTCTGATTTCTTAACTTGTTGCCGCATTTCCCTGACCTGATCTAAGGCCTCATTAATGGCCTCGAGTGGTGCTTGTGGTTGATGCTGAGGTGGAGGTGGTTGCGGCTGAGGCGCAACTGTTATGGATACCCGTAAGGCGGATATCCGGTAATGGCATAAGGAGGTGGGTAGCTAGGGTAAGGAGAATGGTAGAGCTTATTATGAATAACTGCATTATAATAAGGATCCTGCTCCATTCCATGATGGATGCAATTATACAAGCCAGGAGGGTCAACAGTGTGAAACCCTGATGGTCCTGTATATGCAGGTATTGGGTTGGCAAAATCCAGCGGTGGTAGAGGTGGTTGAGGCAAAGGCTCAACAGCTGGTTGTGGCGGGGGTTCCGCCACTGGCGATGTGTTTGAGGGTCCACCCATTTATGGGTCCTCATGGATGATGGTGTAAGAGGGTGGTAAAGGTGGTAGCGAACCCGAACTTTGACCAGCACGTACCAACATACGTGCCCCACACTTTCGGCGTGGTTGTGATGATGATTCAGGTGGTGGCTGAGGTTGGTCCACCTGTTGCATAGGTTCATCCTCGATTTGAGGATGTGGTGATGGGGCATGGTGATGGGGAGTGTTGTGGTATTAGGGCGTGTTGACAAACACGTATTGTGCCCATCGTTGCTCATAATTATCAGGACCTCGGAACGGAGATCCTGGCAAGGAGTTCGAGCCACTAGACAGCTCGATAGGGTGACCGTACGATTCGGTTTTTGGAAATTCCTCCGGGTCGGAATCTTCCTCCATATGTGTCGGCGAGTCTACAGGAGGGGTTTCTGGTGAGGGTTGGTTGACGAGGTTATCGAAATAGGAGTTGAAGTATTCTTGTTGGGAATGGGAGTGTGAATGGTGAGATTGGTGGGTGTGGTGAGAATGGTAAGAATGTGATTGAGGCGGGGAGTATTCATGTGAAATTGAATGTCTATAAGGTTCGAAGGGTGATGAAGAATCTCCGGATCCTTCGTAAGGGTTATACTCTGGTAAATTAGCTGCTCCAGCTAGAGAAGGTCTATAAGGTGGCCTGAAGGATGGCCCAGTGAAAGATGGTCCAGTCATTGAGGGTCCTCCCCTCATGGGTCCTTTGCCATTTCATCCTCGTCTGAATTTAGGCGTCATAATTCCTGCTTCAATAACAAATTAAAACAAAGCAAAACAATAATAATAACTTAATAATGAAATGAATACTCTTAGGTCAAAGCCTAGACTCGGAAGTCTAAGGAATGTGCTATTCGTGTATATTTGAGATTAAACACAAAAGGCTAGTGTTTAATTCACTCGAACATTGGCTCTGATACCAACCTGTCACACCCCGATTTCCATGTGTAACCCGGTGGGCCCGGTTGGGGAATATCGTGACATAGTTGATAACATCATAACCAAACAAACACAGCACAACGAAAGTCTTGGATTTAAATTACTAATATAAATTAAAAGGCTTGTAATAAAAAAATCCACAGGCGGATCGAATAAATATGTACAAAGTATTTGTTCAACAGACTTAAGCAACCTAGGGACTTGCAAGATCCTCTAACGTCACTATAGCGCAGCTCCCAATCTATTGCGTGTTGCCACCTGTAGCTTGATCTTTTGAAAATATGTCAGTTTTCATAGGTAAATACTAATAACCGACTCATTTTGAAAATATTTATTAAAATGATTTTTGGTGCACTTGGCACATTTTATAAATAACTTGGGATAGTTCAAAATGACCTTTTTTACAGTTTTACATGTTTGTCAATACATATTGGGTCCGGTGCAGAAACCGAATAACCTGATTAATCGACACGTCACTTAAATAATCCACCAGCGGGATTTAATATTTTTATTAGCATTAGCGTCTGTCAGGTGTATGCCTACACCCTGCGCTTAAGGTCGTGGCCATTAGTAACTTAAATGAGCCAATGATATCCCAGACATGGTCGAATTAACCCCCAATGTTTAAGTTATCAAATAATACAGAATGAAACGGGTTATAAGGATTTAGTAAATCACAATCCGATAACATGATCCCATACCCGACCAAGCGGTATTATTATACCGTGTCCCAAGCCCGTGTAGGATAAATAAGTTAAAAGTATTTACCTGAGCAAATTCTTCAAATAAATAAATAACTCAGCCGAATATTCAAAAGTAAGCATAGATGGCAATCTACCGGGAGGCTCTTAGTCTGGAAATGATGGTGTTTATAACCAATTAGAATGCTAATGGGTCCTATCTACTTTGTAGACTCGAACCGGGTAGCTTAAAGATAATAATGGTACTAGACACTAGATTAAGCGATGACCGGAATAGGATGTAGCTTAAACCCGACAAGCACAGAGACTTGTTTAATATGGGTAAACATGTTACATTCTGGATTTTGGAAATAAAATGATAAGGTTAAACCTGTTTCGGTTAAATTACGTAAACTAGTTACGTAAGCCAAACCGTGCGCATATAAGCGAAACCGGGTAACCAGATGAGTCTTATACAAGTTCCATATGCCATTATATTTAAAACATGTTGTAATATCATAGGATATCAACATGTATGCCCGTTATGGTTTTAAAATCAAGTTACGCCTCAAAAGGGCGTTTTGGTCACTTTATGACTTGTAAAAGAACTTATGAGCAAACTGATGTAATGGTCATAATCTTACTGTAAAAATAGTTTATTTATGATGTTATATCAGTAGGATATCGAGTATGTGTGTGGTTTAGAGTTTAAGACCAAACTATGCCCCGTAAAGGCATTTTGGTCATTTCACACATAGCTTGATAATTTACTTGAGAATCTAAGTTTAGTTGATGTACTTACTGTAATTATATGTAAAATGAGTTTTGAAATCAATAGATATCAAGTCTTGGTGCTTTAATATGGTTTTAAACCATACTATGTGCCTAAATGGCGATAAAGTCGCTAAATAACGATATTCAAGATGATTAAGGAAAACTGATATTATGATCAGGTTTATATAACCAAAATAAGCTATTTAATATATTATAACAGTAGGTAAATGGTTTTGTTATAAAAAGTATCTTTAAAATCATTTTATGCATCATAAGGGTAATATCGTCATTTATCGGCATTATACAAAGACTTTCAGTTTACAATATGATTTTAACATCCTGAGTAATCCTAAATTATGATATTACATCAATAGGTAATGAGTTTTGTTGAAGAATTTTGTTAAAAACCATTTTAGATGCCGAAAGGGCATTTTGGTCCTTTAAAAGCATGATTTAGGATAATTAAACAAAATTTGGGTAATAATATATTATTGGCATCAAAATAAGTTAGTCATGTTTATACATCAGTACATAATTCATTTGTATGCTCATTTGTAATTAAAACCTTGTTTTTAAATAAAAGGGCATTTTAGCAAAGTTTGACATAATTAACGGAAACTTGCATAAAAGCTCGGATTAGTATGTAACCATGTGATATAACTCCAGAGGGTTTTACTACAACTAAACATGGTCACAATGTAACTTAGAATTAATAGCTAAAGTTGCTAATTCGGGTCAGAACCGAAAGTCAAAGTAAAAGTCAACTTTGTGACTTTCGGTTGCGAACCGACCTTAGACCTGGACTTGACGGGCCAAACATGTTTATACATGTTCTAATACTTTTTACCAAGTTATTAAAGTGTCAAAATGTATTTTATAACACCTACATTATCATATATGAATTTATTTTAAAAACTAACCCAGTTTGACTTTTTATCAATAACTTTGACCCGTCAATTGACCAAGCAAACGTGGTAATCAGGAGGTGCCCTCTTGAGGGATTAACACCTACCTAATTACGATCACGTAGCCATGTTCGTACCGAACTATGGCTGGACCGTAATGGTCTTAGCCTAAAGTCAAAGCGTTTTTACGTCAACGCTTTGACTTTGGCTTAAAGCCTTAATAAAAATAAAAAGAAGGGATTGGAACACTTACAAGTGACCAAGGAAAATATTAGAACTCAAGGGAGGTCTCCTTAAGCCAGGAAACAACTCCAAGAGAGCAAGAGAGAAAGAATTGAGAGGTGCAAGGAAGAAAGGGTGATGAACTCCCCTATTTATACTTGAAGTGGGTGATCTAGGATTGAGACAAGTGTTATGGGAACACTAGAGATCACTCCAAGTGTGCTAGGATGTGTCCAAAACCGGAATTTAGTTAATGGTTTTGAGCTGCCAAAGTGCAGGTGGGTTTAGAGGTGGACAAGCATACAGATCAGCAGCTGGCATGCTGTTTCTGCGAAGTGACCTCTCCCGCGCGTCGCGCGGGGATTCCAGGTCCCTGGCGCGTGTCGCCTGGGGTGTCATTTCACAAAATTTCTATTTTGGCCCCTGAACTTCTCCAAACTCCCATATTTCGACATAAAAGCATGTTTTATTCATTATGGCCCCTAGTTAGCGCTCTCGGGAGTATAATCGAACATCATTAAGCTCCGGGTTCGTTAAAAGGTCACTCAGAGGCATAGATTAAGCATGTTGACACGTTTAACCTCTCGACTTTAATATTCACCACTCAGAGGTTATAAAATAACATGTTGGGGATTTCAGTCCCTCTCGTCTAGCACACGGCATACGAGGATCAACGGGACACGTGTCGAAATTTTATAGGACGTAAAAACACAGGGTGTTACAGCATCGATTTCTGTAACTCAAACTGTTAGGATCTGATTTTCTTTTTAACTTGTGAAATAAGTAAACAATTACATAAACAATTTGTAAACTATAATTGCAAGTAAGATAAAACATAAGCTGGGAATCCATTTATCAATGACTAATTTATATTGAACTCAAATGGTTACAAACACGACACAACTAATTTTTCATAGAATCCTCCTCAGCTGATCACTCACAATTGATTCATACAAATGGAATGAAGTGATGCCAGATCTCACATAAATGAGATCAATTTATACTGAGTACATAACCTATGTTTGTGATCTGCTGTCGTCACCCTGATAGTGATTTCTAACAATCCTAATAGACATAATTCCATAGATGTTTGCAAACATCTTTGCTAATCTTAACATCTGATCTAGGCTATACTAAACACTGATAAAATAAATAGTGTTGCATTAAGAAACCACTGTCTAAGCTATCCTCTGTTGTAGTTGTCCAAACATCTGTTTGGCCTAACAGATGTTTGGTCTTCTTCATCAGACCTTTGGGTTGATCAGGGCTTTGGTCTTCAACAGATGCTAGCCTTCAACAGACTATAGTACTCTTGAACAGCGATTCTAAGTCTTCATCAGATGTTAGCCATGCTCTTGAACAAATGTCATGATTAAGTGTTCAAGATTCACTATCTTGTCAGGCTGTTGTTTATTGAACTTTGATCCGATGTTTGGAATATTTTGGCTTTCCAACATCATTTATTCTTTTATAGGTCCAATAATCTCCCCCTAGAACAGATGATGCCAAAAATCATCCTTATTAGATCAACCTTTATTACTATTCACCTCTTCTTTTTGAAGAGTCATCTACATCCCTTTCGAGTGAAAGACTTAGCAAGGCTTGCAGATCAGCAATTTTAGGCCAAAAGGTCTTTTTACTGTGATCTTTTACACTCATCCATTTGACCTTTTGATTTATGGATAGTTCTATTGCTTTCCACTGTATGATCTTTTGAGCTTGAAGGATTTTCTAGGTCAGAAGTTATTGGAAGAACTGATGAGTAATAGTCTATTTCTTAATAGATTGGCTATCTTGGGACAGAGGGATATGTGGCTCTTAACATTTTCAATCTCTTGTAATCATCCCAGATTGTAGACTCATCCCATCTTGCCATGACTTTAGTATTGCAAAGTCTATAGCCATGATTTGTGGTGATGGTGGTAGTGAAAGTGTGGTGGTTGTTGTGGTGAGTGATTTTGTGAAGGTAAAAGTGATTGATAGTGATGGATAGGTGATACTTTTCTTTTAAAAGTGATTGGAGGTGGTGGCAGTGGTTTGGATAGTGGAAGTAGTGGTTGTAGATAAAAGAGTGCTTGCAGCAACAACACTTAAAGTCTGTCTTGCAGATCTTCTTCTTGTTTGTGCAACAACTGTTGTGGTAGGTTGAGTTGTGCTTTGAGGAACAGAAAGCTCTGTTGAGGATCCTTGACTATCTAGAATTTTCTTTCTTTCAATAATCTTTTGCACTGTTATCATTTAATTAGCTTCCCTTATGTCTCTTCCCTTTTCTTTTTCAATTTTCTTTTGTTTTGCCAAATTGGCTTCAAAAGTGTCTGGCCTCTTTTGGGCTTTCTTGACAAGAGGAGGGAGCTTTCTCATGCTATCATTCTCCCCTTTTTTGGCATTATCTTCTATGTACTTGGGGAGAATTTGAGATTATCCTGTGGTTTGAAGAAGAAGGTCTTTAAGGGCCTTGATCTCTCCTTGGGCATCTTTGTACCTAGCATCCACAGTGGTTCTCCATCTGCATGTTGTATTGATCGACTAAAGATTGCTTTTGAAAATGAAAATACATTTGAACATGCATTCAAATTTCTTTTGCAACTTTAGTATTGTTTGGTAGAATTTTAGAGTATTGGACCAAGGTCTTCACTATTGATTTTATTTCATAAACTGAGAACTCTAACTTGGATTCTCTCTCCGTCAAATATGGATAGCACCCCACTTAAATTAACAGGATCATCTGAATTCCCACCAAAGGTGGTTAAACATGGTTTTATACCAAGTACCCCTTGTTCTTGGTACTGGGGACCTCCAAATGATGTAAAGGCTATTGTCTCAACAGTTTTTGCCGTCAAAGCGGTCTTAGAGATGCAACCCCTGTCCAACTGTAAGACTGTAGTCTCAACAACTCCAGTAGCTGGCTCACTAGAAATACCAACATGTATCTTTTTGGATTCAGGAGGTGTATCCTCCTCCTCTGCTTGTGGAATAGCAATAATCCCTGTTGATGCATATGTCTGTTGCCTACGTCATCGTATTACGTTGAGTCTGTGTTTGGGAGCGAAACGTTTAGATTATGTATGTTGAGAGTCAAGTTCGCCCGAACTTGTAGTGGGAAGGACAAGTTCGCCCGAACTTGACCTAACCACATTTGGGGCGAACTTGTTCAACTATATATAGGATAGTTGTGTTTTCATTTGTAAGATTTAGAGATTTTGTGTACTGGACGGCGAAGCCCTGTCCAAGTGTTTCCAGGATCTGTAACGTTTACTCATTAATGAAACGGTGTAAATGAGTAACAAACTTGTATCCAATGTCGCATATGCAAACGGATTCCGCATGTTTACCTTAGGTTTGCCAAATCAGTGCCAGAACGATCCGTACAACGGACCTTCAATTGGTATCAGAGCAGGATTGGCCTAATTTAAGAGATTGGACATAGACTTCACATCTTCTACTCATTTCTTTCATTTTTAAACTTTTCTTGGACATTACATAGACAAAATGGACTGATTTTCAAGTATAATACGTATAATCCATAATAGTAAAACCCTTGAAAAGATCAGAGCTTAAAACAAACGAATTCATGTCAAAAAATTGAAAAAACCATGTTTGAAAACACATGTTCGCTCGAACTTATCATCAAGTTCGCTCGAACTTGACTCAAAAATTCACTTATTGAGTGATTTTTCATCAAGTTCGCCCGAACTTGATTGATTTTTCAAAGATTTTCACTCAAGTCCGCTCGAACTTAGCTGTTTTTCATCAAATTTAATCAAGTTCGCCCTTGATCAAAATTTGTTGAAATTCTTTACAAGTTTGCCCGAACTTGCTGTTTCTCTTGAATTTTCACATAAGTTCGCTCGAACTTGTTCTCAGGCTGTTATTTTCATAAATCTCAATACAAGTTCGCCCGAACTTGTTAAGTAGCTGATTTTCACAAGCTGTGATAAGTTCGCCCGAACTTGTCCAAGGTTTCTAAAAAAAAGGCATGAAAATTCATAAAAACGTCTCGGACATCATATATCGTTAGATTCGTATTGACGAGACGAGTTTAAAGCTCTAATATGGTAAAAACTGTTTTCGGAAAATTTTAAACGTGTTTAGCGAACCGATACGTTAATATTGTCGATTAAAACGTCGGTTTTTGCTTAAAACTTTTGAAAACTGAAATTTTCGTCGGAAATGAGAAATATTAATTTTGAAAAAATGAATGATTGGGAAGAATTGTCTTCTGATTTGAATCATAATCAACGTTTGATCATTTGGAAGAAAGATTTGAAATGTTTAAATGCAAAAAGGATGAATCGGTTTTTGAGTTAATAAAACGTTTTAATGTCATGCATAGGTATTTAGACCGTTCTGATGGATGTTATATCAGTCTTGAAGATAAGTTTTCGAAGTTAGAAAATGCATTACCATCAGAATGGGATGATTTCGTGAAAGTGTCAAGAAAGAAATATCGATTTACCATTAGTCATGTTTATGGATTTATTAGCGACATTTGTGATCATATTCCTGTAATTGAGAATATGAAAGTTTTAAAACTAAAGAAGGATAATAATTCTGAAGTTGATCAATTTTCTGCAGGTACATTCAAGATAGATTCAACTCCAAAGAATGAAGAATCAAGTGTATCAACAAATGAAGCTTCATGTTCTGAATTTGTGTGTTCAAATTGTGAAGAATTCAGATCTGATAATGTCAAACTTTTGAAAGATATGGAAATCTTGACATTAGAAAACGAAAAATTAAAAGAAAATGAAAATTTTTTTGAAAATAGAATAAAAATTTTAGAAAATGAAAATTCTGTTTTAAATAAAAATGTTTTTGAAAAACAAAATATAATAAACTCGCATCTTGAAAACATCAGAAAACTTGAAGAAGATGCTGAGATTGATAAAAATAAAATTGTTAATTTAGAAAAGAAATTAAAAGGTTTTGTGACCTCATCATTGATTCTAGATCAGATATGTCTAAAACCGATCAATGAAAATAAAAAAGAAATGTCAATAAGTGATGAAGTCACAAATTATGATAATGTCATAATTGAGAATTGTGATGATGATATCGATGATGAAAGTGTTAAAAAGGATAAAAATGAAATATTTTTAAAACTAAAAGAAAAATTTTAAGAAACTGTTCTACAATCTACTGAAAAAGGTGAATGCTCAACGCAAAAACCTTCTAAGTAGAATGGAGAACGAAAACAAAAGGAAAAACAAAGTTCTAAAGATTTTCAAAAGAAACCTAAAAGCTCCTCGGCACGATCATCCAATCATTATAAAAACTCTCAAAAATCTGAAAATAAGTGGTGCAGGTTGGACCACAGTGCTTCAACGTCAAATCATGCTTTTAGAAGTAACAGGAAAGATGGTTACCACACATCAAATCAATGTTATGATTTGAGTGCATGGTTTGCTAAAAATGATCAGTATGAGAACAGGATGTGTCATAAATGTGGAGTAATTGGACACATTGCTAGAAAATGTTTTCAATTAATCCTAAATCTGTTCATATTGATAAAAAAAATTTCTGAAGATTTGAAAATACCAACTCAGGTTTGGAAAATACCAACAGGTGAATCCTCGTATAGTAATGAACAAATAGTTTCTACATTGTATTTCAAGAAAGCTTTAACGAAAAATCAAACATGGTTAGTAAAAGGAAAGGAAGTGACATAATCAGTGAAAATTGAAAGATTAGAAGACTTTACAAAACTTGAGAAAGTTCTAAATAAACCTGATTGTGAAAAGAAAGTCAAAGTTAAGGTTGAAGAAATAACACCTAAGACTGCAAAGGCTTGGGTGTCACTATTCAACTAATTGTTTGAATTTCTGTGCACGAACTTCTGAGAAGAAAGCAAATTACTGAGAATGGAGTTCCGTGGCACACAATGAAGACGGGCCGGGTTATCAAGTTTTATATAAAGGCGAAAATTTTTGGAGAAAATTTTTCGAAAAACATGTTTCAATAACGTTCACTTGAAAGTTTTACAAATTTTTGAAGAAAATTTGAAAACTATCACAGAACCCTCACCGTTGAACAGACAAAACTCAGGGATATAAATGTTCTATAAACACAAAGGTGTCAAGGTTTTTGTCATCATGAGGGGGAGAGGATTTAAAAGAAATTTGTGAAGTAGTAATGGATGGAGAATTGAAGTGATTCTCATCGGTTGGTCAATGTGTTTCTATAAATAAAAGATTCCAAAAATATGTTTTTGAATTTTAGGGGGAGAATTTTTTTTTCAGAAAATCCAAAAACATATTAAATACGAAAAGTACAAAAACTTTGAAAAAGGCAAAAAGAGTTTTGTGGATAAAAGGAAATGATAGTACATCAGTGGACTATCACAGTATACTAAGGATTTGTAAAGTTTAAAAAGTGATAAACAAGTCTTACTGTGGATGTGTCGAGAGGCTTTACACGTTCAATAAATTGTTTCCGGGATATATACTAAATTTTACAACTGCTTAAACTTGTGGATTAACATCCCTCGGATATATGGACTTAGTACTCCGAAATTTCGTTTGAGAGATTGCCTGATTCTGAGATACGAGGTCTTTATAGATGATTGATATCTGGGGTATTATCCAAGTTCTTCTGATTTTGCGGAAGCAATAGCCTAGAACTTCTATAATACTTTTGCTAAAAACCCTAAAACTGCAGCAAAATTGAAAATATCGAAAGATACTACAATTGCAGTCAAAAGATTCCAAATTGGAACACTACTTATAAGTCGAGCCTTTATCTCTTTGTCTGTACGGTGTTACTAACCTGAGCTCTCAAGGTCTCGCATAACCCAGATACAGATATCAGTTACGATATACTCACCTGTAAGATGAAATCTAGGGAATCTTGATACGAGAGTATATTCTGAGGTGGGAATCATAGTTAAGTCAAGTTTCTTAATTCTACATAACGTATTTTGGAACAATTGAGAAATGTGTTGAAGTTTAAGAGGACAAACATATCTACAATCTAGGTAAATTTGTTTAAAACTTAAAGTCTCAAAAGGTCAATGGTACTTGTGATTTGTCTCAAAAACTGATATGATCCTTTAACACAAACTCAACAAAAATATGTTTGTACATACTTAGAGTTTGATATTAATTACATAAAGAACAAAAAGATTATATTATCTTTTTGTTTCGACCACTGATGATCAAAATGCTGATTTTCAAAATCAAAAGCTACTGAACAAAAGTTTGAAAATTTCAAATTATTCTAAAAAGTTTAAAAAATTCATTAATTTGTAACTTACATTTGAATAAATACATCAGTTTGTGTCAAAATGTTTAATCAAGATCATTAAGTTGAACTTGATACATAAATCAGATATTCAAGGTCATTAATTTGCACTAGATTAACTGAGAGGGTTTAAAAAACTGATAGAAGATTAAAATTTGAAATGATAATGTTTAGAAATTTCAAAGTTTGAATCTAAAATGTTTATTTGAATTTTTGAGGAACTTTGAAATAGGAAGTAAATTTTAAGGGGGAGCTAGATAAAAACGATGAAGATACCAGAAAGCTCAAAGTAAGAGGGAGCATGGTGATTAAAGTTTTATCAAGACAAGCTCAAGAAAAGATAATAGGATTGAAGAAATGATGAAGATCATGGATGTTAAAGTTATTCAAGAAATAAAGATCAAGAGAACATTAAAGACTCAGGAACTTAATTGAAGACTGATGACTACGGCAACATCCAAGGGGGAGTTTGTTGATGCATATGTCTGTTGCCTACGTCATCATATTATGTTGAGTCTGTGTTTAGGAGCAAAACATTAAGATTATGTATGTTGAGAGTCAAGTTCGCCCGAACTTGTAGTGGGAAGGACAAGTTCGCCTGAACTTGTCATGGCTATGACAAGTTCGCCCGAACTTGACCTAACCACATTTGGGGCGAACTTGTTCAACTATATATAGGATAGTTGTGTTTTCATTTGTAAGATTCAGAGATTTTGTATATTGGACGGCGAAGCTCTGTCCAAGTGTTTCCAGGATCTGTAACGTTTACTCATTAATGAAACGGTGTTAATCAGTAACAAACTTGTATCCAATGTCGCCTATGCAAACGGATTCCGCACGTTTATCTTAGGTTTGCCAAATTAGTGCCGAAACGATCCGTACAACGGACCTTCAATCCCTGAACTTGCCCTAGTCATTTGTTAGAGTGAACTCTTTTTGATTTGTAGTTGTAAGGAACTAGGTATATGCAAGTCAGATGTATCAATTGCATCAAACAATTTTTGTAAAGGTGAAGGGAATGTTGAAGTGGGTGGGGGTGTGGAAAGAGAGGCAGCCTTGGGAGAGGGGCTTGATAGGGATATTTAAGTGAAATATCTCCCCCCTTGATTTGTGTCCCCTATGCTTACAACACTTTCTTATGTGAGGAAGAGAGGAGTTTGGATAGGTGGAGATGTTTGCATCTGTTGTGAGGAAGTAATAACAAATGTTTGGGTTTGTTGCTTTTATGTTGCAACAGTGATCTCTGGCATCTCAACCCCTAGAGATACCATTTTTGTAGTTTTTCTTTTAGATTTTGGGATAGGAGTGGATATTGTTTCTGTGTAGAGATAGCTGGTGTGTGTTCCACAGTGCTGGTTTGTGCATTGTTGTCACTAGGAGCAGTGGGCTCAGCAACAGATGTTGTAACATATGTTGCTTGGTTTTCTAAAATGTTTTTCTTATGCAACATTTTCTTGGCTTTTGGCAGGTCATGCATGTAAAAGTTTGATTTGAGAAACCTTTTCTTTTATAACCTAACATTTGTTTTTGTAACAGCTGTTGAAGGCTTTGGAACCTCTGTTTTATTTACCAGAGTTTCAAAGGTTTGTTGACCTTTTGCCAACCATTGATTTGGGAAACATCTGTTTATCCTTTTGTAGGCTCTATTTTTATGAATTGAGGTTATCCTTTTAAATAGTGATTGACTTTTAGTAGTCAAACAAAGTTTTGGATAAATTAAACAAATGTTTTACTATTTTAAACAGAGTTTTAGTTTTTGATGATTTTTTAACAAAACCCTGTTTATTAGTATTATTATTATTTAATTTTAAAAGACATAATTTTGGTTTTTCAAAATAACATATTAATGTTTTTGATGAAGAATAACAATTTTTGGAGCTTTTTCATATTTTTGACAAAAAGAAAAGGATAGATGCTATGGAAACCTCTATTTGCATTTTTAAACTGAAAACAAATGTTCCCTGCATAGATAGTAATGGGTCAGTTTGCCTTTTAAATCATTCCCAAATAGGTATGTCACCTCCTCTGTGTGAAGAGAAATTTGTCAGTAGAGCTTTGCATCTAGTCATGTAACTAGATCCTCCACTGTTGACATGCCCTAGGCTATCAAGGCAGGTAGAGACCCCTTTGTTGGTATCCATGAAAACATAATCATTAATAAATTTGTAATATCGCAGGGATTAGGATATATAACATCCTCCGCACTAATCCTTTCACAAACAAGTGTTTGTATTAGATTCAATCCTTCCTCAACATCTACACTTGGATATAACCTTTTAGTCGGTATTTGTGTTAGAATTTCTTCCTTAACATTACTGAAGATCACATGCTTTTGGTTGGGAATTTTAAGGTTGTTTTTATTTATATCCCATGTTTTACTGAATCCTACTTTTAAGCATCCCATAACTCTTTTTCGCTATTATAAACTTCGTTTGGTGGGGCAATTGCAACAATATTGTATGCTTTTGCATCTATAACCGGAATAGTTATTTGGTTTCTTTGACTCCTGGACATTTGGATTTTTGGTATTAGTACCGCTTAAATGTGTAGTCTGAATATTGTAGACCTCCAACATCCTATATTCTTTTAGGTTCGCATATGAGCCATCCAACGTTGCCAGATATAGTATTCCGATCTAACAAGCATCAAAGGCTTGTTGCTGAAACCAGTGTTATGGGGATCACTTTGTGCCATTCCTTTTGTTCTTTTGCAGTAAAACAAATATGGATAGAACATTTTTTTTCATTCTAAACTTTCATACTCTGAGTTACGAACCAATCAGATATCAGTTAGAGCTGATCTTTGGATGTTAAAACTATTGTGAAATCAGATTTAACGTGACTAATATCTGATACCAATTGTTAGGATCTGAGTTTCTTTTTAACTTGTTAACTAAGCAAACAGTTACATAAACAATTTGTAAACTGTAATTGCAAGTAAGATAAAACACAAGCAGGGAATCTATTTATCAAAGACTGATTTATATTGATATCAAATGGTTACAAATACAACACAATTGATTTTTCATAGACTCCCCCTCACCCGATCACTCAAAATTGATTCATACAAAAGGAATGAAGTGATGCTAGATCTCAAATAAATGAGATCTATTTATACTGAGTACAGAACCTCTATTTGTTATCTGCTGATGTCACCCTAATAGTGACATCTAACAATCCTAACAGAAAAGATTCCATAGATGTTTGCAAACATTTGTACTAATCTTAACATCTGATATAGGCTATACTTGAAAGTTCCGGATCGGGCGGGTTTAGATGGAAGTTTGGACGGGATAGAGCTAATTTGGTAGAAAATTATTAAGAAGAAGTAGCAGTGGAAGATTCCATTTCATACCGAAAGAGCATACATCATTTTAAAAGCCATAGAGAGCATGACGTCATCTCTCCAGCATTTCCCCTCTGAAATCTCCAAAACTTATCAAACTATGAACACACGACACTATATATTGACTAGACTCGTCCGTGGCGGATGAGCTACATACATACGGATGTGATCTCTTCCCCTCCAACATGTCATCTGTTTGTTTTTCTAACTAAACTTTACAATGTTCAACACACGTTCTATCTAGCCTATTCGCACAGTGGCGTACACACAAAATTTGCACTAACAATTTCCCCCTTGTACATCATTGTCGAATCTTGATCTTCAAATATGAAAGCCGTGTTTGAATATTCTGCAACTTCAATCAAGCATATGATATCGTCATATAATTCCCCATTGATTGATGATTCGGGTTTGCAAATTCTTCAATAAATTCCCCCTGAAATGAATCTTCAGGTCTTTGTTTGCACGGTTCCTGACCTCCTCCGATTTGCTTAACCGTAATCTTCATGAATAATCACAAACTTGAAACTAATGATTGCAGCTTCTCCGTTTCGGCTTTAATCACATCCGTATTCGGTTTTTCATCTACCACTATAGATCAATCTCTTAATCTTCAAAAACCCAAACCGGCAATTGATAAAACTTCGAACACCACACTGGTAAACTCCAAGTCTGTGAATACCCACGAAAATCAGAAATCCCGTTTTTCGTAATCACCTTTAAGCACACTACTGAATGATTGATCAGTGTAAACAGTAATCTACATAATCAGCAAATCTTCATCGGATATCAAATCATCTGGTAACACATTCAGATCTGAGAATCAATCTTCCACTATTAGTTTCACATTCTTTCTCTTCAGTCACGATAACAGATGTATAGTCTTCTCCCTTAGTCTTGGCAGCAACTTAATCAACAAACATCCTTATTCCCCGGGGGTTAATACAGAAAATAATTCATCTGCTCGAAGATTTAACGGTCACACTAGTATTCTACCTTCCACAAAATCCAATTACCAAATTCACGTAAAGAGTCTAACTACACACATGTTATACATAAAATTTACCTCCTAGCTCATGGCTACTCATGGTGGTAGTCATTATTTTAAAGCCACTCATAGTCTAAGTCTAGGCATTTAGGGATGCCAAATCTCTTAAAATACTGCTTTGTACCAACTTGTAAGGCCCCAAATCGGGTATCATAAAGTTAGACATCATTACACAAAATAACTTGCCCTCGAAGTAACAACTGCCTACCTCCTTGGACGCATTGCCCCCTCAACACAACAACTGTCTACACAAAATTGAGTACTCGACCACCCTAGACGCAATACCACCACAACGCGGAAACCATCAACATCTCCGGACATAAAGCCACCTCGACACAACAACTGTCTCAACTCGATGATCCGACACCACCCCGACAAAAAACGACCTTGTCACGAGTAACTCGCATCAAGCACCTTGAGGATGCCACATCACACAAAAACACATAGAGTAACACACACATACACCATGTTTATCGCAGCATTATCAGATTATATCAGGGACTCACAACGCTCCACTTACGATCATATATAACATGTCCCTTTACCACTAAGGACACAACTATTTATTCACATATGTGTCCCCACTAATGCGGTGCACCCAATAATCACCTCGTATTTGATTACTATAGGGTAGAGATTCGACTCACCTATGCCTCTAACTTGTCATCATCTAGGCTCGAAACCCCTACTTGACTCACAAATCAAGACTCCTCACGACTCAGGTCTAGTAATCAACCTATACGATAACATGTACTACCCAATAACCTCGTTACTACTCATCTAAAAGATCGCAAAGCTCAGCTAACAAAAGTCCATCCCAAGCTAAAACCCATAACTTTGCTAGTTCACGTAAATCTTTGAAGTAGGGATGGGCATTTTTTCCCAAATACCCGTACCCATACCCGTATCGTACCCGTATCTGCACCCGTACCAATTTTAGGTACTTGGTGCATGTATTGGTACCCAATTTTATTGATTTTGGTATTCGGTACTTTCGATATTGGTGCGGGTATGGTTAAAAAAAGGTGCTAGTACCGAATTTTATATAGGACTTTAAAAGTTTTTTTTTATTTTATGTTTTATTTTATTATAGTATTTATGGTACTAGTATTGATGTTACCTATTTGGCACCCGTATCATATTGGTAATCGTACCAATTTTACCTATATAGTACCTGTACGAATGGTCTAAAACTAAAATAAAAACAAAGTGGTACCAAAGCGGTTATCATACCAAATACCTGTACCAATACTCATACTCGTACCCATAACATACCAATATAATCGGTCATGTGCGCTTGTACAACCGATAAGAATCCATTGGAAGCCATCACGCATCCTACAGATTACCATAGAACAATCCCATCATTTCACCATAATCAACCCAACTACCGAAATCCTTCAAACAACATACTTGGTTCAAACCCAAACATTCGGCACACTACGCGCATCCAAACACATAAAAAAAACCCAAAACAACGTTATCGGAAAACATCCCTATGGTCGTCTCGACACGCCAACCCTTAGAAAATGACCGACGTAAGGCTTCGCGCCATCGCTACCACTTCATCCACAAAGCGAAACAGCCTCTGGTTCGCTCATTCCTAAGCTCAAACTTACGAATAGCCCAAAACGACCCAAACAAACTCTGTTTTAGAACAATAATATATCCATGCCACTGTGTCGATGAAACTATCGTTGTCTCTAGAAAACAGAACACTCCACTGGGACTTCCAGTTTCGTGTGTCTGTGTTTGCGTGGCTTTAAACCCTATCAAACGAACTCTATTTTGGGTTCATAATATGTCCACACGATCGCATCGTCGAGCTCCTTTATCATGTACCGATGGAAAAACCTTAGAATCCATTGGATTCTTGTTTCGGTCGGATTTCATCAGTTAAATAATCTAAATCCTCTATTCCGTCGATTCGTAAACACTTCACATCATCATGATCACCATACGTTAAAACAAAAAAATATGATCATGGATTCTTACCCGAAAATCATGAAATCCCCAACCTCCACTTTAGCCTCGAAACTAATAAATAAAACACAAAAGTTCAGCATGTTACACATACACACACAGATACGTACACAAATACATACACAAACACATACATACACACATACAAATACATACAAATACATATGTACAAAACGACATACATGAATACACATACATTCACAAATACACATACACATACATACATACGTACATACACAAAATATACACACACATACACATACGTTCACAAATACATACATACATACACACATGTCCAAGAACACATACACATACACACACGTACACGCATATACACACACAAGCTCACTAACACATACACATACATCAACACAAAAACACACACATACGTACTCATATACATAAACATCCACATACAAATACACATACTCATACGAACATATATGCACATAAACATACATATACACGCATACACATACACATACATTGCACATACACATTCACATCCATATACACATACATATATAGAAACAAACACATACATACCTGAATACATACAAACACACGTACACACATACACATACGTATACAAATACATACATACACATATACGCACTAACACATACACATGCCCATACATTTACACTTACATACACAAACATATACACATACATACAAATACGAAAACACATGCACACGTACACATACACATGCACATGCATATACACATAGATAAACCACAAAGATAACACCACTACAAGAAATCTGACCTTTAGCGACGACAGATATCGTCGCTCTTGCTGGCATAAATCGTCGCTAAAGGAAATAGCGACGACATGTCGCCACTAATGTGTTGTCGCTATTGATTCCGCTGCTAATGCTTAAAAATGGTCGTTTGCCGTGTCGTCGCTATTGCTCTGTCGTCGATGTTGCTCTATCGTCGCTGATGCTTAAAAGTCATTTTTTTCTTGTTTTTTCATACTAAAACCTTAACATGAAAAAACTAAATAAATATAAACTACACAAGCATAAACGTAAACAAAAATGGTTGCCTTTCAAAAAAAATATAAACTACACCGATTTAAGTCTTCCCGCCGCCGCTACCCCTT
This sequence comes from Scalesia atractyloides, assembly GCA_947069175.1. Classification (NCBI taxonomy): domain Eukaryota; kingdom Viridiplantae; phylum Streptophyta; class Magnoliopsida; order Asterales; family Asteraceae; genus Scalesia; species Scalesia atractyloides. Next base: position 67,295,154 of record CAMTDV010000005.1, on the reverse strand, counting down.
CATCCACAAAGCGAAACAGCCTCCGGTTCGCTCATTCCCACACTCAAACTTACGAATAGCCCAAAATGACCCAAACAAGCTCTGTTTTAGAACAATAATATATCCATGCCACTGTGTCGACGTAACTATCGTTGTCTCTAGAAAACAGAACACTCCACCGGGACTTCCAGTTTCGTGTGTCTGTGTTTGCGTGGCTTTAAACCCTATCGAACGAACTCCATTTTGGGTTCATAATATGTCCACACGATCGCATCGCCGAGCTCCTTTATCATGTACCGATGGAAAAACCTTAGAATCCACTGGATTCTTGTTTCGGTCGGATTTCATCAGTTAAATAATCTAAATCCTCTATTCCGTCAATTCGTAAACACTTCACATCATCATGATCACCATACGTTAAAACAAAAAAATATGATCATGAATTCTTACCCGAAAATCATGAAATCCCCAACCTCCACTTTAGCCTCGAAACTAATAAATAACTTAACACAAAAGTTCAGCATGTTACACATACACACACATATACGTACACAAATACATACACAAACACATACATACACACATACAGATACATACACATACATATGTACAAAACGACATACATGAATACACATACATTCACAAATACACATACACATACATACATACGTACATACACAAAATATACACGCACATACACATATACACATGCATACACATACGTACACAAATACATGCATACATAGACACATGTCCAAGAACACATACACATACACACATACACACACACAAGCACACTAACAGATACACATACATATACACAAAAACACACACATACAATACACACATACGTACTAATATACATACACATCCACATACAAATACACATACTCATACAAACATATATGCACATAAACATACATATTCACGCATACACATACACATACATTGAACATACACATTCACATTCATATACACATACATATATAGAAACAAACACATACATACCTAAATACATACAAACACACATACACACATACACATACGTATACAAATACATACATACACATATACGCACTAACACATACACATGCACATACACTTACACTTACATACACATACATACATACAAATACGAAAACACATGCACACGTACACATACACATACACATGCATATACACATAGATAAAACACAAAGATAACACCACTACAAGAAATCTGACCTTTAGCGACGACAGATATCGTCGCTATTGCTGGCATTAGTCGTCGCTAAAGGAAATAGCGACGACGTATCGCCGCTAAGTGTTGTCGCTATTGATTCAGCCGCTATGCTTAAAAATGGTCGTTATTGCCGTGTCGTCGCTGTTGCTCTGTCGTCGCTGTTGCTCTGGCGTCGCTGTTGCTTAAAAGTCATTTTTTTTTTCTTGTTTTTTCATAATAAAACATCAACATGCAAAAACTAAATAAATATAAACTACACAAGCATAAACGTAAACAAAAATGGTTGCCTTTCAAAAAAAATATAAGAAAAACGTCAAAATCCGGGTTCGTTTTAAGTCACAATTCACAAACACGTCATAAAACTACCTACATAAAAAATGTAATAATTCTATGTCATATTCGTTTCATCATCCGCTTCTTCATCACTATCTTCGTTTCCAAACTTAGTCGGGTAACTTGAACTCAAGTTAAGTTAAGAAGAAAGGTCCTTGAAGTGGTAGAAAAGGCTCACTTACATCAAATACTTTGTAAGATGATATTAGAGGTTCCCGAAAGTTTAATAACACAATGAGAACTCATTGTAAGTCATTACAATCAGTTGTCAAATATCTAGAGTTACCAAGTCTAACCTCACTAAATAAACCTAAGTATAATACTAGTAAACAAATGAGGCAACTTGAAAGACTCGGTAACTAATTAGAATCATAAACAAATGAGACAACTTGAAGGACTCATTAACTATCTTGAACCATAACAAGTATCAAATGTGTAATTTTAACTAACAGTAAACTAGCAATTAGTAAATCACAATTACTAAATTGCAATTGTCAACTATATTTAATACCATGTACCAAATAGCAATTACAACCAACTTGTAATATGTATTCGGTGGCTAACAATTTCAAAGTAACAATCGGAAGAGATTTAATACCAGTAATTCAGTATCCTAATAAAGCTGTAATCAAAGAACTAAGAACTGAAGATGGAAAACCACAAGATGCGGCAACCTGTTAATTGACAAATGAAATTTAAGCCCAACTCGTTTCCTAAACGACAAGTTTGTTTTTAGGCTCGAGCTCCTTTAAGCCCAACTCGTTTCGAGTTGAGCTCGGCTCATTTGCACCCCTACTCAAAAGCATTTTTTTTCAGAAACTAAATTGCAAAATGATACATAACTTTGTGGACAGAATAAGAATACGCACCCCAATGTGAAGGTGCTTGTCATATGTTCCTGCTGTAACATCAACAATTTCTGAGTTTAAAGAGTCATAAGTGGTAATACCTTTGCAGCTGAATAGGCTAGAGTAGTGCGTGTACGCCATAGATACAATCATCTTTCATGCAGCTAGTTACCACTATGTTAGAGAGGAAAGGCACACTCAAGCCAACCACCATATACCTACGATTGCACACAATCCACGCCTACAAAAGTGGATCTGTTAAGTTTAGCCATGAATCAAACTTCCATTTATACCATGAGCATAGCTCAGTTTTCCTAAGAAAATATACTATTGAATTCAAAAGTAAATCTGTTTTTTTATCCAGTGACAAATAAAACTTTTAGATGTCTTTCTTGTTATTTTTGCTGTGTCTTATGGTATGATTGATATACACGAAAACAAGGGTTAACTTTTTTTTTCTCAAAAACCATCATAAAGGAAAGCTTCATCTCACACGGAGATCCTATTTGTGCTCTTTTTTGTCAGTTAGTTTTTAAGAACAATTAACCAAAGTTAATAGTAAACCACAAAACGTTCAGCAAGCATCTAAACAACTAACCAAAGTCAAACCTGCCCCACAAAAAAGTTAGCCAAAGTCAAACCGAGACTCACTCAGGCAACCATATCAGCCTTGCCCTCTCATAATCTTGCCATCCCCCCTCTCAGCCCTGCCCCTATTATACTTTAGAATCCGTTCAATATACCAAAAAACAACTGTACATCAAAACATGCAAATTTCGTTCAAAAACAACATACATAATCCATTTAAAACTTGCAGACAACATTACTTACACCCTAAATCCCAAGTGTACATCAAAAACAGGAACACAATCCAATATATCACCCCATATTTTTGCTTTATACTTAATCCATAAAACCAACAGAACCCTAATGTGTTCCATTACAACAGAAAAAGGAAAACCAAATCAATAAAATAGAAGAAAAGGAAGGTACCTTGTGCAGTGGACGTGGTGCGGTGAGCAAGTGGCTGAGAAGGTGAGATGACTCCGAAGGTTGCGGATCGTGGTGGCGAGCGAGTGTCTGTGGCCGGGTTGAATCAATCCGGCGGCGTCGTAGGGTTTGGGGGAGGGCTGGAGGATCGATTTGGGGGGGGGGGATGAGTGAATGGTTTGCCCGCCACAGGTTTTGTACACCTAAAGCTTCAATAAAACGTGGACCGTCAGATTGCACACAAGATCAATGGTCAGGGATCTGTTTTAAAACCTGGACGCGGATTGGGGTTTTAGCGACAACTTCTTTGATGTCACTGCTAAAGGGCTCGTCGCTAAAGGCCAACTTTCTTGTAGCGCACGTACACACATACATAAATACATACACACACGAACTCACATACAAACATGTACACATAGCACATGGCTCAACCTTTTTGGGGCCTAAATCATAGTATAAAAATGGGGCCATTTCGTTAAAAAAACTATGCTTTTGCCTATAATATTGTATATTATTATGGATGTTTTGATGCAAACAAGAAGATGAATGCTCACAAATATGACTATGAAGTGACATAAGAAGTAGACCTTGAGATCATATACCTGGTGGTTAATACATTAATATCATAAGCATATTGATACATTCGAGAACTTTTGCATTCCTATTAATGCCAGTTTGCTGCCAATAACAAAAAAAAGAAAAGAAAGTAAACTGGAGCAACAAAACCATGGTTTTGCAGCAAAATGACGCTCAAATAAAACGTGGACCGTCATATTGCACACAAGATCAATGGTCAGGGATCTGTTTTAGAACCTGGACGCGGATTGGGGTTTTAGCGACGACTTCTTTGATGTCACTGCTAAAGGGGTCATCGCTAAAGACCAACTTTCTTGTAGTGCACGTACACACATACACAAATACATACACACACAAACTCACATACACACACGTACACATAGCACATCTGTGCTGGCTCAACCTTTTTGGGGGCCTAAATCATAGTATAAAATGGGGCCATTTCGTTAAAAAACTATGCTTTTGCTTATAATCTTATTGTATATTATTATGGATGTTTTGATACAAACAAGTAGATGAATGCTCACAAATATGACTATGAAGTGACATAAGAAGTAGACCTTGAGATCATATACCTGGTGGTTAATACATTAATATCATAAGCATATAGATACATTAGAGAACTTTTGCATTCCTGTTAATGCCAGTTTGCTGCCAATAACAAAAAAAAAGTAAACTGGAGCAACAAAACCATGATTTTGCAGCAAAATGACGCTCAAATAAAAACTTTAAGCTAGTTACGTAAATGTTATCACATTGAGCATCAAAATAAAGTAAAAGGCAGTTCTTAAATCAAAATAAAAATAATAACGATATCTTTGAATAAGATGTGTATTTGGGTTTTAATTGGAACTTAAACAAAGTCAAACTAAGCAAGAAAGATTTTTGGACATTAACATATATGTTACATATGTGACTTTCTGTGCAATGGCAACTTAATTTGGCTACGTTTATTTCTATATCAAAACCATTCTTTGAAGAAATTTAGATAAAAGAAACATAATAATGCACTATGAAATAGAAAAACGATGATTAATAAACAAAATATTCGAAAAAAACAATGGAAAAGAGTATATTAAATAAAAACTTTCGTTGACAATTTCGATTGCAAAGCACAATAGCACGATTTCGAGGGCATTGTTGACAAGTTTTGTAATTTATATTTACACCAAATTGTAAGCGCTGTCATTTAGAGCAAAAGTTGACAAGTTTTGTACTTAACGAGGACATTGTTACCATTTCATCTCTTCATGAACAATTGTGTAAAACAACTTGTGTTTCGGGACTAGTTTGTAATAAATTGAAAATTAAATAAATATAATATGTTTCTTTGTATGTCTCTACCTCTCTCTCTTTGTCTCCCTCTACTGCCAACAACCACCAGAAGCCACAACCTTCCACCATTTTCACATCACCATCACACGACGACTAAAACCTCTGGCGACCTCCCTAACCCTCATAAACCCACACCCAGTCCTCTCACTTCCCCCAATCTTCACCCCTCTAGTCTGCAACACCAACTCATGCCCAAACTCATCATAAATTCACACCAATATATGTGTAATTTAGCAAAGTTAAAAAAATAATAACTTGATACTCATTAATGGTAATTCTGGTGACATTACACCTCGAATGCGACGCAATCGCACGCATTGGACCATCAACACCGCAACCAACGTCAAGAATCTTCTGTCCAACCTTCACTCCAATCAGATCTACAACCATCTATTCATGAATTTTGGTCGATTCAAGGTTCGATTTGCCTTAATCGTCGGAGAAAAGTGAAACGATTATCCCCATCCCCATTCATAAATGTCGGTGACAAGGTTGTAGAACGTGTCGACAAAAGCGGGAATGTTTTCATATTGTCGATGTGTTTGGGGCAGCGGAAGAAGCCCAGTACTGGTTTTAGGTTTCTTTGACGTTGGAACGGTGGATTGAGCCGCCGGTGAAGTGGACGGCGTGTTTGCCCTTTTGCATGTGCGAACTCTGGTGGGTGTTGAGCATTTTTGAACGGTGGAAAGGTGGACGGTGGAAAGTTGCAGTCATCATCAAGTACAATTTAGCAATTTTGGTACTTGGTTCTCACTTTAAGGTTTATCTTTAAAACACTTTTGTTTTTCAGGTCGTGGAAACAGCTGGTGGTGGTGGTGGAAAGTGGTTGTGATAGTGGTATAGAGAGATTGAGTAGAGAGGGAAATAGTGTTGGGTTGTTTAGAGAGATAAAGAGATGGGAGTTGATAATTATATTTTAATTTTTCAGCCTTTTTTTAATCAATTAGCTAAAAAGACAACAATGCCCTTATGTGTAAGGCACATGATCAGATTTAACCAAAAATCTAACTGGGTTTAACCTAAAGGAAGCAACATGCAAAAATTATGAAACGTTAAGGACAAAACTTGTAAACTTTTACGCTAAAGGACATCGCCTGTAATTTGATGTAAATATAAAGGACAAAACTTGTAATCTACGTTTTATACCTATAGCAATGACATGTCGTCGTTATAAGGTAAAACTTTTTTTTCATTTTACCTGTTGCTCCATGCCACCGCTATTGGTGTAACCTCTAATGCTTTGATTTCTTATAGTATTATAGTGATGACATGTCGACGCTATTGGTTAAAATTATTTACGATTTTATTATCTATTAATTCATAATAGAATAATATGAAAAAATAAATTAGTTTAGCCTATAGCGACAACGCGTCATTGTTATTTGCTATGGGGTAACCTAGCTTTAAAGTTGAGAAATCCCATAGCGCCAACATCCCAACATGCCATCTTTGACGACCGGTGGTTATCGTAAAATCCTTGTAGTCTATTATAATATTCGGCACTTTAAATGAATAACAAACCCAGGTTACAATGATTTTACTGAAATGGTTTGAACCCGAACTTAAAAGTGTTTATGGTTATCGTAATATTTTCCTTTCTCTCCATTCATTGATAACAACCCTATTTAAGGGAGAAGATACAAGATAAAAGGAAACCATTCAAAATACAAAGATATCTCCTAAAATATTGGTTCTAATATTTACGTAATATTTACATCCTCCAATAGTCCCCTGCAGTTTGAGGGGCATGTGTATGAACTCTCAAACTGGATCGAAAATCTTCAAAGAGTATGCGAGGAAGACCTTTGGTGAAGATATCTGCATATTGTAAGGTGGAGGACACGTGAAGAACCTTTATGTGCCGATTTGCACCTTTTCCCGAACAAAATGAATGCCATTTCAACATGCTTAGTACGCTGATGCTAACCGGGTTTTCAGAGAGGTACACTGCGGATACATTATCATAGTAAACGATGGTGGCTTTTAAAACTGGTACCCGTAGTTCAAGGAGAAGATTGCGGAGCCAGATGGTCTCAGCAACGACGTTAGTGACGCCTCGGTATTCTGCCTCGGCATTGGATCTGGAGATGGTTGGTTGGTGCTTCGAAGACCAAGAGATGAGATTATCACCCATGAAAATGCAGTAGCCGGACGTGGATCTGCGTTAATCCGGACATCCTCCCCAATCTGCATCTGAGTACGCAGTAAGGGCCGTGGATGATGATGCCGAGATATATATACCAAAATCGAGAGTGCCTTGAAGATACGTAAGATCCGTTTACGAAATGCGAAGTTTGGCTCACGGGGGGCATGCATAAACAAACAGACCTGCTGAACTGCATAAGTGATGTCCGGTCTAGTGAACGTTAAGTATTGGAGTGCACGAGCGAGACAACCATAGAGCGAGCCATCCTCAATTGGATCCCCATCCGTTACACTCAATTTGGAGGTTGTATCACATGGCGTAGCACATGGTTTACAGCCCATCATGTTTGCTCGATGAAGAATGTCACAAGTGTATTGAGAATGTGATAAAAACAAGTCATGTGAGTGTCGAGTAACTATAATGCCCAAAAAATGATGTAGAGGACCCAAATCAGTCATGGCAAACTCTCTAGATAACATGGTAGTGATCGAAGTCAATAGAGTGGCATCCGAGGCCGTGAGGATGATGTCATCAACATATAGAAGTAGGTATGTTGTGGAAGTGCCCCGCTGATAAATAAAAAGTGACGAATCACAAATACTACTCCGAAAACCATGCGAGAGTAAGTGGGTGGAAAACCGTGTGAACCACATACGCGGGGCCTCTTTCAGGCCATACAATGACTTCTTAAGCCGGCAAACATGACCCAGAAAATTACTATCAACAAATCCAGGTGGCTGGTGCATGAAAACTGTTTCTTCCAAGTTCCCGTGTAGGAAGGCGTTTTTGACATCCAATTGGTGAATTGGCCACTGGAGACTACTAAGCTTAAAACAGTACGGATGGATGCTGGTTTGACTACCAGGCTGAACGTATCATGACAGTAGATACCGGTAGTCTGTGATTTTCCATTCATCACTAACCTCGCTTTGTAGCGTTCTAAAGTCCCATCAGCTTTGAATTTGTGGCGGTACAGCCACATGCAGCGAATGATCGGCACCCCATTGGTCTAGGCACAAGTTCCCATGTCTTATTTTCTTGCAAAGCACTATACTCATTGACCATGGCTTGTTGCCAATTAGGATCCAGAAGGGCTTTTTGGTGTGAGGTAGGTAGAGGAGAAATAATAGAGGCAGGAGAAGAGGTGGTTAGGTTGAACTTGGGGTTGGGCTTGGGGTTACCAGCCTTTGAGCGGGTGAGCATGGGGTGGTTGTTTGGCTGTTGGGCCGGTGGTGTGAAGGGTGAGGAAGACGGTTGGGCTAACGGGTGAGATGGGCTAGGAGGGTGCGGGTGTTGGGGTGTAGTGATGGGCTGAGGTGGGCCAGGAGGTTGCGTAGGTTGGGTTGTGGGAGAAGAGGGAGAAACGGGAGTAGGAGGTGAGTGTGGTGGTGTAGGCGATGAGGTGGGCATTGGGTTGATAGGAAATGGGTATTGGTCGTCATCCAAGAATTGATAACCAGTGGGTGGGGTGGTTTCGGGAAAGGGAAAATTGTTCTCGTCAAAAATAACATGACGGGAGATGTGGACACGACCGGTTGTGGGATCAAGACAACGGTACCCACGGAAATTAGGAGGGTAGCCTAAGAAGATGCATCGAGAGGATCGGGGAAAGAGTTTGTGTGGTTGGGTAGCGGAAGCATTTGGGTAGCATGCGCATCCGAAAATCCGCAAATGGTCATAGGTTGGATGTCGTTGGTAAAGGGCAAAGGCCGAGGTGTGTGGTGTAGCTTAGGGGTAGGATGGATGTTGTGAAGGTAGGCAGCGGTGTGGAGTGCTTCAACCCAAAAAGAGGGAGGGAGGTGGGCGTGAATTAGGAGAGCCCGGATAATGTTATTTAGGTGCCGTAGCATCCGTTCGGCTTTACCATTTTGGGGTGAAGTTTGTGGACATGAATAACGAAGCACCATGCCATGTTAGGAGGCAAAGTTTTTAAAATTGTGATTATCGAATTCGCCCCCCAAATCACATTGGAATGTTTTAATGAGGTAATTAAATTAGGTGTGGATGTGTTTGTAAAATTTGACAAAGGTGGTAAACGTTTCGTACTTGAATTTAAGGGGGTAAATCCAAACATATTGTGTGTAATTATCAACAAGTACCATATAATACTTGTAACCAGTTTTGCTCAAAATTGGAGACGTCCATAGATCACAATGGATGATATCAAAGGGAGCAAAAGTAACTGAACTTGAATCATTAAAAGGCAAGCGTTAACTATTAGCTATTTGACAAGACGAACAAATAGAATGACTAGTAGTCTTATTACAATGAATAAAATTATGACTAGATAAAAAATTTAAGATAGTTGCGCCGGGATGACCAAGCTGGTTGTGCCACGGGGTAGGAGTAGCGGTGGAGACAAATGTAAAGGTGGGCGGTGTGAGTGGATAGAGGTCCCCCGTGCTGTCATGGCGAAAAAGGAAGGTTCCCGTCTTAAGGTCCTTCAAAGAAAAACCAAAAGGATCAAATTCAACACTAACTTGATTATCACGGGTAAATTTACGAACTGAAATTAAATCATTAATGACAGTGGGTGAGTTGAAGAACATTATTGAGTTGGTAGGTTTTGTTGGATATGGTGTGGGTGGATGTGACAATTGTGGTGACTCGATCATATAACGATTTCAAATGAGTTATCAATCAATAATATATTGTGTTTTATTTTCGAGATTCGTTTATTTATCATAACATTTGCACATAGTCAATTCTTGCACGATTCCAAACTTTCAAACAATTCTTGGAAGTGAAATCGCAAACTGCTACGCAAACGTAACCAGTTTAATGCGACGTACACTTCGGAACAATGACACAAGCCAAACATGCCTTAAATATCCTTTACATAACTTAGAAATAAGTTTTAAAGGGTTTGGTATGGCAAAAACAGGTTTATTCAAGCTCAGGGGCTATTTTGCAAATTCTGCGAAACTATACCGTTACGCGTATTTCTTAATCCTGAACATGTACGCACATCCAAAAATTTTAGTAATCATTAAAATCTTGTATTCTAGTGATTAGAATGCAAAAATATCATTCGTTGCACATTTACGGTCATTTGCGCGTTCGTTACGATTTTCGTCGTAATTAACCGAAAACCGCAACCGTACAACCAAACGAGCCGACATCCGTGACATTTCTGGACATATTTCAAGTTCCCTAAGCTTTATCGTCCTTATAGAGCTTAAAAATTAGGTTAACGGGTGTTAGAAATGCCAAAATGCGATGAAACGAGTGCAGGGGCCTGTTCTACCAATTTTGAAACTTGGTGCCAACAAGGGTGAATGCGGACTGCATCCATAAGACCATAAGGTCCGCATCCAAGTGCCAGAACAGTTGTTTTGTTGGCAGCTTCTTCTTCACTCCCTTGGACACCAAGCATTCGAATTTTCCACTTTTATTTCTGCTTTGGACACTTGTTAAACACCTCCTAAGATCAGGATAACTCAATGGACACTTGTGATAATCTTGTGGCTTCAAGAACACTATAAAAAGCCACCAAAGTTGGCCATTTTTCTTTGCTCATCTTCTTCTTCCTCTCTTGCTCTACTTGGAGGCTACCACATTGTTGGAGGCTTCCTAACTGACCATTCTTCCTCCTTGAGCTCTTCAAGTGTTCTTCAAACAGAAGTAAGTGCTCTCCTTAGTCTTGTTTACTTTTTTAGCTTATTTGAGCTAAAGGTCAAACAGTTTGACTTCTGTTTGACTTTCAGTTCTGACCATGAATTGGTCAAAGCAAAGTTCAATTGAACTTTGCAACGTGATCGTAATCACAATGGTTATGATCCTTAGCGATCATGCCTACTGATTACCACATTTACTAGTCGAAGTGACGAGTCAGTTTTGGTCAAAATGTGCATTATGTGCATTTTGCGACGGAACTATTTTCGGGTATTAAAACACCAAGTTTGATACCAAAACATTTTTATAACTTAGTTAGACATGTTTTGACATGTCTAACTCGTCATTTTTAGTTTAGTGCTAATTTAGGGTCGTAAGTCGAGCGGTCTTGACCACCGCTTTGACTTTCGAATCCGACCCGATTGGTCGATCTTAGGATCCGACCAAACACATATTTGTGACCATAGTTATATAGGGAATAACCTTTTGAGGTTATACCTTATGGTCACATCGTTTGGTTAGTGTTATGTTAAGTCGCCTAATATGCCTTTATAAATGACCAAAACGCCCTTTTTGCGAATAAATCAACCTTAAGCATATGTAACATAAATTTTGAAATGTAATCTGATGTAGCAACATTATTAAACATGTTTTGGCAATTTAGACTTATCATAGCACATATCTAGCCATCCGAACACGTATTTACACAAATGGCACGTTAAAGTGGCTTAAACTACCTTAACGAGTCATAACGGGTCAAAAGCACTTAGGAACCTTTCCAAATCAGAATGAAACTTTATTAAACCATCTCATATGAATTCCAACACTCATTTGGTTTATAAGGCTTCATTCTATCCAAATCCTCTGATTAATGTCTCTATGTTAACATAGTTATTCGATATTAGGACACATTTGAATTATCGAACTCCTTGATCTTTGTATATCCTATGATCAAGGACATATTAGCAATTCTAAGTGAGTACATAGTTCCCCTCTTTTATGTTTTGCAAATGTTTTGGGGTGACACATATGTGCAAATTGTTTTCAAGCTTTCAAATTACAAATGCTATGGTTTATATTAAACACGACGATTTCAATAATGTGAACAAACTAGTTGGTGCGTTATATACATGACACGAATGACATTCATTAGCTTTGGCCAAGCCGGCCAGTAGTAAGTTATGGTACGATAGGACTGACAATCCCGTTACCAAGGTTCCCGGTGTGTGTGGGGAAGTTTGGGGAACGACCGAAACTGTTTACTTTAACAAACCCTTTGGTGGTTTGTTATTGCAATTTAAAGATACCCTTTGGTGGTATAGACAAGTCAACACAGGTTTGAATGTATTCACCAAAACGACCAAAAGTTTTCACAATTAAAACAAGGACGATTTGTTTATAAAACGGACGATGAACAATTTGTTTATGACACAAACAATGGAGGGACGATTAGTTTATAACAAGGATGATGAACAATTGGTTTATGACACGAACAATGGACGATTGGTTTTATGACACGAACAATGAACGACTGGTTTTTGGTAAGTGATTTAGATAACGGGACGTGTGTAATATGATAAAAGCATGGTGGATACGCCGCTGGTACTTCCTGTATATAAGTGTTTTTATCATGTTACATACGTGGCGTTATTCAAATCACTTGAAACAAAGGTTTTCAAACAATGACACGCAACGATTTTCAATTAAAGATATAAACCATGCGAGGTTTCTTTCAAGACGATTTACTACTCGGATTTACAACATATATGTTTTGAGTCAAGGTTCATGGCTACTAAATTTTCTATAACTAACTTTTTTTAAGTTGGTTAATTATTATTGCAATACCAAACACTTTTTGATAAAAGGTTTTCACTTAACGACTCTAGTTTTCTGACGAGGTATTGCAATATGTAAACAAGGCCATGAATTTAACACACTTACAAAACCTATGTGCTCGCCGACATATCTTTGTTGACTCTCATTTTCACATATGTTTCAGGAAACCAAGTTTAATGTCGATGCATGCTCACGTAAGATCGGACGCGGACTTTAGTGCCTTAAAATTATGAAAGACAATTGTTTGTTTAGTTTGTTTTAATTCCAAGACAATGTAACTATGTAATTTCAAATATTCAATAAAACATAACTTTGATTACCACGCGTTGTTGAAGCAATCTGTTAACGTGACTCCTTGATGTTTCCGCCGTGGTTTGTTTTTTTTACGCGGTCGGGGTGTTACAGTGGAGGTTTCGGATCCTGTAACTGGCAAGTGTTAACCATTGCCAACAAGTATAGTACTAGAAGAAAAAGACAAGGGATTGGAAATTTTACCGGTATGAGAAGTGATGTGCGATGATGCGCCGGTGTCCATGTTCCACGAATTGTCGGTTGAATTCATTTGCAGCATAGACAGAGCCGTGCCGATATCTATTGGGCTAAGGGCGTTAAAGACAGTCGGGTCGTGAAATTGGGCTGGGGTAGAGGGGGGTTGTTGCATGGGTGGAAATTGGGCTTGTTGATAGGAGAGATGGGCTTGGTTAAACTGGGCTTGTGGATAGGGGGTTGTTGGTTGGGAGCCCAAGCCTGGGAAGGATAAGGAATAGGTGGTGGGGGCTGCCAAGTTTGGTATGGGGCTGGTGGAGGCTGATGGCCGTAGGTAGGTTAATAGCCGGGTGGAGGTTGTTGGCCCCATTGAGAGTGTGCGGATTGACCACGTCCACGTCCGCCATGGTAACCTCTACCGCGTCCACCACGGTAGCCACGGTTAGGGTCATAGGAAGTTTGCGAATAGGTGGGGTACCGGTTGGGTCAGTGGGTGCAGGAGGGTTGGGTGGAGGATTAGGAGATGAGTTGTTGGGTTCGGTGTTTGGGGTCGGAACGGGGTTAGTGACAAGGGCCGACTGATTTTGGTTTTGACGAGCGGCTTGCCTTTGTTGCTCCTTTTGAAGGCTAGTACGAGCATCATCCCAAGACGGAGAGGTCTGATTAATAATGGCTGCGGTGATGTCGTATTCGGACGGGAGGCCACGGACAAGTTGCATGACCAATCTCGGCTCCCCTTACCGAGAAACCCACGTCACCGAGTTGTTCGGCAATTTCTTTAAGCTTTTGACAATAATCGTCCAACGAAGAACATGCTGCAAGTGTTTGGTTTGTGAAATCGTGCTCGAGTGTCGTAGCACGTGAGCCCTTGTTATTGAGAAAGATGCCTTCAAGTTTGAGCCATGCAGAATATGCCATAGCATCAGTTCGAGGATTCGAACCAAGTATTCGTCAGATAACGTGGCATAGATCCATTGAAGAATCAGGGCATCGATCTCATGCCAAGTTTCATAATTGTCGTCATCTTTTTCTGGATGTTTCGTACCGTCGATATGATCCAAAACCTTGTATGCTTTCGCGTGCAACTTAAATAAATTCACCCACGAAGAGTATGTTACCTTGATGCCATCAAGAGTTCGAACCTTATTCTGGATGTTTGTTACCGTATACGCCGGATGTAGCTGGGTCTTGGAGTCGGCACTGTTGACTGAAGAAGAGCTAGTGTCTTTGTCGCCGGCCATGGTTGCTGTCGTAACAGGGAGGAGGCCTGGAAGAGGAAAGAAAAAAATGTGACGACTAGGGTTTAGTGAGCGAAGGCTCTGATACCATAAAAGTGTTTATGGTTATCGTAATATTTTCCTGTCTTTCCATTCATTGATAACAACCCTATTTATGGTTATCGTAATATTCTCCTAAAATATAGGTTCTAATATTTAATATTTACTTAATATTTACATCCTCTAATAGAACTAATATTTACATAATTTGATTCAGACTTGTTTGTTTTTATATAGATTGTGTAAATATTCCCACTCTTGTTTGTTTTTATATAGATTGTGTAAATATCCTCACTCATTTTACAACTTCTATATAGGGATAATCATGCCATTATTACTTAATTAAATCCTTTAATTAAGAAAAATCATGAAGATTACTAATTATGTGATTTGTCTGTTTTGACTTTTTGATATTTTAGATATTCGTAAACTATTTAATAACAGTATGAAGGTGATAATATTTTATCAAAAAAGTTACATGTATTATGAGATATTGAAAATAAGCTAAACAGTAATAAATTCCCCAACTTAAACCCAGGTTATTGAAGCCACTCATCAACATATTTTCTCCAAAGAAGTAATTTATTGTGAGGTATGTCACTCTGATCCTTTCCTTTCGCTAATACTAGACCTTCTTCTTAATGCCTATGTGCTAATATATACCCAATACAGTTTGTACAATGTTATTTATATTATATAGGTACATATACATATGTGATGAGTGATCGGACAATATAACGTTACAGGCATTTTGTTTATTGTTGTAAATACCGAAGATGTGCACGTAATATCCCA
The DNA here is from genome assembly GCA_947069175.1 of Scalesia atractyloides. NCBI lineage: Eukaryota > Viridiplantae > Streptophyta > Magnoliopsida > Asterales > Asteraceae > Scalesia > Scalesia atractyloides. The sequence continues at coordinate 67,279,716 of CAMTDV010000005.1, read as the reverse complement.
ATCTTTATCATATGGCTGTTTGTTTCTAGATAAAGTGTGTAATTTCAAAAAATACAATCGCTTGGATGTATAGTAACATACAAAACATACAAGTTATGAAGTATTACTACATATTTTCTGTCTGGAGTATGTAATTATGATCACATGCAGTAATCTTTTGTAGAAGGATACATATCATATAAGATGCGAGTCAGAAAGTTAAAAGCTAGGCGTAGGTAGTTTTGTTATATTTGGCGGTACTCTTTTTCTTTTTATAGTAGAATGATTTAAGCACTTCTTGTAATATTTTGCTAAGATTCAAATTTGTAAAATGGTAGACGCATGAGGATTTTACCGTTTTTATACTTTTAGCAGGTACGAAGGTAAAGAATATATGACTCGTTTGTTGGGGTGCCAATTTTTAATGAAGCATGACACATGACATGGAAATAATAAGTTTTGAGTTGTTATATTTACCTTGTTTAATAATTGGATCGTGTTTCGGTTAACGCGTTTAATTAAATATGTCAACTCATTAACCCTTTGAATTAGTGAGATCGACTTATTAACCCGTTTAATCCATTTTTTTACAACTCACCAACACAATTAACTCGTTTACAACTTAATACCAACTAACCACTTGAGACGAACTAACCCTTTGACCCATTTAACACGTATAGATAAATTGGTACACGTGTCAAGCTTGGGTTACACGGTTTTATGTGTGTTTACATTAGGGTTGATGCATTAACACAAATAAAAGTATCGGTGTTGATCAGGTCATTATATCAAGTTTTGGTTACACGGTTCCTAGAATATAATAAGTTAGATCTGTTAGGGTTTTCATCACGAAGTTCAAAGATGTTCTTAAAAATAGTCTTAAGTTTACACCCAATTTTACTAGTCATTCGTCATTCTTATATTAGATTTTATCTAATCTAATTGGAGAGGTTTGTTTTTATTGACTCAAGTGAGAATCTAGTATCTTAAAATTCTAATTGTTTTTTCTTTTTATTGACTCAAGTGAGGATCAAGAAAATGCCAATCAAGATCAACTGGGCCATACCCTTTCTTGCCCTAATGCTAATCTTCGGGACTATTGAAGCTGGTTCAGATCATCCATGGCGAATGAGAACAACAAAACACATTGCACCTGAAACAAAATCAACCATTGAAAAACAACCAATGAACACAAACAATTTTAACAATGATGCAGGAATTAATTTTCACCACAAATATAAGCCAGATAATCCTTGGGCAATGAGAACAACAAAAAAGGTTGTACAAGAAACAAATTCCACAGTTGAGAAAAATCCAATGAACGTGAACCGTTTTGACGATGACAATGTGGATGGAACAGATTCTCACCACAAATTTAATTTTGCTCATCGTCCAGCGCCGTGATAAATTTGCGAACCACTCGCCTCATGCCATCATGGTCATGGAACTAGCTTCTGTAAGATATAACATGGAAAAATCTAGATGTGATATGTGTGCTTGAATAAATTCAGTTGAGTCTAGCACGGTTGACTCACCAACACATGTTACTATGCGTGTGTTTAAGTCTTATGAATATGTAAACTGTACGTTAAAAGGTGTGTAATATATATGTTTGCTACCTTTCTCCCATAGTGCAATGTTAAACCTTTGTGCGTTTAATGTATACGATCATGGCTTAGGCTAGGTGTGTTTATTATCTTGTATTTATTTTCTAAACGACAAGGGTATAAACTCGAGTGAGTGAACTTAAGTAATTTATTTTTCAAAGCTAAGAACATTTATATATATTTCTTTTCCTAAAAGATAACAAGTTAAGCACCTAACTTACCTTTAAACGATTATATATTATATTAACATAAACAAAAGACTAAATTATACAGATTGTCCTTTAGTTATCTATCAAATTTCATCATTTGTCCTTTGTCTTTAAAATGCACACTCCATGTCCTTTACGACTAAATTAAGCACACTCTCTATGTCCTTTATCTTAACACCGTTTGTCAACTCTGTTAATCTCTGTCATGTGCCACTCATGTGGGGTAAAAAGGCCATTTTACACCAAAACTCTTCACATACTTCATATATACCAGACAATTAAACCCACGACTTTTTTTAAACCTCAAACCGATTACCAATTTCACAACCAATACTTCACAAACCCCTAGTTCAACCATTCAGACGAAAATGGAGAGTCACAAAAGGATTTCGAGTTTGTGTACTCGTAAAAACATTCAACAAGAAGAAGTTGATGAATACTATCGTGAGTCATAAAAGGATTTCGAGTTGCTTGTTATATTACAGCCAAAGTGCAGCCTATATTGCAGGCAAAGTGTAGCAATATTGCATTATAATCGCTTGTTATATTGGAGCCAATATTGCAGCCAAAGTGCAACAATGTTGCAGCCAATATTGCATTATAGTTGCTTGTTATATTGTAGCCAACGTGCGGCCAAAGTGCAGCCAAAGTGGAGCCAATATTGCATCTGATAGTGCATTACATTTGCTTGTTATATTGCAGCCAAAGTGGAGCCAATATTGTATCTGATAATGCATTACAACCACCAGCAATATTGCAGCCAATTACCAGGCAAAGTGCAACCAATTTGTAGCCAAAGATCCGATATTGCATTGCAATCGTCTGTAATATTACAGCCAAAGTCCAGTTTGAGATTTAGAGAAAAGGTCGTGGGTTTAATTGTCTGATATATGTGAAGTATGTGAAGAGTTTTTGTGTAAAATGGCCTTTTTACCCCTCACATGAGTGGCACATGATAGAGATTAACGAAGTTGATAAACGGTGTTAAGGTAAAGGACATGGAGCGTGCTTAATTTAGTCGTAAAGGACATGGAGTGTGCTTAATTTAGTCGTAAAGGACATGGAGTGTACATTTTAAAGACAAAGGACAGAGGATGAAATTTTATAGATAACTAAAGGACAATATGTGTAAGTTAGTCTAAACAGAAGTAGTACAACACCATTTTATGTGTATAACCAATTCAAATGCCGGGTCATCTACTCAAAATTGACTAGCTAAGGACTCAAATCAAGTCCATGATGGATATCAGTGGTAAATAAAATTTTTAAACCGGGTTTATATATATAGAAGAAGGGTCCTTTAGGAACCACCCTTTATTGCGAGAAACACGGGAACCAATATGAACACAACCAAAAATACCAAAAAAAAATAATAAACACCCAAAAAAATTTAATATTTTTTTTTGGAAAAAACGCTATATTTCGTCAATAATAAAAAAAATTGAGTAACAGTTATCTATGCACATGTGCATATGTATCATTTCTTGAGCAAATTCCGTAATACATTACCAATATTAGACAATTGCACTTTCATTTACACTACATACGTAATACACTACTATTTACATTACCAATATTAGAAATGCACATGTGCATCTATATATATCAACATGATATAAGGTGTTTTGGTACACTACTTTGAATACACTTTCCCTTTCATCTATCATACCATCCATAATACAATACGATTACCTCCTACCATCCATAAAACAATATCATTCCCAATAATTTCACTTTTTACATGTATATCAACACCCTTTATACCATCCAATCAACATATTACATCATAAAGTGACAAATATAACCAAACCATCAACCACTAGATATAACTAACCAAAAAACATCTTTATTGGCCTATTTCATCATTCAAAGTCACAAACTTTTTGTACCAAAACATGTTGTATCATGGTTATACATAATGATGCACATGTGCATTTCTAATATTGGTAATTTAAAAGTAGTGTATTACGGATAGTATTGTAAATGAAAGTGAAATTGTCTACTACTGATAATGTATTACGAATTTGTCGAAGTAATGATACATATGCACATGTGCATCGATAATTTTTACCCTATATGAAAGTGCAATTGTCTACTGCTGAAGGGATATGTTCCCAAAACCTTGCACCAAGCGAAAGACAATACCCATTATACAACAAAAGCAGACCTTGCGCAAACTATATTGCAAGAAGAAAAGTTCCTTCTCCTATGCGCCGGGCATCTAAGAAAGGAAATGATCATTTAACTACCTTGTGCGGGCCCCGCAAGGTAACAGTTAAGCATGAATATTTCCTATCAGGTGACACTCGCACGCGAGGAAGATAAGTAAAGGAGAAATGAATCTTTTCTGTTACAACAGAAAGGACACGTGTCAACATCTCAGAAGGAAACAGCTGTAAAGCGTTCTAGAGACAATTAAAGCTCAATCGTGCAAAGGCATGAGCGGTTACAACAGAATTGACACGTGACACGATCTGATATATTCCTCATAGCCATGATGATGGCACACTTATAACAAAAAGTAAAAAATCATCGTCTGCCACGTGGCATTTCCTTAACCATTGATCAACACCATAGTCCGTGTGCTCGGATAACAAACTAACAGATTAACGACGTTAAGAAAGATTCTGTTAACTTTTCCTCTCTCACATTTTGGCGCCTAAATCCGGCTATAAATAGGTAACTTCGAGTACAAGCAAAAGGTATTCACTCTCACTTACTCTCTCTCTCTTACTTCACTTTAACTATTCCGATCAATCTGTACTTATTCTCACGCCGGAGGGTGGTCATGGAGAGAACCCCATTCTCCTCGTGGAGAGTCTAACGGTGCTTTATTTTGCAGCATTTTATTGGAAGCTTCTGCCATCACAGCGAACACTCGGAGGATTAACTACTTTATGCAGAAGCAAAACCCCTAGATTTGATCTGATTCCAATCGGTTAGATCTAGTGTTTCTTCAGTGGCGCTCACCGATTTCTTTTTCTTCTCATTTTTTTATTTTGTTCGAATCGTCAGTGTCATGGCTGATGGTTCATCTCATCCTTTAGGTCCTCGATCTGAGATTCGTTATGTTGCTCATGGTGCTCGGATCGACGGACAAATAGAAGAGGTGTCTTCCGGCGAAGCTGATGCTCAACATGACCTTGGTCATTCGAGCATTCCAGTAACTCTGGCAGCTCCTCACGTCGATGTTGCATCAATTTTACCACCAGGTGAGACTCCGTTGTCTTGGCTTATCAAATCTCAAACCGCTCTAAAGGCTATGTATGCTCAACTCTGTGCTCAGACCGGAACTCCGGCTTTTCAAACTCCGGTTAATGCTCCTCAGGTCCGTGCTTCTCCGGCACCTTGAGCGTTGAGTTATGATTCACAGATCCGTGCTCGTGCACCTTCACATGTATATGTGGAAGGAACTGAGATGTATTCTCAAACCAAGAATGATTCAGTTCATTCTGGTAATCGAAAACAAGAAGACAATACTCAACGTCGCACATCTGTTCATTCACGGTTGGGCCCACGAGTATCACATAAGCGGGACACCCAACATGATGAGTATGATAAAACTTATGACGAAGGAGATAGTGTAAGTGTTTTTAATCAATTATCCACGGATCATGTCAGCTACAAGCCTAAATGCGTGCAACATATAATCCTGAGGCGGAGCATGACTACAATCTGGTATATAGACCTGCTGAAGTAGCTGAACAATCGAAGTTCGTAAGAGAAATAACGTTGGCTCCGCTAGAGCGAGCAAAGTTACCATCCAATTTGGGGAAATTTAATTGTTTAACTGATCCTGATGATCACATGCGTCTCTTCACTGGCGCAGGGCTGATTGGAGGATGGACGTTACCAATGTGGTGTCATCTGTTCGTACAAACTCTTACCGGCGCCGCATCTCTTTGGTTCGACATCTTACCCACAGGTAAACTTTCCTCTTGGAATGACCTCAAGGAGAAATTCCTTACGCATTTTAGTCAACAAAGGCGCTACGTCAGAGATTCCTCAAATGTAATGAATATCTGGCGGAAGGATTATTAGAGCTTGGAGGATTTTATCACTCGTTATAACAAGGAAGTGTTAGAAATTGGAGATGTACATGAAGATCTTATCCGCGCACAATTTAAATATGTTGTAAGATGTGATGAAATGATAAAAGTGCTTTCTGGAACAACTGGTCTTCCAAAGAGTTGGGATAAACTAATGGCAGCAGCCAAGGTTTATGCGCAAACAGAGCGGAACCTAAATTCCAACAGACCGCCACTACCTCAGAATCGCCCTCAGGATCTGAGTAGGGTGGTCGGAAGTTTAAAAAAGGTTGGAAGGACTCGAACCAAGGGACATATTCTCCTTATTCACCAGTAGATGCTCGCGGAACGATTAACAAAATTACTACCCGGAAAGCAATCAAACAAGAGAATCGTGATCGGCAATGGACTCCTCTAACAAAGTCTCCCACAGAAGTTCTTAGCACTGAGAACTATCAGTTCAAGCAACCTCAACCCATGAAGAACAAGAAGCGTCAGGACCCAAATCTCTTTTGTGATTATCACAAAGATACAGGGCATACAACTGATAACTGTATAAGCTTGCACTCAGAGATAGAAAAAGCTTTGAAAAGTGGTAAGCTCATTCACTTAGTACAATCGGTGCACAAGGAAGTTAGACAACTCACGCGCGGTGACGAGGGTCCAAGCAATAAGAAGTTGAAGCAGGTCTCTATGATTCAGGGGGTGCATCGCACAAGCGTAACTATCAACGTTTTCGAAATGACAAATGGCGCGAACAACAAGTGATTTTTCCCATTTTCCGGGAGGTCCACAGGAAGAACGACTAGTCGTGATTACAGGTATTTTCGGGCATTATCAGACCGATTATATGTTTATAGATCCTGGCAAGTCCATGGATATTATATATGAGCAGTGTTTTAAAACAATTGGATCCAGAGGACAAGGCACGCCTAGAACTAGTTGATTTCCCTTTAACTGGGTTCTGCAATGAGGCTGTGATTCCTCTAGGACAGATAGTTTTTCCCGTCACCTTTTCAAACGGAAAATATTCGCGAACCATTAAGGTGAATTTTATGGTAATGCCGGCAACTTCTCGCCATGATGTCTTGTTGTGACGGCGTGCGCAACGTGATTTTAGCATGATTACATCAGCTCTGCATGATGCTTGTGGTTTCCCAACACCAACAGGCATAGCTATTATGTACGCGCGCAAAGAAATAACGTCTATTGAAGAACCGGTCGCTAAAGCTTCCAATCCTGTATCTCCAAACGAACCTGAAAAATGGGTACTTAATACTAGTTATCCTGAGCAAACAATTCTTTTGGGTCCCGCACCACAGAAATCCGCGCAAAGCTCAAACTGTTATTATTTCGAAATAAGGATATTTTCGCCTGGACACCCGCTGATATGGTTGGCGTTCTGCGCAATGTTACCGAACATTGTTTAAAACGTTTTTCCTTCAGCAGAGCTGGTGGTACAGAAAAAGCGCAGCTTAGGGATTGAGAAAACACGCGCAATGAAAGAACAAGTTTCAGAATTATTGGACGTCGGAATCCTGCGCGAGGTAAAATACCAGACTTGGGTTGCTAACCCAGTCATGGTGCAGAAACATAATGGTGGTTGGTGCATGTGCGTCGATTTTAAAGATCTGAACAAGGCGTGCCCTAAAGATTGCTATTCTCTTCCAGAAATTGACAAGAAAGTCGATTCCTTAGCGTCATTTCGATGGAAATGCTTCCTCTGTTGTTATAAAGGATATCATCAAGTCTTAATGAAGAAGGAAGACGAGGACAAGACGGCCTTCCGCACGGAGAAAGGCATTTTCTGCTATACAAAGATGCCCTTTGGCCTCCGCAACGCGGGAGCCACTTATCAACGCCTTATGGATACAGTGTTTGGTGATGATATTGGAGTTACGGTTGAGGTTTACATCGACGATCTTGTCATCATGAGTCACACCGAAGATACAATGTTAACAAACATCTAGTGAACCTTTGATTCATTGCGAAAGGTTAACTTGAAATTGAATCCAAGCAAATGTTCATTTGGTATGGAAGAAGGCAAGTTTCTGGGATTCATTGGTACAAAAGATGGTTTCAAAGTTAATCCTGATAAAGTGGAGGCAATCCAGAGAATGTCTTCTCCTGCTACTATTAAATAAATGCAACCATTGGCTGGACGATTAGCCATGCTCAACCGTTTTCTTGCTAATCATGCTGCAAAGTCTTATCCATTCATTCGTACGCTGCGCAATTGTGTCAAGAAAAATGAATTCTTATGGACCCCTGAAGCTGAGAATGCTTTCCAGGCTATGAAGAATTGTTTAATACAACTCCCGACACTCACTGCTCCGCTTGAGAAAGAGCCAATGATCCTCTATCTTGCTGCATCCGATACGGCAGTGGGTTCAGTTTTATTAGTTGAGCGTGAAGGGGTTCAAACTCTAATTTATTACGTCAGTAGATTGTATTACGGAAAAATTAGTCCTAGCTGTTGTTCACGCGTCGCGCATGCTCTGGAGGTATTTTTCAGGCCATGTAATTACTGTGTTAACAAATTATCACTTGGGGCAAATTTTATCAAAGCCTGGCGTATCAGGGCGTCTTGCAAAATGGGCTATTGAGTTGGGAGATTACAATATTTTATACAAGCCACGCCCAACTATCAAGGGGCAGATACTAGCCCATTTTATTACTGAAGTGTTGATAGACAAAATTGGCGAATGCAAAGCAGTTCAAAATCCTGTCCCTATGGTTGATGATAGACCTTGGGTATTGTTCACTGACGGCACATCAAACAGTGATGGGGCTGGTGCAGGCCTTCGCCTGGTAAGCCCTGACAGTCAAGAGTTCATGTATGCTATTCGTCTTGACTTCAAAAGTACGAATAATGAAGCTGAATATGAAGCATTTCTAGCAGGCTTACGCCTCGCAATCAAAATGGGAGCAGCAAACTTAACAGCACACTAGATTCTCTATTAGTAGCGGAGCAAGTAACTGGTACCTATGATGCTAAAGGAGATATTATGGCTCTGTATTTAGAGCAGGTAAAGACATTGATCAGCCAGTTTAAACACTTTAAAGTAGTACATGTTAATCGCAACGAGAATAAACAAGCAGATGCTTTAAGCAAGTTGGCAGCTACAAGTTTCAAACATTTGGCTAAAGAAGTCCGAATAGAAGTTTTGAGCAACCCTTCTGTGCCACTAAAACAAGTAAGCATCGTTGAAGTTGGAAATCCATCTTAGATGTCTCCCATTATTATGTATTTGCTGCATGGTTCTCTCCCTAATAACAAGGCACACGCAAGAAAGATACGATGCAAGGCCCTCAATTATGAAATGGCAGACGGTGTTTTATATCGGAAGTCTTACATGGGTAATTTTTTACGATGTGTTGACAAGCATGATGCATAGTACTTGATCAAAGAAATTCACGAAGGATTATGTGGCATACACGCTGGACCGCGCATGGTTGTAGCCAAGGTTATGAGCGCAGGCTATTACTGGCCAGGAATGTATGTCGACGTTGTTGAAACTTTGCGCAAATGCATGTCTTGTCAAAGACATGCCCCAAAGACCATGCGCCCAAAAAATCCACTTGTCCCAGTAATCGCTGCTTGGCCTTTCCAACAGTGGGGTATTGATTTGGTCGGTCCTTTCCCCGATGCGCCAGGCACAGTTAAGTTTATTGTGGTTGCGGTGGATTACTTCACCAAGTGGGTTGAAGCGAAGCCTTTAGCCTCCACAATAGTTATGGTGATCAGGAAATTTATATGGGAGCATATTATTTGTTGATTTGGGCTATCGATGCGCATTATAACGGATAACGGTCCAAATCTAGCATCCGAAGGTTTACAAAAACGGATGCAAGAGATGAAAATTGAGCATGTCTTCTCTTCCGTAGCGCATCCACAGGCGAACGAACAGGTCGAAAGCATCAATACACAATTGGTCGATGGTATTAAGGCCCGCCTTGGCACGGCGCGGTGTGGATGGGTAGAGGAGCTTCCAAGCATATTGTGGGCTCATCACACAATGCCCAAGACAAGCACGGGAGAAACTCCGTTTAGTCTAGTTTATGGAACGGAAGCGGTAATTCCTGCTGAGATTGGCCTCCCATCCCCAAGGATGCTGGCTCTCGAAAAGCAAAATAATGAGGAACAAAGGCGCATGGATCTGGATCTGGTTGAAGAACGGCGTGAAAACACAGCAATACGCGAAGCAAAGTACAAATCTCAGTTAAAAAAATACTACAACAAAAGGGTGTGCGTTTGTACTTTCATGCCAGAAGATTTTTTCCTCCGAGATAATGAAGCATCAAACTCTCAGAAACCAGGAAAGCTGGCTCCGCAATGGGAGGGACCATACGTAATAAATGAAGTCCTTGGCAAAGGCGCGTACACTCTAAAGCGCATGGACGGCTCCAGCGTTCCTCGAACCTGGAACGTCCAACAGTTGCGCCGTTGCTACATGTAATCTCAGCTCTCAATGCAATAAGCCTCGCGCCGTGCAAAGAGACTGCTTACATTGTTTTATTTGTAATCTTAGTGACGGTATTAACTCAATGCTTTATCAATGAAATTTCTTTCTGTCGCTACTTATATCTTACTATTTATAAATATATTTCTTACAAATGCATGCAATTACTTTGGGAAACACAAAAACACTAAGGCTAATCAAAACTCATGAGCCAGAAGACAACACAATGCTTACGCTCCTACATGAGTTAGCCAATCACGTTCATTTGTCTATCCTAAACAAGTAGTTGTACTCATGCACACATTGTAATCCAAATATATAAAAATTAAGTACTTGCGTGACCCCGCACCTGTACATATGTCACACCACTAATTTCCACGTGTAACCCGGTGGGCCTGGTGGGGAATATCGTGACGCAAGTTGATATCATCATTACCAAACAATAGAAAATAACACAGCGGAAGTCTGGATAATTACTATTACAAACGTTTGAATGTTCAAAGTTCAAAAATAAATACAACGCTTGTAATTTGATCCACGGGCGGATCGAAATGTGATTACAAAAGGAAATTAACAGACTAAGGCCTTCTAAGCAAAGGGTTGCAATTCCGCTTAAGCTTCGCCGAGCACTTCCAGCCTAATTACGTATACTTGTCACCTACGCTTAGTCTTTTGAAAATATGTCACCTTAGACTGGTAAATAAATTTAACCGACTCATTTTGAAAACATTTAGTGTACACAATGGTACTTTGTTTAATAAATAACTTGGGATAAATGATTTTCATGTTATCAGTTTTACATGCCAATAATACATTTAGAGCCCAAAAACTATGTCGGGAACATGATTAATCGACACACCACTTTAATACCTCTAATCGGTACACGCCTAATGGGTTATAATTTATTTTAGCTTCTATCGGGTGTATGCCTACACCCCGTGCTTAGGTCGTGGCCATTTACAATTAAATGAGCCGTGGATATCCAGGACATGGTCGTTTTAACTCCCAAATGTTTAATATTAAGCAATACGAATTAAAATGGATTATTTGAATTCCTGACTCATTGGTCTTTGATCCCATATCCAACCATGTGGTATTATTATACCGTATCCAAAGCCCGTATAAGGGGAAATAAGTTAAAGTGTTTACCTGGCTTGCAAATTCTTTAGTAAATAAGAAAATAAGCAGAGCACAACCGTAATCAAAATAACTAACCCGGAAACAATCTACTGGAAGTCTCTAGTCTAGAATGGATGGTATTATTAACAGATTAGTTAGCTAGCGGGTCTTATTTAGTCATTGACTTAGACCGGCTAACTTAAAATAAGATAACAGTACGAAAACGCTAGATTAAGCGACGACCATGAAAGAATGTATTTTGGACCCGACAAGTACTAGGACTTGTATAATATGGGTTACCATTTTACATTCTGGAATTTGAGAATATTTCAATATGGTTAAACCCGTTTCGGTTAAAATGCTTAAACTAGTCACATAGGCTTAATCGTACGCATATAAGCGAAACCGGGTAACCAGGTGAGTCCTATACAAATTCCATATGCCATTATGTTTAAAATATGTTAAGATATCAGTAAGTTATCAATATGTTGGCCCGTTACGGTTTTAAAATCAAACTATGCCTTAAAGGGCAATTTGGTCATTTTACAATGTAATAAATGAGTGTATATGTAAACTGATGTTATTGTCATAAACATTCTGTAAAAACACTTATTTTATGATGTTATATCAGTAGGATATCCATTATATGTGTGGTTTATAGTTTAAGACCAAACTATATCCCGGAAGGGCATTTTGGTCATTTCACACATAATTCGATAACTTATTTGGGAATCTGAGTTAAGGACATGTACGTACTGTTAAAATTTTGAAAACATGTTTTGAAAATAGTAGGTAGCAAGCCTTTATGCTTCAATAAGGTTTTAAACCATATTATGCGCCGAAACGGCGATTAAGTCGCTAAATGACGATTTAAATGTTATTTAAGTGAAACTGTTGTTGTGACCAGGTTTGTATGACCAAAGTATGGTAGTTTATATATTATATCAGTAAGTATAAAGTTTTGGTCCATTAAAAATGTTTAAAACCCATTTAAGGTGCCGAAAGGGCAATGTCGTCATTTAGGGACGTAATATGCAAACTGTAGCTTAAACTCAGTTTGCAACTTGGATAAATATCCCAAATAATCCTAATTATGATATGACATCAGTAGGTATTGAGTTTTGATGTCAATTTTAAGTTTAAAACCATTTTATACGTTAAAAGGGCGTTTTAGGCATATTTAACGGATACTCGCATAATGACTCGGATTACTACATGACCATGTTCTATAACTCCAGAGGATTATAGTATACTATAACATGGTCATATGCAACTTAAGAACAAAAGCTAAGGTTGCTAAATCGGGTCAGAACTAAAAGTCAAAGCAAAAGTCAACTTTCGTGACTTTCGGTTGCGAACCGACCTTAGACCTGGAATTGACGAACCGAATATGTTCCCACATGTTCTTATAATTATTACCAAGTTATTAGAGTGTCAAAACAGATTTTATAACACCTACATTGCTAGTTATGATTTTATTTCAAAACTGACCCATTTGACTTTTCATTAACATAACTTTAACCCATCAATTGACCAAGTAAACGTGGTAATCAGGAGGTGCCCTCTTGAGGGATTAAAACCTACCTTATTACGATCACGTAGCCATGTTCGTTATGAACATTGGCTGGACCATAATGGTCTTAGCTCAAAGTCAAAGCGTTTTTACGTCAACGCTTTGACTTAGGCTAATTACCTAATAAAACTAAAAGAACTGAGTTGGAACACTTACTAGTGAACCAAAGATGACTAAGAGACTCGGAGGAAGTCCCCAATAAGCTCAGGAACCTCCAAGTGAGCAATAGAGATGAAAAGATGAAAATGAGGAAATTGTGATGAAGTTGGAGGTGCTATTTATAGCCAAGGATGAATCATGGGATCACTCAAGGTGTAAGGAGTTGATCTAGGACGAGTACAAGTGGCTAGGATCGTGGCATAAGCAGGAGGAGGGTGGCAATGGTGAGATAGGTGGCAGGGCAGCAATCTACCTCTGGCAGTCCCTTACGGACCGTAAGGGATAAGCCTTGCGGTCCGTAAGGACCTCTGGCGCCCACAGATAATTGGTTACGGACCGTAACCATAAAGGCTTGCGGTCCGTAACCGCCTTACTGAACTCATATTTTGAGTGCCTTACGGTCCGTAACCAGTAATGGTTACGGTCCGTATGGACCTCCCAGATGGTGAATATTTGGCATTTTTTTCCACTTTTGATCCTCCGACTTTTCCGATGCTCGTTCAGAGGTTATTAAAATAACATGACGGCGTCTTTAAATCCCTCTTGGTTACACGTGGCCACCAAAAATTTTCGGGACACGTGTCTGGTTTTTATTATGCGAAATTTCGAGGTATTACAATATACTAGCATTATTACAAAATTCATATCATTCGAAATGTCTTAAAGTAATGCAAACTTAGAAAAACAAATCCTATTTTGACGCTTTCGCTATGATTTCTTCGTCTTTTGCTTCCGCAAAAATACCTTTTAAGAAATCAACAAAAACGTCATGCGGTAGCGCATCCCATCCACAAGATCCATCACCGGGATTTGCAGATGGTCATATCTCTCTTTGGCCCTGGTAAAAGCGGCGCTAGTATTTGCTCCATGAATAGCTGATCGGCTATTGTCCCATTGAACTTTTAAAGCATGAGAAACATGGGATGAACACTCATTGTAACCCTGGGCATAGCAATCAGTTCATGCCGCAACCATCAACCGAGCCACTGCTTCATCAAGCTCAGTGGAATTCAATATTGAATTGGCAATCTACAAAAAAAAATACAAAGGTCAGGATAAAAGAGCAGAAAACTTTACATTAAAAAAACAATAAAACACTTACTTTTACAATCCCATATTGTTGTATCCAAGTAAGCTTGTTCATCAAAGACTCTGCGAGGCTTTCAGCGGTGGCACGAGCGACTTCCGTTTCTTCAATCTTCTTGTCGCCTTCAGTAATACGGCGTGTCAACTCAGCCTTCTCAACCGCATTAAGTTGGATATCCTTCTTCAGAGAAGCAAGCTCCGCTCGTAGTTGCTCCTGATCAAAGAATAAAGAAGTAAGATTAGTAATCTCTTTATCTCTCAGAAGAAGAGTCATTCTGGTCTCTACCTCTTTCTGTTCACTACGTTCCATGTGCGAACGTGCTTCTTCAGCAGCTGCAATGGCATCTGTTTTCTCTTTCTTCAATTTCTCTATTTCATTACGCAGAGATATTTTTTCATTATTTTCACACTCACAAGCTTCCAACCAACGCTTGCGATCCTCAGCGTGTTGCGCATCAGCTGACTCAGCCTTCTTCTTCCACCCCAAGGCGGACCATTCTTCCATCTTCTTCTCGTCTTCAAACTTGCATCTCTCCGCTTCCAGATCCACCATCATCTTCTTCACTTTCTCACTTTCAACACCAACTTTGAATTTTTTAGATTCAAATTCATCCCACTCCTTATTCATACTGCGCCATTCGCGCACGATCCTGTGGGTCACAGATGAGGCTTGAGCCGTCTCTAACAAATAGGCCTACTACATTTGTTCATGAGATCTCTCTTCTTGATGCTTAACCTCCGCATGAGGATATATGCCCTTATACCATTCTCTGCAAGCTTGCAAGTCGGTAAAGGTATCACTTTGTTTGAGCTTCCATACTGGTTCATGGAGGGTGGAGGCTCGCTTGATAGAGTAGGAGTGGTAATAGTAATCCCCAGGAGTATCTTCTGGGTGAATGGGGGATTCATCTGTTGGATCATCAAAAAATTATTCAAAATTATGCGCAGGGGAGGATGAGCCAATATTCTTCAATTGGCTATCAGTGGTTTTTTCTGGGTGAGAAGGCGGAGGTATCTTTGGGTCCTCAACACTTTGTTTTTCAGCACCAGCGGGGACATTTTTTACCTGCTCGCCTACAGGGTCTTCAACAAATGTATTTGTGTGCTCTCCTTCTGGAGCAGGTTTTTCTGGCATGTCAAAAACGGTGGGCTCTGGGCCAATATTAGTCACTTATGGATTCACATCATCATCACCCTTTAAGTTTTCAACTTCCGGTTGAGGCGCTGCAGCGGTCGATGATGATGTTGTCTGCGCCACCTTCACAATTTTTTCTGTAAACAACACAGATGAGAAAGGCTTTTCAACATACAAACGAAATGTTAACGTCCTTACCAGGAGAAAATTTCTCTGCAAGAGCGTCCAAGTTGCTCTTCTTTTCGATTCTTCCTCGAGCAGCTTTCTTCGGTGGTGGTACTGGTAGTTCAGGATCGTTGTTTTTTCTCTTCTTGGAGGTGCGAGGCACCAATGCTTCAGGGCTTGACGGTATGTCAATAGGGTCATCTGGATTTGCCACAGGGACCTCTACCGTGTTCATCGGTTCCGCCTTGGGTTCCTTTAAACCTACAAGCGCAGGACCTTCTAATGAGTCTGACACCACCACGTACTTACACCAAGAATTAGAGACAAGGCGCGTACCTTTCTTGATTTCTGCCTTAAGGATTTCAGGAGCCTTAGGCGCAAGAACATCAGATTTTTTGGGAAGAGGAATTGTAACAGTAGGCTTTTTCTTCTTCTTGGAATCAGGGCCTACGCCCAAGTTTGACAAGTCACCTACTGGAATTACAAAACACAATATGCGCGCCATAAGTTATATTGCAATATTACTCTAAGATCTAGCGTTAGGGGTAATATTGCAATACTAACTCAGGCCTCAAGAAAAAATTACTTACCAACAATGGAAGAGGGTTGCGCATTCAGTTCTTCTATCTTGGGCAGTTCAAAGATTCCCAAGATCTGCGAGAACCAAAGTTCTTCATCCGCACCGACAGACGTAACTTCCATCTTGCCTTTATCTCTTTTAAAGGATATCACGTACAAGGAAGTAACTACCGCGAAGCGCAAGTATAAACATATGAATATACAACTATATTATAGAGTAAACGACATACCTATGCCATCTTCAACGTATACCGGTTTCTCGCGATGACCTGCCTTCTAGAGCATGCTCATCCCTGGCACAACCATAGCCCTTTCTGGCAACACAATGTTGAGTACATCCTTTAAATCCTGATACCATGTTGGGATTGAACCTATGGAAAGGAACATATGCTACAAAGTCAAAGCACACCATCCGAGATTTGATCCAACCATCAGAGGTTATGAAACACTGATGAGTATCTACTGCTTTCATTAATCTCATTGCTTCTTATCCTCTGACAGAAGAAACTCCCAACCGCTGATAGAAGATCACAAGAACAGAGGATAGCCAACAGTGCTTAGCTTAGTATTAGAGTAATCAATGTAACAGTGCTATGCACTGAAAGTTTAGAAGATCAGTGGTTAGACAATTAGTATAAATAGGCGCTCAATGTAACAATTAACACTCGTCTTCTTAAAAAGATCAATTTCGCATTTCTTCTTCATTTCTTACTATCAAACGACCGTTATTGGGCTAAGGGGGAGTTTGTGAATCACATGCAATAGTTTAATTACTTGAAAGCATGATGATGATGATGAAAACAAACGACCGATTGATTGTTGTAAACAAAAACATTTTCCATTAATCTGCTGCATTTATTTTATGTTTTCAATCATTTTCCATTACTTGAAACAAAAACAGCAATCAATTCAAACTTAGATCCTGACAATTGGTATCAAAGCTTGGTCTATCGATTTTGATTTAAAATTCAAATTGATTTGAACAGATCAACTCTTTGTTGCTAATTTCATTTGATAAGTTTTGCTTGAATACAGAGTTTTATTGCTACAAAAGTTTTTAAAACACAAATCTTTTGTAAACAAGAGAAATGGCACAAAACACACCGGAATCCAATATCGGATCCATGTTCAGACCACCTACGTTAAAACGAAATGAGTATTTTATTTGGCAACGTAGGATGGGTCATATTCTCGCCCAACAAAACACCAGATGTTGGAGATCCGTTGTATTTGGACCACATATCCCCATGGTCCCAAGTACAGAGGATCCCCACACTCAAGTCCCTAAAAAACTTGAAAATTACTTTGAACGGAATTTCCTCAAAATCGAATTGGATGCTAAGGCTTTTAGCATCGTTGCTTCAGCTTTGCCCAATGAGATTTATGCGGGATTACTTCATTGTAATAGTGCTAAAGAGTTATGGGATGCTCTTAAAGAGCAATTCAATGGTACTGAAGAGGTGATCGAGAATCATAAAGAAGTTTTTAATCAATAGTATGAAACATTTTGCCATGTTAAGGGTGAGTCATTAACCCAACAGTTCGAACGATATAGCTGTCTCATCAGTGAGCTAAAATTGGTAAATGTGGAATTTTCAAATTCGACTATCAATAGTCATTTCTTGAGATCCTTACCTGAGAAATGGGAGACTGTAGCTTATGTCACTCGAACAGCTGTTGGTTACAAGGAAATGACCTTGACACAACTTCATGGTCGACTCCTCACATATGAGAGAGAGTTGAACCAGAAAACGAAGTTACAAGAGTCAGGGAAAATGACCGATGACTATACTCTGGGAAACACTGCTCTATATAGTCATGAGGAGAGGTCTGGCAGTGGAAAGTATCAGAGTTTTGATCATTACATTGACATAACTTCTGGAAACAATTTCAACTCTGATCCCTGTACACCTAATTTTGCTTTTGCTGCAAATTGTGAAAGCCAAACCTCTGCCAATCTGAGTTTTGAGATGAATGACCTACAACACTATGAACCCACGGATTTGGAAGAGATGGATATCCTACACCAGTTGGCACTTTTGAGTGTCAGGGCTAGTAAGTTTTACAAAAGAACTGGTAGGAGGTTTCCAGGATTGCGTGGGGGGCTAAAAGTTGGGTTAGATAAATCAAAGATAAAATGTTTTAAGTGCAATAGGATGGGACATTTTGCCAGGAAATGCAGAACTCAAATAGTAGGGCCAGAGGTTGTCAAAAAGATTGATCAAATCATTGCAGAGAGCAAAGCACAGTTGACTACTCATAGAGTAGGAAATGTGTATGTGGTTGATATGGTAAAGGATAATCCTATGTCAAATGCATGTTTGTTCTCAGTTGCCTCAAGCAAATAGACAGAGCTATGGCATAAATGACTAGGACACACAAATCTAAAAACCATCTCCACTCTCTCAAAACAAAGTCTGGTTAGAGGTTTACCCTAAAAACAATTTACTTGTAAAGAGCCTTGTGTTTCCTGTTTAAAAGGTAAACAACATAAAAGCTCTTACAAGTCAATTGAGGAGTCCAAAATAAGTCAGTGTTTACAGTTGCTTCATATGGACTTGTTTGGACCTGTAAAAATCATGAGCTTAAAACACAAAAGATATTGTCTGGTGATAGTTGATGATTTTTCCAGGTTCACATGGACTTTCTTTTTACACTCTAAGGATGAAACAGCAAACACTTTTCAAAACTTTGTTAAACAAGTTGAAAAGCAATTTGATCTTCCTATAAAAATATTTAGGAGTGATAATGGGACAGAGTTTAGAAACAAGGAGTTTGATGCCTTCTGTGAGTCAAAAAGGATTGTTAGACAATACAGCATCCCTAGAACTCCAGAAGAAAATGGGGTTGTTGAAAGGAAAAACAGAACTTTAATTGAATCAGCAAGGACCATGCTTGCAGACTCAGGTTTACCCTTATCTTTTTTGGGCAGAGGCTGTAAACACTGCTTGATATGTCCAGAACAGAGTTTTGATAAACCCTAGGCATCAAAAGACTGCCTATCAATTGCTTTACAAAATCAAACCTCTGATCTCTTATTTCAAAGTCTTTGGCTGCCCATGCTTCATTTTAAACATCAAGGATTCAATATCCAAGTTTGCAGCCAAAGTTGATTATGGCTATTTTCTGGGATACTCAACCACTGCCAAAGCCTACAAAGTTTTTAACTCTAGGACCAAGTGTGTTGAGGACACTCTAAATGTGAAGTTCAATGAACTCCCATCTTTGAAAATCCCAGCAAATGGACCTGCTGAATTGTTTGATTTATCTAAATTTACATTTGAAGATGTGTCTGTCAAGACTAACCCAACAGGTATCCCACAATCATCATTTCAAGAGCAAGG
Organism: Scalesia atractyloides; assembly: GCA_947069175.1. NCBI lineage: Eukaryota > Viridiplantae > Streptophyta > Magnoliopsida > Asterales > Asteraceae > Scalesia > Scalesia atractyloides. The sequence continues at coordinate 67,260,270 of CAMTDV010000005.1, read as the reverse complement.
ATATGATTGCATTCTTCAAAATTTATCCATCAGGCAGAGGAGCAGATGTTAGTAGCAATGGTGAAAGCTCTGCCAGGTCAACAGTGGTTAATACTCAAACCTCTACTAGCTCTCAAAACCAAACATCTGTTGATAAAAGTCCACAACAAATGGACAAAAATCAACCCACTTTCATCCATACCACCAATTCCTCCACCACCATTCCAATCAGAGGCTGGACCATCAAATTCACCAGCAGAGGTTACCTCAGATGATACACATTTGCAAGCTTCTTCTCAGAATGCCATTGTTCCATATCAAGGTGATTTGATTTTCCTCAAACGTCATCCATTGGATCAAGTTATTGGCAACATCAATGAGGGTGTGGTCACAAGAAGCCAAGCCCAAAACATTTGTCTTTTTGCTGGTTTTCTATCACTCACACAGCCTATCAAGTACCAAGAGGCACTGAAAGACAACAGCTGGGTAGAGGCCATGCAAGAAGAGCTCCTACAGTTCAAAAGACAACAAGTATGGGAACTTGTACCATTGCCAAAAGATGTGAGTCCCATCGGCACAAAGTGGGTCTTCAAGAACAAAATTGATGAAAGGGGTATTGTTGTCAAAAACAAAGTAAGGCTCGTGGTTCAAGGCTACAGACAGGAAGAAGGGATTGACTACAATGAAACTTTTGCTCCAGTAGCAAGGTTAGAAGCCATTCGCCTGTTCTTAGCTTTTGCTGCTAACCACAACATCAAGGTGTATCAAATGGACATCAAAAGTGCATTCCTGTATGGAAAGATCAAGGAAGAAGTATATGTTTGTCAACCTCCTGGATTTGAGGATCATTTTCATCCTGATCATGTTTACAAGTTAAACAAAGCATTGTATGGTCTAAAACAAGCACCAAGAGCCTGGTATGAAACTCTATCCACTTTTCTCTTATCCATTGGTTTTACCAGAGGTAGGATTGACAAAACCCTATTTTTAAAATGGAAAGGAAAAGATTTGATGCTTGTCCAGATTTATGTGGATGACATCATTTTTGGATCCACATGCACTGCCATGTGTGAAGAGTTCAGACAACTCATGGCAGCAGAGTTTGAGATGAGCGCAATGGGTGAGTTGCAATGTTTTCTTGGTTTACAAGTCAAACAGATGCAAAAAGGCACTTTCATTCATCAAAATAAGTATGTGAAAGAACTACTTAAGAAATTTGATATGGATGATTGTAAACATTGCAGCACACCCATGGCAACATCCAAGCTAGTCACTGTAGATGGCAGAGATGACCTTCTTGATCAAACATTGTATAGAAGCATGATTGGGTCTTTACTATACCTACTGCATCAAGGCCAGAAATTATGTTTGCTACATGTGTCTGTGCCAGATCACAGTCAATGCCAAGAAAATCAGATCTTATTGCTGTAAAAAGGATATTCAGATACATAAAAGGTGCTCCCATATTTGGTATCTAGTATCCAGCTAATGGTAATATTGAGCTTTCAGGATATTCTGATAGTGACTTTGCTGGATGTAAAACAACAAGGAAGTTCACATCTTGGGGAGCCCAATTCCTAGGCGATTGCTTACTATCTTGGCAAAGCAAAAAGCAAGTTGTAGTATCCACATCCACTGCTGAAGCAAAATATATAGCTGATGCAAGTTGCATTGCTCAAATTTTGTGGCTTCAAAATCAACTTCTAGATTTTGGTGTGACTGCCTTGAGGAATCCTCTCAAAATTGATAGTCAAGCAGCAGAAAACATCATCAAAAATACAGTTTCACATTCAACCACCAAGCACATTGACATCAGACATCACTTTGTGAGGGATAGCTATGAAAAAGGTCTGATTTCTTTACAACATGTCCATACCAAGGATCAACTAGCAGATGTGTTGACAAAAGCACTTGATGCTTCCACATTTGACAGTTTGATTTCTAGGCTTGGAATGGTAAACATGGATTAAAAACAAATTTTCTTGTGATTCATGTATAAATAGCAATAAAATGTTTTTAGAAAATAGAAATTGATCCTTAAAAATAGTTAAAATTGAATTTTTCAATAAATCCTTAAAGTCTGTTCAAAGCTCTGATAGCACAAAAACACTGTTGTTTAGAAAAATCTATCCATTGATGCAAACCTCTGATAGTGTTTAATTGGTCACAACCACTGGCAGTTTTGCTCTAACAGTTGTTAGCCAAACAACTATTTTCCATTGTCAAACAGAGGTTACACATGGACAGATGTTCTTCGACAGATGTTGCATCAGACGCCACATCAAGTGCACTTTTTGAAAAACCCTTTAAAACCCTGTTCTATCCCCAAACAGAGGTTTCATTTTCTTGTGCGATTTCAAATTTTTCAAAGCCCTTCTCTCAAAAATCTTCCAAAATCATGGCTCCTAAAACCAAATCGAAGAAGAAATCGACACAAGAACAACCCCCATTTATCCTAATCATCAAAACACTACATAACTGCACTGCTATTCTCGAAGAAACCAACGCAAACACTTGTTATCATTCAATGATCCGGATTCTGAAAGAATCAAAATTTAAGCACATGTTGGAAGTCAAAGCCCTAGTTACATTGACTCTTTAAGAGATTTTTGGGCAAATGCTAAAGTAAACTGATCCGCTGATGGTGTGCCCTATTCCATTACTTCCAAAGTTGGTGGCGCACGAATGCAAATAAGCCCACAATCTATCTCCCAAGTCTTCATGTTAAATGATATGCAACATCAGGTATCATTTCCTTTAAGGGAGATGCAGCATGAGTTTGTTGAAAGAGGTTACACCAGGCAATTGAAAGGTATGACAATCTTCAAACCCAATTTTCCTGCAGATATGAAATTCTTTTTTCACACATTGCTTACCTGTGTCTCTGCAAAAACTACTGCTTTTAATGAGATCCCTTTAAACATGCAATATCTGGGATTTGCAATCTTAACTGAGTCTGATTTTAATCTTTCCCAGGTATTATTCAGTGATCTCATTAATAATTTTATAAATATTGAAAAAAGAAAAGCTTTCTTGATACATCCATTTTTCTTGAGTGTTTACTTGCAAGACCAGATTAAATCAAATGCAAGTAAACAAGGCGCCGTAACCAATCCTGGCAGCCTAAATCACGAAACCTTTAAACGAATAACAAATCAAGACAAAGTTTACAAAACAGAAGCAGAGGAGGCTGAGCGTATTTTACAAGAACAAAATGCTCAAGCTCAACCTTCAGCTGCTGATCCTACTGCTCTAGGTGATCAGGGCATCACAACCGCTGCCCTGAAACCCACACCTAAAATCTCTGAAAAGAAACCATCCAGAGCATCCCGAAAACCCACCAAACCCAAAAAGGGTCCTCTGGAAGATGAGATCCCAGAGGTTAACCCTGTGACAGCACCAAAGTCACAAACCACTGCTGCTACTTCTTCACAGCAGATGGTAGAAAGATCTCAACCCGGCTTTGAAACTCCTCTTGCATCCTCACAAAAGAATCAGGTTGTAGACACAGAGACACCAAATTATGAAGCTCTAGGATCACTTGGTTCTATCTTCCACTGCCCCTCTCCCAGGGCAATATCGCTTTCTACACAGCCACTCTCACCAATGCCATCACTTCCACCTACAATGCTACCCTTGCTGAATGCAATAGATATTGAGCAGACATTATCCAGCACTTCTCACCAACTCATCAATGAGAATATACTTCAACAAGAAGCTGGGTCTGACTTATTTCTAATTGCTAGCCCATCAGCAAATGAAGAGGCTACATCCCTTGGGTTACATGTAACCCTTGGTGATAGTTCAACAATGGCAGCCACTACAATTGCTGAACTCTCAAGTTCTCAATTGGACAGTGGTTACATAGCTAAGTCCTTGTTGAAGGCAACCACTGCTGAGGCTACTAAGGTAACCTCTGTTCCAGTGGGAAGTCCCAGAACCAAGACAAAGGGGCATCTAAGATTGAAGTAAGTGGCAAAACACATACTCATGATATCTTAGATAAACTACCACATCTGGTAGGAGTTCAGATGATCCTATTAAGTTAGGTGATGAGCTAAAATACCAAAAATTAACGGAGAGGGTTACCAATGTTGAAACCACTGTTGATGAAATTAAAGATCTTTTGAAACAGTTAATCACTATTCAGAGTCAAACCCCTGTTCCAACCACTGTTGAGCTCAAATATGCAATAAAACCAATCTTTCAACAAGAGAAACATTACATGGAGCAAAACATAAGCATCAGATGATGGAACTCAGAAATATGGCTGATGCAAGATACAATGACACTGCTGCAGATATTAAGGCAATCAAAGCTCACTTGCTCACCACCAATGGTAAATCTCCTCCAACTATCATTTTTGTGACTCCAGATGAAGCCAAAAAGGGGGAGAAACCTTTGGAAAAAAGAAAAGTTGAAGATGGATGATACAAAGGCAAGGCCTACAGTGAATATCCCTAAGCCAGATGGTTCAAAGAAACCAGACTCAACTGAAGATATCTTGGCAAGGGCAAAGATGTCTCATAAGAAGAATGTGTTTGATGAAGGCAAGGTGTTGGTTGAGAAAAAGATTGATCAGCAGTTAGAAAAGGAGAGACTGGTACCTCACAAAGAGGAGATCTTCTACAAAAGCAAGACAACCAAAATCCACACCTCTCAAAACTAAAGTTGCTACCAATCCAACCACAAAAACCTCTGTCATCACAAAATCAACCACATCTTCTCACACAATTCCCATATCCACCCTAACAGATGTTACAGCAACTGTTGTGCCAACATCTGTTAACACAGCAAAGGTTGTAGCAGATGTCATCACAACCACAGCCATCCTCACCTTTCCCACTTCCACACAACAACTACCAACACCACCCAGAACTCCAAGCCATCCATCATCACCATCAATCAGTTTTAAGAGGAGGAAGGTTACAAAGGTCATAAATGACGAAAAGATCCCTGCTCCTATGCCTCTTGCATCTGCACCAATGTTAAACCTAACCTCTATTTCCCCAACTACAACATCTGTTCTTTCAAAAGAAGTGGTTCCTGCAGGTATAAAGTTTCCTCTTGATTTGCCTGCAATTAGGAAAGAAATCAAGTCTTTCTATGCTGAAGAAGATCCAGAAGACATTTCCCATCTCTTCAAGGTTATCCAAAGCCTGCAAATATTGATAAGTATCTGGAACTCAAAGAAAGGCAGGCAGAGGATATTGCTAAGAAGTTGTCTAAAGGAAAAAGTGATAGAGAAGTGCAGAACCAATACCAGTTTCAGTTGAGCAAAGTCCAATCACTGGAAAGATTTTCAAAGAATCTATCAAATCAGATTTCTGAAGCAGCTGATAAATTTTTGAAAGATAAGTACATCTCTCACATCATGGAATACAAGAAATATGCTGCAAATAGCGCACATTTCAAAGATTGGTCTGTGAGTGAGCTTCAAGAAGAAATTACAAGAATAGAAGAACAACTAAAAGATCCTCAGAACAAACCTACATGCCCGGATTGGAACAAATACAAAAAGAATGTACCTGAAAAGACCCTGAAGCTCAGAAGAATGAAAGAAGAGCTAATTCAAAATCATTATGGGTCAAAGAACCAGGTAGTGAGATGGGGGGAGTTAAGAGTGTTGGATACTTACAAAATGCTGGAGGCCAGAAGGAAAAAGGATCTATCAATGCCTCCTAAACCTGATTATACCAAAGAAGATGCTGCTCTCAAAGCCCAACTTTCTAAAAAGTCCAGCTCAACATCTGCCCAATCCACACTTGCCTTGCTAAAGCGAAACAGGCAAGGGAGATGTCAGAGAAGGTTGACAGAGAGTTTGAAGAAGTATTCATCAAAGAAGGTATCAAAAATATGATGGGTTATCCAACAGATGATACAAGTGCCAAGTTGGCAAAAGATTTGACAAGAATAGCTCCTTTTCTTACCTCAGCAATAAAGTCTCCTTCAAGAAAGCCTTCAGACCCAAAAATTCTAAAGTGGATGGTCAACAAAGACACCCACGAATTGACTCTGCTCAAGTCTGATGGTAAATCCACTAAACTATCCATGGAAGCTGCTTATGGGCTTACCGTAGAAGACTTCCACGAACTACTAAGTTTAGAGCTTGAGACTGATGATTTAGAATCTTTTAACTTTGAACTGCAATTCAAGGGTCAAATTAGAGAATTCTTTCTGAGGAATAAAGATCAAGAATAAGGTGTTTTTGGCATCATCTGTTCCAGGGGGAGATTGTTGGGATTGAACCTATGGAAAGGAACAGATGATACAAAGTCAAAACACACCATCCGAGCTTTGATCCAACCATCAGAAGTTCTGAACCACTGCTGAGTATCTACTACTTTCATTAATCTCATTGCTTCCTATCCTCTGACAGAAGAAAATCCCAACCGCTGATAGAAGATCACAAGAACAGGATAAAGCCAACAGTGCTTAGCTTAGTATTAGATTAATCAATGTAACAATGCTATGCATTGATAGTTTAGTCTAGCAGTGTTTGTAGTTAGTTATGTTTGTTAGCTATCACTATCAACCCTGACGTCATTGAAAGACGATCAGTGGTTAGACAATTAGTATAAATAGGCGCTCAATGTAACAGTTAACACTCGTCTTCTTAAAAAGATCAATTTCGCACTTCTTCTTTATTTCTTACTATCAAACAATCGTTATTGAGCTAAGGGGAGTTTGTGAATCACATGCAATAGTTTAATTACTTGAAAACATGATGATGATGATGATGAAAATAAACGACCGATTGATTGTTGTAGAAGTTCTCTATTAATCAGCTGCATTTATTTTCTGTTTTCAATCATTTTCCATTACTTGAAACAAAACAGCAATCAATCCAAACTTAGATCCTGACATACCATACTTCATCAATGGGGATGGCCATTCTCTCAAGCTCGATCTTTTCACATCCGCAGAATGTCATCTTCGTGGGTATCACAGCAGCTTTGATGTAAAAAACATTGTTTCCAATCATGCAAAGACTTGGGTGGAGTAAGCAACAATCTTTTCGCTGGGAGACGTTGTTGAAACGAGTAAAGCCCTAACGCACAATGTAATTGATAAAAAACCCTAAATTTATCAACGGTAGGGAGGATGTTCACTGATTGGCAAACAAACTCGAAGTGCCGTTTACGTACCATCCTCATAGGGATCAACTGGGATATATGAAACTTGTAAAATTCAAGAATTTCCAGTAAGAAGTGGGTTACCGGAAGCCGAAAATTGCCTTCAGCAAAATAATCCCGAAATAAAGTAATATATCCTGCCAGAGCATTCGCCTACGTATCAGTATCGTTGGGATATCAGTCATCCCATGTCTTCGGGAACTTGAAATTGGTAACAAGACTGTCAAAAGCACTCCGACTCCATTTCAGCGTCGGTAGCGATGGTGTCGACGACATCTCCGATATATCTTCCGGAGTAGAACTAGTAGCCATGAATATAAATATATGACAAAGATCTGATACGCATAACTGATTTTGAATCGGAGTAGAAAGAAAGTGTTTGCAGAGGATAGAACAAGAAAAGGCAAGAGACGTTCTGTGAAAACACAAGAACACGGTTCGTGAAGATGGGGCATCGCAATTAATGCCTGGGAATCTGTGTGATAGTGGGTTACCTTTTTCAAAACCCTAGTTACGAAAAGATGCGAGTGGGGAACAGTAACCGCCCCACGCGCGCGTGTACTCGCCAAGGGTCGTCATTCAATTAATGTTGTACTTTTGACATTGTTAACAGCTGTCGCACAGTGCTCAGAACGTCATCATAAAGCACGTGTTTTTCACCAAACATCTGACAATAGTCAAGTCACAAAGACAACTTGTTTTCAAAATTTCAAATCTTTATACCATATCCATTTAAGTAAACAAGTAGTCGTTTCTCAATAAGCCGCGCAGCAATATCACAACCTATTTTATTTAGTCCAGTACTCCACCTCTTTGCCACCGTGCATCGGAGCAACACTGGACTGGGGGACTTGAAGGGGTATGGTCCCAAAACCATGCGCCAAGCGAAAGACCATACCCATTATACAACAAAAGCAGACCTTGCGCAAACTATATTGCCAGAAGAAAAGTTCCTTCTCCTATGCGTCGGGCATCTAAGAAAGGAAATGATCATTTAACTACCTTGCGCGGGCCCGCGCAAGGTAACAGTTAAGCTTGAAAATTTCCTATCAGGTGACACTCGCGCGCGAGGAAGATAAGTAAAGTAGAAAGGAATCTTTTCTGTTACAACAGAAAGGACACGTGTCAACATCTCAGAAGGAAACAGCTGTAAAGCGTTCTAGAGACAATTAAATCTCAATCGTGCAAAGGCATGAGCGGTTACAACAGAATTGACACGTGGCACGATCTGATACATTCCTCATAGTCACGATGATGGCACACTAATAACAAAAAGTAAAAAAGCATCGCCTGCCACGTGGCATTTCCTTATCCGTTGATCAATACCATAATCCGTGTACTCGGATAACATACTAACAAATTAACGACGTTAAGAAAGATTCTGTTAACTTTTCCTCTCTCACAATTTGGTGCCTAAATCCGGCTATAAATAAGTAACTTCGGGTACAAGCAAAAGGTATTCACTCTCACTTACTCTCTCTCTCTTACTTCACTTTAACTATTCCGATCAACCTATACTTATTCTCACGCCGGAGGGTGGTCACAGAGAGAACCCACATTCTCCTCGTGGCGAGTCTGACGGTGCTTTGTTTTGCAGTGTTTTATCGGAAGCTTCTGTCATCACAGCGAACAATCGGAGGATTCACTACTTTATGCAGAAGCAAAACCCCTAGATCTGATCTGATTCCCATCGGTTAGATCTAGTGTTTCTTCAACTGCTGATAAAAGTGGTTCTCGCATGAACCCTACCCTATATATATACATATATATATATATATATACATATATATATATACATATATATATCAATCATGCCTAATAAATCCGACAAATAGTGAAGCTATTGGTAAGGTCTAGGGAGGGTGGGATGTTGGCATGCCTTACCTCTACCTCTAGGGATAGAGAGACTGCTTCCAGTGAGACCCTTGGCTCCAAAGCACCTGAGAAAGAAATAAATAGAACATAAGGGGTGTGCGTGTATGAAGCTACCATTATAACATGAGTGGTGAAAGAGTACATGGTAAACAAGACAAATATAACAACACAAACAACCTATACACATAGATACAAGATGAGAAACGCATGTAAGTTCCACCTAACATGTAAGCAAATCCACGTCCATACACTACACCTAAAACACAATTGTATCCTCCCAGGAAATACTTAACCTTAGTCCTTCGTCTTCACGAACTCCTATAATAGACCATGTTCTCAGAGAGGTGCAATCTTTGCAAATCCTGCCTAGTCCGTTCATCCCAAGTAAATATATATGTATTTGTTACAAAGATTAGTCAAAACACTTTTGACAAGTATTTATATATATTATTAGAATCTGATTTTGAATTATAGTAAAATTTTGTAAAATTGAAAGTAATGAATGATGATAAATCAGATGTACATGCAGCGGAATGATAAACTTTGATTCACAACAATTGAGAGATTGTTTTCATTATCATGCTTTTGTAATTATAATCGCGTATGCATGTAATTCACAACCTCCCCCTCAGCCTAAGATCAGTGATTTGTTCGTACAGAATGTAAGAAGAAAGATTGTTCGATAAAGTGATGAAAGTGATCCAATAGAAAAGTACAGGCACTATTCTATTTATAGTGTAATCCTAACCACTGAGCATCTTATGATGATGTCACTATGAAAGTGACATCTAACAAATATAACCAACTTCTAAAAATCTGCTAAGCTAAACACTGCTAGAATAAAATACAATATAAAGTATGTTTGTAACAACTGATGAAGGTATCCTCTGATGGGCTTTAGCAAAGCTTTGCCTTGGCAGTCTTTGTATTCTTCATACGAGTTTCTTCCTTGAACAGATACTTCCAGCAGAGCTTTGTTACAGCAGACCTTTGATTGTTACTTTTTTTCTTCAACAGTGGTTTCCCAGCAGATGATTGCATATAATAAAGGATCAGAGGTTTCCAGCAGATGATAGATTATTAGAAAGGATCAGAGGTTATAAGATAGTTTGGCTTTCTATCATCTGTTCTTTTGTAGGGTTCAATTCCAACAATCTCCCACTAGAACAGATGGTGCAATTTGGTGAGTCATGTATCACACTTGTTTTGTTAATATCATAAGCTTTTAAAACAAAACGGTTTTTAGTAACATGATTCTTCTTTTCCCAAAAATCACAAAACAGGTTTTTGATTTTCTCTTTCTTTTTCCCTTTTTCTGACTTTTTGTCAGTAGAGTTTATTACTTTTGCTGGAAAATCTTTCAGGGGTATGATTTTAACCTTGGGTGCTTTGATCCCATCAGTGGTTGTGAAATCCATTGGCTTGAAGTTTTCAATAATGTCACACTCATCAGACCATGTAGGTTTAAATTGATATTTCTCAATTTCCTCAAATGTTGAGGATCCTTCTTGTTTTTCTATAACATTTTTTTTCCAGTTTTGTCAGTGACTTTGATTTCTTGACCAGCCAGATTTGTGGGAATAACTTCAACCAAACTAGAATCATTTACAGTAATATTTTCAGAAACTTGGTCATTTTTCCTAAACCCCATGCCAAATTTGATATTACTTCTGATTTGGTTTCCAAGCATCACTTCATAACCTATGTAGGATTCACCCATTTTCAAAAGTGATTTGGGTAGATTCAAACTCCTTTTTGCAACTCTGGTATTTTTTTCTATCATAGTTTAGAGTTGGTCCTTGATTATGTTGGCATCATGTTTTAGGCTATTGATTTCAGATTCGTTTTCAAACAGTTTTGTTCTTAACTCTTTTGATTTTTTTTCAAACTGCAGTTCATCATCTAAAATATTATTCCTGAGATTTTCATTCACCTCTTTTATGTTAGCAAAAGCAATTATGCATTAATCTGAACATAGATCTTTGAGGACCTGAGGAGATACCTTAGTAGCAGCCATCATGGCACAGTAACATTCACCTTCACACACACTGGCATCCCATGGGTCAGACAGAGGTTTCAATTCTTCACCAACATTCTCTTTTGTAAGAATTGTTTCATCATGAACTTCAGACTAATCAAACTTAGATACCACTTGCTCAGTTTCAATACCCTCAACAATTGTATCTAGTGCCATAAAGAAAAAATCATTTTGTTTCTTTTCAGTATTCGCAACTAGAGCAAAGTTTTCATCAGTTAGTTCCTCAGGCAAGCTACTCCAATCAACAAAGCACTAAGTAAAGAAGCTCTGTTGATTAACCTCTACCGGAGCAGTGGTTTGAGTAACTTGTGGTGCAGGTTGCATTTGAACCTGAGGAACTTGGGCTTGAACATATTGAATCTATGGAACGGTGGTTTGAACATATTTCATAGGAACAGTGGTAGCAGGTGTGCAAATGAGCAGTGTTTTGCATATGAGGAGCGAGGGTATATTGGGAATAATAGACAATGCTTTGAGTATTTTGAGGTCTAGGGCAAGGATGTGTGATGATTGGTCCAGTTGATTGTGACCTACATTCTCTAGCAAAGTGTCATAACCTATTACACTTAAAAGATTTAATCTTTGACTTATCCAACCCAACTTTTAGCACCCCATGCAACCCTGGGAACTTTCTACCAGTTCTCTTGTAACACTTGCTAGCCCTAACACTCAATAAAGCAAGCTAGTGCAAAAAATATCAATTTCCTCCAAATCTGTAGGGTCAAAATGTTGAAGGTCATTCAACTCAAAGGATAAGTTATCAGAAGTTTGGCTTTCCCCACTAGCATCAAAAGCATAAGTGGGTGTGTAAGAATCAGAGTTGAAACTACGACCAGAGGTTATGTCAATAAAATGATCACAACTCTGATCCTTACAAATGCTAGAGGCTTCTTCTTGGCCAACAAGTGTTGTACTACTGAATCCATAGTCATCAGCAACTTTGCAAGATTCTTGTAGCTTCTTTTTATGGTTCAGCTTTCTCTCATAAGTGAGGAGCCTACCATGAAGCTGTGTTAGACTGATTTCCTTAAACCCAACTGAATTTCTAGTTACAAAAGCAATAGTGTCCCACTTGCCTGGTAATGATCTAAGAAAACGAAAATTTGAAGTCGAATTTGCAAACTTCTCTGTTGTTTTCAATTACTTCTTCAGTCCCACCGAATTGCTCTTTCAAGGCATCCCATAACTCCTTTGCATTGTTGCAATGCAACAGGCCATCATAGATTTCATTAGGCAAAGCTGAAGCACCGATGCTAAAAGCCTTTGCATCTAGTTCAATTTTTTGAAAATCTTGCTCGGAGTAATTTGCAGGATTTGTATGCACTTGAATTTTTGGGTCCTCGACACTTGGGACCATTGGAACATGAAGTCCAAATACAACTGACCTCCAACAACCGGTGTTTTGCTGAGCAAGTATATGACCCATCCGACGTTGCCAGATGTTATACTCAAATCGGACAAGCATCTGAGGTTTAAACATGGAACCAGTGTTATGAGGATCCTGTGAATTTTGAGACATTCTGATCGCTTACAAACATATTTTATTTAAAAACTTTGAAACGTAAATAAACTTTGTTTTTCAATACAAACAAACAAATGAATTAGCAGTGAGAGCTGATCTGTTCAAATCAAATTGATTGTTAAATCAAATTCGATTGACCAAGCACTGATACCAATTGTTAGGATCTGAGTTTTAATTGTTGTAAAAGTTTGTAAAATGAAAGTAATGAATGATGATAAATCAGTTGTAAATGCAGCGGAATGATAAACTTTGATTCACAACAATTGATAGGTCGTTTTCATTATCATGCTTTTGTAATTATAATCACGTATGCATGTAATTCACAATCTCCCCCTCAGCCTAAGATAATTGGGAAAGTGATGAAAGTGATCCAATAGAACAGTAAATGCAATGTTCTATTTATAGTGTAATCCTAACCACTAAGCATCTTATGATGATGTCACTATGAAGGTGACATCTAACAAATATAACAACTTCTAACATCTGCAAAGCTATACCTTACTAGAATAAAATACTATAAAAAGTATGTTTGTAACAACTAATGAAGGTATCCTCTGATGGGCTTCAGCAGAGCTTTGCCTTGGCAGTCTTTGTATTCTTCATCAGAGTTTCTTCCTTGAACAGATATTTCCAGCAGAGCTTTGTTACAGCAGACCTTTGATTGTTACCTTTGTTCTTCAACGGTGCTTTCCCAACAGATGATTGCATATAATAAAAGATCATAGGTTTGCAGTATGTTTTGGCTTTCTATCATCTGTTTATATTATAGCAACAGAAGCCCAAGTAACAAATGATTAATATGAACACTTTTATACCAAGGACTACCCGCAATGGAACAACGTCACCTACACGCAAATACGAAATAAAAACACAACCATATAGAGTTTTAGGTATACCTTCGGTTTGTAATAACCGCATGAGACTATATATATATATATATATATATATATATTAGCAATGGAAGCCCAAGTAACAAATGATTAATATGAACACTTTTGTACCAAGGAATACCCGCAATGGAACAACGTCACCTACACGGAAATACGAAATATAAACACAACCATATAGAGTTATAGGTATACCTTCGGTTTGTAATAACCGTATGAGACACCGAGGTGAGATAGAACGGGTCAGGAACAATAGTGGCAGCGGCGGTGACATTAAAATTGGTGGGGGCGACGACGGCCGGAGAAACAGCGGTCGGCGGCGGTAGGAGGAAGGGTGGCGACTATAGTGGAGACTGGCAGCTAGGGTTTTGTTTTAGACAAGTATTGTGTCTTAACCCATGCTTAAGCTTATATAGCCAAGGATTAGGTTAAAACTAAAACCCCATGAGCCACAAGCCCACATCCTTTCCTCTTGTCTTTCTTTCAGCCTACTAACAAAAGTCCATAACATAAAACCCAAGCTGATCAGGTTTAATATAATATTTATTTTATAACCTTATAAAATAAAATATTATAAATTCTTCTATCAAAATACATCATTTAATCTAAGAAAATGAATTACCTCGTTGTCCTAGGTGTAACTCTTACGGATCAAGACTCGGTCGACCGCGTTGACTTATCGAATCGGACACGAATTTCCAACAGCTCCCACTTGAACGTTTTCTGATAAGATCCCAACATAGACAGCCAGCACCTAACCGGTCATGACACTTCAAAGTCATTCAACGTCATTCACAATGAGGCCTGTGAATTTGGAAGCCAACCACTTGAGTCCAAATTCAGAAAAGTCTTAATTCAGAATCTTTCCCATGAGTCTGATCAACTTTGGATAACTTAGAATACATTATTCATGGATTAAACGTATCAAAATCGAACACAGTTATAGGATTCGAGAATTGCATTTAACTAGTAAATCAAAATGAATGCAAGAGTACAACTGCATGATGTTCGTACACCCAAATACTAAATCAAAACATATCACCAGCTAATCTAAGCCTAATAGCGTCCGTGTGACGGTCATGTTTTTCTTGATTCATTGGCTTAGTAAACGGGTCAGCTAAGTTTTGATCTGTGTCAATTTTTCTTATAATAATGTCTCCGTGTTCCACAATTTCCCATATCTAGTGAAACTTTCTCAAAATGTGGCTGTGTGATGAGATCAATGCTCCTTAGCTTGAGCAATAGCACCTGTGTTATCACAAAATATCTGGATGGGTTTCATGATGCTTGGAACCAAATCGAGATCGGCTATGAACTTCTTCATCCAAGCAGCTTCTTTTGCGGCATCCGATGCGACAATATACTCATATTCTATGGTGGAATCAGCCACGAAACTATTCTTGGAGCTTTTCCATGAGACAGCTCCTCCGTTGAGAGTTAACATGAAACCTGTTTGTGAGCGAGAGGTATCTTGGTCAGTTTGGAAACCAGCATCAATGTAACATTTTACAGTGAGCTCCTCATTGACTCCTCCAAATATTAAAAACATATCTTTTGTCCTTCTCAAGTACTTAAGAATGTTCTTAACTGTAGTCCAGTGAGCAATCCCAGGGCTCTACTGGTAGCGGTTGGTCATGCTTAAAGCATACGAGATGTCTGGTCGAGTACATATCATAGCATACATGATAGAACCAATCACTAAAGCATATGGAACTGCTTCCATCTGCTTTACTTCATGGTCCTTAAAAGGGGCTTGAAATTTGTTCAAGACGGTACCTTTAGTCATTGGAACACCTCTTTCTTGGAGTTTTCCATCTTAAAGTGTCTTATCACTTGGTCTATGTATGTTCTTTGACTTAGCCCAAGAAGTCGCTTAGATATATCCCTATAGATATTGATTCCCAGAATGTAAGCGACTTCTCCAAAATCACTCATTGCAAAACAAGATCCCAACCATCGTTTAGTTTCATCAAGCATGGGGATGTTGTTTCTAATGGTCAATATGTCATCCACATGCAAGATGAGAAATGATATAGAATTTTTGTAAATACAAGGATCATCTTCGTTTTTGACAAAGCCAAATTCTTTGACTTTCTGGTCAAAGTGAAGATTCCAGCTCAGAGATGCTTGTTTGAGTCCATAAATGGACTTGTTCAGGTTATATACCCTATTAGGATACTTGGGATCAATAATATATTATATTGAACCATATAAACATCTTCAGAAAGATGTTCATTAAGAAAAACGATTTTAACGTCCATTTGCCAAACTTCGTAATCATAGTACGCAGCTATGGCAAGCAATATCCTAATTGATTTAATCATAGCGACGGGCGAGAAGGTTTCATCATAGTTAATGCCTTGAGTTTGAGTGAAACCCTTCGCAACTAGTTTTGCTTTATAGGTATGTATGTTTCCAAGCATGTCAGTTTTTCTCTTAAAAACCCATTCGCTCCCTGTTGCCCAAGATTTGAGGGTAGCTCAACCAAGTCCCATACTTGATTATCACGCATGGACTACATCTCCATGGCTTCTAGCCACTTCGTAGAATCTGGATTAGAAATACCATATTTATAGCTACTAGGTTCGTCCTCAGACTCGGCTAATGTCAAGGCCTCAGAACCCATAACATGCCATATGTATCTATCGGGTTCTTTATGAGTCCTGATGCTCCTGCGAGGGTCTGTGTTTAAGTCTGATTTAGTACCAACAACTTCTTGTGTTTTACACGTTCCGACCTCCTCACCGGTTGTTTGTGGTTCCTGAACTTCTTCAAGGTCCACGATATTAGTTCGAGTTCCTCAACTAAGAAGTTCATCTTTGAGGAATCTCTTAGCCTTTGTTTTGATGGAAATTGTATTAGCATCAGGATGGTAGAAGTAATAACTGCTTTGGTTATAGTATCTGACGAGAATCATCTTCTCGCCTCGAGGGTTGAGCTTGTCATCAGAATCACTTGTGATGTAAGAATCACACCCCCATATTCTTAGGTAACTCAAATTTGGCTTACGCCCATACCATATATCATATGGAGTCTTGTTTACCTTGTTGGTCGCCGCTTGATTTACAAGTCGAACAGAAGTCATAAGGGAAACACCCCAGAAGGAGTGAGGCGAATTTGTTCTATACATCATCAACCGAATTATATTCAGTAGGGTTCAATTTCTCCTTCACACATGCCATTAAGTTTGGGTGTGCCTGGTGGAGCGGGTTGTGAAACTATTCCGCGTTCCTTTAGATGATCGAGAAATTCTAAGCTGAGGAACTCACTGCCTCAATCCGAGTGAAGCATTTTAATCTTTCTATTAAGCTGGTTTTCAACTTCGTCCTGAAACTCTTTGAACCTTTCAAAGGTTTCATGTTTATGCTTCATACGATAGACATAAGCATATCGACTATAATCGTCGATGAATGTAACGAAGTATCTCTTGTGATTCCTAGTCATAGTTCTAAATGGACCACATAAATCTGAGTGTATAAGTACTTGTAGATCACTAGCCCGTTCACTAACATGGGTGAACGGATCCTTGTAGATGACTCTTTATAAGTCCAGCTGCCGGAGTTCCTGGAGAGAATCCGGCAGCACCTCCCCGTAGGGATGGCAAAAACTCAATTGAAAAATGAACACACACCACCTATTTATAGGGAAACAGCCAAGTTCGCTTGACATGTGCATATGAGGTCAAGTTCGGGCGAACTTGTCTATCATATGACAAGTTCGGCCGAACTTGTCTGCCACATGTCAAGTTCGAGCGAATTTGTTCCCTTTTACACTGAAATCTCTGTATTTCGGTCATGTGTTCGATTCTAACCTATACAATATTCAACACACGCTCAATCTAGCCTATTCGACAAGTGATGAACACAAAGTGCATCAACAGATTCCCCCTTGTTCGTTACTGTCGAATCTTGGTCTTCAAACGTGAGCCATGTTTGAATATTCTGCAACTTCAATCAAGGTGTTTGCCGATGTCGTCGAAACGCGTCAACAAATTCCCCCTTAATTGATGATTCGGGTTTGCATTATCAACATCTAATTCCCCCTGAAATCTCTAGTTCAGATATTTGTTGCACAGTTTACAACCTCCTCTGATTTGCTTGACCGACAGATTATCTTGAATAGACACCAATTTGAAGCTCATCAATGCAGCTTCTCCATTTCAACTTTAACCACATCCGCGTTTAGTTTAGCGCATATCTCCCATGCTCGATCTTCCGATCTTCAAAACTCAACCGGTAATTAATAGAAACTTCAAAATACCACACTGGTAAACTGCAAATCAATATTTACCCGCAAAAATCTGAAATCCCAATTTCCATAATCACTCCTGATCAGCAAATCGGTAATCTTTTTCAATCAGTAAATCATCGTTGGAACCAAATCATCTGGTAACACTTCGAATCTGAGAATCACTCGTCCATGATCAAAATCACATTCTTCCTCTTCAGTCACAATAACAGATATATAGCTATCTCCGGTAGACCAGCGCCACTTAATCACCAAACATCATCATCCAACGGTGGTTAATCCAAAGGGAAGAATGATTCATCTGCTTGAAGACTAAAAATAATGGCCACCAAAGGCTATCATCAGATTTCCTTGGTAATTTTGAAACCATCCGTCTTCGGAGCTAGTCACTAATTCCTAAGATCATCACCAAACGTTATGAACGTCCTCAGTTCCTCACTGGTACTAATGACTGCTAATCCAGCTAACTGTTCCTTCACCGAAGATCAGGACACTAACCCTTAAGAATTAATCTGTATCATGATCTGAATAATCTGAACTTCTTGTGATCAAGAATCCCAATGAATCTCAAATCTCTGTAATTCCTGGTTAATCTGTAGTCGGAAACCACCCGAATACTGTTGCAGAGTCACGAATTTCAAAAATGTCGGAATATTCATATAAATGAAATTTTTATTCCCCCTTATTTTTGCAAATTCTGACCATATCAATTTTTTCACTGAAATTCCCCCTCAAATCCGGAATTTTCAGTATTTAATAAATGCGGAATTTACTTTAAGGCCCATCGGTAGTCTTCAACCCTAATGATCACCAAATTTCTTTGGTATCAATGACTACCCTCTCATCTTCAACCATCTCTAACCTCATCATCTCAGCCTCTCTCTAAGGCCTCCGACTGTGTCCCGAACAGTCAGTATCGGACGTTAAAATTTTGAAAAAATTTCTATCACCAAATTTTTTCTGGACACCCTTCTCATCAAACCGAGCAATAATTTTTTTTTAGGCATTGGACAAGTTCGGACGAACTTGTGAAAGAATCACTTTTCAACAAGTTCGGGCAAACTTGTATCAAAGGATAAGAAATTAAAGCAACAAGTTCAGGCGAACTTGTAAACATAATTTCATTAAAATCCAGTCAAGTTCGGGCGAACTTGGTTGGCCAAACACCCAGTTCAAGCGAACTTGACTACAAGTTCGGGCGAACTTGATGAAATTTCAGTCAAGTTCGGGCGAACTTGATGAAATTTCATGAAAATTAAACAAGTTCTGGTGAACTTGGTTAAAAAGTGTCAAGTTCGGTCGAACTTAAAGAGAAATCTTGAAAATTCTTGTCAAGTTCGGTCGAACTTGGTCCCCCAAATTAACCTTTTTTCACATTTTCGATCCAAAATTCTTATTTCTTCGAATTTCGAGATGATTCCACCATAGATCTGGTCGAAAATGACTTTCTAACAATTCTATCCGTTCAATTTTACTTTTCATCCGTGGATTGTATGTTTATTTCAAGTTTTACGTCCAAAACCCCTCCTAATGTCCATAAATGTCCAAATTCATGAGCGTAGGTGATAACCATAGCTCTGACACCAATTGAAGGTCCGTGATCAGGCGGTTCAAGACGGAAGTTAATGCGTAAACGTATATAACTGTTTCGGTAGAATGTTATTACAGAAAGGAGTAGAAGTAGAATGCAGCGGAAGTCTTCAAAAGAATCTTAAAAGAAATGTTGAAAAACTAAAGCAACCAGAGATTGGGCAAATAAGAATCTTAAAAAGAAATGTTGACAAAAAAGAAATGAAACAAATTTTTGAAAAGAAATTCGAAAATTCAACGTTCGAAAAAGGTGAATCTTCAAAAGCAACTGAAACAAAATTTTACATCAAAAAGCCTAACATAAAATCACAAGCCTGTGTTGCTAAGAAAAGGAAATTCCAAGAGTTTTGTGATAAGTTCGCTCGAACTTGAAGGAAATTCCAATATTTTTTTTTAAGTTCGATCGAACTTGATCAAATTTCATTGAATTTTTGCCACAAGTTCACCCGAACTTGAGAACCTTCTTGATAGATCACATAAGTTCGACCGAACTTACTGTTTTTCTTGAATCTTTCTCAACAAGTCCGCTCGAAGTAAAATTTTTCTCAAAATACACATCAAGTTCGACCGAACTTGAGTGATTGTGATAAAATTTGGAATTCATCATAAGTTCGACCGAACTTGTGAAAATCTGAAATCAAAAGCTGATTTTCACACAAGTTTGACCGAACTTGTCTGTTTCTAATCAATTTTTGAGTGTTTTTTATTGTATTCTCAGATAAGTCTTTAGATTGTCAAAATGGAAGATTTCCACAACGTGTTTGTTTCACAAATGGCTTCTTCATCAAATGCTAATACTCTTGCAGCGAACCAGATGAATATCGACAACGAAATGGGTACTACGTCGAAACCGCCAAAGCTAATGAGTATGGACGAGTTTGAAGGGTGGAAGTAAAAGTTTGTGAATTGGATACAAGCGAATCAATTCAACAGTTGGGTTGCAGTTGAGGATGGGTACAAATGGCTAAAGGATGAGCATGATCAAGATCTTCCGCTGAACAAGTTTTCATCGACTGACAAAGATAATTATATCGCTGAAAAGAAAATGATTAGCTTGATACAACAATCAGTAAAAGAAGATATCTTGATTCTTTTGCCAGAATATGAAACATCACAAGAATTATAGCACGCTCTTTGCGACAAATTCAAAGGAAGTGATGAAATGATCAAAAGCAAAAAGGCCTTGATCAAGAAAGAATTTGAGATTTTCACCATGATAAAAGGTGAGACAATGAAGCAGATGATCGATAGATATTGTCATCTCATGGTCCAGATGCGAAGACATGACATCAAAAGATCTAATGAAGAATAAATCGAGAAGTTGGCTGATGCACTTCCTGAAGGAGAATGGACAACATATCTGATGATTCTGAAGAACAGTCCATCCTGGAGACATTTCAAGTTGTCATCTTTCATCGACAAATTAGATGGTCATGAAATGGAATTGATGAAGATTGCAAAATCTAAGAATGCTAATGTTGTTCAAGATGTCGGTGTTTATTACAAAGGAGGTGTTCAAGATACTCCAATCCAAAGTCCGAAAATTCAAACTGCATTTAGTGCAAATATAAATTCTTCTCCAAATCAAAGTTCTCCATATGCTGGATATACTAGTGCTAGTTCAAGCTCGTCATTCCAAAATCAGACAAGCCAAGCCAGTTCTGATTCAAATGTTTTCCAGTGCAACATAGCAGTCGATTTGAAGAATGTATTTCCTGAAAAAGTGGCCAAACAGCACATAGCACTTCTTGCTACTGTTCTTAAATCATATGAAAGTGTGGTTGCTGGAAAGATATGCAATCCGGAAATGACTGCCGAGGATTATGATCAGGTGGACGAAGAAGAGTTGGAGCTGATGGATATAAAGTGGAGTCTAGCATCTATCATCAGAAGAGTTACCAAGATTGTGGCACTCACAGGAAGGGATATTGGCAATTCAAGAAATAAGCTCGGGTTTGACAAGTCAAAAGTCACATGCTTCAGGTGTCGACAAAAGGGACACTTCAAACGTGAATGCAACAATCAAGAAGCAGGAGGAAACCAAAATCCTTTCGACAGCAGTAATGAGTACTATAAGAAAGCTCTTCAATATAAGCCATATCCAAAGAGAACACAAGTCGAAGTTGAAGATAAATCTGCAAAGAAAATTGAACAAGCTCTTGTTGTTACTCATGAAGAAGATGGTTTTGACTGGAACAGATACATCGGAAAGAAAACTGGTGTTGCTATGATAGCAGAGTTAGTGGATGAATCTGATACATCATATATTGATGTTGTTCTAGAGAATGCTATTCTGGAAGGTTATAGGCAGAGAGCTGAGGAAGAAGAAATAACTTACCTTGAGATGCAAAGGCAAGAAGCATTGAAATCAGAGGCAGAAAAGGTAAAAGCTGAGGTAAAAATGTCTGAAAATGAAGTTGTGAAAGTTGTGGAGGTTGAAAAACCTTGCACAAAGTGCGCAAATCCTTATGAACCATGCCTTGATAAAGTCAAAGTCATAAGAGAATTGACTGTACACAACGAAAATTTTTGTTATGATTACAGAACCATGAAAGAAGCTTATGACAAAATATCAAGCAAATACAAAAATGTCGAAAAAGCTAATCGTGAACTCAGTGCTAATGTAAAGATGTTAAATGCCACAGTAATTGAAAAACAAAAAGCAATTAACATGTACATTAATATTGTTGCTGAAACAAAACGTGAGCTTCATGATATAAAGATAGAAACAGAAAGGGTAAGACAACTGCTGAAAAGTTACACTACAAACGCTTATGTCATTGATCACATTTTACCTACGATTAAATCGGAAGAAAATGTTGATAAATCAAAGAATACGGAAGTGTTCCTCCACCACTTCTTGCAAGTTACTCCTGCAAAAAAGATGATGAGATTGAAAAGGCATTTAATCTTTTAATCTTATCAGAAATAAAATATAAATTGCCTGAGAATATTGACGTAGACTTTACGAAATCAAATGATGACAATGAAGCGGTTGCAAAAGATGTGGTCCGAAATGTGTTAGGAAATGATTCTGATGAAGGCAGCTCTGAAAGCGCCAAATCAGGTTCGAAAAACTCGGAATCACAATCTGAATATGACGATACATCATCAGAAAATGATCTAAGTGATGATCCAAATGTTGTCATGTATAAGATTAAGGAATCTGATAGATTATACTTCGATGATAGTTTTCCGATTCGGAATGTGAAAGAGGATCAACTTGATAAATTTTTCAAACTTGTAGAATTTTCATCAAATGATCTTGAGAAAAATGAGAAAAGATTTTACTTGAAACCCAAAAGGAATGCTAACAATTATCGAAAGTTTGGTGGTGATTTTCCTGAGAACAGGAGAGCAGGATTGGGTTTGGAGGAAAATGAAGATGAGCCGAGAAGGAACCAGAAGTCGTCATTTCATGAATACAAAGGTAAACACATGAAGTTTGTGTATGGAACGAATACGGTTCAAGAAGAAGGTATGATCGGTAAGAAAACGATGATGAATTCAAAAAGGAGAAAGAACTTCGGGACAAGGTTAAGACCAAATCCACAAGTGGAGTAAAACCCACTAGTGGACATGTTTCTGATAATTGGACTTGCTTTAAATGCAATACTGTTGGTCATATTGCTCGCAAGTGTCTGAATCTAAAGCATGTGTTTCCACGAAGAAAAACTGGGTCAAAAGATGAAAAGCAAAAACAACCAGAGATTGTGAAACCTGTCACAAAATCAAATAGAAACTATGAATCTAAAGACGAAGTGAAACCTAAAACGAGTTCAAGGTTTGAAAACTCAATTTTTGAAAAAGGTGAAACTTCAAAATTAAATGAAAACAAATATTCTAAGTTCTATATTAAGAAAGCGAGAAGCAAGCTACAATCCTGGGTTGCTAAGAAAAAACTTTCATCATCAGAAAAATCAAAGTCTGTTGCTGACAAAACTAAAAATATCAAAACAAACGAGTCAGAATTAAACAGACAAAGAAAGAAAAGGACAAAACGTTTTCAGAATAGACATCGAACGAAATGTTTGATGATGATTTGGATTTTGATGATGAGTTCGAAGATGATTATGATGCTTATCATGTCAAACCCAAAACCAAAAAGGTTTGGGTTTCCTTATTCAAATATTTGTTTTGTGTGCAAGAGTTCCAAGGATCCAATTTGTCAAAGATAAACCTGGATAGTGGAGCTTCATGTTACTTAAATTATTCAGAAAATCAAATTCTTAATCATTTTGAGAAAAGAAGAAGTTGAAAAGGAAAAATTGTCAAAATCAAATTGTGCAAATCCACACCGTTGAACGAAACACTGATTTTATAACCATTTGATTCTTTCAAGTAAATGAGGATAATGGTTTATTTGTTAAACAGGTGCAGATGCAGATGTTGGGAAAACTAAAATCAAAAAAAAAATATATGTTTTTTATTTTAGGGGGAGTAAGAAATTTTTAGGAAAAATCAAAAACATATGAAAAAGTTAAAAATTCAAAAAGTAAAAAAACATCGAAAAAGACAAAAAGAATGTTGTGTCAAAAAGGAAATGATAGTACATCAATGGACTATCACAGTATGCTACAGAATTGTAAAGTTTAAAAGTGATAAACAAGTCTTACTATGGATGTGTCAACTTTACACGTTCAGTAAATTGTTTCCGGGATATAAACTAAATTTTACAACTGCTTAAACTTGTGGATTAACACATCTTGGATATATGGACTTAGTACTCCGAAATTTCGATTGAAAGGTTGCCTGATTCTGAGATACGAGGTCTTTATAGATGATTGATATCTGGGGTATTATACAAGTTCTTCTGATTTTGCGGAAGCAATAGCCTAGAACTTCTATAATGCTTTTGCTAAAAACCCCAAATTAGCATGAAAAATTTGAAAAAAATCGAAAGATCTTATCATTTGCAATGCTTAAAAGATTCCTTAAGTGGAACACACCTTAAAGACGAGCCTTCATCTCTTTGTCTGTACGGTAGTACTAACCTGAGCTCTCAAGGTTTCGCATTAACCCAAAGACAGATATCAATTACGCTATACTCACCTGTAAGATGAAATCTAGGAAATCTGGATTCGGGAGTATATTCAAGAAGTGGGAACCATAGTTAAGTCAAGTTTAAATAAATCATACCTAACATATCTTGGAACAGTTGAGAAACGTGGTAAAGTTTAAGTGGACAAACATATCGACAATCTAAGTAAACGAGTTTAAATCTTAAAGTCTCAAAAGGTCAACGGTACTGGTGATATGTCTCAATCAACTGATATGATCCTTAGACACGGGTTCACAAAAATATGTCTGTAAATATGTTTGTACATAGTTTACTTTCTTTAAATTGCTTTACAGATATAAATCAAAAAGATTTTCAGTGTGTTTTAGCATAAACTTTCTAAAAATCAAAAATATTTTGTTTCTTCATTAGTTTCAACAAGCCAATAATGGAGAACGGTTCTTCGAAGTCTGGTAAGGCGCTATAATGGTGAAAATCTTGAAGACATCTGTGAAAAACTAAAAATGATCAATAGTGTTAAAAGGTTCATTAAGTTGAAACTTTAAAATTGAGGAAAAATATTGGTTTATTCACAACGGTTTCAAACCGAGGTCATTAATTTGGACTCGGTAAATGATATTGGTTAACCAAGGTCATTAGCTTGGACTTGGTCAACCAAGTGGATTTCATATTTGAAAATTTTATCAAGTGAACAAAGGCTTAAATGTTAAAAGTGTTCAAGGTCATTAATTTGAACTTGAATATCTAAAAGAGTTGAAAAGATTAAAAAGAAGATTCAAACTTTGAGATTTTATAACAGATTTTTGAATCTGAAATGTTTATTTGAATGTCTTATAACTTTGAAACAGAAAGTAAAGTTTTAGGGGGAGCTGGATAAAACATTGTCAAAAAGATTTCACAAAGCTCAAAGCTAGGGGAGTTTGAAGTGTAAAGATCAAAGAAAAGGGGAGTCTGAAGCTAAAGCTTAAAGCTAGGGGGAGCATGGAGATTAAAGTTTTATCAAGACAAAGCTCAAGAAAGAGGAAGAGGATATAAGGATCAAGATGTTAAAGTTTATTCAAGAACTAAAGATCGGAAGACTCAGAAGATTTTAAAAGTCAATGACTAAGGCAACATCCAAGGGGGAGTCTGTTGGTGCATATGTCTGTTGTCTACGTCATTATATTTTGAGTCTGAGTGATTAGAGCTTAATCTGTTAGAAACTAGGCGTATTTAAGTGAGTTTGGAGCCAAGTTCGCTTGAGAATGTATTTGAGATGTCAAGTTCGGCCGAACTTGACTAGGTCAAGTTCGCCCGAACTTCGTTCATCTCCAGCGAACTTGTCAACACTATAAATAGGTGCCTTGGTTATTTCATTTGTAACGTGAAGAGATTTTGGCATAGAGACGGCGAAGCTCTGTCGGATCCGGTTCTCGAATGTATTGAACTTTAGATCAATGAAAACAACATTTAAATGAGTAATTCTTGTTATTTGGTTAACTTGTCATTAGTTTCCGCCTAATCGGACAATAGATAACAAATTTAGGTTCCCGTGCTAATCGTGGACGTTCCTACACCTTCTTCAAAAAGAAATGAAACTGCAATGATGTTCCTGGTCAAACCAGGTGCGCAAAGTAATTGTTCAAAATAACCACAAGACCGGAAGGGCATGCAAGACTAAATGTGCCAGTTGCTAGAACTGGGACTCTCTTTCATCGCCAACAATGAGCTATATGTCTCCCGGCTTCAGTTTCTTCCACTTTTCAGGGTCCTGCAAGACATTAATGATGTGATAACCACACCCGGTATCAAATACTCATGTGTTGCCAGAAACAATGAAAAGCTCGATAACATATATCAGAATACCTGAAGAAGTGCCTTCTCTATTAACCTTCTTCGTTTTTAGCTTGGCAAGATACTCGAGACAGTTATGTTTCCAGTCCCCCGTCTTGTTACACTCATAGCATTGCCACTCTTCTGAAAGAGAGGCTTTCACAGCTTGTTTACTCTTGTTGGTGGCATGTTTGGCAGCAACAGGAGCTTTTCCTTTGCTTTTGGTGTGGTGACTCTTCTTCTTTGTTTTGGGCTTCCTAACACCACCAAAGCGGACCATTAACACTTGGTTTGTTATGTTGGAAATGTTTATCTCTGTCGTTTTGAGCATCCCATGTAGCTCTGGCAATGTCTTTACCCATTCATTCATGTTAAAGTTCATAACAAATAGTGACTGGAAAGAGAGTTGAAAAGGAAGTCAATAGCCATCTCATCTTGGAAGGGATAACCAAGTTTGTTTAATTGGTCGACGTAGTCTTTCAACTTAAGGACATGAGCACTAACTGAGGAACCCTCTTGCATTCTACAGCTTATGAGTTGTTTCATGGTGTCATACCGTTCTTAACGGGCTTGTTTCTGGAACATGCCTTTGAGTTTCTCAATCATATCAAAGGCCCTCATGTCTTCCATATTCTTCTAGAGATCTTGGGACATGGTGGCTTACATGAGGCAAGCAACTTTCATGGCATCTTCTTTATGTTTATCTAAAGCCTTCTTCGCAACGACAGTACCATTTTCAGGTGCGGTTGGGATCGGGGTTTCGGAAACATAAAGCTTCTTTGCCATTTTGAGAACGATTCACAAGTTGCGGTGCCACTCAAGAAATTTGGTGTCATTTAGTTTGTCTTTCTCACTATGGACTTGAGAGCAAAAGAGGAGTTGTTTTCAGAAGACGTATGTTTAAGCAAAATTATTTAAATAGTATTTTCAATGTATCTTTCTTATCCGGTTAGAAGCTCTTTCTAAAGGCAACTGTAGCACGCAACATTAGAAAGAAGTTCAAGCGGACTGACAACGATTGTCAATTGTTAGAAGAGCACAACTCCCGGGGTTTATGAGGCTGCGAGGATAACCTATTTTCCTTCCATTGATACGTTTGGCCTCATCTATGCCACTTTTGTTCTCAAGATAGCTATAGCACGTAACACGAGAAGAAAAGTAATAGTGTCCTAAAACGGTCATACGTGGAAGGGTTGGATGTGTCGACGAAGCCCTTGCACCTTGGAAGGACAAACTAGAGACCAAGTGTTGGGCTGTGGCTCCAACACTAATGGTTCGTATTATGTCCCAAGTGTTACTAGTAGTAGTATGGCATAGACCATTGATTTTAATTCTTTACCAAATAGGGTCGTTATAATCAGTTTTAATTCAGATTTTAAACTATGGGCATTACAAAAGGACCCTTTCATCTCTCGGGACAATTAGTTTTAGATAACCTATAAAACTAAGTTTGTCTCTTGGGACATTACAAAATATGTTTTACTCTAGTGGTTATATAAATTTACAAGTTGCTAGAACTTGCTTTTCTCGATTCCATTTTTAAATCCCCTTTAGAAATGCGTTTGGTATATGGTTGATGTGTAACAACATTTATTAAAAGCAACCGTAATAGAATAGTGAATATGTAAATCATACGGGCATATGTTTTGATCTTGCTAGAGCCAAGAAGCAAGATCAAAGGGGTCATAGGTCACACAAAAAAACAGCCACAAGGATGGACTTGAGTGCATCTTGTTGTCTTGAGAAACTCCGGCTAGCTCCAAGACGCCCTTTGGCATTTGGTTTTGCTTCGAGTTTGCTTTGGGTCTTCGGTCAACAATATTTAACAAGTAAATACAATAAAGACAAAACCCTATCTATTACAACTTTGAACCAAAAAATAGGCCAAAACCAAGAACTAGTCTATTACAACTTTGAGCCACAAAGTGGGTTAAACCAAATATAAAACACAACCACAAAGTCGGGCCGAATTTACATATTCAACATAATCAAAAGCTTGTTTGGGCAAGTTTTGGTCGACCAAATAATATGACCAAAAATTATATGTTGCCCAAAATAAAACAAATAAAAAACTTTAGACATTTAAAGTTTGTGACTTATTATTCCGAGAGAAAAAAGACCAATTTCGATTTGCGTGTGGTGAGCATCGGCTATGATACCACTGATGGATATCCGTGGTAAATAAAAATTTTAAACCAGGTTCATATTCGCGCGTGTGTGTATATATATATATTTATTTATTGTTACGAAGATTAGTCAAAACACTTTTGACAAGTATATATGTATATATATATATATATATATATATATATATATATATATATATATATATATATATATATATATATATATTATATATATATATACTAGTCGTTTACTCGCGCGATGCTGCGGGTGGCGACAATTCGCAACGTTGTAATTGTTTTTGAGTCGAAGAAGCCCTGGTTTATCCTCCGAGCTCCCAGTAGGCTTAGATCCACGACGTTTGCCAGCTATCAAAGGGTTGGCGTTGGTGATTGGTGCAGCTGCTATAATATCGGCCCATGAATCATCATCATCAATGGCAGCACTCGGGTTTGCATTTAGAGGCTTTGTACCCACTTTTGGAGGTGGGGTAGTAATTGAACCCCATAAGTCATCATCCGCATATTTTTCCACATTAGTTGTTTATTCCTATGGTTTGTGGTAATTTAAAAAATAGTTGATGCAAAAGGTAGAGAAAACTGATATAATCAAAACATATATGACACAACTTAGTATGGAATCTTTGATTATAAACTACACAAGCATTTTCGGTTGCAACACATTTGGTTCTCACAAATCGACTACTCGCAATGACGGCGATAACCTTCACATTCGTTTTATGTTGTTTTTGTCAAATATAAAATAAAAGATATAGATTTTATAAAAAAAACAAATAAAAGGTTTTAAGAAATACGACGTGGTGGCACCAAAATCTTATAGCAATTCAGCACATTTTTGGCTAGCAACATGAGCTCAGGGCTAATGTCTAAAGAAATTATGAACCATGCTTGTGGAGACTCGCAATAGGGACCCAACGACAATGGGGTTTTAGCTGCACATAACCAAAAGGCATGTACCGATAGTGCGACAAGGGTTTGCAACTATCTAATTAAGTCACTATAAGGTTCTCATTTGTATATGTGATTTTTTTGTATTGCATAAATAAAAAACCAAAATTAGTACATTTTAATATAATTGTGATTGTTTATTAAAACTAAACTAAGAAATACACATGCTAGGCTCATATTGACATTAGCTTTAGACTATTATCAGTCATACCAATTCCAGCTTCTAGGTTAGTATCGAGTTGTGTATGGTGCAAACAATTAGACTGCGTTGTGGCACTCGTTAGCGCCACGGTGAGCCACGTCAACGGCCAGGTGTCTCACGAGCAACACAACGGAGCGCCATGTGCGGTCTCGCGTGAGCGCCGGGATGAGCATGGCGGCCTGGGCGCGCGGATGTTTTGGGGGTGTGGTAGCTTGGGCGAACGGAGGTTGACTATAACAGGCTCAAGTGAGGGGAGGCGTGAGCGAGCAAGGAGGCTCAAGTGAGAAGAGGCGTGAGCGGGAAGGTGTTAAGTTGGCGTCTAGTCAGCGCAATATGTCACAATACTAGGGGATGAATCCGGGTTGTCGAATAAGCCACAAAGGGTAGTCTAAAGGTTGAGTTTGGATACAAATCCCACTAAAATAATCATTATGCAAAAGTGCTTTAGTTTTTGACTTTGAATGTCATATTTGTAATTAACTGCTTATATAACTATTATAAATTAAACTACATTACGAACTTAATCATTCAAAATTAATTTGTAATTAGCTGCTTTTATAACTGTTAATAAAATTAAACTACATTACAAACTTATTTAATCAAAATATATAAAGTTTTGTATCTGCAACAGTCCATGTCAAATTACATTCAAAGGGTACTTCACCCAATTTTGACGCATTTTTACGCACCCATTTTAAAATTTGGACCCAAACTTAAAATATTCACCGAATTTGTCCTCAAGTCCGGTCGTCTCTTTTTGGCCTCAAATCTTTTCACTAAAAGCGAGCTCCGTTGCCACAAAATTACTCATCTGCCATTTCAAGATATGCACAATACTCTGCGCTTAAATAGCATTACTTGTTCCCAACCCCTAAAACATAATGGACGGGAAGAGATTCCAGCCCAATCATTTCCCTTATTTGCAAAATTGTAGTCAACAGTGAAGCCAGTCTTGTGGTTGCAATTAAGGGGGAGATTCCAACCCAATTATATGTAAACAGGTCAATTTAGGTTACGCTTCATTAATAACTGATTAAATGAGTAATATGTAACAATTTAGTAAAAATGTAATGGGTCAAAAATCGGATCAATAGCCATTGTGGCTGTAAGAACCGCAATTACCGTGGCTGAATTTGTGGCATTGTTGAGCCCATTGATGTGGAGCTTTTTCACCTTTTCTGAAACTCGCAAACCTTGAATCCGGTTTGAGATGTTTATTTGCTTAGTGAGCATCCCCTAATCCTTTTAAGATATCAACCATTTCTGTAACTTTCATGTTTTCTTGCAATGTCAAGAGGTGTCTTGTATCAATCAGATAAATCTTTATGATAGAAACTACACAAGGATTAAAAGCTTTAAGATAAGCACCTTATACCATGCGTTAACCACTGACAAACTAACACCGTGTAATTCACTTGAGACTTTATAACCGATACTGGCCCCACCAAATGTTCCACCAGCATGCAAAACCAGCATAGTTAGATGTAAAGTTAGCAAGCAAGCAGGGCCGGCTCAACCATTTTAGAGGCTTAAAGCGGGTTTTAAAATTGGGGCCCTTTTTGCCTGATTTTTTTTCGTCTTAATAAACCAAGATACAATAGTTATTTTGGTTCAAATACAAAAGTAATACGCCACTTATAAACTTTAATTATTGTGTCTACAAGTTGATTTAGATAACGTACCTGTGATCGATAAGATAGTAAGCACTGCATAGAACCCTTTCGTTTCCTGTGTTCATGAAATTTTAAAAAGTTATAAATTTTCATTCCATTCAAAGATAAACTTAAAAAGTTCCATTTGAATCCATGGAATAAAATAAAGGATGATTCATTTGGTAAATACAACAAAAAGCAAACTGAAATAGATGCTTAAGAACACCAATAAAACATCAAAGATGCATATCTTAGCAAAATCACCAAACAGGGTCGAAAGCATACTCTAGAAACATTAAAAAATGATCACAATTCGAAACAAAAAAAATTATACCATAATATATTTATCTACATAGTTATCTAACAAACCAAAATAGCAAACATAATGTTTTGTTCGATGATTATCACAAGCTCATATGACAACAAAATAAACTAATTATTAGTTTACTTTTCAACCCAAGTGTAACAAAAGTTAGCAGATTCCATTGAAACATTGACTTCCATACAAACAGGACACTACATCACCTCGATTACTTAAGCTTTTTATTGCCTCAATTCCCTCTTAAGTCGTAACCTAATTTGCAGCGTTATAGCCTTTCCAGTTCACCGTAAACATTTGAGACCCTAGAAGGATGGGGGCCTAAAGCCCATGCTTTAGTATACTTACCCTTGGGACGGCCCTGCAAGCAAGCCAACTAATCACATCATTAATTTGGTTGGCTCACCGAAACAAACCTGTACAAAAAAAATGTTTACATTCAAAATAACTTCAATTAAGTCCAATAACTAAACATGCACAGAAAAAGCACCAGTAAATGAGAGTTGGTCCCTAATACAGTGATGAGTAAAAAACCTGATAGGCATATTATTGGCTGAAATTAACACCTCCGAAATTCAAGTAAAAACCCGTTATATGCATGCTCAAAATTCATTTTTTGGTTAAAGCAAGATGGCAGCATCGATAGGTTGTGAGAAAAAACCAGAAATATAGCATCTATGAAGTCCTATCAGGTAATAAGATCTTATGAGCATAATTAAGAGTTTTTGACATTTTTAGTAAACGGATTTAGAATAAGAAACAAAGAATATACAAATATAACCCATAGCCTTGGTCGAAGAGGTTTACCACAGCCAGATGGACCATAATAGAACAGAACTCCTTTCAGCGGAGCCATACCAAACTTCTCATTTCTTAGGACATTCCACGGGATACTGAATAGTCTGCATAACAGTAAATAAGAACAATTTGAAAATTTGATACATTATGATAGACAAAAGGTGCTATATTTATCAATAGTAATACCTCTTGTAGCTCTTGTTTAGCATTCTACTCGAGGCCGCCAATGTCTTCCCATCTTACATTGGGCACTTCCACAATAGTGTCATGAAGTGTAGAAGAATTGCTAAGCTAACAACATGAAATAAACAACAATCATATAATCAGTATTGAAGAAAACAAAACAAAAGTAAAAACTATTAACCGTCCCAAATTGAAGATAAAATGCATACAGCCTCAAAAATGTAGTCATATTTATGAAAGTGATTACGGCATGTTTACGCAACAGAGACCAGGCCTTCAGAAACCCCAGAGTAGCATTTATCTCCGCTGCTGGCAGTTATCTTCGTCTCCTCATAACACCAGCATAGCCTTGATCTCGAGTCTGAGAGGTTGTCACTATGCAAAGTAAAACAAAGTAGATCAAAACGTGAGCCCTAGTTAAAGATTCTCAGCTCCCATTATAAGCTCCCATTCTAAGTTGCAGCAACTATAAATTACAACAAAAAGAACATTATAAAATCAAATATTTAACCTATTTAGAAGGTAGATCATGATCAACCAGCAAAGGATGTTTGTATCAAGGTTTATTTCACCAATATATAAGAGTAATTACCTTATAATAATGCACCAGCCCTTCTGATAAATTTCCCACTGAGCAAAAACCCGTACAGTAGATCACTGTAAACAGTGAGGATGCTCGATTATAAGAATTTACACTATGGGTGACTGCTCAATTATAAGACTTTATATTATTTTGTTGGGTTTAAATCATTTTTTAACATTCAATAAAAATGGAATCAAAATTCTGTTTCTTTTCCCTTGGTTATTCAAAAAAAAATGCTTCAAAAATTCTTAAAATCGCTTCTTCAGGGGCAAGTTTAAAACGGATCAAACTTGTTGAAAATTAAACGGACAAGTGTCTAATTCCAATGTAGATGACAACCTCCGAAAACGCTATATGAAGAGCTCTTTCCAAACACAACCCACCCAGAAAAGAAACCACTTACACTGCACCAAAAGATACCTGAAACGAACCCGATTGGAACACCACTAAACCAAGGCTCAACAAGAATAACCATAAAAAACAACCCAACTCACACCAAACACACGCCATCGTCCATAGACTTGTCGGCTTCTTTATTACATGTTACTGGAATGCATCTTTTGCATGTCTTCACAATGAAATTGTCCGACAGATCATCATCATTGGCTTCACCAGTGAAAAGCAACTAACAAAACAGTTGAATATATATTATCATAAAAACTGGAATATACTTTAAACAAAGTAAAAACAAGGCCTAGTTAGATAATTCGTCTATTATCATCTTTTATAAAGACAACAAAAACAGGTGCTCCATGTGTGTTTACACTTATAATCAGTATTGTAAGAGGTTCAATTCTCCATTTAGCGATAACTGCAGAATATGAATTTGTGATTAACAATAAGTCATCAAAATTGAACTTAACCAAGGTTAAATGACAGTTCATTGATACGTAAGTTTGAAATTCCAAAGCCTTGCCTTCTCGTAAAACAAAACAAGTACCTGCACCAAGTTTATTTTATGCATATACAAAGCAAAGTACAGTACACAAAATCAACAAAAATTCCAAAAAAGTATATAAACGTTGACACACCTCGTCTTCAAGCACCAACGTCGGAGAATCTGCCAAGGGTTCTTAAGTTGCTTCACTTTTTGACACCATCTCTCACTCAAAACCCTAGATAACAAAAGAATAAAACCTTTAAACACAAATTACACAAAAGGTATTAAACAAAATAACAACTTGAAAGGCTGAAACTTCAAACACTACGTGCGAACAATTTCGAAGCGAAAAAAGGTAAAGATTACTCACTTTACCTTTGAAATCAAAACCCTAAAAAGTATCAACAACCAAGAAAAAAAAGGTAAAGATTGCTCACTTGAAGATCTGTGCTGAGAACCTGCTTCAAGATCCGCACACAGCCCCTAGATCTGAATAGCTTGAAATTCAACTGGAAGCCTTCAAAATACATGGACCATCGACTAATCGCTCGTC
Source organism: Scalesia atractyloides (assembly GCA_947069175.1). NCBI lineage: Eukaryota > Viridiplantae > Streptophyta > Magnoliopsida > Asterales > Asteraceae > Scalesia > Scalesia atractyloides. Next base: position 67,225,901 of record CAMTDV010000005.1, on the reverse strand, counting down.
CACCGCCAGATCTGAACTCCGCTCTTCATCGATATGGCGCCACCAGATATGGTTGTGCTGTGGGAGATAACCGTGATACATCAGCCACCATCAAAGGTTTAGGTAAAAAGAAAACATACCTGGATATTTGTTTTTCACCTTGCAGTTCTGGACATCAAACCCTAGAACCGCCATTGAGAGTTAAATCGGAACGGATCTGGGAGAAATCTTGTGAATAGCTTCGATCGCCAGAGAGAGAGAGAGCGCAAATGGAGGCGGATAGAATGAGATGAGATGTGAAACCCTATAATTTGATTTGTGTACCCAGTGTTTTTTGTTTGAGTGAGTGTATAATTGGAATCGGAAAGTGAATTCAATTTTGATTTTCATGTGCTTTAAATACTTGTACTTCATGCTTTAAAGTTGTTTTAAGTAAAGTGGCAAATGATCTTAAGTTGTCCTTCATATATGCTTATTATATAGAGTATAGAAAACCTATACGAGTTGTGGGTACTTAGAGAATTTGGTCTTACGGAAGATTTTTTCAAAAAAAAGATTTATCAAAAACCCTAAAAAATAAAAAAAAAACTTGTTTTTTTTTCATTTACGGCAGTCGTAAATGCTGTAAAATGTAATGTCATGCTTATGTCATCACCATTTTACAGGTACTGTAAGGGCCGAAAAACACCACTTCGAAATTTTTATTATTTTTTACGGTAGTATTTTCTAACATTTTAATATAGTGGTGTAAAAAAATGGGGGCAAAACTCGCATGGGAAGGTCGAGTTCTATAAGTTCTCACAACTCGAAGGGTTTTTCTCTTGATCTTAATCCTATATAGGGGAAAGATAAAATGAAAACCCACTTGAGTTGAGAAAACTCAAGAAAACTGAATTTTTGTAATTTTTATAAAAAAATCCACTCGGTGTTTTTTTTTGTTACAAAACGTTCATTAACATGTAACTTACATTCCTTATTTTTTTAGAAAAAATAAAAATGTTACATAGAGTTTTCTTGAGTTTTCTCAACTTAAGTGGGTTTTCATTTTATCTTTCCCCTGTGTATATATATATATATATATATATATACAGCAACAAAAGCACAAGTAACAAATGATTAATATGAACACTTTTATAACAAGGAATACCTGCAGTGGAACAACCATATGGGGTTTTAGGTATACCTTCGGGGTTTTTGATAGAGGAACGTATGTAACACCCAAATAGTGCATTAAAGCGAAAACAGGTCAAGTATACTCACTGTGGGTGCGTTTTAGGAGAGAGTATACTTGACCCGTTTTCGATTAATGCACTATTTGGGTGTTACATACGTTCCTCTATCAAAATCACTTCACAACTCAAAATGTCTATCACACGCGAATAATCTGATTATGTATGCTCTATACGTGATACTAGAAACATGTGACTAGGACTTATTTTCATTAACTTGCCTCCTTATCTAGTATGGTACTATAGTGTGGCTTACACCCGACATGGTCTAGTTAGGATGGACGCGCAAGCCTTCTCACGGTAGTTAGCATGAGAAATAAGCCTATGTTTATCTGTGTGATATGTTTTGGTGTATCATGATATATAATTAGATTATCTCGCGAACGGTTTCTCTATCATGCTAGTATTACTAAAACATGTATGCTCACATTTACTTAATTGTATTGACTTGTATTTTAACGTATGTAATAGGTTGAGGATTTATCTTGGATGCTTGGATTTAGTTTTGCTTAGTTTAGTTTGTTTTGTTTAGTTTCCAAATGTAATAAACCTAGGGAAAATCAAACCTTATTGTTTTATGGGAAAATCATGTATTTCATGACATTGTTGATGACGTATTGTTTAATAGTATGGGATATTAGACGTTAAAATATTGTTGATTAAATAGTGTTATGGAAATTTCTCGTGAGACAATCTGGTCGCCTAGTACCACTAACCCTGATGTTTCCGCCATCGGTTGGGGTGTGACAGATTGGTATCAGAGCAGCCCATAACCTTAGGATAATAGGTAGAATTGCCATGATTCGACCTAGTAGCATGTTTAAGTACCCGATTGACCTATCTTTGACTTAAATGTTAAACTACTTGCCATAATGCTTAAATGTGTCTTTCCTAAGTCTAACACAATATACACGCTTGGAAACGCTCGTATCACACAAAACGGGTGACCAAGTCGAGATTAGGTGTGAAAACCGAGAACTCTCGATGAGATCATTCACTCCGCGCATAATCTCTATCGCACGAGATACCTTCGTTGAGTTAGGAGTGATATCCAAACCTCGACAAAAATCTCCATTTCTATCTAGTGGAACTCCCGAATCGATCGGTGAGTGAACCCACAACCAGGAATGAAGTTGTTCAGTTAGGGGTGAAACCCGCATCTTAATAACTAATTCCGCTCTTCGATTTTCAATCTCACCAAAGTCTCGATTATTTTGATGACTCGGAACACGATGTAACTGGAAGGATAAGTGCCGTTAACCGTTGTACGGCGAGAGCATTTGTCTACTAGGCAAATCGTGTGTCCGAACTCAGAGAATTTTCGAATCACTTTGGGTAGTCAACGTCTCAAAACCCCGGACACTCCCAATTGATTTAAGCTTATATCGTCGATTTACGCATCATCGAGTTTATTATTATTTATGTGTTTAAAATATTGAGAATTTTCGCTTTATTCGATTTCTCGCTTAATTATTTATTCCTCGCATTATCGATTTCTCGACTTATCGCTTTACTCTCCATAAAACGCATGCACAACTCGCACAGCTCTCGTAATCTAAAACGCTAATTAATGCACCAACCAAACTAATCGCTTAACCCGCTTACGCCTATGAGGTCATGTGTGCCTCATGCACAATGTTACTCGCTTATATCTCGCTTATATATCGCTTATATCTCGCTATTATATCGCATCTCGAACGCGCTATGCTTTACTTATAAGAAGGTGAATACGTGCAAAATATGTGCTTACGTGGATTATGTGCTTACGTGCCTACGTGTTATGTGCTTATGTGCCTACGTGTTTGCCTGCCTACGTGTTTAGTTGCCTATGTGTTTAAGTGCCTTGTATGAACAATAATAATAAATATTTTAAACATAAACTTATTATAATCGAATCTCATCCTATATATAAGTATTCTTGCCAAAGGATCAGAGGCATTATCAAGCGGTTATGAGAAGTTCCATGTAGGATTTAGTATTGTCTTGGTTGAAATTTGTGTTACATTTATATCATCTCGCCATTTAAAGAAATTGGATTGTGTTCTATTTCTACATAAACTAACCTCTCCATCATAACAAACGAGAGAGGAACTGTCACCATTCAAACATGTATGCTATCAGAATGTGGACTCAAATATTGGTTGTTGTGTTTATTTATGTTCTAGAGTTACATCATAGAACCAATCATAACTCACTGATAAAATCAATGAAAATTTGACAAGAATATGGTGGATACGCCGCTGATACTTCCTATATATAAGTATTCTTGTCAAAGGATCAGAGGCATTGTCAGGCGGTTATGAGAAGTTCTATGTATGATTTAGTAATTTCTTGGTACATTGGTTGTGGCGTTTATTTATGTTTAGAGTCACATCATAGAACCAATCATAACTTACTGATAAAACCAATGAAAATTTGACAAGAATATGGTGGATACGCCGCTGGTACTTCCTATATATAAGTATTCTTGTCAAAGGATCAGAGGCATTATTAGACGGTTATGGGAAGTTCCATGTAGGTTGTAGTATTAGAAATTTTGTTTTAGGATATAACCCTATCCTTCCAAACATATCAAAACTCTTACGCATGATATCATATTTAGTGAATCAACTCTGCTTATCAATATTTTTACCGTAGGCAACAAAAAGCGATTCCTGTAGCAGGGTACTTAACCCTTACAAGGAACGTTACCGCCTCAAACAAAAACTTAAACTCTTACTCTTTTTCTAAGCATGTAACTGTCAAACTAAACACCATCCTTTTTAGACAAATATATCACTACTTAAATTTCGGGACGAAATTTCTAAAAAGCAGGGGATACTGTAACATCCGTCAAAAACCGGATTTACCAAACCCGCTCCGTTTATTAACCGAACAATCAGTTAAAAATTTCTTTGCGTATTTAATGCCCAAATTATTTTTAAACAATACATAATTAATAAGTATATTGGAATATATAATTTATATTTGAAAAAGTATTAAAAATAGTGGTTTAAAAATAAAAGGCTTCTGCCGGGTTTCGAACCCGGGTCAGCCAGCGATTTCAGCAAAGACTTAACACTCATCCATCAAACCACTTTGCGCCATTGGTGTTTCTTGTTCAATAATGGAAACAATTAATTCATAACATAAATATCGAATTCAAAACCGACGTGCCCAATCGCAGTCGTCGGAAATCCCGACGATTTCGCCGAGATTGGACGGTTACTTCAGTTTTAACTGAAGCCTTAACTATGACATCGGTTATAACCGACGTCTGAACCCGCGACGCAAGTCATAACCGCCGGAAAACGTAATGACCGACGAATCAAGACGGAAATCGGACTAAATTCGTCAATGTTCTGCCCTATAAATACCACCTCAAACCTCTGCTAGCTTTTTCGCTCACAATCACACTTTTTCCCGACATAATTTCCCTCGCCGGATAACTTCTGCAACTCGCCGGAAAACCGAGCCTTTCACCTCTGAGCCTTACTGAACACCTAGAACTCATACCAAAGCCACCCACACTCATCTCAAGCTCCCTGAAGACCCTCTGCCGCAGGACACACGTCGCCGGAATAATCTGCTGTCGTCGGAGTTTCGCCGGCGATGTCACACCCCGACCCGCAGCAGAATAAGAGTCGGGGCATAATTGGGTTATCACCAAAGCTCATGATGTTTACTAATATGTTTCATATTTATTAAATCCAAATTACATTTCAATGTTCCAAGTCAAATTCATACAATACAAGGAAAGGAAAAATTAACTAAAACAAATCCATATTCTAAACTGGTTTATTCTTCTAGCCGCCCTATATGTTTCTTGCTTCAACTTGATCACCTGTATCATGTGTAAAAATGGGAAATTTTGGGTCAACAAAAGTTGGCGAGTGAACCTCGTTAAAAACATTTGTTATCGATTCATTATTGTAATTTATTTAGGAAAATTGTGCAATAATCATATACGAACAAATGTATGTAAACATAACAATCACACACCACCTAGCTTAAGCATGAAATAAGAATGACAATGTATATGTTGGCAACGTCCCGTTCACGCTCATAGGTAATGGGGAACGGACGGCCTATGCTAATGTATGTGAGATCAAGGCTCAATCAAATGGAGCCGATCTTATGTTGGCAACGCCTGGTTCACGCTCATAGGTAATGGGGAACAGCTCACGCTCATAGGTAATGGGGAGCGGCGGCCTATGAAATGTATGTACTGAAATGATAAAATTATTCTAAACTTTAACCACACAAACAAAGGTTACATATTGAATACACATGATCATGAATATGATGGATGCACAAGTGTTTAATTAAAATAAATAAATAGCGACACATGATACACCCCAAAATGTGATTAAAACGGGGAATTGGTAGAGATTCACTCACATTGGGTGCGTTTGTTTGAAGATGTTGAATGCGCACGAGTTTAGGAGATTGATCGACGAGAGATAACTAACCAAATAAATAACAAAAAGGTACGGTAAGTATGTGGATTTTATTAACTATTTTAATAGGGTTTTTGGGTATATTTTTGTGAGTTTAAGGCTACATTCTAACTTTGAAAACGTTATTTTAAAGTATTTTTAATTGATTTTTAAATTAAATAAATAAATGAAAATAAATAAAAAAAATGTTGACTTTGACCATTGACCGAGACTGTTGACCGTTGACCGGTTCGGTCAGTTCTATTGTTGCACTGAGTGAGGTTCGAACCGGTGACCTCCCGTACGCGTGCACGCAGCTCTACCAACTGAGCTACGTGTCTAACCCGAAATAATTCTGTTTTTAATTATACTTATATACTATTTAGTTTAATCCGAAAATCATTTATTTTTAAAAAGATTTTAAACGTATCGGACCGGTGCTGACCACAGGTCTCGAACCCGGGACCTGTGAGTTAGCGTACACACAGTCCACCGCTGGACTGTGTGTCTAACCTGGTTATTAACTCGGTTTTTATTATACTTAACATGGTTTGTGAGTTAACCCGGTTCAGTTAAAAAGGAAATTTTTTTATTTCGAGAGAGTAAAGCTGGGACAGGATTCAAACTCGCGTCGCATGTGTGTTTGTTGCACACAGTCCACCGCTGGACTGTGTGTCTAACCCGTTTATGAAACTGATTTTAATTACTCTTATGTTATAACCCGACTTCGCCTTCTCCGTTAAACTTTACCCAGAAACAAAGTCCGACTGATTGGACTGATTTATGCCTAATCTGGTTTTTAAACTTTATAAGTAATTTAAAGGTAACGAATGGAGAGAGTTTGGGGGAAAAGATGTACCGATCAGTGTTGTTCACAGAATTCCGGCAGAGGTCCGTCGGTTCTGAAAGTGAACTCTGGCTGTCGAAATCAATTAACAATTCTGTTCGATTACTTATGAAGTTGAGGTACTTAATCAAAGTTTAACAGAAGTTTGAAAGCTCATACCAGTTATCGGTGTGTTTCCGAAAGTTTCGGAAATTTTCCGGCGAAGGTAGGAATTTAGACACACGTTGACTGGGATTGATTCTGATGGTGGAGTTATGTTAGTGACAGATTAATCAAATGATTGAAACAGAAAGAGTCGAAAGAATTACCGTGTGGATGTGAGACTCGGTTTTCCAGCGATTTGCAGGTATTTTCCGGCGAGTGAATTTTCATCGAGAAAGGGTGCGATTTTGAGCGAAAAGGCTACCAGTGGATTGTGGGTGAATTTATAGGGAAGAATCGAGATGTATAGAGTCGGATTTCAGTCTCAATTCAAAGTCAGCCGTTCTCCGGCGGTTACGACTGATGTCGCGGGTTCAGACGTCGGTTATAACCGTCGTCAAAGTAAATTCTTCGGTTAAATTGGACGAAAACGTTAATTATCGGCGAAGTCGTCGGGATTTCCGACGACTGCTAATTGGGCGCGATTTTGACTGGATTTGACTTCCGTGTTTTATTATTTGAATTAACTGCTTTGATATGATAACAAATAACTAAAGTGGCGGAGTGGTTGATGGTGTGAAGGTTAAGGCTTTGGGGATTTCCGGCTGACCCGGGTTCGACTCCCGGCAGCCGGTTTTCCTTTTTAATTAATTTATTTTTATTTTTTTACAATTATAATTTATATCTTCTAATTTGTTTATTAATTATGTATCGTTTAAAATTAAAATAAGTCACAAATAAACAAAAAAAATTTAAAACTGATTGTTCGGTTTTTAAACGAAGCGGGTTTCGAAAACCCGTTTTTCGACGGATGTTACAGTATCCCCTACTTTTAGAAATTTCGTCCCGAAATTTAAGTAGTAGTAGTAGCTACAGGAAAAAGATGTGGGTATTTCTCGCGCATTGAGTCTTCACGTTCCCAAGTAAACTCAGGTCCTTGTTTTGACTCCCAGCGTACCCTGACAATTGGGATGCGGTTTCTTCTTAAACGTTTTTCCCCGAGGTCCATAATCTCTACTGGTCTTTCAATGAAATGCATAGATTCATCGACTTGAATGTCTTCTAGAGGAATATGGAGATTTTCATCGGCGAGGCACTTCTTCAAGTTCGATACGTGGAATGTGGGGTGAATTCTGTTGAGTTCCTCCGGTAAGTCAAGCTTGTAGGCTACGGGTCCTACCCTTTCGAGTATCTTGAAAGGACCTACGTAACGTGGTGCTAGCTTGCCTTTTTGGCCAAAACGAATTACTCCCTTCCACGGCGATACTTTTAAAAGTACTTGGTCGCCAACGTTAAACTCTAAGGGCTTTCCTCGCTTGTCAGCATAGCTCTTTTGACGACTTTGTGCCGCTAAAAGGTTGTTTCGGATTTGATGAATCTTGTCGGTTGTTTCTTGTATTAATTCTGGACCGGTGATTTGAGCTTCTCCAGTTTCGTGCCAACATATAGGTGATCGGCACTTACGACCATATAATGCTTCGAAAGGTGCCATGCCGATACTTGAATGAAAGCTGTTGTTGTACGAAAATTCAACTAGTGGTAGGTGAGCGTCCCAATTCCCTTTGAAGTCTATGACACATGCCCGAAGCATGTCTTCAAGAGTTTGAATGGTGCGTTCAGATTGACCATCAGTCTGGGGATGATAAGCGGTGCTGAGATCTAATCGTGTACCCAAAGCGACTTGTACAGCTTGCCATGTTCGTGAAGTGAAACGACCATCACGATCTGATATAATGCTTAACGGTACACTATGACGGCTTACGATTTCACTGATGTAGATACGAGCTAGCTTCTCATTCTTGAAGTCTTCGCGAATCGGAATGAAGTGAGCTGATTTTGTAAGACGATCAATGATTACCCATATAGTGTCGTAACCACCAGAAGTGCGAGGTAACCCGGTAATGAAGTCCATGGTTATGTTTTCCCACTTCCATACAGGTATTTCAGGTTGGACCAGAAGTCCTGAGGGTCTTTGGTGTTCAGTTTTCACTTTAGAACAGGTAAGGCACTTGGAAACAAAAACAGCAATCTCCTTCTTCATGCCAGGCCACCAGTAGGTGTATCGAAGGTCCTGATACATCTTGTCGGCTCCTGGGTGTACAGAGTATCGTGTTTTGTGCGCCTCTTTCATAAGGGTATCGCGAAGGTTGTTGTGATCAGGAACCCATATGCGATCTAGGTAATACAGGATGCCGTCAGATTTTGTTTCGAGTTTGAGTTCTGCTCCGCAAGATAACTCATTGCGTATGTCGTATTCTGTTATGGAAACATGTTGAGCTTCTCGGATTTGGTCTTTGATGTTGGACATGATTTGCGAACATAGGAGACGAATGGAGTTCGCATAACCCTTTCGACTGAGTGCATCGGCAACCACATTTGCTTTGCCAGGATGATACCGAATTTCACAATCGTAGTCATTAAGAAGTTCAACCCATCTTCGTTGCCTCATATTCAGCTCCTTTTGGTTAAAGATATGCTGGAGGCTCTTGTGGTCAGTGTAAATTTCACACTTGGTACCATAGAGGTAATGTCTCCATATCTTAAGAGCGAACACAACGGCTCCAAGTTCTAGGTCGTGAGTAGTGTAGTTCTTCTCATGAGTTTTAAGCTGCCTAGAAGCATAGGCTATCACTTTTCCCCTTTGCATTAAAACACAGCCTAATCCCTGTCCTGATGCGTCGCAATAAACTACAAAGTCATCGCAACCTTCGGGGAGTGTGAGTATAGGTGCGTCACAAAGCTTTTGCTTAAGGGTTTGGAAGGCTTCTTCTTGTTTAGGTCCCCATGCGAAGGGTTTTCCTTTATGTGTCAAAGCCGTGAGTGGTACAGCGATACGAGAGAAATTTGATATGAAACGACGATAGTAACCAGCCAAACCAAGGAAAGATCTTACTTCGGTTGGGGTACGTGGCGCTTGCCATTCTTGTACTGCTTTGATCTTTGCGGGGTCGACATGAATTCCCTTGTCATTGACGACATGCCCAAGGAACTGTACTTCTTTTAACCAAAATTCGCATTTGGAGAATTTAGCGTAAAGCTTTTCGGTTCTCAAGAGTGTGAGGATGAGTCGAAGGTGTCGTTCATGATCAGTCTTAGACTTTGAGTAAATGAGAATATCGTCGATGAAGACTATAACAAAGCGATCAAGATAGGGTTTGCAAACTCTGTTCATTAGGTCCATGAAGACGGCTGGAGCGTTGGTTAGACCAAATGGCATAACCATGAACTCATAGTGGCTGTAACGAGTTCGGAAGGCGGTCTTTGGGACGTCTTCTTCATGTACTCTAAGTTGGTGATAGCCCGAACGAATGTCGATCTTTGAAAAACAAGTGGCACCCTCGAGTTGGTCTAGGAGATCATCGATGCGAGGTAAAGGATAGCGATTTTTGACCGTTAATTTGTTGAGTTCCTCGTAATCGATACACATGCAAAACGTCCCATCTTTCTTCTTTACAAACAGAACAGGTGCACCCCAAGGCGATGAGCTAGGACGTATGAATCCCTTGTCGGTCAGTTCTTGCAACTGACTGGCCAGCTCTTGCATCTCGGATGGGGCTAACCTATAAGGAGATTTCGCGACAGGTGTAGCGCCAGGTATAAGATCGATGCAGAATTCGACTTCTCTCTTGGGAGGAAGTTCTGAGATGTCGTCGGGGAAAACTTGAGGGAATTCTTTCACTACAGGTATGTCTTCGAGTTTCTTCTCTTTATTTCCCTTCTTGACCACGTGAGTTAGAAATGCTACGTAATTCTTGCGGAGATATTTTCGGGCTTGAAGACAGGACATCAGCTTGAGTCTTTTCGAAGAGGTTTCTCCAAAGATTCGTAGAGTTTGACCGTCTGCAAGAGGAATGCGAATGAACTTCTCACGGCATACTACTTCAGCCTGATGTTGGCTGAGCCAGTCCATGCCGATTATAATGTCAAAACTTCCCAACTTCATAGGAATGAGGTCAACAGGAAAGTCGTGATCGTTTAGAGTAAGGGTACAGTTTCGGATAATGGAGTTTAATGTGACCGGTTTTCCGTCAGCAACTTCTACCGTTATGGATTCCATAAGTTTATCACGAGTTTGGTTGAGGATAGGTTCAAATTCTAAGGACACAAAACTCTTATCCGCGCCAGTATCAAATAACACGGATGCATAACTACCATTGACGAGAAACGTACCGTTAACCACGTTGTTGTCGGCCCTAGCTTGGTTGGCGTTGATGTTGAATGCTCTTCCTCTAGCAGGTGGAGGAGCTTGGTTAGCTTGATCCACCGGATTTGCTTGAGCTTGAGCATGTATGATGTTCACCAAGCGTGGACACGTGTTTCTAAAGTGGTTTGGGTCTCCACAATTGTAGCAAGCCCGCATGGGTTGCATCATGGGGTAGTTGGGTTGATAGTAGGTTTGGGTTGTATGTTGCGTAGGTGGTGGTAGTAGGGGTTGTTGGGTTTGACCCATTATTTGATGGTGGGTTTGAGTTGTGGGTTGGTTGCGGTTCATTCGTTGCAGTGAGCGGCAGGCTTGGATGGTGTGACCTGCACGGCCACAGCCGGTGCAATATTGACAGGGGTATTCGGGGGAGTGATGGTATTGACAACGGGTGCACTTTGGGTAAGGGCTAGAGTATTGCCTTTTGTATGGAGCGGGTGAAGGAGCAACTTGTGTGATGGGCGCAGCAGAGATTGGGGAGTTTGTTTGGGTGACAGCAAAATTTCTGGCATTTCGTTTCCTCTTGTTTGAAAATTTTGAGGAGGAGGTGGAATGGTTGGAAGTTTGGCCCTCAACGGGGGCTTTCTTTTTCTCCTCTTTGAACTTACCGTTTCTGATGCGGTTCTCGGTAAGTTCAGTGGCTAATTCTATAGCAGCTTCGAGGGTTGCAGGCGAAGTGCTGAGGACTGAATCTTGAATCTTCGAGGGGAGGCCTCGAATATAGTGTTCAACCAAACGGTATACTGGGGTGAACAAGTTAGGAACCATCTGGTTCAGCTCCAGGAATCTTTTGTTGTAGGAAGTATGATCCCCTTCCTTTTGCTTCAGCGAGTGGAATTCGTCTTCCAACTTCTTGAGTTCGCTTCTTGGGCAGAAGCGTTTTGTCATCATTTCCCTTAACTCTTCCCAGGTTAAGGCCATAGCGTCTTCAACTCCTCTTTTACCCTTCTCGATGTTCCACCAGGTCAGGGCTACCCCAAATAATCTCCCGGTTGCGTAACGTACCTTGCGATCCTCGGGACAATCGCAATTTAGGAAGGTGTTTTCCATTTCCTCAAACCAGTGGAGGAGAGCGGTGACACCTTCGGTCCCTTCGAACTTTGGGGGATCGCAAGACTTGAAGTGCTTGTAGGAGTACTTCTTAGAGGAAAGGTTGTCGATGTTTTGGTCCTCTTGATTGGGTGGGTTGACAGGATTCGCGGTGAGAGCTTGCTGGACTTGAATTACAATATCAGGAAGTACCGCGGCCATTTGTTTCGCAATCTGAGTGGCCAAACGTTCGTTTGACCTTCCTGACTTTCGTCCTCCACGTAGCTGCCTAGCCGACATCTACAGGAACATACATAGGAAGATTGTGAGTTTATGGAGTCTTTTTAGGTGTCATGTGTCTTAAAGAAAATGAAAATAACATAAATATCAATAATGCAACTACATCCATAGGATGTCTTGGGTTTGCTCATGTTGGGCCTCAAATGTCCCCCATACCTTCACCTGTATAGTCATGTGGGCCCCCATGACTATTGGCTTGGTAGGATTCACATTAGTATTGGCGATTTAACACTCGCATGACCCGAATGAAAACCACAAAATATGTTTACGAGATGTATGGTCGGAATGTGTCCAGGTGTAGACACAATGACAACTCAAAGTGGGGTTAGCTCACACGACGTTTGGTATAGCATGCTTTGGCCTAATAGGTACTTCGTACTCTCATCGTTAGTCCCCAGGTAGGCAAACTGGTCCTTTATTTTGGATTTATACGAAAGCTAAGCCTAGACAGGACGTTCCGACTACCGGTACTTGTACCCTTCCAGTTACTACATGCCCGTCATGAGAACTCACTTTGATGAGATTTGAAAATACAAAAATCATTGTAAAAGCAATCATGAAAATGATGTGATGTGTGCTTTCATGGATATGATATGTTATGAGAATATGATTCATGATAAGCATTATATGATAATATATACTTATGAACATGGTTGCATAACATTGAATGTAACAATAAACATAAAGCATATAAACATCATGAATTTTGCATGTAACACACAAAAATTTAAAATTTCTAAGCAACTATAGTATAGGCTCTAAGGGTCTAATAACCTATCCTATATCCCTATAGTCATGGCTCTGATACCAATCTGTCACACCCCGACCCGCAGCGGAATAAGAGTCGGGGCATAATTGGGTTATCACCAAAGCTCATTATGTTTACTAATATGTTTCATATTTATTAAATCCAACTTACATTTCAATGTTCCAAGTCAAATTCATACAATACAAGGAAAGGAAAAATTAACTAAAACAAATCCATATTCTAAACTGTTTATTCTTCTAGCAGCCCTATATGTTTCTTGCTTCAACTTGATCACCTGTATCATGTTTAAAAATGGGAAATTTTGGGTCAACAAAAGTTGGCGAGTGAACCTCGTTAAAAACATTTGTTATCGATTCATTATTGTAATTTATTTAGGAAAATTGTGCAATAATCATATACGAACAAATGTATGTAAACATAACAATCACACACTACCTTGCTTAAGCATGAAATAAGAATGACAATGTATATGTTGGCAACGTCCCGTTCACGCTCATAGGTAATGGGGAACGGATGGCCTATGCTAATGTATGTGAGATCAAGGCTCAATCAAACGGAGCCGATCTTATGTTGGCAACGCCTGGTTCACGCTCATAGGTAATGGGGAACAGCTCACGCTCATAGGTAATGGGGAGCGGCGGCCTATGAAATGTATGTACTGAAATGATAAAATTATTCTAAACTTTAACCACACAAACAAAGGTTACATATTGAATACACATGATCATGAATATGATGGATGCACAAGTGTTTAATTAAAATAAATAAATAGCGACACATGATACACCCCAAAATGTGATTAAAACGGGGAATTGGTAGAGATTCACTCACATTGGGTGCGTTTGTTTGAAGATGTTGAATGCGCACGAGTTTAGGAGATTGATCGACGAGAGATAACTAACCAAATAAATAACGAAAAGGTACGGTAAGTATGTGGATTTTATTAACTATTTTAATAGGGTTTTTGGGTATATTTTTGTGAGTTTAAGGCTACTTTCTAACTTTGAAAACGTTATTTTTAAGTATTTTTAATTGATTTTTAAATTAAATAAATAAATGGAAATAAATAAAAAAAAATGTTGACTTTGACCGTTGACCGAGACTGTTGACCGTTGACCGGTTCGGTCAGTTCTATTGTTGCACTGAGTGAGGTTCGAACCGGTGACCTCCCGTACGCGTGCACGCAGCTCTACCAACTGAGCTACGTGTCTAACCCGAAATAATTCTGTTTTTAATTATACTTATATACTATTTAGTTTAATCCGAAAATCATTTATTTTTAAAAAGATTTTAAACGTATCGGACCGGTGCTGACCACAGGTCTCGAACCCGGGACCTGTGAGTTAGCGTACACACAGTCCACCGCTGGACTGTGTGTCTAACCTGGTTATTAACTCGGTTTTTATTATACTTAACATGGTTTGTGAGTTAACCCGGTTCAGTTAAAAAGGAAATTTTTTTTATTTCGAGAGAGTAAAGCTGGGACAGGATTCGAACTCGCGTCGCATGTGTGTTTGTTGCACACAGTCCACCGCTGGACTGTGTGTCTAACCCGTTTATGAAACTGATTTTAATTACTCTTATGTTATAACCCGACTTCGTCTTCTCCGTTAAACTTTACCCAGAAACAAAGTCCGACTGATTGGACTGATTTATGCCTAATCTGGTTTTTAAACTTTATAAGTAATTTAAAGGTAACGAATGGAGAGTGTTTGGGGAAAAGATGTACCGATGAGTGTTGTTCACAGAATTCCGGCAGAGGTCCGTCGGTTCTGAAAGTGAACTCCGGCTGTCGAAATCAATTAACAATTCTGTTCGATTACTTATGAAGTTAAGGTACTTAATCAAAGTTTAACAGAAGTTTGAAAGCTCATACCAGTTATCGGTGTGTTTCCGAAAGTTTCAGAAATTTTCCGGCGAAGGTAGGAATTTCGACACACGTTGACTGGGATTGATTCTGATGGTGGAGTTGTGTTAGTGACAGATTAATCAAATGATTGAAACAGAAAGAGTCGAAAGAAACCGTGTGGATGTGAGACTCGGTTTTCCGGCGATTTGCAGGTATTTTCCGGCGAGTGAATTTTCGTCGAGAAAGGGTGCGATTTTGAGCGAAAAGGCTACCAGTGGATTATGGGTGAATTTATAGGGAAGAATCGAGATGTATAGAGTCGGATTTCAGTCTCAATTCAAGGTCAGCCGTTCTCCGGCGGTTACGACTGATGTCGCGGGTTCAGACGTCGGTTATAACCGTCATCAAAGTAAATTCTTCAGTTAAATTGGACGAAAACGTTAATTATCGGCGAAGTCGTCGGGATTTCCGACGACTGCTAATTGGGCGCGATTTTGACTGGATTTGACTTCCGTGTTTTATTATTTGAATTAACTGATTTGATATGATAACAAATAACTAAAGTGGCGGAGTGGTTGATGGTGTGAAGGTTAAGGCTTTGGGGATTTCCGGCTGACCCGGATTCGACTCCCGGCAGCCGGTTTTCCTTTTTAATTAATTTATTTTTATTTTTTTTACATTTATAATTTACATCTTCTAATTTGTTTATTAATTATGTATCGTTTAAAATTAAAATAAGTCACAAATAAACAACAAAAATTTAAAACTGATTGTTCGGTTTTTAAACGAAACGGGTTTCGAAAACCCGTTTTTCGACGGATGTTACAGGCGAAACAGAGGAGTCCAGTTCGGTATACCTTACACTTAATCTATTATTCTTTTTATTAATCGCACATGTAATTAAGCGCAACACACTAAAAGAACTTGATTAGAATCGATGAACCAGTCAGACTCCGGTTCTGGTTAAGTCTTACGAAGAAGACGAAGTTCAGTGTTATATAAGTATAATTAAAATAAGATATATCTCGGGTTAGACACACAGTCCATCGGTGGACTGTGTGCAAATAAAACACGCTTACGTCCCGAGTTCGATTCTTGTCCCACGCACACTCGCCTTAATAAAAATGTTCCTTTTTTTAGCCGAACCGGATTCACTGCGGTAGATGTTAAGTTTAATAAAAACCGGAATAAAAACCAAGAAAGACACACAGTCCAGTGGTGGACTGTGTGAACGTTTAAATCACATGTCACGAGTTCGAGTCCAGACTACCGCAGCGGTCCGGACAATTATCAAACTTTTTATTTAAAGCAGAAACGAAATTACTTAGTTTGTATATAAGTATAATAAAAATCAGATTATTTAACAAGTTAGACACACAGTCCAGCGGTGGACTGTGTGTTAACCTAACCCACAGGTCCCGGGTTCGAGACCTGTGGAGAACACCAGTTCGATGCATTAAAATCGTTTTTAAAAATAAATGATTTTCGGTTTATACAATTAGTATATAAATATAATAAAAAATATAAATATTTCAGGTTAGACACGTAGCTCAGTTGGTAGAGCTGCGTGCACGCGAACGGGAGGTCTCGGGTTCGAGCCTCACCCGGCGCACACAATTACACAGTCTGACCGGTCAACAAGTCAACAAGTCAACGGTCAACGGTCGCAAAAAGTCAACATTTTTTATTATTTTTATTTATTTATTTTATTTAAAAATCAATTAAAAATACTTACAAATAACATTTTTAAGGTTAGAAAATAGCCTTAAACTCACAAAAATACATCCAACAATCCTACTAAAATTGATTAATAAAATCCGTTTACTTACCGAACCATTATGCCATTATCTAGGTTAGTTTCACTCGTGGTTAAAACCAACTTCGTGCGTATTCAACATCATCAACCGAACGCACCCAATGTGAGTGAATCTTACAACTCCCCTTTTTAATTACACGTTTTGGGGTGTGTCATGTGTCACCAAAATTAACTCGTTTATTTAAACTTGTGCAATACCATATTGTGATCTAAACTTAGATTGTATATTGTTTGTAGTTATGTATTTCCTATTGTCAAGTTATATGCAATTCATTCATGATTGTAAATTTCCCATTAAATTGTAATGAATATGAAACGTTATAATAAATGTCATGAGCTTTGATGATAACCCAATCATGCCCCGATCACCTTTTCCGCTGCGGGTCGGGGTGTGACACACACGAGATGCAAAAGTTCGAGAATGAGTTTTGGGGTATAAAGCAAGATGGTCCCGAAAATGCTTGATTCACTGCTCGATTCAAGATTTTTACCATCATCTGTCCCAGCCAAGTTGATACTACTAAGAAAGCTATCAACAAGTATATCCGTGGTTTACCCGAATGTGTCGCGAATTTTGTGAAAGTTGCTCGTGCTACAACCATCGAGGAAACCTACATGCTCGCCGCTGAGATCAATGATCAGCGAGTTCAAGATGGTTATTTTCAGAACCATGCGAAAGTTGCAAATCAAGTTGTTACCGAATCAACTTCTGCTATCGAACCCTCCGGCGATCCGAAGGGAAAGCTTCAGGGACGCAAAAGAGGAAACCCTAGCAAGAATTACGCCGCTGCTACCCCGCTCAACTCTCAGCCTTATCAGGCTCCTGCTCAGGACGCACCCCCAACTAAATGTGCGTACACCGGTCCTCACCCATTGTGCCCTAAGTGCACATATCATCATGTGGTAGGTGGAAACTGCCGCTTTTGCACAAACTGCAATATCTACGGCCACTTTAATGTCAATTGCCGTACCGGCCCTCGTCAACCAGCTCCTCAAGCTCCAGCACTGCCAGTTCCTTAGCGTACTCCCTAGAACAACCAGCAACAACAAGCAGCTCCAAAAGCACGTGTGTGCTACGTGTGTGGTGATCCGAACCACTTTGCAAATGCCTGCCCAAACCGTACCGTGAAACAAGAACCACACCAACAGCAACCCCAACACCAGCCACCACCGCAGCCTCAGCAGCAACAACAAGCTGCGCGTGGAAGAGCTTTCAACCTGAATCACCGCCAGGCCCAGAATGACAACAATGTTGTCAATGGTATGTTCCTCGTAATGGTATTTATGCTTCATGTTTATTTGATACTGGTGCAGATAATTGTTTTGTATCGTTAGAATTCGAAAAGGTTTTCAATGTAAGCGCGCTAAACTCCAAAAGACTTTCGATGTGGAAGTCGCCACCGAAAAATCCGTTACCGTCACCTCCGTCCTACGTGGTTGGTCTCTCGATCTCAACAACCATGTCTTCTCAATCAACCTCATACCTATGCAGTTAGGTAGCTTCGATATCATAGTAGGTATGGACTTTCTTCGTGAAACCATGCTGAAGTTGTATGCTTTGATAAAATGATTCGCTTCCCTCTCCCTAACGATGATCAACTTCATGTCTATGGTGAAACTCCATCAAAGAAGTTGATGCTTTTGTCATGTACTCGAGCACACAAATGCTTGAAAAAGCGATGTGTTGCCTTCCTCTCCCATGTCGTGAACCCGAAGAAAGAAAAGAAGAATTTTAAAGACGTTCCTGTTGTTTGTGAATTTCCTAAAGTCTTTCCTGACGATTTACCTAGTTTGCCCCCTACTCGAGATGTCGAATTCCATATCGATTAAGTTCCTGGAGCTACTCCCGTTGCTAAAGCTCCGTATCGTCTCGCACCATCAGAAATGTGCGAGCTATCAAGCCAACTTCAAGAGCTTCTTGATAAAGGTTTCATACGCCCGAGCACTTCGCCTTGGGGTGCACCCGTTCTTTTCGTGAAAAAGAAAGATTGGACGTTCCGAATGTGCATCGATTATCGTGAACTAAACAAACTCACGATACAGAACCACTACCTTCTTCCCCGAATCGATGACTTATTTGATGAGCTTCAAGGTGCTACTTGTTTTTCTAAGATCAATTTACGTTCTGGCTATCATCAGTTACGCGTGTTGGAAGAAGATATTCCGAAAACCGCCTTCCGTACTCGCTATGACCATTTCGAATTCGTGGTCATACCTTTTGATCTTACAGATGCACCCGCGGTCTTCATGGATTTGATGAACCGTGTGTGTAAAGCTTTCTTAGATCGTTTCGTCATTGTTTTCATTGATGATATCCTTATCTACTCGAAGTCGAGAGACGAACAAGTGCGCCACCTCCGTTTAGTCCTCGAACTTCTCCAAGGAAATCGCTTTTATGCTAAATTCTCCAAATGTGAATTCTGGCTCAAAGAAGTCCAATTTCTCGGCCACATCGTTAATAGTCAAGGGATTCACATCGACCCTGCAAAGATTGAAGCCTTCAAGAGTTAGATTACACCGAAGAATGCTTCCGAAATCCGTTCATCCCTTGGATTGGCGCGGTTTCTACCGTCGATTCATTGACGACTTTTTGAAAATCGTCGTTCCGCTTACCGCTTTAACTCATAAAGACAAACCTTTTGTTTGAGATTCCAAGCAAGTGGAAGCTTTTCAAACTCTCAAGCGTATGCTATGCAACGCTCTTGTCCTCTCTTTACCCGATGGAAACGACGACTTCGTTGTTTACTGCGATGCCTCAAACCTTGGTCTTGGTAGTGTCCTCATGCAACGAGAAAAGGTTATCGCGTATGCGTCTCGTCAACTCAAGATCCACGAGAAAAACTACACAACCCACGATCTCGAACTCGGTGCAGTTGTTTTTGCATTGAAGATATGGCGACACTAACTTTACGGTACTAGGTGTACGGTTTTCACCGACCATAAGAGCCAACGCAGATGGGTTGAACTTCTCGATTACGATTGCGAGATACGCTACCATCTCGGCAAAGCAAACGTCATCGCCGATGCCCTAAGTCGACGAAGCTATGTATATAGTGTTCGTGACTCTCAAGCTTTGAATGATCTCGAAATCATGATTCGCTCTGCCAAATTCGCTTGCTTTAACGAGAATACTTTGGAGGAAGAAATGAAATGTAGTGCCGAAACTCAGCTTGTTGTTAAACCTAACGGTATCTATTACTATCTTGATCGTATTTGGATTCCTAGCCGTGACAATCTTCGTGAATTTCTAATGACCGAAGCTCATAAATCCCAATATTCCATTCACCCCGGTGCCGACAAGATGTACCAGGACCTTCATCCTAAGTATTGGTGGTCAGGCATGAAAAAGGATATCGTCGTTTACGTTTCAAAGTGCTTAACCTGCTCGAAGGTTAAAGCCGAGCATCAAAGGCCCTCTAGCTTACTTGAACAACCCGGAATCCCAATATGGAAATGGGAGAGTATAGCTATGGACTTTATTACGAAACTTCCCCGCACTTCCTCTGGTCACGATAGCATTTGGGTTACCGTTGATCGTCTTACCAAATCCACAGACTTTATTGCTATAGGAGAAGACTTTAAGGTCGAACGGTTAGCTCGAATCTATACCGACGAAGTTATATGTCGACACGGTACACCTCGTGACATCATCTCTGACCGAGACGGTCGCTTTACTTCACGTATCTGGGAGACTTTTCAATCCGCTCTCGGTACTACTCTCAATCTCAGTACCGCTTTTCACCCTCAAACCGACGGTCAGACTGAACGAACGATCCGCACCCTCGAAGACATGCCTTCGTGCGTGTATCATAGATTTCGGTGGTAACTGGGATACGCATTTACCTTTAATTGAATTCTCATACAATAATAGTTATCATACCAGCATTCAAATGGCTCCTTTTGAGGCACTGTATGGAAGAAAATGTCGATCGCCTATTGCATGGCACAAAATCAGAGAAGCACAAATCACCGGTCCCGAGCTGATTCAAGAAACGACAGACACGATCCTCCAGATCAGAGACAATCTCTTGAAAGCTCGGAGTCGTCAAAAGAGTTATGCCGATAAACGTCGCAAGCCCCTGCAGTTCGAAGTGGGAGATCACATTCTCCTAGGTTGCACCTTGGAAGGGAGTGGCCCGCTTCGACAAGAAAGGAAAGCTAGCGCATCGATACGTTGGTCCCTTTAAGATTTTGGAAAGGATCGGTAAAGTAGCCTATCCTCTCGAACTACCGGCGGAACTTAATAACGTTCACCCAACTTTCCACGTGTCTACCCTCAAGAAATGCATAGCCGAAGAGAATCTCCATGTACCTCTCGAAGATCTGCAAATCAACGAGACTCTCCATTTCGTGGAAAAGCTTGTCGAGATCATGGACCGAGAAACCAAGAAACTTCGGCGCTCTCGCATCCCTATCTGGAAGGTCCGACGGGAAGGCAAACGCGGCGAGGAGTTCACTTGGGAATTGGAAAGTGACATGAAAGCCAAGTAACCGCACCTCTTTGTTACAGCCTCTACTTAAATTTCGGGACGAAATTTCCTAAAGTAGAGGAGACTGTAACAACTCTAAATTTCGGTGTTACTTCATTTGCAGTATTATTCCCGTTGTATCTCCATTTGTATTCCGAGATTCGTTTATAAGAAAAGTTTATGTTAATTAATTACAATTAAGTATGTTATATCGCGTCTAATCGCTTATTAATCGCATCGCTAATCTCATCGCATCGCAACTCGCAGTTAATTATATGGTTTTACGTTATTTATGTGTTATGTATGTTGTGGTTATGATTACGCTCGCTATCGCATCGCTCTCACACACTCGAATCGCTAAATCGCACTATTATATCAATTATAACGCTTAATATAACTAATTAATATGAACCGAATCGCCAAACGAACTCTTAACGCGAAATCAACAAACGAAACTTGGTCACCAGGACAAGTTCGGCCGAACTTGACTACCACAAGTTCGCCCGAACTTGCCTGAGACACAATAACCTTCTGTTTTCCACAAGTTCGCTCGAACTTGTACACATATCTACAAGTTCAGCCGAACTTGGCTAACTTCTCTTAAAAATCAAGCAAGTTCGCCCGAACTTGCATGAATCTCATGCAAGTTCAACCGAACTTGCCTACCACCAGTTCCATTTTCGCTTTCTCCTATAAATACTCAGCCTCATTCTCTCATTTGAACTTGCTGCAACCCTGCTCTGAGCTCCCGAAACCCTCTGTTTTCTAAGTAAGAACCAACCCGATTTCAACTACAACAATGTTTATCAACGTTTTACAATGGTTTACAACGATTTTGCACAAGGCTCTGCCTTCGTTTTCATCAAATCTCTTATGTTTACGAAAATCTTCATCTTTATCCATAAAACTTCTGTTTTCCACTCAGATCTATGTTTAGATCTGAGTAAAACCTTTTAAAATACGGACTTTTGGTGATGTTTTATTCATCTCTGATATGAAACGAAGCATTTATCATTCAAGATCCCAGATCTGGAGGCACAAGGACGTTTATGTTAGTTTACACAAGCCAGACTAACCCGATCGAACCACGAGTTCGCCCGGATTAGCCCACACTTTTGTAAAACGGCTGAAAACGCTCTAAAAGACCTCTCCGACCTAAGTTTGCTCAGTAGCACAGGGTTGGAGGGATGAACACTCGATTTCTTCGGCAAAACGACGCGAAAACGCAAGATTTTGGACCCGAAAACGTTAAGTTCGCTTGAGAATCGCCAGCACACCAGGTCAAGTTCGACTGAACTTGTACCCATCTGGGTCAAGTTCGACTGAACTTGGATCTCTCCCTCACAAACCCTTACAAGTTCGCCCGAACTTGCTTACTTTCTTAAGAAACTAAGCAAGTTCGCCTGAACTTGTCATTTCAGTAAGATTTTCTCACAAGTTCGCCCGAACTTGACAAGTTTCCTAGGAAACTTACCAAGTTCGACCGAACTTGACTCAAATCTCACCAAATCCTTACAAGTTCGCTCGAACTTGTATGTTTACATACAAGTTCGCTGAAACTTGCCTACTTCCCAACTCAAACTTAACCGTTTCAGCTTTTCAGAGACTGATGCACTTCTGTTCGCGTATGCAGGCTGATCCGGCGCTCCTCTTCACCTCTCAGCAGTCGTCTACTCTCTCCTAAACGCACCCACAATGAGTATACTTGACCCGTTTTTGCTTTAATGCACTATTTGGGTGTTACATACGTTCCTCTATCAAAATCACTTCACAACTAAAACTGTTTATCACACGCGAATAATCTGACTATGTATGCTCAATACGTGATACTAGAAACATGTGAGTAGGACTTATTTTCGTTAACTTGCCTCCTTAGCTAGTACGGTACTATAGTGTGGCTTACACCCGACGGGGTCTAGTTGAATGGACGCGCAAGCCTTCTCACGGTAGTTAGCATGAGAAATAAGCCTATGTTTATCTGTGTGATATGTTTTGGTGTATCGTGATATATAATTAGATTATCTCGCAAACAGTTTCTCTATTATGCTATTATTACTAAAACCTGTATGCTCACCTTTACTTAATTGTATTGACTTGTATTTTAACGTATGTAACATGTTGAAGATTTAGCTTGGATGCTTGGATTTAGCTTTGCTTAGTTTAGTTTCTTTGTTTTGTTTAGTTTCCAAATATAATAAATCTAGGGAAAATCGAACCTTATTGTTTTATGGGAAAATCATGTATTTCGTGACATTGTTGATGACGTATTGTTTAATAGTATGGGATATTAGACGTTAAAATATTGTTGATTAAATAGTGTTATGGAAATTTCTTGTGAGACAATCTGGTGGCCTAGTGCCACTAACCCATATGTTTCCGCCATCGGTTGAGGTGTGACATTGTTTGTTTTGGGCTAGATTATGTCAAAATAGAGGGTTATTTATGTAAATAGTGAACAAGTTTGCCCGGAATCATAATGTAAGAACAAGTTCGGCCGAACTTGTTCAAGACAAGTTCGCCCGAACTTGATCTCCTCCCAGCGAACTTGTTACACTATATATAGGTGCCATGATGTTTTCATTTGTAACTTCTGCAACTTTGTCACTCTGACGGCAAAGCTCTGCTCAATAAGGATTCGACATGTACTGAACATTATATGATCAATAAACAATGATTAAACTGTAAATCTTGCATATTCGATTAACAGGTCATATAGTTTCCGCCTATACGAACGTTAGATACCAATTGAGGTTCCTATGCTTACAATGGAGCGATCTAACAAGTGGTATCAAAGCCTGGATACCTGAATTGGTGCAATCATTGCAAGATCTACTCTAATTCTACCTCTTTCTACCATTTTTTTCTTCATTTTTCAAAGAAAACAATGAACTCACGGATAAAAGTTGCTAATTTTTGAAGATGTCATGTAAAATACACTTATAGTAAACCCCTGAGAGTTTGGACATCAAATTCAAACGAATTGATGTAAAAAGATCAAAAAACCATGATTTGCAAACTTGATTGGTCGAACTTGAGATCAAGTTCGCCCGGACTTGATTAAAATTCTTTGATTTTAATCAAGTTCGCGTGAACGTGACTGATATTTCAAGTGTTTTTTTTGTGAAGTCCGCTCGAATTTGTTCTATTTTCAAACAAAATTCTATCAAGTTCGCTCGAACTTGATTAAAGTTTGTTGAATTTCAGTAACAAGTTCACCCGAACTTTATAATTTTCTTGAATATCAACATAAGTTCGCCCGAACTTCATCAGGGTGAAATTTTCAAAATTCAAACACAAGTTCGCCAGAACTTGTGTAATCAAAATTTGATTTCTTTCAAACTGCAAGTTCGTCGGAACTTGTTAGTGTACTTATCATTTTTCGAAGTTTGTGAACGTGTGTTTTTCAGTGAAATTCGTCAATTTTCAAGATAGAAGATCTTCACAGTGCATTCATGACTGCTTCAGCTTCAAACGCTCAAATGGTAAATCAAGTGAACATTGACAACGAGATGGGCACGTCTGTAAAGCCTCCAAAACTCATGTGTATGGACGAATATGAGGGATGGAAAGAGAAGTTTATGAATTGGGTCCAAGCTACATATTTCCACAGCTGGGTAGCAATAGAGACTGGTTATACATGGCCCGGAGATGAGAATGACAATGTTATCGACATCAGCAAGTTCTCAACTTTACAGAAAGATGCTTACGTTGCCGAGAAAAAATGATAAGCTTGATCCAACCGTCAGTGAAAGAAGATATTTTAGTGCTTTTACCGGAATTCAAGACTGCATAGGAATTATGGAAATCCTTGAAGAACAAATACCAGGGAAGTGCAGAAATGGTCAAAAGCAAGAAGGCACTGATCATGAAAGAATTTGACATATCTATGATGATTAAAGGGGAAACGATGAAACATATGATCGGAAGATTTTGTCATCTAAAAGTGATCATGAGGAGACACGGACTTGAGAAAACAGAAGAAGAATACATTGATAAGCTAGTTGACGCTTTACCTGAGGGTGAGTGGACGACTTATATCATGGTACTCAAAGAAAGTGCGAGTTGGGAGTTCTTCAAACTATCCACATTCATTGATAAACTGGAAAGGCATGAGATGGAGTTGTTAAAGATAGCCAAATCTAAAAATGCCAACATGACTCAAGATGTAGGGCTGTACTACAAGTCAGGAGCTCAAGATAATATTACTAGCCTGAAAATCCAAACCGCTTTTAGCGGCGAATCTGGATTCTTCGAATCATTTGTCGCAAAGTCAAAATCAATCATATCCTAAATATGATCAGAATCCGCAGAGTTCTTCATATTTAAGCACAGGATCAAATTCTTCATATCAGAATCAAGCAAATCAGAATAATCAATCGAATTCTGATCCAAATGTGTACAAATGCAACATTGCTGTTAATCTAAACAATGTCGTTTCTGAACAAGTTGCCAAACAACACATGGCACTTCTCGCTACAGTGTTAGAATCATATGAAAGCTTGGTGGCAGGGAAGATTGGTAATCCAGAAATGACCGCCGAAGATTATGATCAAGTAGATGAAGAAGAGCTTGAACTGATGGACATCAAATGGTCCTTAGCTTCAATCATTCGGAGGGTTACAAAGTTTGTTGCTCTTACCGGCAGAGATATCGGAAATTCCAGCAACAAATTGGGATTCGACAAAACAAAAGTCACTTGCTTCAGATGCCGACAAAAAGGGCACTTCAAGAGAGAATGCAAGAATCCAGAAGCAACTAGCAATCAAAGTCCATTTGGAGGTGGCAGTGAGTACTACAAGAAGTCACTACATTACAAGCCTTTCCCAAAGAAGGCTCAAGTCAAAATCCAAGAAAAACCAACCAACAACACAGAAAAGGCAATGGTCGCATCAAAAAAAGATGATGGTTTTGACTGGAATTCATATATTGCCAAAAAGACTGGTGTTGCTCTTATGACTGAGATCGTGGAAGACACATCTGCTGAGGATGCAGCCATGGAAACTGCATTACTAGAAGAGTACATGCAACAAGCTAAGGAAGAGGAAATTTATCAGCATACAAAGATGCAGGGTATCCTTTCCCCTAACATGTCTACTAGTTTTGCAGGTTGTTTTGGTGATACTACATCTTTGGAGCATGTTGCTGAGGAAAAACCTGTGGTTGATGAAATGATCAATGTAACCAAAGAAATGAATGAAGAAAACCTTACAGAGATCGCCAACAAGGCCATGATGGCAAATCTAACAAATGTAGGTCCAGAGGTAAAGGTTGTAGAAAAGGAAGTGGTTAAAGTACAAGTTGTCGAGGTTGAGAAACCATGTACAAAATGTGCTGAAACGTGAATTCAATGTGCTGAAAAGTCTCGGATCATAACCGAAATCAATGTGCATAATAATAATTTCAAATACGATTATCGCACAATGAAGGAGGCATATGACAAAATGAAAGATAATTACAGCAGGTTGGATAGAAATAATATTGAACAAGATGATAATATCAGAATGTTAAAAACTACTTTAATGCAAAAACAAAAAGCTATTAACGTATATATAAATAACATTGCTGAAGTAAAACAAGAGCTTCAAGACATGAAAATCGAAACCGAAAAGGTTCGACAACTTTTAAAAAGTTATACACAAAGGCCTACGTCATTGATTACATTCTTCCAACTATTCAGTCGGAAGAAAATGTTCAGAAAGCCAAAGGTAAGAAACGTGGATACTATAGCAATGTTCCACCACCCCTATGTGAAAAGTATTGTCGCAAGAAGGCTGAGGGGATGGATAAAGCACTCAACATTTAACTTTTAACTGAAAAGAAAAATGAGTTGCCTGAGAACATTGATATAACCTACACGAGTGATGATGGCTAAGCAATGGTTAAAAATGTTGTTGAAAAGGTTTTGAATGATTCTAATGATGACAGCTTTGAAAGCGCCAACTCGAGTTCGAACAATTCCGATTCACAATCTGAAGATGACGATACATCATCGGAAGATAGCCTAAGTGATGATCCTAACATTGTCATGTACAAAGTTAAGGGTCCTGATAGACTATACTTCGATGATAGCTTTCCGATTCGGAATGTGAAGGAAGATCAACTTGACAAATTCTTTAAACTCGTTGAAGTATCATCAGAAAATTTGGAAATCAATGAAAAGAAGTTTTACTCCAAATCTAAAAGAAATAACTACCGAAGGAATGGTGATGATTTTCCTGAACATAGGAGAGTTGGGTTGGGTTTGGATGTGGAAGAAGAACCAGTTAAGAAAAAAGTCACCATTTCGCGAATATAAAGATAAAAACATGAAATTCGTATATGGGACAAGCACGGTTCAAGAGAAAAGTTTGATTGGAAAGTAATCAAACAATGAGTTTAAGAAAGCAAAAGAACTTCGAGATAAGGCCAAAGCCACAAGTGGTGTAAAACCCACTAGTGGACATTCTCAAGATGATCGGACTTGCTTCAAGTGCAATGAAGTTGGTCACATTGCGCGCAAGTGTCCGAAATCCAAGCCGGCCTATCTTCGAAAGAAAACAAGTTCAGATGTTGAAATACCTAAGCAACCAAAGTTTGTAAAACCTGTCACAATTCTGAAAAGAAATGATTCTAAACTTGAAGTTAAACCTAAAACTAAATTTGAAAACTCAACTTTCAAGAAAGGTGAAACTTCCAAGACAAATGAATAAAGGTTTTACATAAAAAAGGCAAATATAAAATCACAATCCTGGATTGCTAAGAAGAAATCATCAACATCTGAAGTTACCAAGTCTGAGCTTGTTAAGACTGGTAACAACAAAGAATCTAAGTCTGAGATAAAAACCAAAACTGTCAAACCTTCAAAAGATAAAAAGAAAGTTCAATTTGAAAATGGTAACAACAGTGATATCTCAGATGGAGATTTTGAGGATGATTATGAAGCTTTTTATCCCAAACCCAAGACCAAGAAGGCTTGGGTCACGCTTTTTAACTGAATGATAATGTGTACAGGGGCTCCAGAGATCCGTTCTTTCAAAGTGGATTCTGGATAGTGGAGCGTCAAGGCACATGACAGGGATGAAAGCTCTTCTCTTTGACATCAAGGCTATAAATGGTGGTTATGTTGGCTTTGCCGGTAATCAAGGAAGAAGGATCATCGCTGAGGGAAAACTCTCAAAAATGGAGTAGTATCGTTTGATCGTGTGAACTACATTTCTGAGCTAGAGAACAACCTTCTAAGCATCTCGCAGATTTGTGATAAATAGT
The DNA here is from genome assembly GCA_947069175.1 of Scalesia atractyloides. Taxonomy (NCBI): domain Eukaryota; kingdom Viridiplantae; phylum Streptophyta; class Magnoliopsida; order Asterales; family Asteraceae; genus Scalesia; species Scalesia atractyloides. The sequence goes on along the minus strand of CAMTDV010000005.1, from coordinate 67,197,609 downwards.
TCACAGTTCATTTCAACGACAAAGAGTGCATTATATTAAAGCCGGGCTTCAAAATTCCGGATGATTGGATTCTCATGCGCGCCCCACGCGAAAACGATTTATATGTGCTGGATACGGGTGTCGCTACAACATCATCGAGATCGGCTCAATGTTTTGTCACTAAAGCCACGGAGAAGGATTCTATTCTATGGCATAGAAAAATGGGGCACATTCATTTGAGGAAAATGAATGTTCTGGTTCATAACGATTTAGTAGAGGGGTGAATCTTCGAAGTTTCCACATGACCGATCACTGTCTTGAATGTAAGAAAGGGAAGCAGAAGAAGAAATCACATCCTAAGAAGATTCTGAATTCTATAAAGTTGCCGCTTGAACGTCTTCATGTGGATCTTTTAGGTCCGGTGAACGTTCAAAGTATTTCTAGAGATCTATACTGCTTGGTCGTCACAGATGATTATTCTCGATATTCATGGGCGTTCTTTCAAGAGTCTAAGGATGAAACGTTCGAGAATCTGGTGATTCTCTTCAAGAAGCTCAATATATCATCTGTCTGTCAGACGTATTCGCAGTGACAACGGCACGGAGTTCAAGAACAACAAGATGAAAGAGTATTGCAACGCCAAAGGGATTCTGCACGAATTTAGTGCACCGTATACTCCACAACAAAATGGCATAGCTGAGAGGAAGAATAGAACCTTGATCGAAACAGCAAGAACAATGCTTGTAGACTCGAAACTTCCTGTTAGCTTCTGGAGTGAGACGGTTGCAGCGGCATGCTACACTTTAAACCGGGTCTTAACTGTTAAACCGACTAAAAAGACATGTTTTGAAATGATCAACCAAAGGAAACCAAATCTGAAATATCTAGAGCCATTTGGTGCACCATGTACATTGATTGATCAAGATGGTAAATTTGGAGCCAAATCGCTTGAAGGTTTCTTTGTCGGGTATGCTAGTCCGCTAAGAAGAGTTTATGTTCCCATTTTGAGAAAAGTAATAGAAGCACAACACGTTGATTGCTTTCAGTACACAACTCCTATTCAGAGGAAAGGCGATGCGTGGTTGTTCAATTACCAAGATTCGTGGAAGTCATTCGACTTGCCAGAAGAACCGTCTGATGAAGAACTTGCAGTTCTTTATTATCTTCAACAGTCGGCAAACCAAGAACAGATTATTAGTCCAATTGTGGTTAATCAACCCACGTTGGATACTTCGTCTTCTGGTGCAGGTCCGAGTAATAGTGGTTTTCCGGTTGAACAAGTTTCTGAAGCAGAACCTACTACAACTCCAGCAAATGTTTCCACTGAACCAGGAAATATAACTACAGAGCCCAATACTTCTGAGAATCAGAATTCGACTCTGATGTAGCTCTGACTTATGATGATGATGAAGAATCCTCTTCCGATGAAGAATCCGAGCAGATATCCAACATGTTGAATCAATCTGCTGGCCCAAGCAATCAAAACGAAGCTACATCTAGTGCTCCTAATGTTGAATTAATCGTTGATCTGAATATTACAAATCAGCAAAGCATGGTTGATGTTCCTAGCGAAGAAATGCCATGATCTTACTCATATCATCCTTCAACAAACATTATTGGTGAATTACAGACTGGTGTACGAACGAGAAGTCAAATCAACAAAGCGTTAAGTTGTTTCTATACCCGAGTTACTCCTACTCAAGATTACTGCTACTATTCATGTTTCGTATCTCAAATAGAGCCGAAGACTGTGAATGAAGCTCTGGGTGACGAGAATTGGGTGATAGCAATGCAAGAGGAATTGCTACAGTTTGAGAAACTGGGAGTCTGGAGGCTTGTAGACTTACCACCGAAGCAGAAAGCAATAGATACGAAGTGGGTCTTTAAGTGCAAAAGGGATGATCGAGGTGTGATTGTTAGAACAAAGCTCAGTTGGTTGTCAAAGGTTTCCACCAGCAAGAAGGAATTGACTACACAGAAGTTTATGCACCAGTTGCACGCTTAGAGTCAATCCGCATTTTCCTTGCATTCGCAGCTTGGAAAGGTTTTAAGGTGTACCAGTTAGATGTGAAATCTGCATTTCTCTATGGTAAGCTACGCTAACAAGTGTACGTCGGCCAACCACCAGGGTTTATCGATCCGCTGAACAAGAACAAAGCTTATCTCCAAGAAAAAGCCTTATATGGATTACACCAAGCCTCGAGATCTTGGTACGAGACATTATCTCAACATCTCATTGGAAATGGCTTTACTAGAGGCACAGTGGATATACATTGTTTACCAAGGAAGTCGGAAATCATCTAATCATCGTACAAGTCTATGTGGATGATATCATCTTTGGTTCAACGGATGATAGTCTTTGCAAAGAGTTCGAAAAGATCATGAAGAAGAAATTCGAGATGTCTTCTATGGACGAAATGAAATTCTTCCTCGGTTTATAGGTCGATCAGTTACCAGACGGCATATTCATTAATCAAACGAAGTATGTTCACGATACTCTCAAGAAGTTTGAAATGGATAGCTCGAAGCCGCTTTCGACTCCACTGACACTGAATCATGGGATTTGCATTGACGAAACTGGAACCAAAGTGGATGATACACTCTATCGGTCGATGATAGGATCTCTGAGGTATCTGACGGCATCTCGCCCAGATATCATGTATCCTACCTGCCTTTGCGCGAGATATCAGTCCAGTCCTCGAGTGTCACACATGCAGATAGTCAAAAGAATATTCCGTTACTTGAAGGGATGTCCAAGCACCAGCTTGTGGTATCCAAAGAATGATAATTTTGATCTAACGGGATATGTTGATTCAGACATCAGGGTGGACAAATTGAATTCTAAATCTACAACGGTCGGTTGCCAGTTCTTTGGAACACGCTTAGTAACATGGTAATGCAAGAAACAAACCACAGTCTCTCTTTCAACCTGTGAGGCAGAATACATTTCTGCTTCCAGCTGTTGTTCTCAAATCCTATGGATTCAACAATAGATGAGGGACTTTGGATTGCAATTTCTTGATAGGCCTTTATATGTAGATAATAAGGCAGCAATCGACATCACCAAAAATCATGTTCATCACTCTCGTACTAAACACATTGAAATTCGTTATCACTTCAGTCGTGACTGCTACGAAAAGACGTTGGTGCGAATAGAAAAAATCCACACCGATGAACAAAAAGCTGATTTTTATACCAAAGTATTTCTTTTAACAAGATTTACATATCTCATGAGGCTTAACAGTATTAAAAATTTTCTGACAGGTGCGGAGGCAGAGGTTGAATATGGATCGGACGACGAGTTCACGTGATCCACATTGGTTTGTATATCTTTTAGATTAGTATTTCTTAAAAACTAAAATACAAAAATATGTTTTTGATTTTAGGGGAAGAAATATTTGAGAAAATACAAAAACATTGAAAAAGACAAAAAGAATTTGTTGTCACAAAGGAAATGATAGTACATCAGTGGACTATCACAGTATGCTAAAGAAATGTAAAGTTTAAAAAGTGACAAACAAGTCTTACTGTGGATGTGTTGATAGGTTTTACACGTTCAGTAAATTGTTTATGAGATATAAACTAAATTTTACAACTGCTTAATTTTGTGGATTAACATCTCTCGGATATATGGACTTAGTACTCCGAAATTTCGTTTGAGCGATTGCCTGATTCTAAGATACGAGGTCTTTATAGATAGTTGATATCTGGGGTATTATACAAGTTCTTCTGATTTTTCGGAAGCAATAGCCTATAACTTCTATAATGCTTTTGCTATAAACCCCAAAACTACATGCAAAGCTGAAAAGAATCGAAAGATTTAATCATTTGTAGTGCTTAAAAGATTCCTTAAGTGGAACACACCTATAAGTCGAGCCTTCATCTCTTGTCGATACGGTGGTATTAACCTGAGCTCTCAAGGTTTCGCATTAACCCAGATACAGATATCAATTACGCTATATTCACCTGGAAGATGAAATCTAGGGAATCTCGTACGGGAGTATATTCTGAGATGGGAACCATAGTTAAGTCAAGTTTCATAATTCATACCTAACATATATTGGAACATTTGAGAAATGTGTCGAAGTTTAAATGGACAAACATATCGACAATCTAGATAAACGAGTTTAAAACTTAAAGTCATCAAAAGGTCAACGGTACTGGTGATATGTCTCAATCAACTGATATGATCCTTAGACACGAATTCACAAAAATATGTCTGTAAATATGTTTGTACATAGTTTACTTTGTTCTGTGCATAGCTTATCTGCTTTACTGATTAAAACCAAAAAGATTTTCAGTGTGTTTTAGCATAAACTTTCAAAAATACAAAAAGATTTTGTTTCTACATTGTTTTCAGCAAGCCAATGTTGGAGAACGGATCTTCAAAGTCTGGTAAGGTGCTAATCTAGTGGAAATCTAATTGACAACGGGCTGGGAGCTAATCTGTAAAATCTGATAAGCCAAAACGATTAAAAAGTTCATTAATTTGAAACTTGATTTTGAGAAAAACCAATAGTTTGTTCATAACGGGTCAAACCGGGGTCATTAACTTGGACTCGGCAGACAAATCGGTTAACCAAGGTCATTAGCGTAGACTTGGTCAACTGAGTGGATTGTTAAAATGGTAAAATCTGAAAAGTTCAGAGTCTAAATTGAAAATTTTGAAAAATTAGGGTTTGAAATTGATCAAGTACGCCCGGACTCAACTTGTTAAAGCTTGAAATCTGTTTCAGTCAACAAGTTCGCCCGGACTTGTGTCTGATCTTAATTGTTTGGATACATAAGTTCGCCTGAACTTGTCATCTATAAATAGAAGACAAGTTCGCCCGAACTTCATTATTGGTTTTTCACATTTCTGAGCGAACTTGTGAGCGAAATAGGCGATTTATGAAATTGGCATCAATACGTCGAAGTACTGCCAAAATTAAGCTTGATTAGTGGTGAATTACACACTACTCATCATGGCAATGGTGAGATTTGTGATTTGGACCATAGATTGAATGAGTTTGAACGGATTTAGATCTGATATGGAAGATTGGACATGTTGTAGATCATTAATGAATAAATTGAAACTTAAAACATGATTAACAAACAATATCGACCATAAATTAGTCATCAATTTGATCAGAACTACATGAACATGATTGCAGGTTTTGGTTGGGACGATGACAAGTTTGCCCGAACTTGTCAAAAGGTTCTTTGAACCAAGTTCGGCCGAACTTGTCCTCTAATGATGAAATGTTTGTAAGAATCAAGTCCGCCCGAACTTCCCATCAAATATGTAAAAATGATTTCTATAACAAGTTCACCCGAACTTGTGTGGAAAATGATTAAAAACTGATTGACAAGTTCGCCCAGACCTGAGGTTTATTATGGTTATATATGTAACAAGTCCGACCGAACTTAATGTTTTGAATTGTCAAATTGAGCTATCAAGTTCGCCCGAACTTGATAGAAACTTGTGAAAATTGTAGAATTTCGACTAATTTTGTCTCGATCTTCGTGTTTGCAGAATATTCAGCTGTCGTTTAATAAATTTCATAACACGTGCATCACGCTAGACAAGGCAATCTGTCCTTCACTCGGAGCATTTGATGATATTCTTGCATTTATGGAACAGATACCGATACATAAAGCTATTACAGAAAAGACAGCGGTCTACAGGTCTCACGTTTACAGATTTTGGAGTTTTGGAGCGATGAATGATGACGATACAGTGATCAAGTCTGTGGTTCATGAAGGTGATGAAGATAAAGAGATTATTGTTACTGAAGCTGTATCCTAAAGGTCCTAAACTTTAACAAAGCAGTGAATGATCCTATGATGCTTGATGAACGAATGGTGAGAGGTTGTTTTTGTCGAATGGGGTACAAGGGACATGTGAATGAGTCTACTCTAAAGAAAGGATCAGTTCCTAATCCTTACAAGTTTCTAATGCACGCAATTATACATGCATTTAGACATCGAAAGGCAGGCTTAGACGATGTGCAAGATTATATGGCCTGCATGGCTACGGCGCTTATTCTGAACAAGAGATTCAATTATTCAAAGCTTGTTTTCATGCATATGAAGAACAACATGGGATCCAACAGGCTAGTCATGTAGCCGAGATTTGTTCAGATCTTGATAGATGACAAATTCAAGAAGATGGCAAAGGATCCTAATGACATCTTGTATCTAAGTCATTTGGATGATACTACCGTCAAGAAGTTGATCACATTTAAGAAGCAGTCATCAGCACCTATTGCTAAACCTCTATTTGGTGCCATTGTTCCGAGAACTACATTGCGCCGCCAGAGTATAAGTGGAGGAAAGACGATCACGGTGACGAAAATGAAAGAAACGCAAGCTTGAATGGCTATCTACTTTCAAAGAGAAAAGAAGTGATTGGTTCTTGAAGAAGGTTGTTGTTCAGGAGAAAAAGAAAGGCTCGCGAAAGCCCAAGAAAGTTGATACGATGTTAATCGACAAAGATGGGCCTGCCAATGTTCAACCTGAAGCTGGTCCTAGTACTGAAACAGTTGTTATTGAAAGTCAAGAGAAAACAACACAAGAGGATGATGTGATATCTGCACATCTGACAAAGATGAAGAAAATGATAGTGATGATTCTCTAGAAATTGCAACAAAGATAGCTATGGCTGAATCGGCTTCAGAAAAGCTCAAAGAAACTGACGCAAACAACGAACCTAAACATGAAAAAGAATCTGATGAGGAGAGACCGAAAAAGAAAACGAAACGAGTAAAGTCTTCAGCAACTGATAAATCTACGAAGACTACAGGGTCTCCAAAGACAAAAGGAAAGAAAGTCTAAAAGGCAAAGAGCAGACGTTATGTTGGAAAAGCCGAAAAGCACAGAAGTCCCACAAGAACCTTCTGGTGCAAAATCTACAGGAGCTACACAAGAACCTCCTATGGCTGAAAAGATTCAAACATTGCGGTTCAGAAAATTATAGTCCAGACAGGAGTTACACAAGAACCTCCTGAGTCTGATTAACTTGATATTCCTATCATTACTTCACAAGATCCTCCAACGGCTTCTCAATTTGAAAGCTCAACTCCTAAAGCACCTACACCGAGGAGTACGCCAAAGTCTACACCTAAGACTACTCTGAAGTCAAAGTTATTTGGAGATATTCTGAATGAGCTGGTATATATTCAGGATTTGAATGATTTCTTTCCAGAATCAGATGTTGATGAGCTTGAAAAGCGTGTGAAAATTCTGGAAGACAAAGTAGCAAAGAATGAAATTGAAAAGGCTGAGTTAGAGAAACTGGTGAAACAGAGTGAAGTGGAGAAAGAAATTCTGTCTGACAAAGTCAAATTCTTAGAAGGCGATCGAGGGTATTTGAAAGCTTTGGTTGAAAGTTTGAAGGACGCTAATGAAAGATTGCTTAAAGAGATTGCAGAGCTACGATCAGAACGTGAAATGAATGATCGAATGTTCAATATGCTGCAGAAAGTTTTAACTAATAGTTTGGGGATTGACTTTGATGCTGAATATGCACGTATAGATCTGCAGGAAGCCAAAAAAAAGGCAAAAAAAGAAATGGCTAAACAGGGCAAGGGAAAGAATGTGATTTAAAGCATGCCCGAGGTTACTGAATCAGTGATAGAGTCTGCAAAAGCTTCTGAGTCTGTGATTGTTCCTGAAACAGAAACATAAAAGAAGGACGATGAAGAAGCTGAAGATAAAGATGACGATGATGATAATACAGATGATACTAAAGACGACCCTGACAACGACGATGGTAATAATGATGATGATCAGGGTGGAGTCGGTCTAAAATTCGTTGATGCCAAAGTGAATGAAAAGTTTGATTTTACTTCGTTGCTGAATGATGAATCGAATAGAATGGATGATCAAACTCAGGGGGAGCAAACAGGGGGAACAGAGCAGAAAGATGATGTTGATATGACAGATGCTATTACTTCTGCTATGCCTATTGTTGCGGTTCCTACAAAGCCATTAATTCTGATGCTCAAACATAATGTTGAGGAAGGCGAATATGTGCATAACTACTCAAAAGAAGATTGTGAAGCTGATTAATGTTGATGCTGAATCATTTAATTTTGATTTTGAAGAACAAGTTCTGAATGTGAATATGTTTGAGCCAAATGAGTATCATGACAAACATAGATATGAAGCTGATGATTACAACAAGGTTATTGTTGAGGATTGGTCTTCGGATGATGAGAAAGTGAAGCTGAGAAGTACGTTGGTCCGAATACTGATAGTTTTCCAACTTTTAAGGAAATGTACGAGCATCTTAACGAAGATATGTTGAAAGAAAAGATAGAGGAGTCTGTACGAGAAGGACGAATCCCTAAACCAATGACGAAAGAGGAGATTGCGCAAGCAAAGAAATCCTGGTTTAAAGAAATGCCGAGAGAAAGAAAGTTTCGAAGACCACTAGCATTCTTTACCAGAGATAAAGATGTTTCGTTGGGAGATTTACTTAGCTGGGGTTGGTTTAAAGAGTTGAACGTTTATGCTATTAAACGTGAATTTGGAGTTCATTACTTCAAATATCTGGTAGATTTCAAAACATTGCTTTACTGGGATGTTGAGGAGCTAGTGCAGACACGTAACGTCACATATCACAAGAAGTTTATTGATAAGTTGCTATGGAAAATGATCAAGTTTGAAGCAACGAAAGGTTTCAGGTACTGGAAACCATTCATTCCTAAACGCCGAATCAAAACAAATAAGAAGACTGGGGTTAAAGATATCATGTTGATAATGAAATGTTCGAGAGCGATGAGGAATATGCCACTAATGCCGATTGAACAGAATTTCTATCCATTATTTACGTGGTGGCAAATTGATCCAACAACTTGTGAAGCAGTGATTGTTCTAAGGTTTGAAGATCATTTGAATATCACGCAAGAAAGGGTTGAAATGTTTGGGGTAGAAGGTTTAAGAGGGTTGTGGAGAACGATTAGAATACTAGACCCGATGTGGCTAGTGAACTGCTCAAAGGAAGATATAAAATGTTTATTCTACAGTAAGATCTATTACGAAGAGCGAGAGAAAGAACAAGCGATGCAATATCAGAGGGTTGTGAATGTCTGCTATGCACATGAAGTTAACTCTGGTAGAATGTGGGAATCGAGTTGGAGAGAGATTGAACGAAAGGCGTCATGAACAGTTTCTTGAAAGAACAAAGGAGGCAAGGTTAAGACGTTTTCAATTCATGACGAAAGTGCCACCAACAGATTAAACGCCGATTCCATTGCAAGAAAGAAGAAAGAAGCCGATAAAGAACTTCTTTGGACGTGTCAAGCAGAGATAGAGCTGTGAAGACTGATCAAGACGAAGACGATATCCAAGGGGGAGTCTGTTAGTACATAACGTCTATGTCTTAGTCTTGGATCGAGTCTGTTTGTTTTGGGCTAGATTATGTCAAAATAGAGGGTTATTTATGTAAATAGTGAACAAGTTCGCCCGGAATCATAATGTAAGAACAAGTTCGGCCGAACATGATCTCCTCCCAGCGAACTTGTTACACTATATATAGGTGCCTTGATGTTTTCATTGTAACTTCTGCAACTTTGTCACTCTGACGGCGAAGCTCTGCTCGATCAGGATTCGACATGTACTGAACATTATATGATCAATAACAATGATTAAACTGTAAATCTTGCATATTGATTACCGCGTCATATAGTTTCCGCCTATACGAACGTTAGATACCAATTTAGGTTCCTATGCTTATAATGGAGCGATCTAACATCCAAACTACTCAAACCCATTTCTCCTGAATTGGTTTTTTGACCTAGTTTCAAATTCAATTCCAAACTGGTTTGTTTTTTTTTCGCGCATTATGTAGTTGAAAAAAATATATGAAATTCTTGTTTGTTAATATTTCGGTTTTTCAAAGCGAAAAAAATAGAAAATCAAGACTACAACAATAATAATAATAATAATAATAATAATAATGCATTTTATTTTAGTAACTATTAAGCGTGTATTTCTCGCCCAAAGAATCTAGGCCCCGAACCGACAAGTATTATATTTCTTCTTCATGAGTTAGTGGACTTATTCCCTCATCCATTTCTTCGTCGTGTATTGGTACTTCAACTATTGCTTCGTCTTGAAGGCTCGAAATGTGTTTTATGCGATCCACCGCTTCCAAGTGATCATTTAAGCAAATGCACATCTCTATCACCTTGGGAGAGAACCTTGTTAACCATGCTACAAAGAAAAAAGCGGATTACAAACCTAGCGTAGAAACTTGGACGGTTAGTAGGTCACGGGCCATAGTGACTAGGATGGGAAATTGAGTTTCCATTCCTTTCCACTTAGCCAAAAGGTCAAATTGATCAATAGCATCAGGGGAGAGTGTTCATAAAATTCATGGATTTAAACAAGGCGAGCTCGCTAAGTGGAGCGTTAACTTTGTGGCGTTTACTCGTTTCATTTCTCACGGTAATAAATAAATTAAATTTTAGGTTATTATTCGACCGGCCCGAGCTACTACAGGCACCCCTACTTGCCGAATTCATCGAAGATGGTATGTTCGGACCATACCGTATAAAATAAAAATAATACATTTCTTGAAGATTTTTTTAATTCGGCTTTGGCTTTGTTCGCCCAATTCGGGTCATCTATGTAAAAGCCCAAGTCTGAATTTAGGTAGTTGACATTTACGAACCTTGAAGAGGTGTTGACTTGTGATAATTCAGTTGTGGCAGACTAGATTTTATTCTATATAAATTTGTATATATTTTGGAATAAATTTAAATTTCGTATAAATAATTTTATTTTATTATGTCTATCTAAATTAGTTTAAATCCGATACAATATGTAACCAAATATGATAAAATAATTACCTTACGTAAACCTAAATAATGTTCTTGAAGATTTGGTTAATGCCTCTCAATAAATAAATCAGTATAAAAAGCTTTTTCTTTAACGGCAAATTTGGATCACTGACGGACCGCCGGAGTATCATCGTGCCACCATTAAAACAACCCGATCATATTACTCTCCACTAGACATTAAAACATATACACCAATTTAGAAGAAAAACCAATAAATCTGAGAAAATCTACTTATGGGAATCGAACCTATGACCTAATGATATCTAAACTTTATATCACCCCGAAGATGCCACTAGGCTATAATGTCATAGAAAAAAAACTGTTATTTGGACACCCTCCTTATAATTTGGAAACCTCTAGAGCTTTATACATCACGTATAGAGCTATACACATTAGCCAATCATTAGTTCTTGTACGCTGCATATAACTTTATACGTGACCTATAGGAGGTGACGTCACATATAAAGGGCTCATTTAATACAGTTGTATCACATGCGTAAAATACTATACACGTCTGTCCAAACAAAAACGATGTCTAAACACCATCACCCTATAAACAAACAAAAAAATTTGTTTGCCAACCGATTGACACACACCACAATTGTTCTGTAGCCCATTGACACACACCACAAATTTATCAATTCACTGATCTTGTTTTTGTTCTTTTCTATCATAAAGCATCGATCCTAACTGTCTTTCCAAAAGTCAGATTCAAATTGGGCATTTTATTTCTCTCCACTCCTCATAAACAAGTACATATGACATATCACACCTTGGAATATTAGTTGTGAACGGAATATTCCCTTAATAGCATATAAAAATTTGATAGTTTTCAAATTTGTTATATTTGGTGTAGCAAGTTGACTCAGGTCTGAAATCGTTATTTTTCTTAAAACCCAGTTTACTAGAGCTCGAGCTTGATTATTAAGAGTACTATTTCAAAAGCTCAAGTTCAACTACTATGTAATTTTTCAATCGATCTCTATTGAGTTTAGATTATTTATTTTCCTTTCGTATGCATAAATTTATTAGTTCTATGTTGGCGGTAGATTATAGATTATCTTTTATGTATATACTAACTTCTGTAATTACATACTGTTCTTTATGACTACGTATTGCACACTCGTTATCCTTTTGGTTAACTCTCATCCATTAGCTCAGCTAATTAAGGTCATGTGTCCCTCACGTGAGAGGCAAGTAAGAGATTTATCACTACATACACTCTCTTCACCCATTCTGTGTGTGGTTGGGTGGGTCTGTGTGTGTATCTATCTCATTGTTCAATTGCATCGGACCTAGCCACCATCACCAGACTAAACCACCACCTCCCCACCCCCCCCTCTCTTTTTTCAACCTCTATCTCTCTGGCTCTTAATGTCGTCAAATCACCCTCGTGGAAAACCTCAACCACCATCGGATTTGTTCCGCATCAGGATGTGCATCACTATCAAAAGCCTTACTCAACTAGAAAAACAACTATAGTCGCCACCCCCACCAGGGTTTAAAGCGGAACCCTAGTCGTGTTGTTGCTATAAATTGGCGGAATCGAAGAGAGAGACAGTGAGTGGTTGCGATTCATCCCCAAATACGCGGCGAAGGTGTGGGTTTTAGTGCCACTGCCATAAATACGCTTCAAATTGTCCAAATCAGCGATAGAGGCGGTTGTTTGCAGGTGGATGGTGACCGGCAGGGAGGGATGGTGGAGGTTTGCAAGTGGATGGTGGTCAATTTCCTTGGTGGATGGGGGTCTCGGCAGCCATGAGTATTAAGTTCTCACAACTTTTAGAGATATTCATTTTACCCTAAACCATATATATATATATATATATATATATATATATATATAGGTGATAATCATGAGAAAACTAGTTTAAATGAGAAAATAAAAAAACTAACTAAAAAAACCAAAGAAACATATCAATTTTTTTATTTTTTTATTAAAATTCGTTATATATATTATATAAAAAAACTTTAAAAAAAATAAAAAAAAACATATAATGCACATGTGCAACATAAACATATAATGCACATGTGTAGTACACATATAGTACACATGTGCAGTACAAGTTTTTTTTTTTTGAAAAAAAAGTTTTTTTATACATAAAATCCAGCGATTTTTTATAAAAAAATTGTATGTTTTTATACTTTTTTTTTGTTTTTTAAGTTAGTTTTCTAGTTTTCTCATTTATATATAGTTTTCTCATAATCCTCTCCCTATATATATATATATATATATATATATATGATAAGGCTCATGTGAAAACCGCAAGAACCACTAAAGTAACTCACTACATCACCACTCAAAAGCTAAAAAAACATAAACCCCCCACCCGCCTCCCCCCCCCTCCCCCCCAAAAAAAAAAAAAACCTAAACCCCCCTCCCTCAAGTTAAATGCTAATAACTACACCCCCAAAAAACATTTAAAAATCTAAAAATTACTCAAAAAATTATTTTTTTAAAACATTTTTTAACAAAAACTCGCTACTTTTCGTCAATTTTTTTTTTGTGACAAAAAGTAACGATTTTTTTTTTTGTAAAAAATGTTAGAAAAAAATTTGATGGTTTTTAGATTTTTTTAGGTATTTTTTGGTGGTTCTCGCAATAAAGGGTGGTTCTTAACGAATCCTTTTCATATATATATATATATATATATATATATATATATATATATATATATATATATATATATATATATATATGATTAAGATCAAGGGAAAACCCCTCGAGTTGTGATAACTTAGAGCATTCGGCCTCACCGTGCAAGTTTTGTCCCCAATTTCAAAAGGGTTGTCGTAAAAAAGTACAACTTTTTTTAGAATGGTGGTTTTCGATCACTTAAAGTAGCTGTAAAAAGCCGATGACATAAGAATGACATCACTTTTTATACTAGTTTTTTTTTTTTTGGAAAAGTTGATATTTTTAGGATTTTTGGTAAGAGTGGAGATCCTGCGCAAAGTGTGTTTTTCCTAGAAAGTCTAGGAAGCGATCTGGGCTATCCGATGGGTGTGTTTAATGGTTAAGATTGTCTTGGTGGCATTTTGGTAATATGTGTCTTAAGTATATGATTATTTAATTAATTAGGGCTAGATGTGTAATTTAAGTTGTTTTAAATAAGGAAATAACTACCAATCATAAAACCACCTCCAAAAATGTCGCAAATTTTTTTCTCTCTCAAATTCCTCACATTTGAAAACACCAAATCATACAAAAAATAAGATAAATCAGATCTAGATGTGTTCATGGTAGTGTGTTTAAAGCGATAAAACACAATGTAACGAACTAGTGACTAACTGCTAAAACACAATGCGACGAACTAGTGACTGACTGCTAAAACACAGTGTGACGAACTAGTGACTGACTGTTAAAACACAACATCAAGAATGCCAAAATCATATCAACCGATAACTGATACAACACATTGTGATGAAACAGTAACTGGAACCAGTAACTGATAAAACACATTGTGATGAAACCAATAACTGCTAAAACACAACATCAAGAATGCCAAAATCACATCAACCAGTAACTGATAAAACATATTGTTATGAAACCAGTACTGATAAAACACAACGTGAACTAGTAACTGATAAAACACAACATCAAGAATGCCAAAAATTATATCAACCAGTAACTGATAAAACACATTGTGATGAAACATTAACTGAAACCAGTAACTGCTAAAACACATTGTGATGAACCCAGTAACTGATGAAACACAACGTGAAGAAATTGTTAAAGATTTGAACTTCGAAATTTAAAGTAACTGCGCTTTTGAAATCGTAATGATTTGAAATTGTCAAAGAGATATACGTTTACATAAATATCTGCATGGTTAGTTTTATGATATATAATATTCCAAAATTAAATTAATAATCAAACTAATAAAAAAACTAAAAGGCACATGTCACCTCCCTATTGCTTCCTAGACTTTCTAGGAAACTTAGGCTTTCTAGCCAACTCCCACTCTTTTGGTAAAATGTTTTTTTGAAAAAACATTTCGTAAGGCCGAGTTCTCTAAATTCTCATAATGTGAATATGAGGCTGTAACGCATCTAACTTAGATGCAAAACCCTTAAAACTACGTAGTTTTGATTTAAGTTTTCCTAAACCTAATTGAACAAAATCACATCGCTTCTATTGTTCTTCTCAATCCTCAGATCCACCACATAGATGAATGCAAGGGACTTCTAACTCAATTATACGGTTCACGTGAACACAACTCTAAATTAATCATGTATCCATGTTTTGGAAATCGATCTCAGATCGTGAATTTCAACGTAAATTTTAGTTCAGAACCTGAGCTGAATTTAAGGCAAACCTGCAAACCTTAAATCTCGTGCTCAATACCACTACAACATTTCTTGAATCCTTTGTGTTATGTATGCCATGTGTCCACATTAGATGAATATTAATATCTCAATTTCCATAAAGATCATACAAAAAATTGAAAACAGAAGAATGATAAATTGATTATTGCTACCGGCTCAATTAAAAAATGGTACTAAACAGTTTGGGCTTCGAACTTGATGGCCAAGAATTAAAAAATAAATAATATTAGACTACATGAACGACTACAAAACCACTATCAAATTGGCCAAGAATTCCAAAATTAATATTATTAAACTACGATGAATGATTACAAAATCACTATCAATTTAATTTCTCTTATAAATGGCTACATAGAAGTGATTTCATGAACCATCGTTTTTGTAAGGGGCAAGAACTAATGCTAGTACAAACAATTAGGGATGTGATTTATTCAGTAATTTTAATTGAATTAGTTTTAACTGAATTAGGTTTAGGTTTAGGGAACTTATTTTTTTTAATCAAAACTATGTACTTATATGGGTTTCGCATCTAAGCTTAGATATGTAACAGCCCCATATTCACTTCCTCCTGTATATATATATATATATATATATATATATCGAGAATCACCTTTATTGTGAGAACCGCGAGAACCACCTTTGTTGCAAAATAAAATCTAAAAAAATAAAAAAGAAAACACTCAATTTTTTTAATATTTTTTTAATAAAAATCATTATAATTCGTTACAAAAAAAAAACTTGTTTTTTCGAGTAACAATTATCCATGCATATGTGCATATGTGCATATGTATCATAACTTCAACAAATTCAATAATACGTTATCACTAGTAGACAATTGCACTTTAATTTACAATATCATCCATAATACACTCAATTTTACATATGTGCATCATTATGTATAACAATTATATACGGTGTTTTGGTACAAAAAGTTTGTGATTTTGAATGATTAAGTAGGCTCATATATATGTTTTTTGGTTAATTATATCTAGTGGTTGATGAGTTCATTATAGTTGTCACTTTATGATGTAATATGTTGATTGGATGGTATAAACGGTGTTGATATATATGTAATAAAATAAAAATATTAGTATTGGTATTGTATTATAAATGGTAGGAGGTAATAGTATTGGTAACGTAAAAAGTAGTGTGTTACACATAGTAGTGTAAATGAAAGTACAATTGTCTAATATTTGTAATGTATTACGGAATTTGTCAAATAAATAACGAAAATGCACATGTGCATGTATAGTTGGTACTCAATTTTTTTTTGAAATTTTTTTTATTGTTGAGTAAATATAGCGACTTTTTCAAAAACAAATTTTAAAAAAACAAAATTTTTTTTTGGTATTTTTTTGTATTTTTTTAGGTATTACTGTTTGTGTTCACACTGGTTCTCGCAATAAAGGGTGGTTCCTAACGGATCCTTGTCCTATATATATATATAAAGTATATTGTACAAAATGGCTTAACGTACATTACGTACGACATGTGATTTCGCACCCTTTAGTGGTGAATTCGCATGGAGTAGAGTGAATGTGCCAGCTAATTTCATTTGAAACGAGATGAATTCGAATGGAATAAAGTGATTCGCATGGGATCAGACGGCTGAGATTATTGCGTACATTTTGTAGGATAAACTAATTTGTACAATAACCAGCCCATATATATATATATATATATATATATATATATAGTTTAGGATCCTGTAAAAAAACATTTTCGTAAGAAGTGTGAGAAGGAATAGGAATTGACATGTAGGCATCATTTTTTGGACTTAGGCATGATGTTTTGGCAATAAAAACATCAAACATAACAATTTAAGACCAAATGCAATGAATTCTATGCTTAAAACTTAAAACACCATGCCAAGAACGTTAAGTTGTGTGTTTTAAGTGTTAAATAGTGTTTTTTAAATTGCGCGCCTATAATACATTGCATTGTGTTTTAAATGTTATGTTTGGTGTTTTTCTTACCAAAACAACCCAAAACATAATGGCTAAGTTCAAAACATGATGCGTACATCTTAATTCCTATTCCTTCTCACACTTTTCACGAAAATGGTCTTTTTTACAGGAACCTCACCCTATATAGGTTTTATATATATATATATATATATATTTATAGTATAAGGTTAGATAGGAAACCATAAAAATTTGAGAAAACCCTAAAAAACCCAACCTCCCGACATTTAAAAAAAAAATAACACATATAATATACATGTTTTTAAGAGTTTTGAGCCAAAAAAATCAAAAAAGCGCCGAGCGGATATTTTTTTTTTTAAAATAAACAAGTTTCAACAACTTTCATCACTAACATGTGTTAGACAAAAGTTGCTGAATTTCATTTATTTTTTTTAAAATATCCACTCGGCGTTTTTTTGTTTTTTTTGGCTTAAAACTTCTTAAAAATATGTATATTACATTTGTTATTTTTTTTAAAAAGAAATATCGGGAGGTTGGGTTTTCTCAAAGTTTTAAGGTTTTCTATCTAACCCTCCCTATATATATATATATATATATAGTGGAGGGTTCAAATGAGAAGAAAAATTTTGTAAGATATAGAAGGGTTCATTGGTGAACACTAAAAAAATGGGGAACCGAGGAACATTCTTAAAAATTCAAATTAATTAACATGTTAAAAATCAGTTTTTTTTTTAAATTGACGTTTTTCTTTATAAGTAAAAACAAATTCAAAAACTAAAAATACCAAACAATAATGTTTAAAAAATAGTTAAGCGTGAACATGTGTCTTATGTGGAAGGCACATGCTATACAAAACTGAAAATGTTAACTTGGTTAATACTAAAAGACCTAGCGTGTAATGAGTTATACAAATAAAAGATTACGATTGTAACTTTTGAAGTTAAATAACATCTATTGCAATAGATTACAAAAATTAGGACGAAAAGTGTAACCTTAATTCATCCTTTAAATAAGAGCCGCTGAATTTAATGTTTAGTCCTGAACGTGCAACCCTGTCAAATATTTGGACTAAATTTACAATTTTTCATGACCAAATATGTAATATCGTCAAACCAAATGTTCCATTTTTGCTATCAACTCATTATTGAAATTCTAAAAAGAGGGCATATAGCTAACGTAGTAGCTTCAAAATTCTTGAGTTTCTAACCTTATTTAATAACTACAATATGTCCTCCAGGAATTAACATTGCAGCTATTAATCATCAATTCATCATCAAAACAGCAATAAATAAAAACCCCAATCAGAAACATAAAATCTAAAAACTTATTCACCATTTCAATTCATCAAATAATACTTTCACATAATAACAACAACGAAAAGAGTCGGTCTAACCGATAAACATAAATCATAAAACTTGTCTCTATATTCATCATCATCATCATCATCAATAACAATTAACAATCAAACAGCAAGTATCTTCACAAACCCATCATACGTAACGCCATCACTATCCCCATCTCCACCACCCAACTTAATCATCGCCTTAATCTCATCATCATCAACCTCCAATCCAGCAGACCCAAGATAACCCCTAAGATCACTAAACCCTACCTTCCCGTCACCGTCTCCATCCATCGCCTTAAACACCTCTTCCAACACACCGTTGTTACCCGCAACATTGCTCTTCAACACACTCTCAAACTCGTCGTACTCAACGTAACCGTCGTTGTTCGAATCGGCTACCGTTATCATGGAGCCGATGACGTCGTCATTGGCATCGGTGTAGGAGGTTTTGAGATCCTGGTGGCTGATTTTGCCGTCGTGGTCGACGTCCAGGATCTCGAATGCGGAGCGGAGGTCGGAAATGGTTCTTGCCGGCCATACGGAAGATCCTGTTGGACACATAGTGACGGTGTTTTTTGTGGTTTGGAATTTGACGAAAATAAGGTGGTTGAAAGTTTTTGTTGTACGGGAAAGTAGGAAAATGGGACGCTGGGAGATTCGTTGCGTATTTATAGGCGGGATTCGGGTTTTGGGGGGCCTATGGAACAGTTTATAATGGGCTGACTATACCCACACACTTATGATCTATGAACGGCTGTTCTTTTTTTTAGCCACAAAATTTGGATTAGTCACGGAACACTAAAGTATCATCGTGTTACGAGTGAATCATCTGATTATATTCATTTTTACTAGACAATAATGTATGTTCACCAATTAAAGAGGAAATCAAATAAATCTAGAAAAACCTCAGAGCCGGCCCTGAGCATATGCAGGATGGGCGCCAACTCAGAGCTAAAAACGTAAAAGGGTCGGTTAAATTTTTTTACACATATGGGAAAATGTCACAGAATAATAACCAAGTTTCAAAAGTGTTCTAATTAGGTCACTCGTATCGTTTTTGTCCCAATTAGATAACTTAACATTCAAATCGAGTCATGTCTTTTTTTTCCATATGTCAAGAGAAAAATGGAGCAAAAGATGCTAGGGTCGGGTTATATTAATATATGAAATTTTATTTATTATAAAAATAAAAACACTTTAATTACATTAAAAATTAAAAAAACAAGTTAAAATCAACGTCATCACTGGACGTTAGCATCAAATAAAAGGGAAAAAAAGACACAAAAATTCACATCATCACGGTTACCTATGAAATGGATGAAAAAACCAGCCCATATATATATATATATATGGGTTTAGGATCCTGTAAAAAAACATTTTCGTAAGAAGTGTGAGAAGGAATAGGAATTGACATGTAGGCATCATTTTTTGGACTTAGGCATGATGTTTTGGGTTGTTTTGGCAATAAAAACATCAAACATAACAATTTAAGACCAAATGCAATGAATTCTATGCTTAAAACTTAAAACACCAAATGCAATGAATTCGCATGGGATCAGACGGCTGAGATTATTGCGTACATTTTGTAGGATAAACTAATTTGTACAATAACCAGCCCATATATATATATATATATATATATATATATATATATATATATATATATATATATATATATATATATATATAGGTTTAGGATCCTGTAAAAAAACATTTTCGTAAGAAGTGTGAGAAGGAATAGGAATTGACATGTAGGCATCATTTTTTGGACTTAGGCATGATGTTTTGGGTTGTTTTGGCAATAAAAACATCGAACATAACAATTTAAGACCAAATGCAATGAATTCTATGCTTAAAACTTAAAACACCATGCCAAGAACGTTAAGTTGTGTGTTTTACGTGTTAAATAGTGTTTTTTTAAATTGCGCGCCTATAATACATTGCATTGTGTTTTAAATTGTTATGTTTGGTGTTTTTCTTACCAAAACAACCCAAAACATAATGGCTAAGTTCAAAACATGATGCGTACATCTTAATTCCTATTCCTTCTCACACTTTTCACGAAAATGGTCTTTTTTACAGGAACCTCACCCTATATAGGTTTATATATATTTATAGTATAAGGTTAGATAGGAAACCATAAAAATTTGAGAAAACCCTAAAAAACCCAACCTCCCGACATTTAAAAAAAAATAACACATATAATATACATGTTTTTAAGAGTTTTGAGCCAAAAAAATCAAAAAGCGCCGAGCGGATATTTTTTTTTAAAAAATAAACAAGTTTCAGCAACTTTCATCACTAACATGTGTGACAAAAAAGTTGCTGAATTTCATTTATTTTTTTTTAAATATCCACTCGGCGCTTTTTTGTTTTTTTTGGCTTAAAACTTCTTAAAAATATGTACATTACATTTGTTATTTTTTTCAAAAAGAAATATCGGGAGGTTGGGTTTTCTCAAATTTTTAAGGTTTTCTATCTAACCCTCCCTATATATATATATATATATATATATATATATATATATAGTGGAGGGTTCAAATGAGAAGAAAAATTTTGTAAGATATAGAAGGGTTCATTGGTGAACACTAAAAAAATGGGGAACCGAGGAACATTCTTAAAAATTCAAATTAATTAACATGTTAAAAATCAGTTTCTTTTTTAAATTGACGTTTTTCTTTATAAGTAAAAACAAATTCAAAAACTAAAAATACCAAACAATAATGTTTAAAAAATAGTTAAGCGTGAACATGTGTCTTATGTGGAAGGCACATGCTATACATAACTGAAAATGTTAACTTGGTTAATACTAAAAGACCTAGCGTGTAATGAGTTATACAAATAAAAGATTACGATTGTAACTTTTGAAGTTAAATAACATCTATTGCAATACGTTACAAAAATTAGGACGAAAAGTGTAACCTTAATTCACCCTTTAAATAAGAGCCGCTGAATTTAATGTTTAGTCCTGAACGTGCAACCCTGTCAAATATTTGGACTAAATTTACAATTTTTCATGACCAAATATGTAATATCGTCAAACCAAATGTTCCATTTTTGCTATCAACTCATTATTGAAATTCTAAAAAGAGGGCATATAGCTAACGTAGTAGCTTCAAAATTCTTGAGTTTCTAACCTTATTTAATAACTACAATATGTCCTCCAGGAATTAACATTGCAGCTATTAATCATCAATTCATCATCAAAACAGCAATAAATAAAAACCCCAATCAGAAACATAAAATCTAAAAAACTTATTCACCATTTCAATTCATCAAATAATACTTTCACATAATAACAACAACGAAAAGAGTCGGTCTAACCGATAAACATAAATCATAAAACTTGTCTCTATATTCATCATCATCATCATCATCAATAACAATTAACAATCAAACAGCAAGTATCTTCACAAACCCATCATACGTAACGCCATCACTATCCCCA
This sequence comes from Scalesia atractyloides, assembly GCA_947069175.1. Taxonomy (NCBI): domain Eukaryota; kingdom Viridiplantae; phylum Streptophyta; class Magnoliopsida; order Asterales; family Asteraceae; genus Scalesia; species Scalesia atractyloides. The sequence goes on along the minus strand of CAMTDV010000005.1, from coordinate 67,175,754 downwards.
TCTCCACCACCCAACTTAATCATCGCCTTAATCTCATCATCATCAACCTCCAATCCAGCAGACCCAAGATAACCCCTAAGATCACTAAACCCTACCTTCCCGTCACCGTCTCCATCCATCGCCTTAAACACCTCTTCCAACACACCATTGTTACCCGCAACATTGCTCTTCAACACACTCTCAAACTCGTCGTACTCAACGTAACCGTCGTTGTTCGAATCGGCTACCGTTATCATGGAGCCGATGACGTCGTCATTGGCATCGGTGTAGGAGGTTTTGAGATCCTGGTGGCTGATTTTGCCGTCGTGGTCGACGTCCAGGATCTCGAATGCGGAGCGGAGGTCGGAAATGGTTCTTGCCGGCCATACGGAAGATCCTGTTGGACACATAGTGACGGTGTTTTTTGTGGTTTGGAATTTGACGAAAATAAGGTGGTTGAAAGTTTTTGTTGTACGGGAAAGTAGGAAAATGGGACGCTGGGAGATTCGTTGCGTATATATAGGCGGGATTCGGGTTTTGGGGGGCCTATGGAACAGTTTATAATGGGCTGACTATACCCACACACTTATGATCTATGAACGGCTGTTCTTTTTTTTAGCCACAAAATTTGGATTAGTCACGGAACACTAAAGTATCATCGTGCTACGAGTGAATCATCTGATTATATTCAATTTTTACTAGACAATAATGTATGTTCACCAATTAAAGAGGAAATCAAATAAATCTAGAAAAACCTCAGAGCCGGCCCTGAGCATATGCAGGATGGGCGCCAACTCAGAGCTAAAAACGTAAAAGGGTCGGTTAAATTTTTTTACACATATGGGAAAATGTCACAGAATAATAACCAAGTTTCAAAAGTGTTCTAATTAGGTCACTCGTATCGTTTTTGTCCCAATTAGATAACTTAACATTCAAATCGAGTCATGTCTTTTTTTTCCATATGTCAAGAGAAAAATGGAGCAAAAGTTGCTAGGGTCGGGTTATATTAATATATGAAATTTTATTTATTAAAAATAAAAACACTTTAATTACATTAAAAATTAAAAAAACAAGTTAAAATCCACGTCATCACTGGACGTTAGCATCAAATAAAAGGGAAAAAAGACACAAAAATTCACATCATCACGGTTACCTATGAAATGGATGAAAAAACCCTTATTTTTAATAAAAAATAAATGTTGAGTGATCTAATTGGAACACTTTTGAAACTTGAGTGACCTAATTGGAACACTTTTAACACTTGATTACTATTCTACAAAGTTACCCTTATATATAATCAAGACCTTTGGTTTGTAACAATCTACCACCTCCAGTCCAATGTTAGCCGCCATGCTTTTTAACTAGCTGGTATCGGGTTCGAGACTGTGTTTCAGTGCTTTTAGAATTTTAGTAGTCATCATATGCAACAAGTCTTTAGTTCTGTAAGAATTTTAGTAATCATTCTCTTTAATGCTTGCAACGTGCTTTATCTACAACCCTTTCATATTTGACAAGAAGCATTGAGACATATGGCACTCGTATATTTCTTTTTTTTTTCTTTCTGTTGCTTGTATTTTTTTTCTATCATTTACTTATGTGTTTGTTTTGGTTAAAAATCACACAAGAATAATGTAACTAAATCTGATTTTTGTGAGGTTGGATGCTTGGCTAAACCAACAAGTGTATGAACAAATATCAAAAGTAAATGACAACGAACACAATGATTTGTACGAGGCAAAAGCCCTTGATCGAGAGATGATCTCCGGCACAAAAAACCTCGGGTGATGGAAACTACCGATCACCAACTATATTCAACAAGAAAGATTACAATTTGGAAAATATTGAGCTTGTTACAATGTTGCTAATGTGCGTATTAGAGAGTAGTGTAGGTCGTAGATGTGTGTGTTCGAATTCCTATCTTATTCAAGCTCAATACCCCTTTTATTCAACTAAAAATTATCCTTAACTAACTATCCAAACAGTTTGGCAATATCCCACGTTCACCAATAACGGTCACGAACTCCTGGCACGTGCTGGAATAATGGCATATTCCCCTTAATTCTCGGCGGGTAGGTCATCTTCGTAAAGCTCCTGCAAAACCATGCCCTAATACATTGGAAACAATTGTTAGCTAATTAGAACAATAATGAGGATCAATGATCCTTAGCCTTCATGCACCGTGTCTTGAGGATCCATGATCCAGACATATAGAAGGATATATGATCCACGAACATTAAAATTCTATCCCTAACAATTGCCCCCAAACATGACTAATTAAATGCCCCAACGATTAGTCATGTTTCCGTTAGAAAGAAACTAGCCGTTTCCACTTGCATATATCTGTTGCACAGTATGACGTCACTTGATTTGATAACCTGCAACAAACATCATTATTTATAGCATAGGGATAGAGATCAAATCTCTTATTTAAACTTGATCTCTGCCTTTTTATACGCATATCCAGAGCATCAAACAAGTATCCTCTTTCTCTCTCTCTATTCAATCCTCTGTTTTTCCATTATTCTGATCCATGGGAAATATGGTAACCCGATCCTCTCCTCTCAAAGATCAACCACAAGATCACACTCCGTTTTACCGATCCTGAAATCGATCAAATAAACGCCCCTGTTTCCCGGAGGAAACAGTTTTCAGACCCTTTGATTTATCACTGAGAAGTGATTGCGAATCAGACTTCTGGATCTGTTTTCCTGCCGCTCCATTCTTGATCGGCTATACATATCCTTTCCCAGTGTTTACTCAAACATTCTTCTCTCATACCGGCATGTGCTACAACCAGGCCATGCCTATGCTGTGGAGGGTATTGTATACTTTGGAACGGTTGATCAAGAACGAGGGTCTAAGCTTTGGTATCACCGAACTCCCCAACCTGTACAGCCTTGTGACTCATGGGTTTTATCGATATCTTTTCAAATCCAAATCCAAAACTCACCCCCACTGCTCAAAATCACCAAGAATGACACCAACTGGAAAAACCAGTTCTTCTTTGTGAGAAGAGACTCCATTCCTCAGGGGGAGTATCTTCCCAGAAAGTGGAACTTGAATGGTAGGATTTAGGACATGTTACTTTTTGCTACACTGAGGATAACTGATCTGCTTTTTGTGCATGCAGTGTCTGGCTACGCCGCCTTAAGAGATTTACCTGCCACGCCAATAAGGATTGCTGCCTTTTGGGCACTTGATTCATCTGTGAGGACCTTTTACTCTAAGATCAAGGATTTAGAAGAAGATACCTCTACCTCTGTCACGATGTCAAGTAAGTATTTGTATACAAGTATATGAAAATATTCAACAAAATAGATAGATTATAAATACTTATCTGAGTTTGATTTGCATAGGTGCTGCCAAGTCTACATCCAAATCTTGTCAGCCCCTAAAGCGGGTACTGGTCCATTGCCTCGAACTATACTTGGATAACGTGCGCTACTGGCGGGGTGTTGAAACCCAATTCGTATGAAAGGTGAAAACCTTTAAACCTTAGAAGGTATTAGATACCTTAAACTGGGGACATGCCCAAAGTCTTGGAGAGGTGGCCAACCTCTTGATCCTTTGTAATAACTTCTGCAAAACTTAAAGCTTGATAAGGTTGAATGTTGAAAATTCAACATCCTTACTTTATAAGAAGCATAATAAAAATGAAAGCATTAGTTAAACGTTACCGAATCAAGAATCTCATATCCTTTGAGGATCCTTCGATCTGAATTGATCACTAGGATACTTAAGGATCCCTGATCCTTTACATAAAATACTTTTTTAGGTGGATAGCATTCCAAGCTCTTGGTAGAAGGTCACCATCCATAGTTAGTAATCGATATGCCCCCTTTCCTGCCTCGGCTTCAATTAGATAGGGGCCTTCCCATTTTGGTGCTAATTTACCATCGGAAGGATTCGTGGTATTCTGGAACGCCTTCCTTAATACCATGTCACCAACTTGAAACCTTCTAACCCTTACATTCTTGTTGTAAGCAACAGTCACTCTTTGTTGATAACTAGCCATCCTTATTCTTGCCATATCTCCAAGCTCTTCCACGGTATCCAAGTCTTGAACCAGAGTCTCGACATTTGCTTCAGGATCACGGATGCTTGTTTTGGCTGTTGGTAGTATCATTTCTATAGGGATCACTGCTTCGGCTCCAAAGACTAAGGAGAAGGGAGCCTGACCCGTTGCATTCTTGGGAGTTGTCCTATCTGCCCATAAGACATAAGGTAATTCCTCAGCCCATTTGCCCTTTTTGGATCCAAGCTTCTTCTTCAAGTTGTTGATGATGATTTTGTTGGATGATTCTGCCTGGCCATTAGCTTGTGGGTGGACTGGTGTTGATGTAATCATCCTAATCCCCCAGCTGTCACAAAAGTTAGTTGTACGGTTCCTAATAAACTGGGATCCACTATCACAAATAATCTCAGAAGAAATACCAAATCTAGTAATGATATTTCTTTTAATAAAGGATATAACTTCCTTTTCCCTGACTTGGGTAAAAGCTTCAATTTCTATCCAGTTAGAGAAATAGTCTGTCATAGCTAGCATGAACACTTTTCCTCCTGGTGCCTTGGGAAGCTTGCCTACTATATATCCATTCCCCATCTCATAAATGGCCAAGAGGAGGATATAGGATGTAGAGGTTCTGCGGGCTGATGAAGGATATTACTGTGTCTTTGGCAAGCATCACATTTCCTTGCATACTCTACAGAATCCTTCTTTATTGTAGGCCAATAATATCCTGTTCTGAGGATCCTTGAAAATAGTGCTCTGCCCCCAGTATGATTTCCACAATCTCCTTCATGAAAATCCTTCAAGACTTCTTGGATCTCAGGATCCTCAATGCACCGTAGATAGGGTCCTGCAAGATATCTCTTATATAACATGTTATTAATGATAGTGAATTGGGATCCCTTTATCTTGAAGGCTCTAGGATTTTCCCCAATGGGAACTTCCCCATTTTGGATATGATTCAGGATTGGAAGGATCCACGATCCTAGAATTGATTGTGCATCATCCCTAGGTACGATTGCAGCATCGTCCACTATTTCCATTGTCTCATTTTCCTCGATTGCAGGAGTTAGAACATGGATAATGGGTATCTTCACATCATCATGCATCTTCAATGAGGATCCTAGATTAGCTAAGGCATCTGCTTCTGCATTTTCTTCCCTGGGTACCTGTGTTAGACTGAAAAAAGCAAAAGAATCTGTCAATTTCTTGACTATCTCCAAATATTTAATTAGCTTCTCACCTTTAACAGCATAAGAACCATTGTAATGATTAATAATTAATAGATAATCCACAAACACTTGAAGATACATGATCCTCATATGCTTAGCTAACTGCAAACCTGCTATTAAGGCCTCATACTCTGCCTCGTTATTAGTGGTTTGGAATTCACATGCTATTGATTGGGGTATAATGTCCCCCTGTGGCGATTTTAGTTGTAAACCTAGTCCAGTTCCTTTAACATTTGAAGCTCCATCTGTGAGGAGTGTCCAAGGATCCCTGGTCTCCTCAAGTTGTTGCACTTCCAATTCAGCTTCTCTTTGTATATCACTACTGAAATCAGCCACAAAGTCAGCCAAAGCCTGGGATTTAATAGCAGTTCTAGGCTCATACTTAATGTCATATGCACTAAGTTTAACAGCCCATTTTGCCATTCTCCCCGACATCTCTGGTTTCCTGAGAACATTCTTGATAGGAAAGTTGGTTTTAACGACAATAGTATGAGTTTTAAAATAATATCTTAATTTAGTAGAAGCCATGATTAGAGCGAGAATAAGTTTTTCTAAATGAGAATACATGGCCTCAGCATCAAGTAAACTTTACATAGTATACGGGATGTTGTTGGCCTTCATGATCCTTAACAAGGACCACACTTACTGCTTTACCTGAAACAGCTAGGTATAAGGATAATGGTTCCCCATTTTCAGGTTTCATTAGAGCCGATGCTGAGGATAGGTAATCCTTGAGAGCCTGTAGAGCAGCTTCATGCTTCTCCGTCCACTCGAACTTCTTATTCTTCCTCAGAATATCATAGAAATCCTTGCATCTTTCTGAGGATTTTGAAATGAATCTGTTCAGGGCAGCGATTCTTCCTGTCAATCTTTGCACATCCTTAGCGTTGGTAGGAGACTTGATGTTGATTATAGCCTTTATCTGCTCCGGACTTGCTTCGATCCTTCTCTTGGTCACCATGTATCCTAAGAACTTTCCAGCTTTGACTCCGAAATGGCATTTGGAAGGATTCAATTTCATATTGTATTGGTCAAGGATATTGAATGCTTCTTCGAGATCCTTAAGGTGATCCTCAGCTCTTTTAGACTTGACCACCATATCATCTATATATACCTCCATCGTATGTCCAAGTTGTTCTTTGAACATCATATTCGCTAGCCTTTGGTATGTAGCACCTGCATTTCTTAAATCAAAGGGCATAGCAATATAGCAATATATGCCGGTGGGTGTCATGAACGCTGTATCCTATTGATCAGATGGTTCCATCTGAATTTGCTGAAATCCAGACGAAGCATCCATAAAAGTTAACAACTCATGACCCGCCGTAGCATCCACCATGGAGTCAATGTGGGGTAAAGGGAAAGGATCCTTGGGACATGCCTTGTTTAAGTCAGTAAAATCGACACATACCCTCCACTTTCCATTTTTCTTTTGAACAACAACCACATTGGCTAACCATCTTGGATACTGGACTTCTTTAATCATACATGCCCTTAGTAACTTGTCTACCTCGTCTTGGATGATCGCATTTCTTTCAGGAGCAAACTTTCTCCTCTTTTGGTGTATTGGCCTGAAAGATTTGTCAATACCAAGTTTATGAGTAATAACATCCTTAGATATACCTGTCATATCTTCATGCTTCCAGGCGAAGGTAGATTTCCTTCGTTTAAGGAAGGATACTAGATCCTGCTTTATGCTCTCCTGGATCTCGGATCCTATATACACCTTGGATTCAGGAACCTTAGGATCTAAGAGTATATCCTTGACGTCCTGTTCTCTTGCCTCCAAGACGTCTCTTGGAGGATGCTTTAATTGCTATGCTTCCCTAGACTTGGAAGCAGGTTTCATTGAGGAAGTGTAGCAATTCTTCGCCTCCTGCTGATCACTTTCTATATTGACTATCCCCCATGGGCTTTGAAGCTTGACGCATTGGTGGTATGTTGATGGGACCGCCTTCATCTCATGTATCCATGGCCCGCCAAGGATAACATTACAGCAACATAAGCTATCTATTACACAAATTTTTTGGATAGAATTCACTCCCTCTATGTAAATAGGAAGCTTGATGTCCCCCAATGTATTCTTGGTTTCCCCACTATCCCACGAGCACCGATGATCTTGGTATGATCTCAGATTCAGGGATATTCATCTTTTTGAGGACATCCAACTGGATTATGTTCACTGAACTCCCTCCATCGATAAGGATCCTGCGAACAAAATGATTAGAAATAAACAAAGTAATGACAAGACCATCATGATGAGGATCCTGAAAATCTACGCGATCTTCTTCATCAAAAGATATCACTTTTTGCTGTGTTAGGGTAGATGTTCGAACCGGTCTCTCCCCATTCTCCATCTTCGTCTCCTTAGCATGCCTTTTTGCTGCTGAAAACGAAGTTCCACAGATATCAGAACCACCGGAAATAAAGTTAATGATCTGAGCATCTGTTGACGGTGGAGGAGCTCTCTCAAGCACTTTCTCAGTATCCTGAGTCCTTGAACGTTTCCTTCCTAACAGTTCCTTCAAATACCCTTTGCTAAGAAGATAGCCAATTTCCTTCCTCAACGCTATACACTCGTCAGTAAGGTGGCCAAAATCCTCATGATAAGCGCACCACTTGGATTTATCCTTAGTGGTTCCAGGTTTATCAGTTTTCCTTGGCCATCTAGCCTTGTCACCTAAATTCTGCATAGCAAGTATTAGTTCATGATTATCCACAGAAAAACAATATTCAGATATTGGAGGATAATCCTCATCATCTTCGTCTTGTTCAACTTCATTCACATTGTGATTGTCATGTTTAAAGTATGACTTGGATCGATTATTCTTAAAGAATGATCCTTGCTTTTCCTGTTTTGAGGATCCTGAGAGTCTCTCCTGGATCCTTTTGTCATCCTCTAAACGAATAAACCTCAATGCCCTATTCCTTACTTCATCTAAATTCCTGCAAGGTGTCATAACAAGGTCATCTTAGAATGAGGAATCCTTAAGCAAGCCCATTTTGAATGCCTCTACAGCAGTGACAATATCTAACTTAGGAATTTCTAAGGATTCTCGACTAAACTTAGTGATGTAATCTCTTAATGATTCATCACGACCCTGAGTTACCCTATATAAATCAATAGTTAAACGTTCAAAAGTTCTACTACATGAAATTGGTTATTGAACAAATTAACTAGGTGAGAAAACGAAGTAATTGAGTAAGGAGGAAGACTTAGCAGCCATTTCAGTGCTGATCCAGTGAGTGTGGATCTGAAGCCCTTACAAAGACAGGCTTCCTTTGGTCTCTCTGGAATGGGGTTGATCTCCATTCTCTCCCGGTATTGTGCCACATGCTCCTCTGGATCAGTCGTACCATCGTACAGCTTCATATTCGGGGTCTGAAATCGTTTTGGTATCTCTGCATTGCATATAGGAGGTGCGAAGCGAGACACCTTGTGACTTCCATCCGGGATCTCAGGAATGGGCTTAACCACTCTTGGGACACTAGATATCATATCCTTAAGCTTTTGGAGCTCCCGCGCCATAGCCTGATTGATACCTGTATCCTGCATGGAACTGTAATTAGTACCAAAAGATGTATTGACATGGTTACCTCCTGACTGGTTTGGAACCGGTATCACTGAAGTGTATCCAAAAGCAGACACTTCAGGTGCAACAGTTGGACCAGATGAAGCAATAGTCTGCATAGGGATGAAATCCCCTTTGTGAACTTCAGAATCCTTGAATATCTGACTCCCTGAAGATCCTTGATCCTGAAAGATATTAGGTCCAGGAAACATGGGTGCTGACGGCCTTAAAGGATACTACAAGGATCCTTGAACCTTATCCCAAGCAGAGGATCCTTGATCCTAAGGATTCTTGATGCTGGGAATAGGGTCCATTTGGTGTAACTGTCTCCAAATATCCTCCCGAGCTGAGATAGCCTCCTTGATATTGATACGATGATCCTGGAGATTGGGATGAGGATCCATAAGGCTGGTCATGAGATGCTTGTGGCTGCGTCATTGCCAACGATCCATGCTGCAATCCTAAGGATCCTTGAGCCTGTGTCATTGCCATTGATCCCTGCTGGTAATTGGAGGATCCTTGGATTTGAACACCAGATCCCCTTGAGTGCTGGATTGCTGACGCCGGAGAAGTGAAATCCAATGATTTGGGCATCAGCGGAGAGTGATCCTCCACTGATCCCTTCTGCTTCTTGATTTCATCAATCTCCCTGAGGATCCTCTGGTTAGTTTTGTCATGTTGCTCCATGTATCCTCTCATCTGCAAAATCAAAGTAGAAAGATCATTGTTAGTTACTGTAGATGAAGAAACAGTGGAGGTTTTCGATCCTGTGTAAACAGATGTAGTTTTCTTCTGAGGATTCTCAGCATTCTTCTGATATGCAGGGGGAATGGGTGGCAATGATGCACTAGGCTGAGATGTGGTAACCGCCGGTATGGCACTTGAACTGGATTTTCCTTGAGAAGCCATGTGATTGATGGAAATTGATAGAAATGAATGAGTTTTTAGAATTGAAGCACCGATTGCCCCACGGTGGACGCCAAACTGTTTTGGTCAAAAATCACACAAGGATAATGTAACCAAATCTGATTTTTGTGAGGTTGGATGCTTGGTTAAACGAACAAGTGTATGAACAAATATCAAAAGTAAATGACAACGAACACAATGATTTGTACGAGGAAAAAACCCTTGATCGAGAGATGATCTCCGGCACAAAAAACCTCGGGTGATGGAAACTACCGATCACCAACTATATTCAACAAGAAAGATTACAATTTGGAAATATTGAGCTTGTTACAATGTTGCTAATGTGCGTATTAGAGAGTAGTGTAGGTCGCAGATGTGTGTGTTCGAATTCCTATCTTATTCAAGCTCAATACCCCTTTTATTCAGCTAAAAATTATCCTTAACTAACTATCCGAAAATCTTGGCAATATCCCACATTCACCAATAACGGTCACGAACTCCTGGCACATGCTGGAATAATGGCATATTCCCCTTGATTCTCGGCGGGTAGGTCATCTTCGTAAAGCTCCTGCAAAACCATACCATAATACATTGGAAACAATTGTTAGCTAATTAGAACAATAATGAGGATCAATGATCCTTAGCCTTCCTGCACCGTGTCTTGAGGATCCATGATCCAGACATATAGAAGGATATATGATCTACGAATATTAAAATTCTATCCCTAACAGTGTTGTTTTTAAACAACTAAATTCTTTTATTGTTTTAATATTATTATTAATTATAAACATATTTTGTTTTTCTCTTAACTTTAAACAACCAATTCTTTTATTGTTTTAATATTATTGTTAATTTCAAACATATTTTGTATTTTGTTTTTTTCTTAACTTCTAAACTAATTTTTTTTACAAATTATTCAAACTGACCTGAATCTGTTTGGTTTGTTATAATGCCCATTGTAGGGTTTAATCGAATTGTTGAATGACGCAAGAACGGACCTAAATTTGTTTTTTACTGGGGTGTGTAGGGCCCAGTTTTTTTATCTCGCACATAATTCAATTTTTTTTAAAGATTTTTTAAGACGGCCCTGAAAAACCCTCTTGTAAAATCGAACCTAGGACCTAATTGTTTTTAAGTCTTATTCCACCAATTCATGAACGGTTGTTCTAGATGTTAAATCATGGTTATAATGAATTTTAAATGATGGGTTATGTATATGTTAAATGTTTATAGAATGTTAAATCATAACCTCTTGAAATTTTAAAGGGTGCTTGTGTATCCATCAAACCAAACGCCTGTTGTTGATGTGAAATGGTATGAGATTAGAAAATAAATGTTTGGGTACGGGGCGTTTAGAACGGTTGTTTATAAAAGTTATCATTTAATATTTGTGCTTTGGTATGAGATTAGAAAATAAATGTTTGGGTACGGCGCGTTTAGAACGGTTGTTTATAAAAGTTACATCATTTAATATTTGTGCTTTATTCCTTTTCCACGGTGAGAGTTGATAAAAAGAATAAATTGTATTGAAAGTTATGATGTTAGCCATAAGGGTGGTTTTCTTTTATTAGGTCCACGAAATATTAAAGAGAGAGGAAAAATATTTTGTTTTCTTTAAATATATGGCCTCTGAGAAAATAAAAATGCTCTTTTAATATTAAAAACGTGTTGTAATGCTTTTTTATTATATTCGGTCACTTAACTACGCAACAATCCAACTCGTAAAAGATTAGCAAAAAGTTATTGTTATAGAATTAAGAATTTATTTAATTAAAGAATATATGTTATGAATAAGAAAAGTTTTCTCTTTAAATACCCGATGGGAAAATTTTATTTCCTTACTATATCTGAAATGTGTGTGCAAATTCACATTAAATCTACACCGTGAATTTTAAACATATTTACAATCCTGCCATATTTCTTCGATGTCAATCTCATTTTTGACTTTTCACCATACAACAAAGGAGGAACGGGTGGCATGTTTTTATGTTTCCTTTTTTGTTTTTGTCTTGTACTTTGGTTTTTCATTTTTGCACATCCAAGTTTTGTCCTATTTTTGTCTTTATATTAACATTTTTTCTATAAATTTCAGATTATTTACACTTTATGTTAAGTTATTGTTTGTGTTTGTCTACGTGTTAGTACAAAATCACGTTTTTACATGTTAGTATAGTTTTACGATTCCTGCATCCGCAACGCGGGGTTAAACACTAGTTTTCATTAGTTCGAATATGGTTTTACAGTAGAAATTCGAATGAGAATTTATATTAGTTCACATATGAATGTGCACAATAAATTAACCTAGATAAAATTAAATGTACCCTATACATTAATGTTAAAAATGTTAGTATATTTTAATTAATGAATATATTGTGTTTAGTAGTATATTTAATGAATATATTGTGTTTAATAGTATATTTAATGAATATATTGTGTTTAATGTTGTGAAGTTACCAATGTTTTTATTTTCTATTTATTTTTTAATAATAATTTTTATTTCTTTACATTTTTTTGAACGGCAAAGAATCTCACGTGTAAACCCACCCTGCTCGGGGCTATGTCCAAGGTCGACTCCTCGACCGTTATGAGACCATGCCCCCTGATGCGCGGGAACCGGATGGAATCCGTAAACCCACGCCCCCGTCAGGTTCGAACCTGGGATTTAAGCCCCAATTCGTCCCTTCACCCAGCCCCCGAAAATGCCCCAAATGGGAATTGAACTTGTGCCTCCACTAGAGAGGACAAGCCAATTTCTTTACATAAAAATGTCTTTCAAGGGGCATACCCCACATTGGATTATACTTATTAATTGTTTTTCAGTTGAATTTAAGTTAATCGTAACCAGTAAAACTAAAGAAAAATCAATATTCTAAATCATTTGAGCATGTAACAAAAACAGTAACGTAAAGTTCTTTTTATAAAGAAATCATATAGTTCTTAAAACGGTTTCAAAATGCCTAATATAAATTAAACTCGATATCATAAAGGGCTTGTAGGGTTATAGTCAAGTGATACTAAGGTGTGATGTAAAAGTGTCACCCTACTAGATTGAGGATTCAAATTCTATAGTCGACATATGTGTAGAATTGGATTTAGAAATAGTAGATGTGTGAGTTGGGTAAAAGTAAAAAAATATATAACAATAACTAGACTCAATATAAATAGGAATTTAATTGAAGATGTGATTGGGTGACTCTATATTTATGGTGCACAATAAAAGATAATACCGGCTGACAAAAGGCTTTATGTTAAGGCATAGACTCCCGGCATCATGCCGACTTAGCGGTGTGGTTCTACCGTCCACCCCTCTTCTTCATATTAGCTTAATCCCTACATCATCACCAAATCCTTCTTTGTTCAACTGACTAGCGGTAGCGGTAGTGACCAAGTGATACCACTAGTATAGAAGATCAAGGAAGAAAATTGAATTGACTCCCCACTAAGTGATTTCACTAGTATAAAAGATGATAGAAGAGAATTAAATTGACTTCCCACTAAGTGATACTGCTAATCTATACTATAGATAATGCATAAGACAATAACAACTTAAAATATCCAAAAGTTCAAAACTTTTTTTTTTGTTTTAATGCATAAAATACAACCTAAATGAGGGTAAATTAGTCTTTCAAATACTAATTATCTTTTAATCCTCTTCATTTTAATTAAACTTTAATCCATGTCTTTAATAAAATTATAGATAATTAGGTAATAGTTATTTCCTATATAAAAAAACTTAATACCCTCACGATTTTTAAAATGTCATAACATTTTTGTACGTAATATTAAAAAAAAAATACATCATAAAAACAAGTTACCTCATTGAAACTAGGGTTGCATTTTAATTCTTATTTGATTGATCAATCATAGGGCTTTTGATCAGGGGTTTCAAACGAATAAAACGCACAAAGTAAATTACCTTATTGCAGCCGAAAGCGATGGGTTGGCAATTAATCGACGTTTTGAAGTTCCAACGAGAGTCTAGCGAATGCACAGGTGTGAGAATTGTGAAATTGGGAGTATTGTGATGTTTGTAAAGGTTCGAAATACCAGGAGGTCAAATTTATATAAGTTCGTTGATTAAAATGGTTAATCAATGGTCCCAAGGTTTCAGTTACGAATGGTCATTAAAATTGGTTTGATGGGGAGCTTAATTGTCGAGTTAAACTGATTGGTTATGATCGGATAATATTTTAAAAACAATACTTAGCTTTTAAACGTATTAATTTTCAAGAGATAATGGATTTGAGTTGCTGGATTTCTTGTGAAACAACATGATAATTTAGCCGGCGTGGGGATCGGAAACTGTTGACTAGGAACGATGGGGGCGGGTTGGTTTGGGGCTGAATTCTTTTTTTTTAACAAATTTTGATTTTAACCTCCTGAAGTTTGAGTTTTATGTCAGGTTTATACAAAACTTGGTTTAGTCCAATCCTCTTTTATAAAGAAGTACCTAATGCACTCTTGAAGTTTGGTATTGTTTATAATGATAAATAAAACTTTAATTTCTTTATAAAATTTTATTATATCAAAACTTTATTAAAACTTTTTATAGAACTCTAATCATTTATAAACTTGTGACAAAATATATACACATAATCTTGACTTAATGATTAGATTTAATATAAAAAATAGAACATAGTGTTTAATTGGTAAATACACATAATTTGTGAAAATACATGTAAATAAAAAAAATTATCGATAAACGAGAGCTGTTATGAATAAATGCTGATGAGTCATGATACATAAGCTAACATGGTTTATATGATTCCGAGGATGTGGATTAGTTAACTTGATGTATTAACATGTAACTTAGAGTGACAATGCTTGTCGCACTTGAAAAACATCTTAAACGATTCGTTTTTCAGACATTGGAACGATGTGTGTACACTACTAATGAAACGAAACCCTGCGCGTCGTAAACGATTCATGGGATACGAATTAGCGTAAACATGATCTCTAGAAAATAACATAGGGACATTGAGGCCTTAACTAGTAGTGTACACGATAAACGAAACAGTTTCCGTTTAACGAACACATTTATTTTAAACACACATTGTATCATTAAAACATTCATTGCATCATCCATCAAGCCTAAAAAGACATATAAAACATTTATTTCATATGTTCTAAGCGAAAACATGAAAGCGTTCAGGTTTTCGTTAACGTATGGTCAGTTTTTTTAAACACAAAACAACATGAAAACCATTTGTTTCGCGTCTATTTACCAAACTGGGGGTGCGTTATCCTGAGATGCTTATCAAAATGTGTTAACATTTTAAAATTTTCCAACCAGTGGTAAGTAAAGGTAATAGTTATAAAAGCTAGAAATATGGAGGTTATAGTTGTCAAACAACTAAGTGACGGATCAAATGACGGTTTGAGCAATGAGATACCTTGACGAATATTTTACCGAAACTTAGGTCAAAATGTAGAGAAAAATAGGCTCGTCTCAACGACATATTCATAATTTATAAAACCTATATTATGACAGTTACATGGGTAAAAAGAGTGAAGTACCTAATGAATTATAAAATTATAATTAATATAATATAAATAAAGAAAACAAATTTACAACCGCATTATTTTTCTTCTTAGTCCCGATCAGACCACACATACACCCACGCCTTTCTTTTTTTTCCATACAAGCTAATAACCTTCTGCAAACCCTCTCATACCTGTTCTAACATCTTACAAACAATCCCAAGCATGAACAAGAGGTTACAACTCCTTTTCAAGTGTATTATGATGTCTTTTTGTGATTAAAAGTGGTTATAACAAAAAGAAAGTTTTTTTTATCCATAAACACCTAATCTTTGGCCATGAAGGCTGTTTAGACTCATAATATGTATAAAAAGTTGGTTCATGACATTTGATGGTAAGAAACTTCGAATTATGGATCAAAAACACGAAGGATTCGACAAGAAACGCATAATTAAAACCCTAACCGAAAAAGATGATTAAACAGGACTGATAGGTGATGTTATATGCTCGTTTGTATTGTATATGGTATGTAGGTATAGTACCTATCTTTTTACAGCTTTTGGATTGGCAGATGTTGTACAAACTTGCAAGAAACAAAAGGTATAATACATGAAAACTGAATATAAGTCCATCAAACTTTGTTTGAGAACAAACTGTGGCGTGGGTGTTGTTAGCTCATGAAAATTTTTAGAGTGATCACATACAGTAAAATAAGTGTCTCTGAAAAATTTGAGAATTTGTGGAATATCTGAGAATGTTTGGTAAATTTATTGGTGTTTAATTGCGTTAATTCGAGAAAAATAGCAAACAGATTCAATAAATCCCGAAATTTTGCAGAGAGTCCTTATTTGATATAATAATGTTTCACACAAAATTCATGATCCATTGATTAATCTTAGATATCGTTTCTATTTATTGCCTACGTCATCGTATAACATCGAGTCTGTGTTTAGGAGCGAAATGTCGAAATTTATGTATGTAAAAGAGCAAGTTCGCCCGAACTTGTATTGTGCATGAACAAGTTCGCTTGAACTTATCCTGTGAAGGACAAGTTTGCCCGAACTTGTTCATCTCACATTTCAAGCAAACTTGATCTCCTATAAATAGGTAACTTGTCATTTCATTTGTAAGATTCAGAGATTTTGTGTACTGGACGGCGAAGCTCTGTCCAAGTGTTTCCAGGATTTGTAACGTTTACTCATTAATGAAACGGTGTTAAACAGTAACAAACTTGACTACAATGTCGCCTATGCAAACGGATTCCGCACGTTTACCTTAGGTTTGCCAAATTAGGACCAGAGCGATCCATACAACGGACCTTCAATTGGTATTAGAGCAGGATTGGACTAATTTGAAGACATTGGACATAGAACATCTCACTTTTTACTCATTTCTTTCTTTTTAAATTTATCTTGGACATTTCACGGACAAAATGGACTGATTTCAAGTATAATACGTAAAATCCATAATAGTAAAACCTTGAAAAGATCAGAGCTAAAAACAACCGATTTCATGTCGAAAAATTCAGAAAACCATGCTTGAAAACACAAGTTCGCTCGAACTTATGCTACAAGTTCATCCGAACTTGGCTTAAAATCATCATTTTTGTTGATTTAAACCAACTTCGTCCGAACTTGTTGGAATTTTCAGTGAATTTTGATCAAGTTCGCCTGAACTTGTCAAAATCTTGTTGAAATTTTACATAAGTTCGCCCGAACTTGGTAGAACTTGGAAAATTTTCAAAAATCATCAAGTTCGCCCGAACTTGTTGAATATGATATTGTTTTCTCCACAAGTTCGCCCGAACTTGTCTCACAAGCTGTTACAAGTTCGCCCGAAATTGTACAAGGGTTTCCAAAAAAAGGCATGAAAATCCCGAAAAACGTCTCGAACATTATATTTCGTTAGATTCGTATCGACGAGACGATTTTAAAGATAAATCGGGTAAAAAACAGTTTTCGGAAAAAATTTTTAAACGTTTTTAGCGAACCGATTCGTTAAAATTGTCGATTAAAAAGTAAAATTTTATCTGAAAACTACATTTTTCGTTGGAAATGAAAGGTATTAATTTTGAGAAAATGAATGACTGGGAAGAATTGTCTTCAGATTTGCATGATAATGAACGTTTGATCATTTGGAGAAAAAGATTTAAAATGGTTAAAAGAAAAAAGATGAATCTGTGCTTGAGCTAGTAAAACGTTTCAGTATAACGAATAGATATTTCACATGGTCTTCTGGGTGCCATATTCGGCTTGAAGATAAGTTTTTGAAATTAAAAAACGTATCACCATCAGAATGGGATGATTTCGTGAAAGAATCAAGAAAGAAATGTAGATTTACCATCAATCATCTTTATGAATTTATAAGAGATATTTGCGATCACGTTCCTGTGATTGAAAAGATGAAAGATTCAAAAAATGAAAGTGAGTTTGTGATTAAAATGGAAAATTCTTAAGTTTGTCAATCTTTTGCAGGTATAATTAGTGAAGGAAATGATCGGGAAGCACAAAGTTTAAATGATCGGATAAAGAGAGAAGGGACTATAATGGCGAAGAACTGTGAAGGAAAAGTGTCAAGTACATCTACAAATGAGTCTTCAAGTTCTAAACCAGTCTGCCCAGTCTTTGATGTAGATCTGAATGATTATCTGGCAGATAATGCCAAACTATTGACCGAATTGGAGAGTTTGACATTATAAAATAAAAAGTTAAAAGAAAATGAAAAGAATTTTGAAAATAAAATAAAAATTTTAGAAAATGAAAAATTACAAAATGTAAAATAATTTCATAATCAAATAAAAATTTTAGAAAATGAAAAATTTGTTTTTGAAAATACTAGTATTAAAAATCAAAGAGCAATAAATTCTCATCTTGAGAAAATAACTCAACATGAAAATGAAGTTGAAATTGCTAAAAATAAAACTGTTGATTTAGAAAAGAAATTGAAAGGTTTTGTGACCTCGTCATTGATTCTAGATCATATATGTCCAAAACCGATCAATGAAAAATAAAAAGAAAATCCCAATAAGTGACAATGTCACAAATTATGACAATGTCATAATTGAGGATTGTAATGATGATACCGATGATGAAAGAGTTAAAAATGATAAAAATCAAATATTTTTAAAACTAAAAGAGAAATTTCAAGAAACTGTTCTACAATCTACTGAAAAAGGTGAATGCTCAACGCAAAAACCTTTTAAGCAGAATGGAGAACGAAAACAAAAGGAAAAACAAAGTTCTAAAAATTCTAAAAATTTTCAAAAGAAACATAAAAGCTCATCGATACGATCATCTAATCATTATAAAAATTCACAAAAAAATTGGAAAATAAGTGGTGCAGGTCGGACCGTAGTGCTTCAACGTCAAATCATGTTTATAGAAGAAACAGGAAAGATGGCTACCACACTTCAAATCAATGTTATAATTTGAGTGTATGGTTTGATAAAAAAGATCGGTATGATAACAGGGTGTGTCATAAATGTGGAGTAACTGAACACATTGCTAAAAATGTTTTCAAATTAAACATAAACCTGTTCATATTGATAAGGAAAATTTTGGAGTACAAACTCAGGTTAGAAAATAATGTACAGAAACTACAAACAATGTGAAACCAGTTATTACTAAATTTTCAAGTTTTGAAACTGGTGAATCCTCGAATAGTAATGAACAAATAGTTTCTACATTGTATTTCAAGAAAGCGTTAACGAAAAATCAAACATGGTTGGTGAAAGAAAAAGAAGTCATACAATCAGTGAAACTTGAAAGTTTAGAGGACTTTCCGAAACTTGAGAAAGTCCAAAATAAACCTGATTGTGAAACGAAAATCAAAATTAAGGTTGAAGAAATAACGCCTAAGGCTAAAAATGCTTGGGTGTCACTATTCAACTAATTGTTTGAATTTTTGTGCAGGAACTTCTGCGATGAAAGTAAATTATTGAGAACGGAGTTCCGTGGCACACAATGAAGAAGGGCCGGGTTATCAAGTTCTATATAAAGGCCTTATTACATATTCAAATAACGCTTACTTTACAATTTTTGAACGAAAACATGTTTTAATTACATTTACTTGAAAAATTTTACAAATTTTTGAAGAAAATTTGAAAAATTTCACAGAACCCTCACTGTTGAAAAGAAAAAAATTCATGGATATAAATGTTTTATAAACACAAAAGTGTCAAGGTTTTTGTCATCATGTGAGGAGAGTGCTTAAAATAAAGTTTTGAAGCAGTAATGGATGGCAAATTAAAGTGATTCTCATCGGGTAGTCAATGTTTTTCTAAAAATAAAAAAATTCCAAAAATATGTTTTTGAATTTTAGGGGGAGAAAAATTTTTCAAAAAATCCAAAAACATATTAAATACGAAAAGTACAAAAACATTGAAAAAGACAAAAAGAGTTTTGTGTGTATAAAGGAAATGATAGTACATCAGTGGACTACCACAGTATGCTAAGGATTTGTAAAGTTTAAAAAGTGATAAACAAGTCTTACTGTGGATGTGTCAATAGGCTTTATACGTTTAGTAAATTGTTTCCAGGATATAAACTAAATTTTACAACTACTTAAACTTGTGGATTAACATCTCTTGGATATATGGACTTAGTACTCCAAATTTCGTTTGAGGGGTTGCCTGATTCTGAGATACGAGGTCTTTATAGATGATTGATATATGCGGTATTATACAAGTTCTTCTGATTTTGCGGAATCAATAGCCTAGAACTTCTATAATGCTTTTGCTAAAAACCCCAAAACTGCATGCAAAAATTGAAAGAATCGAAAGATCTAATCATTTGCAGTGCTTAAAAGATTTCTTAATTGGAACACACCTTAAAGTCGAGACTTCATCTCTTTGTCGATACGGTGGTATTACCTGAGGTCTCAAGGCCTCGCACAACCCAGATACAGATATCAATTACGCTATATTCACCTGTAAGATGAAATCTAGGGAATCTTGATGCGGGAGTATATTCTGAGATGGGAACCATAGTTAAGTCAAGTTTCTTAATTCTACATAACGTATCTTGGAACAATTGAGAAATGTATTGAAGTTTAAGAGGACAAATATATCGACAATCTAGGTAAATTTGTTTAAAACTTAAAGTCTCAAAAGGTCAATGGTACGAGTGATATGTCTCAAAAACTGATATGATCTTTTAACACAAACGCAACAAAAATATGTTTGTAAATATGTTTCTACATAGTTAGAGTATGATATTCATTACATAAAAACAAAAAGATTATATTATCTTTTAGTTTCGATCACTGATGATGAAATGCTGATTTTCAAAATCTAGAGTTGCTGAACAAAATTTCTTGAAATTGAGATTGTTCTACAAAGTTTAAAAAGTTCATTAATTTGAAACTTATATTTGAATAAATGCGTCAGTTTAGTGTCAAAATGTTTATTCGAGATCATTAAGTTGAGCTTGATACATAAATCAGATATTCAAGGTCATTAATTTGGACTTGAATAACTGAGAAGGTTTAAAAAACTGATGAGAAGATTAAACTTTGAAATGGTTATATTTAGAGATTTCAAAGTTTGAATCGGAAATGTTTATTTGAATGTTTGAAGAATTTTGAAACAGGAAGTAGATTTTAAGGGGGAGCTAGATAAAAACGTTGATTGAAGATACCAGAACGCTCAAAGCAAGAGGGAGCATGGTGATTAGTTTTATCAAGACAAGCTCAAGAAAAGAGAAAAGGATTGTAGAAGATATAAAGATCAAGAAAATGTTAAAGACTCTGGAATTTAATTGAAGACTGATGACTACGGCAACATCCAAGGGGAGTCTGTTGATGCATATGCATGTTGCCTACGTCATCGTATAACGTCGAGTCTGTGTTTAGGAGCGAAATGTCGAAATTTATGTATGTAAAAGAGCAAGTTCGCCCAAACTTGTATTGTGCATGAACAAGTTCGCTCGAACTTGTCCTGTGAAGGACAAGTTCGCCCGAACTTGTCCATGGCACATTTCTAGCAAACTTGATCTCCTATAAATAGGTAACTTGTCATTGCATTTGTAAGATTTAGAGATTTTGTGTATTGGACGGTGAAGCTCTGTCCAAGTGTTTCCAGGATTTGTAACGTTTACTCATTAATGAAACGGTGTTAAACAGTAACAAACTTGTCTACAATGTCGCCTATACAAACAGATTCCTCACGTTTACCTTAGGTTTGCCAAATTAGGACCAGAGCGATCCGTACAACGGACCTTCATCTATTTTCAAGTTTCATCGAGTTTTAGATAAGCAAGTTAGCATAGTTAGACAATGAGCATAGACTTAAAATTTTACAGGGACTTTCTTGTTACATATTGACCATTGGGTAAAATGTTTAGAACAATCGCATGTCTGGTGGTATAAGTCGGCTAATTAACATTTAATCACGATTTTAAAAATATTTTATTTAAAATATTAAATAAATGTAAATTCCTGTAAAAATAATTCTCCTGAGGTTTTCGTATCCGTAGGATCTCCCATGAATATTTTCAAGAACTAATAAACATTGAAAAGAATGTGTACTAAAATCGACATGTAAAAACTCTAATTATATCAAAATCGGCGACTTGATCGGCGAACTGATTTGTTTGCGACTTTTGGGTGATCAGATGGTTCATTGGCATCTTTTAGGAAAGTTGGAGGGAATCCAGACTTTCCAAGGGTAATTATGACTATTCCGGTGAAAACATGATTTCATACCATATGTGATCATACCTATTTTCAAAACGCGTAAACGAATAATTGTGCCGTGCACGAAAAATAGTGAACGGAAGCCAAACCTGATTTTGAAACTAAGACAATACCCAATGCCATACTTTGTGTCTATTAGCCCATTTTCGGATGGATGTCTGCATCCAAACTCAACATATAGCGAATACCGATCCGAAAGCTATTTTCGGTGATTAACCATACTGTACTGATACTAGGACCAGACTAGCACGGCGATTACACTACTGTACTACTATTGCATATTGTGAACATATGCTATCAGGTGAGTTTCATTGTCCCTTTTCTCTAAATTGTTTTAGTGAATACTTTGGGTGAAAAGCATGTTTATATACGTACATACTTGCATATGCAAACGTGAATTGATGTGAATTATTTGAGTTAGCACTAACACACGGAAATTCGCCACAAACACAAGTGATCAACTATGGGCTAGTGGATGTGTGAATAGTACTATTGGTTTGACAAACCCAATTGAACTGGCACGGATACCATGGGTTCTGCACATACTTAGCACAAGCTATGCAGTGTTAGAGATAGCTACTTGGGGCGATGATGTTGTTGATGTGGTTTATGTGGGCCACAGGGGTATGGATAAACAATCGATGTTTTACTTGTGGGCTTGGTATAATTACATTACATGTGTAAAACTTCTTTTGTGTACTTACTTTCAAAACAAACAAAACATGGGAAACTCACCAACTATTTGTAGTTTACAGTTCAATTTTTAAACATGCTTTTCAGGTACCTTGGAACTCGTGTGATACGTGCGCTTGCTACTTCGAGTTTTGCTTTACAGACAAATACGTGTATAGAAGCATGCCATCTATAGGAATAACGTGGTTCATGGGAACATGTCGTTGTAGCATACACATAGTATGTAATCAACAATGTAATATGATGTACCATTAAAAGACAATATAGTATCTTTATAAACAATGTGCTTGTATCGGAGGTGTCTGTTGCATCCCCTTTTACTTCCACTGCTAATCGGGGTGTGACAGAAGATAGTATCAGAGGTTATCCTTGGAGAGCCTAGACTATAACCATAAGCTCGATTTTATAGACACACCCTTCAGTATTTAAATTATAGTAATAAGTATCAAGATGATCTTGTCAGGCAAGTAAGTTATTATGGTATGGAATGTAATCATATAACTGCTTGTACTTATGAGTTTTGAGAACGTCATTAAGAGAGGATAGTAAATGAACATGTACATATATATGTATAAGCAACCTTATGTGTGAATGTGTATATATTTACACGTACGTAGATTATGTGCACTAATTAGTGATTGGATTCTATGCCCATGGGATGATATAACGAGTATGATATATATGTGCTATAGTCCGGTCCATACTCCTGTAGATACTACTACTAATACTGAATGAGAACTATGTTAAGTTAATAACAATAGTACTGTCAAGACTCCCATTTGGGATGACTAACTACTCACATAACCATTATTCCAATCAGCTCTAATACTACTCTCATTGTGGTAGGGTCATGTGTTGACCTTAGTAGACGGACGTAAACATATTCGCCCCAGAATCGTATCCATAGCAAGTATTGTTCTTGTACGATGGAGATATGTTCTTGATATCAGTGATAGATCTATCAATACTACTCTAGAAGTATTTCTACCCATGGCTATCTCAGAATGGTCACAAGTTTTACCTGCTTCACTGACATTAAGAGCTTGCAATTACACTACTGTTAGTTACAGGGTTGTCCACCTACATGGAGAGGTGGATGTCATGCCACAAAAACATACGATCAGGAGGTACAAATCAATTCGGATGTGGGTGATAATTGTTCTCTTTAGTTTGGTAGTGGATTATGAATCAGTCATGTAGAGGTGGACAAATGATATCTTCAAGGAGCTTAGGTATAACATCTTGCGAACAGTACATGGAAAAAAGAAGAGTGCAATAATCTTTTATTGCATCTACGCCAGGGTGGCATAGATTCTCGTTGGTGCTAACATTAGACCTACCTAGACTTTGATCTTGGTTCTTTCTCCTTACATGGTGCGCCGCCAAACAAGGAAGCAACATACTTTAATCAACTAAGCGTTATCAATCACATTAGAGATTGTGTATAGGTTAAATAGGTACATGTAACGATGATACATAGTACTCTCGCAAGTATGAGAATACCCATCATTCCTTCTGTAATTGTGCCTTGATAAATAAGACCTTGATGTAAGAACTTTAGTTTAGAAACAAACTTGATTAAAACAAAATGAGATGTTGTCTCGATGCCTTCGGCTTTTGTGTTTTAGCATCTCTTATAAATTCGTTCGATCATATTTCTCTACTTGGTACGTCACAATTAGTGTGTGATGTTTTAGTTTTGTTACACCTCTAGTAGTATGCCTGTGCAACGATCTAGCACCGAACATACCCAATATTTCTAACACCTCGATTGGAATTTATTGTTTAAACTACTCCAGTTCAGAGTAAATTAAATGAACCTAAATGGGAACTTCTCAGTTTTTATACTGAACAAAAGTGATCAATAGGATGATATGGAGTGAGTTGAAACAAGTTATGCTGGAGCAGTATTCCATAGGAACGTTATACAAAAGTCAAAGTAGGAATTCCGGTGATGTATTGTAAAATACATTTATTTTCTGTATACAGTTTGTACTGTTTTTTTAATTCCATTTTTAGATAGAATGTGTATACTACTGAACTCTTTGCATTTTCCAGGTCCCAGGGCTTAAAGTGGTTGAAAAGGGCGTAAAGCAAAGCCTATATTGCATAAAGGGAGATCCGGAACGAGTTCACTTTGTTGTGCGTGTTGTACTGCACAGTTTTCGAGAGAAAAAACTTAGATGAATTGGGATAATCTTGGGCGAAAATTTGCAAGCTTTTGGAGGGTTTTCAAGGGAGAAGAAGCATTGGTTGAAGGTTGGAAGCTCTAGGATCAATTGGCTCATGGTTTTATCATCTCGATTTATTTGTTCTTCAACTTTTGATTCTTAATAATGTTTTATTTTCTTGTTAAAACCCTTGTTTTTGAATTATTCATGATTTTTTGGCTAAAACTCACGTACTACCTAGGCTAATGAGGAACGGATGTTAAAGTTTCAATTTTGATTCGGATATTTATTGTTTATGGGTTTTTTTATGTTAAAGTAACAAACTTGGTTATTGATTTGGTGTGTTTGTATTAGATTTGTTTAATCATGGTTTATTGCTTCGCATGATCTTAGTTGAATGTCTTTCATAAAATAGGATTGTGTTAGATCATTGACTTTGCGTTTGTGATTTGTTTCGTTAATCGGCCGATATACCATAGAAGCAATATTCAATAATTGAGTAGGCCTAGGTGTTCTACTAATCTTAACAACCGAGAGGTGCGAGGTTATCGGTAGGTCTAGGTTGATAAATTGCTAGGTAGGTCCTCTTAAGAAGCCTGGCTTAGTTGCCTTATCAGTCCTTATCTATTTAGTCGAATCAAGGACCCAAGTTACCTTAGACTTTCATACTGTGAGGGAGTTGGTCACATTAATGCTTTTTTCATAAAACAACTGGATACCGTAAGGGAGTCTAGATGAAACCAATGTTCTTAACGATCTTTAGAGTTCCATAGGTGTCTTCCCGAGAAGGGCCAGGGGTCCTGTTCGGTGCCTTTCTAAGTTTAGTAACTTACGATCCCGGTTGCATAGCAATCTGTATCCGATAAAAGTATTACTGATATAATCTAGGATTCCAGCCTAGGTAGTGTGATAACCTGGAAATTTCTCATACTTTCGTGTACTATTGTTGACTAAATTCTTGTGCATGGCACTTGGAAATCTTTGTGTATGACACTTGGGAACTTCTTGTAACGTTGCGTACCATCATTAACGAACTAACTCGTTGTGCGTGGCACTCTAAACATGTACGTTACATGCTAAACCGCGTTTACTCAATTTTCGGGACGAAAATTCTTTCAACATGGGGATAATGTGATATCCCGGGTTTTTCGGATAACTTACACGTGACACATGCCGAATAATGTATATGTTAAGTATTAAACATGCATGAGTTAAATGAATACGTGTTGTGTGTTGCGTGATTGTTTTGGTTATAGAATAATTACTGTAGATATGTACACGAACTGAACCGAACCGCGACGTGAACCTACTTCGATTCATTGTGACTCTAGGAGTAACAAGTTTTAAACTTTAACTCAAGTCAAGTTCTCGGCCAAGATCAAATCCAAACCGAGAGCAAACTTAAACCCTAAACCAAAACACTCTCGGCCGAGATCAAGTTCAAAACCGCGAGTTCAAACCCAAACCGAACCCACCCTAGTACTTGGCCGCGAGATCACATCCAAACCAAACTAACTCACCCTAGTCCTCGGCCATACGATCAAAACCAAACCGAACCAACCTAGGATCCTCGGCCACGAATGCTTATCTAAAACCGCAACCCTCACCTCCCTCTTTGCCTATTTATATCATCTATGCATGCTCCTTCAAAAATTATAAAAAAACCCTAGTTGAAGTTAGCAGCCGACGGCAGCCCCTTACTCATTCTCTCGATCGTCAGTTCAATCATAATACACCCCACCTCGATCACAAACAGTTTAGCTTCGGTCCTCAGTCACGAGGTCAGCCCTTTCCTTCCTCCCGGTCGCAACAGCCCTCGCCATCTCAGTCCTCGGCAACGATTTCTGTTGATCATCGGTTTCCTATCTAAATCACGGTTCGTTTACTCTACCGTTAAAAGACTCGAATTTGTCATATCATGTTCGGATATATATGTCTTGATTGTTGCTGTTCTCAGATTGCATGATGGTATAGTTTTCGGATTTTGAATACTAGAATGAGATAGATGATATAAATGTTTCGGATGTATATATATCTGCTTGAACGAATTGATCAGATTGTTTTCGGACTATATGTGCTTACAAGTAGTCTGCTGAATTGACTGTGTGTATACGCATGATTGTTTTCGGATATTAGATGTATTATATGTAATCGGCTGAATTGATCATTGTTGATATGCATGTATACTTGTTTGCGGATCTCATAAGGTTGCAAGTGTGTTTTGTTATAATAACTAGAAGTAAGAACTAGGGTTGCATGGATAGGTTATTAGTATTAATCTATGAGTAGAAATCAGTTTTAATCACCTAGGTTAACCATATGAACGAATTGTGCGAATTAATGGTAACAATAATGCTGAAACAGTCTGCTGAATAATAGTTACAGCCGACTTCATCTGGCTGTAACTCGGTCGTTAGTTGTCGAAAAACGGATTTTCTGATGTCTAGAACGTAGAGATTTGAATAAGGAATCTAATGGCGCTGGATTCATAATTTTCTGAAGTCGTTTGATATTTTTAAAGGGCTAAACAAGTTCAGTAGCTAAAGCTGTGAAAATTCTGGAATTTTGTTGGTTGTTTATCAAGTTGGATTTTAAAATCAGTAGGGAGTTGAGTCATGATTTTTGTACAGCAACTAGGTATAGAAATTTCCGGGCAACTCCAACTGGAATTTTGTTAATCGGACGATCAGTGATTTTTAAATAAATTCTTCCGTGGACTGCAGTCAGAAAGCGGTAAATCTGACTGCAGCTTAATGAATTAATATTTATGGTTAATTGGTAAATATTTAGGACTTGGAAAAATTATATAAATTTCTATGGTATAAATTTCACCTACTGTAAAAATATGGGAATTTTTGGAATGCTAGAACTATTTTATAAAAATCCTAGAAAACAGCTGAATAATTGAGTGTTAAGCAGAAAGCTGATAACTTGTGATTTTATGCATTAAAGTGTTGCATGGATTTGGAATATGTTCATGATAAGTTGTTTGATTACTATGATCACATGAGAATACTTGCATGCATGTTTGAGTGTTAGATATGTGGTTTGTGTGTATCACTTTGTGAGTAAATTGCGTGTGGAATTTGTATGGGTGTGATTACACACTGACGTGGAAATTAATTGGTTTGTTAGGACGCAACTAGCGGTCCCATCTCTTATAACATCTTTGCTACACTAACCGAGCAAATAAAGGTGAGTTCACGGCCCCTAACTTTATCTGGTTTTTAAACAACAGGGGGAGAAACATGTACACACTCTCAAACTCAAACTCTTTACGTTATACGAATTTAACGTCACATAACTATACGGTAACTAAGTTAATGTTAATGTAATGTTATGGGCACTAAGCAGCTTTATCACTTAAGTCCTCGACAATCTCCTCGGATCGTTAGTATTTGGGTTAAATAGCGGGGGAATTATAAGTAGTACTACTGGGTCTGACGAGCCCCATCCGAGCTAGTCGCGCTAGCCGACCGGGTATGGTCAACGGGTGTATGATTGGCCTAACATCGCCATGGTCATGTGATAGGCCTGGCAAAACGGAGGCACAACTGTCAGCTTCGATCGCGAACACTTAGTGACATGACTTTAGGCTAGCTACCTAGATATATTAACATTGAACTTAATTACTAATCAACTTAATATTCCGGGTTTGGAATATTGGAAACATCAACATAATATTCCGGGTTGGGAATATTGGGATCAACTTAATATTCCGGGTTTGGAATATTGGAAACATCAACATAATATTCCGGGTTGGGAATATTGGAAACAACTTAATATTCCGGGATGGGAATATTGGAAGCAACAACTTATTATTCCGGGATTGGAATAATGGAACTGATACGTTATCCCGGGTTGGGGATAACGGAGTAATCAAACTATAACCGAACAAACGAATTTATGAAAACCTGTGAACTCACTCATCTTTAATGTTGACACTTGTTTCTTTACATGTTTCTCAGGATGCTAGGAGCTCTAGGTGCACGCACATGCATTGAACAAGACATCATTATCGAGTCATATTTATTAATATTGTTTTGGGATTTTTCATTTGTTTTGGCGTTTGTGTTGGCGCCCGCATCACCTACTTATTTATGCTTCCGCTCAAACTTAAAACTAATGCTCTGCTAAATAATGGTAATTGATATAAAATCTAAAATGAACGATTTTGGAAAACGTATTATCAAATCATGTAGAGTCGTTCGACGTACTAGTGTTTCAGATTCTGGTTTGTTCACACGCCTCGCGGTAAAACTCCGCAAGTGGAAATTGAGGGTGTGACAGGTAGTCTTTCATCAACATCTAAATTAAACCCAAGTCTTATTCGCGTCTCAGTTGTTCTCATTAATTAGTCTTTAATTAATTGCAATTTTAGGATATTAGAAGACCCTCCTTCAAAACATAAAAACAAATTGAGTCGTGTCAGTCTGAAGTCTAGTCAGTCTAGTTTATGTAACTTACAGAGTCATGTGGGTTCGATTTCCAGACTTTCTTAGCTTACTAGAGTCAATCGGTACACTTGTGAATAGTAGTTTAGTTGAGTTTTAGAGAGTCTAGAGTATAACTTTGTGTCTAGATTAGGTTAATTTAGTCGTTAATTAATAAACTACTTTTTGCACATCAAGTTTTTGGCGACGTTGCCGGGACTCTTGGCAATTGCGTTCATTAACTTAGATTAGACTTGCTTGATTCTTACGTACTATTTGCGTTTGTTTTGAGTCGTAGGAGTTTAATTAGTTTTTGTGTCTTTTTATTTTCGCATTTTGTGTCTACTTCTTAGAGTCTTCTTACTTGTTTCGTGTCGGTTTTGCAGTGGATGCCCCATACGCGTTCACAAGGACCGCCTCCGAAGCCGTCGTTGGACAATCTTTCTCTCACATCAAAGGTTAATAAATTTTCTTCCCATCACCACTCGTAGCGGTAGAGCTTTAGATGGCCAAGTAGTTAGAGAGGAGGTTGAGATAGAGGCTCCCGGTAAGGTGTAAATTACGCTAGACCCAGAAATTACCGCACAAACCGCTGAGTCCCAAGTAGAGAGGAGGTAGAGAAGAAACCAATAGCGGTTAGGCCTTCACCGATCGTACATCTTTCTCGCGTCCCATACCCCGCCTGCCTTAAGCAACAAAATATGCTAAGGAATATGGGCATTTTCTTGACATGTTCAAGCAACTTAAAATAAACCTTCCATTCATTGAGGCTCCCCAGTCCATGCCCAAATATGTTAAGTTTTTGAAGGATCTTCTTAAACGAAAGGATAAACTAGGGGAGCTTTCAAACGTCCCATTGAATGGAGGTTGTTCAGTGGTGGTTTTGAACAAATTCCCCGAAAAATTGACGGATCTGGACATCTTCACGATCCCACGTCTTTTCCGTAGTGACACCCAATGTAGAGCTTTAGCCGACCTAGGTGCTAGCATCAGCTTGTTGCCATTTTTCCTGTACGAAAAGCTAGACGTAGGCGAAATTACACCCACTCGTATGACTTTATCCTTAGCCGACCGTTCCATTAAATACCCTTGTGGCATCGTCGAAAATCTACTCGTTAAAGTCAATAAGTTTTTCTTTTGATATGGAAGCTGATGAAAGAGTTCCCATCATTCTAGGCCGTCCATTCTTATGCATCACCAAGGCAATTATCGATGTTTATGATGGTAAAATCACGCTCTGCGTTGGTGACGACATTGTCACGGTTGAGGTTGCTTGATCTATGCAATACCTGGGCGATCCCAACGAATTTAGCTGTAACATCCATCGAAAACTGATCTACGAAACCCGACTTGTAATGTAAACCGAATCCAAAATGTAATTAATTAATATGCGAAATTCTATATAACATCTTTGTATGTTAATTTAATTTATATAATTATATTTTTAAAAAACGTTTATTTTATAAATAAAAAGAAGATAGTTTCGTTAGATTTCGTTAAATATATAAAAAGGATCAACTAACCAAGTTAGTTTCATTAAGCAAAGAATTAACCAAGTTAATGACCTGTTATAACTAAGTTCTCATCAAGTTATATCATTGGAGGGTTTGTTCTGTCAATACTTGAAACTTATAAGTACAGGGGGTCAGGTGAAATTTAACTAAAGTATTAATGGATGTTTGTAAAAAACGGTGTAGTCTGGGATCGAACCTAAAAACCGGTCTCAAACACAATGCACCACAAACCTGACCCATTAGACTACAGGCCATGTGCGTCAAGAATTCAATGCATTTGGTCTTTATAGATAAGCTATGTAAGAAGGATAAGAAAATATAAAAGGAAAAAAAAACCAAGCCGCAACAACCAGGGATCGAACCAGGCCACCCTAATACAACAAACAACATGCATACCATCATGCCATGGGACTGTTTGGTGATGCTAGTGAAGCTGAAATATACAT
Organism: Scalesia atractyloides; assembly: GCA_947069175.1. Taxonomy (NCBI): domain Eukaryota; kingdom Viridiplantae; phylum Streptophyta; class Magnoliopsida; order Asterales; family Asteraceae; genus Scalesia; species Scalesia atractyloides. Next base: position 67,144,625 of record CAMTDV010000005.1, on the reverse strand, counting down.
AACCTCTTTTAGTTGTCATGTTCTCTTATCTCGTCTGAGACAACAAAACAACGCGAGTAAATTACAATCGGTGTCCTTTACGTTTGTACCATATTACAACCGGTGTCCTTTAACTAAAGGTATTACAGGCGTCGTCCTTTATGTTATCAGTTTTTAACACCCTATGTCCTTTAGCACTAACCTAGTTAAATTTTTTGGTTAAGTCTTACCATGTGCCTCTCACATAAGGGCAACATGGTCTTTTCATCTCAATTTTACATTTAAAAAGGAAATAAACAATCTCTTTCATATGCAATCTATTTTCAAATTAAACTCCTTTTGTATGCAATTTAATTTTGTTTGTTAATTCAGAATAGAATAGTTGGCTGCATTTTAAGTTCATTACTTATGTTCAAATTGCTGTAAAAAAAGGGGTTGAATTGCTGTTAAATGCAGTTAAAATGGGTCAAATTGCTGTCAAAATTGAGAAAAAAACTGAGTCAAAGTGCTGTTATATATGCTGTTAAAAATAGGTTTAATTGTCGTCAAAATGATGTTAAAAATGAGGTTTGTTTAATGTCAAAATGTTGTTAAGAAGGAAGTTAAATTGCCGTTTAAATTTTACTAAAAATGGGTCAATTTGCGTCAAAAATGGTGTTAAAATTTGCTTTCGGTAATGAACTTATAATGCAGCCAACTATTCTGATTTAACAAACATCTTTAAATTGCATATCAAAAGGAGTTTAATTTGAGAATAGGTTGCATATGAAAGAGATTATTTATTTCCTTTTTAAATATAAAATTGAGATGAAAAGACCATGTTGCCCTCATCTGAGAGGCACATGGTAAGACTTAACCAAAAAATTTTACTAGGTTAGCATTAAAGGACATAGGGTGTTAAAAACTGATAACATAAATGACGACACCTGTAATATCTTTAGTTAAAGAACACCGATTGTAATATGGTACAAACATAAAGGACACCAGTTGTAATTTACTCAAACAATGCAGGGGAGTTGTTTCAAACAACTCGTTTGTTACCGAGGTCTAACAAAACTGATTCATATTCAAAAGGTGGGTTGGAGATGAATCGATCCAATTGGGAACTCAAAGATTGTTACAAAGATTAGCATAATTCTCATCTTAATTAATCAATTAAAAATCACATTTAATTCTTCAATAAAAACCTCAAGAACCCTAATTAATCTATTCTAAAATTTGATGGATATAATTTATAAAATCATACCTTTCTGATTCTGGACACCTTTACACAACTCTACAAAGACTCATGACCTGCAAGTTGTTCTAAATTGCGAATTCGGATCAAGATCGAACTAGGGCTTGAAACTTTAATTCTTCATAACTCTTTCAATCGGCATCAATCCAGGTGATTCAAAAGCTTAACTTCATTAATTTTTTTTGCTCTACAAAACTCCTCTATCAATTTCTATGATTGAGGGCTTAATCTATACGGATTTTAAATCCCTAATTTCAAGGGTTCTTCATGAAAAAATAGGGCTTTTAGTCTTAAGCTTACAATTTGATTAAATTGAAAATAGGGTTTTCTTCCTCCCCATGTTAGATCGATTTAGTAAAATTTTGGGATCTTTTAGGATTTGTTTGATTATGTTATGAATTTTTATTTCAGAAATATATAAAAAGGAACTGTATAAAATATGAAAATAACAAAACTAGATATCATGAATTTCATCATAGGCTTAAGATTTAGGGATAGCATAGATTTTATAATTTTTGGATTTTGATCAAGTAAATGAAATAATTATTTTAAAGTTGGTGTTATAATAAAAAAATGATTGTTAAACTAAAAATGTGACAGAATTATTTTTTTACGATGGATTGTCTTATAAAAATTAAATCATCAAAACCCACAAAAAATATGTGTACATAAGTGAGTGTGCATATATCGATGTAACGCATAGAATTTCTAACATATAAATTTAAATGTTTTGGTTAAATCTATCACAATACAAAATTTTAATATGGACTTAGGAATTTAATAGGTCATAAAAGATATATAGTCAAATTTTAAGATTTCGGAATCGTATAAGTGACAAAATATTATGTTACACATTACTTAGGTTATTATTTCTATTGTGATATTTAGTATTCTAATTTTATATATATTAGGGTGACTCCTCATCTTTTGAGATTTCTCAAAACGTGCGGTATTTCACAAGACTAAGCAGGAATACAATCAGTGAGTAGATTCGATTCTTTTTCCCCTATTTTACCATTAACTCTTTTTGAGGATGTATATCGTGTTAGATTTCAAATTTATTATTAAAATTGATAACATGCTATTCGATATGTTATTATGTGCACATGTTGCTAAATTCTATTGTTTCTCTATATGTGCATCTATGTGTTACTCGCTTTGTGTCACAGGTTTCGTGTGGATCCACCTGGCTGACCGGTTCCCCACGACCATGGGTCGAACTCGGTATAGCCATCATTGTTTCACAGGTTCACCTTTAGGGGCTTGAATCTCTATGTGTCAATTATTACTATTATTGCTATGTTGTGTTGCTTATGATATTTTGTGATGATTCTTGTTGTAATGTATGACATAGTTTCACATTTCTAAATGCATGTTATAAAATACTGTTTTCCATAAAAAAATATTATAATTTTTTTTAACTAAAAACCGAATCTATTCACCAACATTTTTGTTGACCCAAACTCTTTTACGCATGATACAAGTGTGCCAGTGTGAGCTGATTTTGAGTTGAAGACATGTAGGACTGCCTTAGTAATGAATCAGTTATTTTATGTTTCCTTTATTTATTTAAATTTGGAACTTTGCAATAATAATTGAATTCTAGGTTATGTGTGACACATTAATACTGATGCTTTAAATATGACAACTTTTAAATAGTTGTTATAAGCTTTGAGCAATCAATCATGCCTCGTACCATTCTGTTGTAGGTCGGGGTATGACAGAGTGATACCAGAGCCAATAACTATAGGGAACTAGGTTTAGGTTATTTAACCCCCTAGACATAGACTATAGTTTAGTTGGTACTTTAGGTACCTTATCTGCTTACTAGATTTGATTGTATTAGCTTAAATTTATTTAAAGCATAAACATGCACATGATCACTTTAATTGTCACATGCTTAGTTTTATGTGTGCTACATGTTACATTGTGTTATATTATTTAACTAAAGTAATATTACTATATTTTCCCTCCTTTCGCTTTACCACACCATATGTTATAATACTATATTTTCACTTTATAATTCTTATATCTACTTATCTAAAGTTTCAGTCTAATTTATTCTCTTTTCAATTACTTTTTGATTTTATTTTTGTGTTGATTTCAAATTTCATTCGATTTCTCTATATTGTCAAAGTAGGTTTATGCAACGGACATGTAGTACTTGGAAGGGTTAGGTACCGGTAGTTGGGACGTCCTGTCGAGGCTGGCAATCGTATAAATCCAACAATGGACCAGTTTGCCTACACGGGGACTAACAATGAGAGTACTGATACCTATTACGCCAAAACATTTCACACCAAACATCACTTAAACTAACAACACCTTGATAAGTCAACGTGTCTTTGTTAAGTCATGGATACCCTCCAACATTATTTCATATCATTGCAACTTTTGGTTCATACATCAATTTCATGATTTCTTCTTTTTGGGTTAAGTGAATGTTAATGAGTGAACATTTCTAGACCATGCGAAAGCTCGGTAATTGCGGGAGCCCACGTAATTATGAAAGTGACGCATGGAAAAACATACAAAAACCTATTTACGTACCAAACTTAACAATTTTCAATATTTCATTTTGAAATATCAACTTATCATAAGTTTGTTTCTATCTTCGAGTTTCATGTGATATTACGTGGAATTGGTTGGTTATGCTTGGTTAATGTGATGTCGCATTTCGAATTTTCATTTTTCACAAATCATTAGTTTCACATTCGTCACACTATACATTGTGTCACTAATTTCTACTCACAAACTCACGGATCGTTGCATTTAATCTTGTAGATGCTGGCTAGATGTCACCATATCGGGAAACGTGTTGGGAACTCTAGCCGACGCATGGCGGCCATATCGCCGAAGAGGTGGCCTCCGTTATTCCAATCATCGTCGTGTAAGTCGAACAAGCTCTTAATAACCAAGAGACCCACGATGGGGCTAATACCTCGAGGTGTTCTTACAAACACTTCAAATCATGTGATCCCCCTACATACCAAGGCACCACCGGTGTAACCTCTCTTTTCCGCTGGTTTGAGAAGATGTAGAGTACGTTCCTCAATTGCGAATGCCCTGACAATCTTTGTCACACCCCAACCAATGACGAAAACATTGTGGTGGGACGAACGAGATTGCTCAAGACTTCATAACGCTAAAACGTGGCGAGTTTTTAATATAACAAACTTTCATTTCATAGATTGAGTGAACAAGTACAACATTTGGAAACAAAGTACAACATGTTTGAAATACAACAAACTAGTCTAGACTTCAAAATACAACAAAAGTCTAAGATTAAAATGGGTTTCTAGTCATCCTAGTAGATTCCATGCATAGTCCTCATCAACATCAACCTGCAATACATATTAAAGTATAGTTCAACACACAAGGCATTAGCGAGCATACAAGTTTTAAGTAAACAGCATAATAAGTAAGTTTAAACAATTCTCATGCATCAATATCCAAAATCGAGGCTAACATACATTAAACTAGCATGCAATAAACAAGTCAACCCAAACTTTCCCGCAAGCATAATCTTTTCATAGCATGAAAGGACCAGATGCATATAACTTAACATGACCCCAAGTTTGATAGGCGTTGCATTACTCCTTTAGCGCTATACATGTTAATGGTGGCTTGATCGAAGTTAATGACTAAGTATAAGCATTTTAAGTATAAGCATGTGTGAATTCAAGTTTAACATATAGAGCATGTATAGAGAATGTTTCTAATTTTAAGATTAAGCATATTTGTGATTTGAATAAAGTACATGTATTGCACCCCAAAAGTGTAAAAGTGAAAACGGGGTCGAGTATGCTCACAGTTTTGCAAGCTTCCTAGAATCCGCGAGTTGTTGAGTTGAAGTGTTGAAGTGATGCACACCGAAGTCACCCTACAAGGGGGAAACATAGGTGCGTGAATCGGCTATATTTGGTGGAAGATTTAGATTCGGGGTTGGAAGATATGAAAAACAAAAAATATGAAATAACGGGAAAATGCCACTTCGTACGAAGTGTCCACCTCGTGCGAGGTGACTGTCCATCTCGTGTGAAGTGGCGGTTCATCTCGTGCGAAGTGGCAGTACACCTCGTGCGAGGTGACTGTTTCTGGAATGATTTAGCTCATTTTTGCACCCATTTCGACACTGGTCTTCGTGAACAGGGTATTGGCAATGAGACAAAGTAGTTTATTAAGAAAATATGAGAAGTAGGTATAGTTTATGTATAACTTAGTCACGTTGATCATAAAAGTCAAGTATGGAGATGTAAAATCTCTTTATATGATTCACCAAAGCACAATGTTGTAATACAACCCGGTTGGTCATGAATTAACAAAAAGTAAATAAAAATGTCCAAGTGCGGGTGGAACTTAATTCGGGTAGCAAGGCTGCCAACGTTCTCACAAGCTAGAAAACTAATCCAATCCCAAAAGGATGATGAACTAGGTAGCTCACAACACTTGGTACACAAGAAAAGGAAAAGAAAAGAAGAAGAAAAGTTAAGAAGTTGGTGAGTTAAACTCACTTAGAAGGCTTGAGAACCTTCTGATGCGAACGGATTCGTAGGGGAGAGAACAATGACGTTTGAGTGATTTCTGGAGTGAACAAAGGGTTTAGGAGTGGAGTGGGTCTTGGTTATATAGGTAACAGGTTCGTCCGTATGAAGGGCACCTCATGTGAGGTGTCTTCACTTTGTATGAAGCCATGTTCACTTCGTACAAGTTGATTGGTTAAGGTTGTTTTTGCGTATTTTAGCCCGTTTTAGGTATTGTTAAGCATGAGATAATAATGTATAAGTATAATGCACATAATGATCGAATATTTGAGTATTCAAGTATGAGTTTCTTGCATGTAATCACGTATTAAGGTTTGAAAAGTATGAATCAAGTGTATAAAGATGTATAAGTATTGAATAAAGTTTCCATTATGATATTAATCTCGGATTACAGGGGTTGAAATGGAAGGTACAAAGTACGATACAATTTTCCAAATATAGAAATACGATTACACTTTCTAAATAAAGAAAGTCCAGAAATGCGAAGCGTTACAGTCTCCTTTCCTTTAGGAAATTTTGTCCCGAAATTTATTCAAGAGGTAGACTCAACAAAGAGATGCAGATGCTTGGTGTTCATTTCACTTTCGAGTTCCCAAGTGAACTCAGCGCCACGTTTGCCTTCCCATCGAACTTTAACTATGGGGATGCGACTGCGCCTTAGTTGCTTGGTTCCTCGGTCCATGATTTCGACCGGTTTCTACACAAAGTGCAAGGACTCATTAATTTGAAGATCGTCGAGTGGAACTTGAAGTCCTTCTTCAGTAAGACACTTCTCTAGATTTGAAACATGAAACGTTGGATGAACATTGCTGAGCTCTTGAGGTAGGTCCAGTCAATATGCTACCTTGCCAATCCTTTCGAGAATCTTGAAAGGACCTACAAAGCGAGAAGCGAGTTTGCCTTTCTTACCAAATCGAACTACACCCTTCCAAGGGGATACCTTGAGAAGTACATGATCACCAACACTGAATTCCAAGGGTTTGCGTCTTTTGTCAGCGTAACTCTTTTGTCGTTTCTAGCTTTAAGCAGGTTATCACGGATTTGCATGATTTTGTCCGTCGTCTCTTGTATGAGTTCTGGACCAGTGATTTGAGCTTCGCCGATCTCATGCCAACAAATAGGTGATCGGCACTTTCGACCATATAACGCTTCGAATGGTGCCATTTGAATACTAGCGTGATAACTATTATTGTACGAGAATTCAACCAAGGGTAAGTGTGAATCCTAGTTGCCACCAAAACCGATTACGCATGAACGAAGCATATCCTTGAGAGTTTGAATAGTACGCTCGGTCTGACCATCGGATTGAGGATGGAAAGCGGTACTAAGATTAAGATGAGTACCAAGGGCTTTTTGGAAAGTTTGTCAAAGGCGCGATGTGAAATGACCATCACGGTCCCAGATGATGTCAATAGGGATACCATGCCGACAAATGATTTCATTAGTGTAGATACGAGCCAATTTCTCGACTTTGTTCTTCACGAATGGGGAGGAAATGAGCGGATTTGGTCAAACGGTCAATAATAACACAAATACTATCGTGATCAGAAGAAGTGCGGGGGAGTTTGGTGATGAAGTATATAGCTATACTCTCCCATTTCTAGACAGGAATTTCTGGTTGTTCGAGTAAGCCAGAGGGACGTTGGTGTTCGGCTTTGACCTTAGAGCAAGTGAGACATTGAGAGACGTAAAAAGCAATATCCTTCTTCATGCCAGGCAACCAGTAAGACGTACACAGGTCTTGGTACATCTTGTCAGCGCCAGGATGAATGGAATACCGGGATTTGTGAGCTTCCTTCATCAAGAGGTCACGAAGGTTGCCACGATTCGGAATCCAGATACAATTGAGATAGTACAACATACCATCGGATTTGGATACGAGTTGTTCTTCAGCACCACACTTCATCTTGTTGTACATGTTGTTCTCATTAATGGATGAGTGTTGGGCTTCAGGAATTCGATCTAGAAGGTTGCTAAGGATCTGGCAACAATGGATACTCTTCGCATGAGTTTTAAGACTAAGTGCATCGGCCACAACATTCTCTTTGCAAGAGTGGTAGTTAATCTCGCAGTCGTAGTCGTTTAACAACTCTACCCAGCGATGTTGATGCATGTTGAGTTCCTTTTGATTGAAGATGTGCTGAAGGCTCTTATGGTTGGTGAAGACCACACACTTGGTACCATAAAGGCAATGTCGCCATATCTTCAATGCAAAAACATCTGCACCAGGTTCAAGGTCGTGAGTAATGTAGTTTTTCTCATGAATTTTGAGTTGTCTCGACGTGTAAGCGATAACCTTTTCCCGTTGCATAAGAACACAATCAAGACCTTGGTTAGATGCATCGTAATACATGACGAAATCATCGTTACCGTCGGGAAGAGTTAGAATAGGAGCATTTCAAAGCATGCCCTTGAGAGTTTTGGAAGACTCCTCTTGTTCGGCACTCCAAATAAAAGGTTTATCTTTTTGAGTTAAAGCGGTGAATCAGTGATAATAACCCGCCAATCCAAGGAAGAGCGAACTTCAGACGGAGACTCAGGTGTGATCCAATTCTTGACAACTTTGATTTTCGCGGGATCGACGTGAATACCAAGGTCATTGACGACGTGACCAAGAAATTGAACCTCTTTTAGCCAAAATTCACACTTGGAGAATTTGGCGTAAAGATGTCCAGTGCGCAAAAGCTAGAGGATAAGATGCAAGTGTTGTTCGTGTTCCTCTTGTGTCTTGGAGTATATGAGGATATCATCGATGAAGACGATCACGAAACGGTCGAGATAAGGTTTACACATGCGGTTCATCAAGTCCATGAAGACTGCAGGTGCGTTGGTCAAACCGAAAGGCATAACCAAGAACTTGTAGTGTCCATAGCGTGTGCGAAAAGCGGTTTTGGGTATATCTTCTTCGAGAACTTGAATTTGATGATAACCAGAACAAAGATCAATTTTGGAAAAGCACGTTGCGCCTTCGAGTTGATCAAGACGATCGTCTATACGAGGAAGAGGATATCGATTTTTAACTGTAAGCTTATTGAGCTCACGATAGTTGATGCACATCTGAAAGGATCCATCTTTCTTCTTGACGAACAGAACGGACCGCCCCATGGAGAATTACTAGGGCGTATAAAGCCTTTATCAAGAAGTTCTTGAAGTTGGCTAGATAGCTCTTGCATTTCCGAGGGTGCTAGACGATAAGGGGATTTAGCGACAGGCGTAGTTCCATGTAATAAGTCGATACGAAAGTCAACAGAACGAGGAGGAGGACCAGGAAGATCCTCGGGGAAGACGTTAGGAAAGTTACAAACGATAGGAACGTCACTTATGCTTGGACCTTTGTCCTTCTTTTCCACAATGTGAGCAAGAAAGGTGAAGGAACCCTTGCGTAAGTATTTGCTCGCTTGAGTACATGACATAAGCTTGAGACCTTTAGATGATTTCTCGCCATAGATGTGTAGAGAATCACCGTTAGGAAGGGGAAGAAGAATAAACTTTTCGGAGCAAACGACTTCGGCACGAACTCGCCTAAGCCAATCCATGCCTACTATGATGTCGAAGCTACCCAATTACATGGGTATGAGGTCGATTGAAAACGTATGATCATTGAGATTCAAAGAGCACTTAGAAAGAACGGAATCGACAGAGACGGACTTACCGTTAGCGACTTCGACCATGAATGATTTGGGTAACTTAGAACATCTACACTTAAGTAGTGGTTCAAATTCTAGAGATACAAAACTTTTATCTACGCCAGTATCAAATAAACATGAAGCGTGAATGTCGTTTACGAGAAACGTACCAGTGATAACATCGTTGCTGCTTTGCGCCTGAGCGGCGGTGATGACGAAAGCTCTGCCACGTGGAGTTTGCTGTTGCTGTGCTTGATTGTTGTTATTGCGTTGCAGGTATACATTTGCGAGGTGGTTAGGATCGCCACACTTGTAGCAAGTGCGCCCGTTGTTTGCAGAAGCTTGATTGTTGGCTGGAGCTTGAATCTGGTTTGGGTTGTCTTGGGGTTTTCGACCACTTCGACAGTGCATGCTGAAGTGTCCAAACCTATTGCAAGTTGAGCAAAGACGACAGGGTGCATTGGTAGGATGGTGGTAGGTACAACTCGCACACCTGGGTTGAGTCCCAGTGTATGCTCGCTTAGCTAGCTCAGGGTTTTGGGTGAGGGCGAGCTGTTGTTGGGGAGGGTTTGGCGGAGTAACAACTGCATAATTCTGGTTCGAAGCCTTCCGCTTCTTACCGTTTCTATTGTTTTTGGTAGGGTGGTTTAATAGGTGTGGATTCAGGGGTTTGTTCGGTAGTGGCTTGGTGAGCTGGCATGGTTGGAACCTTTGTTTCGAAGGCTCCCCATAGTCAAGTTGTGGTTGAATTGGGCTGCGAGGCAATAAGCATCTTCAATGGTTTTGGTTGGGAAGAGGCAACGTAATTGGAGAAGGCGGAAGGTAAGGCTCGAATGTATTTTGCAATGGCCTTGTCGGTAGAGTCGACTTGACCAGGCAAATGATGCTAAGCTGTTTAAACCTAGCGATTAGACCAGCGTTATCGCTCCCCACTTGCTTTATGCTCCAAAATTCATTCTCGAGCTGTTGGGCTTCGTAAGGAGGACAAAACTCGTCATTCGTGCGTTTCTTGAGCTTATCCCAAGTTAGAGCATAAGCAGTTTCGTTGCCAAGCACGTTAGGCTCTAACGTCCACCAATCGAGAGATCTCGATCGGAATACGCCAGTGGCGTTGACAGTGCGTAGGTTGTCAGGGCAACCACTTTGACGGAAGGTGACTTCCATGGCGTTGAACCACTGAAGCATCTTTGTCGCTCCTTTTTCGCCTGTGAAAGGCATTGGGCTACATGAATTAAATTGCTTGAAGGTGAAGGAAGGTTTAGGTTTTCCGACCTTGATGTCGGTTGCGTCGTCTTGGTTTTCGATGTCGGCAGTCTTAGGGGTAGGTTGAATTTGATTGATGATGTAAGGGATGATTTTTGCCATCTGTTTGTCCATGAATTTCATCATCTCCTTCTTAGTCATCGAATCACCGTTTTTGCTGGCGATCTTCTTGGAGTCAGAGTTTTCACTGTCAGAAGACATCTAGGGAGTTGAGATAGATGAAAAAGACGAGGTTCGATCATAATGATTTTGTAAAAATAAAGTTTTGATTGCATGGAGACATTTATGTATTTTCACGTATCACATAAGTTTTCACACAATTTCGCATAAGCATTCCATGTTGCACGTAGGGTTATGTATAAATATAAGTATAACATGCATTTTCAAAGCATAATCACGTATAAGGGCATAAAGAGCATAAATTTAGTTTGTTCACGATTATTAGTATTGTTTTAGATTACGAGGGAAGTGTGATTTGTGCGTTTGAAATGATAAAAGTATCAAGGTAGAACACATAGAAATTGATTTACATAAAAGAGAGGCTCAATAAAGTATTGGAGTGTTTTGGGTTGAGAAACTTTGACTATTCTAAAGTGAGTCGTAAGTCCTTTCAAATTAGGGAGACATGTTTTGGCCTAATAGGTAAAATACTCTCGTCGAGGAGCGGTTAACGATATTTTACCCTTCTAGTTACTACATGTCCCTAATTGACCGGAATACGAAAGTTTGGCGAGACTGAAAATCGAGGAGTGGGACTAGTTGACAAGATGCAGGTTTCACCACTAACTTAACAACATCATACCCTAAATGTGGTTAATTCCTACCAAACGAGGAGTGAATTCTGAGTCATTGGTGAGATCCACTAGATTATGAAATTGAAGTTTTCCATCAAGATATGGATATCACTCCTAATTTGATGGTATAACTTCGTATAAAATTGAATAAGCGGAATGAGGGATTTCACCAAATTGTGGGCCATTGGGCCTATTTCGGTGCAAATCGTCTCGTTGATGATGTACGAGTGCCTTCAAGTCTTCAAGTGTGTATTGAGTAAGCCTTAGGAAAGGCAGGTATCAATTAAGAACAAGGTTAGATCAGAAGCAGAATAGGCAAGTTTAGACGTTTTAATCGAGGAAAACACTTCACTTCGTGCGAAGTGGGCTCACTTTATGCAAAGTGGACTCACCTCGTGCGAAGTCGCCTCACCTTGTGCGAAGCTAATCAAGTCGCACGAAAGGGTTCCAGTTCGTACGAAGGGGTCTGTTTTGGATTCTTAGACTATAGACTAGGTCAAACATGGCATCTTTGCCTAATTCCCTATAGTTATGGCTCTATGTTGATGCATATGTATGTTGCCTACGTCATCGTATTACGTCGAGTCTGTGTTTCCGAGTGAAACGTTAAGTTTATGTGTGATATAAGACAAGTTCGCCCGAACTTGTAGAGCACATGAACAAGTTCGCCCGAACTTGGTCATGTCTCATTCCGGGCGAACATGTACTACAATATATAGGAGTCTTTGGTTCTCATTTTTAAAATTCAGAGATTTTGACACAACAGAGGCGAAGCTCTATCCAAGTGTTCCCAGGATCTGTAACATCTACACATTAATGAAACAGTGATTAAATAGTAACAATCTTGTGTCCAATGTCGCCTATGCAAACGGATTCCGCACGTTTACCTTAGGTTTGCCAAATTAGGACCAGAACGATCCGTACAACGGACCTACACTCTGATACCAATCTGTCACACCCCAACAGATGGCGGAAACATCAGAGCGGGACGAACGAGATTGCTCGAGACTTCATAACGCTAATATAACAAAGTTTCATTTCATAGATTGAGTGAACAAGTACAACATTTGGAAACAAAGTACAACATGTTTGAAATACAACAAACTAGTCTAGACTCCAAAATACAACAAAAGTCTTAGATTAAATTGGGTTCTGCAATACATGTTAAAGCATAGTTCAACACACAAGGCATTGGAGAGCATACAAGTTTTAAGTAAATAACACAATAAGTAAGTTTAAACAATACCCATGCATCAATATCCAAACTCGAGGCTAACATACATTAAACCTGCATGCAATATACAAGTCAACCCAAAGTTTCCCGCAAGCATAATCTTTTCATCGCATGAAAGGACCAGATGTGTATAACTTAACATGACCCCAAGTTTAATAGGCGATGTGTTACTCCTATAGCGCTATACAGGTGGCATGATCGAAGTTAATGACTAAGTATAAGCACTTATAGTATAAGCATGTGTGAATTCAAGTTTACCGTATAGAGCATGTATAGAGAATGTTTATGATTTTAAGTTTAAGCATATATGTGTGATTTGAATAAAGTACATGTATTGCACCCCAAAAGTGTAAAAGTGAAAACGGGGTCGTGTATGCTCACAGTTTTGCAAGCTTCCTGGAATCCACGAGTTGTTGAGTTTGTGTTGACGTGATGCACACCGAAGTACCCTACAAGGGGTAAACATAGGTGCGCGAATAGGCTGTATTTGGTGGAAGATTTAGATTCGGAGTTGGAAGATATAAAATAGAAAATATGAAAATAACGGGAAAATTCCACTTCGTACGAAGTGTCCACCTTGTGCGAGGTGACAGTCCATCTCGTGCGAAGTGGTGGTCCATGTCGTGCGAGGTGGCAGTCCACCTCGTGCGAGGTGACTGTTTCTGGAATGATTTAGCTGTTTTTACACCCGTTTTGACACTGATCTTCGTGAACAGGCTTTTGGCAATGAGACAGAGTAGTTTCTTAATAAAACATGAGAAGTAGGTATAGTTTATGTGTAGCTTAGTCAAGTTCATCATAGAAGTCAAGCATGGAGATGTAAAATCTCTTTATATGATTCACCAAAGCACACGGTTGTAATACAACCCAGTTGGTCATAAATTAACAGTAAGTAAATAAAAATGTCCAAGTGCGGGTGGAACTTAATTCGGGCAGCCAGGGCTCCCAACGTTCTCACAAGCTAGAACACTAATCCAATACCAAAAGTATGATGAACTAGGTAGCTCCCAACACTTGGTACACAAGAAAAGGAAAAGAAAAGAAGAAGAAAAGTTAAGAAGTTAGTGAGTTAAACTCACTTAGAAGGCTTAAGAACCTTCAGATGCGAATCTGATACGTAGGGGAGAGAACATCAGTGTTTGTGTGATTTCCGGAGTGAGTAAAGGGTTTAGGAGTGGAGTGGGTCTTGGTTATTATATAGGCAACAGGTCCGTTCGTACGAAGGGCACCTCGACGCACCCTCGTACGAAGTGGTAACACCTCATGCAAGGTGTCTTCACTTTGTATGAAGCCATGTTCACTTTGTACGAGTTGACTGGTTAAGGTTGTTTTTGCATATTTTAGCCGGTTTTAGGTATTGTTAAGCATGAGATAATGATGTATAAGTATAATGCACATAATGATCAAGATTTGAGTATCCAAGTATGAGTTTCTTGCATGTGATCACGTATTAAGGGTTGCAAAGTATGAATCAAGTGTATAAAGATGTAAAAGTATTGAATATAGTTTCCATTATGATCTTAATCTAGGATTACAAGGGTGGAAATGGAAGGTACAAAGTACGATACAAGTTTCCAAATATAGAAATGCGAATAAACTTTCTAAATAAGGAAAGTCCAGAAATGCGATGCGTTACAATCGCGAGGTTCGTTATGCAATAGGCTGTTTGTGGAAAACACACTCACTTGGTGGAATGCTGAAAAAATATGCTCCATGCTGAAGCCGCAGTGACTTTGACATGGGAACAACCGAAGGAGCTATTGATTGAAAAAGCTTGCCCTCGACATGAGATTAAGAAACTTGAGGATGAATTTTAGGTTTTGGAACAAGATAGTGGAGATAATGTGGCATACAAAAATCGGCTCATGAGTTGAGTAAGATGTTCCCGTACTTATTCACACCAGTCACCCGCCTCATAGAGTAGTACATCAAGGGTTTGCCTCCTGTCATAAAGGACACATTGAAGGTAGTAGACCTGAAACCCTAGAGGCAGTTATGCGACTCACTGGTCAACTTACTGAGACTCACATTAAATCAAAGAATCTGGAACGTAACGGGTTAAGGGATCAACTAGTAAGGCTCCTGCTGAAGAGCCAAAAAAGGAAAAAGAAACTAAGGCCAAATCTTCCTCTCACTCTGGTTCAAATAAGAAGCGTAAGGGTAACGAGAAAAACTATGCGGTTATTACAAACCTGCCTATACTAGCCACCCCACTAAACCAAGTCGCACCTAGTTGTCGCCCGAACAAAACGCTATATACCGGTCCTTATCCATTGTGTAACCGTTGTAACTTCCACCACCAAGCCCATACCCCATGCCAACAGTGCACCAATTGTAGACGCCTTGGTCACTTAGTTCATGTTTGTCGCTATGCTCTGCGACAAGTACCTAACCAACACAAAGCTCATCCTAATAACCAACTGGTGACCCAACCCCTATATAAACTAACTCAAATCATGGCTCCACCTCCGTAAAACATGATCCAACGCTACTACCAACCCAATCTCCCTGTGATGCTACTAGCTAGAGCATGTTTCAACTGTGGTGACCCTACTCATTTTTGAAACACCTGCCCAAGATTGGTAAACATCATCAATGCCCAAGCTCAGGCTAATCCGATTAATCAAGCCAACCAGGCAGCAAAGGGTAGAGTCGTCAATAACAATGCGAACCAAGTTGGGGCTAACAACACCGCTGGAAACGTGTGATCCAAGTCTGAATAGATGAAACTTCACTACTGTTTTAATCCCAAGAAAAAAATTGGGAAGTTCCGATGTTACTATTTTGAGTTATCACCATTTTCATTTTGTACTCAGAAAATTACGTTAATGTATTGTTGACGAAGGTATTTGATGCTAAAGTCATTTATTACTATTATCGTTTCATTGTCCTTTCTTAAGGCCATCATTATTTCACGTTAATGTCATTACATGTGGTTTCTATTTCACGATTCATTGATATTCATTATATACAGATACACAATTTGACACGCAAGGGTCAAGGGCACTGTCACAACCAAACCCATAAAGGTTAGGGATACAAGTATTATTATGGCACGTTTTGGTTATTCGTGGTTTGGTTATATTTATTTAGTGCGTGAGTTAGTAGTTTCGTCACATAGAACCAATCATGAGTGGATAACGAAGTGGATGAAATTTGATATGGACATGGTGGATACGCCACATGGTACTTCCTATATATGAGTGTGCTTATCAAATTTCAAAAACCTCATTAGACTGGTCATGGGAAGTTTTGTGTAATCAATCATGACTCAGATAACGGTGTGGACGAAAGTTTGGTAGAGACTTGGTGGATACGATACTGGTACTTCCTATATATAAGAGTCCCTACCAAATTTTCAAAAGCAACGTTAAACGAATCATGAGAGGTTTTGTGTTAGTTTTTGTTTTTATGTGTTTGGTGAGTCAATTTTATGGCGTGTGAGTCTTAACTTATCACCTTGACGTGTTATGGGGAAATTTTTCCCAGATTGTAAACTCCTTCGTGATTACAAGTCATCTTTGGGGCAAGATTTTCCCTTAAATCACAATAAATTCTCAATATGCCATTCTAAGGCTTCAAGATGAAATAATCACTTATGGCCGGCTATCTCATACTTTATCATGCACGTTTTCCACTCTAGCATCTCTGGCACTAAAAATGATTCCTTATCCGGGTATTCAACCTTACTAGGAACGTTATCGTCTCAAACGGATCTAAACCATACTCCTTATAAATCTTAGCGTGAGTGTACTCATAGCATCTTTAAGACTCGAGTGTAAAACTCATTACCTAACATTCGTAATAAACGATATGAATCTAAGATTTGATTAATCATCAGTGCAATTCCTGCATCTAACCAGTATCACCTTCACTAATGGAAACACTACACACCATTCTACACGAATGGTTCCTCCAAATTTCGGGACGGAATTTTCTAAAGTAGGGAGAATGTAACATCTGTCGAAAACGGATCCCGAAACCTGATTTATAATGTAAACCGGATCCAAAATGTAATAAATGAATATTCGAAATTCTATTTTATAACATCTTTGTATATTGATTTAATTAATATAATTATATTCGTTAAGCAAAGACAAGACAAGTACATTCATTAACTCTTTTTGAGCCGATCAGGAGTATATTATGGTGTTAAAGATGACGATCTTGATGCCATAGGTATGTTGACCCGTCTCCTATGCATGAGATTCTCATGGTACATGGGATGTACCACGTGGGACGTTAGAAACCGTGTATGTATGGCCAGGCTTGAATGTACACCCCATTTTGTTTGCTTAGGATTTACACTACAAGCTTAGTATAACATAGTGCCATACAAAACAATTTTTACACACTCGATGAAACAATTTATTACACTCGATGACATTTTTAAAGATTCACAATTTCTAAAGGTTTAAATACCTTAAGAATACTTTGAATACCCTTACTCACACTTGAATCCCCCAAACATTTCCATTGTCAAGCGATGCTCCGCATCTTGGGATCTCAAGCCTTGTTATCCTTCAGTTGTTTCAAACAAACTCTACGGTCTCCTTCGAATAAATTTCGGGACGAAATTTTCTAATGTAGGGGAGACTGTGACATCCGAGACATTTCAGTCATTTTAAAAATTCAAAACGAGGTTATATTAAAAAACAATTTCACAAGTTCAGACCTTGTTTGATTTCAAACCCTTAAGCCTCTTCTAGAAGCGAAATGGAGAGCTATTACGTAAACGTAACCCGTTAAACGCGACATACAGTTCGGAATAATGACACAAGCTAAACATACCAAAAATATCCTATACATAACTTAGATATAAGTTTTGAAGGGTCCGGTATGGCAAAAACAAGTTTATTCAAGCTCAGGGGCTGTTTTGCAAATTCTGCGAAACTATGCCGACTCGTATATTTCTTAATCCGGAACATGTACGCACATCCAAAAATTTTTTATAATTAAATCTTATATTTTAGTGGTTGTAATGCAAAAATGCCATTCGTTATGTATTTACGGTCATTTGCGCGTTCGTTACGATTTTCGTCGTAATTAACCGAAAACCGCAACCGTACGACCGAACGAGCCGACATCGGTGACATCTCAGGGCATACTTCAAGTTCCCTATGCCTTATTATCCTTATGAAGCTTGAAAATGAGGTTAACGGGTGTTAGAAGTGCCAAAACGCGACAAAACAAAGTTAGAGGTTTTTGTCTTATGTCTTTGGGGAACTTCGCGTGTCTTAAACTTTTATAAATCTTAAGAGGTGATATGTCGTCAAGCATCTCATATAAATATTATTTTCTAAATTTTATAATAATCAATGGGTAATATTATTTATTTATTAAATAAATTTAAAAACTCACAAACTCACTCAAACTTTTATAAAATATAAAAAGGTTTATATAAAAAGAATGGGTTTTATATAAAAATAGAGATGAATCTTCCATTCACACCTTTTTGTTATACCCCTTGTTTTGAAGACATGGTTATAAAAACCACCCAACACTTGTCCTCCATGCATTTTCATTCTTACACTTGTCTTGCACATGTTGACACCTACACCCCTTTACTCTCCTATAAATACCAACCTTCTCTTCACTATTTTTTTTCACACCAAAAATCACTTAGAACTCTCAAAAATCCCTGCACTTTTTCTTTCCCCTTGCCTTCTTGGATTGAAGAATTTTTGCTGCCAAGTAAGTTCATAAAAAACCGATCTTTGTTTATATTTCGGTCTTCATACAAACATTCACTATTCTTGCACTATTATGCTTTGCTTTGCACTCTATCCTAATGTATATTAATCTACATATTATATCGTCTATGATCTAAGACCATGTTTTATATTTTATTTACGCATAAAAACCTTTAAAATGACCAACGGGAACACATAAGTGTTCTTCCTGTTTTTGACAGATTCTGTGTTGTAACTTTGGACGACCATAACTTTGTCAAAACTTGTTAAAATTAAGTAAACTCTTACTTTACTATTGAATACATGGGAATACGGTTTTAACAATATATGGCACACTTAAAAACACTTCCGTTTGGACCCCCAAGCATCCAAAACCAAACTGTTGCGCAAAGCTGAATAAACTGTAAAGATCCACGGTTTTGACCATTTTCCAGCTTCCAAACAGAAAACTTTCTAAATGAAAGTTATAAACACATTCTAATTTAGTGGACTGAAAATTTTCATGATTTTTCGACATTGTTTACTATTTTTAAAACGTAAAACAAAAACAACATAGAAAGCTGTCAACTTTTATACTTTTCCCAAAACTAATCGATTTACTTTTAATCAAGGGTTCTTGTAACCAGTATCATCTACAACCATCATGATAACATATTCATAGTCTTAACTAACCTTCAGAACCCATAGTTAGGTTTATGACTCGTTAAAGTGGCGTAAACCACTTTAGCGAGCCGTCATAAATCAAAACACTTTGCAATGCTTCCAAATCAGAATATTTGATATTATGAACCATATTATAAAAGATCCAACTCTTGTTTGGTTTATATACCTCATTCTATCCGATTTCTCGTTTTCAAGTTCGATACACTAACATGTAGTTATCCGTTACACTAGGAAGCACTTCAACACTTGAACTCTTGATCCTTTGAGCTTTGTTATATAATTTGAACAAGATCTATATGCAACCTCAGGCGAGTACTTAGCTCTCCTCTTTTACGTTTTTCAAATGTTTTTGGGGTGATTCATATGTGTAATCAATATTTCTACAATGTATGGCAATTATGTGTTTACTAAGTGTGTTTTTGTGTATTATTCCTTTTATGCAGGACATGACAATTAGGGACACAATTCAAATCCTTATAGTATCTATCTATCTTTATAGATAGATCTTTTTAGGGTGTTTAAAGTACTAAATGGTATCCCTTGTATGGACTCTTTGTGTACTTTAATGCGTATGTGACAAGACAATATGATAAGACAATGTGACAAGATTGAATCCTTAAAGTATCTATCTATCTATCTTTATAGTTAGATCCTTGTAGGATGTTTAAAGTACTAAATGGTAGCCCTTGTATAGATTCTTTGTGTACTTTAATGCGTATCTGACAAGACAATATGACAAGACAATGTGACAAGACTGAATCCTTAAAGTATCACTCTATCTTTATAGTTAGATCTTTGTAGGATGTTTAAAGTACTAAATGGTAGCCCTTGTATGGACTCTTTGTGTACTTTAATGTGTATGTGACAAGACAATATGAGAAGACAATGTGACAAGATTGAATCCTTAAAGTATCTATCTATCATTTATAGTTAGATCTTGTAGATGTTTAAAGTACTAAATGGTAGCCCTTGTATGGACTCTTTGTGTACTTAATGCGTATGTGACAAGACAATATGACAACACATGTGACAATATTGAATCCTTAAAGTATCTATCTATCTTTATAGTTAGATCTTTAGTAGGATGTTTTAAAGTACTAAATGGAAGCCTTGTATGGACTCTTTGTGTACTTAAGGTAAGTGACAAGAAAAAAAATGACAAGACAATGTGACAAAAATTAATCCTTAAAAAATCTATCTTCTTTATGTTGTCTTTTTAGGATGTTTAAAGTACAAAAAGGT